>OX376665.1:15203786-16576189 GCA_947386135.1 Melanchra persicariae | reverse complement strand
GTGGGTCTTCTGCGTTTATATAAATGCTATCCATCTTTGCGGATTACGAAACAGTAAATCAACGGATTATGTGACGTTTATAAGTTATTGATCATTAACATCTGTTTTTGTGTTTCCTCTTTTCTATTGCTGCTTACTAAGGTTCTCTCCGACCAACTATTTGAAAATGGCAGTTTTAGCCACCTACCAAAAGTTCTTTTAATGCCAACTGGCAAACTAACATCTGGGGGTAAAGATCACTGTTGTGGCTATCGAACTTAACTTCTGAACATCTATAATTTCTGTAACATCGCGAAAATCATAAACGACATTCATTTTCAATTTCAATAAACAAGACTTGTAATAGTTTCTGTTTCTATAGAACTATTGCGTCAACCCTAGATAGTCATGCCTATAAATTATGTGATATTGAAAATAGAAATGTAGGTATCGAAGAACAGGACAAGATACGGTGGCGCCATTTGCATTAGTTATGATTCAGCCCGACTACAACAAGAATGTGCAAAAATAAACTGCAAAAAGGCTCTGAGAAATCTACGAGTCCATTTTATTGATACTATTAGCATTACTACAACTACAACTTATTATACGGCATCTTTATTATTAGCAGCTCCATTGGCATTCTTTGAAGACGTTTTCGAATTATTAGATCAACTTATGCCACTTAATTAAAAATGGGGACTTAGCAGGAACGAAAATGACTCGCGTAAGCGAAAGAATGCCGGTACCGTCGTCTTTTGTAATGAGAAAATACGGGATACGAATGGCGTTATATAGCAATAAAAAGACGATGACAGCTAATAAAAGGTCCTAGGAAGTTCTAGCGATGTTGAAGGACGGGCTGGAAGATTTAAAAAGAAGGAAACAAATAAATTAACTTGAATGAAAGAATTCAAAGAAGCCACTGAGAAATATTCTCTTAGCTAGTAAAGTCAGTCGTAAATTGTAATTCCACAGTCAGGAACAACTCGAGCCCTAGTTGGGGAACTTCAGTAAAGTGGGACAGACTTGTCGAATACAGCTAGACCGGCTAAATTGAGTTTAACGCAATTCAAAAATAATTAATCAGCAAACGACGACGGGTTTTTATTTATTATTTAAACTTTATGTACAATAGTGGTACATGGGCGGACTTAATGCAACAAGGCATTCTCTACCAGTCAACCTTTGGGTTAAAAAGACTACACTGTGGTAGGTGTACAACAAATAAGATTTAAAATAGAGTTAAGGCGACGGCGTTAGTTATCAGTGAGGTCCAGTCAGAAGGAGAACAAGAGGAAGGTTCTAAGTGAGAAAAACATCGAAGAGGAATCAAATATAGTCTTCTAGAAGAACGAAATGAAGACTCAAAATAAAACAAGCCAAGGCTTAAACATGCAGATGACTAACGGACCTCCTTACACACAGGTTGTCTTACAATGCCACTATGAATGGAAGTTTATTCACGTATGAACTGGATGGCAACAGAGTCCGTGTCAAAAGGCTTAGTTCCATGCAAAGGCTCAGTAAAGTAACCACGTGTGTGAAAGGACTGCATAGGATGGGATCTGGAGACTTGCCCTACATCGCTTCAATTACCCATTTAGTTCCAAGGCAATTGTTGCATTTCTAAGGCAGGCAGTACCCCAATTGTCTGCCCCAAATACAAACCAGGTTATTGCACCCATTTTTATCGACTACACGAATTACATAATCAATTCTTTGCCCCACTGACATATCAAACGTAACAACATACCAAACCCTTAACGCGTTGACTTGACCCAATTAATTCAAAAAGCGTACTAGTGCGTACACGTCACGCTAACAAATGTAGAGTGATCAATAATATAGTGAATGAGTGTTTGAATCAATTGAAAGCAGGATCAATAGAGTTAGTAAATAGTGCTACATCAATGGAAAGGAATGCAGCGGTCTAGCACTTGCTAGCTCGGTATGTAGCCGCAATCAGAATCTGGGCAGATATTAGAACAGCTTCTGCTATTGGGAACTTGAAGCGGATAGATAATATACCTACTACCGAAATAACTAACATCACAGCGTCTGAATGCTCAGTTATGAATTCTACGAACGTGATAGTTGGATATTTGGTATTAGTGATTTGTGTTGTGATGTTTTTGGAACAAGTTTTAATATCAAGCGAAAACTTTTTCTGCAATAAATCAAATACAACGTGGAACAGAATAAACGCAATACCTCTTAAGGGGTCATTTTACTCATCATTATGAACAACTTTTACTATGGACCAACACTGAAAACGCGAAAAATAAATCGACTGCTCAGGTAGGTCTATGGGCCCTATAATTTCTACAAGAGAAAAACACTCCAAAGCACTCGTCCTTCCAAAAACGACTCTCTCACGCGAGAATAATATTGATTTCCAAAATTATAATCTTTGTCAAACATCACGAACAGCCCAATAACAGTTCCGTATGCGTGATGCCAGATCGTAATGCTAAAGCAACGGGTAATATTATATAAAAACACGAGAGAACACCAAGGTTTCTCTAGAGCACTCCATTCGATCCACTTTTACTGACTAACAATAATATAATGGCTAGTTTTTGTCCACAGGCGGCTGTGGTAATATCTAGATTTGCAATATTCATAAAAAAGTGTAAAGATATTGCTCTTGGCGACAAATTAGATACACAATACCACTCTCCTTAAAAGGCGATTGAATGGGACTAATCAACGAATTGGTTGAGTCCAAACCGACTGAGGTCAACGTATCGTATCAAACTACTTGAAACTTGAGTTATTACTTGTTAATTGACAGATATAATTGGTCTCGAATTTCTAAACAAAATATGCGCAAACACCGAATTCGTTGAAGGCGTGACTGTTTCTAATTTAAAACAACGAGCGGTAGAAGTTTCAATTAACTAAAATACGTAAGATGTTTGATTACCTAGTTTGATTACAAATACTTAAAACTTTAAAATTCTCATCACTTGAACTTTAAACAATAACACATTCCTATCTAAATCCCAACAAAGACATGACAGATGTTTTTCTAGATTACAAGATTAATATGGCGTTTTGAGTGGGCGTATTTATGGAATCCGTGATGGACTTAGTCATAATGAGCTGATCTCAGTTGACATCACATCATAGGCTGATAATAATGATACTGTTAGAGAATAAAGTTCAGTAAGTGATTAGAAAGGTCGTAGGGCCCCTGATTCTGGAATGTCAATATGGTCCGTGATCGTTGATAAATAGGCACATAAATAAACTGTAACCGTAGGATTCCTAGCAGGCCGTCAGTACCTACCGTCAATTTGTGTCAGACAACAATAGATAATTTTATAGTCGAAGCAGACCCATTAATACTAATTTAGCAAGGGCTTCCATAGAGCTTTTACATAATATTAAGTAATACTAATAATAACAGAATATGTAAACAGATATATATATGCTTTCAACTAACCATTTACATGTCAGCAGCAATAATTCCTAAGCCAACCATTTATCATTTCATTATAACACGAAAACATATCGCTTTCCAAAATTTCGCACGTGGGTGTCAAACAGACTTTAAAGAAAACTCAAGAGAGCCGGAATCGATCCAAGCCTTTTAGGCCGAAAATAGTACGACCTTTGATATTTCGACTGCAAAATTCTAAACATTGGCGATATTTTAAGTCTTCAAAATTTCCATCAGCCTTTGGATTAATTACAGAGGTTTACCGTTTCTTATAATAAGAAAATATAATTTGGAGGTGACTGTTACAATTCCAAGAAATGTGCGTTCTAAAGAATTCCTACAAAAAAAGTATATAAACTCATTAAGATGTTAGGAAACGCCATATTGAGGAGGAAAATAAAACGTATTTCCACGTCCATTACTAGTTAAGTTGAAGGCGACATTGCTCACAGATTACATACTCGCTCAGCGGAAGACAATTGCCAATAACACAAGAATTTATAATGCCGGAAACGTGGCTAGATCGTATGATCGTTACGATAAGTAAAAGTGGTGATTTTGTCGAGGATAAAATGTGCAAAGCAGATGAGACAATGCATGATGAGGAATCAGATGAAAGTGATTAATTTACAATGTCTGACAATCTGGAGAATGTCTCTAAAATTGGCAACGATAGCGGCAAGGAAACTCTTAGACTGGAGTTGGAATTCTGCCGAATAGATAGACCCTCAGGAATCGCACGTGACGTGAGACAATGCATGATGAGGAATCAGATGAAAGTGATTCATTTACAATGTCTGACAATCTGGAGAATGTCTCTAAAATTGGCATCGATAGCGGCAAGGAAACTCTTGGAATTCTGCCGAATAGATTGACCCTCAGGTATCGCACGTGATGTAATACAGTTATCGACGAATTGTGAATGCATGCAAAACACGCCTAGCCTAGGAAAATGCCCAATATTCAGCAGATATGCAAATTGGTTCTCCGAACTAACGAAGGGCATGATTTGCATATTTTGAAATATTTCCAAGTGAAGAAATGAGACATGCGTCGCTCTAAGTGCGCATTTCGTGAGAGTCAAATGGGGCAAATAATAACGTTGCAGATACAATGATGCGAATAAACGATGGACCAAACCTATCACTATTTACGTTGCAATCTTTAAACTTGACACGCTGTTGGCGCGTGGCAAACCGAGATTTATAATTTGTTTTGCAATTAAACTGTCCCCGCCGAATTTTCCGTTCTTTTGTCGAGCTTCCTTGTGTCTGTTAATTTTGGATTTACAGTAGAACTATAGAAGGGCTAGAATACAGATTGTGTGGAGAAGGGAGAGAGAGGCTATTGCCCTTGTGCGAGTTACTTTAACAGGGGTAAATTCATCAGAACCCTCAATAAAAGTCAAGTACCTACTTAACTTTAGTTGTTCACTCTGAGCCCTGAGGATACCAGAGGGTAAAAATTGGCACTTCTAGGTAGATTTTAGACTTTCTGGAGAATGAGCTGGTTACTACCAACAATAACAAAACGATCCAGAAATATATCATCCCAGCATGCTTCTCATATCAGATTTTAAATCAATAGGTATAAAGTTAGCTGAGTTTATCGAACACAATCTAAATAGAACTGATAAGCAAGATGAAAGGAATGCACTTGCGTAAGTGTGCTTAAGTATTTTTCTTTATAAACAGACAGAATATATGTAATGGCAAATATATAGATTGCGTTATCTGATCCGAAGATTGTAGTGGCAAACGTGTGGGAAATCATGTAGGACAATCTTACGAAGAATTTTCTTTCACGACTAGCTGTCTAGGCAAGACAGCGAGTCAGCGAGAGAAACTGGCATGTCCTAAAGAACAAATTTTGTTTTTTTTCTTGAATCTGCACAAGACCGTGGTGGATCACTCTTAGATGTGAGGCCTGTGTCCCAAGTGTGGGAACTTTTTCATGCTGATTGGTGAGAGTTATTAGTAGCTAAAAGCTGATTAAAATGACGTAATAGTCACCGGAAGGTGAGTGAGTTTTTTTTGTTTGTATGTAACACGACGCACGATTGTCTAGCCTTCTGACTTATTATAATGCAGAAGCTTGGGATTGGCACGTGGGTTTTACAGATTGTATAAATCAATACATGTTATGACAGGTGGGAATGCCCCTGGAATGACGTCATCAAAGTCAAGCACATTTACGAAGAATAGTTTCTTGATGGAGGAAAAACATCTAGTTTTATATTTTCTAGAAACATAACCTGAGTTTTGAAAATTGCTGTTTTCAGCGAAGAAGTTTTACAGCTTCAAAGTTGGTAATGAGAAAGAGAATTCCGACGTGGCGTCTGATGTCAAAAGCCGTGACTTTCATACTGCTGCCAAAATGACATTATAACGAAAGGGGTAGATTATGTGTCTTATTAAATTATTGTTAATCTCGTTAGTTTTTCGATCAAAGCCTGTTCAGTTACAAACAGTAGCCTGGTTACAATTTGAACTCTCGTTGAAATAGTGTCTGAGCCATGTTCAACTCTTAGAACAGTTGCTAATTTGTTCGACGTATGTTCGACATTTTTTTTTAGAATGGCAGGTTCCTACAAACTGCCGTTCTTGCTTTAGTTCAGCATAATAATCTCGACAACAATCACGCAATCGAATCGAGCACGCCCTTTATACGAGAATCCATCTATCTGCTGACCTCGACAAGTGTTGCTTAACCGTTACTAAACTACGCCTACATCTAATCAGCGGCTGTTGGAATGCAATTTGCCTCGTATTTTTAACAAATTTGGGGGTAGGCTGGACTATAGACAAACTTATGGTTTTGTGATGAGCATTGATCGGGAATCCATGTCATCGGGATCCAAATACTTACTTACTTTACTATGAAGACAAATGACAAAATGTATGAGCAATAAAGTCCCATCACATCTCGTGGGTGTCGTAAGAGGCGACTAAGGGACTCACCAGAGAATGGGCAGCAGCATTCACTGATATATATTGCAACAGCTACACTGCGATCGCCAACCCGCCTGCCAAGCGTGGCGATTATGGCAAATCCCCCTACTTGGGGGAGGCTTATGTCCAGCAGTGGACGTCTTGCGGCTGATATGATGATGATGATGATGAATGAAGTAGAGGTCGAGTGGCTTTGCTTCTAATATTATCGGTGGAATAGATTAGCTCCTCAAATCAGACAATTTTAATTCATCTTTCTGCATCTTTCGTAGCAGTCATTCAGTTTAGTTTGGTAAATCATTTTGAAAAGTTAAGGGGCTCTAACAAGAGGTATTTGCGCAGTCCCAAAAGAGGGCGAAACCTACAGAATTGACTGCCAGAGGTCAAGGTCACTAATGAGCAGTCAGCCGCTAGTCTTTAAACAAAATGGACCTTGGCAATACGCCAGACAGACGCAAATGAGAATATTTTACTTAATTGCTTGACACAAAATGAAAACTTTTCTGGCCTCGCCAAGTTGGTCATGTTACTTACGCCCACCAATGACCGCGGTCGTAGAAAGTGATATAATAATATTGAAATTATTAATTTAGAAGAATTACCCAATAGCAGTGGGTGCTGACATCAATATCTTAGACTGCATCCGTAGGAAGGTTGCATCCGAAAGCGCCTACTCCATCCTTATTGCCCGACAGTAAAGGCTATTTTTAATTGCAGATTTTCATGGAAACATTGCAGACATTTTCATTTTTCACATTTGGGGAAAAACGATTAAGTTGTGCGATAGTATGTTCTGTTTCTATTACATTACAGTTTATTTTGGTTTGTACCTTGGACAGATTTGACTGCAGTGGCATTTAGTTTTCTATATCAGTATCAATGATTTTATTTTGAACAGTTTGTTATTTCCAATGCAGTGTCGGGTTTATTGATGATGTAATAATGCAATTTAATTTAGGTTTACGTTTAATATTAAAGAATGATAAGTCTAGGTACTTATTTGGATTTAAGTACTATACCGTATCAATAAAGACATTTATTGGTACGGGTACACAATTTCTAGTTAATTGCATACTGTTTTGTTCATAATAAATGGTTTGCAGTCTGACGACAGGTGAGGATGGTGATTGAGGATTAATTTCAAATCATCAATCCATCAATATCAAATATAAACCCTTCCTTTACTGAATTACTGACAGACAACGCACAGCCGAAACTACTGGTCATAGAAAGCTGAAATTTGGCGTGTATTGCATGGATTTCCAGAAATACCTACGGGAACAAAAATAACTGGATATGCGCGTACGAAGTCGCGGGCAAATGCTAGTTCAAAATATATTTTTCACGTCAAAAGCAAAAAAAAATCACTCCTTTTTTTGTATAGGTACCTAGTCGGTATTTTTTTTTTATATATTTCTCTTATTACAGTGTTAATAAGTCTGACGTTGTCAACAAGACAACATGGTGTACCATGTAAGTACAAAAACGTGAATCGAAAAAAATCTAAGAATGAAGCAAGATTCGTTCCAGTACCGTGTGTCATCATCATCATCTTCCTGCCCTTATCCTGTGTTACTTGAAGTCGGCGCAACACGTTTTTTTCTTCCATTCTGTCCTATCAGCCGTCACACTATCACTAACTCCGTTTTCTTTCATACCGCTCCTCACACAATCCATCCATCTTTTCTTTGGCCTCCCTCTTCCTCTCCATCCATCCACATTTTTGTGATTATTGTTCTAAATAAATTTTATTATTTTTTCTTTCCTTCCGTAAGGGCTGATCTGCATTTGTTGAGAAGTGTGGAAAGGAAATTACATTTGACCTGCAGTGGGACAATAGGTACAGGCTAGCCGAAATATAGTAAAGTTTCAGTTTATTTTGTAATGATAATGCTAATTAGAGCATGTTATCAATAAAACAAACCAATCAAGTAATTCTGTGCCAAATATATAACGCACTAATGACCTACTTATATTATAATAGAAGGTATTATTTTCATTGCAATTACGATTAAAGGTTCAATTAACGCACAAACTCACTTATTAATTCAAATTGGATCAACAACTAACTACCCGTTAATATTGAATTAATTTAATCTAAGATACTATCTTTCGTTCCAACCGAAAATAGATTATATTCTAATTTAAACACCCATTAGTTAGATGGCTCAACAAGATTATATTGAAACAATCACTTTCCAACTTGTTCTATGCAAATATCTGTTGTTCAATAAATATTGCATTCTTGTACTTCGGTGCAAGTTACTATAACCTCTATAACCCAGACTATTAAGGTCATTGTCCTATCTAATAAGGTGTGCTACCACGCCAATGTTGAACGTCTGAGGTGATTCATGCATTAATTATGTATTTATGATGTCAATAGCTTCTTATAGATGTTGCTTGGTTTTCTTAAGGTGTTTCCTGAGTGTAAACCTGTAGAAAATTAATTATGGTATTTTAGTGAGAAATTTAAATTGTCTAGAAAAAGCTCTTCTAAACCCCAGATTTTGAACTTATGACAATTTTTCCATTCAGAAATTATCAACTGTCAATTTTATTCCATGATAAAGATATGTGAAGTTGAAAATGATCCTAAGTTGGATAAAAGTTGAAATACATAATCTAGGTAATTATTTTTTAATAAAAAAATTCTAACACCAGACCAGGGGCCTAACCACCAACTCTTAAAGCAGTATTACTTCAATATTACTTCCAGTGGGAAAAAGATGGAGCTATATAGGACGTATAGCTCCGTCTCTTTCCCTCTGGAAGTAATATTAAAGTAATACTGCTTTAAGAGTTGGTGGTTTAGGCCCAGATATTGCAATAAGCCCAGTAAAATGGAAACTTGCGAAGTAAGGCTTGAATTTCAGAGGGACAGATCAAGATCATTCTAGTATGGATATTATAAATCCACACATGGAAAAAGCATATCTTTACCAAAAGGAAAGCACTCGGGTTACAACTCAGGAAGATGTTCTGGCTGATGTCTCACAAATCCAAGGTATCTCTGGAAAACAAACTCCTTTTATACAAATGTATATTGAAACCCATATGGTCATACGGAGTGGAGCTGTGGGGAACTGCCGCCGACTCAAACCTGGAAATCCTACAACGTTTCCAGTCAAAGATACTGCGTATGCTAACAAATGCACCATGGTATATTACCAACAATCAATTACACCGCGACCTGAAGATGCTAATGGTGAAGCAGGAGATAATAAAGAAGCTCAAATCTTACGCCAAGCATATTGAAAAGCACCCAAACACACTTGCTTGTAACCTGATGAAGACCACCAGCACATTCCACCGAATAAAACGAAAAGTCCCCCAAGACCTCATATGACCTCTTGGGAAACCTGATGGACTAGCCACTGGGCTAGGTTCATTCAAGTCAAAATGGAAGTTCGTGACCTCTAGCTAAATGCCCTGAAGCAGGCAGATTGCAAGAAAACAACAAACATAAAAAAAAAAAAAAAAAAAATATATATAAATCCGAAAGTAACTCTGTATGTCCATTACCTCTTCACATTCTAATAACTGAACAGTTTTTTATACCAGGAATACGGTCCTTTGGGATAATTTTAACTTTCACATGAGCACAGGCCTGCTAGCAGTAGATCATAGTAATAAATAAAATCTACTACCCAATAGCACAACTACAGTAATAACCTATTCAGAAAACCCATGAGCCAATTAAATATTTTTCCATACTGCATCCATAGGGGAAATAGTAACTGTTGCAGTGGGATTTTAATATGACCATTACATGTGCAGTGTTTTATTGGACCGGACATGTTTTATGCGAATATTGAATCAGCTCAATTCTAGGATTTGAAATTAGATCATTGAACTTATTCTAAATTATGAGTTGTTTCAGTTTAAAACGTGTTAAAACCTACTTATTCGGAACTTTTCATAATATCAAGTGAAATTCAAGCAAAACATCATAAAAACCTAAAAATAATTGAATAAATTAGCACAGTTGTTACAATATAATGAAACAACATTCACAGAATCTTCAATAAACCAAAAATTGACAGAATTCATACTAATTTGCATTCAAGACTTGACAATATATGGTGTGAACGCTTTGAATATTTATTCAGCATTTCAAATGATATATCATTGAGTTAAATACTAATTTGGATATATGGCACTTACTCCTACATCGTATATTACAATGAGAAACATCTACGGAGGCGGGTTCAGAACATTTTATTATAATATTAACCTTGGACTATTGATTGTGCAAGCAATATCAAAAGTGTAAATAATACTTTAAATATCTACTGATAAAATAAATACACAAAAGGAAAAGATTTGAAGGAAATATTGAATTTTGAAACTAAATTCCGGTGTCATCATTATTTTCCTGAAATGTTATGTTTTGATTTATGATATTTTCCTGGATGAAACTAGCAGTGACCAGGGAAGCATGGCACAAGGGGGAAGTGGGGAGTAAAACAAGGCTGTCAATGATGAATCCTGCCATTGCCATCTTACTGGAGTTATTGCAACATATTTTCTTTGTCCATTCTCTCCTTTGAGCTGTTGCACTGTAATTTATTTTCTTTTCTCTCATACCATTTCACACAAAATTCATTTTCTTTTGACTTTCCTTTATCAGATACCTAATTATTAGGGATAAACACTGGCTTTCCATGCAAATTATGAACACAAACCATCCTTGATTTTCACTCTTTCTATTAGTGACCACTGATTCAATATCTGTTGTATGGTTTAGGAGAAGTAAGAATTGAAACAGACAGAGGCCGACATCATATCATCCGAAAGTCCACTGCTGGATATAGGCCTCCCACAAAAGGGGGGTTTGTCATAATCACCACATTTGGCAGGCGGTTGGCAATCGCAGCGTAGCTGTTGCAATCACAGAGAATGCTGTTGCCCATTCTCTGGTGAGTCCCTTAGTCGCCTCTTACGACACCCATGGGAAGTGTGGTGCTATTCTTTTACGTCTGACACTATACGGAACATGTTTTATACCATTTAGAGATTATTGTCAAACAGACTTCCTTAACTCTTTCGTTTTATGACTGCTGTGAGTCCAAGTTATAATTTTTTAAAGATAAGACATACAAAATGTTTTGGGAACACATTCCTTGTGCATACAGCATACAGCTAAGGAGTGCAATTCCCTGCCAGAGTCTGTGTTTCCTGATAGCTACAACCTTGGAGTCTTGTAAGTCAAGCGTGAATAGGTTATGTCTAGGCAAGTGTGCTCCATCTTCGGCCACAGCATCGCTTACCATCTGGTGAGACAGTGGTCAAATGCGTGACTAACAAAAGTAAAAAGAAAAAATTAAAGCTGTTGAATAATTTTCTGTCAAATGGTTCAAATGTTCATGTTTATCTTGACATAGGAAAAACCCATCAGGTCAGGTTTAGTGTCAAGGCAATATGAATGCTAAACAATTGCTTGGTAATAATCTCTAGAATAACTTGTGAAGCCTATTTATCTTGATCTATGTATGGCTGTATGATAGGTAAAACTTTAGGTAGGTATGTACACTGTTCTAGCATTCCATTTTATAAAGCATTGCATTCATTAGTTGACCCTGACAATGGAATGTCACATGTAGACTATCTAAGGGAATGTTAATACAATACATTAGTTTAAACCACTGTGCTACATTATCTCCATCAACAAATACTAATATTTAAATTAAGTACCCTGTTGATCATCTTGCTGCTAAGGCGAGTTTTATTCCTCTCTTATCCAACAATTATTATACTATCAGTATTATTGCCGTAATACCAGCAAAACTTTATCTTTTATCAAAGATAGATTAGAGGAGCCATTTCTCTGAAACTTGTTATGATGAAAATGTTCATTTTCAATGCAATTCAGACTTATTACGAACAGATACAGATGTGATAAGATAAACGAGTAGAAAGTTTGCCGCAATGTACGTGTAAAATATGTAATATGTAGCAAAACGACCGCGTTACTAATCATATAATATGACTCAAATTACACATCACACAACCAACGTATCAACACATTTACGTCATTTACGAGGAATTTCTCATGAACAAACCTCCTGAAAGTAAAATAAAACGCCCAAATAACGGTAAAAATAAAGCTAACAACAAAAACCAAGTTATGTACGGCACTGTGACATTACGGAGGCCTAACGTTTTTGGAGACATTCTCGGCCAACTATTACCGTCTGCCGAGCGTTTTTCTAATTATAGAACATACCACGACGTGAAAAAGACGTCCAAATATAGGTAAAAAACAAAACACACGGTTGTGAGGATAGTATCACACTTCGGACATTCTCGAAAGCGGTACACGAGCTCACTACGTGGGGCCACGACACGGTTTAGGGTTAGACAATTTTTCAATCACATTTTAACACTAGAACGCCACATTTCAACTATAATTGCACATATACCTTTACTTTCAGCGGTTTCGGTAATATCTTTCACGTCATCAACCATCTTGCTGGATGACAGTCACTCACTACACACTTTTTATTCGAACATATTTCGAAAACTCATACTTTGGTTCACTATTTTCAGCCAGCCAGCCAGCGAGCGATCTATACGACGACACTTCGTTCCGTTCACTGCCAACGACGACGTAAGACGTAAGCGATGGCGAACAACCTTCACACCGTTTGTTGAATTATATCGATGGCGTCACCAGCCCCAGTAGTTTACGATAAAACAGTAGATTTTTGTAATTATTAATTCTTTGAATAAAATTTTAATAACAGCTGATTTACTATTCGAGTTTCAATCTAGGCATAATGATATTTTTACACAGTCATTGCAGTTTAAAAAAAAAAAGATGTTGGAAGACATTCTCGTTAGGTAGACAGATTGTAGTTTTTATGTAAATTGAAATTGAAATAAATATTTTGAATGACAAGAAAAATATCTGTAAATACTGTATTTTACATTGTTTTTTTCGTTAATCAATTAAACACTTGATAAAATGAAAATTTCCTTATCACTTTAGCGCCATCTATTTTCTAAACTCAACAACCTGCTCTTGATTTTCCGCGCCATCTGTGCTTGTAAATTAGAACAACGTTCACAGCTGAACCAATAGAACTTTTCTATTCAAATAACAGATGGCAGCATTGGGCAGCACAGCACACAAATTACTAGATTTATAATATTTTGATGAAAATGCTGCTGTTGACAATTTATTCGAAGGACGTGTGGGGAACTCAGTCATACCCTTTTGAAATCGATAATTATAATTCCAGTAAATCGTTTGCGGAAGCGGAACCAGTCTAAAGTTGTACATTATTATATCTAGTCCTAGTTTAGCAATTTCTAAAAACAAAAAACGTTTGGTGCTTGTAAAACGTTTTTGTCATCATGGTCAGCTAAAAATATACTTACAGTAAACAACAAATTTTTACTGTTACATGGAAACAAATAATTGGTGTAACAAGCGTAACGAAGCGTGCTTACTTACACATATTAATAACTGTTTGGAAACTGCACACTGTGAAGGTTTCTAGTTGGCATAACTCAGTTAGATAGGTACCTACTCAATTAGTTTACAGGTACAGTACCTCAGTACCTACCTAAGTATCTATACTTGAAGCCAACTTCAACAAGGTTGAGGACTTAGGCTTTGAAAACCCAACCTATGGTCCAGCCGGATATAGCAGAACACCAGCATTTTACATGAAGCCCCAAAGTATGTCTGTCCCCCACAATGAAGCAACTTGGTTACAAGATCGATGCACCTTAGCAAGACTGGTTTGGAGACCTAAGGCGGGATTTTGAGCACCAGCAACGACTGTTGAAAATATACCTAGGTATGTAGTGTGAAAAGGACGGGACCAACGGCTTTGTTGATATCGATGCCAGCAAGTATCATTAACGTAACGGTCATTTCTGGCTTAATTCGTTAAAAATATATTTACTAAGTACTTACTAGTTTTATAAGTATTACTCACATACACAAACAGCCAGACCCGGAATCCACCCCGCGACACGCAGCGCAGCAGTCAATCCCTCAACCATTGCGCCAACCGTGCCGTCATTAGGGAAAAGGCTAGGCAGATGATGACAACGGTGTGTGTAGAACACTGAAGTGGTGGTGAGAAAAATAGCAATTAGGTAGGTGAGGTGCCTCGTGAAGTCTAGGGTCGAATGTCTTACCATGTTCCACTGGACCACCACCGCTCTGGCTCGGAGAAGGTGCCATACAATGTGAGACCAAGCGACAGCTAACAGGAATAACTCCTAATTCATAAACTAAGGTACCTTTGAAGTCTGAACGTAAGGATCCATTGCTGTCTCTCCAGCAACTCCTTCATAACTGCGGTAATTCCATCACCACGGAAAATAGTTACTTGCGTCTCAAATGATATAAAACCCTATGTAGCTAAATTAACTCGTGGCTAAATTATAACAGCCGCACGGACCAATCTTCAAGGTTAAGCAACGCTTGCCGGGATTGGTCTGTGGATGGGTGACTATATTAACATACCGAGACTCCTCCGTGCCTCGGAAAGCACGTTAAGCCGTTGGTCCCGGCTGTCATTTGTAAATCTTTGGCAGTCGTTACGGATTGTCAGAAGCCAGAAAATCTGACACCAGTCTTGCCAAGAAGTACCGTGATACCCAGTTAATGGGTTGTGGAGGTCTGGTAGGCACCCGCTCCACGTAAAATACTGATATTCAGTTGAATCCGGTTTGACTGGGAGCCGACCCCAATTTGGTTGGGAAAAGGCCAGGCAGATGATGATGTAGAATGGATTGTGACAAGGGAAATAGGTAAGTACCATTATGGCAAAGATTTAGAAATAACTTCGTGTTTTCTAAATTGAGGAACGGAGGATTTTCTAATCACCCAATTAGGTAAGTACCTACGTGTGGGTAACTGTGTGTTAGGAAATCCTCACTACCATACTGGTGTTGCGGAATTTGTTCGAAAGAGTCACAGCGGCCCTGGAATGCAAAGGGCATTATGAGAAACACGGGTGGGTTTTAGTCAGTCTGGTCTGACACTCCCTTCCGCTCCGCCCAGAGTGGAAATCGAGTCATTTGATGATTTCCCATCCGTAAAAAAAAATCTCTAATTGTCAGGCGATCTCAATGCCAAAATAATATCCGTGTGAGTGGCTTATTTTTTTAGATACGAATAGGATTAAACGATCCCACAAAGTTCGAGTCTCGTATGAGTTATTGGTTCGATTCCCGATGTACCTAGGTACCTACTTAGATACATATTATCTGCTAAACCCAAACCCTTCTGAAAACAGGGGAGACTTAAAACTGTATATACTCGTAAATATCATAAATTATGCGTGTTTTCAGATGTCTGAAACCTACCTACATACATTGTACGTTGCACTGCATTTGCCTGTATACAATAAGGGCTCGCTAGAGCCAGAGCCTGCCAGGGTTGTGGAATTTGTTTTGAAAGAGTCACCGCGGTCTTGGAACGCAGAGGGCATGAGGAGGAACACGGATGGGTTTTAGTCAGTAAGAGTCTGACGCTCCCTCCCGCTCCGCCCAGAGCGGAAGGAGTCATTTGATGATTTCCCATCCATAATAAAAAACAACGTAAATTATACAATGTGTAACAGAATAAACGCAATACCTCATAAGGGGTTTTTGCACTCATCAATATGAAACCCTTGCTATGAGACCAACCACGAAATCGCGAAAAAAAATCGACTGCTCCATACATTTCTGTGCGCATTTACCTACTCGACAAAATGTAAATGATAAATGATAAATGATAAATGATAAATGATATTTATTTTGTAAGTAGGTTAAACATAACACTTTTACACGTCAATATTTTTTGGTCATTTTAAGCTAGATGAGGCCGGTGTTTCCTAGCTGACTACCCTGAGAAGAAACACCGAAACAAACTCAGAGGTCACAGTCTCTTTTGAAGTCCATACAAATTGTACTGGTCAAATCATACGAGAACCATGTAGGTTAATGTCTGAGGTGGCCTTTTGAGGAAAGTGCCACACAGATTTGAGTGGACCTGTCCAGACAGTGCAAGCATTTGTCAGTTATTATGGAGCTCAAACTTAGAACTTTAAGGAGCTCAACGATTTGACGAACAATACCAAAGGACATTTGGGTAGGCCGCATAAAAAAAATCTCAAACTGCCAGACATTGTTGACTAACATGAAATGAACCCCTATCATAGCGATCTGCATGGTCCCCACATTCACAATACGATATGAGGATCATGCAGATCAGTGTCTGAAATGGTCTTTTGAGGAAAGAACCACACAGATTTGAGTGGACCCGTCCAGTCAGTGCAAGCTTTGGTCAGTAGTCGAGTAGCTCAACTTAGAACCATAAAGGAGCTCAACGAACCGACGAACATGCCAAAGAAAGGACATTTGTGTAGGCCGCATTTAAGTACTCAAACTGCCAGACCTCGTTAAAAATACTTCAAAGAACTACTACTACTACTACTACTGTAGGTACTGAACAGCTGACTTTTTTCGCGATTTTCGGGAAGTAGAAAGCTGTTATCATAGCTGGTTCATACCAACGTTAAACTATTTGCAAGCATTAGTTAAGGTAGTTAGTCTAAGGATCAATTTGAACTTAACATCGTTATTAGAACTATTCTATTCTATAAAAAGTCAAAAGAATTTTCACATTGAAACTAGACTAACAAGATTAACGCTCCGTGAGAGAATGACAAGCACTGCAACGTAATGTGAATTAATTTCAATGACAGACCAGCTTGTAGTGGCCATAGATTTTAAACTAAAATAAATTTTTAAGTAAGTACGTACCTAGATTGATTCGCGATTGCTGAGGGCAACTAATATAGGTTAGGAGCTAGCGTTGTTGTTGTTGTTCTAGTTAAATGGATCTATTACGTTTTGTTGTCGAATTACTTCTCTTTGTCAAGTAGGTAGGTTGTGTGGTCACCATTGTCTAAAGTCACCTACAATATCAGACGCTGTCATTCCAGAGAATACGCTAAATTGTCCACTACCCCCTCTTTTTGAGTGTCCAATATAAATTACATAAGCACTAGTTTCTACCAGCGGTTTCGCCCCGGTGAAAGTCCAAGGGAACGTACCTACACATGCAAGGACTTGTTCCACCGTTCAGCCGGAACGGCAGACGGCAGACGGACAGAGCTTCTTTCGCAAACATTGAATGTTATAGCTATGCCGCAGCCGACTGGCTGAATCAGCCGTTTATTTGGTGGCTTAGCCTTTTCATTTAACTGCCCCGATTTTTCAGCGGCCTAAGTGGCATTTTTGGTGCAATATTATCGTTAAATGACTTGCCCATGTCACTTAAGTCGCTGATTAAACGGCGCAGTTCTATGAAAATGCTAGGCTTTTAAGGAAACGGTTGATTAAGCCCATTGGCTGCGACAGCTACAATTAAAAACTACTGTTTTGAAGAAAACCGTGTGGTTTAGACAAGAATTCAAAGAAGAATAGGTACTGCACTCTAGTTTCGGCCGAGAGATCTGTCAACAATGAGATTTTTTTTACAAAAAGTTTATTTTCATGCTAGGTGTTTAAAGTTACGCAGAGGCAGTTCCGGAGTGGTAATTTTAGAGGTAACGGGACCCCTTCCATGTGCTAATGGTGACCACCGAGGTGGTTATATTGAAGTACAAATCTCACACTCCCTGGTCTTTTCCCCAAAACTTCTGACGCCTTTGAAGGTCTCCGATAGCAAAAAAAGGAGTCTTAAAGCCGGTAACCATTCACCAGGTATATGCAACGCATGTGCAATAGGTGATCACCCCGATAGGTCAAGTTTATTTAATTGGTAAACGTATCTGTTCGTTGGCTTTGACATACTTAACGCACGCAATTTAATCGAGTCAGAATGTACAGTTAAATAATTCTTTACTATGCAGTACCTAATTATTGATGGTATGCGGAAAAAAAACCGACTTCCAAAAAAAAAGTACAAAATAACTTTAATTTCGGAAGTCGGTGGTTTTGGTTGCTTCTTCGTTATTTGACACCGACTTCCGAAATTTAAGTTATTTTGTACTTTTTTTTGGAAGTGTGTTTTTTTATGAAAAAGTTTTTTATTTTCCACTTTTTAGTGGTACCCCACACCTAACAACACCAATAGAAAGTCACAGGAAAGCAAAAATATGCATTTTCGTATACAAGGATGATTTTTTCCACACATTTTTTCCAGCTATTTGGATTTAAAAACCAAACTGCTGAACCGATTTTGATAAAATTTAAATGGGACCAATCGAGAAGTATATCCTTTCACATAAAACAAGATTTTTTCAAATCGGTTCTTAAATGACGGAGATATGAGGTAACAAACAAAAAAAAAAATACAGTCGAATTGAGAACCTCCTCCTTTTTTGAAATCGGTTAAAAACGGAAATTTTAGGAAGTAATAGGTAAGCTTAGATAATTTGGAAATCGTCTAATCATCATGTGGCGTTTAGGAAAGCTATCGACTCGATCATCTGCCTAGCCTTTTCCCAACTATATTGGGGTCAGCTCCCAGTCAAACCGGATTCACGTGGAGCGGCTGCCTACCAGACCTCCACAACCACTTTCTTCCTTCTTGGTAAGACTGGTGTCAGATTTTCTGGCTTCTGACAATCCGTAACGGCTGCCAAAGATCTCCAAATGACAGCCGGGACCAACGGCGAGGCACGGAGGAGTCTCGGTTTGTTAAGATGGCTCTTGCTGGATTGGATACTTAACCTTGGAGCGGCCTGTGTGGCTGTTATAATTTAGCTAGGAAACTTTATGAAGGCTATCGACTATGAAGTAAGAATAAACACTTTATACAAACAAAATAAACCGACTTCAGTAAGAAACATAACAGTTTCAGAAATTGGTGGCATAAACTTAAACAAAGAAAAAAATACAAAGACTCGGTGACTTAAAATGTTACTTTTCACGTTTTTAGTATTTTTTTCCCTAAGACGCTTGCTTTTTTTTGGTTAAAATTTTTGTTTTTTCACACCCTTGGTATCCAAAATATTAAAACACCGTACCAACCTGACTAAAACCACCCCGGTGTTCCATCTTCCACCTACGCCGGGGATCGCGGGAACGTATGCGACTTCCGTAATCCCCGGCTGGTGCCGGCCCGCCTCTGCGGGCCACATCTCGTAAGCGGGGGGAGTGAGGTGTTTAACTCCCCCCGCGACGTCAGAGGGGCGCACGGGAACACCACGCGCCGCCACCTCGGGTCCGGATGAATGGGGGGCAACGGACATCCCCAAGTCCGCCGCCCCTGGACCCAGTTAGGGGGGCAGAAGGAGGGCAGCGTATGCCCTCCTCCGACGCCCGGTGCGCCTGCTGCTGGCCGGGTGAGCACTCGACATCTCCCTCTCCCTTTCCGCAGCCTCCTTCTGCGCGATGACAGTTTCGCAGAAGGAGACCACCGCGTCCCAGGGCTCCTCACCGCCGACCATAGAACGGACTACAGCCGGCAGCGAGAGGTCACTGCCTACCACAGAGACGAGGGCACGGCGCGGCTCCTCCCAGGCGGCACACTCTGCCAGCGTATGCCGCGCCGTGTCCTCCCGACAGTCGACGCAGTGGTGACACCGAGCGTCCGGCTCTCTGCCTATGCGACACAGGAACCTCCCGAAGCAACCATGCTCCGTGAGGACCTGTGTCACACGAAACGACAGAGAGCCGTGCCTTCTCCCGAGCCACATGTCGAGCACTGGCCGGATGGCCTCGATAGTGACGAGGCCGACGACGAGGTAGGGCGTGAAAGCCTGTTCCGCCATTCCGCCACCAGGACCTCGCGCAGCTGCGACCGACGCAGCTCAAAATGTCGCTGCGTCAGTCGCTCCCCGCACGCCCGCGCGTTCATGCATTGACGCGAGGACTTTTGCCTCCAGGTCCCAGGGCGGAGATCCGGCCAGTGCGCAAGCCGCCTCGTAGGAGATCGTGCGATAACCCCTGATGACTCTGACGGCCATCACCCTCTGCGGCTTCCGCAGAACAGAGATGGTGCCGGCCGTCAGGTCAGCCGCCCAGGGGGTCGATTCTGCTATTGCAATCGTGTCTCAATGACCGGTCAATGATCGATTTTTGACGTATAACGTCAAACTTTTGACACATTTCCCATACAAAAACTGTCAAAGTTGTCAAATATTCGATCACTGACCGGTCATTGAGACACGATTGCAATAGCAGAATCGAGCCCCAGATCGGGGCCCCATACAGGGCCATCGATCGCACGATCCCCACGTACAACCGCCTACAGACGGTGCTCGGGTCCCCCAGATTGGGAAGCAGCGTTGACAGCGCCCCAGCCGCGCCCAACAACTTGGGCGCCAGCCGTCGGAAGTGGGGTCCGAAATCCCACCGGCTGTCGAGCACCAATCCCAGGTATTTCATGGTGGACTCGACAGCGATACGGGCCCCATCGACCACGATGTGTGATCCCGCCGGCGGCGCCCGCCGGGGGCCATGAAAAACTATGGCCTCCGACTTGTTGAGGGCCACCTCCAGGCCAAGGCGCCGTATGCGGCTCACCACCTGTGAGACCGCGGCCGTCGCCAGCAACGCTGCCTCCCTGTACGAGCTCCCCCGGGCAGTGACCAGCGTGTCGTCAGCGTAACACGTCAGGTCCACTCCCGGCTGGAGCTCGCCTCTCAGCACCCAGTCGTACCCGATGTTCACATCCACTGCTTTGGGCAACGGCCGCCACGACCTCCTCCGGGGTCGTCGAGTCGTCCAGGCCATCGACGCGCAGTTCAGCGGTCTTCACGGGTCTGGAAACTCGAACGTCCTCTTCGTGGAGGACCTCTCTCAATTTGGCGGCCAGGATGTCCGCCTTCTCGCTGCCCGAGGGTCCGGAAACCTCGAACAGCCGCGCCCCCGTAACCGCCGACCTCATTTTGAAGCCGGTCGGTGTGCCGAGGTCGGGGAACGCGACCTTCGCCTTCGCCTGCGTGAGGACCTCCTTGTAGGTAAGGCCCCTCTCGACGGCTCCGGGCTGCAGTGTGAGTACCACAGCCGCGGAGCGTAGGGCCCTGCTCTTTCGAGACCTCCGCTTTTTTTTATGCGCGGGCTTAGGCTGAGCGGGTGCCGGCGGCGCCGTCTTCTTTTTGCGGCTCTTTTTGACGACCGTCGTCCAAGCCTCTGTGGTGGGGTCGGACGCGGTCGCTGGGGTCGCATTTGAGCTGGGAGGGGGTGCTGACGCACCCTCCGCGGGCTTCTTGGGCCCCTCCGCGGGCTTTTTACCCCTCTTTCCAGCTTTGGCCGCCTCGGTCGACGGCCCTGGCCTTGCGGCTTCCTCCATCCTCCGTTTGTCCGCCGCTAGCGGTGGCCGGAGGTTCTGGGCCGGGAGTAGCCTTGCTCTAAGGCCTCCAGGCGGGCATTCATCATGCCCCCACACTGCTGCATGCAGAGGCGGACGATCTTCTCGATGTCCGTATCTCGCGCAGTTGCAGGGGCAAGGGCCGACGGCGGGGCCGCAACCACCGGGGAGCCGGGAGCTACCCTTTGTGCGGCAACCTCCCGTTTGAGGTCCTCCAGCTCAGCTCGTAGACGGCTGTTCTCCTCCCACAGCTTCGCCGTCTCCTCCGAGGTTGTTCGGTCAAGGAGGACCTCAACCGCCTCCTTGATGCCCTCAGCCGCCTCTTTAAGGGCGCGCGTGAACGTGCCCTTTAAACTGCCCGATTTTGTGGCACATCTCAGGTGGCAACTTAACCTTAACCTTATGTATAGGTACCTTAAGTTGGTAGGTAAGTACATACATTGAAGATTTTTTCCTCGAAAATAAAAAAAAAACCCAGGTCATCATTGAATCCGGTTCCGTAGTAACATTACTGCAGCATAGTAACCTATTTGGTCTGTGGCATAGTAGTACTTACATCCGCAACCTATCCCACTTATATTTCCATTTCATCTACCTTCATTTTCCTGTTACAAGAAAGGTAAAAAAAAAAATCGGAGATAGTATGACTCCTAACTAAATGATATCACGCTGTTACCTCACAGTACCAACGAGACGTGAGACGCAAACAGTATCACCGCAAAGTTTTACGTTCAAATAATTAAAATAACGAGAGTGTACGTAACAATTTGAAAATAACTATAGAAAGTGTGATAACGTTAACTATCCGCACATACGCTCTACGCCTACAAATTATAACCTGATCAAATTATCGCGTCATTTAATTAAAGACGCGGTAAGTAAATTAGTCGATTCTCGATTCGGTCGGGTTATCGGGTCGTTTACTCCACCGGTTTGCACACCTGTTTCACTGGCCGGCCATGCGCAGTTAGCGCTTGGCTTTCGAACGTGATTCGACGCGCGCTTTTAAAAAGTAAAACTGTCAAAAATTGGCGGCATTTACGTAAACCATAAACGAAAAACTTATTTTTAATATTGTGCTTTAGTGTTAGTGAACAAAATGGGTGTGGAATAAATTGATTTGTTTGATAAAATTACGTTTGCATTCAAGTAATGCAGTGAAATAGTGTTTTGGTGAAAGTGTAAGGATTTGAATTTTAAAAAGTTACAATGAAGTCTTCGGTTTTATTTGGCGGATGCCTATTACTCTTGGCTGTTCTAATAGGTAAGTACTACAAAAAGCAACACACATTTTTTCTTAAAAAATCTCCATAAGCTTACTATTAAAAAATAATCCTGTTATTATGCTGTAATCGCAAAGCGGAGTTTTGTTTTAATTCAAGATTTATGGTTTTTAATTTGGGTAATTTTACGTTGTTGTAAAAACTTACGACTATGACCTACTTTTCAAAGGTAATCAGCTGACTTTAAACATAATTTTATACTATAATATTATTTAATCAACATCCGCATTGCTTACCTACTTAAAATAAAGTTTCAATGATTATGAATAGTCAAATCCCAGGTAAGCACATAGTTTAGGTACTTTTTATTTCTAAAAGGAGTTCCAAATTCAAAATAAATAGTGTAAATAGAACAAGATCAGAAGTACAGTCATACGCAAATGTGTTAAGGCAGAAATAATTTCTAAGTACAATATTATCAAAAACTCAAACTTACGTATTTATTTTTTATTTAAAAAAAGAAAACAAAATGTAGGTAATAGACTGTATGGTCAGTTGATAGGTGAGGTCTATAAATTGCTATACATTTACCCCACAAAGCAACAAGCATGAAGCTATAGGTAGGATATCATTACAATCAAATGTTTGGACAGCTTTGGGACTTTCTTTAATTTTCTCTTTTATGATTCGGTACGAGTACTCTCAATAAGACGCGTCCAATACCACCTTGAACTTAAACTCCCAAGATTGTAAAGTAAATACCACGTTCATTTATCGTAATTTCAAATACAAATTTATTAAAAATACCTACTTTTCTTTTTATTAAACAGTGTTTTTGAGGGGCCTAAATCCAATATTATGATAGAGAACAAAATAATACTAGAGCAAAGTGGTCAAAAGTACCTTAGTCAACCATAAAACCAAAATCAAGGCTAGGCCTTTGTTTTACCGCGGCCCTGGAAAGCAAAAGGCACTAGGAGGAGCACAGATGGGTTTTAGTCAGTAAAAACGAGCCATTAAATCAAATAACCACCAATAAAATGTAAGGAAATAAATAATATACCTCAGTCTAGACATTTCTAATTAAAATTTTGGCAATGAACTTCAATTTTGTAATAGCCAAGTTCCTTTGATTCTTTCGGGCCTGTCTCTTTTACCACTGGTCTTTAAGTGTTTTATGCCTTCTCAAAGGCAAATTAAATTCTATTAAATTGTTATTACACGTTTTTTATTTTAAATAGGTCTAATAAGGTGAAGGTTGACTGAAGGAAAGCTTGAATTTTATGTCACTGTCCTTACACAATATTTTCTTAAGCAAAATGTTCATATAATTAAATGAATATCCCTATTCATTTAATTATAAGAACGTTTTGTAGAAAAAAAAACAAACAAAATCATTAGCACTGATTACCCATTAGTAAACGCAACGATTCAATTAGGAATACCTGTTGCGAAAATTACTAATCGCTTTTTTAAATATACTTTGGTACGTATTTTCTCATAATTACTATGTTACTTTAACGATACAATACACCAAACTCGTTAAACATTAACATTTTTAAGAAAAATAATTTCGATAAAGAAAATCACACTAAATGAGTCGCTAAGAAAAATTGGCAAGGCTTGTCTAAGAAGATAAAAGAAAATATTAACATACCTAAATGCACACGGACGCATTTAGTAACATAAATTTGAAGCGTGTTTGTGAAATAGTACATATTTGCACGCAAGAATAATAGCTGGGTATTAACAGCTAAATAAAACAGTGTTATAAAACTACACGTTGAAGCTATTTACTTCAAGTTAAATGTTATAAACAGAAGAACAAACGGAATCTGTCTCAAAAATTGTTCAAGGTCAATGAAGTCATACAGGCACTTTTTAGCTACCTACTGTAGAGAAACGAATCTAGTTGGTCAGAAAGTTATAAAAGATAGTTGCAATAATTTCGAAGAGTTTAAATAATTACTACAAATGATAAAACAAGATTTCTAAAGGATATAATGCCGAAATACTTATTGCAAAAGAAACTATATGCTGTACGAGTAATTGTGTATGGTCGAAGAATGATTAATGTTGGTCAAGTCGTTTCGGCACGACGAAGTTACTACCTTATTGTATTGACTAAGTATTTTCTTAAAAAATGCAGAATTTATTTTCTATTTTTCTAATACATTTTTTTAGCACTTCAAAGTTGCTTTTACCTGTCAAATGTTTTATGAATTTTTAGATGGTTTTGCTCAGAAAAAAATATCGAAAGATACTCCAATGTCAAAGTTTTATTTTGAAGCCCGTATACATATTTCTATGGGTATAACCCAAAATCATTTTTGTTTGTGTACGATTTAAGGCAACTTCTGCATGACTAATTACAAAAAAAAAATCTTGACGGAACGAAAAGACCACAACCAAAATCCATACAAACCAGGAAAACGCAAGAAAACACACAAAAAACCGATTATAACCAACAGAATATTAATATCGACGAATACCGAATACCGATCCATCGATTCAAAGGTTGTCATCGTTAAAATGGTTTTAAATGCATAACTAGTTGTGACACTTTCACGCGGGAGAAAGTGGAGCCGTTCGAAGTTGTTCATAATTAACTACCAAGAGGTTTTTGACTCGCTTCCTTATGTGGTTTGTAAAAAAATATCGATCGTGGGCTAAATTTACAAAAGACTAGCTTCTCCCAGCGGCTTTGCCCGCATGAATGGCTGCAATTATCTCAAGGGAATATACTCCCGGTATAAAAAGCCGATGTGCTAAACCAGACTATCAGATCCGTTCAGCAGTTTTGGCGAAATTGAGTAAGATACATCCATTCTTCCATCCGTACTTTCGCATTTACAATAGTTCTAAGATTCTGCTTTAACTAAATTGGCAAAGCTAGATTGTAATGGCAAAAATATTAATAAAAAATAATTATGGTTTATGGGCTGTGGGTGTTAAATTAGCAACTTGATTAAACGGAAATTGAATAGTGTTATAAATAATAATATTGTTCGTTAAAATATGACCTTTGAGCATTAATTAATTTTAACGTGCATCGCACTCCTGTCACTGACTGTACCGATGATCGATTGGACAGAAAAAATGCTCCCATTTTTAAATATCATAAAATGGCTTGGTCAGTGGGTCGTCTTGTTTTGTAGTTCCGAAAAATTCTGATCTCTCGGCAAGAAATACTTAACAACCAACCAATAATTTACAAAAAAAAAAGAAAAGGTATTTATTGTCACAGAACTGTCATGCATACCAAATTTAAGAAAAAAATAAACATAAGCCTATATTAAAATCAAAGAAAAAGATGCAACTTTTAAACCTCATACTTTATTCAAAGACTTACTCAAAAATACTTACCTCAAAAAAGTGTATAACAGCACTTATACGCTTTTGGCACGGCAATGTTACGCAAAGGAAAAAAACCCAAACATTCACGGCTGACGAATGGCCACTTACCAACTGCCCCGTAGTGGCCAACAGTGGCGAGTCATGGTCAGGCAAACTGTAACGTCGAATGCACGCTTTAGGTCATAGATTTTATGTGCCGAATGCAGTTTGAGCGATGAACAAAGTAGGTTTGTCTATGAGCTAAATGACGGCCATTTTCATTCCGTTCTCGAGAAAAATCTTAGTGCTAGAAAGATAGAGGAGGAGTGATCTCATAATAATTACCTTTTTTAATCAAATTATAATAGGGACCTACTTATTGTGTTTAAATTGCCCATTTTTTTTTATTATCGATAGACCCTATGTCCAAGTTAACCTAGATAATACTTAATATTGTACTTTAAGATTATAATTATTAGATACATTTTAAATATCATCATCACCATCTTCCTGCCCTGATCCCATGTTATTAATATAATGCAATAATATTTAGAAATATACAATAACATAATTTGTGGTTATACTTTTCTAAATGTTACCACTTTGTAAAATCTTACTGAAAGTCTCTATCTGAAATTCAATGCTTCGTCATTTCATTGATTCTAAAACAGTATCGTCTAAGAGCATGTGAATGAAAAGACAAGAATAAAAGTAAAACTTTTGCCACTGGCAGAATAGAATCATGGTCAGTGCAACAGTTGCATTGGAATTCACGCTCCGGGCCAGCGCTGATTGATATTTAATGGGTATGATTTAAGCTATCGCCAATTTTATTCGTTTTGAATTTCTTTAATAATAGGGTTTGTCCTCAAAATAGTGGATCTGTCACCAAAATGTAGTTGCCAAATAATTGTAAAAAGCAATTCCATAATAAATCACAAGTAATCCTCGGGATATATTATCAAGTATCAAATAAATAGGTTGGGATTTATTATAAAACGGGAAGTAAACCATATTACTGGGTGGATTAAAAAAAATAACCACGAAGGTGATGGCGATCCGAGTCGGGGTGCCCTAAGCTCCCTGTGCCCTATGTTCGAATATTTGGTGACAGATATACCTTTCTGAGTACGAAGTTAAAGGAATAAACCTATTATTTTGAGAACAAAGTTTTATCCAAGGAATGAACTACGATTTTATTGATAATCCATCTCTTATTTTACATACATATTGGCATTAATTTGGTAATTCATACCTGGCGACACTTTTTATATATCTGAGAACGAAAATACTTCGTGGCGATAGATCTATTTATTAGGTGATGCAACTTGATGACAAATATAAATTTTGGTGACAAGAAATATAGTCCCCATATTTAATTGCTAGAAGACAGACAGACGATGCAGAAAAAAAGGAGTAAATAACAATAGCAAGTAAAGATAATAATTAAGCAGGATATTATTAGAGGTATCCTGGTACTCAGTAACTGGGTTCTGGAGTTAAGATGGACAGTCGCTCCATGTATTTGTATTCAGCTGCAACCGTTTTGACTGGAAGCCGACCCAAATATAATTGGGAAAGGTTAAGGATATCTTTGTTGCGGATTTTGTTCAAGAGTCACTGCGGCCCTGGAACGCAAAGGGCAGTAGGAGGAGCACGGATGGGTTTTAGTCAGTAAGAGTCGGACACTCCCTCCCGCTCCACCCAGAGCGGAAGGAGTCATTTGATGATTTCCCATCCATAAAAAAAGGAAAGTGGTCCTTCTCAAAATCAATCTTATCATCATCACATTAGCCGAAAGACGTCCACTGCTGGACATAGGCCTCCCCCAAGTGTCGCCACAACAACCGGTCCTGTGCGTCTCGCATCCATCGGCTACCAGCCACCCTCACCAGGTCATCGGTCCATCTTGTGGGAGGCCTTCCAACGCTGCGTCTTCCGGTACGCGGTCGCCACTCCAGAACTTTTCAACCCCATCGACCATCTGTTCTGCGAGTAATGTGCCCTGCATACTGCCACTTCAGTTTGGCGATCCTTTGGGCTATGTCGGTTACCTTGGTTCTCAAAATCAATCTACATTTAACTTTTAATGATTTTTAAAAGTTAAATGTAGGTTAAAAACTTAAAGAAGTCAAACCAGTAGCCGATCAACGAGTCGCAAGAATTTAAAAAAATAAAGAAAGTCCGCATACATCGACTGCAAAAAAAAGTACAGGTTACCTACACTTATAGGATGTTTCGAAAGTGCATGGTCATATTTCAAGGTGCGTGGTCATTTTTTACGTTCGTTATCTGATATAAATTACAAAAATAATAAATATCGACTTTTTTAAAAACACTCGATGGGTTAAAAATACTAAAAAGTTCCAAACAAATTACTTTTCAAGCAGTTGCATGAAGTTGATGGCATTAATTTTATGTCCATCGCAGATTCGATGTCACAAATTGCATCAGATTGCTTAATTATTTTTTTTCAACTTTTAGTCGTGTTTTGCGGTTCGGTTTTTTGAAGCACTTACTTTGATACTTTTTTTTGCCATTGTTTCATTACTGTATTTCAGATACAGAACGTAACCCTGAAATATGAGCCCTGTATTCAGGGTGTTGCAGACTTGCAGATGTGGGTCATCTGCAAGTCTGCAACACCCTGAATACAGGGTTATTTGTAAAACACCAACAACCTTTCAGGGGGTGTGGGGGGTGTGTGTGTGTGGGGGTGTAAGTGCTCATCATTTGAAACAACTTTTACTATGGGACCAACTCTGAAATATCAAAAAATAAATCAGCTGTGCCATTGCCTTTTGTATGAAACAAAATGCAATGGTCACCCGATGAAAATGTATGAATTATTATTAGATATTTTTTTCGATTTTTCAGGGTTGGTCTCGAAGCAAAAGTTGTTTCTAACTATTAGTACTTTCACCCCCTGAAAGGTTGTTGGTGTTTTACAAATAACCCTGTATATCGCTGGATAATTATTATTAAATGCCTCAGTAACACCAGCCACAACGCTGAACAAATATTTAAAAAAATAATAATATCTTGGGACAATCAACACACCGCCATCTGATCCCAAACTAGGCAGAGCCTGTACTATGGCAACCAGACAACTGATAAACATACTTATATATTTCTAAATACATACATATGATAGATAAATTACACACCCAGATACAGAACAAATAATCGTACTCATCGCACAAAGATTTGTCCTGTGTGGGAATCGAAACCCACGACCTCCGTCCTAGCAGTCAGGGTCACTAACCACTAGACCAACAGGCCACCAATAAACGTTTTTAAATTGTAAAACCCGGAAGCGAGCTGAATGCTACTTTTACCCAGAAAATATAAGTTTCCTGCGTGATACTCCGCACAAGCGAAGCCGCGGGAAGAACCGAGTAGAAGTAATTTTTTTGGATATGTCGCAGCCAACTAGCCTAATCAGCCGTTTGATGAACGGCCGAGCAATTTCATTTAACTGCGCCGATTAATCAGCGACCTAAGTGACATCTTTGGTTCAATTCGGTTGAATGACTTTCCCATGTCACTCATGTTGCTGATTAAACGGCGCAGTTTAATGAAAAGGCTAGGCTTTTAATCGAACGGCTGCGACAGATACACAATTGTTATATTCTTCATCATAAGTTCTGCAACCATAATTTAAAGCTTACCGTTAGCTCTACAAAGCAACAGAATCTATCAATGATAAAAACCTGACCTGCTTACGTCACTGAATCCAGAACAATTGATGCTGAGCCCTTCACAACGGTATCTCTTGCACCTGATATCTGACCCAGTTTTACGATCAGGTCAGAATCAATCCGGTATTCTGGTTCCAAGATTCCGTTAGTTTTTAACGCTTTTATTATTTTTAATTATTTATTGAGGAATGTGCTAGTTTTTGACCTCGATCAGGCCTGATGGAAAGCGATGGATGAGGTCTATGATAGAGGAGCGTGCCCAGAAGATACCTTGAGGCACTGGTACTCCCACGCGTCGACGAAACACAGCAGGCTGCTCAACGCCGGACTCCGATGGGAGGGTGGTCGCGAACCAGGCGGGTGCTAGCTCTACCTACCACCGCAAGGGAAGGATTGGCCAGTCTTATAAGGTGTAAGGTGAGACTGTCCAGGATGCGCCGAGCGCTCGGTTCAGTTGAGTGCCTGATGGAGCAAATTGCGATACACGAGGAGGCTCCTTCATGCTTCCCAAAAAAAATATTGCTTTACAAGCTTTGGTCCTGGTTTCAGTTCAGATAGGATTGATATTTCACTCGCATTTCCGTGTGATGTCTTTAGTCTCTAAATTGTTTTGTTTTGGATCTTCTACATACTTCGCCATAAGATATTTCTATGATGTTCCGATTTCCTCCCCTAAGAGGGATATCTCATTCATATCTCAGAATTTTCACAGATAGTTTTTAGTGTTGTTTATTTAGAAGTCACAGTCACAAAGTATTTAACACCTTCTTTACCTCATTTGCCATTTCTGTTTGTCAGTCAGCAAAGTACCACCGCCTTAATATATGTACACCTCTACGTATTTCAATTCTATCCTTTTGATCTGGTTCAGTACAGTCCCTATATTGTAAAGATGCACCTGTCTTAAATCATCGGGCACACGCACTCGTGCCGAGAACAATCGTAGGTCACCGGCTCACGGCCGGGCCGCAGGGCTAACGGAACGATGCACCAGACGTACATCTGACACAGTTATCGTCTGCCGGATTCTTATCACGTCTAGCCACTTCACACTGGCTCGCTGTAAATCTCTGGATCTTTCTACTAGATTACTTGTTTTGTTTTACAGACTAAGTCAAAGTCATTTTCTGTGTTGTCGCGTCTAATTTATTGGAACGAAGTTCCTCATTGCTCAGTACGAACATGGAAGATAGGGGCTAGGCGAAAAAAAGTGTAAGATTTTTCCGTCACGAATTTCCGTGACGACCTTTTCTTTAGTGTAGTCGGTTATCCATAGGGTGACACGATTCTTCATCCCCGGACAAAATATCTCCGAGAAAATATCCCTGACAAAAATATATCCTCGACAGTTACAGTAAATAACAAACAGTGTACGAAATTGATAATAGTGAAAAAAAAAAACAAATAATTTAAATATGGATGATTAAATAACAAGATCAAACTATTTTACTTCATACAATCTATAATTCAGTGCAAATAAATTGATATAACTATATAAATCAAGAAAAAGTGAACTAAACATCATCAACTTTTTTTGTGAGGGTTGCAGATAAAAGTTCGAGATTTGTTAACGGCAAAACGTTGTCGATTGCGTCATTCGTTGAGTAAGAGAACTTATTTCAACATACCAATTTAAGGTGATTTGGTCTAGCGGTAACAAAGCCAGACTGTGACGACGCACGTCTCAAGTTCAAATCCAAGCGACGACAGCACTTTTTGTGAATTTAAAAAATGTCGTCTAGTTCGAACAAGGTGGTAAGCAGTGACCGCAAGACGACAACAAAAGTTACTTGTAACATCTGCAAGAAATGTGTAAATATTAAAAACACCGCCCTATGTTCAATTTGCAAAAAAAGATACGAATTTGACTGTGTGGGATATCCAGAATCCACATATCGCCTAAAGGACATAGAAGCAAGGAAGAAGTGGAAATGTAATATTTGCATTAAAAATAAAACAGACACAAATAGTGATGTTGCTACTTCCAACATAACACTTAGGAAAAAGCAAAACTCTTCAAGTGGGCATTCTTCACAACGAGAGATGCTTCCAGAGGAAAATTTTGTATCAAGTGATAATATTTCTCAAATACCGATCACCGCAGTACATATACACCAAACAAGCAAATATAATAAATTTGAGGCAAATATCTCTACTGAAAACTCTTTCGAATCTTTGCCACTGGATGAAGATATAGATGTTTTGTCCCATACATTGAAAAGAGATCCACAAATATTTAGAAGCTGCCCAAATATTAGATCCAACAACTTAGATTTAATAGAAGAATTGAACAAGAAAGTATCTAAACTAACGAAGAACTTAGAAATTGCCGAAAATGAAATTGCTAACCTTTTATCGGAAAACTGCTATCTTAAAAAACAAATGTCTATGTATGGCACCCAAATTAACCAACTTAAAGAGATTTGTAAATCGACGCCTAAAAGAACAACACAGAGGAAAAGAAATATAAGTCCCATACAAACTAAATTAGACTTCTCAGAGCAACTTGCTACTCCTAGCGCACAATGCTCACAAACAAAGGACGACGTGCAGAATCTAGATTATCAGGGTGGCATCCAAGAAACTAACAATAGAATGACTGAAAAGATAGTATTGGACTGCCCAAATAAACCACAACATACTTCGAAAAGAAAAATTTACATAATTGGAGACGAAAAAGTAAGAGGTCTATCAGCACAATTGATACACACAAGGACTGGTAAATGGAATGACAATTACACCATCGAGGGTAAAGTCCAACCTTATGCTTCATCATGCAAGATCCTAAGAAATCCAGATGATCTATCAAGCACTCTATCTGACAACGACATTGTCATACTCTCAGTTGGTAAACATGATGAAAATCCGTACTTGTTGTTAACTAATCTATGTAGGACTTTGTGTATCTTAAGTAATTGTACAATTTTGTTGTTAAATGTTTCACAAAATAGGTATCTTAATGTTAAAAAACTAAATCAAGAAATCAGATTGTTTACGAAAAACTTTAAAAATTGTAAGTTTATTGAAGTTAATGAGTTAGACGTAAATTATCATAAGAAGCTCTCGGAGTTAGATTTAATTACCTATAAACTTAATATAGAAGTTGATTATATGCAATATGAAAATAGTTCATCAAAATTAAGTTTAAGTGATCGTAACTCAGTTTATATGACAAGTAAACACAACCAAACATTTTTTCGTTCCTAACTCCCCCATTAATAAAAATTCAGTAAATGATGACAATTCAAAACAAGATTGCCGACATGGTAAAGTGCGAATATTACACCAAAATATAGCCGGCATCTGCAACAAACTAGCCACATTAGAAGTTACTTTAGCTGAATTAGTAGAAAACAACAAGGAGGCTGATATACTATGTTTTAGTGAAACTTTTGTCAAACAAGGTTCGGAAGCAAACATTAAACTTAATAATTTTAAATTAGCTGCAGCATTTTGTCGTGATAAATGTAGAGGGGGAACTTTTATTTTAACTAATAAGACATTTAACACCAAAACGTTGAATATTCCTTTAAATCTAGTTACAAAGTTTTATTTTGAATGCTGTGGCGTAGAGATTATTGGTTTGAGCCTGGTAGTTATTAATATATATAGAATACCTGACCAAAGAAAGGCACAAATAGGTATCTTTCTTCATAAACTTGACATTTTATTAAATTACTTGACGGACCAATATAAAAGAAAGAAAATAATAATTTGTGGTGATTGGAACATTGACATTTTAAAACATAATTCTGCAACGAAGGAACTTTTATGCATACTTCATAACTACAATTTTGAAGCTCACATAAAATCACCGACTCGGGCCAACTCTTGCATTGACCAAATCGCCAGTAATATAAAGAACGTTCAGTCAGAAATTCATCACTTTGGCCTGTCAGATCACGAAACAGCACAAACGATTACTATTAAAGCGAAAAAACACAAAATAATATCTTGTTGGTCCGAATTGAAACGTGACTACTGTTCGGAAAATATCGATAAATTTAGCAAATGTATGTCTTCTCTTTCATTTTCGGAAACTTTTCAGTCTAACACTCTAGCAGAAGCTTTTAATTTATTTTATGAAACATTTACGTTATTTTACAATTTGTGTTTTCCGGTAATTAAAGTTAAAGTTAATAATAAACCAGTTACACAAAACTGGATAACTAAAGGAATTAAAAAGTCTAGCAAAACAAAACGTGGGCTATACCTAAAATTCATAAACAGTAAAATTAATAAAAAACACAATGAGAAGAACTATAAACTTTATAATCATATGTTTAAACGATGTGCACAAAAAGCACATAAAATTTCGATGACAAGGCGTATACAAAAGCATAAAAATAAATGTAAAGCTACTTGGAACGCTATTTCCTCAAGTTTAACAAATAATGACTTATTTAAAAATGACATTGACGAAATAAATTTAAATAATGTGATATATAACAATCCATCTGAAATTTGTAATATATTTAATGATTATTTTATAAATTTGACATCCAATCAGCCAATTAATTCAATCAATATTAAGTTAAATGAAAATAATAAAAATTTTAATACTATTTTCCTGAATCCTGTAGATGCGATAGAAATTTATAAAATTATAATGTCCCTTAATAATAGCAAAACTAGCGGTTATGATGGCATCGCCACGCAAGTTTTGAAAGCATGTGCTACTTGGATATGTCATCCAATAGCACATCTAATAAATGTTTCTTTTTTGGAAGGTAAATTTCCTGAGCAGCTAAAATTGTCTATCGTTAAACCGCTATTTAAAACAGGAAATAAGTCAGACCCTAACAATTATCGTCCTATCACCATGGTACCTATTATGTCGAAAATTTTTGAAAAAGCAATGCTCATCAGGTTGAACAATTTTCTCTGCACACATAACATATTTGGTTTCCGTAAAGGTAGTTCAACTGCTCTTGCAATATTTAAGTTAGTGAAACTTGTAACAGAAAGCATAAACAATGGCAATCCAGCGGTGTGTCTTTTTTTAGATATGAGCAAAGCCTTTGATTTTGTGAATCATTCGAAGCTCTTAAACAAATTAGACTTTTACGGCATAAGGGGAAAAGCACATGAATGGTTATCAAGCTATCTAAAAAACAGGAAACAGTGTACTGAAGTATCTAAAGTTGTAAAGAAGAATGAAAAAATATATACCAAAGAGAAATTTACTTCAACAGCAAAAATAAATAAGCGTGGTGTGCCTCAGGGCAGCATTCTTGGCCCGTTACTTTTTTGATTTATATAAATGATCTTCCGGGGGCCACTTTGCAGAAATGTATCCTTTTCGCCGATGATACTACAGTTTTTATAAAATGTCAGGATAAAAAAGATTACAAATCAGTCACCGAAAAGGCACTATCAGATATAATAGATTGAATGGAAAGTAATAATTTGAATATTAACATTAGCAAGACAAAATTAATACAATTTAACTCATATAATACCAAACAATTACCTTTAGACATTATTTCTAAAGGCGAAGAAGTACGGCAAGTAGATGAATTTAAATTTTTAGGAGTTAATGTAGATAAACATCTAAATTGGAAATGCCATGTGGACTATATTTGTCAGAAACTAGATAGGTTTGTGTTTGCATTGAAAAGGTTAAGGCAAAATGTATCGGTAGAAGCTGCTCTTTCAGCTTATCATGGCTATGTGTCATCAGTGCTAAGCTATGGACTTATAATGTGGGGCAACTCGACCGACTCCGACAGGGTTTTCAAGCTTCAAAAACGTTGCATCCGGGTTATAAACAAGGCATGGTACTTGGATAGTTGTAAGCCTCTTTTTAAAAAATGTAATGTTCTTCCACTACCGTGTATGTACATAAGAGATGTCTGCATTTTTACCAAGAACCACATGGATTTCTTTAAGAAACGTAGTGAGGTTCTACCTAGACAAAAAAGGGCTAAGTTCCACAACCTATTGTACCACCCACCAGTTCATAAAGATATTTACAAAAGAAATGTGTTCAATATGTGTATAGTGATTTATAATAACATTCCAAATGAATTTAAGATGTTGCAAGGTACTTTATTTAAAAAAAAAATTACCGAATGGCTGCAAAATTGTGGTTTCTATAGCATTAAGGAATTTATGGAACTTAAAAAGTAAAGTTAATGGTGAATGAATATGTGTACGTTTTACGTGATTATATAATTGTAATAATAATTTAATATTGAGTAATTGCATGATAATAATGACAAATAGATTTAAATAAATAATTTGCACGCTTGCTTGCAGGCAGAATACAGTCACTTTTAGGAAATAAGATCTTTCCTTGTATGTATAAATGTATTTTCTTGCAAATAAACCTTTTTGATTTGATTTGATTTGATTTGATTTGACAAAATATCCCCGAACTTCGTTCCAATTGAGTGTTCCACGACACACGCATTTTTTACAGGTTGTATCACAGTCTTTGCAGAGGATGATTAGGTATACCATTTTCAAACGACAATGATTCACCAGCATTTCACTTTAGTCGCTTACCGTTGCATTTTGGTCAATAAACCTATATCATGGCATTAGCCAAAAGCCACTCCTCATTGGCTTGAAGTCTTGGAGAGAATCTTAGGCGCCACCACCACGAGAGTCTCGCGGCGATATTTTCGTCCTGCCACTTCATTCTATAACATTTCTATGAAAATGTCTGCCCAGAACGATATTATCGCGTCGATTCGACAAGTAACATTGACGAGCAAAACGTCAACTTGGCTTCTTTCAATCGGATTGGTATAGACCACATTTTGCCTATCCGGCTCGTTCCGTCATCATGTGATTAATATAAAGCCTGTTTCAAAAATCTGTATCCTCAAGTCTTCGGCTAATGGCATTGCACATTGGGACCTTAATTCAGATTCTGACACACATACAACCGGTACAATCGTGGCCAATGCACGAGTAAAGTTACCATCCAATGTAAACGGCTTGATCCGTTAGTTCGATTGCCTTTGAAAGGAATCTTACAAGTTTAAACTATACAGGTAATATTATATTTCCAAATGAAACACACAATACTGGTGGTATAAGTGAATACAGTAATTGCTAATGGAAGTTTTCACAACCATATAACATAAGCAGTAATTATGATTGGAATCTAAAAGTGTTGGCATTTTAATCGTTTTGTTTAATATGCAAAGCACAGGCTCATTCAGACGTCCGCTGTCGTTCATATTACTAATATTAATGCTATCATGTTGCCAATCAACCTTTGGAATATCTCTTCTGCCACTTCTGACATGTTTTCAACCGGCGGCTTCGCGCTCGTGAATGTCAAAAATTATCCCAGGGGAACACACTTCTGAGATAGTAAGTATCCTAGGTATGTTGTATTTCAAGACATGGTCTACCTGGGTGGCAGGTTTCATTCAAATTCGTATAGGAGTTAAGTGTGAAGAAGTGATGAACAAACATACAGGGTAGTTTTCGCATGTCATATCAGCAAGGATTATTTTTAAAATAGAGTTCATGATACATACAAATGTTGATGTTAAAAAATGAGAGGAAGGCTAAAAATGATTTAAGTAAGTATAGATTATGTGAGGAATGAAATGAAAGAGAAGGGAGTGGATGATAATGTAACGGTTAACAGAGAAGAATAGAAGAAGGAAGAAGAAGGGGTTGCACCCTCCTAAAGTAACATGGGACAAGGATAAGAAGATGATGTTGATAGGGACAGTGATATTCATTCTCGATGGCCTTTTACTTTTAAATCGTCTCCTTGGTCGTAAGATCTAGTGTAATAAAATTAAAAAGTTTCATTTAACAGCCAAGGTTAATCCACATAACTATTAAAATTTAGTTTCTTTGCGGTCAGCATCTTAAGTTTTTCGTAACATACGAGATGTACATAAGTAGATAATTCAGGCAGAAAACACATTGTTTTTTATAATGTTTTTTCGTTTTTTGTTAGTTAGTATTAGTATCACCGGTCATGGTTGAATGCTGAAATTGTTAAGATGATTTCTATTTGTAAACGTTTCAAAATTCTAAGTGCGATGCATGCAATTGTTGTATTTTTTGTAGATACTGTAGAATTATCGCTTGCAAAAAAAAACTGTTTGATCGTATGGTTGGCAGAAAGACGTTAATAGTACCCATAGCGCGAGCGTAGTCAGATATTAATATGATACACACAATGTTACTGTTAACCAACTTCATTTAAAAATTCAAGTTTATTTTTGTTTGTACCTATTTGTGTATCTGTGTGTGCCAAACAAATAACCAGGGGGTCTAGTCTCTAAGCCCGAAGTCCGTAGTTTCGGCCTTAGTGTCGAGCGTTTTCTACTCCGTATCACCTACGGACTTACAATTACACCCGAACTAAGAACAACTGTCAAATCGTGTTGTTATTAATTAAATCTTAGTACAATTCATCTACTTATAAAACCAGTAGCATAGCAAGCCCAGGGTCGGTGGCCAGCTCATTTCTCTGTGCCCAGTGACGCGGCACGATATCTAGTCGTAACGTGACGTTAGACGTTGCGTTACGGACTTGCGTGTAACTGTACGCGTTTGTTATAGTTGCAATTATGTCGATTTTTTTGTGAGACTGTAGGTACTTCTCTGGTCTCCGAGAAGTAATCAAATAATTTGCTAGCTAGTTTAAAGTTTCTCATGTAAAACAGGGTAGTTCGAAGAACCTGGTCTTTGTAGTATTAGTCTGGGGGTAAGATAGTGCCAGGGGGGCAAGGGTCAAGACAAACCAAAAGAAGCGGGGCACTATGAAACGTTTCTCGAAGCGTTTCGCTGTGTTTTCCAACCTTTTATATAGTTTTAGTCTGGACAATACTAGAGAGCCCACGGTTTTAGAGTTAGCCATTCTAGAGTGATGGGTCTTCACCCTCGATCTGTAGTTATGACATTGTGACTCTTGGTAATTATTTGTAGTTTGGGGCTCACAGACCATCCTGATCTGTGTAATATAAGTATACAATATTGTATTAACCGCTGCGGCCCCGACATGTGAAAATTACCAAAAAAAAAAAAATCTTATGTAATAGGTAAATAAACATTAAATTCGCGATTAATTCGCGACACACCGGTGTGTCGCCGGGGCCGGAGCGTGACTATAGCTTTTGCCCGCGACTTCGTACGCGCATATCTCGGTTTTTTCCGTTCCTGTATAGCCTTCCTCATGAATGTGACTATCATATACAAAAATAATTTTCCAAATCCGACTGGTAGTTCCAGAGATAAGCGCGTTCAAACAAACAAAGAAACAAACTCTTCAGCTTTATTTATAAAATAAACAAATATTATTTTAGACAATTTAATACAATTTGTTACGTCGCTGAATATTAAAAATACTATGGGGTAGTATATAACATAATACTTGTTGTTGTTGTAACATAAGGCTTGTAGTTTTTTATATTCAAAATTCACTACTTTAGGTTCTATACGTCAAAAATTAGTGCTAGGCCCTCAGATGCGCTACCATTGAATAGGAGCAACAGTTAAAACCTTATAGAATTAAATATCTTATAAACACAAACGCAAGCACCTTGAAACTGAAGTTAACATTCTGAAGCCCATCCGCATCCACACATACATGTATGTTATTTATGGCGCAACCGTATACTTGTAAAGTACACTGGCGTTACTTGAAATGCAACAGTTAACCTCGAAACCTTGACGTCTCATTTTATATATATTTGGGAACTTGTGTTAAATAATAGCTACATGGTTAGAATAATTAAAACTCAGTTTAAACTGTTCCGTAAGTTAGGTAAGTTATCTTTCAATAGTAATCTTTGTAACAGAACCACAGTCCGTAAAATTTTAACATGTATAGAAGGCTGTCTTGTACTATCTGCCTAGCCTTTTCCCAACTATATTGGGGTCGGCTTCTAACTAAACCGGAATCAGCTGAATTCCAGTTCAACTGTCTTGTATAAATGATAAAAAGGTTTGAAAGAGTGTCCGTGGAGTTTCTTGCACGTTCTTCTCCATACGAGTAGATATCTACGCTTTGGAACGTGCAAATTGCTTCATCTTTTTGACTGACTGAACTTGACAATTCAGAAGTGCCTGTATGTAAATGGTATAATTGAAATAAATAGTTTGAATGTTGAGTTTTTTTTCTAAATTTTTTTTTTTGCTGTCATTCACTTGTCACATAATCATTCACATTACAATATCATGATGGTCGGTTTTTGTAGATAAACCTTGTTAGGGCACTGCAATTCACAAGGTTGATTTGCTATTGATTCCGTTGGTCAACATTTGAATAAATTGGATTCAATTTAAGGTCACCCAAAAAAGCTACAATATCTCTGAAAGTAACCGGGTAATCCCGAAACATACAAGTCAATAAAATTTTAGAATAGTTTTAATCTCTAAAACCGACTTGCTTGTTATAATTTAAATCTATTTTTAACTTATTCTAAGATTAACTTACTTATTGCGTGACGATAAGTACCAGACAAATGAAACTATAACATCGCCTCAACGATTACCTTTCTCTGTTATATAAATCTAAACATATATGTTTAGGCTACCATATTATTAACAAGCAGAATACCTAAGTATCTTCTTTTATTCCTTTTGGGTTAGGATTAAGATGACTATAATTTCAGATAGGTATTTATGCATAACCAAGGAGTATTTAAGTCAAAAGAGAATAGGGTAGGTACTTACTTCTAGACTAGCGTGCTCCATCGTCGACCACATCGTAACTTTCCATCAAGAGAGATTGTGGTCAAACACAAGTTTATAAATAACTAGCTTTTGCCCGCGACTTATCCTGTTTTTTCGCGTTTCCGTAGGAATTTCGGGAAATCCTAAAATTTACATGCCAAATTTCAGCTTTCTACGATCAGTAGTTTCAGCTGTGCGTTGTCAGTCAGTCACTCAGTAAGAGTTTTATATGTAGGTATAAATAGTATATTGATACTAAAAAATATTTCAGTTCCTACTTATTTCCGAAGGGATGTCTTTTGGTATTCACCTTTACTAAATTTTATAGGTGGACTTTGATTTCAAATAATTTTGTCTTGAGTATTTCCTAAAATTGTTGCTAGCATTTAGTACCTATTTTTTTCTTCTTCTGCAATTTACAAAAAGAGGTCTAAATATTCAATTCATTAAGAAATCATAGCCAATAAAGTCTCCACGCAATGGTTGGCAGAGCATGGGTCGCCGAGGCCGGCCCAGAAACCGGTGTCGAGATGATCTAGACGCACACCGCGAAGACTGGTTCGAAGTGGCGCAAGAACAGTCTCTGGAAGGATATGGGGGAGGCGTTTGCCCAGCAGTGGGACACAGAAGGCCATTAAAAAAAGGTTAAAAATAGTTTCCCTTGAACAGATAGGCACAGCGAATGGGAGAAATACATTGAATCTGACATTCAAATTATACGTTCTTCAGTAAAGTCAAGCAAAAACGTTTAGTTGATAAATAAGTAGGTAGGTGGATTTGTAGCCAAAAACTAGTACATTATAAGGAGCGAGGTCTCCAAGAATGAGATCGTACTCAGCAACTGCCACTAAACTATGTAGGTACATAATTATGTCCTCGAGCAACTATAAAAACTCTGCAAGTTTTAAACTGTTTGATTGAATTCTGACTAAAAGTTGATAAAAGGTCTAGTAACTAGGTGCATCTGTACCTAGTATTTGTTAAACATCAGAATTACATTATAGATACATCCAGTAATTTAGTACCAAAGAAAGAAAGAAAAAGAGTTTATTTGCGCCTAGCATGACGCATACCAAAAAAAAATTTGAAAGTTGGGAAGATATGCGTCACATTCGCGCAAAACGACCATCGCTCAGCATAATGCTGGGACTCATGTACGAGACAGAGTCACAGCGCTGGAGTTCAGCGACAGCCATCGTTGACAGAATGACGTCATTCGGAGAAGCGTAAAAAGTAATTTAAAATTATCTTATGGGAACGTATGAACCTCATCATCATCATATCAGCTGAAATACGTCCACTGCTGGACATAGGCCACCCCCCAAATGTTTTGCCATAATCGCCACGCTTGGCAGGCGGGTTGGGTATCGCAGTGTAGCTGTAGCAATGTACGTACAGAGAATGCTGCTGCCCATTCTCTGGTGAGTCCCTTAGTCGCCTCCTACGTCACCCACGGGAAGTGATGGGATGGTCCATACGGACCGGAACGGAACGTATGTACCTGCTTACCCGTAAATAACGACATGAAAACAAAATACGTTACGCATCCGTGTTTGAGTCATAGAAGTTCATATGAAACGGTCCAGTACCTAGATTCGGAGTAAATTGGTTGTGATAATTCGATTGAGATTCTAAATCCTTCAACTTTTTAATAACTGTAGGATAGTAAGAAGTAGGATTGTTTAATAGGCTCTAACACAAAATAAAATTTACACCCACAAGGTGGCTTAAAGCACGTTAAGTCGTTGGTTCCGGCTGTCATTTGTAGATCTTAAGCAGTCGTTACGGATTGTCAGAAGCCAAAAAAATTGACACCGGTCTTGCCAAGAAGTACCGTGTTACCCAGTTAATGGGTTGTGGAAGTCTGGTAGGCAGCCGCTCCACGTAAAACTGCTACTGGTATTCAGCTGAATCTGGTTTGACTAGGAGCATATAAAGAGTGAGAGAGTATATAAAGTAGAAGCATTTTTTATTTTGGAATCCTGTAAATGTGAGGACCATGGAGCCTTTTTATGTTAATAAATGGTTTCCTTGTTTGACATGAATGAGCAGGGGCAGTTGAGGGTTTGTCATGCTCACTCGAATGTCTCGCTGATGGTGGCGCGTGTATCGGATCATTCGGTTCCCTTCAAAATGGTTGAGCTGAATGGTGCTGATGCACGCGTCATGTTCGTGAACGGGCGCCATCAGTGGAGACTGGTCATCTCTTAGCTGTCGCTGGCTTATTTCAATAGTTTATTTGATACTTAGAATTCTTTTTTTTTTCTCTTCCTTTACATTGTTCTCACATATAGAAGCAACAAAGATAATGTAACCAGGATTATTGTAAATCATAAAATGGTTTAAAAGAGTGTCCGTGGAGTTTCTTGCACGTTCTTCTCCATAGAGATCTACGCTTTGGAACGTGCAAATAGCTTCATGTTTTTGACTGACTGACTCTGACAATTCAAAAGTACCTGTAAATGGTATATTTGAAATAAATGCTTTGACTTTGACTTTGACTTTGACTTTGACTTTGAGCCGACCCCAATATAGTTGCTTTATTAGCGCCAATTGCTGAAAGGTCAGTTAAATCGGTGGTCGAAATGTCATGTCAAGTAAGATTAGTTGATTATTTTTTCAACTAATCACAACAGTAACATTTCTGACAGCCGATTACTGATTAGATGCTTGATCAGACACGGAAGGCCAAGGTTTTAAAATAATATCACTTTAACTCTGGTTAGGTTTTTAAATTAAGTTCCACTTCTTACACCTGCTCCAACTTTGCACGTATAGCGGTATTTTAGGTCGGCTCGATTTTTCCCAAAATCTTCGACAATTATTTTTCGTTTATTAGAGCCAATTGACACAACACCATACTGACTTATATACACCTAAACCTTCCTCATGAATCACTCCGTTCTTCGGCAAAAATCGTATGAAAATCTGTTCGGCAGTTTTTGAGTTTATCGCGTATAGACAGACAGACGCGGCGGGGGATTTTGTTTTATATTATGTAGTGATATGCACCATAGATAATTGTCTTTTATCCTTGAGAATTCAAACCATCTGGCACTGGGCGAAGTTTAGCGCTTGCACCTTTTCCGTAGGTACTTCGCAATCAAAATGCACCTTTATCTATCTATATATAGGTACTAATATAATAAAGCTGACGAGTTTATTTGTTCGTTTGAACGCGTTAATCTCTAGAACTAGCAGTCGGATTTGGGAAATTATTTTTATATATGATAGCCATATTCATGAAGAAGACATATAGATTATACGCGAACGGGAAGCCGTAACGACTGCCAAAGATCTTCTCCAGTAAGGCTAATAAATGTTTATACGAAAGGGTCACAGAACATGCAAGAGAGAGAGAGACGTCAAGTCGAATCAACGGCTCAAATGCAGATTGCGCTAACTGCAGTTAGTTAACATAGTGATTGTGGTGCCTATCTCAGGTGAATGTGACCTTGGATTAAGAGTACTATTCCAACATTAATGCTCGCTGGATCACGCATTTTTTTATTGATTGATGGTTTGAAGTTGACTCCTGATGAAACCAAAATAGCTGTGTCTATTTTTATTTTATTTTTGCTTTAGCCATCCGGTCAGAACTCCCATTCCATTTGGTAGGCCGTCAGCATATTAGTCTACCAACTGTAAAATAATCTCCATATTAGAAAATGGGATCTTCAAAATATAGGAACACCAGAAGTCATCATCATCATCATCATATCCGCCGAAAGACGTCCATCGGTTACCCGCGAACCTCACCAGGTCATCGGTCCACCTTGTGGGAGGCCTTCCAACACTGCGTCTTCCGGTACGCGGTCGCCACTCCAAAACTTTTCGGCCCCATCGCCCATCTGTTCTGCGAGCAATGTGCCCTGCTCACTGCTACTTCAATTTAGCGATCCTTCGGGCTATGTCGGTTACCTTTTAGTCGTTTTTTGGTGATGATTTTTATGATTCACTGGTAGCAGAAAGAGCAGTTTGTTGTGGCGATGCTTTGGGGAGACATTTACCAGTGTCCACATATCCAGCACTGAGACTTTTAGCTTAACTATAATGAAACAGATAATTATGCTGTTTTATTTGGGTTTTTCTTTTGGGACAAACCACATTCCCAAGCCATTGCATCTTCTGAAAGCCAGAATCAACGCTGGCGATCACCAGAAAAAACGCCGAGTCAATGAAGCTCGACGAGTCCCAGAGAAATGAATCAACTGTCTTGGATCCCGCAACGAAATTAATGAGAAAATAACAGTGGAGTAGGAAATAAAAGAAATTTAATTTCCAATTTTTTTATAGAGTTGTGTGAGTGTGTTTTGGTGTACAATGTGTAGAATATACCTAATATTCTATACATCTGATTGTACATTTTGACCGTCATTTAAACGCAAGTTTACTGGACATTTACGTACATAAATGTCGAAACGAATCCATCTGGATTGCCACACAGTCTCGCAGACATGTAGACCGCACGAGCGATTAAACGAACATTATCCGCTAAACGCGACCTTGTCTAAGAATATCCGATGTTTGTGGCAATGGGAAGCAATATTTCAAACAATATTAACACTAATTTGTACTTGGTTTGAATTAAAAATAATGTAGAACGCATGTGTTAACTGTGTTGCGGATTTTGTTCGAGAGTCACCGCGACCCTAGAACGCAAAGGGCACTAGGAGGAGCACGGATGGGTTTTAGTCAGTAAGAGCCTGACACTGCCTCCCGCTCCACCCAGAGCGGAAGGGGTCATTTGATGATTTCCCATTCATAATGCGTCAACTGTACTACCCACCAAGTTAAGTAACCACTGGTTTTGGTTGCATACTTATAATAATTTGGTCTAACTACAATAGCCGCTGGTCTAGTTTAGGGATTGTAATTACCTAGATAGGTGAGGTTTGCTAATTCCTACTTGTTTGTGTATCAAACAAGTACGATTGGCGTTTAAAGAGGGTATAGTCAGCGATAAAAATTGTCAGCGATTAAAAAAATCGGCCAAGTGCGAGCCGGATTCGCGCACGAAGGGTTCCGTACCATTATCTATAAAAAAATGGCGAAAAAATTACGTTTGTTGTATGGGAGCCCCACTAAAATATTTATTTTATTCTATTTTTAGTATTTGTTGTAAAAGCGGCAACAGAAACACATCATCTCTGAAAATTTCAACTGTCTAGCTATCACGGTCCATGAGATACAGCCTGGTGACAGATAAGACAGATCTTAGTTTTAGGGTCCGATTTTTACCCTTTCGGTACGGAACCCTAAAAATACTGGTTTTCTAACTATGTTTTGAGCGAAATCGAATTCACATTTAAAAAATATTGACCCTTTCGCATTTTTATTTTGAGCAGTTGACACTTGTCTTTATATTATAATTCAACCCATTACTTCTGTATGTCACGATTCACGTCTTCCGTTGAAGGAGCATAGCATTCGCTAACACCGTTACTTATAGAAAAAATCTAACCATAATTATGCAGGGCTATTTGTAAAACACCAACAACCTTTCAGTGGGTGAAAGTACTCATGATTATAAACAACTTTTACCATGGGATCAACTATTTAATATCAAAAAATATATCGGCTGTTTCATACAAAGTGCAATATTCACCCGATGAAAATGTATGACACAGTAGATTTTTTTTTAGATTATTCAGGGTTGGTCTCGTAACAAAAGTTGTTTATAATCTTGAGTACTTTCACCCACTGAAAGGTTGTTGGTGTTTTACAAATAGCCCTGTGTATGTAATTGTTGTTGTTAAGTTTTAAGTTAAGTGTTGTGTAGCTTCTAAGTTCAAAGAGCTCCACAGTTTTTACTTCTCTATGTTAGGTATTTTGCAAATGCTTGAACAAAGCAATATTTATTTTCAAAACAAAAATTATTTAAAAACAAAGAATATTGACAGCCATCATTAATTGCACAATCGCTTGTAATTATATAATTACTCAGTAGGTGGGTATAGGGCCAATGTCATGTGTTATTTTTACTTCAACTTACACAAGACACTTCTCGCAATACTTGAAGATTTATCTTACTTCTATTTTAAACTAGCACTTCGCCCGCGACTTCGTCCGCGCGGATTTAGTAGGTACTCCACAAACTTCAACGCCCCCTATACCTCCTTATAAAGGTTAGTTTTGGAAAATTAAGCACAACGATTTTCATTAATTTACATTTATTACGTAGCCATTTCTACTTATTCTATGGTCTCAGGTTCAGCGCAACTGTTCATCCCGTTCACCCCGTCAGGAGTTGATTATGCAAAAATTGTTAGGTACATCTGTTTCAATAATCCCATTTTTAGTTTGTTCATAGCATCCCGACGTAAATTAAAGCAAGCAATAATGTCCTCCCCTAAAATCTTAATCACCCCTGCTTCACCCCTTATCATGTAGGTATGTAGTTTATTTGCGAAAAATCCAAACATTTGTTATTCTTATTGTTTTATCGAAATCATTTTCAACTTCATCAGACCAAGCATTGATATGATTCTTCCCAGTTCGCTCAAGCCGCGACATTTTTCTTACTCCGAGCATGTTTATTACCGTCGTAACTTTTGAACGAAAGGTCCGATTTGAATAATTTAAAGTGTAATTTACACAGAAATAATCAACCTTAATTATCAAACCATTTAAATGGATAAGGATTGATATCATGATACCGAAATCACCATTTTTTCAAATCACCAAGGATTTGCTTGAATAATTTGAACAAAAAGCGGTCATGGTGACTTAACCATAATAGTTAGACATATGGTATCGCAGACTTTTTTGTAGACATTGATGACCTCTATAAAACTGTAGTACATCACTTTGCTCTATTGTCAATAGATTCCGCAGCGTACGCGATATAAGGATTTTTTCTCACACCTTGGGTTACATTATCGAAGTTTTCATACGGATCCCTAACTTTTTTGAAAATATTCTATAGCCTATGTCCATCATCGATAATGTACAATTCTACTGGTGAAAGAATTTTTCAAATCGGTTCAGTAGTTTCGGAGCCTATTCATTTCAAACAAACAAACAAACAAACAAACAAACAAACAAACAAACAAACAAACAAACAAATCTTTCCTCTTTATAATATTAGTGTAGATGTAAAAGTTTGGATGAGTGAATGAATGGATGGATGTATGTTTTTTACTCAATCACGCCAGAACGGCTGGACGGATCTGGATGAATTTTGGCACAAAGATAGAATTAACGGCCGCTTTCTATATCTCAATCCCAATCTTGATCCCGATCCTTGTCTGTAACCAATCAACGGCCGAGTTTGTGTCCTTCACTACACAATCCTCACCTTTGATTGGTTACAGACAAGGATCGGGATCAAGATTGGGATTGAGAAATATTATAGAAAGCGGCCGTTAGTCGGGAGGAGCTCGTGGCTAAACAATAACAGCCGCACTGGTCGATCTTCAAAGTTAAGCAACGCTTGTCGAGGTCGATTTATGAGTGACCATCTTAACATACCGAGATTCCTTCGTGCCTCGGAAAGCACGTTAAGCCGTTGGTCCCGACTGTCATTTGAAGATCGTCGGCAGTCGTTACGGATACTCAGAAGCCAGTCAGACTCTAGTCTGAACTACCGTGTTACCCAGTTAATGGGTTGTAGAGGTCTGGTAGGCGGCCGCTCCACGTAAAATACTGGCATTCAGCTGAATCCGGTTTGACTGGAAGCCGACCCCAATATAGTTGGGAAAAGGCTAGGCAGATAATGATAGAGTACAGTCTGGGGCCGTAGGCTTAGGCTTCGCTAGTTTTTATCCTAGGATTATGTTCTTGGGATAGTTTACGACATTCACGCGGGTATGTGGCAGGTTTAACGATATTTTTAATCGACTTCTAAAAAAGAAGGAGGTTCTCAATTCGGATGTTTTTAAATAATTTTGTCAAATATATTCTTAGTATTTGTTAAAAATAGACAGTTAGCGTACTGACTATTTTTAACAAATAGGTACCAGTTTTGACGTGAAATGTAATTAAGAATGACCGTAATGCTTTTCATCATCATCATCATCATATCAGCCGAAAGACGTCCACTGCTAGACATAGGCCTCCCCTAATTGGGTTGCCATAATCGCCACGCTTGGCAGGCGGGTTGGCGATCGCAGTGTAGCTGTAGCAATGTACCTACAGAGACTGCTGCTGCCCATTCTCTGGTGAGTCCCTTAGTCGCCTATTACGACACCCACGGGAAGTGATGGGATGATGCTATTCTTTGACGTCCGGACACCATACGGTACCTAATGCTTTTACTCCGCCGACACACCAGTGCAGGTGCGTCGCCTGATTTAAGCGTTTTAAAACTCTTTTTATTACTATAAAGCAAGATATATTGTATGATTTTGAGTAAAACCGAAATTATGTTAACGTTAGTGGTTTAAAATGTGGGTAGTGAGGTTAACCAGTTTTAAATTAGGCTTTTTTATGCATTAAATTTGTGCTCATAAAAGTTTATCTGACTTTTTTCTGTTCAAGTTAAGCTGAGACGACGGCTATTAGCAGAAACTGCATAATTTGTGCAAATATTTTATGGATGAAAATATTGGAGCGTGAGAAAAAATCGCAATACAAATTAACATTGGATTCAAATTGGGTTGATAGCCACTGCTTATATTCTGATCAGCCCTCGTAATCGCTGTAGTTTTGTTGTGAGTGTGTGTAGTTTTTAAAACTCACAAAAAAAAACACAACAAATAATTTTATTTGCTCTAAATGTAGGTACAGTGTAAGATCAATACCATAAATAAATAAGATCAGCTGCATTTTACCTCACGGCGTGCAAAGCATTAGGTACATTAATTAAACAAATAAAAAAAATCCAACAATATGAATAGAATTAATAAACACAAAAACAACTTTTAGTACAGGACTTACCCTGAATACGCTAACAAAAAATACTAAAACACTAACAACCTTTCAGGGGATGAAAGTACTCATCATTATATAAACAACTTTTGCTATGAGACCAACCTTGAAACATCGAAAAAAATATCTCCAATTTCATCCATTTTCATCGGGTGACTACTTCATTTTGTATGAAACAGCTGATTAATTTTTTGATATAAAATTTCAGAGTTTGTCCCATAGCCACTTAAGCGTATACGGGGATTGTACTTCCCACTAATATTCTTGCCTTACACGTCTTTGTTGACTACAATCCCCAAACAACACTGAAATTTAATGAGTAATTTTAGCCACTGATAGGTTGTAAGTGTTTTAAAAAATATCCCTGTATATAACATTATTAGGTTTTGTTTTGTAACGCCCGATTTGAAGATGAGTATTTTGACAAACTATAATTTACCCTGAAAACCTGTCTTGGAAGTTTTCAATACCTAATACTTAATTTAGAAACCGGCCTTAAATCTAGGTGTTTGATTACGTCTAATAGTCACTTATGGATTTTTTATTATCCATATTTAATCATTTTGTGCCTGAAATTATAGATTAAAGTTGTAGCACGCCAAACGATAAGTAACTCCATTAAAATACCTTCAAAATTGGATCATTTGATGGCCGACAAGATTCGAGCCCAAATTACTCTGTGAAATATGTTTATCTTAAAACCAAGTGACCATAACCTTGTCCCAGTTATCATTGACATCACAAACTTGATCGTAATACTATGAATTACATTATTGATTGGGTATTTCCGTAGTAATAGAGTGCAGTAAGAATAAGTTCCTTTCTAAAGTTCTGATTGGTTAGCATTTTCTATTGGTCAAATGCTTTTTTTTTCACAATTCACAACTGAGCAACTTTGCATCTAATTGGTTGGTAGTAACAGAATCTTAAGTTTTATTCATACTAACACAATTGTTATTACTAATTATGTATACTTAGGTTATGGTATTTATCTACGGGTTTTTGTGAACTGAAAATAAATGGTTTATAAGTAAGTCAAGTCATGTTTAGATAAAATGTTTTTAGTCAATCAGATTGTGGAAATATTTTTCTACCTAATGAATGGTTTCTTTGTCGAATGCTAGTGTGGAGTCGTTACCTTTTTTATGATGGGAAATCATCAAATGACTCCTCCCTCTCTGGGCAGAGCGGAAGGGAGTGTCAGACTCTTACTGACTAAAACCCATCCGTGCACCTCCTAGTGCCCTTTGCTTTCCAGGGCCGCGGTAACTCTTTCGAACATAATCCGCAACGTGGAGATGTTAACTACGAGCAAAAGATACTAAAAATACCTGCCTTGCTCTGATTGTTTTCACAGTACAAGTTACTTGCGGAACTAAACTCAGTAACGACAAGAAACGCCTGAGATAATAATATCAGCTGTTCACTGTGTTAAGTTTATTTTGTAATGTGTAGCTATGTAATTTACCTACTATGTTATGTACGTGTTAGGGTAGGAAATTACTTTTTTATATAATGTATTTATTTTAATACGCTCTTGACCTAGTTGTGTACCGCCTAAGGTCAAGTTTTGCAAAAGCGGTTGTCACATTAGTCATAATAATTATTAATTGTAATTAAGTGGAAGCTGGCATCGTGGACTAGATAATTAATCACCTATTTTGATGTTATTGCTCCTTAGGAAGCTTTTATATTTATTCGCATACCAATCTAATTTTTCTTTTCCTGTCTATCTTTTTGTTTGCTATCTCTTCAAGTGTTAACGGTCTACCAGTATACCAACTGTGACCCAAATCCGTTCAGATTTATGTCAAGTTGGCATTCTGGAAGACGCTGTTCTGGAATAAGATGGAGTACAATTTCCATCCAAGGAGTATGTTCCCTTGGGGTAATTTTAGAAATTCACGAGGGCGTGGCCGCTGTCAGAAGCCAGTATTCGATAAGGATGTTACCATACTAATCGATCGATCGATGGTAGAATGGATTAGTCGACGTCGATTGATAGTTTCTACTACACCAATCTATCGATCGTCGATTGGTGTAGTAGAAACTATCTATCGACGTATCTATCTAACACCCTATGATCCTTTCTAGCATCTTTCAAGCTGGTCATTCTCTTAGCGATATATTTCCTAACTAAATAGGTAGGACCTTAAAATCCAGATTAACTAACGAGATTCTTATCTCGATTTAGAAAGAATTTTGTTCAAATAATTTCTGAATGACTGCTACTCGTATCCTACTACATTAGTTATCTCACAGAGAAATTACATCTGGTGCCACGTAATTGAATAACATAGGAACTGAACAGTTTTCCGGTCATTAGAGAAACCAGTCGGCACATGGCAATGAAAGAGAAACATTTTAATTTAGAAGATTGTACACCACATGTGGTTTCCTAAAGAACTCATTATTTCTGATGTAAGGAAAAAAGTTAAGATGGAGTTATGTATGAAATTGTAACAATGGGTTCTGCTGCCTAGTTGTTTTATACCTACAATGGGGTATTCTGCTCATCATCATCAACATATCAGACGAAAGACGTCCATTCCTGGACACAGACCTCCCCCCAAGTGTCGCCACAACAACCGGTCCTGTGCGTCTCGCAACCATCGGCTACCAGCGACCCTCCACCAGGTCATCGGTCCATCTTGTGGGAGGCCTTCCAACGCTGCGTCTTCCGGTACGCGGTCGCCGATCCAGAACTTTTCGGCCTCATCCACCATCTGTTCTGTGAGCAATGTGCCCTGCCCACTGCCACTTCAGTTTAGCGATCCTTCGGGCTATGTCGGTTACCTTATAATTCGTGTATTCTACTAGGTAGAAATAGTAATAGTGGCCACTTTTTTCCGTTTTAGTGATTATAATAAAACTGAACAATTTAAAACTACCGTTTATAATAATATTAACGTATAATCTTGTGGAGCACAACTTAAATTGCATATTTTCTGCATTTTCATTCTAAAATAAAAGAAATAACCAAACAAACGATGAGGGCGCCACTGCGCGGTCGACGTTTGGTCGGCGCCCTCTTAAGTCAGTACGTTAGATTTTCAAAAAATATTGGACACGTATTTTTTGCCATTTCAAATCGCTAAAAAAATATAAAGATAAAGCGCATCAAAGTTCAACAGGCTGGTGACGTCAAATTGTACTATCACAGTGACGTCACACGAGTTTTCAACGCACTGTATCTTCGTAGTTTTTTGTTTACGGGAAAAAAGAAAAAATACGTGTCAAATATTTTTTGGAAATCTATCTGACGGACTAATCAATTTTTTTTTCAGTAGAATATTATTGATTGATAGGCGAGAATTGAGAACTGTTCACGGCCGCAATGGAGGACGTCTTCAAGGTTTTGGACTGGAAAAGGCTAGGCATTAATGTCAATGGCGAGTACATCACTCATCTTCGATTTGCCGACGATATAGTCGTCATGGCTGAGACCACGGAGGACCTCAGTACAATGCTCGATGACCTCAGTAGAGCTTCCGAAAGAGAGGGTCTTAAAATGAACATGGACAAAACCAAGGTCATGGTAAATACCCATGTAGCACCCACTCCTATCAAGATTGGAGGCTCTGCACTCGAAGTTGTTGATGAGTACGTCTACCTGGGACAAACGATCCAGCTAGGTAGGGCTAACTTCGAGAAGGAAGTCAACCGTCGAATCCGACTCGGATGGGCGGCGTTCGGGAAGTTGCGCGGTATCTTCTCGTCTCACATACCATAGTGTCTCAAGACGAAAGTCTATGACCAGTGCGTGTTGCCAGTGATGACCTATGGACTCGAAACGTGGTCGCTCACAATGGGCCTCATCAGAAGGCTTAAAGTCACCCAAAGGGCAATGGAGAGGGCAATGCTCGGAGTTTCCTTGCGTGATCGAATCAGGAATGATGATATCCGCAAGAGAACCAAGGTTACCGACATAGCCCGAAGGATCGCCAAATTGAAGTGGCAGTGGGCAGGGCACATTGCTCGCAGAACAGATGGTCGTTGGGGCCGAAAAGTTTTGGAGTGGCGACCGCGTACCGGAAGACGCAGTGTTGGAAGGCCTCCCACAAGGTGGACCGATGACCTGGTGAGGGTCGCGGGTAACCGATGGATGCGAGACGCACAGGACCGGTGGTTGTGGCGACACTTGGGGGAGGCCTATGTCCAGCAGTGGACGTCTTTCGGCTGATATGATGATGATGATGAGGCGAGAATTTCTAAAATGTAAAATTTCAAGGTCAGAAATTTCAAGAGCCACATCACTATTCTGGTTTAATGGAAATAACCTCCTTCTCTTTTTGTCATGTTCCTCGTTCCTGTGGGTGGATGGATTACTTTTTCGACGATAGCTTTCCATTTGCTTCGGTCTTTGGCAGTGTGTATGGCTTCGAAGACTTTTTTGTTGATGGTGATGCAGATCATTTTTTTTAAAATTAAACTTTGCCCCCCACATTAGGATTTCCCATGTATCGTGGGTACGTTTAAAAACATATAAACTCACATACACAAACAGCCAGACCCGGAACAACTATCTATAGGCCATACAAATATTTGTTCCGTGCGGGAATCGAAACCGCAAAGCAGTCGATCGCTCCACCACTGCGCCAACCGTGTCTCTCTTGGTCACATCATATCTTCCCTGATTTACGTTATGAAAACCTTGTAATTATATTCGTAAATAAAAATTGCATGTAAAAGTAGGTATAGTCTTTCCGCTATTAATCGTCGTACGTGACAAAGCCTTCAACTTCTGTGGTCATGCATGAATAGTAATTAATTGTCACTACCTTACTTGCAATTCCTACTTAAAACGCATCGTTTAACTGCTGCGTACCGTAGACGTATGAAATGTTTAAGATACATAATAACCAGAAGATTGGAAACGCATTATCATCTGCCTAGTCTTTTCTCAACTACATTGGGGACGGCTTCCAGTCAAAACAGATTCAGCTGAAAACCAGTATTTTACGTGGATCGGCTGCCTACCAGACCTTCTAGGTAAGCATGCTCCATCTTCGACCCCATCATCGCTTACCATCGGGTGAGATAGTGGTCAAACGCGTGCTTATCAATAGTAAAAAAGGATTAAGCTAGCAAAAAAATCCATAATGTATGCAATATTATGTGCCTACCTACTTATGCACCTATTTCGTCAGTAGTAGGTGGTTTGTCACACACAAAGTAACCATTTAATAACAATGAGCGACAAATCATACATACACAGTAACATTTCAGTATTTTCTAACGATCCTAACTACTTACGAAGATATTACCTCAGAGCTACTAAACTTAGAATTTTCTTACAAAACAACGACCTTCGCAAGTTGACACATTATGGATTGTATTGATCATTAGCATTGGTTAAGCTGTTGTGAAAGTTTGTTGTAACTTCTCATAGATGCAAAATTATGCTTGTTGATGAAAATTAAAAAAATCAATCATCGAAGAGCTCTTGAACTAGGGCCTGTTAAGATTTTTGAAGGTTTGTACGGTTTACCGTACAAACCTTCAAAAATCTCAATGGTCAAAAGTCTCAATCAGTCAATGGATTTGCACTTGAGCTGTTTGAATAACACATTGTAGATAGGTAAGTTGTGTGATATTAATGTAAGAGCTCTTGAATTGGGATTCAGATTTGGTGACGGACTTTTGGAGTTTTTACTTAAGGCGTAAAATCCACTTATAGTGCAGTTTTACATAAGTAGTTGGGTCTTCATCATAATTATTCGAAATCACAAGATTTTCGTGTACATGCTCGGCAGCGGCGGCCCACGCGGAGTACAGTGCGCATAATCAATAGTGTGTATTGAAAATATTGCATATCTTTGAAACGGATTGTTATTAAATGTATTAAAAATCCGTGATTATTTTTTAATTTGTAATTCTAAACAAACTCTTTAAATTTCTTGCTGCCAATTTTTTAACGTCTTATATTATAAGTTTTATTCATTAATTCTTTCTTGGAATGAAAAAAAAAGATTTTTATCTACACTCACAACGTAATGTTCCAAATATGAGTTCAAAAACGAATGCAGAAATTTGTGGATAGGTAAAAATAAAAATGGTAGTTTATGCAACGACCATATAAAAAGGGTTATTAAAACACGAGTGTGGGTTTATCACACGAGGCGTAGCCGAGTGTGATAATAGCATCACACGAGTGTTTTAATACCTAATTATATGCCGTTGCATACACTATTTTATCTTCACTCATACAGTTGAAATAAAATAAGTGGAAAAATAGTTAATTCCAATATGGCGGATATTCTCATTGCGTATTCGAATGACTGCGCAGCGCGCTCAAACATAGAGAAAGATAAAAGCTGGCTCATTGACTTAAGTCAATGAGCCCGCGCCAAAAATTAAAAAGAAAAAGTGTGTTATAAAAATTAAAAAGTTATTTTATGATGCAGTTGTTTAAAAATCGAAGGAAAATGTTGAACTGTAATGGTTTTTTTTTTAATTTTACCTATCCACGAGAAAAAAGTATGCATTTATGCATTCGTTTTTGAACTCATATTTGGAACATTACGTTGTGAGTGTAGATAAAAAACCATTACAGTTCAACATTTTCCTTCGATTTTTAAACAACTGCATCTTAAAATAACTTTTTAATTTTTATAGCACACTTTTCTTTTTAATTTTTGGCGCGGGCTCATTGACTTAAGTCAATGAGCCAGCTTTTATCTTTGTCTATGGATGAGCGCGCTGCGTAGTCATTCGAATACGCAATGAGAATATCCGCCATATTGGAATAAACTATTTTTCCACTTATTTTATTTCAACTGTATGAGTGAAGATAAAATAGTGTATGCAACGGCATATAATTAGGTATTAAAACACTCGTGTGATGCTATTATCACACTTGTGTTTTAATAACCCTTTTTATATGGTCGTTGCATAAACTACTATTAATTATCATAATATTTATTAGGTAGTTCATTATTTTAACATAATACATTTGCTTTCAGTTGAAGGCCCATTCTACAAAATTTTAAGCAACGTTTGCATTCGTATCTGAGACGCAATCTGTCAATAATTTGTTGAAATCAAGGAAGTTAAATTATGAAATTAAACAAGCGAGAGTTGTTTAAAAAATTGTAGAATTGGCCTTCTGGGCAAAGGCCTCCCCCATATTTTTCTAGCTCACTTTACCATCTGCGTTCTCCGGCTAATCTGTCGCCAATTTATCTCAATCGACTGTTATTTGTTTCTGTTGTCTGATGACCTTTTCCCTCCATTTACAACTATTGCAATTTACAGTACAGTCACAATCATTAGAAAAAAACAATTATTAAGTACAAAGAAATGGGTTTTGACAGTCTCACAGTACGCTAAGTACTGTCAGAAAGCCCTGACGATGGACCAGTAGCCTACTTGTGCACTATTGTAATGATTTTTATACGATGTCTTGTTAGTATTATTGTTATTTTGTAAGGAAAACTCATACATTTAGTAAATAATACTTATATTTATTGTGAGAGAACAATAAATTATTTTAAAAAAATCTTGCTTCTAACTTTCATTTTATGCTCCTGGCAGTTTTGAATCTGCGATTAGTTTATTATTATTAATAGTTTAGATAGAGTAAGATCAATACGAAAACTCGAAGCAGCGCGGCAGCGTATATACTCGTATTGTGTAGTATATTTTGCTACATCATTTCGTAGCACAATAATATAATATATTAGTGACCTATTTCAATATCATAGACGTCTCCGTAGCAGCGTAGTGCCGCTGTAGGGCGTAGCAGTCCAGTACTATATTTTCTCGTAGCACTAAAAATGAATTAAGCAAGATAAGACGAATTTTGACCATTACGACTCGAAAAAATATTGAGTTTAACTGCAATAACTATTATGTAAACGTTGACAGTACCTCAGTACACACACACACACACAGATTTATCTTTTCAAGTACAGGATAAAAATAAAGCTTCACTATTTTAAAGTAATTAATCGAACCTGCCACTTTATGTAATTAACGGTTTGCAAGATTTTTAAACCTTTCCTTATCTCTGAACAGTGTCCCAAAATGCCTTAAATAACTGTAAGGCGTAGCCAAAAGTAAATGATTTACAGCTTAAAATCAAGTGACAAATTATTTTGAGAGGTCAGCGTCAAGTGTATGTAAACTGTTTTCATAAGGACTTATTCTGTCAAACTAGCTTTTGCCCGCGACTTCGTACGCGCATATCTAGTTTTTCCCGTTCTCGTATAGCCTATAGCCTTCCTCATGAATGTGGCTATCATATACAAAAATAATTTTCCATATCCGACAGGTAGTTCCAGAGATTAGCGCGTTCAAACAAACTCTTCAACTTTATTATATGAGTATAGACTCCTCCAGCTCTGGGGGGAACTAAAACCTATTCATGTTCTTTCAAATGCCTTTTATGGTCTATGGCGGTAACTCTTTCAAACGCCCTGATAGGCATTACTTATCATCAACATATCTGCCGACCCCGTTCTTCTCGCATCCAGCAGCCTTTGAAATTTGAACCTTAACGAAAACCAGCAGATTTGATTCTCAAATGTTTTTTTTTTCTGAAATAAACCAAGATTTTATCATCAAAACCAAATATTAATTTAATTAATGGACTCCTATAAAGGTTAATCTAGACATTCTAGAGCACAAATTAGTTTCGAATAACAAAATGACCAGCTTCTTTTGCAACATATTTAGTTTACAATCATGAACACAAGTTCACATTCAGTGTGAAAAGTGAATGGAATTCGGTGAAGGGTTCCGAGTTCCGTATGATCATTGGTTTTTGAGATACGTGTGTTTCGAAGGTCCTGCTTTGCTGTAAATGGACACCTGCAGTATTTCTTGATTATCAATATTTTTGTACTCATCATTATGAACAACTTTTAGTATGAGACCAACATTGAAATCTGAATATAAAAACTGAGATTTGAATTGGATTAAGCCGTTCGCTACGCTGGAATGCTTTTTGGGAATTCCAATTTGGGAATGTTAGGTATCATTATATATCATCAATCAACGATTATAATGATAGCCGTAAAATTACTCTCTCTTAAAGTTACTTTACCAAAACCAACTCACAGACAAACCAATTCAATTTTTCTGTGTAAATTTTATACTTCATCATCATCATCACATTATCAGCCGAAAGACGTCCACTGCTGGACATAGGCCTCCCCCAAGTGTCGCCACAACAACCGGTCCTGTCCGTCTCGCATCATTTTCATATTTACGGAATACCAATTTCTATTGCACTTCACTAGAACACGTACGGTCAACATTCGAAAGTCAATGTCAAACATATTAACATACACAGAACATTCAGTTTGTATGTATGTTTGTACAACCCAATATGTGATTGTGAAAGTCTTAAAAATGGCAATAATTTAAGATGTCGTACTTAAGTGTAAATTGAATCAAGGTTGAGACGAAGTGCGAAAGTGCAATGATGATTTTAGACACGTTTTCTGTTGACTGTAGTTATGACAGTTAAATATTTAGTGCCTGGTTCTATGTAAGGTGTGATGAAATTCCCTAAAAGCATTCTTAAATGTTTTAAATATCTTAGGCTCTAGACAGACGGACTGCATTTCAACTGCAATCCAACTGCAAATTTGCAGTTCGGATGCAGTTTGAATGCAGTTGACACGACTGCAATAGAACTGCAAACCAACCGTGCGGTCCAATTGCAGTCGGCGTGCAGTCGTGTGAACTGCAGTTCGAAGTGCAGTCCAATTGCAGTCGGTGTGCACACCGACTGCAATTGGACTGCACGGTTGGTTTGCAGTTCTATTGCAGTCGTGTCAACTGCATTCAAACTGCATCCGAACTGCACCATACCCACCCGCCCGCACTACTTTAACGCTCCGCCCCCCCGCGCATAGAAGCAGTGCGTCTGTCTAGAGCCTTATAAGTGCGAATTGATCAAATCGGTTGAAAACGTGCAATGATTTTTTTTTAATTTGTCAGAGGCTGTAATAATTCATTGGTAGTATATTACATGTGCGATAAATCAAATAAGAGACTTGATATACTGATATACAGAGCGCTCTGGGCGCGCTGCGGCAGCGCGTCTAGGTGCTGTGACGACCGCGGTGGAGCCCTCACAGGGGGCTCAGGCGGGGTTGAAATAGAGTGCCAATAACGGCCCCATTTCACCCCCTCCAGGCGAACATCAGCCTGATTTATGCCTGCGGACGGTAACGGTTGTGTGACTCGCCGTCCGATCACAACTAGGCCCGAGTCGACGGCGCGTCGTGTTTGAAAGAGATGTCAGCATGGAGGACGGGGCCTGCCAGGGTTGCGGAATTTGTTCGAAAGTGTCACCGTGGCCCTGGAACGCAAAGGGCATTAGGTGGAACATGGGTGGCCTGATACTCACTCCCGCTCCACCCAGAGCGGAAGGAGTCATTTGATGATTTTCAATCCATAAAAAAGGGTTCCTTTAACACTGTTATGATAAATGGGTACAAAACCTTAAAAAAATAAATTTAAATGCTATTTGTCAAATTAAAACCATTTATAATTACAACTCATAAAAATGCTAAACTAGTTTTTATAATGTTTAAATTAAATTAGAATCCAAATTAGTGTTAGTCACTGAGAGAAAGTATGACTTAACATTATGGTATTAAAATTATATAAATTATAAATGAGTAATTTTGGAAATTGTGCGTGGTTAATTACCATTACATTAAGACAGATTAGATAACTACTTCACTTGCTTGTTATGAATCATAGTTTTTTTTACAATTTAATTTACCATTACGCGTATTTTGTATCTGATGAAGACTTATATTTACTTATTAATTGTTCATGTCACTAATTCTCTATTGTTTTGTTACAGGTATGGATCGGTTTATGCAAAATCTAAACAAGAAAGTCAAGAAACGAACAAGCCACACGAGAAACAAAGACTCCCAAAATTAAAGTAATTTTGTAGTTTGTAGTAAAATTATTTTATATTAATTTTATTTTTCACTTTTAATTTTGCAAATCCGGCTGTAGATGACGGATTTATGGCCAAACATACCTACATATTTTTCTTATACATCCGAATTGATAACCTAATTTTTATAGTCGTTTAGACCTGTAGCCTGTGTGTACCTTATACGCAAATATCGTACAGTGGCCTTCGCGTGCAGTATAGAAATGCTTTCAAGATGTTGATGGGGCTGCTTGCTTCTCTATCGCAGCCAGGGATGTTTGCGGAAATGCGTGTTGATTGCTTTTAAATGCGTAAAAGATGTGCGTCCTTGGTGGTCTGCCGGTCGATTCTGTCGACATCTCACGGTGTTCACCTAGGCGGAGTGAACGACAAGTAAGCTGTCATTCCATCTTATTCGTATGGTTTGACAACTCGCCCGTCGTGCGCCCCACCCGGGTGTTCACTTCGACATGTTTACAGAATCGCACTGCAGGAGGGTATCAGTTCCAACAGCATCCTGGGCATGATTGCTGACAGGCTGGACTGCAGTACTGTAAATCGTGCTCCAGTATCTCAGCTAGAATGGTGAAGCAATGATTATTTTGTCGTGTGTTATGTGTTGTTGTAATTGTATCACTAACATAGTTATAAGTTTATTTATTGTAACGAACACTGTAAGAGTAATTGTTACTCTCAATAAATAATTTATTATTGATGATAATATAACAGCATCAAGCACATGGTGAAAGAGAAGAGTTACAGAACAATCGTTATTATATATATAATTATCGTTATATAGAGGTCAGCGTGCCCATACCGAAATGGTTCTATGAGAGTTCAAAAGGAGGTTTTTTTTACACGAAAAAGATTTATTTTTGCAAAAATCAGGGTTATCAGACATGTCTGTGTCTTTTTAGTAAAAGTAGTTTTGTTCAATGGCCTTAAATTGTCGAAAATATTTATATCTCGGTGTCCTCTACTATGTCGCTCATAAATCAGTTTCCGGATCTTTTTACGTCATTACAATCTGCTAATTACAAAAATGTAGAGAATGCCGGCAATGTTCTTGACTGCAATGCGGAGGAATATTTCGTTACTATCTTTTTAATTGAGTAAATAAACTGCGATATTTATTTATTTAACCGTATAAGTACACACATATTATAGTACTATAACTAAGGCTTATTAAATAAAAAGAATAGGGAATGTACAAAATGAAATACTTATTAGCTATAGAAAACACTTATGAAATAATTTATAAAATAACTTCATCGGCGATGAAGTTATAAAGCTCCAAAGTTTACAATTAGAAAGAGAATTCCGATATGGACTATACAGCTGCCATACAAAACAGAGGTTTTCGTGAGAGGGATATGTTTATTTAAAATAGCTAATTAATAAAAAAAAAAAAAATAATTAATAGCGATTAATTGTGATTCTATTTTCACTGTTAGTATTATATTTTTTTATATTTTCAGATAGTTTTTCTATGTTCAATAATAATAAAATGTGTAGATAACAAATATTTGATTCATGCATATTCCCTATTACTGTTGCGAAAGTTATATGAATTAGATAGAACTTTTGATAGCTACATAAATTGAACAAAGTATCGAGATTGGTATAAACTAAGAGAAATAGATCAGCCTTTTTGTACTTAGATATCTACGCCGATTGTTTGACAATTTATGTTCCTTAATTGTCAACTAAACGACATAATTTATCATTACGAGTCTCATTGATGTATATGTCACAGCCAACTAGCTTAATCAGCTGTTTCACTAAAAGCCTAGCCTTTTCATTTAACTGCGCCGATTTTTCAGCAACCTAAGTAACATCTTTGTTTCCTTAACATATAATGAATTGTCCAATGTCACTTATGTCGCTGATTAAACGGTGCAGTTAAATGAAAAGACTAGGCTTTTAATGATACGGCTGATTAAGCTGACTGCGAGATACCTACATAACATAGCTATCGGAAAATATGTACCTTGTAGCTATTCCACCAATTCGCACCAAGCGTTTCCAAACGTCTTTTATAATGCGCACAGCAAAGGAGTGGAACTCTCTTCAAAGTTAGAGTGAACAGGCTCCTTCTGGGTAAGATCGCTCCATCGTAGACTTTGTCTCTGTCATATCTGACATTGACTAGAGTCAAGAGCAAACCCAACACTAATAAAAAAAAAAAAAAAATTACAAAGAACGCCCCAACACCAGAAGTATAACTTCAAACGTTTTTAGAACAAGAGCTCAGTCATTACAGAGAAATGTTGCCAGTTGTCACATGGCACCAACTAGAGCGCGCGAGTGAAATTATCTGTGAAATTACCTCTTTATCGATATCGACTCGATATTTTTATCGATCATTGCCCGTGACTATCGTCAGGGTTTTTGTTTTTTTTGCTGTCGGAGTTTTTGGCGCGATTCGTGTTGTAATATTGTGCATTGTAGGAATTGCAGCATAAATGCGTGGATTGTTTTAGTTTTTGTGTAGAAGCACGACCTTAGGCGTAGTTTGCTGGCCAGTTCGTGTTGGTATTTTAGAATTAAACTCTGATTTTATTTAATGTATACTGAACATAATCTATGATCATTACGCAACAGTAAAATTAGTTCATTGGCGAGCTTTTTAGGTGTGAAAATGTTGGCTATTTATTTATTCATCATTATCATCATCTTCCTGTGCCCTTATCTCATGATACTTGTTTTTATCAACACGTTTTTGTTCTTCCATTCTGTCCTATCAGCCGTCACACTATCACCAACTCCCTTTTCTTTCATGTCGCTCCTCACAAAATTCATCCATCTTTTCTTTGCCCTCCCTCTCCCTCTCCATCCATCCACATTTATATTCATAACCCTCTTAGTTGCATGCGTTTCATGGCTACTCTTCACATGCCCATTATTTATTTTTTTGTTAATATATTACACTTTATTGTACATCAAAGGTAAAAACACAAAATGAAACTAAAACACATGCAGGGCTTTATCGGCTATATTCTTTTTTTAGTCATAGATATTTAGCAGCGCACTGTTAACTTATGCAACTAGAAATTATCGTTAATCTAACAATATCCGTAATAACATTCAATTTACAAGATCTTTCTCCAAATTTAATTGCAGAAAAAACAATCTACAGCGAAATGGTCAAACTTCTTGAATCTTTAAATTGATCGTTTTAATAAATAACTCAGATAACTTTTAATAAATAACTAAGGAAATCATTACATTACTATTATAAGAGAAACATCGCTCCTCCAGCACGTAAATAACACATCACTATTATGAATTATTCATCAAACTATTATTATTAATGTGAGATTCTTTTCATTCCGTTTACTTTCACCTATTTCACGAACATAACGTTAGAGAATGCTTGCTCGTTTGTGTGTATATATGTCTGTTCCCACGTGTCTGGTATCTGCTAACCGAATGAATGAATAATAGTCTAAACTTTTTAAAGTCGGTCGTCCACGGCTACGCAAGATATGCACGAGATGTGTGCCACGTTAGCTGCGCGATTCATTTGTTTGCCAAACACATATCCATGCGTATCCTGTTCGAAGGTCGCTACAGACGATCCTGTCTACTTTTTCATTTAGAGAATACTCAGGGCTTGTTCTTTACAGTTATTATGCGCACAGCCAAAGTTACTACTACTACCACGTACCACGTATAACCCATCAGTTAAAGCAAGAGTGAACGACCATTTTCAGGGCTCGCTCGTTCCATAGCAGACCTCATCCATCGCTTACTCCCACATTTTCATCTTCGACCTCGTTTTTCAAAAGAATACTCGCGTAGTTTAGCCTTGAGCTGCTATGGAACTCCGCCTTAACAGTCGTATCTAATTTTTAGTTAACTGATGATGTTAGTTAAGGCCTATTGTTGTGGCTAACGGTTAAATATAGAGGTAAGGGAAGCGGGGTACTAGGTTGTCATGGGTCATTTGTTACTTGTTAACTGGTTAATCATGCTTGCTTCTTTCTCCGAAAGTATATTGTTGAGGCTGTAAGATGATTGTGGCTGACTGATGTTTTGATTTTGAACGGAAAATGCGTGGCATCAATTTCACTTTCGATTTAAGATTTAATTGTTGCCATTATTGACAGCTTTAAAGATGTTTTAATATGAAAACTACTACAACACTATTCGATGGAATCTTACAACATACATAAATATCGATGAGTTGAATCTTATTGCGGATCCTATCTATGACGTATTTCATCTCAATTGCAGCTGTCATCGATTTAAATAAAGTTCTATTTTTTTTTGGTGTAACATAAAATATTTTCATGCAGGTTTATTCGACTGTTGGTAAACTGGCATTCATCACAGATAATACTTACAGTTATGTAACTAAGTAACCCTTTCATATTTATAGTGCAGGCGTGTCATTCAAAGCCAAGCACAACGTAACTCCTAAGGCGAGGTTCGCAAGATCAACAAAAGTGAAACTTCTACTGGTTTGACCAAACAAGGATATAAGGTTCAAGAGTCAAGCTAAGATGGCACATGCTTAGTAAGATAATGTTTAATGATGTTGTCAATGCCTCGCATAATGATTGGTAACATAATAGATACTGACACAAAGATAAGTAATGATTTTAATTAAAATGCTCGCGTTTGCTCTCAATCTCACCTGATGGAAAGCAACGATGTAGTCTACAATAGAGCACGCTTGCCTAGAAGTATCACATCAAACTTTTAATTACATAAAATTATCGGCAAGGATGGAAACACTCACAGCTAAAGAGACACAAGGAGCACCGATCACATATTGAGGACTGAAGGTGTCTACAAGATGACCGGACGAAACAACATGACCGGTCGATGTGGTATCGCTTGCTTGGGGGGACCTATGTCCAGTAGTGGACATCACTTTGCTGAAACAATTATGAATATGAAAGACAAAAACAAACATCTTTCCTTGAAAATTCAAAAGTACCTGTAAATGTGATTTGAACCTTGAATCTTTCATCTGAATTACTAAAAATGAAGAAAAAATCTAAACTGGTGAACTTAAAATTTGTTGATGTAAAAGATTCTGATTGAGACAACATTGTGTAAAGATTACAAGATGAGTCCCATTAGTTATTTGAAATGCATACCTTATCTTGTCGACAGTTTCATTATTATTAATTAATAATATTTCATTCATGACATTTCTTCGAGCTTAGGCAACATTCTCCAAGTTTACTGCTATCATCATGGTTTTAGTATAGTAGTATAAGCCTTGAGTTTTATGACCAGTAGGTAGTTAAATTAGAGTGACCCTGGCTACCTGATTTCGGCTTAAATTTTGTCCATGTCTCCAAGGCTATATTAATTAAACAATCTTCTGATATGGCTTTGAGTATCATCTCTTCATTATCATTAAGCTTATGAATTGATAGCTTATTCCTGTAAAGGTAAATCATGCTATTTCTACTTGATTTCCTAATTTAATATTCAGAACAGAGCTAATTGAAATCCAATATGTTTGAAAACACATCTACATAATTATCTTCATTTACAACCAAAGTAGGCTGATTAGGTTTTACATAATGTAGGTCAATCTGCGCTTTCTGCTAATTCCTTAATTATACAATAACATTAAAAATATTCAATTTTAAACCGTTGTTTAATCTCCTGTTGTAACTTCGACCAATTTATTAATTGCAGTAAGTTTAGATTTATCAGTAAGTCCAGGGTTCTATTATCTTACAGATTGTGTACTATCAGATCAATTAATCTTTAATTCAGCCTCCATATTGTCAAAATATTTTTGATAGTGTTACCGTCTTCTCTCCTGTTCTTGACATATTATCATTATTATCATATTCTGTTGAAACTGCCCCGTTTCTGTAGTGCATCGGAGATGTTTGCTCAGAACCGAACTGACGGCTTCCATGCAGTCATTCGCAAAAAAGTCGCATCACTGATGCACAGAACACGGGTCGGTGACAATAGCATCCTGAAAACTGTCGTGGAGAGTCCTTACTCCCCTATTCTGAGGCACTATGTGGAGAGAATGGTCATGGAGCTTATTCCTGGCTTTATCGTTCTCTGCACATCCTGCTTCAGACATCTTCATTGTTTGTTTTTTTTTGACAGTGACCACTTGCAGTTCAACACGCTAGGGTTGTGTACTGCTTAACCGGACTAGAGCGCCCTATCCTTGTTTATGTACTCCTGACACTATTTATAAGGTATTCTACTAACAAAATGGACTATAATGTTGTCTGATGTAAATAAATTAATAATAATAAAATCCCATGTTATTTAAGGTAGACGCAACACTTTTTATTCCTCCTTTATATCTTATCATCCGCCATGCTTCTTTTTCATATTACTCCACACAAAGTCCTTCCACATTTTCTTTAGCCTCCCTCATCCTATTATACCTTTCTCAGTATTACCGCCATGACACACATATGAATTCATGAAGATAGTCTAAGCTAATGTGTATCTGTAGATATTAAGTATGATCCACATTAGCATTACCTACTTAACAAAACAGCATCACCTAGATTAGGTCAATCTCCGCTTTCTGCCGTGTCCCCAAAACATGGAATTAACCTTTCATCTCGAGTAGGCGCGGTGGCCATTTTGCATTGTTTATGAGATCAGTATCCTTGATACACCCACTTGAATGAGATAAATTTGGCTTTCGTGTTGTAAAAGTAGTAGTTTCTTAAAGGCACCTCGTTAGGTAGCCTTGGTTCGTAGCTGTTTGACCACAAAGGACTTTGACCGTGTTTTAGGTTTCTGTTTTGAATTTTAATGGGCTGGAGTTGGTGACGTTTTTTTATAATTTGTCATCTTCTTTCTTAGTTTGGATGCTTTCTACGCATCCTTTATTCCATGTGCTGGTTAAGTGGCTCAACTTCATCATCATCATTATATAGCCAAAATACGTTCACTGCTGGACATAGGCCTCCCCCAAGTGTTGCCACAACAACCGGTTCTGTGCGTCTCGCATCCATCGCCTACCAGCGACCCTTCACCAGGTCCGGCTCAACTTATTGATGTACTTATTTATTATTTCAGTAAATATTTTGATCTTCACAGGCTTCAGCTTTATCAATTATTTCTTCGTTAACTCATTATCAATATTATAATTCATAATGAACATTATGAGTTAACGTTTCTGATAGCTGTGTTTATGCTGCGTAACTATTTTCGTTGGACATCTAATTCTGCACTCTGCTGCGTACAATTCTCTCCACATTTTTGTCTCAAGTCTGTCATACTTCGACGAGAACATTTACGACTTTTTTCTCGCTTGTAACACTTCTAAGGAAATTACTCATACGAACATTTCGCCATTGAACGTGTTCGAACTCCTGCGCACCCGTGAGAACCCAGCACTGGCCATGAATAAGATATGAGGAATTAGCATAAATGGAGGGTCGTGCGCAATGAGTCAAACTAATTGATGTATGTCGCTGTTAACTACATACATTTGTCTAATCTTTGGACTCATGATAGACTTTTGAAAGTCTAATCATGATCAATTATCTGGTGCCTCTGCCGTCAAAAACATGCTACCTTGTGATTTTTGATAGATGTTTGTTCGTTCAGGCCTTCCTAAGTTGGTCTGGTAGATATCACGGGCAAAATCACCATTGTACCCATAGAATTCGACCCGATTCTTGCTCGAGCCAGCCCGCGCCGCTGAAGCTGTAGTTTTAAATTCGCCCCTAAATAATAATCCTAGTTCGATCCAGCCCGTCCCTAGCTGTCCTCCCCCCAGCGACGCCCTAAGCCGAGGTCCGTACCCCACAGGGGGTGCCCGCAGGGTGTAGTTGCTTAGTTTGTTAGTTTTTAATAAGCCCTGGCTGGAGGCTCTAACATTTATATTAAGGCCGCCACAGGCAAGTCGACAGACGACAACCTCCTAGGTTGACCTGCGAGGGGCCACTCATAAAAAAGAACCCATAGAATATGCATTTAATGATCAATTTATATAAAACTCTCCCGTTATTGGTGATGACTGATGTGTCTTGACTGATGTTCTGACAGACAACGCACAGCCGAAACTCCTGGTCGTAGAAAGCTGAAATTTGGCATGTAGGTTCCCTGTGAGAGGATTTCCTGAAATTCCGGGAAAAAATCGGGATATACGAAGTCGCGGGCAAAAAAAAACTCGTATCGTATAAGAGCTGTGTTAAAATGTTGCTATACAATCGAGGATATTCCATCTTTCTGTCATTGAGATAACTGACTGCGTCATCAGTCTTGTAATAGACGCCCGGGGTATTTACACGGGGCTTCAACATGGGAAATTTACAATGGCTATACTTCTGCCAAACTCTTCGGTAAAAAAAAAGTGTGATGTTTTGTACATTTAAAATGAAGTAAGTTGCAGAATATATCATGTAGGTAATACACCTCGGAACATACTTAAAGTTTATCTACAGTTCAAATCTCTGCAATGAATTACTTGTCTGGCAGTCAGAATCACTTGGTTATTGCCAAAGCACCACCACCGCGCAATTTATCGCAGAGCCTAGAGCAATATTGCATGGGACCAGCATATTATTATTATATTATTCAGTGTGTGGGACTTACCTATAACTTTCTTCATATTTCTTTGATATAGAATTTTTATGGAGTTGGTGACTATTTGTTACGGCAATGGGATGTTATGAAATTGAGCATCGTGATCGTCAAACCTATTGATTAAGGGATATTAACACACAGATAATAATTAATTAGTTGTGAAATACTGTAGATGTGTTTATCTAAGTTTGTTTATTAATCAACCTACGTCAATATTTGTGAAAGTTGGTAAGATGAACAATTTCATTAATTGTTACTGTAAGGTTTAAGAAGTGCCATAGTAAATAATTTTAATGAACACACCACAGGATAGTCAGGTTAAGCAGTTGATAGCCCTTTTTTTATTTGAGGATGGGAAATCATCAAATGACCCCTTCCGCTCTGGGTGGAGCGGCAGGGAGTGTCAGACTTTAACTGACTAAAACCCACCCATGCTCCTCCTAGTGCCTTTTGCGTTCCAGGGCCGCGGTAACTCTTTCGAACAAAATCCGCGACCCTGACAGGCTCTGGCCCTAACGGGCCCCATCTTATGCTGACGGCTGCTGATTCGGCGCGCTTGGAACAGAGCGCGCCGTCGACCCGGGCCTGTTCTGATCGGACGGCGAGCTACCCACTGCTCGCCGTCCACAGGCATCAGTCACTGCGCCATGCTCAGGAGCATCAGTTCCTGGGCGGCGCAGTGGCTGACGTCAACAGGAGGGGGTGAAATGGGGCTCTACCGCGGCTGTTGTATTAGCAGCAGCCGCGGTAGAACCGGCAACAACTATCAACTAGCACGCTAGTTGATAGCCCTAGCGTGCTAAATCTGCAATACCAAAGTAACCAAAATACCAAAAGAAAAAAAAGATGATTTTCTTAGCAAGTTATTCTTTAAGAGAGCACTAACGCCATCATTTACTGTCTCGCTTTAATGTCATACCTAACCATTTGACCCACAGAAAAAAGCTAGAGTATCTAACTAAGATATACAATGGACCAGTCGACGTTTTTACTACACTCGGTGGTCGTGGGTACGATTCCCACGGGAAGCATACTTTGTAAAGTTGTTTCCAGTTTGGCTAGGACATTGCAGGCTTGAATCACCTGATTGTCTGATAAAAAGATGATTCCGTGCTTCGAAACGCACGTATAAGCCGGTGGTCCCGGCCGCCAAAGGACGGTCGTCAAACCATGTCAGAGACCCTTGAGGCGGTTTAGATACTCTGACACTAGGGTGTGTGGGGTCGTTAGACCTTATTGCCCACACGATAAAGGAATAAAGACTACACCAAAATCTATCAAACGAATCAAACGACGTCGTCCGATGTCATCGATCAAAGACCGATCAATTGGTTTACACTCGAAGCAATAAAAATGAAAGAACAGTCAATAATATAGAACTCTTCCGTTACTTAGTGACTGACAGACAACGCACAGCCGAAACTACTGATCGTAGAAAACTGAAATTTGGCATGTAGGTTCCATGTGGAGAGGATTTGCAAAATTCGTACGGGAATGGTAAAAATCGGGACATGCGCGTACAAAGTCGCGGGCATAAGCTAAGTTAACATAAAACGGACATAAAACGAAGAAAACATGATAATAACACAGACAACAAAAACACATTTAACGCCAAAAATATTAACACAAATCCGCACAACCATAACTACAGACTATTAAATTAAAAGATCAAGGCCATGATTGTTATATCTCATTGTTATTTATACTCAAAGAGAGGAGGATTAATTTCGGATAGTCTGACTTTCACGAACGAGTCCGGTGAAAGGTCCGTTCAAACTTTATAGGCCAGTGGACTTGCCTACTGATTGCAAGATCTAATGCAGTGCTAGTGCTAAATGTAGGTTTTGATGTTAGACTCGTAAATATTGTTGGTCGTCGTAATTGTTAATTTTTGGATTAGATACTGAGGTGTTAAGTGAAAACGGTACTTAATTGTATTTTTTTAACATTTCTCCGTCAGTCACGTTTCATTGTTCTGCCTAGGCATCTTATCCTTTCTAATTTCATATTTTGCATATTTTTGTTTTATTGCAGGAATTTTATTTTTTAAATCGATTGTAATTCCTTTTCGGTGTGCCCAACCCTATAAATTAGGTACCTAATCCCGGAAAATGTCAACGATCTCTTGTGATTGTAACTTGCTAAGATATGTATCTATTTGCATAAATATGATCTCATATTGAGACATCAATGCTTCTACAGCTCGTTCTAAGTATACGTGTTTCTATAATGGGCGTGAAAGAAAATGCATAAGACGTAAAAGCATTATGTGGATCTTACGCATTCTAAGTAACAAATAGGTAAGGTCTTGCTTCATTAAAACCATTTTAGAGAGCTACTGAAGTTTACGCAAAAGATTTCTGTGAGGAAAGATGTGTTCTGTTGCGATATTCGTATAGGTCAGTGCACATGCCTACAGTGGAAATTACATAAATACTGGTATAAAAGTAATAAATACATTCCTCGAGTTACTAGTAACCTATGACGCATGAGAACATGAACAACAACTACAAACAACAACTTTTACTATGGGGCTAACGCTGAAATTGAGAAAAAAAAATCGACTGCTCTCACTACATTTCTGCATGCGTAACTTGACAAAATGTACTGAACAGCTGATTTTTTTTTTCGCGAATTCGGCGTTGGTTCCATAGTAGAAGTTGTTCATAATGATGAGTACAATTACCCCTTCAGAGGTATTGCGTTTATTCTGTTCCACGTTGTAAAGATTTCTATAATAATATGGAATAAAATATATTGTGTTTTCTGAAATTATGGTCCTATAATTTAAAAAGACATAAGCCGAAAGTTGCTACTTCAACAGGTTCAGTAGTTTCCCGCGGCTATCACCATCATCAGCATATGGAACATGACGTAAATTTTTGTAAACCTCACCCTAAACCAAAAATGTTAAGCTAACAAGAATATCTATTCATCATCATCATCATCATATCAGCCGAAAGACGTCCACTGCTGGACATAGGCCTCCCCCAAGTGTCACTACAACAACCGGTCTTGCGCGTCTCCCGTCCATCGGCTACCAGCGACCCTCTCTAGGTCATCGGGCCGTCTTGTGAGAGGCCTTCCATCGCTGCGTCTTCCGGTACGCAGTCGCCACTCCAGAACTTTTCGGCCCCACACAAGTACAAGAATACTCGTATCAATTACAGCTAATAAATCAGGATCCATAAATTATTCTTATTTCCAAGCAAACTTAAAACAAAGACCTGTATTAGGATACATGAGCACATAGCTAATAGCAATCACAATGCCATTGCTCTAGGAACTACTTACTAATCAACTTCTTATGCCACTATAAAATTAATTCCACCACTTTTTGCCTCATCATATTAGCTGAAAACGCGATCTAAAGCAGTATATCTTTCACTGCGACTATTCTTTCTAATTCTTTGTCAATATTCGCAATATAGTCACGCGAGTCACTTATAGCAGTATTTTCTACCGCAATGTTCCCATTAATTGATTCAAGTTGTTCTTGTTCATGAATAAAAACCTTATCATCATAAACGCTTGATGAATCATCATTGTCATTGGTATTGTCTTCCGAATGATTTAATTCTTTCAGGACAGTTACGAAAATATTATTTGTAAAGCAATCTTGCTTTTAGTACTGGCTGGGTGTTCGTTAATTCAACTCATGATGCTTTCACCAATTTATTAAAATCGGTTCACTCATATGATTCATCGAATTTTGCAACTATTTCCATTTCAAGATGAGTAAGTTGGAAAGTTTGCAATAGCAAGCTTACATCCGCTTGGTTTGTTGCCAAAGTCTAGTTTTTAAGCCTTTTAACTATCAATTGGTTCACAGGAACTTGTGTAATATTAGAATAATATACTTTTTAGATATGTTTTTTTTCTGATTGTTGCGACCGAATAACCAAACATATAATTTTGATGGTGATCATTTAATGGAACTCTTAAGATAAATACGTAGCTTAGTCATCTAAGTTACAAACTCAGAGTCCCTGTATTGCTATGAATAGTTAAAAATCAAAGTCGGCACAAAGTCAAACAGTAGAAAGACATTTTGCACAATAGCAGGACATTATATATCAGAAGGCAGACACTATTACATCAAAGACCAAAAGTAAGACAATAGAAGTAGAAAGTGTACATAAGTTTTGCATACACACGTAAAATGTTTTGTAACTGACCAGCCAAAGACCGGTTGGACTCGTACGAGGATATAAATGGACCTTTAGATACCGTAATTTACTTCATTTCAAGTTTTCTCGAGTTATTTCATAGTACGTGACTCAAACTTGTGTCTTACTTCTTCTTACATTTAAAGTTTCATCATGATGATATTGTTTTTGTGACACCTGGAAATGCACAGTGAAACTCGTCAGTAAGAAATTCTTTTAGTATTGACGAGGAGTTATGAAAAGGAAGTATTAAAGGTATTGAAGACAAATAAACACTGGAGCAATAAGAAATTAAACTTGATGAAACTAATAAGAAAGATCAATGGTTTTTACTACCTATCATCAACTAATGAACTTTCATTTTGTATAAAAACACTTTATAGGTAGGCTCAGATAGTTGTAAAAATTGGGAACCCCTTCTTAGAAAAGATACCAGTTGATGAAGCTGTCCTCACACATAATTTAAACTTCTATGACAGTTTTCCTAAAATTATTGTATTTAACAATCTACACCTTCATGAATTGATCTCCTAACCAATTCCGTAGGCTGCCGACCGAAACACAGAACTACAGTCATTGCTTTGCTGCTATTGCATGCAGCATATGCGTCATGTTCGACTCTGAGACATGGGTCTTTCCACTAGATTGCAAGCATTGATAGAATCAATGTTACCAAACTCTTGGCACATGCTTAACCGGAATTAGAATTGTGCTATTTGAGAGTTGGGCTAAGATTTGTGTCTTTGAGATGGCGAATATTGATATGGCAAGAGTGTTATTAATTTTACGTCGTGAAGTCACTTTTATCACTTTGTACCAATAATTCGTCTATTTTGTTGTGTGTTTGGTAATGTTCGTAAGTATTCAAAAAATTAATACGATGCAACGTCCAGTCATCATTAATTAACTCTTTTAATAGGTCACGTTAGTATTTTATCATCAATTAACTCAGTCCTCTGCAGGTCTTGCTCAAATCTCTCAATCTTGTAACATCTTTTTATTTTAGACTGATTGTTCAGTTTAATATTATTAACTCATTGGCATGCTATTGTGGGACGCCACCTATTGTTACAACTGTAACAATTCCCATTTCACCGCCTCCAATCAAAACGAATGATTTATTACTTATTGTGTTAACTTTGTCAAAGATCTTAAGCGTGATGGTATGTTCACAAAAAATTCGCGTGCGACTGTAATCTTTAACATTTCTCCTTCCTTTACTTTCATTGCTCTTATGAAGATATACTCATCTGGTGTTACAATCTGCATTCTTTCAATTTTCATAAAACCCATTCTTTATAATGGTTTGCATATTATTAATTTTTAGTTAATTAATATTACATCTATATTTTCTTCCTTCTTCAATTACTTTTTGTTTAAAACTGATTTACCTGTAAAGCCATCTATTTCGGTTTATTTGATAATATTTTATGAATAAATCAAGACAGGTTACTAAGCACCTAAAACCCGTTTATCTATTCGGTAAGATCAATCATCCACAATTTGATCGTGAAAAGCTATCAATTCATGCGGTTGAACCACAACCTTCTCAAAAACCATTCCATATAATATCCCTAATTCTCATAAATTGGCCCTAACGAACATAATATGCGACTAATCGCACGAAATGTGCGGTTGTGTCGTCAAATTGAATGCGTGCGCGCAGTCATTATTTATCATTAGGCGCGCGCGCCGTGTTAGACGGTTATCTTGCCTATTGTGTTGAATTTGTCTGGTGTAGGTTAGGTTATAGTTCATTTGCTTGTAGATGGTTACAAGTGGGTCATTGATTATAAAGACTAGTGACGTAGCGTTGGAGAGCATGTATTACAAATAAAGTCGACGGAACTATGATGTCGTTGTTTTCTAATTACATAGCTTTAGAAGGCTTGTTTAAAATTGGGGTAGACTTTCATGTCAATTAGTGTCTTTTTTTACGGACATCAAAAAACCGGCCAAGTGCGAGTCGGACTCGCGCACGAAGGGTTCCGTACCAATATTTATAAAAAAACGGCAAAAAAATCACGTTTGTTGTATGGAAGCCACCTTAAATGTTTATTTTATTCTGTTTTTTAGTATTTGTTGTTATAGCGGCAACAGAAAGACATCATCTGTGAAAATTTCAACTCTCTAGCTATCACGGTTCATGAGATACAGCCTGGACAGCTGAGTCCCGTTTTACCCTTTGCGTTCGGAACCCTAAAAAAGGGAATGTCGTATTATTTAAAGTATTGGTATTATTAGGTAATATGGTTTTCGAAAGCCATTTTTCCTTCAATGTACATTTAGGTTATTCTTTGTTTTTATTGTAGGACACAAAATAGTTCAATCCAATTAACATTTCGTTAAACCTAAAATAAGATTTATTTAAATATCACTCAATTTATACATTTATTTAGCAAGATCACTAGCGAAATATAAATTAAAGAGACATCACACACAATCTGTGATAGTGAAATTTTAAATAAAAAGCGCTACTTAGTATAATTAGTAGACGCCACCATTTCTCCCATGAAATCTATTGTTTCCTCGTGCCGCGTGAATGTTCGAAGTTTTCACCATTTTCACTATTAACAATAGTCAATATTTACAGTTAGAGAGCGTGCATTGTGCGACAAACGAAAGTGTTCAGTAGTGTTTGAGGATATTGCTGTTTGTATGGTTTTTAGGTATGGCAGTAGAAACCTGATAGTTGAATAGATTGGGTAAGCTTTGAATGACTCATCTAGTTTAAAATTACAAAAAAAATACTTGGAATATTGTTATCTTTATTCACAACGTATAACAGAATAAACGCAATACCTCGAAAGGGCTCACTATGGGACCAACACTGAAATCGCGAAAAAAATCAACTGACCCCATTTATGTGCGCATAATTAGGAGTAATAATTTTGTTTTTATCTGTGGAGGCTTGTAATTAGCAATTTAGTTACATATTTTTGTCATTATAATGATAAAATTAGTCTGTAAGTCTTCCGAAAAATAAATAAATAAATAATTCGACACAATGTAGGTACTGAACAGCTAATTTTTTTTCGCGACTTCGGGGTTGGTCCTGCAGTAAAAGTTGTTCATAATGTTGAGTACAATGACTCCTTAAGAGGACTTGCGTTCCTTCTGTTTTATAAGTATGTTGATTAGCTATGCAGTACCGATGTCATACGGATTGTTTAAAATAAGTAATGGTGATTTACCCAACCTACATTTTAATCTACAGCTTGGCAAAAAAGAGTTTGGAAAAAATGAGGGCGCCACTATCTTACTTAACGCACCTTAATATAGGAAATCAGTAAGAGTATTTAATCAAATCGTTAAAAATAAATGTGGAACAATAAACGTTACTCAAAATCTAACTCTTGTCGGCCAAGTAGTGTCGACATCATAGGTTTCCATTTAGTAAAATATTTAGTTCCACTTGTCACCACATCATACTCTTTTTCGCCAAGCTGTAACACGTTATTCTTTTTAACCGGTCAAGCTACCACTTATATTAGGAGCCCCTGATATAGCTTTCCCACGAATAAATAATATTAGTTTTTGACTTCTTCCCCCCTCTGTAACTTTATTAATTTCAAGAAGAACAGGATGAACAGTGTACCCCCCACTTTCATCTAATATTGCTCATGGAGGAAGATCAGTAGACTTGGCTATTTTTTCACTTCATTTAGCAGGTATTTCTTCCATTCTTGGAGCTATTAATTTCATTACTACAATTATTAATACACGATTAAATAGATTACCTTTTGACCAAGCTGTACCAACATAAAATGTAGGTTGGGTTGGGTAATAGTAGGAAATTACATAATTAGGATTACATAATTACGTAATAGGAAGATGATAATGATGATAAAAGATCTGAAAAAAGGTATCTAACAATTATGAAATTCTTCTTCGTCTCATCGTTCCCTCACTGCTGAGGATCACGACCACATACGACGCCAGTCTCTAAGTCAGGCGGTGTTCTGCAATGTGGACCACTCTGTAAATATACATGCGGTCTCAAATAACCTTATTTATTAATTACGTCTTGAGTGCGGTCGAGTATTATATGAGCCTTTTCAGACTAGGCTGAGAATAACGCAAAATAAACGAGAAGGTCACTCGTAAAACTACGGTTAACCGGTTACATAAAAAATTACAATTTTGATCATGCGGGAAAAGACATTTTATATATAGGTAATAATTTATGTAGCTTTGTCTATAATTCTGAGATTTTTATAGAGGCTGAGGCTTTAAGCATTGTTTTAAAAGTATTATGTATAATAATTTATTAAACACAATATCTGTATTCTCACGTAACTGCCTTGTCCTCACGTTTTTAATTGGCAATTGGAAACCAATATAATTATCACATAATTATTGTTTGTAAAATAACAGCATTCACAGTATCTATTAAAATATGGATGATTTTATTGTTCATTTGGCTAGCATTTAAACCCGACATAATCATTTTAACTGAATGCTGGTTGAGTGAGCACAAACCACCACCACTTATAGACAATTACTCAATACTCATGCTACTTTTCCAAGAAAAGTCTAAACCAAAATGATGGAATTGTCATTTATGTCATCAGTGATATCCATTGTACTGTGGAGGAAGCTGATCCTATTGGAGTAAATTTTTTGTTACTTACAATCAACAACGACATTTCAAAAATTGTCGATGCAATAAATTGATGGAGATCTGTACGTAGCCAAAATGTGGCTACGTACATTTCTCCGTCAATTTATTGCAACGACAATTTTTCGAATTCGATTCGTCCTATTAATTGCAACAATATTATTATTGTTGGTGATGTAAATATAGATATTAAACCTGATAATAGTGATAGAAATAGTTCACCTTATTTAAATCTAATTGCAGAGCTGGGTCTTCTCCCAGGGCATACATTGCCAACTAGATTAAGCAATTAAAGTGCATTAAGGCTTTCTTTACATCATCGCTTGTCTTGTAAAGGAGAATTAAAATGTATGAAGCAATTAATTAAATACTAACGTCAGGCCACGTCAAATGGTACTCGTCTCAGACAAAATAAATTGACGATTAACTACTTACCTACTTACCGTACGCAACTTTGGATGCTCTTGCGCATACCTAATTAATTAATATTTATTTGTTAAGCCTGCTTTCGATGACATGTGTGAATAAACTACATAGGGTACTTAAATGATTGCAATAAGCAGCACAACTTTATCAAGTGTCAATCAACGGTGAATGTATGGCATTCAGAAATTCATCAGCAAAAATTATAGCCTTATTGAATCTTGCTTGCATACTGATCAATTAAAATAATTATTTGCTAATCACAAGGTAATACTGGTAAATGTTGGGGCATCCATAAAGCACAATCTATATTTCTTTGGATTTTTTTAGCTTCGGAAATTATTTCTTACGATGAAACGAGTTCTCAACTCGTTAAGTTGGAGTTTACGTTTTGGAATATGGGCCATAGACTTGTCAAATTCTACTACAGCTTGAATTGTAAATGATTAGCGTTAGGTACTCGAGGCAGGTCAATGACTTATCGTCCTAAGATCGAGATTCAACAATAGCACAGCAACAATGACATTGAATAGTGATCGAGATAAATCGTGAGTATAAATCTCTTACTTCATTGACAATTCGTTGTGGACGCATTCTAAGTAACTAAAGAGGTAAAAATATAAACAAAAACATTATTAAAGTTTGCAATCTTGCTCACCTTACAAGATCCTTATCAATATAAAACAAACTTTTCGATTTTCTAATACTGATTTTCTAAACCTCTTATCCTGCAAAATCGAGGGCATTTCAAATTTTATACTTTTGCATAACTTGCTACGGACGGCCTGCTCCCTGAATATTGATATTTACTATCAAATGAACTCGTGGGGAAATGTTACCAACAGAAACATCGATTTCAAAGGTTTAATGTCTGAAATAATCCAGTCATTACATAAAGTTATGACACTTTCATAATACAGATCCTATCCCAGTAAGTTATTTGCTAAAAGGGACATACTTCCCTAAACTTCCCTTTCAAAAGAACTGTCTTCGATTTTTTAGGAACGGTAACATTGTTAGCTAATTTTTTGTAGCAGAAGTCATCTAGAAATTTCCTCCAATCTCTCTTGGACGTTGGTACACATATTGATGAAATGATGACACTTTCATACATTAACATAAAGCCACCGTTTCCACGACTCCACATATCCGCTTGGTCGGTCAAGTGACATATGTTCTGTTGAGAATCGCTTCTGTAACTGGGTCAAAAGCATGTTTGTGTAAGTGATATTTATGAAAGTTCGTCAGTTTCACATTTCATTTCATCTGTTAATGTCAGCTGCCTGGGATATCTAGATACGGCTTGTTCTGACTGTCAATGTCTTCGGTGATAAGGATTTGATCTGGTTTCATTTTTGTTTTTCTTCTCCTTAGTACCTATGCACATTTTTTTCAGTCTTTCATTTATTCAGAAATGTCTGTGATATGTTTATATTTTTATTTTTTTTATTGAGGTATGGGCTTGCTCTTGACCTCGATCACGCCTGATGGAAAGCGATAGATGAAGGAGCGAGCGTGCCCAGAAGATGCCTGTTCACTCTTGCTTTGAAGGCCGACGGGTTATATGTGGAATCCGGGAACACAGACGCTGGTAGAGAGTTCCACACTTTGGCTGTGCACATAATAAATGTGGAGGAGAAGCGCTGAGTACGACTGGTTAAAATACTTGCGCCATTAAAATCATAACAGAAAGACAGCCAACCCTCGTATTAATAATATTAGTGTCACACACACCAATATTAATATTCTAAGCCACGTTTCAGCCTAGAGATGGCCACATATGGTGCAACACCATAGCATCTTATAGTCGGTTGACCAATATTGTCATTGATTGATCGTAGGTACCCAGCTATAAGAAATGATAGGCCGTTAGCCCATGCATATGAAAACAGTGTTGTAATCGTTTCCTTTAGATGAACTGCGCGATACGCAATCGGTTTGTCAAAAGACTTTAATTAAAAAAATATTTTTTTCTGAATAATATCATAAGTATCATGGTGTTAATTTCCAAAGGTGTAAGCATTTTATCGATTTACTCAAAACTAAGTTGAGCTATTAAAAATCTAAAACAACAAAGTTTTGCATTAACATTCGATAATATTATTAATATTTTTGCAGCTTGAAACTAAACAGATTTGGTTAAAATTACGTTTTAAAACCATCACTTTTTCAGTTTTTGCTGTTCACAGCGCCTTTATTACGAAATGATAACGTTCTCAATATTATTAAGACACAAATGAGACCCTTTTCAAAGACGACCTTCATTCGACTTTAAGCCTTAAAGCCCTAGAGCTCATTAAGTATCTAATAAGTGGTTTGCCCAAGCTTAAGTGTAGTAACATAAAGGTCACTAATCCGTGGCAAATCTCTTGAAAACAAGTAAAATCAGTTTCGATCGAGTGAACGTAAACACCGATGTTATTAGTTTGCACAATGTTAAAACTAACAAGTCTTTACTCGTGGCTCTGCTGCCGTGTTCTGGAACAAGAACAGACACTCACCAATAGTTTAGTTTCTGTAAGTCATCATCTGCCTAGCCTTTTCCCAACTTTATTGGGGTCGGCTTCCAGTCAAATCTGATCAGCTGAATACCAGTAGTTTACGTGGAACGGCTGCCTACCAGACCTTGCCGAGATACGGAGTAAACTCGGTATGTTAAGATGGTCACTCATCCACAGACAAGCGTTGCTTGACATTGAAGATCGCGGGTCGACTGTTTTTCTTTAGCCACGAGTTCAATATTTATTTTCCTAAGCGCATCAGAGTGTGAGTTTTTATAATATTACTCGATAGAAATAAATAAGTATTAGAATATTGAAATTGGATAGGCATATATATGGTGACAATAACGAAAAATCATTTTTTTATACAAGTTGGCTTATGTGAACTACATTTAAAAACTCGTATTTCCAGAGTTTGCCTTTAGTTTAGTTTTTTAACAATTTCACTTCTGTTTAAGATTAGTTACGATGATGAAACTTTGACGTCTGATATATCGATTTAAGGATGAACTAATCTAGTATGATGGCTTCTAGCCTCATTATTATCATGAATAACCTTAGAAAATCTATAAATGTAGGTGCGTAGGTAAGGTAGGTACGGTTTCTTTGGGTTTTTCATTTGGTCGGATTGGGATCATTATATGACCTCGATTTTAATAATCTGAATGCTTAATATATTTTGAATAGGTTTAAGAAATTTTGTGATTTAAGTAGTAAAGTGAGATTGAAAATATGTAATATCAATGTCGACTTGTCTGTTGTCATCATCATCGTTTCAGCCGAAAGACGTGAGCATACGGTGGTGGTCTGTCCCGCTTGGGCGGAGCACCGCCGTGTCCTCGTCGAGGCGATCGGTGGCGGCGACCTCTCGCGTCCGGCCCTGGTTCATTCCATGGTTCGGAGTGAGGAGGCATGGGAAGCCGTCACTTCCTTCTGTGAAGCAGTAATGCTAGTATAGGAGGAGGCGGGCCGCGTGAGGGAGAGACAACCCTCACGCCCCAACCGCCACAACATAGGGATATGCACCGGGCATCGGGTGTCGATTCCCGGTCACCGTAGGTGCGGGTCTGCGGACGGCGAGCGTTTGGTGACTCGGCGTCCAATCAAAGCCAGGCCGACAGCACGTTGTGTTCCACGCTCGCCTTAAAGAGATGTCAGCATAGGAGTAGGGGCCCGTTAGGGCCAGAGTGTTAGTCAAGTTAGGTTTAGAGGGTTTTAGTCAGTAAGAGTCTCCCTTCCGCTCCACCCAGTGTGGAAGGGGCCACTTGATGATTTCCCATCCTTAAAAAAAAAGCGGAAAGACGTCCACTGCCGAAAGGCCTTAAAACTGACTTTCAAATCATTCTAATAAAAATCACTACTTCTAACAGTCTGGAAAGTATACGTGGCATAAAAATCTAACATTCGATACCTACATTTGTTTCTATAGACGAAGAAACAAGACCTTTGCCACATGTGCAGATGTCAATATGGTGACCGAAAATATTCCGAAATAGTGAAATTCAAATAAGCACACATGTGGCATATTACTGGTTCTATAGCTGTGTTAGTAGTAGCCTTGACCGGTCGGTCAATATCGTCACAGACATGGAGTTGTGAAGACGTGGAGCTGATGGGTTTTGGAAGAGCCATCCTAAATAGTAAATGTTGAGCAATTAAAATTATGGGCCCTGTAACTACCTGACCAACGGATTCTATAATGTTTATCCACTAAGTGTTCTGTGGTAATGATGCGTTCGGTAATAAGCGAAATCTAGATTTATTCATTAAACAGATATTTTATTGCAAATAAAAACACTACATTAGTATGTTTAGATTTTTTATTTTAACGCAGGACGCCTCCGAAGTTAATTAATATTTGTCACTTTCTTCGAAAGCTTAGTTTTTTTTAGTACAAAAAAGAACCAACAAATCAAGAAATCAAACCCAGTTTTTAATTGCTTAGCGTCTTGTTTTTGCAGAGATCATCTTCATTAAACACTAGATAGCCATACTTGACAAAACACAGTAACGTTTTAATTAATGGTAAAACATTAATTATAACGTTATTGAATACCTCCTCAATCTTAGCTGAAGAGCTCACCTCCACTAAAATCATGATACTTGCTTAACAAAAACAAGTAGGCTAAAATAGCTCTTAAATATCAACAAAAACATAATAAATACCGCATCCACACTTCACTCATCCACGCTCACTTTCACCGCGACGCGGCGCGGGCGCATGCCCAGGCGGACGTCCGAATTCTGTCCGGCTAGCGAATCTGCATACAAATCGAACTGTGTTTATATTTGGAGTCGTGAGGAGGTGAAATTTGAGTGGTCTGTAGGGTTAGCAGATATGTCGGTCTCGTGAAAGACCGATAGGTTGGTTGGACGGTTGCATCTTGTTACTCTTCAACATCATCATTGCAGTCGAAAGACGTCGAGTCAAAAGGCCTTCTCCAAGTGTCGCCACATTGATCGGTCTTGTGCGTTTCGCATCCATCGAATTCCACGGTTATCGGTCCACCTTCTGGGAGGCCTTTCGACGCTTCGCCTTAGTGTCGCCACTCCAGAATATTTCGTCTATCTGTTCTGCGACCAATGTGCCCGCCTACTGCATCATGTATTTGGCGAGATAGTTAAAGAATCTGAAACGATATTCATCTGCTGCTATAGAATATTTGCCCTTATCAAGGACCATGAGTTTACTTTTGCGGAGGTGTGGGCACATATTAAACGATGCTCATAATATAGGTACAATTGCGGTTGTACTTCCTGTATTAGATCGTTTTCCTAGTAACCTTGCTATATTGGTGAAGACTGGTGGCAGAAGTACTTCCCCGAACTTTACCTTTCGGCTTTTGTACAACATCTAGGTACAGGAACTTACTTTTAGGGACCAACAAGGAAAATATACTGGGTAATTTTTTTTCCAGTGCGCAAACTTTAAGAACCACTTCTGCCCATGTAAATGAACAACTTTCCCCAAGAAAGCCATAGTCAATTCCTAAAAAAAAATTGAGTCTCCCGTACAAATTGTGGTCAGTTGATGACAATTTTGTATGGGAAGTTCAAATTTTTTTTTAGGAATTGACTATGGCTTTCTTGGGGCAAGTTGTTCATTTACATGGGCAGAAGTGGTTCTCAAAGTTTGCGCACGGGAAAAAAAGTTATCCAGTATATATTGCCAAGCCTCTTTCGCGTTAGGGTCCTGTATGTTACATGGAGCGAGCGCTTATCTGACCTCCACCACTCAGTCTCCATCACTCTTCAAATGACAGCCGGGACCAACAACATACCGTGTTTTTCGAGCCACGGAGGAATCTCGGTATGTTAAGATGGTCACCCATCCACGGAACGACTTCAGCAAGCGTTGCTTAACCTTGAAAATCAGCCTATGTGGCCGTTATTATTTAGCAACGAACTCCTAAAGGAAACTAACTACGTCAATCCCTTGAAAATATGATGTGAAGACCCTAATAAGAGTCTGTTGGTGAAGGCTTGGTGAAATGATTCATACGTTGAGTTTAAGAGAGAGTGGGCCCTTGACCAGGCGGCGCGTTGTCTCGTTTATTTGCAGACTTTGCCTTTCATATAATTTTGTTTAAATAAGTAAATAAACACTAAAAGCTTTTAACTATTATGTTAACTTTCCTAAGTGCTATTCAAGTTTGTGAATGTGTACGATTTATTAACGTGAATATTTTTTTTTATGGAATATTTGGCTTGTGGAGACTGGAAGATGTAAACGTGTTGGGTCGATCCAGATGATGGTTGGAATATGGCTGGTTGGTGATGAGATAGGCACCTATACCATAATAATATCCATTTGGATATTATTTCTATAGTCCTCAGGAAACAGTCAAAGACACAATGTCCTTCTCTCATCTCGACTCATTTTAAATTTTGTCTGACCAGTATTGAGCAACTTGTACAGCTCTGTCCTTAAAAATATAAAAAAGTCGCAACCTGACCATGTCTCTTTCTCGGCTTATTTCATCTACCTAAACCATCCTGCTTGAGATGCATGAAGGAGCCTCCTCGTGTAGCGCAATTTGTTCCATCAGACACTCAACTGAACCGAGCGCTCGGCGCATCCTGGACAGTCTCACCTAACACCTTATAACACTGGCCAATCCTTCCCTTGCGGTGGTAGGGCTAACACCCGCCTGCTGGTTCGCGACCACCCTCCCATCAGAGTTCGGCGTAAGCAGCCTACTGTGTTTCGTCGACGCGTGGGAGTACCAAACCTCATCTAACGCTCTCCATCAGGCGTGATCGAGGTCAAGAGCTAGCCTATTTATAAAAAAATAACCATGCATGTATTTTTTTTCAGTCTGTTCTGTCCCAATGCAGGGCAAATGCCTCCCTTTCTTCCTTTCATTTCTCACGGCTTTGGGCAAGTGTGGACGAATTCTGTCGATAGATCGTCCCGCGTTCGTCACCTGAGTCAGGGGGTCTGTCAAAGTCATCGGAGCAGGGGATCTACTCTCTAAGCCGGAATTCCGTAGTTTCGGCCTTAGTGTCGTGTGAATAACTGTCAAATCGTGTTGTCATTTATTCTTAGTTCGGGTTCGGGACTAATCGTAAGTCCGTAAGTGATACGGAGTAGAAAACGTCCGACACTAAGGCTGAAAACTATGAACTTCGGGCTTAAAGAGTAGACCCCCTGCTCCAATGACGTTAGACATCGCAGGTCGCTAGAGCTCAATATAATAATAGGTAGACAGCTCTTTAGCCAGTTGAAAGTAGTCAACAAACAGTAATAAACGTAGGAAATCACAGACATCATCTAGAATTCTAGACCACAGACATATCCGATATCTAATAACAATATAAATCTTACGATTAAGAGAAAATACTATCGTACCTAAGTAGGTTCGTACTATTATACTGCACTTAACCCACCGTTAGACGGATCTTGAGACCTGTCAGGTAGTAAGGCTCGCTCATCATAGGCCTATGGACTGGTTTCTTACAGCAAAAACCATTAATGAGATATGTATTGCCAGAGCATTCGAGTCACTGGAGCAATGTGTTGAACAAAAAACCGGCCTAATGCGAGTCGGAGTCGCGCACGAAGGGTTCCGTACGTATCTATAAAAAAACGGCTTAAATATCTGTTTTATTTCAATTTAATTATTTGTTTTTAAAGTGAATATATAACTAAATTTTCTGTGAATATTACTACCTGTTGCCGTTATCAATATCGAGCAAAAAGATCACGTTTGTTGTATGGGAGCCCCCCTTAAATATTTATTTTATTCTGATTTTTAATATTTGTTGTTATAGCGGCAACAGAAATACATCATCTGTGAAAATTTCAACTGTCTAGCTATCACTGTTCATGAGATACAGTCTGGTGACAGACAGACGGATAGACGGACAGCGTAGTCTTAGTAATAAGGTCCCGTTTTTACCCTATGATACGGAACCCTAAGAAGATGTATCAATAGGAGGTTATTATGATCGGCCGAGTTGTAATGTTGGAATGGATTTCCTCTTGACATGGTGTTGAGGTGAATGTCAGCTCGTTAAGTATACTTAGAGACGTTCTAGTTCAGTCAAATTAGGGGTTTCACCTCTGAATGAGAGATTTTAAGCTGATAATTTGGATAAATCTTTATTTAGTGGTGCACAGGACTAATTCTGTTTTCTTTTTTTGTTACAGGTATGTTCGTGACACGTCCTGTCGATGACTGAAGCTAACGGAAAAAGAAGGTAACGGTAAAAGTAGTCACATTTAGTCTTGCTGCACCCAACTTTTCAGTAAGGCCATTTTTATTTTACAATGTACGAATGAGGAAACTATTTTCTGAAACGGAACATTTAAACAATAAGCACGTAATAGATTTATCCACATCATTATACAAACAAAACGAAAATTTTACCCTTGCTTAAATCCTTCAAGCTATCAATAGAGCATCATCATCATCATCATCATCATCATCATCATCATCATCATCATCTCAGCCGAAAGACGTCCACTGCTGGACATAAACCTCCCCCAAGTGTCGCCACAACAACGAATCCTGTGCGTCTCACATCCATTGGCTACCCGCGACCCTCATTTTTTTTTTTATGAATGGGCTACCTAGCTCTTGACCTCGATCACACCTGATGGAAAGCGATAGATGAGGTCCATGATGAAGCGAGCGTGCCCAGAAGATGCCTTGAGGCACTGGTACTCCCACGCGTCGACGAAACACAGCAGGCTGCTTGACGCCGAACTCCGGCGGGTGTTAGCCCTACCACCGCAAGGGAAGGATTGGCCAGTCTTAGAAGGAGTTAGGCGAGACTATCCAGGATGCGCCGAGCGCTCGGTTCAGTTGAGTGTCTGATGGAACAAATTGCGCTAAACGAGGAGGCTCCTTCATGCATCCCAAAATCCCTCACCCCTCACCAGGTCATCGGTTCATCTTGTGTGAGGCCTTCCAACTCTGCGTCTTCCGGTACGCGGTCGCCCTTCAGAAGTTTTCGGCCCCATTGAACATCTGTTCTGCGAGCAATGTGCCCTGCCCACTGTCACTTCAGTTTGGCGATCCTTTGGGCTATGCCGGTTACCTTGGTTCTCTTGCGGATATCATAATTCTTGATTCGATCACGCAAGGAAACTCCAAGCATTGCCCTCTCCACTGCCCTATGGCTTTCAATACAGCACATTATGCCACATTTCAGGTATTGTTACCAACAATAGCATTAATTCAATCCACTTTGTTAGTGAATTTCCAACATGTTCACTGAAACAGTTTTTGTACAAAATTGGCAAGCATCTTGACTAATACTTTTCTGCTCAACGGAGCATGATAAGTATGAATATTTGACATTTCTTTGTGAAACATTTCTGTACTTGAGTTTTTTGTACTTGAGAGAAAATCGTTATTACAATATTGTATTTCAATTAAAGGTCTTTTTTTATGGATGGGAAATCATCAAATGACTTCTTACGCTCTGGGTGGAGCGGAAGGGAGTGTCAAACGCTTACTGACTAAAACCTCCAAATGACCTTTGCGATCTAGGGCCGCGGTGACACTTTCGAAATAAATCCGCAACCCTGGCAGGCTCTGGCCCTAACGCTGCTCGTCTACTTTGCTGACATCTCTTTGAGGCGCGCGTGGATAGGATAAACCTGCTGCATAGTACTACAGAGCTGACTTTTTATTGCATCGAGAAGCTAAACATTAGAGGAATTTGGAAAATCACATGAATAAAATACTCATTACCCTAGCTTGGGGAAAATTCCAACCAGATCTTGACGTAAAATTGGGAAATGATTACCTAATTTAATTAAAATGTTTGTTAAATCACTAGTAACCTAATGCATTATTAATTTATGCATTTCATTCGGATTAGCATGTTGATGCTACTGAATTTTAAAATTAATCATTATTTAATGATGCACAAGGCATATTTAAACGAAAATTACAAAACCTAGGTGTTTGTAGTTTTCTTCGTCATGTTCAATAGTCACTTTATTATTTTTTAACTATAATTTTTAACTTCAATTGTGTCTCTTAATGGTCGGTACTAAGGTAGTTTTTAACCGACTTCAAAAAAAGGAGGAGGTTTTCAATTCGATAACTTTAATTTCGGAAGTCGGTGTCAAAAAACGACGCCACAACCAAAAACACCAACTTCCGAAATTAAAGGTATTTTATTTTATGCTTTGTAGTGTTTTTTTTGTCATTTAAACGGTTTATATTTATTTGTGTCATTGACTGGTGTATTGAATGTTTTGCGGCATTGAAACGGGGGTAACCAGTAGCAGGCTGTAACCACAAGAGTAATTATATGTAATTAAGACGTTGAAGTAATACGATTAATATTATACACGTCGCGAATCAATAATATCAATGTGTCGCATTTTCGGAGTGTCGAATCATTGAAAAATATTTATGTATGTTAATTAATAGTAAAATGCGATTTTGATTATAATCAAAACATATTTTGATTTTTTTCTTAGCGATAATTATCGCTGAAATATTTAAAATAGTGCGGATTCGTAATAAATTTTTGACTTTAAATGTGTCTTAACGTCAAGCTAAGTTTTATAAATAAACCGTTAACCTTGTTACAAAAACTGTTATTTATTTTTACAATGAAATACTAAGTTGCGAACGAACTCCATAAACGTATTAGTGTACTAAATAGTGTTTATCATCATCATCATCATCATATCAGCCGAAAGACGTCCACTGTTGGACATAAGCCTCCCCCAAGTGTCACCACAACAACCGGTCCTGTGCGTCTCGCATTCATCGGCTACCCGCGACCCTCACCAGGTCATCGGTCAACCTAGTGGGAGGCCTACCAACGTTGGGTCTTCTAGTACATGGTGGCCACTCCAGAACATTTCGGCCCCATCAACCATCTGAACTACGAGCAATGTGCTCTGCTCAATGCCACATCAGTTTGGCGATCCTTCGGGCTATGTCGGTAACCTTGGTTCTCTTGCGGATATCATCATTCCTGATTCGATCACGCAAGGAAAACCCGATCATTGCCCTTTCGGTGACTTTATTTCTTAATTTTTTAAGACTTCCGATGAGGCCACTTGTTAATAAATAGTTGTTAAATAACCCTTAAATGAAGCTATAAACAAACGATATCAATCATTTCGAAAGTGTATCGACCTTGTTAAGTACGACCACCAGTTAACGTGTTAAGGTGAAACCACATGAATAATACTAATTCGAAGGAAAACATTATTATGTAGGTATGTGTCTTCGAAGCATTTTGAAAAACGACTACGGCTTTCGGTTTCATCGACGCGTGGAGTACCAGTGCCTCAAGGCATCTTCTGGGCACGCTCGCTCCATCATAGGCCTCATCTATTGCTTTCCATCAGGCGTGATCGAGGTCCAGAGCTAGAGCATTCCTCAAAAAAAAAATTGGAGTTCTCTCATAATCTTAGAGGATGATAGTTTGAAAGCAAGACCACTAAGTTTTTTTAAATTGTTGGATGCCTCTTAAATATTAAATGATCCTCGATGATAAATCTATTAAGTATTGAAGAGATACCTAAAAACAGCAGCTCATGAATTTCAACCCTTTCTGCAATGGAAGCAACTCTGAAATATGAAAGAAAAGCAGCTGTTCAGTAGACAACTTTTCGTATAGTTCGCCAAAACGTAGTGTCGGAACAGCTGATCTCGATTTCAGGATTGCTGCCATCCATACTGAAAGTGGTTCATAGTCATGATTATCTTGACCCCAGGAAAGATTACCAACTAAACTAAAGCCATTAATTATAGTGTTGTTACTTTTGCTTGCTCTTGCTCAAGGCCTCGTATACGGAGACGCGGGGCGTCGCGCGTCGCGTTCGCTGACGCGGCCCGCACTAAATTCAACTATATATATGGCGTTGTATGAGAGCGTTTAAGGAGAAGCAATTGTGCACGCAGCGTTGCGACCAGCAGCTATTCCTGCAATTCTTCGTTCACGGTAAAACTTAGCGACACCCGCGATGGGGCCCGCACGTGCATTGCCATAAGTTTGTGTTTGCGCGTGCGATGAATTGATGATGCTGGCAACTACACGCGCCGCCTGTCTATAAACGGAAAAAACGTCCGACGCGCCCGAGACCACACGCCGCACGCGACGAGCGACGCCTTGTCTCCGTAAACGAGGCCTTAGGGTATCATTTTCGATGAAACGGACCAATAAGATAATCGGTGAACATAATTAAATGGTGTTCAATATAATATTTTATTGGCCGTCAAGTTGCTTTGCCTCCGGCCTTTTCGTATAGTCAATTTCAATAAGCAATTTATTTGATTATTTTTGCAAAACTGCGCGACTACGAAAACTAATTAATGATAGTTTGTTTTCGTAGTTCTTATATATATCATCATGCTACATAGTATGCTCTAGATTAATTTATTGTAACAAATGTCAGGAATACATGTTAAAGAAACTTTTAGAACTATTACGAAGGTACTGTATAGTAATTTGAGTAGTACCTACCTTCAACTAAATATTACGATCTTGCTCAACGCATGTCTCTATCATAAGAGGATGCAATTTTTCGTATAAACGGTCAAACAATCAGTGTTTGCAAAACTTGCACAATCATCAGCAATTGCAGATACATTACCGTTCCCATAACTTTGACACCATTAGCGCAAATTATAAGAAGGTTTAATAGCACGTGAGGCCTCCGAGGTCATTAATACTAAGGTCACAGTTTTAGCAATGGCCGTTTTGTACAGGTGACAAAAGAGATTTGTGTGCAGGGAGCCATCGATGTGCAAGGATCTATTGGCGCGTGGCCTCAATTGAATTTAATGCTGCTATCTTGTTTTTTATTACAATTTCCATTGATATTTTCACAAATAAAAACAGCGGTACCCCCTATCAATTTCACTAAAACGCTAAAAGATAGCCATGCATATCTTGTGACCTACTGTCCTAATCTTAAAATAATATCCTGGGAAAAAACATTTAAATGTCTTTTATCCAAAACTGACTGAAAACATTATCACACATCGCTCGTCTAGTGTCTGTTTTATAAAGTTCAATATAAATTACTAGTATTTTTCCTGCTGGTCTACTCCCATGGCCTAGGTAGCTTATAATATTTGTGTACTCGGTTCAGTACTCCCAGAGATTACGACAATTTTGACTCTTTATAATAGTAAGTTAGGTAAAACCGGTGTTCATTTAAATCAGTTGATTGATATTACTTGCCTGCTTATAAAACTATTTTAATGACTGTACATTATTGCTATAAGCGCATGAGCTCTATCTGTGTCGAAATCTTGATATAACTTTACTTGTTTCCGCTACGATAAACACATTAAGGAAATAAGTATTAATTAAATACATTATTACCATAAGGAGCCAATTGATACATTGAGTTCTTTATAAATTCAATCTAAAGGTATTCATTCTCGATAGAATATGATGTACCTAGCAGCGCGTATTTAACAGCCAGCCAGCCAGCCAGCCAGTTTTAAGACCTATATTTTTTTTTTTTTAATTAGCATTCTTAAAATGACATTATCATAGAATTCACATTTTCTCTCCATTACTTTTTATCGATGCATTGTCAATACTTATATAGGGTCCAATTAAAATAGGTGGACAAATTTTACCACAGCGCTCAGTAGGTCTAACCAAAGATATCCAAGCAAAAAAAACACTGATTAAAATGATTTTATTTTGACCTAAAATAATAAATACCTGGCACTGTAGAATAAATACATCCATCGAATAGGGGTAGGTATGCGGTGACGTGGTCACGTGCGCCTGCACATTTGTAGTATCAAGGGATGTGTTTATGCATTGGGTAACCAACATTTATAAGTGTATTTTTGTTCGCTGATTATTTTATTTGTAGGTATCTAATGCGATTTTCTTTTATTTTTTTTTTTACCATTGTCCTTATTTTGGTGGTCTGAATGATTCCTAAAAGTTTGTCCACCTATTTTAATGGGATCTTATATAAACTGCATTCATTTTGATGAAATATTGCCAAATATTGCCATTGCTCATGTACAAGATGTCGATGTTACATTGTCTGATTTTTATTACAGCATTTTATTACACGACTTTCAGATAGATTTGTAACTCTTGAAGATGGTTTTTAACGATAAGTGAAATATGATTTACTATTGTATGAAGTTATTATAGATTAGGTCATCTATACTTGATTGATAGGTATTTGTCTAGATTAAGATTTCTTAATTGTAAGCTTGCAATAAAACTGAAAGTTCGATTGGTATATGTATCTACTCACGTTTTCGAAACACGGTGCAGATTCGTGTGTAAATTTCTTTTTTTTATATTTGTATTGAGGAATGGTTTTGCTCTTGACCTCAATCAGGCCTGATAGAAAGCGATGGATGAAGTCTATGATGGAGCAAGCGTGCCCAGAAGAAGCCTGTTCATTCTTGCTTAAAGGCAGACGGGTTATGTGGAAGAGAATACAAACGCTGGCAGTTCCACACTTTGGCTGCGCCATGCTTGGCGCAAATAAAGTCTTTTCTTTCTTTCTTTTTTCTTTCAAACACCTAATGTAATGCCAAATTATGTAATCATAATAAAATGTCCAGTAAAATACGATGCTCTTGCCGAAATAAAGAGTTATTAGTTATAAGCCTCTCAATTGACATTCTTTCATCGTGCACTGTCACTAAATTATTGTTTCCTACACAAGTCTTTAAACATTTAGCAAAAGGTCGTACTATTACGACTTACTACACACAGTAAGTGATTGCTTGGTCTATAACCTCTAACCTGTGTAATATTTTAGTATGTTAGGTAACTTAGGTATGCAAGTTTTAAGTTGGTAGCTGGTTTATTATTATTTTTAAGCAACAGAGGTTCAATAGGTGTTGATGTTATGATCTACGGGCTAAGTTTATTTAAAATACACACTCACATGCACAAATTAATTAACTATTTCAGCACAAATTGCAATTTGTGTATTTCCCCAATAAATATAACGGCACGGTTGGCGCAGTGGTTGAGCGATTCACTGCTGCGCTGCGTGTCGCGGGTTCGATTCCCGCACGGAACAAATATTTGTTTGGCCTACAGATAGTTGTTCCGGGTCTGGCTTTTTGTGTATATTAGTTTACATGCTTGTAAACGAACCAGCGTACAGGAGAAATTCCTAGTGTGGGGCAACGTAAAAAAAACAAAAGCTATTGCCCGGAGTAGCTGATAAATCAGCCTGCTTGCTTGTAATTATTATGGCTCATCTGGTCCCTATCGCTCGCGTGAAGCCTAGGAATAAAGTTGAGAAAAGGCTAGGCAGATGATGATGTTCTACTGTCTCCCTAATTGTTTGTACAGTGAAATAAAAGGTCTGCACCTAAGTTACTGGATAAGAAATTTTAGATTTTTATTGATAGGTTTGCATTCGACCCCGACCTCACCTGATGGTAAGTCAAGTGAGGTCTTAGTCGACAACGAAGCACGCTATCCGATATCCGATTCACTCTCGACTTAAAGACTCCTAACTTATAGCTATCAGCTATATAGGGTGTATAGCTCCATCCCTCCTTCTCGCTCGAACTACTCACGCTTTAACACGTCATGGTAGGGCCGCAGGAAACAGATTGCGGCCATAAAAGTATTCACAAATCATGTAAAAGTTTTGGGATTAATGTCCACCATATATCGAACGGTGGTGGCATGAACGAACGTTTTATTTTACTTAGAATGCATTGTAACTCTTCACTTAAAGATGTAGCAAAATGTTTGAGTCTCTTGTCTATACAACTGAAAGTTCACAACGTATCTTAGGCCTGTGCTACACAGTTTAAAACCGTGATTTCAAACAGAGGTTTCAAACAGTGCAACACAGGCTTTACACAACATTAAACTTTTGTATGTAACTATTACTCCGGCAATAGTAATAGCCAATGCAAGATTCAAACTCTCGTAGAAAATGTCGTTAAATGGAGAGAGGCACTTGACAAATTTTACGACGTATTGTCTTGTGTTTAAGCATTGGTTTTTACGATGGAAAATTATGCACACAGGTGCTTTTCAAGAATATTGTTGACCTGACCAAGCTTTTGTTTGGTTATGGGTTATGATCGTCTTTTGTTTAAGAGCCTTTGTGGTCTTAGGATGAATGACGGTGTGAAAATGAAAAATACCTTACAGAAAAATATACAGTGAGCAATTTACAACGTGTAACAACATAAACGCAATACTTCTTAAGGGGTAAGGGGCATTGTACTCAAGAATATGAACAACTTTTACTATAGGGCCAACCTCGAAATCTCGAAAACAAAATCAGCTGTTCAATACATTTTGTCGAGTTTTGCGCACAGAAGTGTATGGATCACTTGATTTTTTTTTTCGCGAATTCAGTGTTGTCTATGTCTATGTCTTATCACAGTTTTTTGGTTTATATTTCATAACATCGCCATGTAGAAAATAGAAATTTCATCGCGTAGTCCTGGATATTTTTTTAAACACCAGCGTCTCTTTTATTGCAATGTCTGTTAATTGCCATTAGTCGAAAGTTATTCTATGTGATTTTTTTTTCATTGTTTTCTAGACAAAATGACAGTCTATCGGCGTAAACAAATTGTCGAAATGCCAAAATGTTTGGTATTGATATTTCGATAGAGAATGTCATCTCAAACCGTGACCGCTGATAAAACTACACATTGTCTAGACCCTTTTTTTTTTTTTTTTTTAATTATGAATGAGCTAACTCTTGACCTCGATCACGCCTGATGGAAAGCAATAGATGAGGTCCATGATGAAGCGAGCGGGCCCAGAAGATGCCTTGAGGCACTGGTACTCCCACGCGTCGACGAAACACAGCAGGCTGTTTGACGCCGAACTCCGGTGGGAGGGTGGTCGCGAACCAGGCGGGTCTTAGCCCTACCACCGCAAGGGAAGGATTGGCCAGTCTTATAAGGTTTTAGGTGAGACTGTCCAAGATGCGCCGAGCGCTCGGTTCAGTTGAGTGTCAGATGGAACAAATTGCGCTACACGAGGAGGCTCCTTCATGCATCCCTTCATGCACCCTCAAGTATGTTATAGTGAGTAAAATTTCACCCGAGCAAAACCGGGTCATTTACAAAACGTAAATTACAATCGCACGTATCAAAGCAAACATGACCTATCTTCGCTGCGCTTACGCAACGTTCTTCATACAGTGTCATTAGTCGTCATTACCGAGTGTTCACCCGGTGATCTAATGACCGCAATAGCAGAGACTTACGAGTATCTACACAGTCATGTATCTACTATTAAGACTGTCGTACTATGAACTGGCTAGGCTTTAGTTCATGAGTTTTCGTTAGTTTGTTCAAACTCTACATGGTCCTATTTGTGTTTGCACTGGGCGGTGCGGGAGTGTCAGACTCTCACTGACGAAAACTCACCCGTGTGCCTCAATTCTAAATCCGCAAGACCGCAACCCTCGCTTCAGCTTCGGCTCTGGCCTTAACGGGCTTCGTCTCTTTGAATATGAACTGGGTAGGCTTGAGTTCGAACGTACCGTAGGCACCATAACCCTTTTCTGTGGATGGGAAATCATAAATTTACTCCTCCCGCCCTTGGCGGAGTGAGAGGGAGTATCAGTCGCTTGCTGACGCCACTCCAAAACTTTTCGGCCCCATCGACCATCTGTTCTGCGAGCAATGTGCCTTGCACACTGCCACTTCAATTTGGCGATTCTTCGGGCTATGTCGGTAACCTTGGTTTTCTTGCGGGTATCGATCACGCAAGGAAACTCCGAGCATTGCCCTCTCCATTGCCCTTTGAGTGACTTTAAGCCTTCTGATGAGGCCCATGCTAGTTGCTAATGCACAGATTGAGACTCCTCCGTGCCTCGGAAAGCACGTTAAACCGTTGGCTGTCATTTGGAGATCTTTGGCAGTCGTTACGGATTGTCAGAAGCCAGAAAATCTGACTCCAGTCTTGCCAAGAAGTACCGTGTTACCGAGTTAATGGGTTGTGAAGGTCTGGTAGGCAGCCGCTCCACGTAAAGTATTGGTATTGAGCTGAAACCGGGAGCCGACCCCAATATAGTTGGGAAAAGGATAAGTAGATGATGAGTTGCTAATGCACAGTATTCCCAAACTCTGCATCTTCTCTAAGCTGCAGACCGCGGCGATAGACCTTACTATATTATCCCATAACAATTCCATGATACACACCATGATATTGCGAACTTTTGGTTCAATTAACTTCTAGCAGTAACTAATATAGGACTTAAGAATTTTGGTAGGTACATTGCTCCTATGCATAAACACCTCTATTAAATCGAATAGATTGAAGTAACGAGTTTACGCGTGAAGACAATTGAGTAATGTTTGATAAATGACGGGTCATTTGTATAACTCGATTTTATACGCCATTAGAGTCAGCGAAAGACGACTGAGACCAGCGCCACTTTTAGATTTTTGTATTTTCTGTAACCCGAAAGGATTTAGTGAAACGTGTATCATAGTACTTAGAGTGGCAATTCTATTAATTTTCAAGCAACTTTTGCATTTCCATCTCAGTCGCAATCTGCCAAAAATGTATAAAAACAAGGCTTTATTGACAGTTTGACACTGTCATGCGAATACAAACGTTGTTTAATGTATGCAGTCTATATTGAACAAATTCAGAATTTGCAAAATAAATTTAATAAGCACTTGAGTTGGCGATTTAACTCTGATCATACACCTGGGTTTCAAAAATTAGAGGAACGTCGTGCAGAGTGTGATCTATGTTAAAAAGTTGTAAATGTTACAATAAAATACCTCCCCAGATATTAGAATTAAATGAAACAAAATTTAAATCTTGTGTTAAGCGCACACTATGCAGGCAAGCATATTATAAGTTGGGGGATTACATTGATGATAAAATGCTTGGCTCAATGCTGGTCCTGCTCCACAGCCACTAGGGCACACAAATTAGTTATTTAAGCAGTTGTGAGACCCGCTGAATATTGAAAGAAGATAGATTTTTCATTGTATAGACTCGAACTAATTTTGCATTGTATAATTTCATGCATTAACGGCACATGTGTGAGTACTGTGTACCTTCAAGTCAAACTATCATTGTTGGGTAAGACTAATGTGCCCTGGCTGTTGGGAGTGTCATGCTCACTCAAGTCTCTCTGATGGTGCAGTTTGTGTTTCATTCATCATTTGGCTCCGTTAGCTGGGACTGGTCATCTCTCAACTGCCACGGTTTGTTTTAATTTGTTATTATTTTGAATTGTTCCTTTTTTGCTCTTGTCGTGCACGTCTTTTTACATCGTTCTCACATGTCTATGAATAATTTCAACAAGAACAATGTAACCACAACTTTGTAATAATTAATTGATTCAAAAGAGTGTCCATGGAGTTTCATGTACGTTCTTCTCCATAGAGATCTACGCTTTCGGAACGTGCAAATAGCTTCACCTCTTTGACTGACCGACCTTGACAATTCAAAAGTGCCTGTAAATGGTTTAATTGCAATAAATGCTTTGACTTTGACTTTGACTTTGACTTTGATCTAGTATATTTATATAAAATTATTAGAGGCCAAGTGGACTCCCCTTATCTTCTCAGCAAAATAAGTTTTGGATGTCCACACTTAAATGCACGCAAAAGAACTCTCTTCCAAATTGGTTTCTCCCGAACCAATTATGGCAAGAATACTTTTATTAAAAGATCATGTCGTCTGTACAACGACACAATCTCGTTCAAAAATCAAGATTTACATATTTTTCACCTTTCTCTACCCAAATTTAAGTTTTGCATAAGAAATATTTTGGCATCGTTTAAATAATCTAATGTTACATATTATTCAATTATAACTTCTGTAAACTGTGTGAACTTCTGGTTGTTGTTACACTTAGGTACATAATAATCTACTTGTTTAACAATCTGTGAAAACTGTTTCTGGATTGTGTTGTACTAATTGTATACTTATGTTTGTTATTGCATCTGTTTGTTTCCCAAATAAAATAAAATAAAATAAATAAAAATTAAATTTAAAAAATAGTAGAATTGGCCTTCAGACGTATTCTGAATTTATCTAATTTATTCTCGTCTACAATCCTGCTGCTGCACAGTAGCCTGGCTAAAATCGTGCTTGCAAAACGAAAACCAAATCTAAACAACATTCTTCAATCCAAACCTTCAAACCGAATCTTACCTCACGTCCGCATCACAATCATGAACAATTACAAAACTCCATCATCTCAGCTAATCTCCGTTTAAACCGTAATAATTACAAGAATTATGATAATTTCGCTGTGACTGGTGACATTCTTTGCGATGACTTTCCCATTGAAATGGAAAGTGACCCCGCGGTGTAAGAATTATGGTTAACGGTCATCTGACGTCCAGAGAAAGCTGATATGATGTCAGTTGGAAATGTTCTGGGTGCCTTAATAGGGTGGGTTGTAAACAGGTGTAGGATGTTTTAGAGTGGACATAGACCCACGTAGTCTCCTTAAAATGATGAAGACTGAGCAGTTTATCAAAAGTGTCAAAATCAGTTTACTCATTCAATCTATCCAACGTGTAGGTATAACAAAAGCATGTTTTGTTTTTTTCTAAGGTATTTAAGGATTTACTCCCACTCATTTACTGCGCACGCGGTACGGTTGAGGAATGCACTGCCGCCTGACATTTTGGACTGCAAAACGCTTACAGTTTAAGAAGAGTGAAAGAACACTACCTTTCCGTACCGTATGTATGTATTATTATTTATCTTATAATATTATTTAATATGTATTAGTATCATATCTTTTTTTTGTAATATTTTATGTTATATTTAAAGTTTATTCTTACTTTATAACTTTTACACACGGTGTCTACATCTCTTTTATTCGACTTTCCTTTCGCAGATATGCTGCAAGAGATTTCATTAGAAATAAGCATATCACCTTTGTACCTATTTTTCTTTCTCCTTATTCTTATGTATTTGTTAAATGTGTGTTAAATAAATTAATCCGAAGCTGTGAAAATAAGAAAAAAATAAGAGCCAGTAACAACAATAGTCTCACTAGATATAGATACACCAGACTAGAGTGCCGATTCGACAATTTTTTAAGCATCGTTCGGATTCGAATGTCAGTCGCAATCTGTCAAAAATGTATGGAATAGTTTCCGTACATTTTTTTACAGTTTGCCAATGACATGCGAAGAAAATTTGTAGAATTGGGCCTAAGGTATCAATGGTTTAAAAACAAAGGAAAGCTATTTACAAAACACAAAGCTTCTAATATTTGTTTGAGAAGGTACGTAAACTCTCCTAAGTTAGCTCCCGAGATTCTACGCGAATGGAATCCGAATAATTAAATGAATGCCTTTGAAGAATTGCCGAAACGACTCATAGGTCAAGGGATGGGTCACTGTGCCCTGTCAATTCTATTAAAAACAAATACCCATCGAATGTTGCAACCTCGTATGACCAATAGTGTCGCAAAAAAAAATTAAGAATTTGACACCGTTGCGCCAATGTGAAAGGTCATAAGTATCCACATTGTGTTGTTTTACGTACCTAAATGGTAAATTTTGACCCCTATTGAACTTGTAGGCATAGTATTCTTTACAAATTAATCAGCGTTGGTGATCAGTGACATTAAAAAGAAAGACATTTGAAAGTTATATCTTTTGGTTGAATACCAAGTTGATGGTGAAAACCAAGTTCAACAAGGTGTTGGTTGTTTTGAAGTTGATGGGAACGATACTTATGGATTTTATATTATAGAAAGCGTCAATTGAGGTCGATAAACATCTATTCAAAAATATTTTGAAATAGATACCTGTCTGTACGTCGACATCCGAATATGTACAATTTTCGACAGCGGAAAACGAATTATGGAACTGAAATGGAGCTGGGCAGGCCACTTGGCAAGGCGCGGTGATGATAGGTGGAGTAAAACAGTGACCGAGTGGCGTCTGAGGACTGGAAGAAGAAGACAAGTGTTGGTCGGCCGGTGGTGAGATGGGCGGACGACATTGTTGCTATCGCGGGTAGAACCTGGATGAGGCTGGCACAGGATCGTGGGGATTGGCATAAAAAAAGAGAGGCCTATCTTCAGCAGTGGGCAAAGTCGGGCTGTGGATGATGATGATAATGAATGAGTTACCTGTAAGTTATTTTTGTAAAGTAACCCAGAGCATTGCTCAAACCTTTACGATGTTATCAATCATTTAATCTTGCTCATGAATGTCTACATTTGAACATTAAATCAACGTCTACTATTATAGACAGTTGCAAACGATATTTGCCAAGCAAAATAATAAGCAATGCAGAATTTCAGCCTATATAATTTCTGTCTACATTTGAACATTAAATCAACGTCTAGGTACTATTATAGACAGTGGCGAACGAAATTCACCAAGCAAAATAATAAGCATATAATTTTCTGTTTTCACCGAATCAAACCCCGTTATTTGTAGACAAACTAGTGAAATTAAATCACCTATTGTCTTGCGCTATCATTTGTCACATTCAATTTACTTGCCATCGAAAGGGGGCTCATCGCTGTATCAATGAAATGCTGGTAGCAAAGTTACGCTACCGACACACAATTTACAGTATTATACGGCGATTTGAACGCGATGATTCCAATTGACATCATTATTGTGGTTAGTGTGGTTATACCATGGATTTTGTGGGCTACTGTTGCTTTGGGCTTAAGTTCTAAGTGTTTGTGCAAGTTCTGTTGAAGTTTTGTTAGCCTTTCAATTCGGCCGTCAGCATTCCTTACTTATTTATGCATTTGTATCCTTTAGGACACACAAGACTTTTAGTGATTGCACTAGACAGAGTTATCTTTTTAATTTTGAGTTATGTAGTTGCTAACAAGGCTACTATATGTATTAAATATTTGTTATTTAACTTCGTGTAAGCAACTAAATCTGAGTTAACTTTATTTAAGGTGCAATTGGACCTAAGCTTATTGTTGTATCTATCTGCTTTCTGATGATTTCATAATCTCTCTGATTTTTATTAGGTCTTATGCTTGTGTCTTTTTGTAATCTAATTGTTGCCTTGAGGACTCTTCCTAGTAGCACGATTTTAATTCTACCTGTGGATGTAAGACATTTCCTATGAAGTACAGCCACATTGAAGCTTCTTCCTTATTTGTTGAGGTGTTTGGCCTCCCTTGGTTACGTCTATAGTCTTCTGCTTCGATAGTAAACATTTGTCTCTATTGAAAGTACTAAATTCTGTTCTTTAAGTTTGGTCTACAGATACAGCAGCAGTATCCAAATTTTCTGTAACTTACATGGTGTACATAATAAAGAGTATTCTATTCTATAGCATGCAAAATGATCATTTTGAGTAAAAGTCAAACATTTATAAGTTAATTAAAATCTTTCGCCAAGTTCGTACTTGCAGTAGTTCCACCCACATGCTCATATTTCACAGACGTCCGTCAAATCATCTACGGTCCGTCGAACGCGTCGTTCACGGCTCTTTTCACTTTTCCCTCAATAAACTTAATTTATGGTCTCTTCAGAATACTATGGTTAACCAACTGGTTTCTATAATAATGTAGAAATTTTGTGACAGCTGTAGAAAAGTAGGTAGATATTAAGGGCTGTGTGTTTCGAAACTCCATATTTTTCCATATTTACTTATAATAACGGGTGTGTCAAATTAATGAGGCATAAATCTTGGTATGTTTGTGATTTATGACTATTGGCTAAGCGATTCTATTTCGACACTGCCACGACACAATGTAACAAAGCAATTTAAATGTAGTGTTATGCACCTGGTTTTCGAATGGCAAACTTATGGCACAAAAAAATGGCAATAAGAAAAGATCGCCAAACTTAAGTGGCAGTGGGCAAGGCACATTGCTCGCAGAGCAGATGTTCGATGGGGCTGAAAAGTTCTGGAGTGGCGACCGCGTACTGGAAGACGCGGCCTTCCAGCCTCCCACAAGATGGACCGATGAACTGGTGAGGGTCGCGGGTAGCCGATGGATGCGAGACGGACTGGACCGGTTGTTGTGACGACACTTGGGGGAGGCCTATGTCCAGCAGTGGACGTCTTTTGGCTGATTTGATGATGATGACGGTTCAATACGATAGTTAACTGACTGTCTGACTGTCAAACTTATCCTTATCAAGACTGGATTGGCTGTCTTGCTTTCACTCGCAGCCAATCACGGAGTTGAATTTGTGCCGGACATTCTTTTAGCTTAATATTTCTTTTATTATTCGATTGAAAGTGATTCGGCGGCATTAGCATCTTAGTATTATGACTAAAGTTACATTTCATTCATAGAAATATTACAAAAAAACAGTTTACAATCCATCAGTTCTCAAAATTGGTTATAGCAATATCAACGAGTATAACACAGAATTAACTGTTACAATAGACTTCAATTCATTTCCGATTCTTCGGCATTATTATTTTACTAAAATCTTTTTTAATCTGCTGAATGGCGATTGAATAGCCGGTCATAAAAAAAAATATTAGTCTTATAATTTCCGCAAACACATGAGAGAAAGTAGGTCATACAGGTAGCTAAAATATAATAGGCTCATCAAATTAATTCCTAATATACGTGTTTCTAATTTTGCATCACCGTGAGTAAAGTTTCGAAATCGAATGTGGATGTCCAAAGGTTGAGGGAGATCTATGGCTAGGTATGATATGGAAATACTCTCCAGTTTTATTTATTTCAAAGCTATTTTCATCGGGAATAAACGAATATTGTTAATAAACTGACGTTGGGGACCATTGCTCGAATACGGTGGGCATGACACGAGGCGACAAAGTGGGAATTCCTGGAAAATATGCGAAATTACTGGACAATATTGTGATGATGGCAAACAGAGATGTATGGAGGAAAAAGACACCGACCATAAATGGATAAGGATAAGGGCAGGATGATGATGTTTGTAACACGGCACGGTTGGCCCAGTGTGTTGCGGGTTCGATTCCCGCACGGAACAAATATTTGCTGGCCTACAGATAGTTGTTTTGTGAATGTTATGTTAAATGTTTATAAACGCACCCACGATACAGGAGAAATTCCTGGTGGCAACGTAAAATAAAATAAAAGCTATTGCTGGAGTAGCTGATCAATCAGCCTGGTTGCTGATTGTGGGGCAACGTTATTTAAAAAAAGAAAAAATAGCTCAAATTTTATTGTTTTCATCAACATTAGCCCGTTTCGTTTCGCTAGCCTATCTTGTTATTGTTTGTTGCTAATGTTTCATTGGTCAGTTGAACAGTATAATGAACGCGCATAACCCCTACTAGGTAGGGACAGCAAAAAAATCTGTTTGTAAACTAATAAAAAACGTATTGTAATAAAAGAAATGTTGAACAGAATTCAAATTAATTGGATTTTGAACATGGGGATCGAGGGAAGAACAGTTTTTACAGTAAATATTAAACTTGAACTTTTATTGCATAGTGTTCGATCCGGTCCGGTCCGTCGAATGTCCGCGAATCGTGGAGTCAAACTTACAATCCTCTTGCCTTATTTGCACTTACCTAGCGCTGGTGAAGATGTCCCGTCTGCAGATCACGTCGTTTCTGTGTATGTTTGTATCGTTTCTGTGTGAGTGGAGAGTTTGATGTCAGATCCGAGGAGGACGCTGGTCCTTACAGCGTGTAATAGCTCGGAATGCACCACAACAATTGTTCAAGACGATCACAAGCGGCTCCGGTCCTGAACTAAGTCGTTCACACTCCTCCCCAATGTCTTTTCACGAAGTATCAATTCCACACGCGGGGTGGTTAACATAACCCCAAAACCGGAATTTCCGTCCAATGCACTAACTATCCCGGGTTAATACGTTCAAAAGGGATGTTAGGCCAAACAAACTCGAATTTCAAACAGTTATCCCGAAAACAACTCGGATTCAATTAGATTTACAATTTTTCTCAACAATATTCAATCTTTACGTTCCGTGCGATTGGTAGAAAAAACAGCAATGACATTACAACTGAAATGACAGTGACAGCGCCCAAGACGAGAGTGTGGTACGAAACACATAGATACCTACTTAATTAACGTTGACTTAACTTTTTGAATAACCAAATCGTTTATTTCCGGTTATAATATGTATAACCGAAAATAAACGAATATTTTCGGTTGCCGAAAATTCTTTACATTTCAATAACACATACATACAACACTACACTACTAACACACTTCTACATACAACATACATGGCACGTGTGATGTCATGTCACTTAAGCAGACAGGGCTTAAAAATAAGCCCCCCAAAAACATCTACTCCTTCACACGTTATTTGCTAACACTACTATAAGTAAGCCACCTTTCTCCGCGCATCCGGCAGACCTCACACAACTGGACAGCTGATTGTTTTTGACATTATTACGTATATAGCGTGACTATGCGTTACGTACGGCTACGGATCAATGACTATATTGGCGATCATTTAATTGGTTACCGTTTGACTTCCTTGAGTAGGAAGTGTGTGTGATCCGTTAGCATGGAGAATTAATTTGTCGAGGTTAACGTGGCTTCGATTTGACGTTCCGTATGGTGTTGGACGTAAAATAATAGCACCATTCCATCACTTGAGTGTCGTAAGAGGCGACTAAGCGACTCACCAGAGAATGGGCAGCAGCATTCTCTGTAGGTACATTGCTACAGCTACACTGCGATCGCCAACCCGCCTGCCAAGTGGCGATTATGGCAAAGCATTGGACGTCTTTCGGCTGATATGATGATGATGAACGTGGTTTAGTAGCCTATGGTTCGATGACCAGTGAGTAGAGCAGTGATGGCTCAACGGTATTGCCCCGAGTTACGTGGTAATGTGTTCGGACAGCAGGAACTATAGAGGTATATTATGCTATGAATTTATTTCATTGCCACTGCTCTCAAATCAATCTGCTTAGCTTGACAACTATTTTGGAGTCGGCTTCCAGACTAACCAGATATACCAGTGAAGTACATTTGAAACCCTGGACATCGTCCGTCGCCCCTCATTCATCCAGACCCGAGGTGGCGGCGCGTGGTGTTCCCATGCGCCCCTTTGACGTCGCAAGGGAGTCACACCTCACTTCCCCCGCTAACGAGAGGTACGCAGAGGCGGGCCGGCTCAAGCTGGAAATTACAGAAGTCGCGTACGTTCCTGCGATCCCCGGCGTAGGTGGGAGATGGAACACCAGGGTGGTTTTAGTCAGTAAGAGTCTGACAGACCCCTCCGCCCTTCCCAAGGCACAGGACACCCATATATATGCTGCGTCCAGTGGCCTGATGCTGCGTTCGTTTGCGAGCGTGCGGAATCAACTGCCGTGCGCCGTTCATTCGATGTCCACCACTCCACTGCGCACAGGATGATCTGAAGTAATTTGTGGTCTATTGGTGTAATCGCTGAATGGTGTTCCAATGCGAGGAGAAACAAATAAATACTCCTACTTGTAGCCGACGGGCATGGGTTCGGGCCTCGGAAGAGAAAGTCCTTGGTTTTCTTACTGTATGTACTTTAATTGCCAAAACACGTTTATGGTCACAACGAGAAACACATATGGAAACTTAACATAGAGAACAGTCTTTCACAGATTTAAGATGGTCGGCACTTTACGTGTCCGACCTGAAACCCTTCGCGCCACACACTCGTCGGGTATTCCCAATGGCGCGTCAGTCGCCCGCGCGACGACAGTGGCGCCAGAAACAGAGCGCGCGGGATAAATAACGGCACGCGATTGGTTACCAGGTGCGGGTGAGGCACCTTTACCATTCTTACCGCAATCACAGGATTGGTCGCCGCTAACAGGGCGACCAACATTATCGTAAACCCTTTGGTCTTGAGGTTGCCCTGCTACATACTCCCCCTCAAGATCACGATAACGACCTCGATCGTGGTCTAGTCCTACATTACTATCAGAAATGGGTTGCAAACGAGGTCGGCCTCGTTTTTTCTTAGGTTCTAATGGCTGAGTGCACTCGTCTACACGTCCTCGAAAAGGGGTGAGTTGATTAGCGTGGAACTTGCCCAATATCTCACAAGGACTTCCATCAGATGCGATCAGATATGTTGTTGGACTCAACTTCTTCTTAACAACATACGGCCCATCCCTCTTAGGGAAAAACTTAGCAGTTTTTGACTTGCTGGCGTCGCTCAGCTGATGGGTAGCCAATAAAACCTTGTCATCTACTTTAAAATCTTCTCCTACTCTTCTCGAACGATCAGCATAAATCTTCCTTCTATCTTGCAGTTTTTCTACTCGATCACGAACTTCACTTAAAGAGTTTAAAAATCTATTCAGGTAAGGAGTTATCTGTGGTACAAAATTGTCCTTTTGAAGAACGGCCCTTGGATCATTGTACACCTCTAACGGCGACCTCAGCTCGCGTGCAAACGTTAAATAAGCAGGAGTAACACCTGTCGTTTCACAGACCGCGCTGTTCATACTGAACCGTATTATCGGTAGCTGCTTAGGCCATGAGGGGTGATCAGTACCAACCAACAGAGCCAATTTGGTTTTCATATCCCGGTTTTTTCTTTCCGCTGGATTGGCTTCTGGGTGGTAAAAGGGTATCAAGTCTTGTGTAATACCAAGAATGAACATACACTTCTGCATGACGGCTGAGACAAATTGGACACCATTGTCCGAAATAATGCGACGTGGCAAGCCGAACCGAAGAAAATACTCTTCTATGAGTACTTTAGCGCAGGCGACAGAGGTTGCTTCTTTGAGGGCATATAACTCTACCCATCTTGTCGCGGTATCTTCCACTAACAGGATCCACTTCTCCCCGTTTTCACCCTCTGGCAGTGGTCCAAATAGGTCGATAGCCAAGACTTCATTGCGCTGGTTTAAAATTGGTGTTTGAATCAGACCAGGTGGCTTTTCATTTGTCGCTTTATAGCGTTGACACGAGGAACACGATTTTACGTAATCTGTAATTTTTCTTCTCATGCCAGGGAAATAATAATTTTGAGCTATTTTCTGGTATGTTCTCTCTATACCAGGATGACCTGCAATTGGAGCATCATGACATTCTCTTAGAATCTCCTCATGCATGCTTATAGGTATAACTAATTGCGGTGACTCGTTGTCTGTATCTGGATTATAACGGAAAAGGATACCCCGTTCCATGAGATAACCCCGTTCTGTCCAACGACGAGAGGCAACTTCTTCTGTATCTTCTAATTCCTTCATAATTTTATTTAAATCCGGGTCGGATTTTTGCGCTGCACGTAGCTCTGTAAAATCTCGCGTAGGCAAATCAATAATAATTGAACATATTCCGCAGGATTCGCGAGACTCATCTGTGCAGGCAGGGCGGCTGAGTGCGTCAGCCACCACATTTATTTTTCCGGGAGTGTACTCAAACTGGATGTCATACGCCTGAAGTTTTAGTGCCCAACGCACCAAACGACCAGTAGGCGACTTTAATGACAGTAGCCATTTCAAGGGTTGATGATCACTTGCTACAATTACTGGATGGCCATCAATGTAACCCCGCATACGGTCGACCGCCCAGACGACCGCTAGAGCCTCCCGCTCCGTGGTCGAGTAATTCCGTTCCGCTGCTGACAACAAACGGCTGGCGAATTCGATGGGTCGTTCTTCGTTCTTCTCACCCTGAAGCAACACTGCGCCTATCGCATAGTTGCTCGCATCCGTGCGCAGGATGAAAGGCTTGGAGTAGTCTGCCTGTATGAGGATCGGCGCTGACGTCAAAAGCTTTTTCAGGTTACTGAAAGCTTCAGCCTGTTGTGGTCCCCATAGCCAAGATTGATTTTTCCTCGTCAATCTTGTGAGTGGCTCTGCTACCTCCGAAAACTTAGGAATAAACTTCCTAAACCAGGAACAAGTCTGTATGAATGTTCTGAGGTGTCCCAGTGAAGACGGCTCTTTCATGTCTAAGATGGCTTGAATCTTTTTTTCATCAGCTGAGACTCCCTCCTGAGAGATCACATGACCTAAATATTTAATCGACTCTCTTGCAAACACACATTTTTCTCGGTTAGCACGCAACTTGAACTTCGTGAGCTGTTTAAAAACAATTTGCAGGTCTTCCAGGTGCTTCGAAAAATCCCCCTGCGTTATGATTAACAAATCGTCTAAATATCCTAGTATTGTAACGTCTTTTAGTGCTGAACCGGATCGCATTCTGTCTATCAGACGCTGAAAAGTCGCTGGTCCGTTCTTTAATCCAAACGGCATCCTTTTGAAACGAAAGGTTCCGAAAGGTGTCACGAAAGCCGTCTTATCCCTATCCTCTTCTTTAACTGACACTTGCCAGTAACCTGATCGCAAATCTATTGTACTCATGTGACAACGTCCACGTTTAGTAGATTGCAGCAGTTCATCAATGCGCGGCATTGGATAGGCGTCCGTCTTCGTAATCGAATTTAACTTTCGATAGTCGACGCAAAAACGAAAACTGCCGTCACGTTTAGGTACTAGCAGGGCTGGAGCAGCCCACGCAGATTCGCAATCTTCGATTATATCTTCAGCCAGCATTTTGTTAAGCTCTTGCTGCATAATCTCCTTCTTTGCAGGTGTCAGGCGATATGGAGGCGTCGCTATCGGCGAACTATTTCCCGTGTCTATATGATGCTCCCCATATGGCGTCGGCTCCCCAATCGGATTAAACATCTCATGAAAATCCGTGAGCAATTGGGCAAGCTCCTCACGCTCCTGATCCTCTATACCTACACCCTCGTCATCGCGTAAAACATTCATCGCGGCGTATGAATTTAAACTAGGCGAATAAGTTTCCGAAATCAATTTATACTTTTGATCACAACTATCCGAAAAATACCAAAGGCATCGTTTAAAATCGATAACAAGACCAGCATTGTTAATAAAATCGATACCTAAGAGCGTTTCATTATCTCGCGCTTCGGGGAAAATTATGAACTCGGTGGGTACAGTTTTATGAAAAAGATTTACCTGCACCTCTGCAACAAGCACCTCCATCAGGCGCGTGCAACCATCCGCCAGGCGGATGTTTCTAGTGCACTGTTGTAAAGGATGGCCTTTCTCCTTTAACACGCGAAAAAGTGTGTGACCGGCAATACAGCCCCTAGCACCCGTGTCAAGCAAAGCTGTTCCATTTTTCCCCAAAATACCTATTTTCATCAAAGGTCGGTTTTTATTAGGCTCCCCCTTGATTGGACATCCCTTAGTTCGACCCTGTGCAGGCGCGAGGTGTTCCTTACAATTATTTCGTAGTTTGTTATTGTTATTAACATTTACCGAGCTTAATCGTAAACATTTATGAACACAATCGTTAGAAAAAAATAAACATAAACAATCACACTGATCCTTAAATGTCCCTTGAACATTTTTATTATTATCTATGCAACATGATACGGCAACCTTATCGTTATCATCAGGTTGAATTAGATTACCATGGGTGTGATTTGAACTTACGAATAACTTAGTGTCTCTAATATTATCATAATACACATTTTTACCGACACTAGAATACTTATTATTACGTTGCAGTTCAGTAACACAATTACAATAAAGTTTTAAGTGATCACCAGCGTTGCAAGACGCTGGGTTACCTGTGGTACCGGCAGGAACGATGCGGGGCGGGCTCGGCGACTGTCGACAGCGCGGAACGTTATCAGTACGCTCGCGTTCGGTCGCTAGGCAACGGGCGGCCGCGGCGCTGATGGCGCGGCCGCACGTACTCTGCGGGGCCGGCGCGGGTGGCGGGGCGCGTGCAGCGGTCGTTGTAGGCTCGTACGACGCGTATTCATCGCGCGTGATATCACGATGACGCGAACCGCGCACTTTTGAATTTACGCTATCACCGGTTGTCGTAACAGAATAGAATGCATTTTCCGAACTAGATTTACACTTTTCGCACTTCGATTTTATAACGTTAGGGGCACCGCACCCATAACATTGAATTGCTTTGTTTTTGTTTACGTTGTTATCACTTTTCCCGCTATCACTTTTTACGTTGTCACTATTATTACTATTGTTTATTAACTTTTTACACTGCGATTTTTCGTGTCCCCATTTCTTGCAATAACTGCACGACCGTCTCTTACTGCGAGTGTCCTTGTTATCACTTGATGCCGAAGTTGAAGGTTCGCCGGCGACGGCAGATCGGTGACTGGCGCTCGCCTGCGTCAGTGCCGGTGTCTTGTCGCTTGCGCTGTCTTCTAACGATTCTTCGATCGCTCTGGCCCGGTGCAGTAACTGGTCGAAGGACAATATGGAGTTACGTTCGAGCCGCTTTTTTATTCTACGATCGAGAAGCCCGTATATCATATCCAGTTGAACTTTTTCACGTAGATCTTCTTGTGGCAATCTCGATAAAAGCGCTCTCACCTTCGCAATGAATAAATCCGTTTTGTCCGTACCTTGTCGCATTGAAAACAATTCCAAATAGATGCGAAATGGCGGACGACATTCTCCGAATGCACTTTTAAGTTTTTGCATGGCATCCGGCCATGACGTGGTGCTGGTTTTTATGCCCTGCCACCACAATGCTGCTGAGTCTACTAGCAACATGGAGAGTCCTTTGACAGCGTTATCATCTGATATCTGTAGGCAGCTTTTGTACACTTCTATCGCGTCGATAAACCCGTCGACATCTGCGGACGAACCGTTAAATCGAGCTGTGCACTTTGAGAAGTTCGCGGCGGTCGTTGTCATAATAGACACTTCAGGCGCCGGTGTCGAAGTCCTAACATCCTGGATGAGCCTCGCGAACATCTCTGCCTGACTCTGCTGGAGTGACTGTATCAGGGTTGTAAATTGGCCCTGATCCATGGTGATGGACGCTGCTTCTGTTTCCTCTTCTGCTTCTTCTCTTGATTTCTGACCTCTTCTTCCTGTCATCGTTGCCGTAGGTATTGCAGTAGGTATCGGAATCACGTGGAAAAAGCCATTCTTCAGGTTCCGAAGCTAGGGTAGCTAGCTAGGCCCACATAATACTAATATCCTAACGGGCTAGGCTCTAGATGTGGGTAGGTACATGTAATAAAAAAAAATTTTTTTTAAAGCACGTGGTCAGAGGCTCCTAGGTACTGTTGGGACGCCAAATGTAAGCACGTGTCCTCAGCGGCTCCTATGCTGTTGGGTCGCCAAATCCAAGCACGTGTCCTCAGAGGCCCCTACTGTTGGGACGCCAAATGTAGCCGACGGGCATGGGTTCGGGCCTCGGAAGAGAAAGTCCTTGGTTTTCTTACTGTATGTACTTTAATTGCCAAAACACGTTTATGGTCACAACGAGAAACACATATGGAAACTTAACATAGAGAACAGTCTTTCACAGATTTAAGATGGTCGGCACTTTACGTGTCCGACCTGAAACCCTTCGCGCCACACACTCGTCGGGTATTCCCAATGGCGCGTCAGTCGCCCGCGCGACGACAGTGGCGCCAGAAACAGAGCGCGCGGGATAAATAACGGCACGCGATTGGTTACCAGGTGCGGGTGAGGCACCTTTACCATTCTTACCGCAATCACAGGATTGGTCGCCGCTAACAGGGCGACCAACATTATCGTAAACCCTTTGGTCTTGGGGTTGCCCTGCTACATACTTAATTATCAATAATATGTAAGTTTGTTATCTTTCTTCGATACATCCGTCCGTCTGGCCGGACGTAAAGCCGGATAGATGACTCACTCTTATTGGCATTGTCACGACTGCACTGTTGCGTGTGTCGTGAGGCAATGTCCACAAAATTGGTGTAAAGGATGTTTCTGAAATACTGATTAATTTAATGTGATGTCTCACAAAATCTCATATCATATGCTGTTTCTTTGTATCGCCACGCTTTCTAATAATAATAAAACTTTTATTTCAGACAAAGTCCATAGGGTTAGTAGAAATTTACTTAAAAAAACTAGTGTAGAAGGTACCTACGGTATAAAACTAAAACATACAGCTACACTTCAGCGTGAAGTTGCATCCACCTCTGCATCATTGCAGAGTCCTACCGATCTGCGAACACACTGAGAACAGTGTCGGCACTGCCGCGAACACGCGTCATCAGACAGGCATATCTTTTTCCAATAAAGGCCGTGAAACCATCAATGTTTGTGTCCGCAAATATCCCTGATGCACTGCAATGCGACACGGCTTCAACCGTTCTCTCAGTGCATTAATATAATGGACGTGTAGCAAGCTTGACTTAATAAAAGTGCATAATCGTAAGGTACCAATTTCTATAAAAAACGGCAAAAAAATCACATTTGTTGTATCGGAACCCCACTTAAATATTTATTTTATTTAGTTAGTATTTGTTGTTATAGCGGCAACTAGCTATCAGCATCTAGCTATCACGATTCATGAGATACAGCCTGGTGACAGACAGATGGACAGGCACACGGACAGCAGTGTGTTAGTAATAGGGTCCCGTTTTTACCCTTTGGGTAAGAAACCCTAAAAAGTAAACAAATAATATTTTGGTTAGAGACTTTTTCAGACATTATTATTGGAAACCGTGTGTGTGACAACATTGCTTTTGTACTGGTCTTCATAAGGAAAGATACCAAAAATGATCATAATGCTACCGTTGGTAGATAGGTAGTGTAGGTGGATCGCTGACTGCAGTGCTTACCTACTTTCGACTTAATTCTAAAGGATTAAGTCACATTGTCGTCTTAAAAGACGACAGTGTTATTAGTAAAAAGAGCCATAAATGTATTGTAAAGTTTGGTTAAGAAAGTTGAGGGGGCGGGAATTGACACAAGTCAGATGGCTGTTTTAATTTTTCTTCGTTGATTATGGTAGGTGCCAGATAAATGTGCAATAACAGTCCAGACCAATAACATTACAGACAAACATATTCTGAAAACATATTAAAAAAAATCAATTCAGACCCACGTACATTTATTGACTTTCTTATAATATAATAAAACTTCCAAAAAAAACACTACCTACCTACAAAGTACAAAATAACATTAGTTTCGGAAAACGGTGTTTTTTGTTGCTTTTTCGTTGTTAGACACCGACTTCTGAAGTTATTTTGTACTTTGTAGTGTTTTTTTTTGGAAGTCGGTTCTTTGCGATTTTTTTTTTATTTTTCACTTTTTAGTGGTAAGTACCCCACACCCAAAAATACTTGCACAGGCTTACAAAGCCTGTTCTGGATGGAATGACATCAAAATAATGATGAATAATATTTATTTTGTAAATCGGTTAATAACACTTTCACACGTTTGTCTTTTTGGCCAGTTTAAACTCTATTTTGTAAACACTTCTCCGTGAAAACTTATGTGGATTGTGCTTGAAGTGAACTGTCATTCCACCTTGATTGGACGGGTTGACAGCTCAAGTTTTCACGTTGAGATATTTACAGAATCGCACTGTTGTGAATGGGCCGGTGTTTCCTGCCTAAACCAAGTGTGCCTTTTTTGACTACCTACTATGATGTCAGCCCAAGCACTATTAGGTGATGGGAAAATCAAAACGATTCAAAAACGCCGCCACTTGTAGCACGTAACTGACCTAACCACATAACTGACGTCCGACTAGCATACACCAATGCAAATTGAGCGCAAAAGTGGCAGCTTACGATTTTTGATCGTAAGCTTTGCACCGAAACGCTCACGCGTAGTAGTTGCTCTTGCGTTATTTATGTCTATCTAATATATGTGACCGAAACAAACTCAAAGGTGCAAATGATAATTAAGATTAATGCTTCTAATCTTCTAAACTGAATTATAACTGGATGTAGTTAAACGACACGGTTACCGCGGCCGCCGGTGGCTGTGCGCTCACCGCATCATAATAATTATGCTTATCACACCAACCTGTCGTAATTGAAGTAAGAGTTACGAAATGCGGGCAGTAAAGTTATTAGAGACGTAATTTCTTTCACGGCAATTAAAAAGTAAAAAAATATTTTTAATTTTAGTCTCGGCACAGACAGAAACCATAGAAGTTTGGCACACTAAGGCTGTGTGCCACATGCTTCCCTGTTGTGTGCCAATCTTTATCTATTCTGAATCATCATCTGCCTTTTCCCAACTATATTGGGGTCGGCTCCCAGTCAATTCGGATTCAGCTGAATACCAGTATTTTACGTGGAGCGGCTGCCTATCAGACCTCCACAACCCTGGGTAAGACGGTACTTCTTGGCAATACTGGAGTCAGATTTTCGGCTTCTGACAATCCGTAACGACTGCCAAAGATCTCCAAATGACAGCCGGGACCAACGGCTTAACGCGCTTTTCGAGGCACGGAGGAGTCTCGGTATGTCATGATGGTCACCCATCCACAGACCAACCTCGCCAAGCGTTGCTTAACCTTAAAGATCGACCCATGCGGTTTAACGTTTATTTAAGTGAAAAACATTTGTTTTGGCAAAGAAAGTGAATTTGAAATTACCAATAAATCCCAATTAGCAATTGGTAAGATTTTGTTTACAGAACGTACAAAAATCTTCGATATTCGTCTCACAGTTTACAACAGAACCGGCCAAAATATAAATATCTACTCAAGAATCAAGGATCCTTAACAACCAGTTCACAGCTACTATTTATAAGTAGAAAAATGTAAATTAATAACTTCATTAGCATATAGACTAAAAGATGAATAGTCTTTCATTCAGATATATTGGCGGTTGCATTATAAATGTTTATAAGTTAAGCAAGCGACCTTGCAGGATGTACTTCAAATCGAAAGTTTCATTAAACTCGTATCAACACTGTACAACATGACATCACTTATCCGATATTTATTTATTGATTTAAATAGAACGGCCGAAACCAATTACACTATTTAGCATAATTTATTTAACACATTCATGCATTCTTCTCACAAAAATTCAAATATTCTGACAGCATTATCTTCTATTCATCCGCAAACATATCCAAATCTGTGATTGAGTCCAAGAGAGCGTTAAGAGCGGCTAGAGTTCGAGGAATAGGCGGCTTGCAGTGTGCAACTCTACTCCGTACCGGCTTTGCCCACTGCTGAGCATAGACCTCTCTTGGTGCCAATCCCCACGTCACTGTGCCAGCCTCATCCAGGTTCTACCCGCGATGGCAACAATATTGGCGATGCAAAGATTACGCGCGCGCCTCTTGCAGTGAAATTTAGAAGTTGCCTAAGAACGACACTTGCAGTGTTGCCATTATCAATTTATTACATTCCCCGAAAATTCACACACATTCCCTAACCTGATATTCCCTACAGTTTGGGGAATTACCTACACGTTGGCAACGCTGTGCGAAAACTGTCAAAGTGTCGTTCTTAGACAGTTTCACAATTTTGACACTAGCGGCGCTAGTTAGAATCTTTGCATCGCCAATTGTCTACCCATCTCGCCGCCGGACGACCGACACTTGTTATTCCAGTCCGCAGACGCCACCAGGTCACCGCCTTAGGGACTTACCACGTTGCGGAATTAGTTCATGAGAGTCACCGCGGCCCTGGAACGTAAAGAGCATAAGAGGGACACGGATGGGTTTTCTTCCGTAAGAGTCTGACACTCTGTTCCGTTCCACCCAGAGCGGAAGAAGTCATTTGATGATTTCCCATCCTTTAAAAAGGGAGTGTCAGACTCTTACTGACTAAAACCCATCCATGTTCCCTCCAAATGCCCTTTGCGTTCCAGCCATGATGACTCTTTCGAACGAATTGCCCGACCCTGGAATTGAACCAAAGGATACTTAATAGTACCGTTTGCAACCACTAGGTCAACGAAGCTCAATATTTTTAGCCGACGGCCAAAGTCCAAAAAGAGGGTTATGTGTATCATTCAGAAGGCCAATTCTACTAATTTTAAAACAACGTTGTCATTCGCATGTCAATCGCAAACTGTCAAAAAAGCCTCAATTTCCATACATTTTTGACAGATTGCGACTGACATGTGAAAGCGAACGTTGCTTAAAAATTAAATCATCATCATCATCATCATCATCATATCAGCCGAAAGACGTCCACTGCTGGACATAGGCCTCCCCCAAGTGTCCCCACAACAACCGGTCCTGTGCGTCTCGCATCCATCGGTTACCCGCGACCCTCACCCAGGTCATCGGTCCACCTTGTGGGAGGCCTTCCAACGCAGCGTCTTCCGGTACGCGGTCGCCACTCCAAAACTTTTCGGCCCCATCGACCATCTGTTCTGCGAGCAATATGCCCTGCCCACTGCCACTTCAATTTGGCGATAATTCGGGCTAAAAAAAAAAAAAAAATACTAAAAATTAAACAAAAGCTTTTAATGAGTCGTATTGACACTCAGATATCTCGGAGATCGCAATATAATATATTGAAGTGAGTGAGGCAAGCGGCCTTGCCGGATGTACTTCAAATTGAAAGTATCATAAACTCGTGTCAACACTGCAATAACTTTAGCTATAAATAACATTGCAAAAAATATAATATACTTATCATTTACTTTAAATAACAATCTTCAGGGTCGAGATTCTTAGGAATTTTGAAATTCAACACCGTTCTCATATATGTAAACTGTAATAATGATTGAAGTAGGTAGGTCTGTAACGAAAAATATTTTATCTACACTCACAACGTAATGTTCCAAATATGAGTTCAAAAACGAATGCATAAGCACGTATTTTTATTCGTGGATAGGTAAAATTTAAAAAAAACCATTACAGTTCACATTTTCCTTCGATTTTTAAACAACTGCATCATAAAATAACTTTTTAATTTTTATAGCACACTTTTTCTTTTTAATTTTTGACGCGGGCTCATTGACTTAAGTCAGCCAGCTTTTATCTTTGTCTATGGATGCGCGCGCAGCGCTGTCATTCGAATGCGCAATGTGAATATATCCGCCATATTGGAATAAACTATTTTTCCACTTATTTTATTTCAACTGTATGAGTGAAGATAAAATAGTGTATGCAAAAGGGTCGAAACACTCGTGTGATGCTATTATCACACACACCCACACTCGTGTTTTAATAACCCCTTTTATATGGTCGTTGCATAAACTACTATTTTTTAATGCCACCAAAAAACTTTATTACTTTGTAGGAATCTAGATTATTCAAAACGAGTCACGATTGAGCTAGCTACTAGCAATGGAATAAATAAAAGCAGTTAATTATTACCTACTGTGTTAAATATTCACCGTTATAATTACTAAATTATATCACGCCTTTTTAACAATAATTTTAAAATTTATGACTTTTTTCAAAATGATTTGTAACATACAGACTAAATAATGCTCTCCTTTCTTTTTACTGTTCAAAAAACTGTTACCAAATAACCGTTATTTAATTGAAAATCGCTGCAAAAAAAAAAAGTAACGGTCCTACTTTTTTTTTTCGGTTGCGTTACAGATATTTTAATCCTAATTAATATATCATAGATGCAAAAGTGAGTTTGTTCATTTGTAATGCTATTATGCATAAACTCCTGATCCATTTTGATGAATTTTAACGCTAGCGAAGTCACGGGAAAATCTAATAAATTATAAAGTAACTAATCCATGCCAGAAGTAAGGGACATTTCTGCATTATTGGTAAATGCCACTTATGTTAAATTACTAGGTATAAGGTATATTTTGGCATTTTGGGTAAATGTTCCTTACATGAACAGCCGGTCGATTCTGTAAACATGTCGAAGTGACGGCTTCGGTGAAGTGATCACGAAGTGAGCTGTCGTTCCATCTTGTTTTTATGGTTTGACAGCTCACTTGTCGTTTACTTCGCCTAAGATTTCACTTCGACATGTTACGGAATCCCACTGTTGATGCTTTAGGTATCGTAATAATGACGGCAACTACAAACCGTGCCTTCTTTATTGTCCTAAAGCGAGATAAACAGTCGTTCATAGATCAAGTCGGATTTAAAGCTTAGGTATAAAATATCGTTGTAATCTACCTACTATTACAAAGGTGGGTACTGTACTGACCGGTTTTACGGGCCGTGATGAACCATTCGCAGCGAGCATGCTAAGACAATGTGTCCTAAAATTCGAGTAACATGCACGTGTTCGTGCTCGTTTCTTCTACTGCAGGAATGCTCGCTTTGTAACTTGTTACACTCCGCCCCCGTAACACCGGTCAGTACCCAGCTTTACAATTAGGTAGTAGGTAGGTTATTGAACAATATGCAATCGTGAGCCGAGCCTTTAGAGACCTTTATAAGTGATGTAAATAGGGTAGAATATGAAGTTGAAATACAGTAGTCCCAGTCTGCGTAAAAAATAAAATTCGGTTTTTCTGTCAGCTGGGCACTTAAATTGCCATTTGTAAAATAATAACATGGTCTAGATTCTATTTGAAACTTTTGGTCAATAGTCCTTTGTCGCATTTGATCTGAGTTCCAATTCTATTAATTTTTAAAAAACTTAGCATGTCAGTCGCAATCTGTCAAATATGTAAGGGAATTGAGGCTTTTTTGTCAGATTGCGACTGAATTGCGAATGCGAACGTTGTTTGAACATTTGTAGAATAAATTGGCCCTCAGTTCTCATTTTTACATTTTGCTTAGAATAAGACACAATAACTTCCATAGGAGTACAGAAGGTACATCATCTTCCTGCCCTTACCCCATGTTACTTGGGGTCGGCGCAACACGTTTTCTTCTTCCATTCTGTCCTATCAGCCGTCACACTATCACTAACTCCCTTTTCTTTCATATCGCTCCTCACACAATCTATCCATCTTTTCTTTGGCCTTCCTCTTCCTCTCCATCCATCCACATTTATATTCATAACCCCTTTAGTTACATACGTTTCTTCCCTCGTCTTCACATGACCATACCAGGATAAGCGGTTACCTCTCAACTTTTCCGTCACTGGCGCCACTTTTAAACTACCTCTAATGTACTCATTTCTCACTTTATCCATTCTCGTTACTCCATCCATCTCAACATTCTCATCTCCGCTACATAATGTATTTTAAGCGCAGCACAAGCCACTATTCTCAAAGCTCATAAATTAAACAATAAAGTAAATATCCTTTCCAAGAATGACCCCCAAACGAAAACCCTCTTACTCACTACATCCGTGTTTAACCTCAATTCTCAGAAACCCAATTATGTAACGTTAATATAAATCTTGGGCAGGTAGCAAGTCAAGAACCCCTCAAGGTATGAACCACGGAAGAGAAGGTCTTAGGGCTGGGAACTGACAAAATTAAACTTGAACTGTCTTTACGTAATAAAACCAGCTTTGGTCAGGAACCTCGCGCAAACTGTTGCAGTGGACCTTTTTGACATAATTATGGTTGGAGTTATTATTGAGCCTTGAAGGGTATACCTACCTATACCCTTCAAGGCTCACTAATACCTATTGTAAAGGTGTAAGATACTCTGGCTTAAAGACCTTTAGTTCTAAGGTTTAGTTACAATCACGATTCTGCTTTAATTAGAAACAAGATAACATTATTCTTATGAGACTCTATAAAAGGACACGATTGCGTTGGATAGCTTTTTTATTTGTTAAACCTATATTGTCCCACTGCTGGGCAAATGTCTCCTCCATGCTTTTTCATTGATAGTTGTCTGCTGCCATTTTCGGCCAATCGGTCAAGAACGAGTGTTTTCTAGGCTTACCTTGATAACGGCTGGCGGCTCTCATCTTCAGGCACTAGGAAAATAATGCTACTTTCTATACTTTTTGAAAAATCTCTCTGATCTAGCTCACCCTACATCATCATCATCATATCAGCCGAAAGACGTCCACTGCTGGACATAGGCCTCCCCCAAATCGAGACGGGGTTTGCCATAATCGCCACGTTAGGCAGGCGGGTTGGCGATCGCTATGTAGCTGTAGCAATGTACCAACAGAGAATGCTGCTGCCCATTCTCTGGTGAGTCCCTTAGTCGCCTCTTACGACACTCACGGGAAGCTCACCCTACAGTCGACTTTTTTTCTACAATCTTCCAAGGTCAAGGAGTCATTATGAAATTAAGGGACAATAATTTTTTATAATTGATTGGTTGGACCACATTTTCAATTGATGGAGAGTGATGATGTGGTGGAGGATGGAGCGTGCTTGCCAAGAAGTAACTTTTTGGAGGTAGCGGAACAGAGAGTAAAGTCCCGCCTACCTCCATTGAAAAGGGAGGATCCTCCGACCAGACGGTTGTTGTGTCTGGTGGGCAACTGCCCGACAGTTGATATTCGGGCTGTTGCACATGTTCTAATCGCACGGTAAACTCTGACATCGCGATTTAGGATTTTGTCAAGCTAGTTCGCAGCTGTCGAGATAGATGGCGCTACGAGTCTCATTTGTAGATTCTGCTACGTTGATTTTTGTGGTGATATTAATGCAGCTACAACTTGTCAACTCGTTACTTAAAGACAACGAACGTTACGTTCTTAATGTAAAATTTTAGTGAACTTCTCCAATTTGCTTTCATAGTGGCTCAACACAAGTATAGGACGAAGAGAAATCTAGGCCACTCAATATCCTGGACTTCGTTACGTATCGCCGGAAAAATGTTCCGTCTGTAATTACCACTTAGTACTAAATTATTTAGCAATAGGATGCGCATACGCATGTTCAAGTGTTTATTATACATAAGAAGGTGTAATCAAGACTTATCAGGGATGCAGCCTCGCGTGTTTGGCTTGAATTATTGAGTTTTGTTGATTTTAACGTGAACATTTTGTTGATTTTAATCAAATTTGTAATATTAAAAACCCTATTTTTTTTTCTTGATACAAACCTCGTTGGTCAAGTGGGCGCTGGCGGTACTGCAAATGAGGTCACGGGTTCGATTCCCGGGTCGAACAAAGCTTTATTGGAATTTTCCATTTGGAATTAGTAACAGCTGCAGTATCACAATGATTTTAAAATTATATTTATTTATATATTTATTTATGAATGGGCTAGCTCTTGACCTCGATCACGCCTGATGGAAAGCGATAGATGAGGTCCATGATGAAAGCACTACGCAATAAGTCGGAATCAACCAAATTGCCAAGTTGATGTCGGTTATCGCGTAAAAAAGTAGCCTATGTCCTTCTCCATATTCCAGGCTATATATCTGCCAAATTTCATGACGATCAGCTCAGCCGTTTTAGCGTGAAAGCGTAACAGACAGACAGAGTTACTTTCGCATTTATAGTATTAGTAGGGATTGATTGACTTTTAAGGTGAAACATGGTGCAGTAAAAGCTTTAAGCCAATGGCTTGCGGAAGGTTAAGCTTCAGTTAAGACAACGCACGTAGGTAGCGCTCGTCATCATCATCATCATCATCATATCAGCCGAAAGACGTCCACTGCTGGACATAGGCCTCCCCCAAGTGTCGCCATAACAACCGGTCCTGTGCGTTTCGCATCGATCGGGTACCAGCGACCTTCACCAGGTTATCGGTTCATCTTGTGGGAGGCCTTCCAACGCTGCGTCTTCCGGTACGCGGTCGCCACTCCAGAACTTTTCGGCCCCATTGACCATCTGTTCATCTGTGTAGCTCGTACTTAAAGTATTTTCGTAAATCCACCATTCATAATCAGGTTACATCAGTCTTCTGCTGGACATAGGGCATTTTCAATCGCAAGCCGTTTATCTAGATTCTCGGCAACTCTCATCCAACTGCTACCAGTCACCCTGTGGAGTTCGTAACTCCATTGAGCCTTAGGACGTCACACCTAACTTTTACTGACTCGCAGTCCAGTATAGTTACTTGACCATCCACTCGACCAATGTAAACGCGGCCTAAAGGAAACCATAAATGTGATTAACCTCTTAAAAGAATGGAAATCATAGACCTTGGAATCTAAATATGTAATTACATTGTGGTATGATTAACTAGCCAATTTCGCGCCTGGTTTATTATTTACCTTCTTATGCTATTTTTGCTTGAGCGATGGTTAAAAAATGATTTAATAACGGCTATTAAGTGCCTGACTCGTTGATCGGATTGAGTGCAAATAATTTTTTTAATCACTTTTTAAACCAAACAATTGATAAAATTATTTCAAGAATGTTGGTGAAAATCTTCATTTAATTATGCTGTACCAAAGTAATGGTGATTACTTTCTACCAGTGTTTTTAACTTCACTATGAACCCGCTTTTGGACTAGAACGCACCTGATGAGAAAGTGAAGGATTTGGTCTGTGATGGAATAAGTGTTCCAGAATCTGTCTGTTAAATCCTGTCCTCTTCAGAGGGATATAGGTGGCAGATACTCATATTTGCTGCTTTCCACGTAATAGGGTACCTAGATGACAAAAAAAATATAATAATTAGTCCGTCAGATAGATTTCCAAAAAATAATGGTCACGTTTTATTCTTTTTTCACGTAAACAATAAAAGAAGACGATGCAGTGCGTTGAAAACTCGTATGACGTCACATTTCAGTACAATTTTTACCGAAAAGTGACGTCACAAGCTACTCCTTATCTTTAATGCGTTTATCTCTTCGTCAATTTTGATTCATTTGATAAAACAAATATACCGTACGTATCCAATATTTTTCGAAAATCTAACGGACAAATTAGAATAGAATAGAAAAAAATTATTCGATACAGACACAACACAACAGCAACAACCGCATGTTATAAGAAGTCGGTTAAAAAAGAAAAAAAAAACATACACAATAAGATGGTGCTGAGTGTGCCCATCCGAATCATATATTTTTTACTCAGGAATCAACCCTCACTTCTGCAGTGAAATTATTGAATGCATTTAGAAATATCACCTAATGTTCGCCTTTTCTTTTGTTTCCAGAAATCGTGCAACCAACATGTGTCCTAGAGTCAGATTTCGGCTTCAAAATCAATTGCGCCTTCAAAAAGTCTAGTCTCTTCAGGGTACGGAATCTTGGCGGCATCAAAGCACATGCCAGTTTAGGTGAGTTCTGATTTCCTTAATTTATGCTTTACCGAACCTAAACTGAAAATGTATTAACTCGCATTGAGCATGCGTGCTAATGCTCGTTCCTTCTCTCTATGAGAAGGTGTCCCTTTGCCCAGTAGAGGGACAGTAAAAGGCTTGTTTTAATACAGTCACCTTAATGTGCAGTGTTCCTATACAGCTAAACATAGAGCACCTTTTATAAGGATGGAAAATCATCAAATGACTTCTTCCGTTCTGGGTGGAGTGGAGAGGAATGTCAGACTCTTACCGACTAAAACCAATCTGTGTTCCAAGTGTTCTATGTTACAACGTAAGTGTTGTATGTATGAGTAAATAGATATAAGTTTTAACTTCTAAAAGTTAAAGCTCATATCTGTTTATGTATATGTCGCAGTAAGATAGATGAAGCCGTAATATAGTTATATCCCTAGGGATATAATTATATACCGTAACATAGTTATACGAAAGCGATTCTTTACTTTCTCACTAGGAATATAGTTATAAAACGGTCCAAGTTTAGTGATATACTTATATTACTAGATTAAGTTTAGTGAAATAGCTGTAAGAAGCATTCAGTGCTATGTAATTCTAGATGTCATGATTCCTCTTCTTGTCTGAACAAAAAATTAAAAATAATAGGTCTTTACCTATGAAATTGCCGTTTTGTATGAAAAAATTTAAACGATTTTTTTTCATGTATTTTTTATTTGTATTAATCGAAGTAATCACCCATGCAATCAATGCATCTTTGCCAACGCAGTGGCAGTTTATTGATGCCCTTCTTAAAGAAATCAGCCGGACGGGAGGCAACAAATTCTTCAAAGTCATTTTGTACTGCCTCTCGGGTATTGAATTTTTTTCCCGCCAAGAAGTTATCCAAATTCTGGAAAAAGTAGTAGTCTGTAGGCGCAAGGTCTGGTGAGTAGGGCGGATGACGGAGAGCTTCCAACCCCAGTTCTTCCAACTTGGAGACCGTCTGCTGTGCAGTATATATGTAATGGCTAAAGGTGGGTGTGAACATAAACCTAAGTTTAGCCGGACATTGGGCACCCCGACTCGGATAGGTTAGGTAAGAAGGGGATGGCGGGGTCTAGTGATCGAGCGAAGCGAGCGAACACAGACCCTGCCATCCTCTTCGTGGTTATTTTTTTTTAAACCACACAGAAATAGGAACTTTAAAGTGTTTTGAGGTTAGGTTAGAACTAGTTGTAGCCGGATAAACCTAAGGTTAGCCGGCTAAGTTTATGTTCACACCCACCTTTAGCCGTAACATATATACTGTCACCACGAGCGTCCCTAAAAAAGTAATTCATTGTTTTTTTAGCTTGGTAGCTTGAAATGGCACAAAAGGAACCTAAGAAAAAGATACAACCCATTTTGAATCCATCACATGTATTGTAGGAAATCCTGTTAAACATCAGTTTCAAAGCAAGACACATAATCCAACTAACATAACACCACTAAGAAGGATCATAATAAGCGAAATACTGTTCAATCAAAGAAACCTGTCTAATCGACGCATAAGTAGAAATACTGGACACTTGACGAGTAGTATGAATGGAAAACACATTTATAAACAAATCAAAAGTGTTTCTCCAATCAAAGAAATCGTGATGACTGGTAGAACTAGTCGTTTAGATTTTCTTTAAGACGCTGACAACAGCAAAAGCTCGGTCACTCTCGGACTGTATAGAAAAGAAAGAAGAAAGAAGCGCGACGACTAAATGCTTGCAATTTATTGCCAAATATATATATTTTATCGATCCTCAAAACTAAGTTGATCTATTAAAAATCTAAAACAACAAAGTTTTGCATTAAGATTCGATTCATTATTTGGTATAATTTTTATTGGCATAAGTAGGCTAGTAATATGGGTTTTTTTTTCTAAGGTCAAAGTTAGAGGTAACTTTGACGATCATTACTATCGAGGATTTTATTTATAAACATGTTTCGGAAACAACAGTGTTCTTTGAAATATAGTTAAAATTAACATATATTTTTTCTGCAGCTTGGAACTAAACAGATTTGGCTAAAATTTCGTTAGGAAACCAGCAATTTTTCAGTTTTTGCTGTTGTCAGCGCCTTAAAGGTATTTTGCATCGTTAGTAATGATGTGACTGAACTAGTACAATGACGCTCTCAATTAAAAAGAAACAATTAAGGTCAAATTTTGAAGAAGAAGAAGAAGTAGTACGAACTGATGGGACAGACATTCTCTTGTATCGGAAGGTAGTGAATATCATCACATCGATAATACATCAGAAAGGCATACGGACACTACCCACACAAGCCCAAAAGTGAATATTTCATCATCATCATCTCAGCTGAAAGACGTCCACTGCTGGACATAGGCCTTCCCCAAGTGTAGCCATAACAACCGGTCCTATGCGTCTCGCATCCATCGGCTACCAGCGACCCTCACCAGGTCATCGGTCCATCTTGTGGGAGGCCTTCCAACGCTGCGTCTTCCGGTACGCAGTCGCCACTCCAGAACTTTTCGGCCCCATCGACCATCTGTTCTGCGAGCAATGTGCCCTGTACACTTCAGCTTGGCGATCCTTCTGGCTATGTCGGTTATCTTGGTTCTCTTGCGGATTTCATCATTCCTGATTCGATCACGCAAGGAAACTCCGAGCATTGCCGTCTCCATTGCCCTTTGGGTGACTTTAAGCCTTCTGATGAGTCCCATTGTGAGCGCCCACATTTCGGTTACATAAGTCATCAGTATCACTTTAATGTTATCAAAATTTTAGAGTTGCTCACAGATTTTTTTTGCTTCTCTCTAGAGTCCCAGTAGTTCAAACACGCTTATCTTTGTTGCCACCGGCTCTATAATTTAGTAATTAACTTATCCAACGAGCTGTCACATAATGATGAATTCTAGACAGCATCGAGCTGCCAGGGTTGCGGATTTTGTTCGAAAGAGTTTCCGTGGCCCTGGAAAGCAAAGGGCACTACGAGGAGCACGGATGGGTTTTAGTCAGTAAGAGTTTGACACTCCCTCCCGCTCCACCCAGAGCGGCAGGAGTCATTTGATAATTTCCAATCCATAAAAAAAAGACAGCATCGAGATTAAAATCTACATGACAAAATTTCGACTTGAGCTCATAGAACGAGCAATGCAGTTTCCTCAGCATTTTAGATTTTATCTGAAACAATATTTTTTGTAAGATCTCTCATTTTTTAGGCACCTATGTCTACATATATTGCCAAATAATCGGACACTGAAGGCTAGAAACAATGGTTTAATAGTCAGTGCTCATGGTCAGTTCATCTCTGCTAAGTGAAAGTCGGAAAGCAATTGGTAGTAAATACTAGATTCTCTTGGAAGGTGGTTTAGAGTGATGAATACCATCACATCAGTAATACAGGCGACGCTGTAGGCCCAGGAGGAGATGGCGTGATGAGTTAGTCTCCTACCGAAAGGATAGATCAGATATGGCAAAGTACAGAGAACAGTGAAAGAAAAGAAGGGAGGCCTCTGCCCTAGAGTACAGGCTCATAATGATATTCTGCAAAAGTTTGAGTTTGCTGAAAAAACACCTTAGTAACAAGATAACTTAACCAATCCCTCGAATGAAATAGAAAAACAGACATAAACTTAAAGATCAATAAAATTGTTGTCTATGAATGCATTGGAAATACTTAAAAGATGGCTGGGAGAAAGTGGGAATGATAAAAGTACAGAACAGACTACATAGTTATAATCGGGGATACAATTACTTCATAAGCAATGGCTGTAGACAGACCCTTTGTATCAGTCTGTTTATGATTATAAATGTGAAGGTGGCGTTCTGTAGATTGTATGTAATTTCGTGGCTAAAATCCATCAGACTTTATGTATGATTTATCTAATCCAACACTTTAACATTTCCAGGTTTCAGTCTGGGTGACGAGTTGGGTTTCGAGCAGTCACTAACTAACTTGGACCCCAGCCGGCGGCGGTCTGTCAGCGTCAAGAATGGACCACCAGCAAACATCCTTGCAGACCCGTCCAGAACGAACGTTAAGCAGGAGGTGAGAAACTATAAATAACATCCTAAAAAAATATTATCCCTACTATTAATAAATACAAAAGTAACTCTGTCTGTCGAACGGATTGTCATTAAATTTAGCAGATAATTAGCCTGGAATGTGGAAAAGGACATAGGCTACTTTTTTACGCGGTAACAGATATCCACCCGGGCGGAGCCGCGGGTAAAGTAAGCGAAGAATACTGCCTTTCTACAGGACAAAATAAAACAAAAGTTGACATTTATGGCGTTTTTTTTTCAAAACCAACCGGTTCGATTCCCGGCTAGAAATACCGATTTTCCATAATCCAATGATGCAGTTATAGTTTTCATCAAAATAGAGCTCGAGACTCCTTTCAATTTTTTTTTCGTTATTTCTCACGTAGATGAGATTTGGCCATCGATGCACACTTGAAAAATTCACTCTGTGTTGGGGTCGGCTTCCAGTCAAACGGGATTTAGCTACCATAAATAATGCTGAACATGAATCATTACATTTTTACTATCTTCAGACAGTTGATGTTTGTTATGAAGAGACTCGTGTCCAGTAGCCAATAAAGCCAGTAAAAAACCAGAACAAAGAGCAACACTCGATCTTTTGGTTTAAACGCATTTGAACAAGTGCCTACAAAATTGTTGTCAGAAGATATTGCATCACTCAATGACACAGGCGGCAATAAATATAACATCAGTAAATCGGGCCAGTCACTTTACCAAAAAGACAACTACTGCCTACCTTGGTTTGTGAACAGAAAGTGGCCATCCATCAATACAAAGCAAAAGCATGTTAATATTGACCTACTCTATGCAAAATAAAAAAATATAAGAGCCCATTCATACAAATTGCGTTTGCAGCAACCAAACTTAGTAGCCAAGAGAAGCAATTTATAAGACAATTACGTTAAAAATAACTGTTATTACGGACTTGCGGAGATGTAATGCAACTTTATATTTGAAAACCGACATCTGATTGGACCCATTATGTCTAGCGTTAGAGGAAACTTCACCATATTTGGTTCAAGTGGCTCAAAAATGTGCAACGATTGTTTTTATGTTGTGTCTGTCGTGTAACCGTAATTTCGGTTGCGTTTATGCTACGTGATAGGTTAAGCAAATGGCCTTATTAGACTTCAATGAACAAGTTTTCGTTTACACTTTTTTTAGATTGCGGATACTTTGATCATATTACCAGTTTAGGGTAATATAACTGTCCTTGTCAATCTATCAATACAATAGCAACGATTCTTAAAGTTCTATTTTCCTTATTCCAGAAGCGTGGTAAACAGAACAGGATCATGCGCCCAATGCCTCCTGCTACCCGCCCCAACCAATCTGCCATGGACAAGCTGACCAGCCTGCACCGAAGAGTGTCCACCACCATGCAGCCCATCGTGGTCCAGGCCCCCGTCGAACAGCCCATGGCCAGGGCCGTCCCCACCGTCACCATGGCTAAGCCAATGCCCATGGGAATACCAGCCTTCAAACCCCTACCGCCGAAAGAAGAAACCCTTGCCGTATTACCTATAGCACCAACACGGAAGACCTACACGCCCCTCCAAGTCCCACAGTCCAAGGGCCCAGGACTCGCATACCAAAGTGAGATATACCCATCACACAACCAAATATCAAAAATGGTTTCACAAATGACAGCACAGCAATTCTCCCCGGTCAAATTCACTCAAAGTCCCGTCATAGTAGAACATCCAAAATTTTACTCCATGACTACTGTTAATCCATTCTTACCCATGCCACCTTCTCAAGCTATCTCTCTTATACCTAGTCCAGTATTCAAAGAAATACACATGCCACCTTCTTACTCACCTAACTCTATCATCCAAAAGCATCCTCTTTCTAACTTTGTAGACCCTGTTCCTCATCAAGTCCACGATATTGCGAACAACGCTGTATATAATACGAAAAAAGTCGACGATTACAATTCTATAACTGGTTACGGAGATGATACTGTGTTGAAGTTTAATAAAGAAGATATCAATTCGAAGATAGCAGAGATTGCCAAAGCTGGGAACATATCGATGGAGGCTGTTGAAGCGGCAATCGCGTTGAGGCAACAACAGTTGTTGAGTAAATATGCGAACATTCCGGTGCCACCGTCGACGACGTCGTCAACAACAACAACAACAACGACAACAGAATTGCCGTTCGTGTTCCAACAGGAGCCTGAACCTGAAATATTGACTGCTGCGTTACCTCAGAAGCCGCCGAAGAGGTTCGTATCAGCTTTCGTTGGCATAAAATATTAGTCTTAAAAAACTAGATCCATTGTTATGATCTTGTTAATCTTTAACATTTGTTGCGTCTAGTTGCACTGGAGGATCAAGAATCTGAGGTAAATTATTTTTATTGAATGTGGTTTGGCAACATTGTCTTATTTGCACCAAAATCACTGCTTACGTATATGCTTGGCCTGCTATGCTATTCTCTAAGGATTCAGCCTTGCGTACAGCGCTGCCGCAGCGGTGAAACTCAGTTTGGTATTCACTAGGCTGCGTAAAGCTACACTAGCGCTCAAGGCTGTGACGTCTGTGAGTTAGAACTACTCAACGGCGGGCAAATTGACACTTTTGACAGTTTTTTGTACATTTTGGTATTCCCTAATAGTACGAGAGCCCACGACCAAAATTTTTGTCTCATAGCAATACAGCCAAAACCGCATCAAATCGATAGATACGATTATCCTGAACTCGAAAATACCAATATCAGACATTTTCCGCGTAGCGTTTGATCTGACCGAATTTTCAAAATTGTCAAAGAATTTTACCGAACTGCATCATAGCAATATGTCTGATTTGCAGACTGTAGTTGAATGATAGTTCTGAGATACCGGAAATTTATTTTTCAGACGTTAGTGGTGTAGCGCAAACCCGTAAAATCACTTAAAAAAATTAAAAATGAGACAAAAAAAATGTCTCATAGCAATACGTCTGAAAATCTTTTTTATTAGTAAATTTTGGTTATTTGATGCGAACAAAACAATTTTCAGACGGAAATGTGAACGCATTAAATTATGAGACCGTTTTGAAAATGTTAACAAATTTTACCGATCGGTATCATAACAATATGTCTGAAAATTGTTGGACATTATAAAATAAGTTGTCCACATGTGCAAAAAATTTTTATCAGACAAATTAAGTGTAGCACCTTCTCTATCAGACAACTTTTCGATACTCAGATATCATTTAAAAATCGTATTGAGGCATCTTGAATTCTCTGTTACAAACCAATGAATACGTTGCGACCCTGAATTTATTAGATGATAATTAACAAATAATTTACCCGAAACCGTAACATTGAAGTTGAAGGACTGAAATAAATCGCACAAAAGAAAACTGGGATGAAGTTGAAAAAAAAACGGTTTATTCAAAGTTACAAAATATTCTCGTATTCAATCGCTGTCGGATTCGGAATCGTCGTCTTCGAAATCACTCTCGACGTCGCTCGGGAGATCTTCAACGGCCTTCTCTGTAAAATAAACATCGTTAGTAAAAATCACGAACTTATTTATGAAATTAACAGCAAAAGCCATGTAAACTGTACCTGTTGTGGATGATGATTTGTCGTCCAAAATAACGTTGCTCAACTCAGGTAGTTGGTTGCCAGAGAACCACGAAAACTGAAATCGTCCCTCGTCTTCATACCATCCGCAATCTGCAGGGTTCAGTTCGGTTGGCGTTTTGGTATGAGCGTTGCTCCAGACTTGTGCAATATATTTTGTTCGTAATAAATGTTTCTCCAATTCCGTTTTGCATGGTGGCAGATTGCAGGCGTCGTAATTGGATAACTGGAGATTCAGAGTTGTCGAAGCCTCGTCGTTTTTAATTTTATATGTCTTCGAAAAAATGTTGAGTCGAGCTAAATCGACGTTATTAATTTTTTTTTCGTTGTACAATCTGCACGTGAATTCTTCCAAAACGGGGAATACCTTGTCACTATCAGAAGTATAGCTGCCCAAATCACCGAAAGCTTCTTGATAGCGTTTCGAATTTTTCAGCATCGTCAATGGTCTTTTTTTACCCTTGCGATATAACGCGGGATTATAATCGCAGCCGGTCATTGCATGGAAAGCAGGTAAAGATTTTGCCAGAGTGGATCCCAATGTCTCGTATAAACGTGAAACATCAATGTAACGCCGGGAATTGCCAACACCAACATCCATAGCCGGCGCGCCCGTGACGTCACTCGCGCTCTCGCACGACCAGAAGTACGTATTACATTATCAACCTTCACGCTCGCGCCGCTCTACGCCTTCCCACCCGCCGGCGCGCCCGTGACGTCACTCGCGCTCTCGCACGACCAGAAGTACGTATTACATTATCAACCTTCACGCTCGCGCCGCTCTACGCCTTCCCACCCGCCGGCGCGCCCGTGACGTCACTCGCGCTCTCGCACGACCAGAAGTACGTATTACATTATCAACCTTCACGCTCGCGCCGCTCTACGCCTTCCCACCCGCCGGCGCGCCCGTGACGTCACTCGCGCTCTCGCACGACCAGAAGTACGTATTACATTATCAACCTTCACGCTCGCGCCGCTCTACGCCTTCCCACCCGCCGGCGCGCCCGTGACGTCACTCGCGCTCTCGCACGACCAGAAGTACGTATTACATTATCAACCTTCACGCTCGCGCCGCTCTACGCCTTCCCACCCGCCGGCGCGCCCGTGACGTCACTCGCGCTCTCGCACGACCAGAAGTACGTATTACATTATCAACCTTCACCCTCGCGCCGCGCTACGCCTTCCCACCCGCCGGCGCGCCCGTGACGTCACTCGCGCTCTCGCACGACCAGAAGTACGTATTACATTATCAACCTTCACGCTCGCGCCGCTCTACGCCTTCCCACCCGCCGGCGCGCCCGTGACGTCACTCGCGCTCTCGCACGACCAGAAGTACGTATTACATTATCAACCTTCACGCTCGCGCCGCTCTACGCCTTCCCACCAGCCGGAAAGACAAAAGAAATAAGTAATGACATCTGTCATCTGTCAAAGTACATATAATAGACAAGGGAGATTCTTGAATATCTATGAAGGCTGTAAATTTAAAAAAACATTTAACAGAGGCGTCGGCCAGGCGACTCCGAAACGTTATTTTCGTTTTTGGGAGTATATGCTACACTTAAAGTGTCTGAAAACAGGTTTTTGGTAATCATGGCAGCAATACGAAAAGTTAAAAAAAAAAATTATCCGTATTGCTATGATACAGGTCGGCTAAATTTGTTGACATTTTCAAAAATGCGCTCAGGCTATGTGCTACGCGCAAAATGTCTGAAAACAAACTTTTTCGTAATACAATTATAAAATCTATGTACATTTTCACTATCAGACGTATTGCTATAATACCGACTGCCTTTTTCTTTGACACAGCAGAAATGGCCTCCCACGCAGTTGCTACACTTTCGACCGTTACTACACACCTAGTCGGGTTCAGAATCATACAATCTAACGATTTTATAGGGTTTTTGCCGTATTGCTATGAGACATGGTTTTGGTCGTGGGCTCTCGTACTATAAGAAAAAACAGCGACGAAGACGCCTACAGCCTGCTACAGCCTCGCCCACAGCCTCGCTTCGAACTGTCAAATGCCAAAGCTACAATAATCGCGCATACGTCTAACATTTTTTCTTCATCTTCATACATATTATTTGATAAAATGGCAGCTCGGTTGATTATAAAGCTACATTTATTAGAAGAAGAAAAGTGACGATTTGAAAAACACACGCCAGGCGAAACAAATAAAAAAATTTGAAACAATATCCCGTGATACAGAGTTTATCCATATATGTATACTTATAGGGTTTCTGAAGATCTAATTAATATATTATAAAGTATTCCTCGATAAAAGGGCTATCCAACATTATAATATTCTGTTACTTCGAATCAATAGTTCCTGAGATAAGCGCGTTCAAGCAAACACACTCTACAGCTTTTTACTAGTATAGATTTAAAAAATATAATTGTCTTGTTTTGAGGCTTCGTTTCTTACATAAATCTGGAACAGGCACACGCTAGGAAATAATTTCAAATGGTTGTCGTTATCGAAATCGACTATAACAGACCTACGCGGCTGCAGCGCCTGCAGCCTATCGCGATGAGGATTTAGGTAGCTAGATACATCAGCGCTTAGGCTTTAAGTTTCATGTAGCAAAGGTTATCAGTAAGATCAAGATCACTTCAGAATTTGAAAACTATGTTTATAAGACAAGCCCCACTTACATATATCATTCCTAGCTTGTATTTGTTAATATTGTATCCTCTTAGGGGTTTGATACGATCTCAGATTACAATAATCTGAGATTTGAATAACACTTTTCTTCAAATTAAAAAAAGACGTAATTCTGGTAAATAGTTTTATTAATAATAGTTTCATTAGAATCATCATAATAATTATGATAATACATTATTCATAAATTGTGCAGGAGGCAGTCCAGAGTCCCCGGTCCTAAGTTCAATTAAATAAGCAGCTAATATAGTAAGGTTCAGAAACTGAGGCACATCATTAAATAGGTATCTGTCTGAATTGCTCAAACCAAACCAGTGTGCAGTGGTAAAAAGTATGGTATTACACAGACTCAACATTTCTACAATCCAATAAATTACAATCAGACTCTTTTAATGAAAACATATCTTGTTTTTGATTTGCACTTAATGTGTTGATATTATTATCACAAATTCATTCTCTTATAACTTCGTGCATAGGTACTGTATTCTTGCGATGTACCAGTCCTAAGTTAATGGCAGCCAACTCTTCTCAGAAGAGAAAGTCCACAGTGGATACACACTTGTTGGTGTCATATAGGTGTTTGTTCATTCCCTTCTGGTCTATTGTCATCAAGAGGCATGATTCCCCTTAGCAGACAAAGTAATTTTCATTTACCTGAAACAAACATTTATCATTAGACTATTAGGTCTAGCACTAGCATTTAGAAATAAACATCTGAGTAAACATTTTGGTAAACATGTGAAACATGCCTTAAGGCATCTTCTGGGCACACTCGCTCCATAAAAGACCTCCTCCATGACCTCCATCGCTTTCCATCAGGAGAGATCGAGGTCAAAAGCTAGCCCATTCTTCAATAAAAAACATAAGCGGACGGTGTTATTACATTTCCATTGCAGGGACACAGGCAACCATACATATTCAGTCTGGATTGGTGATGTCACATGTCTCGAAAATGAATTTGTTGCACATTCTGGTACCATTTTAGAAAATACAACTATCAACAGACAACAGACATAAGCGATAACACTATTAGTTTGATTACATTAAATAATTACATGGTTCAAAAATGTTACGATATAGAAATATCGGATACTAACCATTTGCGGCGCGACCCATTCATGTACAATTGCAAGAATTAATTCATTTTCCAATCTTCGCCTTTCTATTGTTCTGCAGCGGTTCGTTGCTACTCCGCAATTAATGCACAGGCTCATGTCATGGTGCATGATTTGTAAAAAGAGCAAAGCAAACAAATCTGGTTATCCAGCAAAGGTCAGCAGGGGTGGCAAGTACGCTGTCCAATGTTCAAGCGATTAGCGGGGGTCAGTCAGAAGGCAATCAATTTCGGAGTCCAGTATTCGAGCAGAGGTCATACGAAATAATATCTCAAGAAAAACGGAAAAACATATTTATTTGCGCAAAAATACGAAACACAGACTACAATGTAATACGAAAAGCGAATAATATTATTTTACATGACATGACTTGACAGCCGTTGACATTGACCACAGAGTAAACAGAGCGCGCGAGATAAATCGCGGCACGTCATTGGTTACCCTTTAGTCTTGGGGTTGCCTCGTTACAAGGTATATTTATTTATTCTCTTGGTCACAGAAATAAGTTATGTTTCGAGCAATAGCTGCTGCTGAATTGCTGATACAAACACTTGAATTTTCAAACTAAAAATGGTGAAGTGGTTGGTGGTGGTGGTGGTGGTGGTCAAGTGGTTTTGTTAGCGTCACGTCTGTTGTTGGTTATGGTTTTTGTAACCTATTTGGTCTGTGGTTTTTGTCTACGTTCGTTTTCATCGTCGCGTCGCGTTGCTCGAACTAGGCAAAGGAACCGTCATTCAGTCTTAAAACGGAACAATAAATAAGCAATAAATTCTTATAATTATTAAATTTGTGTATGTTTTACTCTATTTATAAAAATATAAATTTTAAACCCCTAAAATTCTCAGTCGAGATTGATCGATTATGATTAAAAGAATTTGTGTCAAGTTCTTAACTCGTCAACGAAACAGCGACGAGAGGCTACAGCTTACAGTTCGTCGACGAGCTCAGCCACGCTAGTGAATACCGTTTGGATTAGCGACACACGCTCGATCGATCTCAAGGCTGTCTCGTCGACGAGCTCGTCGCAGCTTACAGCCACGAAATTGTCATTTAGAGAATAGCACTGCTGGTCTGCGAAGAGGTCAGCAATGCAAATAAAAGTGCAAAAGTGGTGGTATATTACCCATTAAAGGTCTGCGGGCCTTGAATTTTAGCGCTAATGCGTTAATCAACTCCGGATTCCTCTTTGGCACCGATCGTCTTTGCTTTACTTTATAATTTACAAAAAAGATTGGTGAAAGTTCACCATTTCCTTGTCCCATCTTTCAAGATCTGGAAAGTTAAAAGCCAACAGTCACGACCCATTCTAACATTTTGTTCCACAATGCTTTCCAGAATCCCAATATCCGGCAAGGTAATGAACGCTCCCCGCGAGTACTACCCTGTCGGCTATGAGAAAAACTTCGACGACCACTTCCAGTCCAAGGTGGACCTTCCGGAGACCAGCTTCCATTGCGGTGACCAGAAGTACTTCCCTGGATTGTATGGCGATGAGAGTCTTGGGTGTATGGTAAGTGAATTTCTGGCGCTTTATGCTTATATGAGGGAGCCGCGGCAGACCATGAAGGAGATGGCGGGACGACTTGGATGTCGTCCTCGGGAATTGGCAAGAAGAAGAATAGAACCAGGTACGGTGGAAAGAATGAAGGGAGGTCTTTGCCCACCAGTGAGGCAGTTCGGGCTAGCTTTAATAATAATGATATTACGCTTTTTTATTATTGGTAGGCACGCGTTTGACCACGATCTCACCTGATGATGGAGAGTGATGATGTGGTCGACGATGGAGCATGCTTGCCTAGAAGTGATCCATTCACTGTTGACTTACGGCCGCTTTCTATAATATATCTCAATCCCAATCTTGATCCCGATCCTTGTCTGTAACCAATCAACGGCCGAGTTTGTGTCCTTCACCACACAATCCTCACCTTTGATTGGTTACAGACAAGGAATTGGGATTGAGATATATTATAGAAAGCGGCCGTTAAAGACCTCCACGTGATTGTCAGTTTTAAAGTGAAATGTGATATAATAGTAGGGCGTATCGTGTTTTTAGGACCCCACTTAATAAAAGAACCGCGGGGTTTATCTTAGTAGTTCAAATACTCAGCCTGAAGGTCCTATCCATTTAAATTGCAGACATGAAACAAGGCATAATGATTTCAGTATTTCTGAATTTATTCTAAGTGTGTTACAATGTTCTTTTACGACTTTTTTATATAGGTTATATTGTCCCACTTCTGGGACTTACTTGTTGAAAAAAAATGTAGTATTAAGGAACCTAAACTATAAAAAAACCAACGCAAGCTTTTACTTCTAAAGTGTTTGCTATACATTTTCTCACAGTAAAAATTAGTATCTAAGTTAGCTGCTGCTCTTAAGGGGCAAGCTTTTTCCTATAAATCGAGTCATAAATTGAAGCTTATTTTCATATATATACTTCTGTGATTGACCTGATGCTCAAATCATCATAACTCAACAAACTTACAACAACTACTTGCGCCTTTTCAACAAGTATATTGTTTAAATTTTTGTCAACTCTAGTAACAATTGTGTCAATGAGTAAATAACATTATTCTTCAAGATACATGATTTTTCAAGTGAAGGACAAAGATTGTACGCATTAGTAATTTAGTCATACCTAGTCATTCTTGTGGTTATAATACTAATGCGACCTAGGCAAATTTGCTAAATAAATAATTACTTATTTGCTCAGGTGTAAGGTATAGAGTGTATGAGGTACAGAGAGTAAAGCCCCGCAAACCTCCATTGAAAAGGAAGGATCCTCCGACCGGACGGTTGTTGTGTCCGGTGGGCAACTGCCCGATAGTTGCTATTCGGACTGTTGTATCTGTTCAAATCGCACGGTAAACTCTGATATCGCGATTCAAGATTTTGTTAAGTTAGTTCGCAGCTGTCGGGATAGATGGCGCTGCGAGTCTCATTGTTGCGATGCAGATCTTGCTACGTTGATTGTTGCCGCTACATAAGATATCTCAAAACTCCTTTTTCACTTCCAGGTGTTCCACGTCTGTGCTCTAACAGACGATGGCCTCGTCATGAAATCCTTCCTCTGTCCCGAGTCCACACTCTTCGACCAGACCATCCTCAAGTGCAACTGGTGGTTCTATGTGGACTGCAAGAATACTAAGAAGCTGTATGATACCAACATACCGGTGTCCAAGAGCTACCAGCTCATGAAGGCACTTACTTTCTTCTCTTCTTACAAGAAAGAGATGCAAGAAGATGGTAAGGAAACAATTATTGATTTAAGTTTTCATTGGATTTATCAAATAGTAAAATATTATTGAGGAGCTTGAGGCTCAATAATAACAGCAGCACGGGTCTTCAAGGTTAAACAACGCTTGCCAAGGTCGGTGTGTAGATGGGAGACCATCTTAACATACCGAGACTCCTCCGTGCCTCGGAAAGCACGTTAGGCCGTTGGTTCTGGCTATCATTTGTAAATCTTTGACAGTCGTTACGGATTGTCAGAAGCAAGAAAGTCTGACTCGTCTTGCCAAGAAGTATCGTGTTACTCAGTTAACGGGTTGTGGAGGTCTGGTAGGCAGCCGCTCCACGTAAATGGAAAGTTACCCTATTGCCAAGTTACATTGGTATTATGAGAGAGAGAGAGGTTACTGTTATTCTAGTAAAATATGAAACTTCTGCGAGAACTATTTAGTAAAAATCATCAAGAAAACGTATTTTAATCAATCACTATAATTTATTATTAAATGTTTCCAGGTCAAAAGCATACCCCTGAAGATGTGGACAATATAAAAGAAGCTATATCTATACTTCAAACTCAAAATCAGGATCCTCCTCGTCCTAACGTATCTGTTCAATCTAACGCAGACACAGTTAGCTTCCCTAATACTGCTAGCGTATCTAACTCTGCAAGTGTATCAAATACTGTGAGTGTACAAAACACGGCTGGTTCCTCAAACCACGTACAATTCATCACTCCAACACCTTTCATGATTGATGAAAGGAACCGTAAAACTACCACTGAAGCAGCCCCTGTATACAGAGGCACTAGAAATCTAAACTCTACCAGAAACTTAAGAAGAAATGCAACTTCAACAGGAAACACCTCCGATTTCAAACTTATTACAGTCAACGCAGGTTTTAATATAGCGCAAGGTAACGCAACTGAGAATGATTCAAGAGAAAGAAAACATAGAAGACGATTGACTTTACAAAAAACTGACTCAGGAACTACAACTCAGAAAGCCACAACAACAACAACACAGAAACCCACAACAACGACAACATACAAACCCGAAGTAACTACATCTAGCATAGAAATAATTAAACTAGATATACAACCATTAGAGAATGTTAGGCAAGAGACATTAACAGACCAAATCGAAGATGTGAATCCCAACGCAGCAAATTCAGCACCAGTAAGACGATTCTATAGATCAAGTGCTGAGAAATATGAAGCTAGGGAAATGGCGATAGTTAATAATGAAAAAGTACAGATTGTACGTCCAACTTCACAATCAAGATTCGTGGGATATCCCACGTCAAGAGCAACTATAGCAAAACTAGACGAAGCTGTATTAGGAAAAATAAGGACGAAGAAACAGGCCATTGCAATAGTAACGCCTGAAAAACATAGTCCAAAAACGTAGTCCGAAATTAGTCAATTTGTTAAGTGTCATAAGTAAGTTATTTATTTCGCCGATACATGAGGACATTGTATTTGCTCAATTTTTGTACTTTTATAGTCTAGTTGAATGGAGTCAAGTGATATTACGGTGTATGTTAGTTGTTTAGTAAATTTTCCTAATTTCTATGTGTGTTTTATTTATAAAGGAACTTATAAATAAGTACTAAAAAATAAAATCGAATAACAGACTATGCAGAGCAGGTTCAAAATCATAAGGGGAGGCAACTGCCTCAACGCCTATAAGTGCCGGAACTCCTGCATCATTGAAGAGCGTTTACGACGTTGCGTAGGTACGGCATTTCATATAAACTTTCTTTTTTATGGCATGGAACATTTTAGAACATTCGAATTTAGCTGTGACACATTTTTTCGGAAATATTCTTTGATAACTTTTTAGACCTACGTGTCCTGGTCGTAGGAAGTTTCAATAAAATCGGTTCAATCATTTCGAAACAAAAGGACCAAACGTCCAGGCGCCTCTTATAGATATTCCCGAAAAAAAAATTTCTATGGAAAAAAGTACTCTTATCGTAACAATTTCGTTCTTATTTTTACTGTACCTACGATGATTTCTATTATTTTAAAGCTTATAAATATGAATCTGAAAAACAATAAGGTCGATGAGTCGAATTCAAATGAAACAAATTAGTATTGGTGAACGATCAGCGGCACCTTTATTATGATATTGTCACAACAAACTTAACTGTTTATCTATGTAGTAGTGTCATTAATATAGTGAAATAATGTCTATTTGCTCTTTGCACTTTTAAGTAAACACTTCAAGAGCCTTTCGCAAACGATTGGCCCCAAGACTATCATGGTTGCCCCGGCTAAAGCTGTGATACAGCTAAAACAAATCATTTTGTTTCACCAGTCCAAGTCCAAAGTTGTCTGCTAGCAAATTGTTGATTTTAAGACGAGAATTATTTTGAAGATTTTCTCTTGAACGAAGTCCCAATCGAAGTGAACGGTTTCAATACTTCATGTAGGTTTTCGTTCGAGTATCAGAACGGCATGCCGCAGTCAGGACAAATAGGTGCAGCCGGACAATTACATTTACTTCCAAAGAGGCTTCTCGTCCAGTATGGTATACAAACAATCAAAGTGGTGGCACCGAGGAGACCCAGCACAGATATGCAAATCATGCAACCGCAAAGCTTTGGGTTTATCTGAAACAAAACAAAAGTGATGAAGTAATCAAAAATATAAATCTATCATCAACAATAGATAAGTTTAAAAATGCGAACGATACTTGCTTTATACAGTTTAAAATTGAAACAGAATATATTGTGGTTTCTAACCTTCACGTTGTCAATACAGAGACGCATTTCATTGGTCTTAGCATATAATATAATATTGAACTAGTGAATAAACTAGTGAATACTGTGAGAGGCCTGCCAGTAGTGGGAACGTGATTGATTGATTGGTTTTGTTTGTGTTATGCTATGGATTACTTTCGCCATGCTTGAGGTTATAGGGGTTAGAAACACAAAGCTAAATTAGTAAACGCTAATGATTATCATTACTTCTGTGTAAAACTAAAACTTCTTAGGTAGAATTCATGGAGCAACTAGTCGTTCTGATTTAAAAGATCTTCCTGAAATGTAGCTAAGGAAAGCTTTGCGAGCTAACTTATCTGCTAATAAAATAAATAAAAACGAACCGTTTATAGTGACATCAATTTATTACAAAACAAAATTATGGACACAGCTGAATGAAAAAGGAAATCATCGTTTGCTTTTGATGAAACATCTTAAAATCTTGTCACAAAGTAGAGGACCGCATGCTATACAGGTGGCTGCCACAAGGGCTGTTGCACAACTCATACAAATCATCTTAAAAGTGTTCTGAACGCACTCAAGAACAAGTTATTCCATGCACAGTCTTAGTTGCAGGAGAAACGTCGGAGCCCGATCTATGGTCTTCGATTACGTCTTTACCGACTACGTTTGTCTTACGTAAGCACTGGTTCCCCCAAATGCGATGGGTCCTGATCCCCAGGAATCTCAGAATAATCGCAGCACTGATCAACGTCAAAAAGGCGATGCAAAGCATTGGCTCTGAAACAAAAGAGATGTATATTAAGGAGAGACAAAACATAAAAGCAAAGCAAATGACAAAAAAAATATAATAAGCTTGACGAACTTAACGTAAGCGTTATGCGGGATGAGGCTTCGATTTAGAAAACACAAAAATTAGAGTCAATAAGTTGAAATAGGCCAGTAGTTTTGGAGCGAAAAGTAGAAAATATTTAAAAAATAATAAAACAAAGACTGTAGTAGGTGTACGTAGGATATATAATTGAAATTACATGGTTGTGAGTGTTAACAATAAAGGGTATAACATCAACAAGAACTTTTCTTCTTTTTAGAAATACAGCATAATAGTCTTTCACAAATGAGGGGTCCGAGCACGATTAGTCCCAGCAAGCCGAGAAAGGTGGTGCAAGAGATGCACACCATCTTGGCGTCTGCACCAAACTAAGAATATAATGATTCTGAAGGTAGCTTCAGACTATCGTAGCAAAGCACAGTCGGTGAAGGTTTTTTCAAAATCGAGTAACAAACTACGAGTCCTGCAATGGCGACCAGAGCACCCCCTGGGCCAACCATAGAATCTGAAACAATAATTGAAGTAATTTTGGAAAACGAGAGGATTGTACAAAAAATATGAAAAATAATGCTTATCTTGGATCTTGTTGGTACTTTTCGTTCACTTCACAGGTTCTAATGAACTTGTCAGATGACAAAACAGTCATATGTCACTATGTCCAGTAAATATACCTACCATACAATTCCAGGCACACGATAAAATTTCGAATGGATTTGCAAATCTTTCTTGAGAAAGTTTTTTTTGTGTCAACCGTTGCAACTTAAACCGAGAGGAATATCTTGAAGTACTTACATGCAAAGATCAGTCTGATATTCTGCGACGAGGCACAGGAATTTTGCTATCATTTGTTTCAATCAGAGGCCAAAAGATAATCCCGATACCAAGATTATCCTAGCAACATTCCACAATAATTTAACACGCATATTGTTTTCACTAATATTTTATTACATGCAAAATTTTGCTTGAGTTACGACACGAAAGGAAAAGTCACCATATTTTCTAAATTTAAAATTTCTTCATCAAGAACTCTGTCAATGTCATAGAGAAGAAGTGTTAGGAAAGGTTTGATATCAGAATCAGTTCTATTCGTTTACGTAAACCTCTTCAACTTTTACTATGGGACTAATCTCGAAAACGCGAAAAAATATCAGCTGTTCAGTACATTTTATCAAGACAAGTTACGCGCACAGAAATGTATGGAGCAGTCGATTTTTTTTCGCGATTTCTGTGTTGGTCCCATAGTGAACGTTGTTCATAATGATGAGTACAATTAGCCCATAAGAGGTACTGAGTTTATTCTGTTATACGTTGTATTCAGTAAAAAGATACTGATTAAAATAAAATTGCAGAACTATCTCCGATGGTCATTCATGCAATGAGTATCGCGTTCGAATTTGCCGCTAGAGGCGCTAGTGTAGCGTGAGGTCTTCAAAATGTCCACACTGTTGGTTGAGTTTTGACAAGAGTTGATTTACTAATTATTTATTTGTTGTGATTATTGTGAATATTTTACTAAAACAGCCTGACTATGGCAGATTAAGTTACAGTTCTATCGACCACTGCATTGATCTTTTTTTTAGTAGAAAATATGTGTTATTATGTCCTTCTTTTTTTCGATTATGATGAGTCCGCGTAACACTTCTGCACTATCTATGTTGTATTTAATCGCACGTTTACGGCATTATAAATTATTTTCCTTCTAATTTTGTTGACATGCGCGTAATAACAACATTAATTGCTCTTCTTAAGGATCTTACTCGCCAGTGGCGCCAACTGGTGACCACGAAAATGGTAGCCCTTGTTTACAGCTTAGCAAAGGGTGTATTCGACGTATGGAGAGGACATGCTCGGAGTTTACTTGTGTGATCGAATCAGGATAGACGATATCCGCAAGAGAACCAAGGTTACCGACATAGCCCGAAGAATCGGCAAATTAAAGTGGCAGTGGGTAGGGCACATTGCTAGCAGAACAGATGGTCGATGGGGCCGAAAAGTTCTGGAGTAGCGACCGCGTACCGGAAGACACAGCGTTGGAAGGCCTCCCACAAGGTGGACCGATGACCTGGTGAGGGTCGCGGGTAGCCGATGGATGCGAGACGTACAGGACCGGTTGTTGTGGCGACACTTGGGGGAGGCCTATGTCCAGCAGTGGACGTCTTTCGGCTGATATGATGATGATGATGATGATGATGAAAAGGTCGTATTTGGACGCTTGGTCGGAATTGATTTAGTGGGATCTTTATGTCCCGTGCTTCTTTTTAGTACAGCAGTCCCAGTCATTATGTGATGATGGAGCCGCCGGTCATCTGATAAGACTAGCAGGCCTAGCATCAATCAACCATAGATGTGGAGTCGCTCCGACAGACACCCTGGAGACGCTAAGATGCTCTGGTCACGTTAAACTTGGATTGATGACGACTCGAAGATACTAGTAAGCAGAACGGGACCTCTGTAGGTACCTAGATCTTTGCAGACCAACTAATTTATGATAATCAGAAATAAGCACGGTTGTCGCAGTGGTTGAGCGATTGGTTGCTACACTGAGTGTTGTGGGTCCGATTCCCGCACGGAACAAAATATTCGTATGGCCTACAGATAGTTGTTCCGGGTCTGGCTGTTTGTATATGTGAGTTATATGTTTGTAAACGCACACAAGATTGAGATGTAGGAGGAATTCCTAGTGTGGGGCAACATATTAAAAAAAAAACATTTTAGTGCTCGTTCTGAGCCTTCTAAAGTATTCGAACTTAGATTGAAATTACATGGATGTAAGCAATTTGTGCTTCAAAGATGTAGAAATGAAGCTCATGCGCAACCAAGCTACCTCCAGCGAAGGGCCTTCTTTGTTGGCTTAAATAATGCAATGAAACTGATGATGTTATTATTTTTGATGCTCTGAACCCCCGTCATATCTACTTGAAAAGATTTGATTTCTTGCGTCTTTTAATTAAGGACTTCGAGCGGGACGTTTAGTGTACCTACTCTTGAGAAATCCACTTAAATTTAATTAAGGTCCGTACTTACCTATTACAAATCGTAAAACTGTTTTGGCTTTACTTGTATTAAGGCCCCTTTAATATTTTTTTTCTTGTCTACCTCATACGTGCAGCTATAAGATCGCTGACCGGGGGAGCTCTTACGTAAATAATAACAGCCACACGGGTCGAAATAAAGGTTAAGCAACGCTTGCCAAGGTCGGTCTGTGGATGGGTGACCTTCTGAACATACTGAGACTCCTTCGTGCCTTGGAAAGCAGGTTAAGCCGTTGTGCCCGGCTGTCATTTGAAGATCTTTGGCAGTCGTCACGGATAGTCAGAAGCCAGAAAATCTGATGCCAGTCTGTCAGTAAGGCGATTAACACACTACTACGCACCACGCAGCGCAGCGCGTGTATGCTTGTTCTAACGTTGTAAGTACCTATCTCCGTTTGTCTAGAAAACACGCACAGCAAAACACACAGAAAATGCATCCACGTGCGTTCATTGTTGACCGTTGACACGCAACATGCAGCGTGATGCATGGCAGTGTGATAACCGCCTAAGTACCGTGTTACCCAGTTACTGGGTTGTGGAGTTCAGATAGGCAGTCGTTCCACATACAATACTGGTATTCAGCTGAATCTGGTGTCACTGTTAACCGACCCCTTATAGTTGGGAAAAGGCTAGGCAGGAGATGAGCCATAGACCGCTGACAGACAGGCAGATGGACAGCCAAGGTTAAGTTATATGGTTATGTTGGTTACCGGTGGGTACGGAACCCTAAAAATGAGTAAACATTTATAAAGGTGAACAATCAATCATTTCAGACATTTTATTTTGACGCGTCGCTTACGCTGATCCCAGGCGAGCTATATCTCATTACAGATAATTCTTATTCATCAGTAAAAGTAATGAAAAAAAAAATTCTGTGAAGTTTTAAAGTGTGCGTGGACGGCCAAATCCGGGACTATGAGGAATATCGAAAAACTCTGAAAGGAGTCACAAGCCCGACTTTGACGAAAACTACATTAGTAGATTTATGAAAAATCGTTATTCCTAGCCAGGAATCGAACCCGGTGATTTTGAAAAAAAAAAACATCCTGTATTATTACACCATCTGAAACCGTCGTTAATAAGGATAAAATTCTGGGAAGTAATTACACAAGGCAAACTAAAAGCTCATTTAAAAAAATACCTTTTTTTTCCGAGTTAGCCCACCTACATAAACCCTGAACCTGATATTTTTTTCAAAAATCCAATGATGTAGTTGCAGAAACGCAGATACTCGGGCCCGATGTTGATGATAACTAAAACTTCATCAAAATCGGGCTCGAGACTCCTTTCAGTATTTTTCGGTATTTCTCATAGTTTCAGATTGGGCCATCCACGACGCACACTAAAAATTCAACCTGTATGTTAGAGTTTAGTTCTCATTCTTAGGCTCCGGTTTGGACCACATTCTTACCTGATGGAAAGCGATAATGTGCTCGACGATGGAGCACGCTGTCCTAGAAGCACGCTTGATTTTTAAAAGGCTTCCAGGTTGAAAACACAGTCATGTCCTAGTAATGTCATATTTAAAGACAATCCAGTAGTACAGCTGCTATTAGTTATACAAGTTGTCTGTGTAAGTTTCTGAACTAACTTCGTGGTGTCACCGTGTTTTATATTTACAGAAACACACAACACATACCAAAGCTCGACAAAATTGCGCGCCAGTTGCAACTGCGGCCAGCAGACATGGCAAGTGTTATATGCAAATAAATTATCTTTTTCGTGGAACACAGGCTTCCGTCCCTTGAGAGAAACCGAAGTGACTAGGGTTAGTTAAATGTTAGAGAGGTTCTACCTACTATTCCTTTTCAGGATTATTTTGTTCCATCGTGACTAGGAGGAAAGTGTTCCAGGATTTAGTTTATTGTGTAGTGCAGCAGCTCGTCTAACCATCTAAGTTTTATTACATGGCTAGACCACTCTGCATAGTCAAGTAATGGAAATGTTAGCAATCGAGTATGTGTGAGTTTGAGAGGAACTCGATCAACATCAAAGGTTGTGAATATCACCGTAATTGCAAACTCCGTAAGATTGTAATAAATATTTTTTAGATTATAATTTTTCGACATCACGTGATCATCATTTTGAGTACAACAAATCTCATCCAAATTCAATAGTTTCCGATATATCCGTGCCGTATTGAGAATAATGTTTACAATTTCACGGCGTCTGCATTTTACCGGTGATATGAACAAATGAAAACCAGATAATAGGTACAAATATTTAATACAACTTAATTAAGTAAGTGAACTATCTACAAATTAATTTCTCAGCTGTGTTGAGATCGTTTGGGGCAGCACGGACTCTTGCATGGCAGGGGCGAGGACGGATCACCTTTAGTTTTTTTGGCTGGACATTTTGGCCAGTAAGTGTCCAGAATGATGGGTGCACAAGCAATCATACTGACAGCAAGAACCGCCGTCATGCAACTCATACAAACTAACATATTACTTGCCGGCTTTGAGACACTTGACGAACTTGTGCATCTCAAACTGTCGGTAACAGACTGGCACGCACGCAAGAATCGTGGCAGAAGCGATCAGGGCATACAATGAAAGGCAAATCATTTTTCACTAGTCCTGTGACTTCGCAGGACCTTGGTATTGACGTTGATGGATGCTCTTCAAAGAGTGGCAAGGTTGAGGGATGCAGAGACGGGCTTTGATGCGCGGTTCTCCACGTTATACTGGAATTAGAAGTAAAGAAAGTTAGTTGTATTAGTGTGATAGATACGCCTCCGTATCAGTATCAGTCATATTCTCAAAACGTCCTATTAGCAAAACGCTCAATTCGCAAATCGTCCTATTAGCAAAACGACCTATTAGCAGAATGTCCTATTGTCAAAGTACAGTGAAGCTGAAAATTTTGTATTGGTTTTTTGACGTGGCTCTAAATATATCTAATAGGTCGTTATGATACGGAGGCATAGGTACACCTTATAGATAATGGTACAGACTAGCTCTGGAATTAACTCATGACGGTCAGATGTGTCGCATCTGGAAGTCATGGGCCAAGTCTTCGCCCATCAGTAGAATAATGAAGGAAACAGCATCCAGCAACCAGATCCTTGTTATTGTGTTTTTTTTTTAGATCATGCACCAAAGTTGATGTAAATAAATAATGTATTGCTTTCTTAATCTGGTCTTTAAGCGGCGATGTCTTGAATTCCTGCATATAACCGTCTGATCGACCGTTGAACTGTTGCTTAACCTCTGTTATCTCAATATAACCTTAGTTGCTAAAAAAAATCAATGGCCTCAGGTGTGGCGTTTTTTTTTTTTGTTGTGTTCGTAATAGTTCAAGATTAACAGGTTCACTGAGTCCATAGTGGTAAGAATTTTTGGGAAATTGAATTTTCGGAGAAATCCAATTGAAAAACCCGTGTGAAGCCGGACGGGTCGTTAGTCCTATGAGTATTTTAGCCAGAATTTTGAGTGCTAAAGATCCAGAAGTACCAGGAGCTACCTGGGACAAACGGTCCAGTTAGGTAGGGCTAACTTCGAGAAGAGGTCAACCGTCGAATCCGACTCGGCTGGGCGGCGTTCGGGAAGTTGCGTGATATCTTCACGTGACGAAAGTCTATGAACAGTGTGTTGCCAGTGATGAATAGGAACCGAAACGTGGTCACCATTGTGAGCGGGCATCCAAAGGGCAATGGAGAGGGCAATGCTCGGAGTTTCCTTGCGTGATCGAATCAGGAATGTTGATATCCGCAAGAAAACATAGTCCGAAGGATCGCCAAACTGAAGTGGCAGTAGGCAGGGCACATTGCTCGCAGGACAGATGGTCGATGGGGCCGAAAAGTTCTGGAGTGGCGACCGCGTACCGGAAGACGCAGCGTTGGAAGGCCTCCCACAAGGTGGACCGATGACCTGGTGAGGGTCGCTGATACCGATGGATGCAAGTCGCACAGGACCGGTTGTTGTGACGACACTTGGGGGAGGCCCATGTCCAGCAGTGGACGTCTTTCGGCTGAGATGATGATGATGATGATGAATCTGTAGTACCAAGAAACTCGAAACATGTCGGGCTATTTCTGAAACATGTCGGAGTAGTTTTGTATTGTGAGCAGAAAAAAGTAATTAATAGGATACGCGAAATGAGTCATGGTTACTTGAATAAATAAACTGAAATTGAATTTATTAATAAATATTGGACATCAGGTTATGACCCTTAGGAGAAATAACGTTGAGCCAGACAGAAGAAATGGGGCAGGCGGATGAAACCACGGGATAGTTCAGCTCAGAAGTATTTTTAACTTTCAATGTCAGTAGGATTAATACATTTTGATATGATTGGATTATTTCTTTCTGGAACCAGTTCTTAAGGTCACGCAGCCAAAGTCGCAGGCAGAAGCTATTTAAAAAATTCGAGTTCACAGGGATATAAATTGGTATCACGAATTTTAAACTGATCTAGAAAAGTCAAAAGTCGTTCATTAATAAAAATTGTAAAGCCAAAATTTTTGCATTTCAGCCCCCAAAACATTTGAAATTGACAAGAGCGAAATGGAAAAAAAAATCATACTAACCTCTGATACACAATATTCCAAAAAACGCCTGACAACGTGCGCTTGCAAAACTTAATTTAGAGGCAAATCAAGCCTCTGTGATGTGGCTATCCAAACTAATGGTTAAAATAAGCGCATACATAATTTCATCATAGGTCTTTTTAAAAAACCAATTTTCACACAAAATTTAAGCCATGACAATTTGTTGATTGACAGTACGCTCCGACGTCAATATTTGAATGTTCTGTTCTTTGATCGGTTTTTGTGTTTGCTGCCAGTAAAATTTGAAGAACCTCTTCTCATTCTTAACCTTTTCTTATGTATATAGAATTAATAGAACCTTCTTCTTCATTCTGCTGCTTAGGAACTTAGTTAACGTTGTCATCATCATCATCATTATATCACCCGAAAGACGTCCACTGCTGGACATAGGCTTCCCCCAAGTGTCGTCACAAAAACCGGTCCAGCGCGTTTCGCATCTATCGGCTACCAGCGACGTAACGTTGTCAAGCAGCACGGAATCACTGCACTGGCAGTGCGAGACGCCATTACTACTAACATTCGTGCTCGGGCTATGAGCACAATTTCGGCTGCCAAATAAAAATAAAAATCTTATATTATTTATTTTAGACCAAGTCCATTATTTAGTTAGAATACAACAAAATTAGAAACCTGTTAGTACTTATAGTACTAGAAAAATAACAATTACTATTTACTAGGTATACCCACGCTACAGTGGCATGTATCCAAAGTCCCAGTATGGGGCTGTCTCACCTGTCCACGATTGTTTTCAGAATGCTATTGAGCTGGCGCGCAACCTGCGCATGATGGAGGCGCATTGCTTGCGCATGATGGCGTAAAACCATATTAGTAACTGTAACACTACAAATTATATAATTTTAACATTTTGCCAATACTAGTTCCAGGTTTCGATGCAAAGTGCAGAAAAAATATATACGTGCAGAAGGTGTAGTCAACATGTTACTCAAATCTAACATCGACATCTTGTTTTCATCAAGAGAAGTTAACTCGCCGTCAAATAAATGTACCACTCTTGAACTTTTAGTCAAAAAAGTATGATAATCTTTTAAGAAGAATTACAAAACTAAAAAGTTTTCATGAATGACTCTATGAAGAAAATTAAAATTTAGAATAATCAATGTCAAACTGCCATTCAGCTTGATCGTGTTTTGTTTGTGTCACAAGCTTTGAAGAAAAATTCTTATTCACCATTCTATGAAAGGAAAAAAAACTTATGCAAGTAATTAGGTTCGGGTTGGCAATTTAATATTGCCGAAATAAACTAGTAGGACAATAAATAGTGTTTAAATGAGACTGTTTGTGTGTTTGTTGCTGACTTGCGCGTCAGTGTGGGGGTACCCGGAGGGAAGGTCGGCGGACAAGCAGCCGAACCTTCCGCAGCTGGCGCAGCAGCTCGCGCTGCAGGGCAAGAAAGACAACAGAGTGAGGGAAACCCCGCGAGACTGCAAGGGAAAGTGCGCCTCGAGTATAGCCCAGAAGGCAGCTGCTGAAGCAAAAGCAGCTCAGGCAGCACAGAACGCCGCGGGGGCTCAGGCAGCTCATATGGTACGTCCAGTGACACTTGTTTTTGGGAATGACACGTTGAAGACTGAGAGACCAGCACCAGCTTACAAATTATTTCGAAGTATCTTGACAGCGTCAGAAAAAGACTTTGATCGACATCTGTCATTGCTAATGTTGTATACTATTTTTATTCCTCTACTAAAACAGTAAATTATAATGATAATTTTAAATTTTCAGGTAAAAACTCAACTAGCGGAGAAGGCATTACAAGCAGCAAAGGCAGCCGAAGCTGCACTAGCCGGCAAGCAAGCTGTTGTGGAACAACTCCAACAAGAAGTGAAGGAAGCTGAGGCAGTGGTTGCTGAGAACACAGCTGCCGTGCATCAGCAACAAGGGACTGTTAACGCGGCTGTACAAGCGGCACAGCAGGCCACAGCTCAGGTAGGCTTCTGCAAATATTCACTACTAGCATTCGTAGTTCTATCTTTAAGATTCCTTAAATTTTACATCTTTTCAACTTCCATACTATTGAAAAAAAAACTTTAATGAAGGATAAAAAATGTGGTAATAAAATTTGATAAAATCATGAGTTTTTGAGGTAAAATGTTTATAATTTCAAATCTTGGTTCGTATTGTGTATCTTCAACAATTCCTACCTGATCAGATGAAAAGGAATTCATAGTTTTACGAAGCATTCAATATATTGGCGAATACGATGCGGTTACTACCATAATCTAATGATTGTTTTAAATTCTAACAGTACTTGGTAGTAATTGTTGAAGTGCCTCATAAGCTTTTTGAATGCTTCGTAAAACTCTGTTTTCTCTTTTCCTCAAGGTCTAAACGGGGCCCAGGCGACTTCAAGAACCATTCGCCAAGAATATATTTAAAGCAAATTTTTGCGCCATGTTGCTATGTATGTCAATTTATACATTTGTCATCACAGCAACGACTTTATCTTGCATCCCCGTCTGTTATAGAGCATACAAAGGAAAACTATTCAGTTGTTTATGTACTGGTGGCGCAAAAAAAACATGTTGAGTCATTAGAATGGTGGATAAACGTGGTGTTATAATCTTTTTTTATAAAATACAGTCTGTACATAATCAAATACCTCGAAATAAACAAACTTGCTAATTTATTTTGGCAGTGATGATGTAGTTTTCTTTATTTTTAGTTAGTCTTTTTTGTCTCTAATATTGAAATATGAAGTCATTACATATTTGAAGACAAAAGTTACTTTTAAAGTGACTTTCTCACTCTTGACTGAGGTTATGCCTAGTCTTGTAGTTCGACATTTGGGTTGCCTCAAAAATGGTTTCTTAAGACTGCTTTATTTTGCTCTCACACTTACAGCATAAGCTAATGGTACAAGCGGCTCAGCTAGCAGCACAACTTGAGAAGTCAGCACACTGCGTTTTAGAGAAGACTAAATTCGGATTACAAGAGAAATGTCATAACCTGTCGGAGGCAAGAGCAAGACTGGCACACTTACAGCACAAACTGCAATGCGCCTGCGCTGAGTGCGCAGCGACTAAGCAGGCTGCTCACTGCGCATGCGAGGCGGCCCGGGCAGCTTGCGGCAACGCCAGGAGAAAGAAGCACGTCTTGAACCAGATCACTGCAGCGACGAAGGACAGCAAACGGGGACGATGATCGAGCAAGTAAGGAAAGTACGATTAAGTGATTGAACATGAGCTAGAAGTCGGGAATTCTGATGTTGTGGCGGAGTCATGAGAAAACATTTGTGTTAAGGCTCATCCTTGTGGACATCCACGAAAGACATCAAAGTTGTCGTTTAACAGTTCAATAGAACGAGTTTTGGATAATTGTCTCCATAAATGCTTTGCCTGCACCTGTTTTTTCTGCACTAATAAGGAATTTCCGACAACCACCAGAAATATCAGATCTTCATGTCCGCCGCTGAAGGAGATTGATGCTGGTTTCATCATAGCTATCTTAAGAAACTCGTCTAAATGCACTAGCTGTCCATTATAGCGGTTTACTATTTGTGTTATTGCCTCAAATAACCAAACAATTTCTTTGAGCTGTCATGGTAACTTGTTTTGGATCGTTTTTCTTTCCTTTACTGGAATTTCTACAAGAGTTGATTTCATGCGTTTTTCAAAGACTTGTGGCCAAACTAAAGTGTTCACGCTCAAAAGATTAATTTACTATTGTTCTATTTCCAGTCTTATTTGATATACATTTGAGTTCGTTGTCCATGTACTTAGGTAAGTTGTTTTTAATGTTATCTTTAGTAATCCAATGAATCGAAATTTTGCCAAATCTCTTACAGAATACGACATATATTATTCTTTTTTAAGCTGAATACAGACTTCTAAAAATGAATTACAACGACAGCTTTTGCATTTCATTTTTACAGGAATGTAAATAAACATATTCTTAGCCGAGGATTCACTTTAGAGGATGCGTGAATTGCGATGAATTTATGATAATTTTGATTAGTAACTATATACTTTAGTTTTATAATAATGTGTGTTTAAGACGTTTGAATTTTGATATAAATGGTTTCGTATAAGCTTCTGTTAAATATAGTGCGTATAAAGAAAGTCTTGTTTTATTTTTTTATAGTTTGAAATTGAAAATCCTCTCCTCTTGATTATTGATATTCATTATTTATTCATGAATACATGATTATACAGGGTGTTCCAGAAAGGTGTGGTCATATTTAAATTAAAATCCGACCAGTAAAACAGTTCGGAAGAAATGACTTTTCAAGCAGTCTGATGCAGTTGGTGACATAAAATCTATGATTGAACTAAGTAAATTTTCATTTCTTTACAATGAAGTAGAATTCTATATTCTCACTTAGCGGTCCTGACTGCCGTTTTCCTGCCCGAACGTTGGCTTTTCGTTACAAAAAAATCTAGAAAGCAATGAAATTGGTGTACCACTTACCGGAACCGATTGTTAGGCGCTGGACACACACATAAAAGACGTAAGACGAGGACGGGGTGCGGATATATCTCTCTTTCATACAAAATGTATAGAAGCGTCACGCTACAAAACATAGGAAGGACAGGGCGCGGACACGACACTTGTCTGCGCCATATTGTAAAACATACAGAAAGGACGGGGCACGGGCGCGAGTGGAAGAGGGACTGGCGAGAACGGGGGTGCGAGGGGGTGCGCGGGGGTGTGGCACTTGCGCGTTACAACGACGCGCAAAATTACACTGCCACAATTAACCACGTCACATCCGTGCCTCGTCTGTGCCTCGTCTTTTCTATATGTTTTAAGAAGTCGTGACGGCGCCACGTCTGTGCCCTGTCCGCGTCCCGTCCTCGCCTTACGTCTTTTCTGTGTTTCTAGCGACTTAGGGGTCCAGGGATCCAATCAAACACCAAATTGTTTTTAGTTAAAATCGGTCCTGCTGTTTAGAAGGAATTCAGCGATATACACAGAAACACTTGCCGAAGAATATCATCATCCATGAAGATTTTTTGACATTTAAATTAAAACACTGTTAATTCAATATTATAATTTATATCGTAATAGGCAGTGCCACTTAAATTAGTCTTATTATGTTTACTTATATACAAAACGTTATATTACTATAAGACAGGACTTAAATAATATCTACGGTGGAATATAAGTTACAATCTAGCTGGTTGTACATAAATACAACGTGTAACAGAATAAACGCAATACCTCTTAAGGGGTCATTGTACTCATCATTATGAACAACTTTTACTATGGGACCAACCGAGAAAACGCGATAAAAAAATCATTTGTTCAGTACATTTTGTCCGAGTTTTTCGCACAGAAATGTATGGGGCAGTCGATTTTTTTGCAATTTCAGTGTTGGCCCCATGTTAAAAGTTGTTCATAATGATGAGTACAATGACCCCCTAAGAGGTAGGTATTGCATTTATTCTGTAAAACGTTGTATATGAGATGGAACTGGGTCTGGCTATCAAGAAGAATGGACTGTATTATTTGGGCTGTGTATTATACCTATATTTATTTCGTTTTTCTTTTCTTTTAGCTACTAAGCTTCGTTCGGTTTTAATATCATTTTATTTTGTTGCTCTAAAAATTAATTGAAAAATTATTTGTATTAATGACACCGGGATATTGCAAATGCCGTAAGTTCATAATCTATCTCGTAAAATTGTGAACTCATTTTCTTAATAAACACGGATAAATTGGAGACTCAAACCGGGTGAATAGGAACGGCAGGGGTGAATAGAAACAAAACTTTGAGGTTTTTCACTTTAAAATCATAATATTGGTTGTCTAAGAAAGCAACTTTATTTTATTTATATCATCATCATCTGCCTAGCCATTTTTCCCAACTTTATTGAGGTTGGCTCCCAGTAAAACCGGTTTTTTTTACGTGGAGCGGCTGCTTCTACAACGCATTAGATGGGTAACACGGTACTTCTTGGCAAGACTGGTGTCAAGATTTTCTGGCTTCTGACAATCGGTAACGACTGCCAAAGATCTACAAATGACAGCCGGGACCAACGGCTTATCGTGCTTTCCGAGGCACTGAGGAGTCTCGATATGATAAGATGGTCACCCATCCACAAACCAACCTCGGCAAGCGCTGCCTTACCTTGAAGATCGACCCGTGTGGCTGACATGTTTTAGCCACGAGCCCCTTTTCCTATTTTATTTATATCAATTCAATAAAATTGCGGACCGCAAATGCTACTAACATGATTTAAATAACGTAAAAATCTCCTAAGTTTTGTGCCGATTTACCCATGCGTTCCCATTCACCCCGTTTGTAGATATTGGATGGGAAAGATTTATTACAATCTTACGGAGTTTGCAATTTATCCGGTGACATTAATATTGGAAACTATTAATCCTATTCAGTGGTTTCGAAACCTTACTCGAATACACAGATAGACGCGGCCGTGCGATTTTGTTTCATATTTCTATTCTATTAAGGACCAATATTTCAGTCATTAGATACTCGCTTATTTTGATTTAATGATTGAAAATTAGACCTACAGGATTTCGTTTCCATCGTCGGAAATCTTTTATCCAAGGAATATTTCAGTTCGACAGATTTGTATTTCTTTTTGCAATTATCAACATTTTTGACAAATTTTAACCGACTTCAAAAAAAAGGAGGGTTTCTTCTCAATTCAGTTGTATTTTTTTTTATTTCAATTCTAAATTTGTCCCAAAAGCGGTCACCAAAACTTTTATTCCTCAGACATGAGTTAGCTATCTGACGATTGTCAAAATCAACCCCTAAATTATAGAAATTTATTTTTTGTTTTTGGTAAACAGTGTAATCTCTACAATCGTTGAATTCGAGTCTATAGTATTTATATAATAAATAAATGGTCACTAACGCTTGTCGAAAGAGAGTGGCCAAAAATGGCCAAGGGTTATTTTTCCAACGTCTGATTTATTAATATAACTAAACTTGAAACTTCTCGTGACCCAAGAGCTGGCTATTACTTTGGGCAGAGACTAAGCATTGCCATTCAACGTGGCAATGCCGCCAGTCCCTTGGGCACATTACCAGCTGACAGCGTTGAGGACGAATTTTTTGATGCTATATTTTAGTTTGTAGTAAGTTTTGTGTATTTTTTAATTTAAGTACACAGATAGACGCAGCCGTGCGATTTTGTTTCGTATTTCTATTCTATTATGGAGCAATATTTCAGTCATTAGATACTCGCTTATTTTGATTTAATGATTAAAAATTAGACCTACAGGATTTAAGTTATTAATTTAATATGTTTATAACTAAACTGATCTTTAAAAGAGGAAAACCTGACAAAAAATTTAAGCTTGTTCTAGGATAGAATCTTTCTGGTCTTGGAAAAATCAGCCCTAAATCAATTGATCCACTATGATAAATCACGGAACTTCACTGTAAAGCAAAGACTGTAAAGTTTACTGTAAAAATTGTTTCCGTAATTTTATTCTTCAATCGTATTCTGAAAAGGCAATATTTTGATTGTTGTTTCTCAATTTGCTCTACAATAAAGTAACGTGGCTATTTGCACGTCCATTGATCAGTCGTAACATCTTACGACTGATCAATGGACGTGCAAATAGCACGTAAATTCCCATTTCATTAATTTCGTAAATACCCATCGGTATTTACGAAAATCATATTTTGCTATTCCACACGTAAAAATATCACACATACTTACATACAAATACGTCCATTCTCCTTTGCCCAAGTAAAATACATAAAATTTGACTTAATACTATTTGTCTAGTATACTAAATGCATCGTTTAGGTTCTGTGGACTGAAAGCCATGTTGCTGTGTTTGTAATTCGAGTAAGGCGAGTTATTCGCTGACAGGGCGCTGTCAGTGTCTACATAACCTTGGAGGCCAGGGAATGACTCTTCATCTTCATCATCATCATACATTGGTGAATTTTGACGGGTTTTCGGAATAAATCTCGCTGGAGGCTCCGCATATTGTCCACCCACAATGATCTCATCTTCAAACTCATCTTGCTTATTCGGTTTCCAGGGCTTGTTCACGACCTTAGAGTCCGCGAAATAGAACGGTCTCTTCTTCCGGAAGAAGAATTTAATATTATCCTGCATTACGTGCTTGTCTCTTATAACTGGATCCAAAGCGTCTCCGTGGCTATCTTTAGGGGTTGGCGTCACGAAATTGGTGTACGTTGGCTCTTTCTTTGTGAAAGCGTAACTGCTATCAGAGCCAGCATACTTGTGGTTCCATTGATAATCCTGCTTCGTATAGTCATGAATGTCGCTGTGAGGAGACGACTCTTGGAAACTATGGGGAGTTGGGTAAAGGTCGTTGATGCTTGGCTTCAGTGGTGCGCCGTAAGAGTCGACAGGGGGCTCGCCATGACTTTGTTTGTGGGCCTGGTGTTCTACCAAGTGTGTCGGTGGCTCACCAAAGCCTGAATTATCAGGCACAAAGAAGGAATAATGAGGCATTTTCACAATGTGTCCAAAGCCTGGTCTGCCGTTTGGTCTTAATTTAGGAACACCGTATTTTGGTTTATTTTTTGATGCTCGCTTTTTGCTGGAATATGGTCGTTGAGTATTTTTCACTTCAGGTGGTCCATATTTCGGGGATGTAGTTCTCGGCTTCCCTCTACGGCTTTTCTTTCCAGGTTTCCTGGTTCCTTTAGACGGCCTGCTTTTCTGTCTCGGTGGTCCATATTTGGGCTTTAGAGAACCATATTTTGTCTTCGGGGGTCCGTATCTTGAGTTCGATATTCTCCTGTAGATAACTTTGGGTCTCTGGAATATTTTGTCCATCGGGCCACTATTAAAGTCTACTATCAAAGTTGCTTCTCTTTTACTTATTCTTTTGCCATTTTCCGTATCTTCTACTTCTGTGGTTTGTTCTTCTGCTCTGCTGCATGATGCTGTTACTGTTATCTGAAATTGAAAAACATTGGATTTTAGTTTTTTGTTGAATGAAGCATGCACAGCACCAATCTTAAACAAAGTGCAATAATTTTTGCATCAAACGTTTGAAACGTCTACTTAACAGTAATAGATCAATGTTTTTGTGTTAGTTTCTGCTGCATTATTACAGCCCCAATATGGTGGCAGAATGCTAGTTCACGTGACTGTAATGATTTAAGAAAGTAAACGCTTGCGCTGGTTTGTCTCTCATTACAGATTCTAAACAGACTAAAACGTCCACACAGGCCTTCCATGATGGGAAGTGGGACGAAATTCTAATTTAGGTTCAAAGCTGAATAATTAGGGTGTTTACGGAAACTAAGTTAGCTGTCGTATGGCCTAGGGTCACAAGGCTAAATATTAAGAACTGATCGAAAAGTTTCCTTCACCCGTGTGGTGGACGAAAATCAAACTGGAAGAGGTTCAGTCGGGATAAAAAAAGGAAAGATTTCTATCGTTCATCATATCGTTTCAGACTCAGTCAAATGTAACCGTTGGTTAAGTAGTTTACACGTGAAACGTTTAAGGCATCCTTTTTTGCAATACAGTAGTAAGTACAGGTGTAATGACCCCACACACCCGAGTGTCAGAGTTTCTAAGCCGCCTCAAGGGTCTCTGACATGGTTTATATGACGACCGCCATTTGGTGGCCGGGACCACCGGCTTATAAATGGTTATTTGTAAAACACCAACAACCTTTCAGGGGGTGAAAGTACTCATCACTATAAACAACTATTACTATGAGACCAACCCTGAATATCAAAAAATAAATCAGCTGTTTCATACAAAATGTCACCCGATGAAAATGTATGAAATAGCAGATATTTTTTTAGATTTTTCAGGGTTGGTCTCATAGCAAAAGTTGTTTATAATGATGAGTACTTTCACCCCCTGAAAGGTTGTTGGTGTTTTACAAATAACCCTGTATGTGCCTTCCGAAGCACAGAATCATTTTTTTATCAGACAATCAGGTGATTCAAGCCTGCAATGTCCTAGCCAAACTGGAAACAACTTTACCAAGTATGCTTCCCGTGGAAATCGAATCCACGACCACTGGGTCACAAGAAAAACGCCTAAACCACTCGATCACGGAGGCTTACTCACTAAAACTACCAAACTTTGGCACATGACAATATTTTCTAAACCTTTCCCACGATACAAAACTAAACCATGTCTCTTATATAAAAATTACCATACAAACGACGTTACATCTTATTGTCAGTCACAGTTGTCAGTTGGCATTTCTTTCTATGCTAATTCTGATCCCTAAGGTCTTCTGCTACCGCTTACAGACATACATGAAAGTATTAAGAAATGATGCGCCTGCGTCACTTTCTAGTGCGTGCACGATAATGTGTCTGTAAATCTTACTCTTGCGCAGTTTTAATGGCGATAGAATGTGGGCAGTTTGTTCTTTTTTGCTGTAAACGGTTTAACAGATGGGAGGAAAAGTTTAATGGTTATATCTGCTTGTCATAACGTACGTATCGTGTGTCGACGCCTACCATCGTTGTCTTAGTTGTCCTATGCGTCGTCCTAATTGACTAACGATCGTACAAGTTAACGATGCGTTTTCGTCGCGCTATGAAAATAATCGTGAAAATGATCCCGAGCTCGCGCAATGATTTGCTTTAGCATCAATTAGGATACTCTAAACAAATGTGTATATTTATGTACTCTCGTCGTGCGACAAAATCGCATCGTTAACTCGTACGACCGTTAGCCAGATAGGACGACGCCTTAGTCCGTATGAATGGTTGAGTCCATAATAATGTTTAGGATATGAAGTTAGCGAGTTCCGGGTGGGTAGTTGGGATTTTCTTTATTAAAGATTTTTTGATCGTTCCATTTACATATGATTCAGTAAATTGATAAATAAAATAGGTATTTACTACAGGACCTACTTTTTTTTTGGATGGGTGGAGCGGAAGGGCATAGGAAGGGCGTGTCAGACTCTTACTGACCAAAACCATCTGTGTTCCTCATTTGCGTTCCAGGGCCGCGTTCACTCGGAAAAAATTCCGCAACCCTGGCAGCATTAACTACCTAGTTAGGATGACAAAATGGAGTAGGTATTCAATATGTACGGCCATGTGGATACTAATCTGTCCGTAAATGCTCGATCATAATGCAAAAGTATCATCATATCAGCCCAAAAGACGTCTACTGCTGGACTTAGGCCTCCCCCAAATGGGTGGGTTTAGAAAGAAAGAAAGAAAGAATAAAATTGATTTAGCACATACACGTTTGCCATAATCGCCACGCTTGGCAGGCGGGTTGGCGGTCGCAGTGTAGCTGTAGCAATGTACCTACAGAGGATACTGCTGCCCATTCTCTGGTGAGCATAAGTATACTGTAATCCCTTTTGGCAAAATGAGAAAATCGTCTCATATACACGGTACATTATACTTTTGGCTTGCTCATAAATATTAATGTTTCAAACAGTAATGTGAGTCAGAAATAATATTTAAATTAATAAATTCTTGTCTACTTTCCAGACACAACAATGTTATGCGAGGTCAAGCTAAACGTCAATTTTCTATGACTGATGTTTGGATTTCTATAAGACAAAAAAAATGGCACCTTCCTATTTTAAATTTCTGTAATGTTAATTTCGCCTGTACTGTACTGTGCAGAATTGTTTATATTTGTTATAAGCAAAAGATCGATATGCAGTTTCTCCAAGGATTATCCAAAAGTTCGTAAGTCAAAAGTAGAAATGCCCTATTGGTTTGGACTTTTACTAAGACATTATGTCAGAACTGAGGTTTGACTAGGCAAACCTTGGACGGCACGCCCTTTGGTGTTTAACTAGAACATACCTTATGTATGTTTTAAAGTTAGAAATACATAAAAGGGGAGGTACAAGATTATTTAATGTATATTTAAAAGAGGAAGAGACTCCTCCGTGCCTCGGAAAGCACGTTAAGCTGTTGGTCCCGGCTGTCATTTGTAGATCTTTGACAGTCGTTACGGATTGTCAGAAGCCAGAAAATCTGACACCAGTCTTGCCAAGAAGTACCGTGTTACCCAGATATTGGGTTGTGGAGGTCTGGTAGGCAGCCGCTCCACGTAAAATACTGGTATTCAGCTGAATCCGGTTTGACTGGGAGCCGACCCTTATAAGTGGAGGTCAGTGGTACTATTAAAAATATTTCACTGATAGAAAGCTCCCCAGCGCTATTTTTGTCTCCAAAAATGCACGGTTACTGGTTCTTAGGGATCACGCCACGGCAACGAAGTGGGCTGCTAATCTCTAAGAAAACCTTTTTCATCTTACCGTTGCTTTCCCAATCCAAGGCAAAGATTTCAGAATTTCCAGGATTGCGTAATTTTTTAAAAAAAGTCACCGCGGCCCTGGAACGCAACGGGCAATGGAGGAGCACGGATGGGTTTTAGTAAGTTAAAGTCTGACGCTACCTTCCACTCCGCCCAGAGCGGAAGGACTCATTTGATGATTTCACATCCTTAAAAAGAAAAATTCTGTTATATTAAGAGCGTTTACGTGGTACGGCTTTTCATACAAACTTTCAAATCCTTATTCTACAAAATGAATGAACCGATTTTAACGAAACTTGGTATGCATACGCTAGATATCCAGGTCTAATCGGTTTTCTGGTCCTTTTTTTGTTGCGCGCATGCAACATTTCTTCGTACGGCAAGTGGTGCAATGCCTTCAAGCGGGTAGAGTTTGTTTAGTGGAGTCATAGTGATCAGAAAACATTTTTGAAAAAGAGTTCAGTTGGAAGGATATAGTGATTTTTTACTTTCTATAGAAAACTTAAAATCGCTCTCTCTCTCTCCCTCTGAAATCTTTTTCAAAAATGTTATCAGATAACTATTTAGACCTGGATATCTAGCGAATGCATACCAAGTTTCGTTAAAATCGGTTCATTCATTTTGAAGAATAAGGACTTGAAAGTTTGTATGAAATGACATACGGCGTACACGCTCTTAAGTCAAGTTAGGAGTGAATAGTTTGCATTAGAATGTAGGCAAGCATGCTCCATCTTCGACCACATTATCACTTTTCATCAGGTGAGATAGTTGTCAAGCGCGAAACTATCAATGATAATAAAAAATTAAGAACCTTTATTCATCATCTGCCTAACCTATTCCCAACTATATTGGGGTCGGCTACCAGTCAAACCGGATTCAGCTGAATACCAGTATTTTACGTGGAGCGCCTGCCTACCAGACCTCCACAACCCATTAACTGGGTAACACGGTACTTGTTGGCAAGACTTGTAAGCTAAGGATCCGTTATTATACAATTTAAATTAAATCAGTCTGACTGTGTAGAATTCCAAAGCAAACCATATGAAGAAAGTATTTAAACGACCTTCACATAAGAGTGAAAAGGAAACTACTTTAGTAATTATGTTTTTACGATACAAACAAGTTTTTTTAAAATAATTTATTCAAATCGTTTACCGGATTTAAGCTGTGACGCGTACTAAACATCGTCGATGTCATTTTATACTTAACTAGCTGTGCCCTGCGGTTTTATCTGCTGGGCACAGCTTGACTAGAACTGGGTTTTCAAATGCAAAAATCTAATCGGTAAAGTCGGCCATGGTATGACCAAGGGAAGTAGCGATTCATTTATATATATTACTAGTGGCCCGCCCGGTCATCGCCCTGATATATTTTTTTTTCAATTTTCTCACCATTTAAACCTTTCCCGGACTTCCACAAATATTTCAGAACCAAAATTAGCCAAATCGGTCCAGCCGTTCTCGAGTTAGCGTTAGCGAGACTGACGAACAGCAATTGTTTTTTTTATGTTTAAGGTAAGAATATAGATATGCCTATACCAACGAAAAACAGTAATTTAAAAAAATTAAACCGACTTGAACTGTAATTTATTTAAATAATAACTAAAAAGCGAGAAATAAAAAATTTTATCTTTAAAAGAATCTAGTATTTAAAATAAATAATCCATTTTTTTTTGAGATCGGTGCGAGCCTTTTGGAATAAACGTTGTCAGTTGGTAGTCGTATGTCGTATATCGGTATACCCTGCCTACCGCAGTTAGGCTACGTGCGCAGTTAGTCTAGACTAACTAGATAATTTGTTTATTGTTGCGCAAGTCGCCCTAACAGAATTCATAAAAAACAGTTGAGGCATGAAAACATATCAAACAAACAATAAAAATAAAAGTCAGGATTAAGAAAAATCAAAAAATACTATGAAATAAAAACAACTGAACTAAAAATACTTGCAACATAGGTACCCTCTATAATCGAGCAGGAAGTATCTAAAAATATTATTTTATGAGAAAATATAACAACACAGTAACATTCTTGTTATTTAATTGCCTACATCAACAATTAATAATTGTTGAAATATTTAAGAAGCTTGCTCGCTAACTTCCGTAGAACATTAGTAATGGAGAAATAAACAATGTGACAATTCGTATCTTTAAAATGACGGTATGGTGAGGATAGTCTTCTACAATGCCTCATTTTAAATAGGAATGTTTTGTTCTGTCGAACATTCTTTTATACTGGATAACTTTTTTTCCAGTGCGCAAACTTTGAGAACCACTTCTGCCCATGTAAATGAACAACTTTCTCCAAGAAAGCCATAGTCAATTCCTAAAAAAAAATTTGAACTTCCCATACAAAATTGTCATCAACTGACCACAATTTGTATGGGAGACTCAATTTTTTTTTTAGGAATTGACTATGGCTTTCTTGGGGAAAATTGTTCATTTACATGGGCAGAAGTGGTTCTTAAAGTTTGCGCACTGTAAAAAAAATTACCCAGTATACAGGGTGTTCTTGAAGTGGGTGGTCAAATTTCAGGGTGGTGTTCTGTATCTACTATACAATAAAGAAACAATATAAAAAAGTTAACCCTTTTTTTAAAAATCCGATCACAAAATAACGACTTAAAAATGTCCAAAAATCCCTTTCAAGCAGGCTAATGCAGTTGATGGCGTTTAATTTAGTTCAATCACAGATTTGATGCCGCCAACTGCTTCAGAGTGCTAGAAAAGTTTATTTTTTAGGGTTCTGTACCCAAAGGGTAAAAACGGGATCCTATTACTAAGACTCCGCTGTCCGTCTGTCTGTTCGTTTGTCTGTCACTAGGCTGTATCTCATGAACCGTGATAGCTAGACTGTTGAAATAATTTTCACAGATGTATTTCTGTTACCGCTATAACAACGAATACAAAAAACAGAATAAAATAAATATTGAAGTGGGGCTCCCATACAAAAAACGTGATTTTTTTGCCGTTTTTTTATAGATAATGGTACGGAATACTACGTGCGCGAGTCTGACTCGCACTTGGCCGGTTTTTTATAACCTCTTCATTACATTATGAGGCTGGGTTTAAAAAAAAACATTATTTTTAATTTGACATTGTTTCTTAACTGCATAGCAGCTACAGAACACCACCCTGAAATTTGACCACACACTTTTGGTACACCCTGTATACAGAACTAGCAGTCGCCCGTATGGAAGTAGGAAATAATCCCAAGGGAATGTTCTCTTGGGATCCCCCCTTTTAAATTCCCCCGGGATAAAAGTATACATCCAGGTTATAAACACAATATGTGCCAGTGCCACCAAATCCGTTCAGTACTTTTAGCGTAAAAGATTGACAAACATTAATTCATCCAAAACGTTATAGGAACACATTAATTGTGCGTACAGCTAAGAAGTAGAATTCCTTGCCAGAGTCTGTGTTTCCTGATAGCTACAACCTGGAAGTCTTTAAGTCGAGAGTGAATAGATTACTTCTAGGCAAGCGTGCTTCATCTTCGACCACATCATCGCTTACCATCAGGTGAGATAGTGGTCAAATGCGTGCCTATCAATAGTAAAAAAAATCCTTCCATAGTAAAAAAAATCACATTTAATTAAAGTTGTATTTGAGTAGGGCTGAATTTGGTTTCAATTTTTTTATTATTTTCGTGAATCGTTTCAACGCATTGTGCGCTGCTCCTTAACTCAAGATAAAGTTTCCGTTCGCGACGAGACGGAAATGAGCGATCTCACCAGTTCATTGACATTGTATAAAACCGCAAGTTATTTGCAAGATTGAGAGAATAATAAATCGCAGAATAATTCCAAGGCTATCTATTTTTTACGTAAACAATAGTCTTCGTTCGTGATGGCGCGTGCTACTCGAGTGTTACTCGTATTTTTTTTTATAATTGATAGGCACACGTTTGACCACCTGATGGTAAGCGATGATGTGGTCGAAGGTGGAGTGGAGGCTTGCCTAGAAGTACCCTATTCACTCTTGACTTAAAGACTCCCAGGTTGTAGCCATCAGGAAACACAGACTCTCGTAATATTGTAGTGAAAATATGTTAGCCTGTTAGCGATGTAGAAGTTGTATGCCAATACAAAATTTTTGACATTTTCTTGTCCCAAATATACAAGTGGTCGGCACAACATGTCTCCGAACCACCTCGAACCAACCCTTGCTATTGCAAGGGATGGTTTTGGCCCAAACCATAGAAGAAATAAGCATGTAGGGCTGTCGAAGACGCTGTTATTCTGGTAAACATAACAGATAAGATAGTCCCAATCTGGGCTTGGTACTGTTACTGTGAAATTGACCTCAGCTATTTATCTTTTTATCTAAAACACGTCCATTGCAATGGTCCAATATTTATCATCGATTAATGAAACGGAAGGCGACTGTGTTGAGTTGAGTCACCGCGGCCCTGGAATGCAAAGGGCACTAGGAGGAACACGGATGGGTTTTAGTCAGTAAGAGTCTGACACTCCCTCCCGCTCCACCCATAGTGGAAGCGGTTATTTGATGATTTCCTATCCATAAAAAAGACGACTGTGTTCAGCAGTGAACTGCGGTGGTCCATGTTGATTGATTTACCGGAAAGTTATAGCGAAACAAAATAGACAAGGTTTCCTTCATTCATTTTCAATGAATGGCAGAAAAACTTGTACATTTTCTTGTTGTAAACGTAAACAGGTGATAACGGGTTGGTCTAGCTGGGTGTTGCTACTTGTCTTCGTATACACTTTTACTTGCGCGTTACTACTGCATTCCTGATTAACCTGACATACGTACTTGTCTTGTTGATACCTAAGTTTTTCCGCCGAAGATTATCAGAGAGCCAATTCTACAACTTTTTAAACAAACATTCACATTAGCATCTCGCAATCGCAATTGCATCTCGCGAACTGTCAAAAAAGCTTCAACTTCCATACATTTTTGACAGATTGCAACTGACATGCAATTTCGAACGTTGCTTAAAAATTTGTAGAATTGGTACTCTGGTGTCAAGAATAATAAAACATTTCTAAGAGCAACCGCTAGAAAACCTGCGTTTAAATTTTAGAAAAACCGCATCTAAATCGGTTCACCCGTTTAAGAGCTACGGTGCCACAGGTAGACACACTGACAGTTGATTATAAGACCTCTTTTTGCGTCAGGAGTTAAAATTCATTTTGTACATCGATTTTGACGGGCTGAAGGATGGTGCCCGTTTTTTAAGCTTGTGAACAAGTCATTGTTTGAAAAGCATGAGAGAGAAGTGTGTATGCAGAGAATATAAGGTGCTATAAAATTATCTGCCATCCTCTTGAGGGGTCATTGTACTCATCATTATGAACAACTTTTACTATGGGATCAACCCCGAAATCGCGAAAAAAAAATCAGCTGTTCAGTACATTTTTTCGAGTTACGCGTGCAGAAATGTATGGAGCAGTCGATTTTTTTTTCGCGATTTCGGGTTTGGTCCTATAGTAAAAGTTGTTCATAATTATGAGTACAATGACCCCTCAAGAGGATGGCAGATAATTCTATAGCACCTTATATATTGATGAATCTTTCGGTTTTCAATGGCATGTGTCTTGTGAGTGTAGTGTATATGAGTTTGCCTTGTTGCATATGTGATACTATAATACACATAAAGTTAAACTAAATAATTAATTCGCTGACTGGTGCTTTACACTTTAGCCTGCCAGAGTTGCGGATTATGTTCGAAATAGTTACCGCAGCCCTGGAAAGCAAAGAGCACTAGGAGGAGCATGGATAGGTTTTAGTCAGTAAGAGTCTGACACTCCCTTCCGCTCCTTCCATAGCGGGAGGAGTCATTTGATGATTTCCCATCCATTAAAAAAAAATGTCGGTCTCTTTACGGTAATAAATCGAACCAGTTAGCTGGTTGGTAGCTGCTGGTCACTCAGGGAGTGCCGTTCTATCTTCACTTGCATACTCTTTATTTACTTTATTTCTATTCTAAAGAGAAAGTAACTTAATAAATCACTAACTCCAATCTATTTACATTATCGTAAAAAAACTGTCTAGCTTGTTAGTTGTCTATCCAGTTTAGAATTTGTCAAAATAACACGTTGTTTTAGTTAGTACACATTGTCACAAAGAATTTTAATTAGTTAAAACTGATTTGCGCTTGAATATTTGGTGATGATGAATGGCGCATCAAGCTATCAAACGTTTGTTGTTTGTGTTAATTGATAGTTGATAATAATTTATAATTGGAGGTAAATTATTTGGGTATCTGTAAGTGGCTGGTGCCTAGTTTGGAACCCGGAGGTAACCTGTAATCTTTATTGTTAGTTTTAATCTCACAGCAAGTTAATGTAACACGGTGTTAAACTGTGTATGTAATCCATACTTATACAGGGTGTCCAGAAATACGTGGCCATATTTAAGTCCCCGTACGTCAGTCGCAACATGTCTGTTGCTTTAGTGCACACACGGGTGTACAGATGACATTAGGTAGATGCCCGGTATCTTACAGTTAAGAAATAATCATCTGCCTAGCCTTTTCCCAACTATATTGGGATCGGCTTCCAGTCAAACCAGATTCAGCTGAATACTAGTACTTTACGTGGAACGGCTGTAACACGGTACACTAAGAAATAATATCAAAATATTTTTTTTTTTTTTTTAAACAGCTACCTGCATCACAACACTTACTACATCAGATTGCGTCAACAGTTGAAGCAATCTGATATAGTTAGTGGTGTTTGTTTATGTTCAGTAACAAATTTGATGCCAGTGCACTCTGCATCAAACTGCTTGAAAAGTGTTTTTTTTTACTTTTTAGTCGTTTTTTGGGGACGGTTTTTTTTAAGTCAATAATGTTAGGGATATTACATATAAATTGCATATCAAATAAATAATCGCCTATCAATACATACTCATCATTTATATTCTTTTTTACATCAAATAACTTACTTCACTACAAATAAACTAAATGTTTACCAAAACTCAAACTGCAGATAATTCCAAATCATACATCAATATGACATTACTTTTTTCCTCATAATGCAATACAGTTAAATTTATTTTTGTACAAAAATATTACATACATAGCATAAATACTGACTGCAAAGAAAATTTTCAATATTTCATAGCAAAATAACTAACTTTGACTCGACTGTAACGGTTGTTATATCAAGAGAAACTGGATGCAATCGGGACTTGAGAGCACTCCTTTTTTTTATAAACCACACAGGAAGTAGGAGCCCCGCGAAGCGGGGCTCCGTCGACCAGACCCACCATCAACCATGCAAAGAATATTTTAAGGTTTGGCTAGGTCTATTCGATTTGGATAGGTCTATTAGATATAAGATTATTAGCTGTACATTGATGAAAAAGCTTTTGCTTTAGGAAAAATCGCTGTACGCTGCGAAAATAAATTGTAGTGTGTTTAGTGATATTTTGAGTTGAATATTTTGCTGTGCAATCAGTAATTTTGATGGGAATTCAGAATTTTATTGCATAGAAAAAGGATATTTTTTGATTTGCGTTTAAATACTACCCGTAATGTTAGTGGCTTTTATTTATGTTCAGTAATAGTTTTGATGCCAGTAACTGCATCAAACTCCTTGAAGTGTTTTTTTTTTTACTTTTGTAGTCGACTTTTGGGGTCGGTTTTTTTGAAAAAAAAGTCAATATTTTTATTTAGATATTTTTTATCTAAATAAAAATAGAGAGATAACTCATAATCAAACCTAATTTTCATAGTGTTTTTATAAAAACTTCCGCACCGAGAGAGCACCAGTATGAAGACATGACCTTCCACTTTCGTAATGCTAAATCTTCTGTCACAATAATACTATCAGCGAACATTCGCATTGTGTAATATAACAATTACAATTTAAAGATCTTCTAAATAACAGTTTTGTTCCAAAAACTCATATCATTGTGCATTGACATAGTTAAGCAGAGCATTGCCTCAATGACATAATATACGAGCAAAAATATACCGTTCTTAATAGATCCCGGAAGACATCAAATCTATTGTTTAAAAAAGTTATTTCGAAATACTATTAGAAAAGCATAACTTAGTTGCCTTTGTTACTTATACATGGTGAAATTTAATTCATGGGCATCCTTTTAAGGGGTCATTGTACTCATCATTATGAACAACTTTTACTATGGGATCAACCGTGAAATCGCGAAAAAAAAATCAGCTGTCCAGTACATTTTTTCGAGTTACGCGTGCAAAAATGTATGGAGCAGTCGATTTTTTTTCGCGATTTCGGGGTTGGTCCCTTAGTAAAATTTGTTCATAATAATGAGTACAATGACCCCTTAAAAGGATGCCTATGAATTCAATTTCATCCTGTGTACATAAGCTATTTAATTGTTTAACTGACGTCATAAAAAAGAGGAGGATTTTTTATGTTCCTTACTTCATAACTCCGTCAATTATGGAACCGGTTTGAAAAAAATTCTTTTTTTTAATGAGAGGATATACTTTCCGAATCCGTATGTTGGCGGACATAAAAGAATAACACCATCCCATTACTTCCCGTGGGTGTTGTAAGAGACGACTAAGGGACTCACCAGAGAATGGGCAGCAGCATTCTCTGTAAATTGCAACAGCTAGGTAAACTGCGATCGTCAATCCGCCTGCCTAGCGTGGCCCCCTCTTTTGGGCGAGGCTCATGTCCAGCAGTGGACGTCTTTCGGCTGATATGATGATGATGACTTTCCGATTGGTTCAGTAGTTTGTTTTTGGAGTGAAAACTTCTTTAGCGGCGTTGTGCACTTTTTGGGATGGGTTTAAAATGTTAAACTCGCGTCAGGACACGTGACCTGATCGAAAATTCGTAAGACGGATAATGTAATATAAATTGTCATTATTGTGTACGATAGCGCAATAAATGAATATTGTATTTAACCACATAAATTATAGTACTTTTAAACTGATGTATAAAGCAATTCGTGCGAAATTATTCCCATACCATTCCAAAATGTTAAAAAATGCACAACGTTAATGTTCAAGTTTTCACTTCTGCCAGCACTCCCGGAGTGCAATCCGTTGGTTTTTTTTTCCTTTATGTGGTACACACAATTTGGGGACAGTCAGGTTCTTGCTGATATTATCCTTTTAGGGCCGAACTCATCCACACATATTAGTATATTATTAACTTAATATAACAAATACAAGTGGGTTTGTTTGCTTCTAACGATTTTACGCCTAAATCACTAAACCGATTTTGATGAACTTTGGTACAGGGATAGATGGGACACGGTTTTATGCACTATTTTTGCAAAAATCTTAATTGCTAACCATCAGGTGAGATAGTGGTCAAGCGCGTGCCTATCAATAGTAAAAAAAAAACTACATATTATGAACGCGAGCGAAGTCACGGCAAAAGCTAGTAGGTAATTTCATAAAATAGTATAAGTAATGATATTTATTTACTTAATTAATTAATATTTATTTATTTATTTTTAGAAATCCATGCTTACTAATATTATAAATACAAAAGTCTGAACTGAATTGCTCAGCGGATTTGGATGAAATTTGGTACACGAGTACACCACTTTCCGGAATAGGATACTTTTCATCTCAGGAGTATTTTTGACATTCGCGCGGCCGAAACCGCTAGTAGAAGCTATACGTTTTCATTCATCAATAGTTCAAATAAAAAAAAAATTGTAAATAGCCTTGAATTAACCGATTTTAATTAAACTTCCGACGCATAAGCAGAATACAAAGAATAAAGCCATTTTCGAAAAATAGTGTTACAGCTAAATTCGACCGATTTTAAACTTTCCATAGAAACAGAGATTTTCAATTATATTAAAAAAAGACATTTTAAAATTACAGATTTACTTTATATTAGGGAATTTTCACATGTTGGGCCCGAGTGGTTAATGTTCTCTCTGACAGCTCTCTCTGATAACTTTTAAAACATATGAATCCTGATTATGCGTGGAAATTTCATTAAAATCGGTTCATTAATTTCGAAAAATAAGGACTTGAAAGTTTGTATGAAATGCCGTACGAAATGGCGTAAGCGCTCAAGATAAAAATATTTTTTTTCGGAATTGCAAACCTATGATAAATACAAATTTCAAACCTTCAAGTAATAAATTGAATTATGTTTGTAAGGTCGCCACCTCCACGAGCGAGTGAATCACCACCAGTTGACGTTATCGTCCTCAATGGTACTCTTCGAGACGTCGCGATAGTATCACTGTATGGCGTGGCGACATGTTCATAGAGTTGCTATATAATGAAATGACAGAACGATAAAATCGACACGAGACACTTGCTTGTGGAGGTGGCGCCTAAGTATTTTGATTCAGAGTCATAATATTTAAATTACACTGCCTACTCGTGAAAGCAAATAATTATATTAAACATACAAAGTTTATAACAACATCTAATTCCCAAAATATCTTCTAAAAGTTACCTAACAATCGTACACAAACAAAACAATTTAATAGAACAATAGCATGCGAATGAAAATCGAAAGTATACGAGATGAGCCGAACGAATCGCGTTTACATATCTCTTATACGAGTTCTATCACGAACTGCCGCAGTTGCTAATAAGAATTTAATCAATGTTGTTATTTATTACCGTGCTAGGTGATAATGAATTTTATAGTTAATTTAAGGAGCTATGAGACGAGGGAAAGATTGAAGAAACGATGGATGGATTGTATAAAAGATTATATGGCTGGAAATTGGGTGACTACTGAGATGGGGACAGCGAAGTGTGAAATAAGAAAAAACAAATATCATCATCTGCCTAGCCTTTTCCCAACTAAATTGGGGTCGACTTCCAGTCAAACCAGATTCAGCTGAATATATTTTAAATGGAGCGGCTGCCTACCAGACCTCCACAACCCATTAACTGGGTATCACGGTACTCCTTAGCAAGACAGGTGTCAGATCTGGCTTCTGACAATCCGTAGCGTCTGCCAGAGATCTACAAATGACAGCCCGGACCAACGGCTTAACGTGCTTTCCGAGGCACGGAGGAGTCTCGGTATGTTGAGATGGTCACCCATCCATACATCGACCTTGGCAAGCGTTGCTTAACCTTGAAGATTGACCCGTGTGACTGTTATTATTATTTATTTTATAAGAAGAAAAGACAAATAAACTTGTATAAAAACAAGAGAATGATGATAATAAACAATAATAAATACTGTCAATATGTTTTAACATGCAAGAGACAACTTTTTGCACCTCAAATCATGCCTGAATCTCCTATCTTCATATATATAAAATTCTCGTGTCACAGTGTTAGGTGCCATAATGATACTCCTCCGAAACGGCTTGACCGATTCTCATGAAATTTTGTGTGTATATTCAGTAAATCTGAGAATAGGACGTAAACTATGTGTACGGTAGGTGTAACCTACGTCTTTCTCCATATCCCAGGCTATATATCTGCCAAATTTTATGGCGATCCGTTCAGCCGTTTTAGCGTAAAAGCGTAACATACAAACAGACTCACTTTCGCATTTGTAATATTACTAGCTTTTACCCGCGGGTCCGCCCGCGTGGCTGTCGGTTATCGCGTAAAAAAGTTGCCTATGTCCTTCTACATATCCCAGGCTATATATCTGCCAAATTTGATGGCGATCCGTTCAGCCGTTTTAGCGTAAAAGCGTAACATACAAACAGACTCACTTTGGCATTTATATAGGATTGCACACACAGAATAATACACCACTTCGACAGACTAGTTGTCAGTCTAAAGCATATGCTCTTACCACCCTTGGTGGCACAAGGTAATGGCTAGGTCAATGGCTGGTGGGCTAATTAGTCCACCTAATTAACCGGAGACTACACTTGTGTTGATGATCAAACACCGTGAAGTGATATCGGTTTCACTAACGGAAAGTGGAAGTGAGGAAGGTGTCGCAGCCAATTAGCTTAATCAGACATTTTATTGGTTGCCTAGCCTTTTCATTTAAATGCACCGATTTTTCAGCGACCTAAGTGACATCTTTTGTTCAGTATCGTTTAATGACTTGCCCATGTTACTTAAGTCGCTGATTAAACAGCACAGTTCAATGAAAAGGCTAGACTTTTAATGAAACGGCGGATTCAGCTAGTTGGCTGCGACAGAAGGGACTGTATTTTTTTTTCATTGAGGCGGTAAAAGCTTCAAGTACGTAAGTAACTTGACTTGATCTATAAAGATTTTATTAGCTTTTGCCTGTGACTTTGCTCGCCTTAAAATAGGTAGGCTATAACCACCTCTTCCTTGAGACGGTTACGGTACCTATACGGTTTTGGTACAAAGATAGGTGGGATCTTTTCCATCTATATCTGTTCCAAAATTCATCAAAATCGATAACGTCACTTTCGCATATATATATTCATCATCATCATAATCATATTAGCCAATTGCCGTCCATTGCTGAACGTAAGCTAGACCGGTCTTGACCATTCCGCATCCATCCGCTGCCATCTTGCCGCAGAGCGTCCCACACTACGTTTACAGACACCCAGTTCCACTTCAACATGCTGATTCTTCGCATAAACATAATTTAATAATATTAATTATGAATAGGATTTGATTGACCTTTATTGTAGGATACTAAAAAGGCAAATAAAGAACGAAGACTAGCTTTACGCGGACTGTATTTACCTCTAATTATTTAGGTTAAAGTTTCTCACATCATCGGGGTGATGATGTAAGCAAAAAAACGTCCATTGCTGGACCTAAACGCTACCCCAGAATTTGTTCGAAAGAGTCACTGTGGCCCTAGACAGCAAAGGGCATTTAGAGGTACACGGATGGGTTTAAGTCAGTCATCATCTGCCTAGCATTTTCCCAACCAAATTGGGGTCGGCTCCCAGTCAAACTGGATTCAGCTAAATACCAGTATTTTACGTGGAGTGGCTGCCTACCAGACCTCCACAACCCATCACTGGGTAACCCGGTACTTCTTGGCAAGACTGGTGTCAGATTTTCTGGCTTCTGACAATCCGTAACGACTGCCAAAGATCTACAAATGACAGCCGGGACCAACGGCTCAACGTGCTTTCCGAGACACGGAGGAGTCTCGGTATGTTAATATGGTCATCCATCCACAGACCAACCTCGGCAAGCGTTGCTTACTTAACCTTGAAGATTGGTCCGTGCGGCTGTCAAGAGTCTGAAACTTCACTTCCACTTCGCCCAGAGCGGAAGGAGTCATTTGATCATTTCATGCTTTAGCATCCCTCCAGATTTTTAATCGGTTCACCTAGTGGTAGGTCTTTCTAAGCAGTGTCTTCCAGTACGCGGTTGTCATATAGAACCTTTCGATCTCTCATCGACCATCCGTTCTAAGCGCAATCAATCCTGCGTATCGACTTTATCATCTGCCTAGCCTTTTCCCAACCAAATTGGGGTCGGCTCCCAGTCAAACTGGATTCAGCTGAATACCAGTATTTTACGTGGAGTGGCTGCCTACCAGACCTCCACAACCCATCACTGGGTAACACGGTACTTCTTGGCAAGACTGGTGTCAGATTTTCTGGCTTCTGACAATCCGTAACGACTGCCAAAGATCTACAAATGACAGCCGGGACCAACGGCTCAACGTGCTTTCCGAGGCACGGAGGAATCTCGATATGTTATGATGGCCACCCATCCACAGACCAACCTCGGCAAGTGTTGCTTAACCTTGATTATTGACCCGTGCCCGCTGTAATTATTTAGCCACGAGCTCTTCCGTATCAGCATTTAAGTTCGTTAAATCGTTTGTTATTAGTGGGAGTTATGATCGGAGGAAGTGCAAGTAGATAGGCTTGTAAGCCACAACTAATACGATGAACTCATAACCTACTTCACATAACGATAATACCTAATAATCTACACGCTAATCAGATTAAATTACATAATTAACACATAGAAGGCTTGACAATGAAAACAATATGGCTGTCGTGTAGCGAAAGTGTTTGCGGTGACGCTACGCTGATAGAAAAGTCTTTCGAAATGATAGTGGTGATTTGATTTGACATCATTATGTGCCATTTTCTTTGTTGTATGTAAGTATGGTGGAAATTTATGACCTGATCGGTGTCTAAAGTATTTAAGCCGTCAGTGGCAGGCAATATGCTGAAAGGTGTAGAGAACAATTTTGTGCGTTGGATTTTTCAAAATAAAAGCTTCATTGCATTGCCTTAAAGATCAGGTCCGCTGTCTAATTGTGGTTATAATTTACAAGTCTTTCTAATTCGAAGAATCTTCCTTTAATCTTTCTTTAATCTTCCTAATCCACGAGGACCCGTACATTCTCCTGACACTACACAATGTTGAGTTCCTTTCATTATCACGAAATTGATGATGAGAAATGATGATTTTTTCAATGTATAATGATCACTACCTGTGCTAATGTGGTCATTAAAATTTCGCTTTTAGCGATTAAGCCATCCATTGTGTCACCCTATGTATTGTTTTCTTTATCTATATTTTCTGTAACTTATAAGGTGTACTTAATAAAGAATGTTCCATTCTCTTGTTATTCTATGTGTCGTATTCGAGAACTGGATAAAGAAAATCCGGTTGACCCAGTTTCGATAAAACAAAACCCATGGACATTGATCGGAGTATCAATAAATTTTCTCTCAGTTCAAGCACTATCTTGTTGCAAAGGTGAAAATGAACACAAATGACCGCCATATCGGGTGACTAGCCTATATTGTAACTATGTATCCGAGATAGTTTTATGATGATAATAATTAGATATAAATAGAGTGTCTATGTCGCAGCCAACTAGGTAGCTAAATCCGCCATTTCATTTAAAGTCTAGCTTTTCATTGATCTGTGCCGTTAATCAGCGATATAAATGACATGCACAAGTCATTAAACGATATTCAACAAAAGATGTCACTTAGCTCGCTGGAAAATCGGCACATTTAAATGAAAAGGCTAGGCAACCAATTAAACGGCTGATTAAGCTAATTGGCTGCGACATCTATATCTATATAAATCTCTATATATAGCTAAATCTCTGAAAAGATAATCATATTTGATTGTATCAAGTGTGATTGGATAATTTTGTAAAAAAATTACAAACAGGCCCAACCACTGCAGCTCCTGAAATCAAGATTCAACAGTAGCATCCCTAGTAAAACGTCGAGTCAATGAAACTTCACGAGTCCCGGAGAAGCGATTCAACTGTCCTGTATCATGAATAACAGCGGAGGAGTAAGACAAACCCAATTTCTACTAGGCTGCTTGGTAATATTACCAAGTCACTTTTACTAGCCGATTTCAAGTCTGGCCTCGTCAGCTAACAATATAAAGAGATAAAAAGAGAAAATCGCATAACTATTAACGTTTTTATAAAAGCCAATGTTTACTCTGATGACCACAACGTTGTGTAAATAATAACAAATGGTTGACCAATGATTGATGAGTATTCTTATGTAAGACATTACCATCTAACAATAAGTCAGACTTTTTTATTCCGATACTATGGGACAACAGGCCCTGAGTCTAGTTCCTTTGAAGCTTTTTTTTATTTGAGATGGGTTTACTCTTGACTCTAGTCTAGGCAGAGGTGACAGAGACAAAGTCAAGGCCTTTTTTTTAAGGTTGGGAAATCATCAAATGACTTCTTCCGCTCTGGTTAAGGCGGAAGGGAGGTTGTTAGACTCTTATTGACTAAAACCCATCCGTGTTCCTTCTATTGCACTTTGCGTTTCAGGATCGCGGTGACTCTTTTAAATTCCGCAACTCTGGCAGGCTCTGGCCCTAGCGAGCCCTAGCTTTTTTTTGCTCACTGCGCTTACCGGTGCACGTGGAACACAACGCGCCGTCGACTTGGGCCTGTTCTGATCGGACGGCGAGCTACCCATTGCTCGCCGTCCGCAAGCATCAATCACTGCGCCATGCTCAGGAGCATCAGTACCTGAGCGGCGCAGTGAAAGTCAAGGCTTAATGGTACGTACCTTATTAATCTTCCTGGGTTGCGGAAATGTTCGAAAGAGTCACCGCGGCCCTGGAACGCAAAGGGCAAATAAAAGGAACACGGATGGGTTTTAGTCAGTAAAAGTCTGACACTCCCTCCCGCTGTGTCTAGAGCAGAAGAAGTCATTTGATGAATTTTCTATCCACAAGAAATAGTTTATCTGACTGAGAACCACCACTGGCTGAGAATGTTTTATGCATTAGTCCATGTCTGTGTGTATAGGATCTTGAATAAGTTGAGTTTTATGCATTCTCAAAATGTAGGTAGGTATAACTGTTAATGAAAGCTGCTGCTGGTTTGTCTGTGAATGTTCTTGTCTTGTTTTGTGAGTAAAAAAATATGATTTTATCTATTTCGTCAGTAAGATTTTCTATTGAAAAATATTGGACACGTTTTTTTGTTTTATTTTTTTTTTTTTATTTATGAATGAGCTAGCTCTTGACCTCGATCACGCCTGATGGAAAGCGATAGATGAGGTCCATGATGAAGCGAGCGTGCCCAGAAGATGCCTTGAGGCACTGGTACTCCCACGCGTCGACGAAACACAGCATGCTGCTTGACGCCGAACTCCGGTGGGAGGGTGGTCGCGAACCAGGCGGGCGTTAGCCCTACCACCGCAAGGGAAGGATTGGCCAGTCTTATAAGGTGTTACGTGAGACTGTCCAGGATGCGCCGAGCGCTCGGTTCAGTTGAGTGTCAGATGGAACAAATTGCGCTACACGAGGAGGCTCCTTCATGCATCCCAAAAATCCAATATCAAACCAATAAAAAATGACGAAAATAAAGGCATCAAAGATGGCTTGTGATGTCACTTTCCTGTAAAAAGTGTATCGGTCTGTGACGTCATATGAGTTTTCAACGCACTGTATCCGTTTTAAGAAAAAATACGTCCAATATTTGTTTGAAATCTATCGGACGGTCTAATTAGATTTTTTCAGGACATTTTTTCTACGACACTTTATTATGAATACCTAAATTAAAGCGCTGTGTTAAATTTTCAACTCTCGATAGCTTCCACTTAAAATAGTGCAACAAACAGTATTTAAAATTCATTTAGTCTTTGAAAACGGGTGTTTATTCAAAATTAGATGCAAAAATCTACAGTTAAGTTTTGACAACATCCCACGTATGGGTATTTTCGCTGGTAAGCTATCGATTTCAGTACATTTCATTGCATCCTTAAAAAAGTATTAGAAACAATCGTTTAAGCTTTTAAAAACGAAAAATTACTACTTGTCAAAACATATCCAATGAGCCGAAATACGATACTGCTACCTCTTTTGGTTGTGAAGTTCCAATGGCCTCCTTCCAGCTGCATCATCAGATCAGGCCGTAGTACCATTTAATTGCATTGTCTTCAAAGTTACATAAGTATACCAATTATAAGCTCAATCGGATGCAAGAAACTGCTTGAAAAATGGATTACTAATTTCTAACCGAACACCATGCCAACGAAGCAACTAAAAAAAATCTTGTAAAAATGTAGGTACCTACATCAAGTTTTAAAACATTCCAATTGGCTTATGTTTGTTTTAAGTTATTCTATGGTATTTTTCTACGTTTCTAAAACAATTATCTCAGAATAAGTCAGCAAGTCTTTTATTTATAAAAACTTTCAAAAGACTTCAAACCGGTTTGAAACGTGATAAGTGTCTAGAATTCTAATAGTGACACGGTTTGTATGAATTTATAACTATTTCGGACTACATTTATTATGACTTGGTCTGAGAAAATATTTACACACGTTGAATTATGGTACTGTCACCTTCAGCAGTGCGATTCTGTCGGTAGATTCTGTCGTCATCTCAAGGTGTACACCTAGGCGGAGTGAACGACAATAGAGCTGTCATTCCATCTTATTTGTATGGTTTGACAACTCAAACGTTGCGTCGCCGCGTCGTGCGCCCCGCCCGGGTGTTCACTTCGACATGTTTACAGCCGGTCGATTCTGCAGTGCGATTCTCTGTAAGCATGTCGAAGTGAACACTTGGGCGGGGCGCACGACGGGTGAGTTGTCAAACTATACAAATAAGATGGAATGACAGCGCTCTTGTCGTTCACTCCGCCTAGGTGAATACCGTGAGATGTCGACAGAATCGACCGGCTGTTGACATCTCACGGTGCACTGCCGTAATCATGTCGAAGTGAAGGCTTGGGTGATGTGATCACGAAGTGAGCTGTTAATCCATGTTATCAAAATGGAATGACTTCACCCCAAGCCTTTAAATTCAAAACGATAAAGAAGTGAATTTCTCGGAAAATTTCAGTCAAGAGGTATTTGCACTTCGCCGTCGATATATTGTAGCATAGAAGGTGACCAAATATTTTGAACAATTAAAAATGTCAATAACTTCCATAAACCACAAGTTACCATTAATATCTGAACATTCATTACTTCATTAATATCTGAATATTCATTACTTCATTAATATCTGACCATTCATTACTTCACCGCTCAAGCACCGGCAACACACCGGTGCACGGTGTGCGCCGAATTAATCGCGAATTTAATGTTTATTTACCAATTACATAAGATCTATTTTTTATTTGGGAATTTTCACATGTCGGGGCTGGAGTCGTTCATTAATATCTGAACATTTATAACTTGATAGCAGATGCTTGTCAAGCTTGATTGTTATTGACAAATTAAGCATCTGCTCAAATTATATTTTCACAGAGTATTTCTCGATTTCGGGGTTGGTCCCATAGTAAAAAATGTTCGTAATGTTAAGTACAATGACCCCTTTACGAGTTACACGTTGTCAGAATCAACTGTTTCTTCTAATATCCCACCAGATTCCAAACGGAGCTGATTACCCGATACGAATCGATATCAGAATCGAATTATACCGATTATCAATGCACATAATATCTATCGTTCAAACGCATCGTGCTAACACGACAAAGCTTATATCGACCATTTTAACTTGACTCATTTATGTAGCGCTACGTGTCAATGCAAAGATAGCAAAACGGTTAAGTATTTAAAAAAAAACAATAGTGTTATTTCTCTTGGTGACTTATGGCGTACCTACCTTTTGTGATTTAGAAACTATTAGAAGATAATGGATAATTCATAACAGTTTTTTTTGTAGATAATTACCTATTTGAATTATTTATCGTACTTTTTAGATAATTTTACGTTCTTATTTTGCTTTATTTCTGGCGAAAATGGAGGGTTATTTATGTCGGACTCCTGCCGACTACAACTCCATGGTTCCCACACATTGTACATTGAAAAAAGTTCCTCATTTCACCGCGTTCCAAGTTACATTGGCTGAATCATATCATCGCATTTGATGTTAAATTTTCATCACAACCAAGAAACATCATCGCTTCTTACAATGTTTTTTCACCTGACAATCGAGCAATTTACGGCTTTGATGTATTTATTGAACACCGTCTCTGCATGATGATCACTAAAGAATGATTCAATAATGAAGATTGGTAAACAATTTCAGGTCGTTGACTCCTTGAATAGATCTTCATTGTTGACGAGGAAAAGTTATTTGTTTATTTTTATATTAGTCAGCAGTGCAATTCTGTAAACATGTCTATTATATTCTATATGACAAGCAAAGCTGACGTGGACTTTTCTGCCAATGTCGAAGGATTGGGAAATCAAGATAGAATGACAGCAGTGCGATTCTGTAAACATGTCGAAGTGAACACCCGGGCGGGGCGCACGACGGGTGAGTTGTCAAACCATACAAATAAGATGGAATGACAGCTCTATTTTCGTTCACTCCGCCTGGGTGAACACCGTGACATGTCGACAGAATCGACCAGCTGTTCTGCCAATGTCGAAGGATTGGGAAATCAAGATGGAATGACAGCTCACTTGTCGTTCACTCCACCTGAGTGTACACAGTGAGATGTCGACAGCATAGACCGGCTATTTATTTCGTGATGGATGACGATTTATAAATTCCTTACTAATATTATACCTACGTAGAAAAAGTGAGTGAGTGTGTTTGGTTGTGTCTTTCACGCCTGAAGTGCCGAACTAATTTTGATACAGAAATAGATGGGACCCTGGAGACGGTTGTAGGCTACTTAATCGCGAGCGCAGCCGCGGGAAGAAGTAGTTTGATGATAGTTTATGAATATTTATGATACATACTGATTTTTTTAAAGAATGAAAAATCATCAAATGATTCTTTTCGCTCAAAGCAGAGCGGAAGGGAGTGCCAGACTCTTACTGACTAAAACCCATCCATGCTCGTTGTAGTGCCTTTTGCTTTCCAGGGCTAAATCATTCGAACGAATTCCGCAACATGATACATGCTACACGTAGCTTAACATAAATTGGAAATTGTTATTCAAAATAGATTCTTATTATCTACGATTTCGCTTCAAAGTTTTTCGTTGTATGGAAAGCGTAAAACTTTGTTACACCCAGCTAATACGTAACCCATCAAACAGTTGATAATTCTATTGTCCCTGTTATTTAACTTATCAGAAGGCAATTTCTACTAACTTGTTCACATTCGCATGTCAGTTGCAAACTATAAAAAAAGCCTCGATTTTTATACATTTTTGAGAAAATTGAAACTGAGATGTAAATGTGAACGTTGCTCAAAAATTAGTAGAATTTGTACCCTGTATTTATTACAGCAGTGGCTCAATATTTGGGGTTGATAAAAGAAAACTTTGGCTGCAAAATTACGACTGATCGTATGGTTGCAGGTTCGACCACCCGATAAATGCATGCATTTCGTGATTATTCTGTAAAAGCACTCAGAACTGATTCGCCATACTAAACATTGGAAAAGCCTCATCATCGGCCTAGCCTTTTCCCAACTATATTGAGGTCAGCTTCCAGTAAAACCAGATTCAGCTGAATACGAGTATTTTACGTGGAACGGCTGCCTACCCGACCTCCACAATCCATAAGCTGGGTAATTTTCTGGTTTCTAACAATCCGTAACAACTGCCAAAGATCTTCAAATAACAGCCGGGACCGGAGAGGAGTCTCGGTTATGATAGTCACCCATCCACAGACCAAACTCGGCAAGCCTAAGATTTACAAAATCGCAGACAGAACAATCCCTGAAGTTTTATTTTATTATTGCTATAAACAGCAAAACTTGATGGGCGTGCAAGTTCCTTCTTTATTATTTCTCCCCAATAAACGTACTTTTCAATTATTTTCCATCACTTAATACTTTATTATTAGGCACCTAGTATAATTTTCTTGCTAATTCGGTTAGAAAATTGCACTCGTTTAGTTTTTGACTGAATCAGTCGTAAAAATTATTATCACTTTTAAAGATATTAAAACACTCTTTTTAGTAGAATTTTTCAATTTTTAACCTGTCTGCATTTCTATTAAGGTGATTTATGACATCATCCTAATAGCAGTTTATTCTACTTATTTACTGATGTACACACACAGCACAACTGTGCTGTACGCACAGCTTGTTAGGCTAATAAGGCATTTACTTGTAAATCTAGCGGTGTATACAGTTGCATTCTTGATCTACATAAAACAAGCTTTTTTCTTATAGCAACGCATTCTAGTATCATTCTATTGATACGATGTTCAATGGTATTAAAATTGTTAACAGATAATAAAAGTATAAGAGAAAATCATTAGCATATTATAAAATGGAGCTAACACTAACGCAAAAATAGAAATCTGAGGAATCAATAAAAAATAAATATCTATCCTTAAAAAAATATAACTAAATGATTATTTTTAAAAACAAAATAATATTTAATAAGTAGTATAAAAGGTACACTCACCGTCAAAAATATATAACACAAAACGTCAGCCAACTGCATTATCACAACACTAATAGTTCTCGCTGCGGCAGTTTATCTATGAACATGACATGCGTCTGAGTCGAAAGCCCAACCAAGAATGGTTGAACGACGCCGGATTACTGTCGAGTATCCAACTGTGACGAGTGACATGGAGATGATGATACCGCATGCATTTATTTTGTTAAGAGTGGCTTTTTTGTTGAAAGTACTAAAGCCTTCATAGTTATTTTGAAATTAACGGAGTGTTATTTTAACTGTAACTAATGCATAACTTCTCAACTTCTTAATCTTTAGAAACCAATTGATTTAATCATCGCGCTTGATGAAGAATAATGATGGTCGATGAAGTAACTACATTCAATACGATATTTGACTATTATCAAAAATCATAATAAATAAATAAATAAAGTGTTTATTCACAGTAATACATATTTTACGATATAATTATTATTACCTATTCCAAATTGCAAAGCAGTTTATTGGCAGATGTAGCTCCTTTTCTCCACCACATCGAGTACTATTCACACAAAAATACAAGTTTTTAAAACAATATTAAATGAATAAAATCATTGTCATAAGAAAGATATAAAAATACATGCATTTAAAGTTATTTTTCTATCATTGACACGTAAAACGATATTTTTATTTGTTAGTTTGTATGTACCGGGTGGTACTACATGTTCACAATGGTGTGACTGACTTATGACAGCACGCAGTTATTGTTGTCTCTGTTTATCATAGATATTAAAAGGCTCATAGCTCGCAATGTACGATAAAATGATGCATGACCATGATGGCAACCTCTGTTGTTCTCAGCAAACAGAAGGACACAGCTTTCCTTCATTCATTGACTAATATATTTAACATTTCCGTTTTTCCTTTAACATTTAGAAGAAAACAAAAATCATGCGGGTGATTCAACAGCTCTATACAATTCATTCCGAATGAAATGAACGCATGCGCAACTCTCACATCAACTTTGTTTATTTTATTATCTTTATAAACAATGTCTTTCAACTCAACGGTACAAATTGTATTAATTTATTGTTTCAAAATGTTTTGGCAGGTGACTTTGTTGTAGTTTTTTATTATGATAGAAATGCAATGTATACTTCATTACTATGTTTGTAGAAAGAGATATTTTGTGATCACTTGATTACTCATTAAATAGATATCAATGACTTAGCTTACTGTGAGGGCTGGGAGGTGGTGTGGGGTAAGAATTCCCAGATGAACTTCTGGGAGGTCTTCGCCCAGCTGTGCAGTACAGTTTGTGCTGATAAAAAGAAAGAAGTTACCAATGACTTCTGCATTTGCATTTGGTTTGGCCCTAAGCCGACTCCGAAGTCAGGTGGGCCGGAATTCGTAGGAGATCTGGAACAATGTAGCCAGATTAAGGTATTCCGATGAGCCTCATTGCGACTGTGAAGTCACACCAGAAACCATGCTTCATCGTTACACGGTTTATTTTTAGCACAAGAAGCAGGGTTTTTCTTGTTTTTGGCGTCTTCGTTGTCTTTCTCTCCTTATCCCATTATTTGGTCAGATCTCCTCACTTTCCTACATCAAGTCATGCGATCTTGGGTTGTCGTTTCGTGCAATTCGGCTTCTTGAGGTATCTTTCCTTAGAGCTCCACCAGGTCAATGGCGGGTGGCCTCTCTTTTGTTCTGGGAGGTTCTATGCAGTTTGAACCACATGGTCTTTGCTTCGTCTTCTGAAATGGCCATACCAGCGAAGGCGTTTTTCGCCTGATGATTTTTTCTGCGATTGTTGCAACTTTAAAGCTTCCCCGTATGCACTCATTACGGATTTTATCCAGTTACGTTACACCCACCATCTTCATTTTGCTGGTACCTATACAGAGTGTTAACTTAACGCTTGTTAACTTAACGCTTTTTAACTTAACGCTTGTTAACTTAACGCAGCTAGATACAGAGTATTCATGAAAGGTTTGGTCATTATTTAAGGGTGATGTAGGGTGGCTGATATACTACATGTCAAAACATAAAAAATGAGGATTAAAAAAAAGTCGACCAGAAAAAATTACTAAGAAGTAACGTAGAAATGATTTTTCAAGCAGTTTTATACAGTTAGTAACTGCACACATTGACTTCAAGATTACAAATACAACGTTTAAGTACTTTTGTCTCGGTACACCCATATTTCACCAGGTAGGTTTAGGTTCTATCACAATCGCTCTCATGATAATCATTTCTTTGGGCGCCCTCTTCTTTTTGTTAACATTTAATACATTTTTGGGGCTAATAGCATTTTCTTAATTTGATTGCAGCTCCATCTACGTAAAACATTTAGAACTGGAAACTTTCCTTGGAGCCTCACTACCTGAGTGGTTCTACAAGCTGTAACTAGATGGCGCTATCGATATGAAATACTATGTGGATGGAGTTAATTATGCTCCAGTGCTTCGACTAGATTGGAATTGATCAATTCATAATTTAATTTTTAACATTTCCTTGCTTATTTTTTTTTTATTATTAGTGATGGGTTTGCTCTTGACTCTAGTCAATGTCAGATATGACAGAGACAAAGTCTACGATGGAGCGAGCTTACCCAGAAGGAGCCTGTTCACTCTAACTTTGAAGAGATTAGGGCTGTAAGCTTTTGGAAACACAGACGCAGGCAGAGAGTTCCACTCCTTTGCTGTGCGCATTATAAAAGACGTTTGGAAACGCTTAGTGCGAATTGGTGGAATAGCTACAAGGTAGGGATGGTAAGATGAAGTGCGTCTGCATCTTAGGTTCGGTTTAGGTTCTATCACAATCGCTCTCATGATAATCATCTCTTTTGTCTAAGATTTTTTTTTGTCTCGGTAGGTACCTCACTTAAGTTATTTAATTTATCTGTCTTTTTTGCACTTCTAAATCAATACTAGACCATGCTTTTTCGGGTTCGAAACAGAAATTAATCTGCTAGTTTCAGAAAATAATAGTAATACTTATAGGAATGCAGGAACGGGTTTAGCTGTCGCATAAATGATGACTATGATGCATTTGTATGAAATAATAAAATCAAATCAGTGGCATGAAAAATTTATTTGATTTTCTTTTAATTACATTATTTATTACGATATGCTAAAATAAATACAGAAATTGTTCGAATAACTTTATCTTATTTATAATTATGTCCATTTAAATAATTACGAATAATTATAATTAATTCAATAATACACGGTTAAGCTTCTAAACCTAGTTATTTATTTACAATTTAATTAATAAATTAGAGTAAAATTATGGTGAATTTTAATTACTTAATGGAAAAAATGTTGGCTGAACACACGTTTCATTTAAGTATTGCCGTCTTTTTGACAGTTTTTTGTCTTAATTGGACCTTAAGACACCATTTACAGTTTTTATTCAAAGCTATGCAAAATATAAATTGTAATTAATGTTTTTAATTTTTTATAGGTAGGACGTGTACCATATACATAGAACTTTTAGTAAATGGCTGCTAAGATATATATATGTCAGTAACCCACATTAGAGTAGAAAAAAGAAAGTATTTTCTTTGTGTTCATAATAATAATAGTAATGAGCAATAAGTGACAGACTATATGACTGTTTAATTAGTAACACGTAACATTTTTGTTACATTAAAATGTTATTGGATTTTTTTTAATAGAGTTTCCCTTGTTGATAAAAAATTAATATAAGTAATGACGATACGTTCAAAAATTCAGAGCTTAGTCGATTTAAAATACATAAAATCATCCCTCTCTCCATTGAGGTTAGGCAGACAGCCACGGCAAAAGAAGTATGTAAGGATCATAGAAGGTCTTGTAAGACCTTCTATGATCCTTACATACTTCTTTTTTTTCGATTTAAAATTTTAACTAATAATTTTAATACAAATAATAAAATTCAATATGATTTTGAATCGTCAATGCTCATGGAAATCAAAATAGGTGGTTCAAAGCTTTGATATGTAATCGTTATTTGCCCTCAAAGTGTGAATTTACATTATTTTTTAATCTTAATAAATATTGGAAATTAAAGTCACACAATGGAAGATTAAATCGATAATACTCGATACAATACAAAACCTTTAGTCGAACGACCCGTATCGACAAAAATATTTTTTTAATATACAATTAGAAGACGAAATATTTTTTGATACTGGTTCTGTTGTGAATAACACTGAATTTTAGGCTTAAAATTGCAAAATACATAACTGATACCTACTAATATGAAAAGCTCTACCACAGTAGGTACTTAAATAATTTTAGTGATTTCAACTTTTAATAAAATCACTGTTGTTCTTCGATTTTTTTTCTTGCAAAATATTTAGTATTTCCTGAATAGGTCTCTACAGAAGAAGCTTTAAATTTGATCATAACTAATTATTATAGTAACAGATTGTGAGTTTCAGTAATTAAATCTGCCTTCATAATCAAATTTTAAACTCTATAATTCAGTGTTTTCCACAACACACCATCAAAATTTAAGCTATCTTAAATTCTATGTCGACGGCGGAAGAGTCATTTGAACGCAAGGTCACCGATGCCGTACCAACGTCGGTCACTGTAGCACAATGAAATAATTAATAAATACTGGCTGTAATTTTGAGTGGTTTCAGAAACTTCCTTACTCGGTACTAGTAGTGATCAAAGGGAAAAGATAACTGGAGAAATGTGTGACTTTACTCGTACAAGTAAGATTCATAAGAAAGGTAAAAGGGACTAATAGCGCCATAAGCAAATTTTTACTAAAAAAAAACACATCTATGGTTAAAAGTGAACTTTTGTACCAAATAAGATTAATTTGAACACTTTATTGCCCGATGCATAGAACCCCCTCAGTTAGTTGCATCAGCATTTCGAATTCTAGGATTAGAATAAAAAACAACACTATAATATGTTGTTGACTTGTCGGACACAAAATCTCTCACAATTCTTTCTAGTATCTTCCATTGTCTTCATTTAACATCTCTCATCAATCAAAGGCTTTTGCCCAAGGGCAAGGTTCTAAAACCACTGAAATTTCAGCATTCACAGTAAAAAACAATAGCAATATAGTGAAAGGCACGACAAGTGTATTTACATTGCTACGTGGCGTTGGTTCGGCGGTGCTAGCAGTCGACCTTAGGGTTGAAGACATGGTGCATAAGCAAGACCAAAAGGCTAATGTTGGACACATTACAGATACCATTACTGAAAATCATGTTCAAGAAGTATTTAGAGAAATAGGATTAAATGTGATAGACGTTAGAGCTAGCAAGGAAGTGGACAGAGAGGTAACGGCTGATACATGAGCGCCGGTGGGACTATCTTCAAAAATCCGCCTCGAATAGGACAAGTTTTGTATCCCATTCACACAGATTTAAATAACTTTTGACAACTTGTGCAGCAAAGCTTTAAACTAAAGAAGACTGTTGAAAGCCGAGCAAAGTAGGTACTAGATACATTTATTATTTTTCAAAATTCTTATGTTGTCGTATATTTATTTAAAGCCAAGGGGTTGCAAGTGCACTTCCTTGCACCCTTCTCTCGGCGCTCAAGGGCTGATAGAAAGGTTAAGAACAGGCCATAGGTACTGCATCAAATAGTAAGAAATTGGAAAAAGAAACGAATAATGGTAGTTGAATTGTGTCCAACATTAGCAAAAAAGTGTACAGGGGGCCTACCACAACCTCTTAAAACAATATTATTTTAATATTACTTTGTAATTTCTGTTGTTGCATTTTCAACTCTCGGCGCTGATCCGAGCGTTGAAAATGCAACAACAGAAATTACAAAGTAATATTAAAATAGTATTGTTGTAAGAGGTTGTGGTAGGCCACCAGGTGGCGTGATAGGAAGTCACTTTAAAATGTATAAAGGCTTCACTGCAAGACTCTTCTTAAAAGATACATCATTAACAACAATTTGGCTTTCATAGAATATTATACAATTGAGCATAGTAGGAAGGTTCATAAAATATTAGGTCGACTGCATCATTCAGTGATATGTGATCATAATATTGCGTGCTTAGTATAATGATATGTATTGCTTAAACATTTCGCTTTGATATGAAACTCAGCAAATAGAATATATTGATATGTACCTTGTTTATACGAGGCTTGCTGCGTAACTTAAAGTACTGTGAAGTGCCTGTAATAATAGTAACACAAGTTATAGTAATAAACATGATATATCAGATTTGGTATCAGTCGATATGGATACTAATCATGAGAATAAAACCGAAGAAGAATTAGCTAAAGCAACAAATGAATAAGTCATTCATGTCACACACTCAAATAATCATGATAATTTTCATGGACTGAATATGAAGACTTTTAAATAATGTTTAACCTCTTATAAACAAGGTATTTCATTCATAACGTTAGCCAGACTATTGGAATACATCGTCACGTTTACAAAAATGTAGTACATTTGCTGTGCACAAACGTATCAAAGACTGAAGCTAACATTTAAGAAAAACCTTAATTCAAAGCAAACAATTTAATATAAAAATAAAAAAAAATATTTACAAAGAAATCGCTAAAGCTATCGCGTGATTCGTACCATTTATACTACAAAACGACTATCTTTTAATATATTTGGATAAAATTCTCGAATAATAAATATACATCAAGACGTATCTCTGAGCAGACACTGGAAGGACCCTGTTTAAGTCTACAAAATAGAAGACTTACAGACCGAATCGGTCTCACCACTGAGCGAGGTATAAGAAAATCAAGTCTTGGTAACAAAGATTGCAATATTTTTCTAAGTATTTACGATCATCCACAAAAGAATTTTGACAAAAATCGATAAGGATCTAACATCCATTCTAAAAATTCAAAATTTTCAATGATCTTCTTTTGGGAAAGTAAAAAAAAACTAAGTTTAATTTATTGTGTGGCTTCAGCGGTATGATAGTGTGATGGATGGTAACGCCAAACCTGAGGAGGGGAGTACTCGACCGGGACCTCTTGAGCGGCCCCTCCGGCGCCCCACATGAGCACCGTCTGGCGCGGCATCTCGGAGGCCTGCGGCTGCTGCATCCGCTCCTGCTCCGAGTTGCTCGACCCCGCAGGACTTGGTCCCGGCACCACGGAAGGCGACCTCCTCTCTTGTCCAGTAACTGGACTCATATACCTCCCAGTACTGTCCACGTAGGTATATTCTCTCGAAGGTGGGCGATGATAAGCCGGTGCCACTTCGTACCCGGGCGGAGGAGCTGGTTCGAGGAAGCCATTCGGCGCGTAAGGAGTATAATGATAAGATAGAGGTTTATATTGATGGAAGATATTATCTGTTGTTAAGAATCTGTCGTCTAGAGGTGGCGGGGCGTAGTGTAAGGTTGGGGCTGGTGGATACTCTCCGTAAGGAGCTGTGTAGGCGCCATTTAAATTCGTGTACGCTGCCGCTACTGCATCCGCTGCTAGGTAATCCACGGGAGGTGGCGCAGGGGTAGTCGGGACTCTTCTCTTATTTCTGCAAGTTGAGAGGAAGTCCCGCAGTTGTGTTTTGTATCTCCTGGCCGTTCTTGGAGGAGTTGTGACGTTTGTCTCGCAGCCAGAGAGCTGTTCCGACTCTGAGAAGTAGAGGCTTGTAAGACCAGTGTCGAGATAGCTCACTTTGAAGTCCATCGTTCTCTTCCCGAGTAGGTCTCTGCCTTCTTCTTCCCTGAAATTATAAATCACAGTGTTGTTTTTAAGTTGCTTTTCTGTCCTGATGAGTCGTTGATAAAATTGAGACCTACAACTGTAGAGGTGATAGAAGAATTACTTACATGAGCGGTCGATGCGTGCTGATAACAAAATCAGGTTTAGAATTCTTGTAGACTAGTCTGGAAGAGGTCTGCAGCCACTGCCACTGACCATCCTTTGTTTGGAAGCGGTAAGCGATCATTCCGGAAGCACCTGTTTTTAATACTGGAACAAAAAAAGTTTTATTAGAGCTATAAACTGTAATTGCACAGTTGCAATGAACTGCAATGAATAAGGAATGTTGGCGTACTAAGAAATGAAAAACTTCACCAAATTCTTAAAACACCGGCCATTTGCAAGTCCGCCTCACCAGTCCAGTACATTTGGAGCAAATTGGCTGTGACAGATACGGAGACTTCTCCGTGCCTCGGAAAGCACGTTAAGCCGTTGGTCCCAGCTGTCATTTGGAGATCTATGGCAGTCGTTACGGAACGTCAGACACCAGTCATACCAAGAAGTACCGTGTTACCCAATTAATGGGTTGTGGCGGTCTGGCGGTTTGACTGGGAACTGACCCCAATATAGTTGGGAAAAGGCTAGGTAGATGATGAGATACGGACAGACAGACAGAAACACGAGTGAACCCTAAAAGGAACTTTATTTTGTCAAATTTGTTCCAAAGTCTTTGTCGTCGTACCACTGTGTAGCGGGCTACGATTTCATATCCATTTCATTTCATAGCCTTAAAGTTTGTTCTAAAATAATAAAAGTACTTACATTCTTGATGTGCACTAGCGACATAAGCGAGATCGTCGTAATGTACAAGATCATAGCCACCCATATTCGCCAGTTCAGCATCTGTATAACCTAGCAGCATTTTACCCCTGAAACAAAAGTACCATAATGTATCAATGTTAGTTTTTACTAGGCAGTAGTTGTTTAACAGTCCTCATAAAAACTTTCGAAGTAATATAGAATAAAAATGTCTTGCTGCGATATTTGGAGGTAAAGTCGCCAATTGAGAACAATGAAAATCATTAAAAATTAACTAATCACGTGCTTGTATGAATTTGCGTTCTAATATCTTAAATTCTATTAAAATTCGGTTTAAAATAATTGCCTTAAAATTCTAGCCCATTTATCTATGTCTTTATTTTTGGAAATTAACTTATTATTATTAAGTATTAAACTTATTATTGTTATCAGAATGCTATCTCATTTATGCACAAAAAATCAAGAAAGAAAGAAGCAAGAAATCAAGTCGAGAACTATTATTATTAGTTCTCGACTTGATTGAACCATTTATATAAATTATGTATTTATTATATACTTTATATAAATTATATAATAAATACATAAAGTGGTTTTCACGTGTTCTTATTCTAACTTTCTTCCAATATATGGTTAAACCAAGCTTAATTAATCTATCACAATCACAAAGTCTCATAAAATCCAATTTTTTAACGTTGCCCCACACTATGAATTTATCCTGTATCGTGGGCGCATTTACAAACATATAAACTCAAACTTTTTATTACACACACAGCCAGACCCGGAACAACTATCAGAAGGCCACACAAATATTTGTTCCGTGCGGGAATCGAACCCGCGACACAATACTTAAGTATATATTTTTAACATGATTGTAACGATCAATTCATCCACTGTTATACTATAACATGGAAGAACATTTGAACTCACGATTTCCTTAACCTCAGATATAAAGCCATTGTCTGAAATCTATTTTTTGTCTTAACCTTGCGGTATTCCCATTAATTAAGGCAGCCATTGTTCAAGCAGTATTTGAGTGTCAATTACCAATTTATTATGGTTTATAAAATACTTCTGATGATCTTTTATTGTTACTGTTTTTGCTAAAACTAACGCTTCACAAGACCTCGAGGTAACTTTTAGCTTTAACTATTAATTATATCGAACGATGTATTATGTACTCTAAATTCATTTAGACTACCTATTTGCCTTATTAATTATAGATTAATGTTATCACACTAAATGTGAAATGACTAGTCTTTGTGGGAATTTCTTTCTCTATTATTATGGTTGTGTATCCTAACAACGTTGGCATTTCTATTTTTAGCTACAAAAGTAAGGGTTTTGCGAATAAGAGAAAGTATTTCCCCGTAGTCATCAGGCTGGGCAAACTGGATGGATACGGTATAGCTGTCGCAGCCAACTAGCTTAATCAGCCGTTTCATTAAAAGCCTAGCCTTTTCATTGAACTGCGCCGTTTAATTAGTGACATAAGTCACATGGGCAAGTCATTAAAAGAATATCTTTTAATGACTTGCCCATGTGACTTATGATAACAGAAGATATCACTTAGGTCGCTGAAAAATCAGCGCATTTCAATGAAAAGGCTAAGCAACCAATTAAACGGCTGATTAAGCTGATTGGCTGCAACATAGCCAGTCTTTTCATTGCCCGCCTCAGGATTTGTTTCAGTTTTTTGTGTTGCTCGTCCAGTCATCATTGCCTGTCCAGTCATTAACACCTCATGCAAATTTTGAAGCCGTGTAGGAACAATGAATAACTCTGTAGGTATCTTTTCTTTCTATGATAAAGATTTAACATAGAAACATATAATTGGATGCACATTAGTCATCACTGACAGTTGCAACTGTTATAGCTCCTACTATGACATGCCAATGCTATTATGATTCTGCTCTGAAAAAGGCCCAGTCCTATTCGTCCTATAATAGTATCTCTCTCTCACAGCGGAATTATGATGACAATTAGAATGCGATTGATATCTTTTGCGCGTGTAATTTTATTGACTATTACCATCGCTACTACCGTCAGTCGTAACAGACAGTCACTTCCAATAATTTGATTTCTAGTTTTATTCCGATTCATAATATTCCTTACCGTTGATCCATAGAGACTAGAGACAGATCGAGCTTGTGTTTGCTCTTGAACATGACTTCCTTCTGAGGGATCTCGAGAAGGCTGGGAGGTCCGAAGGGCGCACATATTGCGAACAATGCTAGAGGGGGTTCTTCTGTCTTCTTGTTCTGTCCATGAAGGACTTTGATGCGACCTCGGATGTCAAGCCTCTGCAATTGTAAGAAGAAAAAATTAGCATAATTGATTAAGTTGGTTTACATTTTAGCACTGCTTACATAAAACTACAGGCAACTATAAGACAAGTCACGCGATAGATTCTCAAACGATTTAAATATAATTATAATTTACCAATTTTATTGTTACAGTTTGTTAAATTAACATAAGAACAATGTGGTGTAGTAAAACAATCGCAAGAAAATCCTAGTAGTGTCAATATGTATCTTTACTCACAGCAAACAAGAACATGATTAATTTAGACTTCGAAGTTAGAAAAGATATTTGAAAGGAATAGTTGAAACTGTATATTTAACAAAACAATATCTCTAACTAACAAGTTAAAATCACTAAAAAATTACTTACCAAGAATCCAGAAGTATTGTCAAGCAAACATCTAAATCTGACAGTGAAGCTCCTTTCTAAGAGATGAGCCCTGTCAGGCCTTAGGACGTCCTGTAGCGTAAGGTTGCTGACCTCCGGAGGCAGGAAGGAGTTCCAAAGGATCTGACGCTGCAACTCCTCCCGATCTTCTGAATGGACGAGCTCGTAAACTGACTGGTGGACTATGTCCGACTGAAAATGGAAAGTGGGATTTTATGAGTTCGATAGAAATAAATTGTTATTATCATTCACTAATAAATATTTGGATAATTATAGTAGGTGTATGACTTATAGATGAAAACTATCAAATAAGTCACATGACAAAACATTTTGATAGCCATAAAATTTCAGTATCAGACTTAAATTTTGAACGCTAATTTTATTCTAAACACATTCAATATTAAAAACAAACGCTGAATCAATTAAGTTGTATCCTTATTTAATAAAATTCAATAAACCAAAAGATAACAAGATAATTAGTTAACAAATACACGCTCAACAATGCATAAAGTGCAAGTCACAATCAACCCGTAAATCAATAAACCACAGCGAGTGAACACTAGAAATCGATTCGAAGCTCAATCGTTAAAGAATCATCTGTAACGAAGATGGACGTGTTAATTCCAAACCTATGACAAGCTAATGACTGCCTTAACAACCTCAAAATATGCCTCAAAATCCTACAAATGCTTTTCTAATTTATTTTAACACACGTCATACAACAAAGGACCGTATAAATAGTGTAGATAATGCAACAGCAGAATATGATGCCAGTACAAAACTAATTGATAATCAATGGGGTTACCCAAGGCACGAACTTCGGCCCCCTTCTAAACATATAAATGAATTTGTAAAATATGTAAGGGGCTTGTGGGCTATGGTATGAGTAACAACATATTGCGTAGGCATTAAACGTCAAAAGATGATTTGTTGGGTAATTGCTTTTTGTTCTCATTGGGGAGGGGGTTGCTAAGGTACGGATTCCTGTTTTGTTGATAGACCTTTGTTTTGGCAATTTTTCGTCGTGGTTTTGTATTGATGGATGATATCATTTTTATTTTAGAAATTCGAAAAATATAGCCGTAATTTATCTCTATTTTTAAAAGGGGGAGATAGAAACTTTTGATTAACTGTGACTTAACTTTAGGGTCCCATTTTATATCTTGATGAAGCATTTTGATTGAATCATGATTATTGTTTTAGAAACAATAAAAAAAGCTTATAAAACATTTCGGTACATTATGAGTCATAACCATAAAGATTATAAAGGTCATAGATATTTTTGACCTATGAAAGTTTGAAACACACAGAGTTAAAAAAAATATACATAGTCATAAAAATAATGACTCACTCCAAGACAGCAAAAAAATACCTTAAACAGCAGAAATTAAAGGATGGAATAGTATCTCGGTGGCAGTCGGAGCCATTTACAATGAAGCTCAGACCATTACCGATCGATACTACTCAGTGCCCACCTGGCGTGGATTGAAGTTAATGTTGCTATTCAGAACACCCCTCTGAATAAAGATGCATTTAGATTTTGAGTTTGTTGTGTTTCGAATTGCTTAATGGGGCATTGTACGTACTTTGAAATAGTTGGATGCGCCCAGCTTTAGAATAAATGTGGGTTTAGTTACATACCTAATGTATTAAGAAAAACTTAGCTTGTTTTGGACATTGTAAAGTAAATAGGGTATATTTTCTGTTTCTATAAAGGTTGCTCTTGACCTCGATATCGCCAGTAAGAAAGCAACGAATGAGGTCTATGATGTATAGAGCGCGCCTGGAAGAAGTATGTTACTCGTGTTTTGAGCGCTGATTGAAAATTGTTACAATTTTGCATTAGGGCTTTTTTTTTTTTTTGATTTAACAGGATTGAAACTGATATTATGTAACTGAAGACTATACAGCTTTTGTTGAAGTCCGAAGTTGGTCTGTAAGACAAAAAAGTGATACTTACATTCCACTTATAAATTCTTAACTTTAAACATAACTTCACGTTAATTCTAAAATCTTAATCAATATTGGTTTCTCCGTCAAGGAGCTACGATGACACATCTACACACGTCAAACCAATGACATCGCTTTTTGTTCGGGTGTTAAAAGTCAATGTGAATTTCTTAATTACTTTCTCCAAAAATTCCACTTAATTTTTAACAACCTCAACTTATTCCGCTGCCGAATTTTCACCTAAAATTGTATGCTCATAATATAATCGGTTTTAATGTCCACAGTAATATTTATTCTGGCAATCTTTACTGCGTATAATCGCCCTCATTTGGCGTGGGTTACTTTGCCACGCGTCATGCCAGGAAGTGGCAAGTACCGGACCGATTTAATGATTTATAAATCGATTTGTTTTAATCGCGGCCCACCCTACGCTCTTTGATAGGCATGGATTAATTGCGTAGATGGGTAAGTAGGTAGAAAACTGAGATGGAAGTTGGCTAGCTACTTGGCAGGTATATCAATGTTAAAGTCCAATAAAGACATTTCACACAAATTCTCAATTTTACACAAGTTTATTTTCAAATTTTATTTAAAAACAGTTAAGACGTACAGTTTCTTATTTACTGCTTGCAGCAGCCATAATAATAGATATAGACGATTTGTTCATAAAAATGTCATTATCATCTCGCAAAGTGCCGCCAAATATCGTCCGGTCCTGTAGGTGTAAGTATTCAAATGAAGTCTTTTAAAATGTACCTATTGAACCAGATGATAACAGACTGTTTACAAAACAGTGTAAACAATTTCATAAACAAAATATTCGACTCCGAAATATTTGCCACGGGTAGGTAGAAATGACATCCGTACTTCTAGAACTTACATTCTGTCCAAATAATCTTTGTCCTACTAAAGTAACTCAGGTAACCGAATTACTCGCTCGCTTTGAGCATAAACAAAACAAAGAGGAGAATGGGGGGGTTTGGACGTAAAATTTATACGCATACGATCACTGCCAACTGAAAGTTTTATAGCGGGGGTCGAAAGGGGGTCGAACCGTGGTTTTAACATTCTAATAGCAATATTTCATCGGGGACTTTATTAGCTGTAATGCGGAGGGCATTTGTTAACGAGCAATTTTAATATGCGTCGTAGTTTTTTGTTTTTTCCAAATTTTTTTTGGATTCCGTGGGTATGTTAATTTTTTGTTGTGGTTTGAAAGATATTGGGATATGAAAATGATTTATTTTTGTATGAGGATGTGGGGTATGAGTTATTGCTTGAGGAAAACTTAGGATGGGGGGAGGAAGCTATTAAATTATGGAGATACATAGCTTTTGGGACGTTTTGTCAGACGTATACTAAATGAGGGGGTTTAAACTACCCAGTGAGTTACTACATCGTATATATGCCATAAAATAATGATCTACATACTCAACCTCCCGTAGGGAGAAAATCTTGAAAGTTGCATGCAATATTAAGTTATGCACTACAGTTATTATTGTTTGCCACTCTTCTCATAAGTATACTAGGGTAGAGTGAAAAAAGCAAAAATAATTACACAGGCTAGTATATTTTTTTTCATCCCCTGTATCATTAATTGGACCCGGTATAAGATTAGTTCTTCCCGATATAACCGTCGAGAGAGTAGTTTACAAAAAACTTGCATTTTTAGTTCTAAATTGTACCCGCAATTGAAATAATTTCATAAATTGTTAGTGTCATAACCTTACTTTTATTCTTAGATATATATCGCTTATTATCATATTACTTTGTAGTGAAATATCATTACTTGGTTTTTCAAAAACATAATATGTATTTGCATAATATTAGGAAATTTCTTGGTAATGAATTGTACTTAACTTAATATATGCTTACATAATATGTTAATTATCAAAATTGTAGTAAAATTAAAACAGCAGAAAAGCCGTTGATAAAGTTTAGTCTTTTATTTTAAAATTGAAACCTAATGCTCCACATTAATATATTGACTTTTTTAGCTGAAATTTTACATTAACACTTCTAATACTACGTATTATTGATAGGTAGTACAGGGAACTTAAAATTGTAAACACAAATTTTCACTTCACCCTAATGTAAGTATATCCTTCATTCATTTAACAACACATTATATACAATTTAAATATTTCTACAAAAAATAAAAAAATACATTTAAAAATATAAAAAATAGTAGCCCACCGGTATCGGGAACAGTGTCCAAGCTACCGGTGGTCAGGGCTCTTGAGAGAGGAACCTCCTAACTATACCCGCCATGTCCAAGAGAACAGCTTTCAGGATCAAGCCGTTGATCCAGCTGCCCAACGAGAGCCTCTTGAGATGTTGGCCGAGGCTCTTGGCGATTACGCCATTGGCCGTGACGATTATCGGCACAATGACTGCTGTGTTCACATCCATAAGTATATTATTATTATATGTTTTATTTCCGTCTTATTAACATTATTTAGAATGTATTTTGATGTCAAACATAATATTCTATTAAAGTCAACATATTGTTTATGACCAGTTTTTTTTTGTTGAAAATGTTATTATATATGTACCTACATAGCAACACATTTAATCAGTATTTTCAAGGGGAGGCACCTAAATTCACACCGCATTAACTAAGTCCCCCAAAAAGTATTTAAAACGTGAAAATATGTAAATACCCCTGAGATTACAAAGCCATTCGTTGAAACTCCGATAAAAGTGCCACTGATAACACTACGCTGGCACTAACAGCACTAAGCTTACTTATCGCGCTTTAATTAATATTTTTATAGCACACTTTTATATTTTATGAATAATTAAATTTTGGTCCAAGCCTTATCTTATTCTAGCTAAGTGATTAATAAGGCTAATGTGGCCTTTCATAAGGAAAATAGGGTAATTTTTATATGGAAATAATGTAATTAATTAAAGTGAATTTGTGGGTAAAAAATGTCGTGTATTGAACGCGGAGTATTTTGTTTTTCGCCTATTTTAGGCTGGTTTGTTGCGTAGTCAAAATTTTGTTGCTGAATATTTAGAAGAAAAGATTGGAATTTCAAGGAAATAAACTAATCAATGATTAATCTTCTTTCTTGGGTAGTCGTAGCAGGTAGAATTATATTTGTTTAAAGTGATAAATTCAACCATGGAGAAAAATATGATACTTTCTATGGCAACGTTTTTTAAAACTGTTATATTTTTGCTTCAATACACTAATAACTGTTCTTTAAAATAATTGACGTTCCTAATGAAGTGATGCTTAGTAGAATTTGCACTGTATTCCCATTTGGTTAAGATACAAAGTCTAATGCATGCTACAACTTAGTTAGAAATGTCCTAAACGTACCTGATGGAAGCCTAAGTAACTCTCGATGCTGTGTGTGGCGAAGAAGACTTCGCCCTCACACGTCAGAATCATCAGGAAACCGTTGAGTGCCTGAAATGGAACAAACAAAACAAGTTATATACATAAAATATTATTATTATGGTGTTTGTACGAGTACACTAACAACCTTAAATCTCTCTCCTTTCGTTCAGTCCATCCAAAGGTTGTTGGAAGAGATTCGCCCGTGTGTGTTAAGATCGCCCGTAGTACGCTTGTCTTATTTTTAAATACTTATTTTTTCCTGTGCTGTTATGTGCCATCATCTGCCAAGCTTTTCCTCAACTATATTGGGGTCCGCTTCCAGTCAAACCGTATTCAGCTGAATACTAGTATTTTACGTGGAGCGGCTGCCTACCAGACCTCCACAACCAACATCCACATCAACATCCTATATAAAGTTAGTAGGTAATATTTAAGTTCTATATACGAGTAGGGGGCGAGCCTATTGCTATCAACCTTGCACAATTGTAGACTTCGAGATGCTACGGAAAACATCCTGTTGTAAAAATCTAATAATACCTGGGGCTCGATTCTGCTATTGCAATCGTGTCTCAATGACCGGTCAGTGATCGAATATTTGACAACTTTGACAGTTTTTGTATGGTAAATGTGTCAAAAGTTTGACGTTATACGTCAAAAATCGATCATTGACCGGTCATTGAGACACGATTGCAATAGCAGAATCGACCCCCTGACCTAGTATTTAAACCCTCATGCTCAGCAGTAGCGTTTGCGACTAGTACACATACAGGTAGCCACATCCAATTCAAAAACACTCATGTCATCTCAAATATACCGTTTGCAGGCACTTTTGAATTGCAAAGGCTACAATCTGTCAAAAGGACGAAGCTAGTATTACCGCGCTTGTAAATAGGCCAGCATGCATGTTCTGTAGATAATATATAGGCACCAGCGTGGTAGAGTTGTACCATCAAGGTGGTTAGAGTTACAAACCAAACTACACTGAGCTGGTTGCTGGTCTGCCGTAACTAATAAACACGATTTAGCTCCTAAACTAACCTACACAACTAAGTGACAGTGTCAAGGAAAAAACTGTACTATAGGTACCTACATAGGTACTTTTCGTATTTTATTTTTATTTTTCCGCAGCTGCCTATAAAACATAGCTCAATTTCAAGTAATCCTATGATAAAAAATAGTAACTGAATTTGTAGATTTAACCCAACCCATATCTACCGCCCATTGCGCTATAGAAGTTTACATGCAACAACAGCATACGAAAACTAAATTATTCAATAGTTCTTTCAAAACCCATACACAGAGAAAACTTCACCAACCCATCAAAAACAAAATAAAACAAAAACAAACTTTTCCGAACGATCACAATTCCAAACAAAAAACAACGAGTTAAAGTTTTTCGGACTAAAACCGGGCTTGACGTGGGGGACCGAAATTATTCTGTCGTCGGTAATAAAGACTTTTGCCAAGTTTTTCGTAGGGTTTCGTAGCTATTTCCTTGGCCAGACACAGGCTGAATTACGAGCCAAGTTGGACGGAGAAATGTGGGGGCGCGTTTCCATTGAGTTTCCTTGGGTTGGTGAGTAGTGTTTTGTCGGTCACGAGGTGGACAGGAAAAGAGTTATAGGAAGGAATAGAACGAAGTGTTTGCCCCGCTGTGGCTATTCCAGGTATAATGCCAGAAAAGTAGGGTTAAATAATAATTAATAGTGGAAATAGTCAATAGTGGAAGACTCAACTATAACATTGAAACGACTCTCCGGTCAAAGGTCAAAAACTTTAAAAATTTTAGCAGTATTTCACTAGAAAGTTTTTAAGATTAGACTGCAACAAGATAAGTAAATATTTAGTTTCTGTTTCAAGACGTCGGTGTTAGAGGTTGACATTTACGTACGGTGCTTAAATCTGATATATCATCGAGTACCCAAAGTTCCTATTGGATGTTAACATTCTCAATAAGTCATACTATGAAAGCTAATTCATTCGCTTTCTGTTATTAAGTTTTATGTCAAACGGAATGGCAACAGTGAACCGCAGGCCTAGACAAAGAACTTTTCTGTAACGTTAAGGTCAGACGCTCACGACAAAATATATGGGAATGACATTAAGTGATGACGTTTTCATGTCTGTTCTAAATTCTAATGTCATTCCCATACATTTTGTCGTCAGCGTCTGACTTTAATGCTACGGAAAAGTTTTTTGTCTAGGTTCCCTGACAACATGCAGCCGAACGATTCAGCAGTGCGATTCCGTAAACATATCGAAGTGAACACTTGGGTGGGGTGCACGACGGGTGAGTTGTCAAACCATACAAATAAGATGGAATGACAGCTCTCTTGTCGTTCACTCCGCCTAGGTGTACACCGTGAGATGTCGACAGAATCGACCGGCTGTAAGCATCACCCCGTGTTAGCTAAGGTGAACTGAACATGAAGAAGTAATAAATGAAATGAATGATGTGGTGAAGTTGTTATTCCGTACAACTATACCGGAATGACAGTTTACTTCTTGCTCACTCCACTTAAGTTGACACAATGAGACGTTGACAAAATAAACTGATAGAATAAGTACACTTCCGCATTGCCATAAAAATCGTATCGCATGACAATGGAAACTAACAAAGCTAACTAGAGAACGTTAAATAAGCACATAGTACTGATTATTTATAGCATCGATACTTCCTATTGATTTATTTCGAAATAGACTAACTATTCATAATTTATAACCGTGTCATGTCGTCTCTATGGCTCTAGTTATTGCAACGACTGCAGAATTAAAAAAAAAACTTTGAAATCAGTCCTGAGTGGGTTTTAATACTATAGTTAAGTTGAACAGAATTTTTTGAAATATCAAATTGAAGGCCATCGCGTTTTAATTCGCCGCTAGAGGCGCTGGTGTAGCGCGAGGTCTTCGAAATGTCAAACTTCATTGTTGGTTGACTTTTGACAAGTTTATTTACTAATTTGTTGTGATTAATGTGTAAATTTTACTAAAACACCCTGACCCGCTCGAGCACTGACGTGTGAAAAATCCAGAATAAAAAATAAATCTTACGTAATAGTAATAATAAACATTAAATTCGTGTAATAATAAACATAAACTCGTGGCACACCGGTGTGCCGGCAGTGCTCGAGCGGTTGTTACGGTTCTATCGACCACTGCATTGAACTATTTTTTGTCATAAATTTATGTCGTTTAAGACAATGATATGCCTTCAGATACATTGTGTTCCTCTCAGGGTTGCGGAATTTGATAGAAAGAGTCACAGCGGCCCTGGAACGCAAAGGGTATTTGGAGGAACATCGATGGGTTTTAATCAGTAATAGTCTGACACTCCCTTCCGCTCTACCCGAGTGAGAGGTCATTTGATGATTTCAAATTCTAATGAAAAAAAAATATGAAGCGATAAACGGGTGAACAGACTACCCTGATTATTTTCGAAGTGGAATTTTGGGGCCCCAAACAAACTACATCTTGGTCAACGATGTGCCGATGTAATGTAGGTACTAAGGACCTTTTAAATTAAACTTTGAGGAAAGCGTAACTTGAAAATGTATAGTCTATATTATTTTAATAGCCTTATCGTTTGCCATCTCAGTTGAAAAATATTCTGATATTATTATGATCTTTGTTTATCAATACACGAGTCAACAAAGAATACCACACAGTGTAGGTAACCAATTTTCTACTATAAACAATATTGCATAGCATAAATCGAAAAAGTTAATAAAATTGAAAAACTTATGCTTTTGTTCAAGGCTCTGTTATTTTGTAACCTTGGGTTCGAAGGTTAGAAGCTAATGCTGTAATAATATGATAATAGAAAATAGTTTAGTGACAGCCCTGGATTCAAATATTTGTTTTTATCATAGATTATTTTGTTTGGTTTTTATGAATAATGCTATTCCGGGTCGGAATTAGATAATATCTGATGTAATCAAAAGCGTTTCCAGACATGTTTTTGTTTACACAGCATTTGTATTATTGCCAAATGTCAATAGAGTGGCGACCGCGTACCGAAAGACGCAGCGTTGGAAGGCCTCCCACAAGGTGGACCGATGACCTGGTGAGGGTCGCGGGTAGCCGATGGATGCGAGACGCACAGGACCGGTTGTTGTGGCGACACTTGGGGGAGGCCTATGTCCAGCAGTGGACGTCTTTCGGCTGATATGATGATGATGATGATGACTTACTTGTAAGAACATCTCTCCATCCGGCATGGCGTGGTCGTATGGTGAATGTTCTCTCCGATGACCGTGGATGTCTTCTTTTTCTTTGTGCATGACCACTGGAACAATACAGAAGGACACTTTTTAATGCTTGACAAACTAAACATCATCTGCCTAGCCTTATCCTCCCAGTCAAACCGGATTCAGCTGAATACCAGTATTTTACGTGGAGCGGCTGCCTACCAGACCTCCACAACCCATTTAACTGGGTAAGACGGTACTTCCAGGCAAGACTGGTGTCAGATTTTCTGGCTTCTAATAATCCGTAACGACTGCCAAAGATCTCCAAATGACAGCCGGGACCAACGGCTTAACGTGCTTTCCGAGGCACGGAGGAGTCTCGGTATGTTAAGATGGTCACCCATCCACAGACCAACCTCGGCAAGCGTTGCTTAACCTTGAAGATCGGTCCGTGGGGCTGTTATAATTTAGCCACGAGCTCCTCCGAGCTTGACGAACTGAATATCACTCTCATTTTAGTAGAAGACAGAGGTAAAACTTTTTGCCTCCACTTTCTACTAGCGGCAAATTTGGGTGCATTTGCAGCCACAATTCGCCAATGCATCAAATAGCTGCAAGCGAGGAATGCCCATTGCAATTGGAAATTCAATAACTTTTTCTAAACCAACTTGGGGATCCCAGGCTCAGCAGTCACACTATCGAGTTCAATACAAAAGTCAATGACGACTATGGTAGGCGCCAGATAAATGTGCATTAACGGTCATTGACCCACACATATTTTTTTTTACTCTGTTTAGGTATCAAAAACAGAAAAGCAAGCAACGTCGACGCGTGGGAGTACCAGTGCCTCAAGGCATCTTCTGGGCACGCTCGCTTCATCATGGACCTCATCTATCGCTTCCCATCAGGTGTGATCGAGGTCAAGAGCTAGCCCAGTCATAAAAAAAAAAGATATAAAGCTGTCCTGAATCGATTGCTATCGTGATCCTTTACGTTCTCTGGTAATGAAAACCGGTTACTTAATAATTTATTGTTCGGGTATCTACAAAGGGGTATTAAGGAAAGGTCAATGTACTTTATTGCAAGTTTATCTAGTCTGGCGGTAAAGGGGATATTATACTATTGTAGCACTTGACAATCCATTAATTTCGCAATTTTTGACAAACGCTATGGTAAGGTCCTTGAAGTGAAAAAACATAATCGAATAACCGTAAGTACTCGTACTTGAAATTCGAACAACATACTTTATTTCCCCTCTTATCAGCCTAGATATTTATAATAATCATAATTAAAATTTTATAAAATTACAATTTAAATGTTATCTTTATCTCAGCCACCTTTCAAGTGTTAATTGCCATCGCATTCTTTATATCGACTGTTGTACTTTGCAAATATCACATCGTATTTTGTTCAGTAATTAAAATAATAATTATAAGTTTTTAATTACTGGTAACAGGACATTAGCTGGGATCTGTTGGCACCTGCTTTGGACGAGAAAAGATAGTATCTTGGGTGTAAAATGAAATCGTTACAGAACAAATAAAATATTTGTTCAGACTTGCTTGAAGTAAACTCCCTATTGTACCAGCTGTCAGTTGATTATATTAATATCTGTTTAGTTTTAATATCTAACATATAAGAGGCAAATTATGGTTATATCTACGAGTATGCCACTACATAATCATATATATAAAACTCTTTCGTGACTGAGTGACTGACAGACAACGCACAGTCGAAACTAGTGATCGTAGAAAGGTGAAATTTGTAGTTAGTAGCATATGTAGCACTTAGAAATTTCTAGGATTTCCCGAAACTCTTACGTAGACAGGAACAAATGGAATATGCGCCTCGAAGTTGCAGGCAAATGCTAGTTAAATACGTCTGTGAAACAATTTTAACTCACCGTAAAAAGTTAGGTAAGCTTGAAGTAAACTGTCATTCTTTCTGATCCATTGAGATTCAAGTTTCATAAATTTTTTATTAGAGTGGCGTAGCTGGCGACTCAAAATTTATTGATTTATTTAAACAAATCTTACCTAAAAATATAATTACAGACCTTTTTTTTTTTTTTGGATGGGAAATCATCAAATGACCCCTTCCGCTCTGGGTGGAGCGGCAGGGAGTGTCAGACTTCTACTGACTAAAACCCACCCATGCTCCTCTTAGTGCCTTTTACGTTCCAGGGTCGCGGTAACTCTTTCGAACAAATCCGCAACATAATTACAGACCTGCAATCCAATGCGATAGATTGGCCTCACAAACTAAATCCTACATCTACATCTTATAAAATAATATTTTTTATTCTTAATCTTAGTAACTTAACCATACGTGGCAATGCTACCAGCCTTTTGAGTACATTACCAGTGTCCAGCGATGCGGAGGAATTTTTCGACGCCATGTTTTAGATTATTATTAGTTGTCTTTTATTTAAGTGTGTATATAGTAATAGTTGTGAAAATTTACATAACACTTGTAATAATACAATGATAATAAAATCTCTTTGTGTTTAAAAATAAAAATAATAATAAACTTAGGAAATATAATAGTAATAAACTTAATAATTAGGATTTAAAAATTATAAATGTTAATCGACTTTTGTTGCTGACTGTACTTAACTTTTGCGAATTCACTCAAGTTGCACCACAATACATCAACCCTCTCATGAACCTCATTCACCACCCGTATGGCTCTAGTGAGAGAAGTTCTCGCCAGTAGGTTGGTTCTGGTTGCAAGCGCAGCAAGCAGATGAAAAATGATTCAAAATCACTCTCAATAGATATCTCAATATACAAGCTAGAACGATCCGCAGAGCCTCGAGCTGTTAGTGTATATGTCACAGGCAACTAGCTTAATCAGCCGTTACATTAAAATCCTAGCCTTTTCATTAAACTACGCCGTTTAATCAGCGACATAAGTGATATGGGCAAGTCATTAAACGATGTTGAACGAAAGATGTCACTTAGGTCACTGAAAAATTCGCGCATTTAAATGAAAAGGCTAGGCCGCCAATCAAAAGGCTGATTAAGCTAATTGACTGTGACTTAAATTTAATAATACCTATAATACAGAGGGTTGTTCACAACTTGCAAGAGCGGGATAAAATCAGAGAACATTATGTGATTATCAATATTACTATAATATCTACCCCAGTAGCAATGTCACAAGTAAACGATGGGGCGTGGTCTGCGCGACAAATCAGAGAGATTATACCTATGGGGGATGCTGTTCGAGGGAATTTTTATGTGTTTTTGTTATGTGAATATAAGCTATGTTAGAATATGTCATGGTTTTCTTCATCTGCCTAGTCTTTTTCCCAACTTTAATGGGGTCGGCTTCCAGTCACGTCGGATTCAGCTGAATACCAGTATTTTACGTGGAGCGGAACCTATATATTCAGCTTGTGGCCAAACACGTGGCCAACACCTATCAAAACTAATAAAAACATGATTCCTTTGTGCGAAAGAGATAGTGTCATAAATATGATGTCATAGTAGGCATTGTGTTCTAATAAAATTTTAGAACAATTTAATCACTATTGACTTGAAGGACAACCTGGGGAGGTTGCAGCTGGGCCATTCTACTTTTCGATGCCCATAAAAACGTCCTGTATATTTCAACGCATAATTTCTAACTCGTTAAAATAATCTTCGAAAAACCTATTTATTTTAAATTCATAATTGCACACGCTCACCTGAATGATAACTTTGTTAACAAAGTTATCATTCAGGTAAGCTTAGGGCTAAGAATATAAATAAAAAAACTATTTTTTGATAATCCAGTGGACATTTTATATTACAGGACATGAGGACTGGTAATGCAGTGGTAATTTAAGAAATTACTAATGAGACTTTTTTGTAATAAAACACCCGGAATATTGAAGAAATTCATAATAAATATTTAGGCCCAGTTGAGAACAAACGTAACACTGCTAAGAAAACATTTCGAGACATCTGCAATTTTGTAAAGGTGTTCAGAAATTTTCATATCCATTTTAGGCACTAAAAAGTAGAATGGCCCAGCATTCAGTATACCTTAGACTTCGACAGGGAATTCCACTCCTTAGCTGTGAGCACAATTAAATTATGCAGTAAATAGTAGGGCCCTGGCTTCATTTCCTTTTATAATACCAGTATAATTCTTAGTTTTACATTTATTATGTAGTTCGTACATAATCATACGTGTTATTATCACCTGCGCAATTGTGTAATTTCGATAGTAACGAGAACGGATCGATTTCATTTGACGATAGTATTAAACGGACGCAAAATGTCATATCCATTATAATTTGTGGACTTGAAAACGTAGCTGTTTTATTGTGAATTGGAAATAAAGTAACTGTATTGTTATGTTGTCATATTGGTATGATTAACTGAGAGTTTATTGATTGAGAAAATGTAAATACATAAGTTGTGAGTTATAATGAAAAGTGTTTCAAAATTGGATATTTATCCGCTCTGTACTAAATGTTTTAGTATACCTATTCGTTTGTTGAGTTTATTCATTTGAAAATAATATATTTTATTGTATTTTAAATAATAGATAATTTTTTAGACCTGCCCGTCACACATTCTCAAACCACTACAACTCCTGAAAGCCAGAATCAACAGTGGCGACCATCAGAAAAATGCCGAGTCAATGAAGCTCGACGAGTCCCGGAGAAACAATTCAACTGTCTTGGATCCCGCAACGAAATTCAGAAAATAACAGTGGAGGAGTTGGAAAAAATATAATTTCCACTATCCTTATCAAGCAAGAGACAGAACAGAGCTAGGCCAAATAGGTACCAAGGGACATATATACAACTGGGTTAAGCCCAGCTGACTAACTTTTTAGACCTATGTGTCCTGTTTATGCGTAAGAAATTTTAATAGTATCGGTTCAATCATTTCGAAAAATAAGGACTTGTATTATAAGTTTGTATGAAATATCGTACGGCGTAAACGGTCATAATAATAGGAAAAGTTCTGATAGAGGAAAACGCAATTCTGGAAAAAAATCGTGTGAAGGCATAAAGTATACGCCTCTGTACTCTGTCCGTCCTCATGCGCATAAAGTAATATTTAAATATACAACTTTACTTAGTTGTATAGACAAATAAGTAAAACAAAAAAGAGTGTACCAATAGAGGTGCACTCTTTTTACATTCTGATAATACTATAAAATTGTATCTTGTATTTTTTTCAGTTCGCTATAGTATAGGTAATACTGTGGAATTAAAAACTACGTGATACGAACAATATAAGTATCAAGAAGTATCTACTAAAAGTAGATAATGGGTTTCGTACTGGGGCAATTGAAGTAAAAACTAATTTGCAGTATTTCTCAAACTTTTTTATGGGGCCATATGTTTTTTTTTGTTGGAATATGGATGAGTCAGCAAAATGTTTCAAATTAGGCAACTTACTATCAATTTTATTTAAAATAAGCTTCTGCAAGCAGCTTCACCAGCGTGAATGTCGAAAATCATACCTACCATATTCCCCTTGGAAAACTACATTTGACAACACGGTTGGGGCAGTAGTTGAGCGATTGGCTGCTGCGCTGCGTGTCGTGGGTTCGATTCTCACAGAACAAATATTTGTATGGCCTACAGACAGTTGTTCCGGGTCTGGCTGTTTGTGTGTGTGAGTTTGTATGTTTGTGAACGTACCCACGATACAGGAGAAACCTAGCGTTTAAAAAAAATACCTAAACTCGGGATCAAAAGTATCCTGTGTTCTAATTCAGGACACCTGTGAGCCAAGTTTCATTAAAATCTGTTCAGCCGTTAAGACAAGTAGAAGTAACAATCAGACAGATAGACTTACAAACTGACTAACATACAGACTGCATTTAATTATTATTAGTAAGGATTATGAATTAATTCACATTTTTTTTTAAATTCTTTCATCTTTTAAATAAAACCTAGTCGAGGTCGCAAAGTGAATTAAACTTTGAGAACCATTGTTTAGCAATTCAATGCGAAAGGTTAACTTGTTCTAATTATTACAGTTAGCATTTGATAGTTCAGTTAATGATACTTTTTGGGATGCATGAAGGAGCCTCCTCGTGTAGCGCAATTTGTTACATCTGACACTCAACTGAACCGAGCGCTCGGCGCATCCTGGACAGTCTCACCTAACACCTTATAAGACTGGCCAATCCTTCCCTTGCGGTGGTAGGGCTAACGCCCGCCTGGTTCGCGACCACCCTCCCACCGGAGTTTGGCGTCAAGCAGCCTGCTGTGTTTCGTCGACGCGTGGGGGTACCAGTGCCTCAAGGCATCTTCTGGGCACGCTCGCTTCATCATGGACCTCATCTATCGCTTTCCATCAGGCGTGATCGAGGTCAAGAGCTAGCTCATTCATAAATAAAAAAAAAAAAAAACAGCATCAATGACAGTTAGTGATAGTTAGTGAGGAGTTCTTCTAATTATATTGGTTGTGTCAGTGTAATAGTGTGGTAGTCCATACCTATTATTGGCTGTATGTGTAAGGTCATAATAATTATGAGACAGAGAGAATATAATCAACTCTGATTATGTTCTAGAAATCATGGTGGAAATCTCACTCACACGCATAAAACGTTTTGGGAACACATACATTGTGCGTACAGTTAAGAAGTGGAATTCCTTACCAGGGTCGGGTTCTGATAGCTACAACCTGAAGAGTATATGTTAATTCTAGGCAAGCGTGCTCCATCTTCGACCACATCATCGCTTACCATCAGATGAGACAAACGCGTGCCTATCAATAGTAAAAAAATAAAATGACAATCAAAATTGTAAGCACCATAATAATGTCAAGGTCGATATTTTATTTATTCATATTTTGTGTGGGATAATCAATTAATTTTCTGATCTATTTGGGATTGGCTTCTAGTCTAACTTGATGATACTAATTTTAAAACAATTTATAATTCACTAGCTTTTGCCCGTGACTTTGTACGCACATATCCCGTTTTTTCTCGTTTCCGTAGGAAGTTCCCGTTCCCATATACCTTTGCCAGGCCTCCTACATCCTTCCTTTTGCCTTCCTCATGAAATTAGCAAACCATATCATATCTTGTACCACACCCAAGAATTTTCTAAATCAGACTAGTAGTTCCAAAGATTAGCGCGTTCAAACAAGCAAACTCATCAGCTTTGTTATACAGGATGAAATTGAATTCATGGGCATCATTTTAAGGGGTCATTGTACTCATCATTATGAACAACTTTTACTGTGGGATCAACCCCGAAATCGCGAAAAAAAATCAGCTGTTCAGTACATTTTTTCGAGTTATGCGTGCAGAAATGTATGGAGCAGTCGATTATTTTTTCGCGATTTCGGGGTTGGTCCCATAGTAAAAGTTGTTCATAATAATGAGTACAATGACCCCTTAAAATGATGCCCATGAATTCAATTTCATCCTGTATACTGGGTATTTTTTTTTCCAGTGCGCAAACTTTAAGAACCACTTCTGCCCATGTAAATGAACAACTTTCCCCAAGAAAGCCATAGTCAATTCCTAAAAAAAAAATTGAGTCGCCCATACAAATTGTGGTCAGTTGATGACAATTTTGTATGGGAAGTTTAAATTTTTTTTTAGGAATTGACTATGGCTTTCTTGGGGCAAGTTGTTCATTTACATGGGCAGAAATGGCTCTCAAAGTTTGCGCACTGGAAAAAAAGTTATCCAGTATTGGTATAGTTAGTATAGATTTAAGAAATTCAAATACTACGAGTAATTATAAGTAATTGAATGTGAAACCACATACACTTTTTCAGGTTTTTATTATGTTTGTCAAGGGTTTATTCATACGGACTGCAAAAATATAATAATATACCTAATACAATATCGTTTAGTTTGAAAACTACGAGAGTGAGAAGTATATAAAATATCTTTTAATTTGGATTTTGAAATTTAAGAGACTGATAACCCGGTTTTTATTGCAAAACATTGTGAAACACACTCACTACTATAGAACCCATAATACACGTAATATAAAATAAATAATAATTCTCCGGGCACTGGCGTTGTCACCAGCAAACGGTACGGAGCACTTTACGACCAGCCTGGCCAATTACTGCCTGGGAGACACCATGTGGAAGTCAGTGACGTGATACCATCGATAGATTTATGTCGATAGATCATAGTTTATCGACAGTTTCAATTGGCTGGAAGTTATTATTTATCGTGTTTGGTTTGCGTTTTGTTTTGTGTGGTATAATAATAATAAATTATTTATTTCAGGAAAATCGTTCCAGAGATAATCCTACTAATCCTATCGTACTATATAATATTATTTAATGCGAAAGTTTGTGAGGATGGATGGATGTATGTATGTATGTTTGTTACAGTTTCATGCAAAAACTACTAAATGGATCTTGATGAAATTTAGCACAGAAGTAGATTATAGTCTGGAATAACACATAGGCGGATCTTTTATCCCGGGAGTATGTTCCCTTGGGATAATTATCGACATTCACGCGGGCCGAGCCGCGGGCGGCAGCTAGTATCTAATAATAATAATTCATGATTCATTGATTGAGTTCCTGTATTTTATTTAATATGATTTAGTATTTGAAATTCAACAGCGATTTAAGCGTTAAATAAATGGCAAATCCACATAATATCACTTATTTTTCTATGAAAAAGCTTTTACTATTACAAAAGTCAGTAGATAGTAAAGTGTTTATTGATTTATTAAATTATCAGGTCAGTATATTACTCGTAATATAGGCAATTTATTTTACTTAAACAATAGCTTGATTCATAAAAAAATGTTTTTTTATTGAAACAGTAGACATCAACAATGACCGATAATGGCTGTCGACTTAACCGCAAAAAAAAAACAATAAATATACGTGTTTAACAAAATTTTTACAGTAGTCCGCAATAATATTAAAAGAAATATAAAATACAGGCATCAAGGCCGCCATTGCAATTATTTTCACCACATAAAAACAAACGACTCATTTAAATAAATGTAACAGCATTTCAATAGCTCACATAATTATTTAAACACCGCAACATTAAGCCGTAGGTACACTTTATAAAACAATCGAAATTATTTCACACAACAGCCTTCATTACTTTTCTTTGCACAACATTTTAACTTTTTAATAAAAAAAACAAAGTTATTGTTTTGCGGCTCACAGATCAAGATAGCGCTGGCCGGCAATCGAATGGATTTACCGATTTATCGATAATGTCCGTGGGTACGTCACTAATCGAATGCGCGGTGGTTTATCACCCTCTATAATCGTCATTACACTATCGGGGGTTTCTTTTTTTTTGTTTTCGTTATAAATTGAAAACGTAAAATTGATGACAGTGGACTGTTGGTTTGGCGAAACTCGTTAATTTTGTATTTTAGCACTTTAGAGATAGTAGAGATAATGATAGTATTTATTTAATGTTTTCGTAGGGTTCTCAATAATCAAGCTGTTACAAAATTGTTACGTTCCGTATGGTGTCGGACGTAAAGAATAGCACCATCCCATCACTTCCCGTGGTTGTCGTATCATAAGAGGCGACTAAGGGACTCACCAGAGAATGGGCAGCAGTATTCTCTGTAGGTAAGTACATTGCTACAGCTACACTGCGATCGCCAACCCGCCTGCCAAGTGTGGCGATTATGGCAAACCATCTGAAAGAGGCCCATGTCCAGCAGTGGACGTCTTTCGGCTGATATTATGATGATGAAAATTGCTACAAAATAATATTAACTACTTTAAGCTTCCTATAGACAGGCGTGACGCGACAGCGCGTTTTTATGGATTTGGGTAATGATTTGCCATATACTCATTTCTATAAACAGAGGATGTCGCTTTGTTGTCACGTTGTCGCGACACCATATCAAACCAGTCTGCTCAGCCTTTATTTAAAGACTACCTCTTACCCGCCACTTCATGCGTGAATTGTGGCTATCATACACAAAAAGAATTTTCCAAATCCGACTGGCAGTCCAGAGATTAGCGCGTTCAAACAAACAGTAACTAATAGCTTTTTAACATTATTAGTATAGAAAACGGTGACACACCTTAACGGATAACATTCAACAGTTTTTGCAAAAAAACTTAATTACTTCTTAAATCAAATACCACTTGGTCTGCCTACCCCGGAATAAAAAGTCCCAACTATCACTCGACTGCCATATTAGACCGATTAATTAGAAAAACTAATAACGTAAGGAATCGCAATGGTTTTAGAGTAAAAAAACGTCGCGTGCGCACAATTTGTCATACGTTTTCATTAGACGCATTATTTTGCATTGATTTACGATTATGGATATCAATGTTTAGTTAATAATGTGCATTGTGACATTGCTTTTATTCTGGTATTTTAGTATTGTAAAAGAAAATTCCGTCTTAGAGAGAATGAAAAATCGGATCGTTTAGGTCCAATGATATCTGCAGTGCGATTCTGTAAAGTGAGTGCCCATTCTACTGATTTCCAAGTTACAATCACATTCGCATCTCAATCGCAAACTGTCAAAAATGTATGAAAATTAAAGCTTTTTTGACAGTTTGCGACTGAAATGCGAACGTTGTTCAAAAATTAGCAGAATTAGCCTTACGATAAAGTAACATGCTAAACAGAGATGTAAATAAGTGCATAAATACTCGAAAAAAAAAATATTATTTTAATAAAACGTTGCCCCACACTAGGAATTTCTCCTGTATCGTCATGGGTGCGTTCACAAACATATAAACTCACATACACAAACAGCCAGACCCGGAACAACTATCTGTAGGCCATACAAATATTTGTTCCGTGCGGGAATCGAACCCGTGACACGCAGCACAGCAGTCGACCGCTCAACCAGTGCGCCAACCGTGTCGTCAAATAATTGTTGTTTCTATGCAAAAAATCCATGTAGAACACAGTGTTTAGCTGCTTCCCGTACTAAACCTACCACGAACAGCTAAATTTCGTTATGTGGATTTGAACGGGAAGTATTTGACTTGCTAGTTATGTAAAATATGGTTTATCGTTATATCGAAATACTGTCAATCTAAAAGTAAAAATATCAATATCATACATAAAAACAATAACGTAAATAACCGATATTGTGCACCTACTGTGGGCACTGTCACATTGCCGATTTTAATAACTTTGGCATGTATTTAAATCGATATCTGTATATTCCCTTTTTTCGATCAAAATATTTCAAAGTTAAACCAAAAATACTGACTTGCACTCAAATTATGCACACTAAATAAATCAAATTCGATATACTGTTTAATGATATTTGCAGAACTGTTTTACTGAACGAATATTTGGCTAATGATATTTCTGGGTGGTTTAAAAAAAAATAACCACGAAGGGGATGGCGGGGTCTGTTCGCTCGCTTCGCTCGCTCACTTGACCCCGCCATCCCCTTCTAACCTAACCTGTCCGAGTCGGGGTGCCCAATGACCGGCTACTATTATAACCATGATAACCACCTGCTATTTCAGGGAAGTGCAATTTAGAGTGCAAGTTAGTATTTTTGATAAACAATTCGTATTTTTGTTTTATAAATCATAAATCCGATGTATGAACCACATTTTTGGTGTGAATTCGATAAAAAGGTCATCTCGTTTTGGATGATTTTTTTAGTTTTTTTGTAAGACATGTTTTCTAATCAATTGGGATTTTTTGCACAGCATTATTTTTTCTGGTATGCATTAAATTATACAGATGTGCATTTAAAAATATCCCAATAACTTTTAGTACCACGATCATGAGTCATGGATCACTAGATAGATGGGACCACGAGATGGTTCTAAGCTTTTTTGCGAAATTATATTACTAAAAATATTGCATACTAGCTTTTGCCTGCGGTTCCGCCCGCTTGAACATCGATTATCGCGTAAAAAATAGCCTATGAATGAATTAAGAAGAATAAAGAAGAAGAAGAATTGAATTAAGTATAACTTTTCAAAGCTGTATTTTTATAACTGCACGTAAATTAAAAAACGTATGTCATTTAATAAACACAACAAACAAACTTATTTAACTTCTTAATTAAAGCTTCAAGCAAATACTATAGCTCCGCGTATTTTAACCATAAGTATGAATATTCATACACGAGCAAAGGTGCAACGTAAATGTGTTCACTGCTGATTACCATACAGAGATAGTGATATGTTTTTGTAATTGCGTGGCCTTCTTTATTATTGCAGTTTTAGGCCTGTATTATTGTAAAATTATGTAGTGCTGGTTAGAAATATGATGTATCAGCTGCTTGGGTTTTTTTTTAAAGATGGAAAATTATCAAATGACTCCGCTCTGGGCGGAGCGGAAGGGAGTGTCAGACTCTTACTGAATAAAACCCATCCATGTTCCTCCAAATGCCCTTTGCGTTCCAGGGCCGTGGTGACTCTGTGTTTCCTGATATCTACAACCTAGGAGTCTTTAAGTCAAGAGTGAATAGGTAATTTGTTTCCAAAGATGGAGCACGCTTGCCTAGAGCAAGCGTGCTCCATCTTCGGAAACAAATTTTGCAGCTTTGGCAAGAGATGCTTGGGATACGCATATTTCCTTACGTACCTGTGCATAAGGGAAGCAGGTACACTAACAAGAACATAGAGTTTGACGAGTACTCAAAAAAAATCGTCCACGTTACTGTCAATGGGAAAAGTTCCCAAAACACTGGTAGTTTTTTTTTAATGTTGCCCCATTGGGAATTTCTCCTGTATCGTGGGAGCGTTTTCAAATGTATGTATAAATTCACATAATATATACAAACAGCCATACCCGGAACAACTATCTGTAGGCCACAAAATAATATTTGTTTTATTGAATGGCAAACTTTATCCGAAGAAAAGTCTTCCATTCTGTTTTAACGCTAATACGGAAGCGTCAAAAAGTTTAGTACCTACACAACAACTAATATTTTGTCAAAGTAAAACGTATGTTAATTTTGAACTAACAGTGGTTAGGTTACAGTGACCATAACAAGTGGTTCGTGTTTAACCACCATAAAGTTAAGTTAAAGTTAAACCGATCAAGAGCGGTTTACGTTACATAATAGCCTTGTACGTGATTTTAGAACTTGGGTTTACAATGTTTTTGTGGGGCGAAAGCTTAATTTTGATTTAGTGTTAAAATATTTTGAAACTAACGGTGTACCAAAACGCAAAGAACTTTGGAAATGTATCTATGGCGAAGGTCTTTGATCCTTAGTGGAACAATGTAGTTGAGGTAAGCTAATATTATAACGTGTCGGACTAGTTGGCAAAAGGATACGAACAAGATAGGTTCTTATAACACGTTGATCATATCAGCCGAAAGACGTCCACTGCTGGACATAGGCCTCCCCAAGTGTCGCCACAACAACTGGTCCTGTGCGTCTCGCATCCATAGGCTACCCGTAACCCTCACCAGGTCATCGGTTCACCTTTTGGGAGGCCAAAAACACTAAAAAAAACCTAGCAGGCTATTCCATGGCACATAATGTACGCTCTGAGTTAAAACATGGCATTTCTGCTGCAATACTAAGTCTTAAAAATAAGTATTTTTACATTGTTTTCCTAAAATGTAGAAGCAACATAACACGAATAATTGGCATGTTTTTTTTTTAATTACTTAATTTAAAAGAGCGTCTATGGAGTTTATTGCACGTTTTTCTACCACACTAAATAAATTAAATCTTGTAACAGACTCCTTGACTGTCTATAAAGTACAGTTTGGCAAAAAAGAGTATGATGTGGTGACAAGTGGAACTAAATATTTTACTAAATGGAAACCTATGATGTCTACACTACTTGGCCGACAAGTGTTAGATTTTGAGTAACGTTTATTGTTCCACATTTATTTTTAGCGATTTGATTAATTCTCTTACTGAATTCCCATATTATATTGCGTTAAGTGAGATAGTGGCGCTCTGATTTTTTCCAAACTCTTTTTTGCCAAGCTGTACAATGCCTTGAGTTGTGTGGAACATTCTAATACACACCAAAACCGCACACTAAAAAAAACAAAGAATACAACACATCATAATTTACAGAAAACAATTAAAAACGTATAATTTAGCCGGCACATCTGTTGTAACCGTTTCACAATATGGCACGTGGTCGAACCCCGCACAGGGGTAGCGCACCGTGACCTCCTAATGACTGGACATGTGGGGAGTACCGTATGGGTATACGTTGGGACGCGAAGGTAAAAAATACTGGTCCTTATGATTAGTTAAGGGTATTGTTTTGACCGTGTGTAAGAGAATTTGGTCCTTTGGTTCGCGGAGATAAAGATAAAACCATTTTTTGAAAGAAAGATATAAAGAAAGAAACATTTAATGCCAACACTACAGTCGTAATTATTATGAACAAAAACAAATATTTTATGAGAAATAACGGTGTGGCTAAAGGAGCGGGGCTCAGCAAATGCTGAGCAGTGTACAGAATGGCCACAACGCTGGTCAACGCATTTACAGCCTGCCTCCTCTCTCATTACTAACTTACAAATAATCATGACATCATAAAAAACTCTTAACAAAAAAAAAATCCCTAAGTTGACTAAAAATAAATATAAATACTTTTTTATTTTACTATAACAATAACGACATCAACACTGTGACAATTTTTGTTTTACTATGACAATAACGACACCAACAATGTGACAATAACGTCTTAATATATGACACCAACACTGTGACAATAACGTCTATGGTTGTACTATTTCAATGGCTAAACTTCAAATCTACCAAACTACAATGTGAAGCCCGATGCCCTATTTAGTCGGAGAACTAGACTTACCAAGGGTTACTATGGTAATCAGTAACTGGGTGGTGACCATAGACAGTCATTCTATTAAAAATTATAGTTAGATTGGAAGCCGACCTAGATGGAAAAAATATAGAAAATTATGCTGTAAATTAATAAAAAAAATTATTCAGTCGTATTAACCTTAAGTCCAAAAATAAAATGTGGATTAGACTCATTTGAGAATTTGCCCTGTCCGACATAGTGGTTATGAGCTAGAACAGATTGTTATTCGTGGAAAATTGTTGTGTATGTACGATTTTTTTGGTTCAAAAAATGCTGCAGCTATTATTTTATAAGATAGCCTTACGAAACAATTAATCAGATGTGTAGTCTAAGCTCCTTGAATAAAGATAAAAAACACCCTAATATGTACGGTATTAACTAGCTCTAGCTTCGTCTTTTGTTTGTAGCATTTTTTCTCGTTCCCGTTTAGCCTTCCTCATGAATGTGGTTATCATATACGATAAGAATTTTCCAAATCCGACTGGTAGTTCCAGAGATTAGCGCGTTCAAAACAAGCTCTTCAGCTTTATTTTATCAGTATATAGATTTGTACACCTCTCAATATAGCCCACAACATTAAATAACGACTACGCTCACAACTCCAGACATCATGTACAGCACGTCGATTCTGTAAAATTCACACAACAACTCGCATTTCAAGTCGTTATTCACTCTCACTTCGCATAAGGTTCAAAATGACCTTGATTTTGCATTCTGTAAGCATCACCTAGGCACTTGCGAAGTGAAGTGAGCTCCAAAGCGACCAACACTGTACTAGTGACTACCACACTCAACAAAATCTAAGTCGGGATTGATCGGTTTTTCATTTTACCAGTTTTTGACACAGATTTTTAGCTATTACGATGTTTAAATTAAAATTTCTTATTTTAAGGAATTTAAGGCAGCTAATAAGTTAAAAAAAAAACAGAAAACTCTAAATTCGTGCCGTGAATATAATCTATGCTTACCTAACGAAAAGAAATGACTGACAGATAATATCATAAGTAATCTGTGGACAATATTTTCATTTATTGCCGTTGACGTTTAAAAGTTCGTTGCATTCACAGAGTACTTTTGGTTGCATTGTTTTGTTTACGTTCTGTTTGTTTTTTGATCGATCAGTGCCGGTAATAATAGTGAAATAATCATGAAGTAAGTTTATATTTCTGGTTGTAAATTTAACCTTTCTTTTAACATTTGTCTTTCTTGTATATTTTGAGGAAACCTTATATATTTTTTTACTATTGCTGGATTATTAAGAGCTTCCACTACTTCATTTATGCAACGAGATACTGATGGTTGCGATAAATATGTTCTTATATTTTCTTTAATTATTTTCTGATAACTGCCATTAGCCAAGAATGACAAGGTGCATAATAACTGTGAAACAATAAAACAATTAAATACCTACTTAATCTAGATCTAGTCAAAATAAAATAGGGACCAATTTGGTTATTTTCATGCTTAATAGAATACGAATATTATAACTATACAGGGTCCTTAGACTAACATGAAAACATAAAGCTAGCAGGGGAACCACATATAGGGAATACTTCGTATTATTAAGTGTTTTTCTTATTATGGTGTGCTTGGTTACAAATCTTTCAGCTATAAACTGAGTTAATACTTACAAAACTAACTTTATACTTAGTAAAATGAAGCTCTTACTTTTATACGAGCTGAAAGTCCTTTGCCACGACGTTTTGTGGGCTTTATCAGAGGCAGTAACTCATATTCCAGTTGGTCAATTAGCTCCTTTGACAATCTATAGACGCTCACATAGTCGTCATCTCGGGTTAATAAAGATAAACTTCGAATTTTGGTAGATTGTCGACGCTTTTCTAGTTTATCCAAAGCATGAGCTTCTTCTAATAAAGATTTAAACAAAAACATTCTTGCCATCGTTATCGCTTAAGTAGGTAGGCACTTATTCACTTTATAACTTTAAAAACTTTATTTAAACACTATTTAACCATGATTTATTCTATTTTCACTCGTAAAATAGATGCTTTTAATTTGACACTTTGAATCGCGTTCGAGTGCAAAGTGAACGTCGAAGTGACAGGGGAATTACCTTATAGAATGCCACTTTTTACGTCATCTCATACTTTATCTGTCAAAATCTCGAGGTAAATTTAGTTCAACTCGCAAACACGCTCGCAATAGTAGCGCTAGTGTAGATTCGAATTATCAACCGAGTTTTAGAATGCCAATCAAGAAACTCACAGCGGATTCAGATTCGAAGTTTAGAATGAAGTCTTACAGAATCACACTGCTGCTATCGAAACAAACAGACACATGCAAATAAACAGCGAATCGTTCAGAAATCTTAATACTTGAGCACCGGACGCCGTCACGCGCCCGCTAGCGTGTCACGCGCCTTATTATAATCATGTCACGCCAATACTCCAACTGTGTGTACTTGCTTATTGAGTTTAGCTAACTTTGTTTTATCATAACAGTTAGTTTGGTTTATATGAAGTGGGTACATAGGCCATCTTAATGACAATGTGGTTTATAATTTAGTGTGCCAGTTTGTGCCAGTATTTTTTTTTCTTTTATTTTCACCTAGGTATTCTTTCTACCAGTTATGTTTTAGGTTAAAAGGACCACATTGTATACGTAAGTACCTATACAAAATATGTTTTTTTTTTTTAAATTAAGAATGAATTTAAATATAATACCTATTCAATATCAATACACCGATATAAACTAGAATTGGTGCATCTTTTTTGCGGTTTGTAAAATAATCTAAGCATTAAAATTAGTTGAAAATGTTGAAACCATTTTGAGATCCAAGTTTGTTACTGTTCTAATAATAAGACAATTTAAATAATGGAAATAATGTAGGCTTGTTTCATGTTAATTATTACAAGGTATTTGAAAACATAAGATATTAAATCAACATAAATATCAAACGAACGCACCGCTATTTAAATTATTCGGCTATTACAAATACAATGGAGAATACTACAAAAAAAGTTTCCTAAAGCTTTTAAAACTATAAACATAAAGTGTGATATCAATACTGAATTAACATACTAACATAAATCGCCAAACGTGACGTAGTTACCACTAATTCTTAAAGTAAACATATTGATAACATTTCTTGCCGACTACCAATAAATCACGACAAACCAAGATGTCTCAATATACTACAAAGTAATTTCACAGTTAGCGAGAAAGAGACACAAATACCAACCCTACGAAATGCAGTAGGAAAGAAAGAGACAACTGACAATACCACATTTCGTATTAATTAAGGAGCAAATGGTTTTAAATCATTCGCCGTCGACGCTCCCTGTGGGAATCCAGAAGAGTTATAAGACCCTTTATTCTAAATTTAAAATTACAATTCTGTAAATGTTTCGAATATTTTAAGTCTTGTGTACTGGTTATTGGTCTCTGGGGCGGAAGAAAAAAAAAAGTGGCCTAAATATCGATACTTTATGGTTAAAGGTTAATGGTCTCTAAAGGGATATTTGGTGTATTGTTAAACTGTATTTAGACTTGAATACAAGTATGGGACAGTTGCTTTTTTGAGCCATATATGTCTGCTTACTAGTGGAAAATCGAGTTCAAAATTATTTCTTATGTTCACTTTTATGGACCACAAGCTTTTGCCAGAAACAACTTTTAACATAAATTGTTTGCAAAAAAAAAAGTCAACAACCATCTCCAGTCCCATCTATATCTGTACCAAAATCCATTAAAAAAAGGTTTAGTATTGTGTGTGTTCATATTAGTTAGGATGTCAATATCAAATTTCCTGTTTGATAAATGATGGATCATAAATTCTTCAAAAACACAGATAACAATTGACACACCAACAAATTAATAACAAAATAAAATCCTCAAAACATTCCATTATACACAAAATCAATATTCATAAGTACATAACACCAATTAAAACCGTTGGCACATTATCTATGCGGCCAACTGTCAGACAGTTGCGTGAAACGAAACGTCACGGGCGCAGTAATCGCGAGATTGGCTCATTTGATATGTGAGTGTCACGCTGAATGGACGTGTGGCGTTGAATGGGTTAATGTTAGGGGAGGAATTTGATATTGAAATTGGCTGTGTGTAGTTGGTGTTGAGCATGTTTTTAAAATGCATTCATTTGGGGTTTACTTTTGGATGTCAGTCATTGGTTTTCTGGCTAAGACCTAGAACTAGATATTGCATCAATGCAGTGGCCATAGGTATATCTGTATTAAAAATATTTTGATTAGGTTTACAACAAGTTACCCTAATTAAAATCTGTTTGCCTGAACTGACGTGACGATTATAAAGTCAATTAACATAAGTTTCAGAAATATCACGGTATTCATTTTGGAGGATTTACCTTAGAGTGGGAGAAATATCGTGAGAAAAGTTTTGAGTTTTATTGTCAAGGGTTATAAGTGTAATGGAATACCGAAGACACGATGGATGGATTGTGTGAGTGATAATAAAGCTAAGTATCATACCCTAGCTAGGTACTATTACTAAGATGTAGACTAACAGCTAACTGACTAAGAGTTGAAGAAGGATGACGAAAACAGACCCAAAAAAGATACGGACATGATTACGGTCAATTATGGTGAATATTTTTGTATTTCTTTCTACTTATTTTTCCACTACTTTTACTTTCAGGTAACCCAAAAACAAAACCAAAAGAGACAGTCCCCTTTGCGTTCTAGCATCAGGATGGTGTCCTGCACCAAAATCCGTCTCCAGCACTATGTCCTGCCATCGGTCACAACCTAATTAATTAAACTACCCTTTACAGGAGCGAAGTGAATTTCGCATTGAGTTTTAAATTTAAAAGCATGATATTGTTGCATCTACCTGAATTATGAAAATGCCGTGAACAAAGTTTGGAGTAAAAACGTAGATAGCTGTAAAAGCAAAAGATAATCAAATAGACAATGGGGATCTGTAAAACGTGATATGGCTTGAAAAGAGGGAGTGATAAATAAAAGAGAAGATAGAAAAAAGGTCATGATGAGCCAATTTAAAGCAGACTGAGATAAGGACCAGAGAATGATAATAGTAATGAACATGACCCAAATAAATCACGCAAAAGAGAATGCGTTACCTAAGAACAAAATCACAGCATCCCAAAACAAAACCGAAACAGACAGACCACTATACATGTTCTGGTAACATCAAGATGGAGTCCCGGACCAAAATCCGTCTCCAACACTATGTCAGCACCATCGATCACAACCTAATTAATTAAACTACCCGTTACAGGAGCGAAGTGAACCAATTTCGCTCTGGTTTTAAATTTAGAAGTGTTGAGATTGCTCTGTCCATTTAATTGATACAGCCGGGAAATCCAGGAATCCCGGTCCGTTCAGTCGTTAGCTTATCATTATACTGATTTCACACTCGTGTGTTCTGGGTTTACATGGTGGAGGTTTTGTTTGGTTGTGGGTTTTTAAGTTGTAGTAGGTTTTTGATGGATGTTTGTTAAATTGTCTAAGGTTTGGTAGTAACATGCCTTTGTCACTGATACTTCGGTTATGCTGTTTTCTAAATCTAAAGTAATATGTTTTAAAGTGGTATAATTATTGATTTGTTTGTAAATTGTGATTCCTGGAAGTAGGCATCAAATGTCTGAATACGAGATTCTGATCACTGATAGTATGATACTAGACTATCAGCAAAGTATAACAGGGTGCATATCATAAATGCAGGGGTTTTCAAGCCGAAAAATGTGTTTTTCTTTATAGATAAACCATGAAAAAAGCTTTGATTCCAGAAAAATAAGGCAGTCGAAATTGGCTACCTACATTTTTTATTTAAAAAAATATACTCAACTTTAGAATTACTGTCTAAAACGAAACTTTTTTTAAACGAAAAATACCAACCCCACATTTAGTTCATAACAACAACACTAAAATAATAAATAAATGTATCTGTATAATCGCAGGCATGTGAGCCAGTCGCGTGCACAGGAGCCTACCGGTCACGATGTTCGAAGGACCAAAAAAAACGAGCATATTATCACATCTCGGTATGTCCACTGCTCTGTGCGTCCACATTTATAAAACGCGTTTGTATTATAGCTTATTTAATATGCTTTTGATTCGTTTAAATGTGGTTTTACTGTGGTTTAATGGGAAATGGTGGGTAGATTTGTAGTTGTATGTGATTTTAGTGTTTTTATGTCCTGTTATGGGATTTGTAATGGTTTTTTTGACACTTTGGTACACTGGACGGATTTCTTTAAAAGCAAAAATGTTTTTTTTTTAATACAACGTGTAACAGAATAAACTAAGGGCGAAATCACGAAAAAAAATCAGCTGTTCAGTACATTTTATTGAGTTATGCGCAGAGAAATGTATGGGGCAGTCGTTTATTTTTTCACGATTTGGGGTTTGGTACCATAGTTAAATTTGTTCATAATGATGAACACCATCACACCTTAAGAAGTATTGCGTTTACTCTATTTGGCAATACAATCAATTCAAAAGTCAAATACATACAATCTACACGGCACCCGTGTACAAGAAAACCTGATGGTAGCTTCCAAACAAGGTCCGGGTCTGTCTATTTGTAATACTTTTGCAAAAAGCTATATTCACAGGCAAAATAACGGTAAAATAGAAGCTATTTATGTAGCTCAGCTAAAAGAGGGACACGTGTAATTGTTTCCATAAGGACCAATTTTTGAAACCACAATGCGTATCACCCCATGCCCAACCCCTTGTGAAACGTGCCGTTTACAAACAATGATACAAAGGAGATGCACCATGGAAGCATAAAATTAATAATTCATAACCACAGAAGAGAGTTAAAATACCAGGAACTGCAAAATAGTGTTCATAACAGTATTACTCATTTAGGATGTCTAAAATATTGACAGCGAACAATTGAAAAATGAACTCTATTTGCATGAAACGAAAGAATCGGAAGAAAGTTAAAAAATCACTAGGATTAAGTACTTACATCAAAATAGTCGTCACTAATGAAATGCCCCAAAAATTTACAACGAAAGAAAGATGGCGAACATTTGACTGCAACGATACGTTTATAAAAGAAAGAGGAAAGTGAAAAGACCAGACCTTTCGTATTTTTAATTTCAATTCTGATGTTTTTTTTTTGTGTATGTTCGGGCATAACTCCGTACTAATATAAAAAGATTTGTAAAATTATTATTTGTTAATCGAAAGAGGTTTATTCAAAAATGGTCCCAATTAAATTCCATAAAGATCTGATGAAGAACTTCGGAGATAGACAGCTAAATGGATAAGGACTGGTTGGAATTTTGGAGGCAGCACTAAAAAGTGAAAAATAAAAAACTTTTTTACAAAAAAAAAATACAACCATCTTTTAAATAGAAACCACTACAAAGTACAAAATAACTTTAATTTTGGAAGTCGGCGTCAAAATAAAAACCATTCCAGAAACACAGACTTCCAGAATTAAAGTTGAAAAGAGCCATTGTCAGTCAGTGCAGTGCCGGACGTCATGCCATAGACAACTTTTGGATTGTGTTCTGTTTTGTCTGTGGTGTGACCAGAGGCTCGTGGCAGCTATTGTCCGGTCCTGACATAGGTTGACAATGTTCATGGTTTTATTAAGTTTTTAATTAGATGATAAGATTTTTTTTTTGCTTTTAGTTTTGTGTTATTTTTGTGCGTCGTTTCTGGCGGAATAAAACGTAATTTCTTTCTTTACTTAACGATGTTTGCATTCGCATTACAGTCGCAATCTATCAATAGCACTTCTCATTTCCCTAAAAGTTTTTTAACATTGATTGTCTCTGAGATTGCGACTTCTATTAAAAAAAAATTAAGTAAGAAAACCGGCTTTTTGAAATAGGAACTACATCAAAACAGTGGTCCTTAATGAAATGGACATTACTCATCGGCGTTTGCCATCCAACTTGCAGAGGCAGCTTAAGAGTGATATATCTCTTTTAAAGGTTGCACTAACGCATTTAAAGTGAACATAAATTACTTATTTTCTCATATATAAAATGATAGACTAGCAGTATAAGTATCATATATCATGCTCAATGAATTTATTATATAATGCGCATCAATTGACTGAGTATTATAATTAAGTTTTCCATAATTGGTTTATAACTTAACTGTAGTGCACCTTTACTGGGTTAAAAATATGATTCTATTTTCTGTCAGTTAGATTTTCGAATAATATATTTTTGTGTCACCATGATAAAAATTTACGAAGATAAAACGTATCAAATATTAGGAGTTGGGGCCTGTGATGTCACTTTCCGGTAAAATTTGTATCGGTCTGCGACGTCACGCGAGTTGTCAACGCCCTGTATCGTCTTCATTTTTTGTTTACGTGAAAAAAGAAAAAATACGTGTCAAATATTTTCTGGAAATCTATCTGACGTATTAGTTAGTTAGAATTTTTAGTCATCGACCATATTGTGGGTGTGTACTCTGGGTGGAGCAGGAGGGAGTGTCCGACTCTTACTGACTAAAACCCATCCATGCTCCTTCTAGTGCCTTTTGCGTTCCAGGGCCGCAGGCTCTGGCCCTGACGGGGCCCTACTCCTATGCTGACATCTCTTTGAGGCGCGCGTGGGACAAACGCGCCGTCGGCTTGGGCCTGGCTTTGATCCGACGGCGAGCCACCCAACGCTCGCCATCCGCAGACCCGCACTTACGGTGGCCGGGAATCGCCCAGCGACTCCCGACGCCCGGTGCGTCTCCCTATGCCGCGGTGGCTGGGGCGTGAGGGCTGTCTCTCCCTCACGCGGCCCACCTCCTCCTTCACTAGCATTACTGCTTCGCAGAAGGAGGTGACGGCTTCCCATGCCTCTTCGCTCCGGACCATGGATTGAACCAGGGCCGGACGCGAGAGGTCGCCGCCGCCGATCGCCTCGACGAGGACTCGATGATGCTTAGGTATAAGCTTGGATTTAATATGAGATGTAATTATGGATTTTGCTATTGCAATAATCTGGATTAAACATTGTAACTTTTAATGACATACATTTTTGTCACAAATATGAAACATAGATACCTACATCAAAACTTTGTCATTGCATCCGGAGCGGAATAGACGCCCGAGCCGATACGAAGCGGAAAAATTACAATGACAAAAGCCCAGATGTATCCAACGACTTTTTGATCACAAATTGTAGCTGTAGTTTCATTAGTGACTAGCAGCACGCCGCAGTTTCACCCGCGTAGTTCCCGTTCCCGTGGGAATACGTGGATAAAATATAGCTATGTTACTACCTAATAATGTAGCTTTCCATTGGTGAAAGAATTTTTGAAATCGGCACAGTAGTTTTTGAGTTTATTCATTACAAACATACACACACAAATAAAAATCTTTCAATTAATAGTATATTAGTATTAGTATAGATAGGCACGCGCTTGACCGCTATCTCACCTGATGGTAAGCGATGATGTGGTGGTGATTTGTGATCGTTAAAAGTAAGCAGCAGCCAATGGATAAAACAACAGTCTTTACCATTATTTTAACCAAGTTTTGAATTAACTATTGAACAGTAGCTTAGCAAAAAGTGTATTTTAATTACAGACAATAAATTCTTAAAGAGTAGGAACGAAAGAAAAGCTCATGTATAATTATCCTTTGACGTGTCTGTACCAAAATATGAACTAAAATAAAATAAATGCTCACATACTGTTTACGAAGCAATATCAAAGAAAAACTCAATTACTCAAAGGAATAAACATGAGAAATACATAAATACATAACAAAATATGCAATAGTTAGTGCTGTTATAACGAATACATCAACCTCTTCTAAACAAACAAATAAATATAATTGTAGTGTCTGTTTGCAATCTCAAAATCAATAAAATATAAATATTTCTTCAATAAATGCGTATGCAATAATTGTATCAAAAAGAACTTTTTAAAATTTTTGTCTGTCTGTCAATTTGTTTGTTCCGAGTAAATTCCTAAACGGCTGAACCGATTTTGACGGAATTTTCACTGACAGATAGCTGTTGTTTTAAGGAGTAACTTAGGCAAACTGTACATTTATTTCAGAAAAGGTTATGGGTTTTGTGCAAAAAAATAATTTTAATTTGCACACGGTCAAAGCCGCGGGCAGAAACTACTTCATAATAAGACTTTTTTCTAAAACCGTATATTGTTATCTCGTTCTATTATTTAGAAATAGACAAGGATGGAGAAGACATGCTCCTTTTATGGACGACCAGTTTTTATCCAAGAAGGGTAGTGTATAAAATAAGCACTAAATATTAAACTAGTCTTTGTGTCCATAAGTGTATGAAAATGTTATTAGCAACAAATTGCATTAATGTTTTCTTCATGGTTCTTGTTTTATGAATGATACAATATTTTATTTATCTTTATTAATGGATTTTTGTTGTAGTGGACTAAATGCCTGATTTTAAATTAGTTTCTCAAGATTGGTACTAAACTGACTCTGAGAACCAGTCTATGATAGACTGGAAAACTTAGGTACTGGGTTAATAATACTGTTTTTTTATGGATGGGAAATCATCAAATGACTTCTTCCGCTCTGGATGGAGCGGAAGGGAGTGTCAGACTCTAACTGACTAAAACCCATCCGTGTTCCTCCTCATGCCCTTTGCGTACCAGGGCCGCGGTGACTGTTTCAAACAAATTCCGCGACCCTGGCAGGAATTAATACTACTAGACTCGTTTAACGAACCCAGGATCTTATGTTCAGCAGTAGTGTTAGCGATCACTAGACCATCGTGTCGTGTCCACAGCAAAATGCAGCACTAATTTTAAGCAATAGAAAGTCTAAAATAATTGTCAAGGAGAGGTTTTAGTATTCTGAACACACACACAAGTTCACTTCATCGTTTAATACTCCCCGCAAGAACCAATACTCACGTATCAAGCTTCATTGCTGTTCAAAAACAAGAAAGGTCCTTTAAAGCAGGGTCTCAAAGAGCAATGGACATAATCCTCAGCGAACGTGCCAAGTCAACTCAATAACAAATGGCAATACTTAATCCCTTGCCCAGTACAGAATGCCCATTTAATAGTATAATTTACACTCTATATTCATCGATGGTTATTTACAATCTGTCATCAGGTTATAGTCAGATCACGAATGATCAAGAAGGTGATGAAAATTCAATCGAGATGAAAATAATGTTTTATTTCGGACGTAAAATGAAGGATAAAACCGACTGTAGGGTGGTGGTTACCGGAGTATATCGGTGTGGAGATCTTTTGGGGGACATACGGGTGTACAAGTTGCCGAACATGCTGTTTCCAAGTTATTATTGATGAAAATAAAAATAAGGGCAAATCTCGTAGTTCTTCTTTTTCTTCTTCGTGTGGGTAGTAAGGTCTAACGACCCCACACGCCCTAGTGTCAGAGTTTCTAAACCGCCTCAAGGGCCTCTGACATGGTTTATTTGACGACCGCCATTTGGCGGCCGGGACCACCGGCTTATACTTGCCTTCCGAAACACAGAATCATCTTTTTATCAGACAATCAGGTGATACAAGCCTGCAATGTCATAGTCAAACTGGAAAACAACTTTACAGAGTATCTCGTAGTTAAGAATCTTTGAATTCATATCGCAATATTATCTCAGCGACAATTTCTTAAAACTTGTCAAAATGTAGGGAAATTAGCGATATTTTTGGCAGTTGCGATTGCAAAGCGATTGCAAACACTCCTTAAAATACGCGCGTGTGATTGGTTAAATGAATAGTTGCAACAGCCAATCACTACACAAGTTTTTAATTTGTGAGGCGTATTTTTTTCCACTGAAATTCTTTGACCCACAGATGTTGACCCTATTTATTGGTCTCAATAAACAATTTGAAGACGGTTACTTTTTGATCCTAATGATTTTTACTGAAACAACATCATTAAAAACAATATTTTAACTTCAAAGAACATTCTTACAAAACTATTCATAAACGACTAACCCACAAATTCACCAAAGTCTAGTCAACCTACTCGACCGTATAGACACACAAGAGCCTGCAAAATGGGAATAAGTTTTGGCGTGGTCCTCACATAAATCAGAAAGACCAGTGTAGCTCAATTAAAAGCTCACTATCTGATGTGGTCAGTGCTTGGTGTCATTTATTTCAGCACAGATGTGTGTTATACAGGGTGGAGGAGGTGTACAAGATATTCTAGAAATTAAAATCTTTATGTTCTTCTAAGATTTATGAAGTACTAGCTTCTGTTACTTTAGTGACTTTGCTCACGTTGTAGTCGAAAACTATTACAAGGGTACACTTTCCAGGATAAAACTATAAAGGCCAGTGTAGCTCAATTAAAAACTCACTACCTGATGTGGTCAGTGTTCGGTGGCATTTATTTTAGCACAGATGTGTGTTATACAGGTTAAAGAAGATTTTTGGAGAATAAAAACTTAAAATCCATCTAAGATTTATGAACTACCAGTTTTTGCCAGCGCTGCTAGTTTGAAATATCCCTAGGGAATAATGATCCCGGGATAATATTATCCCATGTCCTAATTCAGGACAAGGTTTACCGGTGTATTACAGGGTTGCGGATTTTGTTTGAAAGATTTACCGCGACGCTGGAAAGCAAAGGGTAATAGGAGGAGCACGGATGGGTTTTAATCAGTAGGAGTCTAACACTCCCCCGCTCCAACCAGAGTGGTAGGGGTCATTTGATGATTTCAGACTTGAAAAGATAACAAACAGCCAGACAGAGTAACTTTTGCATCTCTAATACTAGTATGGGTATAAACGGCATAATTAGTAATCTATTTATACTAATATAAATGCGAAAGTTTAGGTGTTTGGATGGACGACGTGCAGCCGTTCTGACGTGGTTGAGTAACAAACATAAATTGTTTTTTACTCAACCACGTCAGAACGGCTGAACGGATCTTGATGAAAATTGGCATTACAGTCTGGAATAACACATAGGATACTTTTTATCCCGAGAGTACATGCTTTCAGGATAAAAAGTATCCCGAGATCTCCGCCCGCGTTAGTAACAAAAATTATCCCAAGAGAATTTTTGTTACTAACGCGGGCGGAGCATTCACGCAGTATGCAACCCTGAAGTATTTTGTGTTTAACTTTATTTTCACCCTGTATAGTATAATGCAGAGCTTGGTATTGATCGCTCATCGGATCCAGTGATACTGTATTGGTATTTTTAAACGTTTGCAACAGCCCATTCTTTGTGGCAATTATTGGTTTTAATATTGTTTCCTTGAAGATTAATCGGTGGGTCGACAGTTTGAGAATGCTTTGGATTAAGTGTCCAGATGGAGGTGAAGATGGGTGAGGTCAGGTAGGCAGTCGATAATTGTAAAATTCTGGTATTTATCTGTGACCTCAACATATTGACTATACTTTGTGCCAGATAAACTTGCAATAAAGTACATTGACCTTTCCCTAATATCCCTTCGTAGATACCCAAACAATACATTATGAACCATTTTACATTACTAGAGAACATAAAGGATCACGATAGAAGTAGATTCAGGACTGCTCTAAGTTTTTATTTCTGTTTTTGATTTTAAGAAAGTCAATAAATGTATGTGGGTCAATGACCGTTATTGCACATTTATCTGGAATCTACTATAGACAGATATGACTACATTGATTACTAAAGTAAGTAATGTCATTATACCGGCTAATAAATTATTAAGAGTGATCCATAAAACTATAGTTTTGCATATAACAGAAGACGGATGTGCATTAAAAAACAATAATGCATCTAGACTTCACATTATGTTCCCGATCTCTAACACTAAGGGCCATTTTCACCAAGGCAAACTGATCGCGATTAGCGTATAAACCACGTTTATGAGCTGTCAGTGTCACTATTTTTCTATGAAATATTGACGCTGACAGCTCTTGAACGCAGTTTAGATGTACTAATCGCGTTCAGTTTTATTGGTGAAATCCGCTCTAAGAAAACTGAGGAAAATCGTCGAAAGTGAAGGCGGTCAGTATAAAGAGAAGTTTTTATACACTGTGCTCTAAATACTAGATCATAAAACACTAGTTATGTCTACCGAAGAGTAACGATTCTTTTTAACGATTTTTTATCGATACGGTCTCGATTCTAATCGACTTTCGGCTATTAACATCGATATTTTGATTGTCTCGATATTAATTGTTGGGGAATGTGAAAGATTTTGACTGATTTATGATTTCCATTAGCCAGTAAAGTGTTATTTTTCGGTGAAATGTCGTGTGACGAATTAGTGGTTTGGTAAGTTTTAGTAGGTATTGCGACTTATTGGAAATCAGTGTTGCACAAGCACAACAATTGGTCTGATTGATAGATGAGAATTTGGTAGTATTAACTTACACCATACCATAAGAATGGTGTAGGTACCTTACACCATACCATATCATAAGAATGGTGTACCTGATTTTTTACTGGGTCACTAATTTTTGAAAATTACTACGTTACTTTCAAAAGAATTATCACACTACTAGTATTGGCTTACGGTTGTTGGGTGGCTCTGGAAAATCTTAATTTTTTTTTACACTTTGCCCCACACTAGGAATTTCTCCTGTATCGTGGGTGCGAAACATACAAACTCACATACACAAACAGCCAGACCCGGAACAACTATCAGTAGGCCATAAAAATAATGGTTCGGTGCGGGAATGGAACCTACGACATGCAGCGCAGCAGCTAATCACTCAACCACTGCGCCAACCATGTCGTCAAAATTTTCTATAACCCGTAATTAAAAGTTGCCACACGTATAGCCGTAGTTTCGAATAAAATGATTTAACACTTAATTCAGGGTCGATATTTTCATTTCGAAGTGTTTTATCAATTTACAACAAAAAACCATCAGCTGATACCCCGCAGCCGTTTACTCAAGAAAGCAGATCATACACTCATTACACATTCCCCCAGATAAGTTGCCAGCAAAAATAATTCCTCAATGATATGGCAACACTGGCCATTACGGCGGTTACGGTACTTTGTGAGAATCGAGCGCCGTGCGTCGATCAATTATGATCGATATCGTTTTAATCGATAGTAATCGGTAATGACGCGAGACACCGCAGCTGTAAATTTTATTTATATCGACGACTTGGTGGATAAAAAAAATATGGCAATTTTTTTTTTGGTTTAAATTGGAGTTTTGTTCAATTGACTGGATGTTTTGATTGGCAAACTATCTGGGCAGTTTTTTTTTTAAACAAAGATTTTCAAATTTTAGAATGTTAAAAATATTTTAGACAGCTTGAAATCTGCGAACTACTGATTCAAGAAAAACACTTTCTGGTGGAACTAAAATAAATTTAATTAAATAGTCTACACTCACAATTCAAATGTATTCAAAATTATTTTCATTATTCATCTAGTTAATAACTTATTTTTATGATAAACCATTTCAAATTAAATACCAGCCAGAGTTTATAAAGTAAATTAATATAGTCAGCTTTGTGCTACCATTCATAAACACTTTCGATATTGAAAGACCATTCTAGCAGCATTAATTAAGTGGCAAAATAATGCCTTCACAACTTCCATAATAATACCATTCAATATTTAAATAATGTTTACATTTTCCAATGGCTTTGCTCCTGAATATAATTTACATCCATCCTATTATAATAATTTTAAAACACTATCTATCATGTAAGCCTTTATCGATAATGATAGCAATCGATTTTAAAATTCATCTATACTAATTAGGTATCGATATTATCGCAGCGAGTTTGAATAAAAAGTCCAACACTATTTACGCGAGACATGTCAAACATAATGCTGAATTTTAAAAAGGTCGGTTAAAAAGCTGTCGCTTTTCATGAATATTGTTAAAGGAATATAGGAGAAATATGGCATATTTGGAATTGATCAAAAAATAAAATCTAAGTAAGTAGAAAATAAAATGGAAATCATTGTATAATAATTCTTGTATTGTCACTCAAACTCAAATGAATGAAAACCTTTTTGGAGCTCCACATCAAAATATTTCAACTCATATTCTGTATAAAAAATTAAATTCGAAAGTAACTCGCCTGTTTGCCTGTTTTTTTTTGTACAGAAATAAATTGGACAAAATTTGTCCAATTTATTTCTATTATTTAATAATACATTGGGATAATTCACTTCTTTACTTGACTGTCACGCAGGCGAAGCCGAAGAAGACAGTGTTAAAATAAACACTAAAATAAATAATATCATTAACTAATTGCCTTTAGTAGGGTTTTTCTTCAATTTAACTGCTGTTCAATAAGTTCGTAAAACAAGAGCTAGCTTTTACTATAAACGCCCATGAAAATAATATTCAATTTAATTCATAATTCCTTCGATTTCCATACAAACACGTCGTTAACTTAACGCAGAACACCATAATGGCTCTCACATTTTACATATTATAATTTAATATAACAATATTAATGTCTGAACAAAAATAACGATCACAATTTCATAGATACAAGTGAGAAAATTAACTGTGCGATCCTCAATTTATGTCTCATTTCACTAAAAAAATCAACCATGCAATTTTATTCCCTATTTAAAACAACACTAAAGACGATAATAGCATGTTATGGTTCAGCAAAGAAGTTGATATTGTGTAAAGAGCCTAAAGGTACAGTCGGGCACATAAATAACTGCGCACAAGATATGAAGATGTCGAGTGGTTTAATGAAACGTCAAAGTACCTGGCTCATTGATTGCTCGCGAGAAAGCATAAATCGTGTGCGCTCACGGGTACTCGCGACGCTTAAATCATTTTGCGCCTGATTGTACGTGTTTGTTTATGTTTCTGATGGCCAGTATGTGCACGTGGTTGCTTACTCATTATCGATAAATTGCGAAATGAGATTGGAACGCGTGAAGGATGGGGATTGAGTCTTTTCTGGGCCAATTTTAAAGTGGTTAGTTTTCTAGAGATATGTCTTATAATAGACCAGCACTAAATAAGTGTTGTTTTCTTATGTTATGACCGTTTGTCTATCTATTCAGTTAACCCGTTATTAAAACTGTTGGGCCTTTGCCCATCTTGCTTTTCCACGTAAGTCTGTCCTCTGCCATAGCAGATCAGTCTTTTCGATGAGAAACAACTTTGTCTCTCTACCTTCGACTTGGACTGCCGCTATGTCCCTTTGCATTTACCTAAAGTGGTTTTAGCCTATTTGTAAAAGTATTTTTTCTGCAAATCAACTTTTTTATTTTCTTTAATTTACTAGTAACTACCAAAAATTATGGTGACACCTCATTGACTTTCTGTGTGTTTTAAATTCAGTATAGGTACGTAATAAAAGTCAAGGTTTCCTATTTAATTTTGGTTGCAAAATGCATCTACAGTCATACTTTTTGAATTTTAATAAAAAAAAAAACGAATTGCACATGCCTTAAATATGACATATACACACCTTGTCTACAATTCTTTGTGTTACTTTCTCTGTCCTTCAACTCTTTTAAACCTACGAAGCCAGTTGGCGTAAAATAATAAAAATAAAAGTAAAATAATTGCCATAAAACATTTAATAGTTTTTTATGTTTAGTTGACAGTACTTTTTGCAGTTAAGTGTAGATAATCGTACATGTACTTTTACCGTGGGAAAAGTACTTGTACGTGACTTCGTTAGCACGTCTGTAATTAATACTTTAATTAGCCATTAGAATAGTAATAAGATTATCCACATGTGCATGAATTTGTTTAAGGGTGTTATTTTAAACGTAGTGCCTTGAAGCCTACGATTTTGTTATACGGAATCGCCAGTACAACAATAGGTAATATATGGTCCAATTGGTGCTAAGAATTTTTTTTTTACTATTGATAGGTACGCGTTTGACTATTACATATCTCACCTTATGGTAAGCGATGATGTGGTAGAAGATGGAGCACGCTTGCCTAGAAGTAACCTATTCACTCTTGACTTAAATATTCCCAGGTAGTAGCTATCAGGAAACACAGACTCTGGTAGGTAATTCCACTCCTTAGCTGTACGTCCAATGAATGCATTCCCAAAACGTTTTGTGCGTGTGGGTGGGAGGGACGTCCAACATGTACCGGTGGCGCATCGCCGTACGTCTTGTGGTCCGATGATAGAACGGGATTGGCGGAATTAAACTGTGCAAATCCGTCGCACTCTCCCCAAAATGCATCAAACTAGATGTTTTAGGAAATCATCTCATTTCAGTCATTACGTAATATCGCGGCGATATTTGCTCCTCAGCTTCTGTCCATAGCTCCTCGTGGAGTTAGTACTATCTGGTTGCGGAATTTCATCGAAAGAGTCACCGCACCCCTGGAACGCAAAGGGCATAACGCGGAAGAAGTATGGGTTTTAGTCAGTAAGAGTCTGACACTCCCTTCCGCACACCCATAGCGGAAGAAGTCATTTGATGATTTCCCATCCATAAGAACCGGCCAAGTGCTAGTCGGACTCGCTCACGAAGGGTTCCGTACCATTATCAATAAAAAACGGCAAAAAATCACTTTTGTTGTATGGGTTAAATATGTGTTTTAATTTTATTTAATTATTTATTTTTAAAGTGAAAATATAACAAAATATTCTGTGAATATTTAAGCGTCTATCTTGTCGTTATTAATATCGAGCAAAAACGAGCAAAAAAATCACGTATGTTGTATGGGAGCCCCCTTTTTTTTTTTTTTATTTTTTTTTTTTTTATTGGATGGGAAATCATCAAATGACCCCTCCCGCTCTGGGTGGAGCGGCAGGGAGTGTCAGACTTCTACTGACTAAAACCCACCCATGCTCCTCTTAGTGCCTTTTACGTTCCAGGGCCGCGGTAACTCTTTCGAACAAATCCGCAACCCTGGTAGGCTCTGGCCCTTACGGGCCCCGACCCATGCTGACGACTGCTGGCTTGGCGCGCGTAGAACACAGCGCGCCGTCAACCCGGGCCTGTTCTGATCGGACGGCGAGCTACCCATTGCTCGCCGTCCACAGGCATCAGTCACTGCGCCATGCTCAGGAGCATCAGTTCCTGGGCGGCGCAGTGGCTGACGTTCAACAGGAGGGGGTGAAATGGGGCTATTACTGGCACTCCATTTCAGCCCCCTCCGGAGCCCGTTGTAGGGGCTCTACTGCGGCTGTTGCAGTAGCAGCAGCCGCAGTGGAACCGGCTTTGGCGGCGGAGGAAGCGGCGGCGGTGGCGGCGGTCGCGGCAGAGACGGCGGTGGCGGAGGGCTTTCTCCTATTTCCGGCTTTGGCGGGTGGGGCGCAGGCCCTACCCCCAGCCCAGTGGTCGGCCGGCTTGCCAGCTGCCGCACAGACTGCGCAGTGCGGCGCGGCGTCGCAGGAGCCGGCCCTGTGACCGGGCTGACCGCAGCGGAAACATAGACCGCTGCGGTCCACCTCCGAGGTGCATTGAGCTCCTACATGGTGGCCCACCTGGCACCGGAAGCACCTCAGAGGTCGGGGTTCCAGCAGTTTGACCTGCGCGGAAACCCAACCCACCAAAAACCTACGGCCCTCCGAGATGGTCTTGGCCGCCGACACGGGACAGCTCACCACAATGGTGCGCATGCCCGTGTTGTCAGGACGTAGGGTGCTCGCCTTCACCTCCTCTGCTGAGCACCCCCCCGTCCTAACGACGGCGGCCACCACCTCCGCCTCCGTGAGGGAGTCGTCCAGGCCCAAGATGCGCATGTCGATGCTTGGTGGGCCTGGACACTCGGGCATCGTCCGCGCTTAGGGACGCCCTAAGCCTTTCGGCTAGAGCGTCCGCGGTTGGGCCGCTGGCTGCCCCGGGGATCTCCAGCATCCGGGCCCCAGTCATGGTGACCCGGAGCCGAAGGCCCCCCACGATGCCTAGCTCACCAAGGTTCACCGCCTCCTTCGCCTTGGTGAGCACGTCCGCGTACGTCACGCCCCTCTTCGCCGCGTCCGGCTGCAGTGTAAGGACTACAGCCGCGGTTTTCGGGGGGCGCAGCGCAGCCGCGACGCTTCGCGCCTTCTGCCGCCGCTTCCTCTCCCGCCTCTTGGCCGCCCTGGCTGCCTTGCCCGCCTTCCTCTTCCCCCGGCCACTTGCCATTCGGCTTGAGCCGGGGGAGGAGGCCCCTTCCCGGGGCCGGGTCCGGTTTTCCCGGCACTGGCTTCGCGGGTGCCGGCCCGGACCCTTTGTCCTGGTCGGACGACCCCGGTGTGGTGGCAGCCACGGCGGCCGCATATGACGCCTTTTTCTGGCCTGAAGGGGCCTTCCCACTGGCCGCTAACGGGGGGCGCAGGACGATGCCCTCCAGGACGGAGAACCGCGCCTGGAAGGCAGCCATCTCCTGCCGCACGAGGTCCAGCACCTGGCTCTCCTGCGGCACGGGCTGGCTGTCCTTCTTGCGCCCCCCTTGCGGCGCCCCCTGTGGGCCGGCTCCCCGGAGCCTGGCCAGGTCTGCGCAGAGCCCCTCGTTCTCCTTTCGGAGACGCTCCGTGGCGGCAGCCAAGCGGGCAACCTCCGCCCGCAGCTCGGACATCTCGTCCGGCGGAGGCCCACCTTTGGTAGCCTCCGCTGCCGCCAGAATGGAGGCCATCGCCTCGCTTATGGCCTTGTTCTTAGAGGAAAGCTTCCTCTTCAAGGCCACATCGCGAAGCGCGGCCTCCACCACCTCCGCAAACCCGGCCCTCCGAACCCGCTCCTGTCCGGAGTCATACGGCTCACCGCCGGAGGACTCCGAACCAGGAGCCCCGCGACCGCCCTCTACGGGGGGTCTTCCGTCAGCGACGAGCTCCTCGGCTCGCTGGCCAGCCACCTTGGAGGCAGGCAATCTCCCCTTGCCTCCCTCTCGGCCCTTGCCCCGCCTGCTCGTGGGGATCTTGCGAGCCGAGGCAACCTCCTCGCTGCCGGACGACCCCCGGTCTTCCTCTGTTCTGGGCCGCTTGCGGAAGGACCATGTCCTCAAAGGACGGCTTGGATCGGGGGCCTCCTCGGCCACTGTTGCCCTTGGCAATCGGAGAACAAAGGACACTTTTGCCCCCCCCAGAATACGAGGGGCTTGACGCACGAGGCGTGGCGGATTCTCGGACTGCTGTGCAGTCCGGACCGCCCTGGGGTAGTGTCTCTTTAATAGTGCCTTTGTCCATATTTTCCTTTTTGAGGGTGCGGTCCCTTTCTCCCCTTCTCTTCTCTCTCCCTCTCTCACTGCTTGCTCGCTGCCCTCACAGTCACGTCTGATGATCAGACGCGTACCAGAGAGCAGCGAGCAAGCCAATGAGACGCACACCGTCCGAGGACCCGAACACTGCTCAAGTCTCCGAACGGTGTGCCCCTCTTGTGTCTCTCTTGGTCTGGTCTCTCATTTGGGACCTTCCGGCATGAGTGGCTCTACCGGCAAAGCCCCCAAGATCACTGAGACACGCAAGCCCCACCACGACGGCAACGTGGAGACACGGTTGGTGGGGATGGGAGCCCCCTTAAATATTTATGTTATTCTGTTTTTTAGTATTTGTTATTATAGCGGCAACAGAAATACATCATCTGTGATTTAAACTGTCTAACTATCACGGTTCATGAGATACAGCCTGGTGACAGACGGACGGACGCACAGCGAAGTCTTAGTAATAGGGTCCCGTTTTACTCTTTGGGTACGGAAATCTTAAAAAAAAAGGATGGCGCAAATTCACAATGGTGATGATAGGGAGTGACATCACTCGCAATTAGTACTGTCTCTGTTTATCACAGATTTTAAAACACTAATTTTTTAAAGTCATTCGATGATTTCCCATCCATAAAAAAACGGCTATATCAAAGTCTACTCTCATAAAATAAAATGCCATTAATCCAGCTGTACAACAACAACAACAACAACAACAAAAATCTAACAACCAACAACACTGTCTCAAACGCCCGGTGTTTGTAAATCCTTATTACTGATTACAAGACGCTTATAATTACTCGGTCCCTTCAGATAAGGCATTTCTTTTAATTTTGCACTCGCAGCTGTTACCATAATTGGGTCTTTCACCAGTTTTTTCGCATTTAAGTATAAGTTTTCGAGTTGATATGGTAAGTATGGTAACTAATGTTGACAGCTGTCATTGGTGACAGACAGGGTTGAGCTATCGGGGTTTTTTGGACTCTGGTTCCGTAGTAACTGTTATTTACTAGTGCAGTGCTTTTTGTTCTGTTACTAGTAGTACAAAAATGTCTGTATTGTACTTATCAATATGGAATACTTCGACCTCCCCCGAAATCACGAGAAAATAATTGACTGCCCGATGTATGTATGTGTGCATAACTCGATATTTAATTTACTGAAAAAAAAAAGAAAAGAAAATTGAAAATCTTTGTTACATGTAGGTACAAATATTTTGAATGTCCCAAGCCGCGCGTATTGCTTAAAAAAGTAACTTATGTCCTTCTCCATATCCCAGGCTATATACCTGCCAAATTTCATGACGATCCGTTCAGTCGTTTTAGCGTCAAAGCGAGATAGACAGACAGAGTTACTTTCGCATTTATAATATTAGTAGGGAAGTAATAAAAAACTTTCGAACTAACCCTACTAATCCCGTAGGGTTAGTTCGAAAGCTTTTTATTATTTTTTTTAGATAATCGATGCAACGCTTGAAAATGAATACTCGCCATACTCACCATAATGTAGGCCATCGATGCCGATATAATAATAAACTATTAATCAATAGGTTTTGCAGTCTCTAAACTATACGCTTCTAAAGTTGATGAAGCTATAAATTTTAATATAGTCATGTCGTTATAACGCTTCTGCAGACAAAAATAATATCATCAAAGACTAATCAAACACAATGTTGCACTTAGCAACCTTTAAAAGGTTTGACAGTTTGTAAATAGCCATAATGAAAATTTTATAGCGCTGTCCTACACAAAACCGATAATTAAAAATACTCATTTCTATTTTAAACAATTTATTCATTTCATACTTCGCATTCGAACTTCAAATTAATGATCAAATTCAACAGCTCGACGTGTCCTTTATTCGATTATTTAAATTCTAAAAGTGATAATTATCGAATAATTATTGTTCTTTGTCATCGTTTATTCAATTCTGTTAAAGCATTATTGCTTACGCCTAGTAGTTTTTCGTAGTGTTGTCGTATCATATTTGCATATAATGTCGATTATAGATTGTCGACACTACTCTTTATGATCGGTATTTGCTTTGTATTTATTTCACGAGCACATGGCGCTGGCTCTTAGTTATGGCAGCCAGAAACGATATGTCATCCTTATATGAAGAAATATGCGAAGTTAATTTACATTGTACGTCTGTAATTAAAAACTATTGTAACTATTTGCATTTATTAGATATACTGTCTGTTTCTTACTTTTATGGCTGGCAAGTAAACATAACTTTTGTTTTAAAAGAATTATGAAAGAAATATAGTACTGTTTATTGACTTTCGAATAAATGAATAGTTTGTTATGTAACCATTTTTACTGTATTTAATTTCAGAATATGACTTGTCGGGTTTGTTTCAAGCGAGCCTTGTTTTATAAACAGCGATAGTTTATGATTTCAAGTTATCCTCAGGCAAAACATGACTAACAACACAGATAATTCGTGAACTCTATACAAGGAGTACATAATAAAGCATTCATACCATTCGGAGAGAAAATACGTTCTGAAGTCCGAAGTTATCTATTGTAATGTAGAGAGTAAAGAAAAACGTTTGCAATCATACTGATTTCACTTTTCATCAATCAGTGCAGTCGTAACTGTACTCATTACTACGTATTTTAATTGCGAACGTACGTATGCGAAAATTGCATTTACTGCGAAAAAAAATCTTTCGGATAAAATGTGTAATTGATACGAATAATTATCGATACAATTAGAGTGCTTTATGCAACGCCCGTCACTATTTAGCTGTAATAACTGTAATTCGAAGCGTAACGCTGTACGGATCAATTATATTTATACGTTCCTGTCTAATTTGTTATGTGGAATGTGTTTTTCCTATGCACTTCTCTATTTATTAAGGTTTTTTTAAGCCTAGATAGCTTTAAAAAAATCTTATTAAATAGAGATGTGAGAAGAAAATAGTTGTATACTTAGTGGCTCTCGGCAATCATCGCATTTCCGAATACAAACGAATGCTTATTTCCATGTCCATCAATTATTAGATCGAGTTTGAGTTTGAGTCATCGTGGTGAAACGATTTGTCAGCTAGACTCTGCGTTACCGAGTGCTAGCTGTCCAGGGTGCGCTGGGCGTTTAGAATCGCAATACGATATTTTTAACGCCTCAAACGCAGTGCCAGTGTGGAGCCCCTTCACAGGACATGCATCACCTTCTTAATTGCCCGTCGTGCACAACCACCTGCACCATCCAAGATTTGAACGAAGCAAATGACAGAGCTGTACAAGTTGCTCAATACTGGTCAGACAAAATTTGAAATGAGTCTATCGACACGAAAAGATGAAGAATTATTAGATTTATCGTGTATAATAATTTGAATTTAGAACTAAATAACTGTAACAGAATTAACGTAATAGGTACTTAAAAAGGGGTAATTATACTTATCATTATGAACAACTTTTACTATGGGACCAACAATCAAATCACGAAAAAAAAATCGACTGTACCATACATTTTATGTGCGCATAACTCGACAAAATGTACTGAACAGCTGACATTTTTTTTGCGATTTCGGGGTCATAATAACATCGTCGATCGCCTTCGTTAACGATAACGAAGAGGGTTATTATGACACCAGTTAATTGCAAACTTTTAATAAAAACATGGTAATTGGTCTACGCGACTTTTCTTACATCATCCTAATAGAAATAGGCGGTACCTATTATAGATGAAATCATAGGTAAGTGTCTTATGAGGCTACATTAACGAAACAATTATAATATTATTACAGCAAGTCCAAGACTATTATTGTCAACTAGCTATAGCCGCTGGTTTTGCCCCTGTATATGTCGAAATTAATACCATGGAAACATACTACTAAAATTAACAGTATTCTGTCTCCTAAACAGGACACAGTCTTAAATAACATAGTCTAACCGTGTGCCAAATCAATTCAGTCATTGAAACTTGATTGATTAACTGACATCCAGATTTGCACATTTAAAATACGAGTATTAGTAGAATTGTTTCTGATCTATAAGGCGGTTCAAATATTTGCCGAAGGAACATGTGTGAACCAGGATCGTCAACAAATGATTTCATTCATGAATCCAAACAAAACAAGTTATCCTCTACGAAATTCTCAACCGAAAATTATCGCGGAACAATCTCAGAACATTAGTCAAGATCGACATTCAACCTGCACGCTTGTTCAACAATTAAAAATATTACACATACCCGTATTTCTTTCGACACCGTATCACACCCAAAAATACTCAATTAAAACAACGGGAGCCGCGAGATAAAATTAAAACTTAATTAAATCTCAATAAAACAAAAAACGGAACCAAAAACAAAAAACGGATCGAAGAAACAAAAACGGAACAGAGGTTGGGAGCAAAGGGTTAAGAACAAAAAGTCAGGCGTTAAAAACATTTTGTCACTAATACAGCGAGTTCGTGAGTCGTGCTGTCCCTTTGTTTTGTTCAGTGTGAAACACGGGATTGTGGCGGTTATCGGTGTTCGCTTTAATGATCCATTAAGGACTGCGAAGGCTTTACTTATAAAATACGGGGGCAAATTTGATGCAGAAGCGTGAAAGTGTGAATGGTTTCTTGCATGTTAAATGTGTGTCGTTTTGAAATATTTCTTAAGGTCATGTCATATGTTATAAGGAATAATAAATGCTATAATTCTTAAGTGAAGTTTATTAACGGTCAGTCAGTAATTGACAAATAATGTTTCTTAAAGTTCTGGTTTTGTCTCAAATGAGCAAAAAAAAATGCTCATGTGTTTTGCATTGCTAAATTACATTTACCCCATGACGATCGATAAAGCTACCTACCAATGCAAGCTTACATGATAATAATATGGCAATGAGATTTTCAGAAATGCCTGAGTACTGCCTTCGCAGTAGAATCAGTAAAGAATCTGGTTTCATTCATGGATAGTCCACATACATATGTATCACCTGAATGAAGGATCAATTCAATGAATAGAATCGAAATGTTTTCCTCACAACGCTGACAATTGTGTATTGTGTTTTCTAATTAGGTACAAACATAGTGCCTCATAATTTTTTTGACGTTAAGATTGAACCCACAACTTTACAAAAAATATGGTTTCCGTTCTCGAACTTCTAATAAAAGGTCATAGCCCTATAATCTATCCGTCCCAAGGGACATAGGCTACTTCTATTTACCTGAAATAGTCATCAGGTAAATTATTACAAATTACCTATTTTTAATAAACTGGTATTCAGCTGAATCCGGTTTGACTAGACGCTGAAGGCGTTGATTATTATTATTTTTTTCTTTAAAAAAACGTTGCCCTAGGAATTTCTCCTGTGTCGTGGGTGCGTTTACAAACATGTGTTTACAACAGTCACATGCACAAACAGTATCAGTAACCATACAAATATTTGTTCCGTGCGGGAATCGAACCCGCGACACACAGCGCAGCAGTCAATCCGCTCAACCACTGCGTCAACCGTGTCGTCAGTATTTTCCATTTTTTGGTCTATCGGTACCAAAATAGCTAATTAAAAGGTCTCGATGACCTTATTATGAGTCTATGGCAACGCGCACGGCTTGCAGTTGACAGAAGAGTACATAAACGCCAGTTCTGCAAACGCCATTGTCGAATAAAGTGAAATAAATTAAACTCTCGTCTAATGGCTACGTCTTCAGACGTCTGTGAGAAAGAAAATGTTCCTCATATTTTATCTAAGAACCAGCCCATTCCTGTTTTCCATCAACACACACAGGGGCGTCAAAGTTATACAATATTAAGTCTTGGTTGGCTTTATTTCGACACAGTGCAGTGTGGCTGTGTTTAATTCCAGTTATCGGCGACAATGTCCACGCGGCTACCTGTTAAATATGGGATTCGGTTCAACTTCGAGTGCGCGTAGACCTGGGAATCTTTTAGAAAGGGAGGAACACTTTTTAGTTTGAATGGTTAATATTGTAATCAAGACCTTTTTTATGTATGGAAAATCAACAAACTTTTTTGGTTGTGGGTGGAGCGGAAAGGAGTGTCAGATTCTTACTGACTAATACCCATCCGTGTTCTTCATTATGCCCTCTGCGTTCCAGGGCCGCGGTGACTCTGTCCAACAAATTCCGCAATTGTGATCAAGACTTAAATATTTCACAAAATTTCGAGGTTTTCCGTGCACGTCATAACGACATGTCTTTTATTTGTCTAGTGGCTGAGGCTTAGGAAGCCAGGAACATAAATAACACAAAATATTACAAAAGTTGCTTCGTAATATTTTTGTGATTTTCTTACTATTTTTTGTGACCCATAAAACCACACAAGTATAAAAGTTGCAGATGATTGAGATGGAGAGGACGTAGACGTTAAAATATCGAGTGAATTTCGAAAAACTAAAAAGACATGACATGGTGTGTCCTTTCCACATGAGGCTACTTAATACAGCTGTGTTGTTAGTTTGGTTATAAGAAATCATCAAAAGACGGAATATGTATTCCTGCCGTCGCCATCGGGTATACGAACTACCAGACCTTTTATACTATTGCATTTCTTAAGACCTCTCTTTCACATTTAAAATAACAAACAAGGATGGAGTTAAAATCTTCAACTCCTACCAATCCCCTTCATACTCTTCCTCGCTCTACGCCAGAATGTCTTACTCATCGGGTGCCGAAGTCATAAATTCGGTCGGCAGCTCATTTGAATGCGACCGATTGTGATCGACGGCTGCGCCGGCGCACCAATTTATAGCTCACGCCCCATACATACGAGAACGGACAGTAAATATTGAGAGAAATACTTCGAGTGTTTACGTTGATAATTATTTAAATTGTATAAGTTATTAGGAATAATGTCTTTGGACTAATTAAGAAAAGGTTTTAAGTAATTTCGGTTTACGCTAAAAATATTTCATGAACTGGTGGGTACTCACATCCTTCCGGAATTTGTTCGAAAGAGGCACCGCGGCCCTGGAACGCAAAGGGCAAAAGGAGGAACACGGTTGGGTTTCTGTCAGTAAGAGTCTGACACTCCCTTCCGCTCTGCCCAGAGTGGAAGAAGTCATTTGATGGTTTCCCATCCATAAAAAAAGGTACCTCATCTCATATCCATGGTTCAAAAATTATGCAGTTAGTAAAAAACAATGACAGGGAATGATAGAGCTTTGGTTGACAGGGGAGAACGGAAGGAGGAAACGTGTTGCACTAACCCCAAGTAACATGAGTTATCCCATGTTATGGGGTCAGTACAACACGTTTGGGCGGTAAAATGATGACGTTGATGTAAAACAAAAGTGAGAACCGATTTAAGAAATATTCTGATTCTGATTCTATGCGCACAATAAATGTATGTGGCAGTCGATTTTGTTGGACCCATAGTGAAAGTTGTTCATAATGATGATTACAATGACCCCTTAAGAGGTATTGCGTTTATTCTGTTTCACGTTGTACATATATCCCAAAATAACCATTTTTTTTCTCACTAAGAGTAATTCGAGCAACGACACATCTTCAGAAACCACTCCACTCCACTTTTTCGATTCTTCAACCAATAAAGCAGAAACCCGCTTTCTCCACAGAACTTCATCCACTCAATCGTACATCAATCATTCACAACTCACAAGTAATTACTGAAATCGATCTCATTACACTCAACATTTCTTTGTTTTTTCATCGACGTTCAGTGTCCATTACTTTGCGTACAATAATTACGTCTATGTTAGAAAGCATAAAACTGCGCTGCAGGAGAAAACACTACGTTAGATTCTACGACAATTATGTTATTAGTTGGTAATTAGTTTTTTTTTTCTTCTAAATTTATGTTTGTTAGTGACGGGGTATGGATTGGCAAAAATTATGATAATTTGTGGTATTTTATCTACATTGAATGATGATTTTGAACAATAATAATAAATAATGTAGTAGTTAGTAGTCACTCTCGGACTGTATAGAAAAGAAAGAGAAGCACGACGATTAATGCTTGCAATTTATTGCCAAATGTGAAGCATTTTATCGATTTCCTCAAAACTAAGTTGATGTATTAAAAATCTAAAACAACAAAGTTTTGCATTAAGATTCGATTCATTATTTGGTATAATTGTTATCGGCATAAGTAGGCTAGTAATATGGGTTTTTTTTCTTAGGTCAAAGTTAGAGGTAACTTTGACGATCATTAATATCAAGGATTTTATTAAAATAAAATTTAAACATGTTTCGGACACAACAGTGTTCAAAGAAATATAGTAAAAATTAACATATATTTTTTCAGCAGCTTGAAACTAAACAGATTTGGCTAAAATTGCGTGAGGAAACCAGCAATTTTCTAGTTTTTGCTGTTCACAGCGCCTTAACTAATATATATTATTATCATCCTGAAAGATTTGGAGGATATCTCATAGGTTTATTTTTGAAGTGAAAACTTCTTTAGCGTTGTGCACTTTTTGGGATGGGTAGTAAATGTTAAACTCGCGTGGACACGTGACCGTCTTAGTACATAACGACTGAATTCGGTCCTTATGCAATCGTTAACTATGTAAAAAATATAAACATCCGAATTGATAACCTCCTCCGTTTTGAAGTCGGTTAAAAAAGGATCGTGCTATTCGTCATGTATCCCTTCCAAATTAGAATCATGAGGTTTTTAAGACGTCATAGTTGGACCCAAAACACTGGGAAACAATGGTATTCAGGTGAATCCGGATTGACTGGGAGCCGATCCCAATATAGTGGGGAAAAGGCTAGGCAAATGATTAGTTGGACCCAGTTCTAATTAACACTAAATCCAAATAACTTTATAATTGACACTAGGAGCGGATTTCACCAATGAAACTGAACGCGATCAGTACATCTAAACTGCGTTAAAGAGCTGTCAGCGTCAATATTCCATAGAAAAATAGTGACACTGACAGCTCTTAAACGTGGTTTGTACGCTAATCGCGTTCAGTTTCATTGGTGAAATTGGGCCTAAGAGCGGATTGCACCAATGAAACTGAACGCGATCAGTACATCTAAACCGCGTTCAAGAGCTGTCAGTGTCAATATTCCATAGAAAAATAGTGACACTGACAGCTCTTCAACGTGGTTTGTACGCTAATCGCGTTCAGTTTCATTGGTGAAATTGGGCCTAAGAGCGGATTGCACCAATGAAACTGAACGCGATCAGTACATCTAAACCGCGTTCAAGAGCTGTCAGTGTCAATATTCCATAGAAAAATAGTGACACTGACAGCTCTTGAACGTGGTTTGTACGCTAATCGCGTTCAGTTTCATTGGTGAAATCTGCCTTTAGACTTTACCCACTGAGCATTTACCCAGTTTCTGCCTATCTTGTAACGGAAAAAGAGCGTAAAGATAGCACATCTATCTGTGGTAGTAGGTTAGTCAGCGATACCCGGTTACCGTGACCGCTCGGCGTAAAATTGTTACTATTAGCTGTCTCCTTGACACAGCTAGCATTGAATAATTGCGGTGGAGTACAAACTGTGGAAGACTGTACTTAGGATCTGGTACGATGGGCCGTTAATATGGTACTTATTTAGCCACATAAATGTTGGTTCTTTTTTCACGATGAGAAATCATCAAATGACTCTTTCCACTCTGGGGAAGCAAAAGGGAGTGTCAGACTCTTACTGACTAAAACCCATCCGTGTTCCTCCTAATGCCCTTTGCGTTCCAAGGCTGCGGTGACTCTATTGAAAAAATTCCGCAACCCTTGCTGAAATTTTGGTTCTTGTTTTCATATTTCTGTGACATGTTTTCATTTACTGAACTTTTGACGTTTCATTAAGTAGCCTGATTGCGTAATATCCAAACGCGTGTCGGTCGTTAAAATGAGACAAATAATCAATTTATACATAATTCTAGACATTTTGATGCAAGCGGGCAAAGTAAGTCATTGCAGCCGCAGCCGCAGCCGAAGGCGACGGTGTTATGAAGCAGAGAGTGCAATTAAAAATGCCCTCGTATATCAAATTACGTTTTCAATATACTTACGAAGAAACAACATACAAATTAAAACATTGGACAGCATATTTTAAAATTTTATTTTTTTCCACAGAATTCATTGCGTGTTTCACGTTGTCGAGCAGACGAATTTTTAAACATTTATTATGCAATGGATCTGAAATTCCTTTTGATTGTGAAAGAATATATACGATTTTAAATGATACGGTCATTTAGTCTAGAATTGAATTCTATTCTACTAATTTTTAAGCAACATTTGTATTCGAATGTCAGTTGCAATCTGTCAAAAAATCCTTAATTTCCATACATTTTTGACAGATTGCAACTGACATGCGAATGCGCACGTTGCTTTTGAACCAATTTCTAAAAAAGGAGGAGGTTCTCAATTCGGATGTTTGTATTTTTTTTTTGTGTTTGTTCGCGCATAACTCCGTCGCTTGCCAACCGATTTGAAAAAATCTTTTTTGTTGGAAAGGTTATACTTCCCAAATGGTCCCATTGGTTTTTAAATCCAAATATCTAAAAAAAAATATGTGTGAAAATCATCCATGTATACGAAATTGCGTATTTTTGTTTTCCTGTGACTTTCCAGTGGTGTTGTTAGGTGTGGGGTACCAATAAAAATAAAAAAATTAAAAAACTGGTTTTTGGTTGCTTCTTCGTTATTTGACACCGACTTCCGAAATTTAAGTTATTTTAAACTTTGTAGTTGTTTTTGGAAGTCGGTTTCTTTTTTTTTGGGAAAAAGTTTTTTATAAAAATTAGTATAATTGGCACTAAGAACGTTGAACGTCATTGTTGGTTACTACAAACAACACCGCAGTACACCTTGAAGCTATCATAGACCAATAACAGTTACAATTGAACCAGTTTTTAAACAGTTAACCCTATATCAACAAAGGAGCCGCCACAAACTCGTACACATACAAAAAGCCATTTTACCCCGTCCTGACCGCATTTAACCTCCTATTAATTATTGAAGACTAAGAGCGCATTTATCACACATCGGTGAGCGCCGGTAGTGCGTTATTTATTACCTTATATAAGTACATATGTTATGTTATATGTACAGGTTGTTCTAGAAGAGCGTGGTCATACCTTCAAACGGGCAATTCTTGTATACATTACACATTACATTTTCATGAAATTTAGTATGCAGGGGGTTTCGGAGGCGATAAATCGATCTAGCTACGTTTCATTTTTAGAAAACGTCGTTTTATTTGTGTTTCCAAAAAAAAAACCGAGCTGAGGTCGGTCATCCAGGTACTAATATTTAATTGAGGGTGATGTTCGGTAGATACCAAACTTCACTCTGTATAGCAGATTCTATACATCTTCAGTGGTCGTTAATGGCAGACACAATAGTAAAACAATGGCTTCATAGCTAAATTAGGTGCCGCGAGTCTAGAGTCGCGAGTCTAGAGGAGTAAAGAAACAATGTCAAAATAAGAAAAATTGTTACTTAAAAAAAGGGCTGAAAAGTCACTTTTCAAGCAGTCTCATGCAGTTGGTAGGAATCGACTCTGTGATTGAAAAAAAAAAAGTTTTTAATAACGGCCAACAACTGCATCGAACTTCTTGATAAGTGTTTTTGTTTAAGAAAAAAAAAACTTTTTTTTTATTTTGATATAGGTACAGTAAATAAAAATGTGCTGTATAACAGATATCGAACAACGTATACCGTATGGTGTCCGGACGTAAAAGAATAGCACCATCCCATCACTTCCCGTGGGTGTCGTAAGGGACTCACAAGAGAACGGGCAGTAGCATTCTCTGTAGGTTAGTACAATGAATGAGGCCTATGTCCAGCAGTGAACGTCTTTCGGCTGATATGATGATGATGAGATGCCAAAAAACACCCTTAAATATGACCACACACTTCTGGAACAGCCTGTATATGTTAGTGTCGTGACGTTGCTCGTAAATATATGAGAGTTATTGGTGACGAATTTAAATACTGCTACTGTCGCTTCGGTTTTATGTTTAAAGGTCCAGATAAAGATTTTAGTGATCGGTTTTTGATGGAACACTTTGTAGGTTTATGTTCTTGAGGACTTACCTTTTCTGCAGGTGATTGCAAGATCAAGGGTAATTTATTTTTATTTGTAAGGAGCAAAAACGTAATAGGAATATTCTGTAAGGTCCTACAATTCAGTGCCATTAGGTGGGATATTTTTCTAGATTGCGTGAATTTAATTGTAATTAGAAATGTAATTAAAATCAGGATAATTTACTGTTCCCCTTGGGAACGAACACCTCTAAAACTGCATTTAAATATAATCTTTTCCAGTTGTCCATATTTCATAATTACGCGTATGATTTTCTTTATTATTAATCAAGAGGAGAAAAGCACGAGTATGTTTTTGATAAAGTAGAACTTTAACGATGAAAATATAATTAAATGCCTACTCAAAACAGGGTTGAAAACAGAAAAATAATTTTCCATTTTCGGGGTTGCCATAAGACATATAATTTATTATCAACAAACATGGTGTCAGTTACGATTAGCATAAGGTCATTAGGAGCAGCGTGTAATAAATTACATAAAATATGTTATAATTGTAATAAAACCGCGGCCAGCGCCCCCTGGGAGTGTTGTTTTATGTGCCAGTTTGTTTTGTAGGTTATCATAATGTTTTAGATTAAAGTTTTTTTTATTGCGTACTTTTTGAGTACTGCGGGCTGTACAAAATAGTAATTTAGTGCTTTATTTATTATAATAAGATGTGTATTTTGGTATACGATACGAATGGCTTCTTCGGCTATCTTTTCAAGCTCTTAGAATACATGGTATCAAAAAAATAAATAAAATATCACAAATATCACTTGAGTGATCGGAGACAAGTATGGACTAGTCTCCGATCACTCAAGTGATATTTTTACTTTATTTTCAACGTGTAGCAGCATCAACTCAAACTTGTTTGTTTTGTTAACAACTTTTACTATGGGAACAACACTGAAATCGCGAAAAAAAATCAGCTGTTCAGTACATTTTCTCGAGTTAAGCACTCATAAATGTATTGTACTGTCGATTTTTTTTCGTGATTTCATTGTTGGTCCCATAGTAAAAGTTGTTCATAATGAGTACAATGACCCCTTAAGAGGTATTGCGTTTATTCTGTTACACGTTGTATGTAACTTCTGCCGGCACACGGAGCCGTTACTTGGGACTGGTCAATCATGGACGCGAGTAGGTGTGTGATCAGTTTTTGAGGAGTGTCTCTGGGTGTCGCATTGTATGACTACTTTTATTACCTTGGGTTCTGCCTGTAAAATAATTGTATTTGAAAATGCATAAATATACTACTAAATAAATTGTCACTTATCACTGGTCACTTCTCGTGACCAGTGATAAGTAGTTTGTTGTAACTTTTGTTTATTTTTTAATTTAAGTTGTTATCTCATTTATCCATTTGTATCCCTACCGTTTACATTTTTAAATATTTCTATAAAAAACATTAATTTTTTTTTAAAAAAATATAAAGAATAGTAGTCCGCCGGTGTCGGGAGCAGAGTCCAAGCTACCGGTGGTTAGGGCTTCAGAGAAAGGAACCTCCTCACAATACGAGTCGTATCGTGAAGTACTGCCTTCTGTATAAAGCCCAACCCAACTGCGTAACGCCAGCTTCGACAGATCGAAGCTTTTGGCTATCAAGCCATTGGCCGTAACGACCATCGGCACAATGACAGCCGAGTCCACATTCCACAAGTCGACAACTTCGTGTGCTAAGTTATTATTATTGTTACCCTGATTTATTTAGGCATTTCGATAGTCGCACAGGGAATGATACTACATATTACGACTAGAGCCCAAGCACTTGCTTTGTTGCGTGACACATTACAGACAGCGTTGCGTTACCGCATCCATCTACCTATTTACCCAAACCCACCGCAGCTCGCGTTCACACTTAGACATAAAACAATAAATCCAAACATTCAAAAATAAATGCCATAATTATGCAAACGACGCCAATAAATTAGCCAACGATACACAATGATTTACAACCATCGCAACAAAATATTCACATTTCGTAGTAATTTACATATTTGCGTACGAAATCGACTGATTCAAATCAATGATGTTTTAATGACGACGTATTTAGTTTTCTATATTTCCGCGGGTTTTCTTGTTTAAGGCGAATGCGCCTGTTTAGTCTGTGAAATTAAATTTTTTTTGCTCTTTGCAGATAAATTTTAGGTCAAAATGCTTTATTATTTAATTATACCGAATTATATTCATTAAAATTATGATTATATTTCTGTTCCTTCTTCTTGACTGTTTATTATAATGTGTCAGGTACTTGTTAATAAATAAAAAATAGTTCAAAACTTTTTGCAAAAAAGAATTGACCAGAAAATACTATTAAATGTTCCGAAGAAATGACTTTTAAGTCGTTTCTAGTGGTCGATTTAAAAAAAGAACAAAGTCACATTTTTTATATTAAGAAATTTTTTCCTTAATGTATATCAGCTACCCAAAATCAGCCTTATATAATGACCCTGCATTTCTGGAACACCCTTCATTTCAGTAAATCCAATTATTGATAACTGCCAACCAATTACTGATAAATTTGCAAAAAAACGACGGATAATTTGAATTTCACGGGCTATCCAGCCGATCTATTCGGTCGACATCTCAGCGTGTACACTTAGGTGGAGTGAACGACAAGTGACCTGTCATTCCATCTTGGTTAATTTGACAGCTCACTTGACGTTCATTTCGCCAAAGTTTTTACTTTTTCAACGACACGGTTGGCACAGTGGTTGAGCGATTGGCTGCTGCGCTGCGTGTTGCGGATTTGATTCCCGCACGGAACAAATATTTGTATTGCCTACAGATAGTTGTTCCGGGTCTGGCTGTTTGTGTATGTGAGTTTAAACCCACGAACGATACAAGAGAAATTTTTAGTACGGGGCAACGTTTTTAAAGAAAAAAAAATACTTTGACGTGTTTGCAGAATCACACTGCAGGAACTTTCGCCTTAAAAGATTAATCGGTGACAATTGCGTGGTTAAGAGTACGTAAGTTTAAGGAAATGTGAGTTCAATGTTCGATTCTGGGGTTTTAGTAACTAATAACGTACTTGCATGAAATTACAGGTGATTAACAACGAATTAAGAATTGTATTGCTATATCGAATACTTTTATCGAAACTATGTTTTCTAGACTAATTAGTTAGCTATCACCGTTTCATTACGACACCTAATACTTGGTCAGAAACGAATACATTCACATTTTTACTTGCCTTTTAGTTTTAAGCTAGTAACGCTGAACAAAAGATAAACTGGAAAACCTTTTGATGCTTTTTTTATGGATGGGAAACTATCAAATGACTTCTTACGCTTTGGGCGGAGCGGAAGGGAGTGTCAGACTCTTACTGACTAAAACCCATCCGTGTTCCTCCTCATGCCCTTTGCGTTCCAGGGCCGCGGTGACTCTTTCGAACAAATTCTGCAACAGGGGTCAAGCCTACTGCCTTAAATTGACTATAAATCCTGACACCAGACTGCTACCTAGAAACTCCTATTTCAACAACTTTCTCGTTTTTTCATTTCACCTGGACCTTTTTGGACAATTTCCTGAAATTTAATTCATAGAAAGTAGCTAAATGTACAGATTTAAATATTTCCTGGTAGTTAAGTCATCAATTATATCAGTCAATTGCCGTCCACTGCAGAACATAGGCCTCCCCCAAGTGTCGCCACAACAAGCAGTCCTGTGCGTCTCGCATTCATCGGCTACCAGCGACCCTCACCAGGTCATCTGTCGCTCGAGACCGGGATGGTAGGCGCTCTTGAGCAGCCCGCATCCATCCGCTGCCAGCCACCTTCTTCAAATCATCGATCCATCGTGCCGCAGGGCGTCCCACACTACGTTTGCCCATACGCGGTCTCCACTCTAACACATGCCAATTCATGCTAGTTAAGTACCCGTAAATAAAGTACTACAATTAAGGCAAACAAAAACTTAGTTTGTTTTATTCGCAAATGATATCATAAATTAGCGTTTAAACTTATCTATCCATAAATTAAGTATTTACGTTGTTTTATAAAACGTACACAAACCGGTCTCGTTCCAAAATATTTACGAAAATATTGTTCACAATTCGGTTATAATAAAATTTACCGCGGCGCGCTGAAATGTTCGGGGTTTGTATAGAGTTGTTGATACCGCAGTTGGCATTGATTTTTTCTTCGTGGGAATTGTAATAATTAAAGCTTTTTTTATTTTACTTCTTTGTTGGGCTGGACTCCTCGTCCAAGCTCGAATTTAGCGTTTAATATATTTATTGATTTTTTTTTAATCAACAACAACTCAAGGTAAATTTGCAGCTTCAAATTGATTGCTCTTTGTACTGTTCTACCAAAATATATTATACAATATGTCACCGGAAATTGCAGACTCCGGAAGATTGTAATAAATCTTTATTAGATTATTATGTCTCGATATGTTTTAAGAAAATAATTTGGAAGGAATTATGGAAGAAAACTAACAACAATGGCTTCATTACATGGGTGTGTTTATTGCAGTTGTTAAAAAAATAAAATCATTTTATTTCGCAAAACTAAGAGATCCATAAATTATTATACTCCATCCGAGTAGGTAGTTAACTAAAGGTAAACAAAAAAAAACCACGTGACTTAGTTGACCGACTAAACGTAATACCAGTCTATTCAGTTGTCATGATACGTTACAGTTGTACTCTTCAATTTAGCAACGTTATTATTCGTGCTGTGCGTCTCGCATCCATCAGCTGCCCGCGATCCTCACCAGGAGGCCTACCACAACCTCTTAAAACAATATTATTTTAATATTACTTTGTAATTTCTGTTGTTGCATTTTCAACTCTCGGCGCTGATCCGAGCGTTGAAAATACAACAGAGCGGAACGCAAAGTAATATTAAAGTAATATTGTTTTAAGAGGTTGTGGTAGGCCCCCTGGTCATCGATCATTTCACATATTTTCATTACCAGATATTTAGCTATATGGTCGCAAAATATTCAACATCAGCGTGCTCGTCAATGTAAAACAAATTTGTTACGTAAAGGTTATGTAAATTAACTGTTATAAAACGTCGATCGTCTATTAATTTTTAATTGTTTCATTGAAATCGTTCCAGCCGTCAATTTCCATTGATGGTTCCCGTAAACAATAATTACTTAGTCAATTCAAGAAGTGTAATTAAAAATTTATAGTAAAAAACGGTTCTCAAGTGAATATGATTATGATGGGTGGCAAAATAATGAGTTTTTAATAAAAGACGATAAATTGATTGTTACTGGTAGCTGGAGAGTAGCGTTCTTATGAAGTAAGTATGATAGGTTATATTGATATTATTTCTAAGAATGAAAAACTTTTCGTGAACTGAGCAATAACTACCTACCCAATAACGAGCAATTGTGACGATTAAAGAAAAAAGATTATGGGATTGATGTGATTTGCATTCACAAACATTTAATTTGTATACAAACGAACCATTTCGATTAAGCCATTAAAAACCATAATCACACACCGAAAAAAAACACAAATGCTAATTTTATTTAAACAACCCGGTATTATCAACTCTAAATAGATATTTTCACTTTCACAGGGCAACTTGGGTCACTGCCGAAATTCTGTCACGCAATTCCGCCATTAAGGGTTGTTTCCACCCCTCGTCCCCCCCTTCCTTCACCCCTGGAGCAGTCGGCAAATTTTACAAACTACCCACCGTAATTTCGTAGCTATATAAGGACGCCCCCGTAAGGGGCTGCTTTTTATGCGACCCCCATTGGTTGGGGATTCCATAAGGATTTTTTATGGCATGCAGTTTTAACCGTCGTGATTTTAATGATGGCTTTTTTGGGTATGGTTATGCGTATGATAAGGATATTGGTTTTATGCTTGAACCTCAAGAAAGAGCGAAAAAACGAACGTGGAAAACAGATTTTCGTTAGCTTTCTTTCGATGTTAATTTTCAGGTCACCGGTACATGACATTCTGGAAATCCCACCCATGCGCACAAAACGTTTTAGGATTACTTCAGTGTATGTGTTGCAGCTGTTTCATTAAAAGCCTAGCCTGGGGTTTTAATGAAACGGCTGATTAAGTCAGTTGGCAGCGAGTACAGCTAAGGAGTGGAATTTTACTGAATTCTATATTACCTGATTCAAACTGAGGGTCTTTAAGTCAAGAGTGAATAGGTTACTTCTAGCCAAAAGTGCTCCTTCGTTGAACACTTCACCTCTTTAAATCAGGTGAGATACTGGTCAAATTTGAACTTATTAATATGTGTAATAATATTGGAAAAAAAATATAAACTATTGTAGGTATTCTGTTCCATTGTATTGGTTTTGTAAGTCACTGTGTTATAAAATTTTGGTATAAAACAAAGTACATGAAATATATTATTATTGTGCCAGAAGCCCTAGAAAATGTGCCATTTCATCAGAGCATGCGATTTTCGAAATATCAAAAGTAGGGATTTTATCATGAGACCTTTCGACAGCGTTTGTCAAGCCCATACATTTTAGAGGTTTTCATAATTGCCTTCGCCACGCTACCGCTGGCAGTGTGACATTTGTCTAGAGCCTTAGGTCTACATATTTATGGCATTATCAAAATGTGAGTTAGAACCCTTGAACCCACACTTAAACCCGATCTTAACCATCTTCATATATCAAGAATTAAAGGGGTGCATTGTAAAAGATTTCAATGATTATAATTTACAATGTCTGCGGTGAAAGGTGAATGAAACAGAATGCAAGGTCATCGTAGGTCAGACATCACTTACAAAGTATAGTAGAAATTATTAAACCTTCGTTAATTGTTAGACATCGTTTTAACTTTATTTGGGCGTTGTAATTACTTATTCGTGGCAATGCTTCCAGGCTTCTGTGTGACAACGATGTTTAAAAGTTCTTTGATGTCTATGGTAGATACCAGATAAATGTCCAATAGCGGTCATTGACCTACAACACACATTTATTGACTTTCTTAATATCAAAAAGATATAATGCTGTCCTGAATCGATTTCTATCGTGATTCTTTACGTTCTCTAGTAATAAAAACTTGTTCATAATTTATTGTTCGGATATTATACTAAGGGTTATTAAGAAAAGGTCAATGTACTTTATTGCAAGTTTATCTGACGCCTATAAGTGTTTTAGTGTCTATATGTCATAAGCTTATGGTAAAATTAGTAATTTTATGAAGTGGTCGGCCATTTCAAAGTCCCTTTATAAATGTCGTAGCCATAATTATAAATGAGTCTGTGTTTCCTGATAGCTTCTTTGTCAGAAGCCAGAAAATCTGACACCAGTCTTGCCAAGAAGTACCGTGTTACCCAGTTAATGGGTTGTGTGAGGTCTGGTAGGCAGCTGCTCCACGTAAAATACTCGTATTCAGCTGAATCCGGTTTGACTGGGAGCCGACCCCAATATAGTAAGGAAAAGGCTAGGCAGATGATGTTTCCTGATAGCTACAACCCGGGAGTCTTAAGTCCAGAGTGCATGGTTACTTTTAGGCAAGCGTGCTCCATCTTCTACCTCATCATCGCTTACCATCTGTTGAGTGGTCAAACGCATGCCTAGCAATAGTAAAAAAAAAATGTACTTAGTTAGGATTAGTATACTTACTTAGTTAGGATTAGTATAAATTTGTTATTTATAAGTTACCTGCTTATGTACGAATATTTATTAACAAAATGATCTCTTCAAACCAGAGGTCGGAATTAGGTAGAATTATTTCTGTACTTGCATTGAAATATTTATATTAATATGGATCGCCCCGGGATTTCTAATAGACAATCCCGTGTGGCCAACAATATTACAAATTTTGTTGTTACAAGCTATGTTGTGCGAACAACAAATGTCAACATCGTGCGGGTACGCATTGGAATTTTGCAACTTCGGACATCCGATGTCGTTGATGTAAATTTGGCAACGTCGCGCAGTGGTTTGCAGTGGTTTCAATTGTGTAAAAGTAAGAAACTTTTTTATTTAATAAATCACGGGATTTTTCTGCTCTTTAAAATTTATCGCGGGATTTAAGGCACTTTATTCTTTCGCTGTATGAAATCAGTGTAGGTAAGTACATGAATAACTCTACCTAATTCCGACCTCTGCTTCTAACTTAATTATATTTCATCGCTGCTTGCTGAAAGTACGCCAGGTATATTGATGTTAAATTTAACACAACGAACCCAACTACAAATACACTGTTCAGTCGTACCATTGAAACAAAGCATTTTGTAATCATAATATAGTACAGTGTACGTACAACGACCTCTGTCTATCTTAGCATCTGTAGACTGACTTACCACGTTGCTCGGTTGAACCATAGAACTACGAACTTGAAATAAGATAGGTTAGAACCTTCTACAATGAAGAAAGTAGGTACCTATGCTTAGTAAGGATTTCTAATTAATAACCTCGATGCGAAAATTATCTTTTTCCGCATAGATTCAGGGATTGAAAGCGTCGTACCTGAGTGCTATTTCTACTTATTTATTTTTCGTTCACATTCGCATGTAAGTCGCAATCTGTCAAAAATGTATGGAAATTGAAACATTTTTGACAAATTGCGACCGAGATGCGATGTGAACGTTGCTTGGAAATGTGTAGAATTGGCACTCTGGTCTTCATCGCCATCATTATCAACCAGCCGAAAGAGGTACACTGCTGGACATAGGCCCTCCCCAAATGAGGGGAGGGGTTGCCTTAATCGCCACGCTTGACAGGCAGGTTGGCAATCGCAGTGTAGCTGTAGCAATGTAGCTACAGAGAATGCTGCTGCCCATTCTCTGGTGAGTCCCTTAGTCGCCTCTTACGACACCCACGGGAAGTAATGGGATGGTCTTACGCACAAAAATTTGTTAAATGTGGTAATATTTTGCTTTTATAAATGTGCGTATTGCTACAGAGTGGAGTCTGAGTTACATGTATCGCTGATGTGGGTGTCTTTAAGTCAAGACTAGGTTACTTCTAGGCAAGAGTGCTCCATCATCGACCACATCATTGCTTACCATCAGGTTTAATTGTGATAAAACGCGACCCAATCAACAGCAAAAAAAAAAAAAAATTTACGTTTCTCAAAATACATTTCTCCTTTCTAATTTAAAGTTCTATTCTTAAACCTATTACAAAACTTCGAATCCAACAGCAAAGGTTTTTCATCAGTCCTATACATTAGTACCTACGTATCTACACCTGTGCTATAGGTACATATACCCGGTTTATAGGTACTTATAGCCGCCCTTCAAGGCAACAATTTCCTTTGGCGCGGTGAGCGAGCATCGATGCATAGATTGTGTACAATGTAGGCTTATTTATATTTTATAAGTGCGAAGAGCAGGGCGGGCGGGCCCGTCGCCGCCCTAGGGAGTATGGGGTGTTGCTTTTTGTGTTACAGTGTTTTATTGCTTTGGAATTGTTTTTTTATTTATAGAAAGGTTAAAATGTAAGTTAGTACGTACATAAAAAAACTTTTTCACAAAAAAAAAGAAACCGACTTCCAAAAAAAAACCACAAAGTTCAAAATAACTTTAATTTCGGAATTCAGTGTTTTTGGTTGCTTCTTTGTTATTTGGCACCGACTTCCGAAATTAAAGTTATTTTGAACTTTGTAGTTTTTTTTTGGAAGTCGGTTTCTTTTTTTTGTGAATTTTTTTTTTTATTTTTCACTTTTTAGTAGTATCCCACACCTAACAACACCACTGGAAAGTCACAGGAAAACAAAAACTTGCAATTTCGTATACATGGATGATTCTTCCACATATATTTCCAGATATTTGGATTTAAAAACCAAACTACTGAACCGATTTTGATAAAATTTCAATGGGACCATTTAAGAAGCATACCCTTTCCAACGAAAACAGAATTTTTCAAATCGGTTGGCAAGCGACGGAGTTATGCGCGAACAAAAATAAAAAAAAATACAAACATGCGAATTGAAAATCTCCTCCTTTTTTAGAAGTCGGTTAAAAAGTAGCTGCTTCTGTTCTGCGTGTTAAAAAAGTAATTAGATTTTTTTAATTGAATTAATTTTCCAAAGCAAATAATTAGAAAATTAAAGCTACCAATTTCCCGAGACAACACTCGAAAACGGAACAGCAGGTCTATTCTGACAACATCTTAACCGTGTAAACTTAAGGAGGAGTGAGCGTGAGGTGAACTGTCATTCCACAGTTATTATTCGTATGGATTGACAGCTTTCACACAGACAGATTTTAGCCCTTCATGTAGGTACTCACTTCACTTAAGTTTTCACTCCGATATGTCTACAGAAGCGCACTGTTGTACACAAAAGAAATTTTAATTTGAAACTTTTCTGGTTTGGTTTAGTATTTTATAGATAGAAAGCTTACTAGTGTATGTTTGTGTATCGCAAGATAAAAAAAAACACATTGCTTTCTCTGAAAGAAGTAAATAAAGTCTATTATTAATGCTCACTTTTAATTTGTCAAATGGAAAGATTCGGAATTCGCTTCTATACGAATATATCAAATGCAAATAAAGTATTGAGTATTGAGTATCTTAGAACCGTTTATTTAAAACGAACAGTTTTTCTTTCTTTCTTTCCTACAACTTCAGCAACACCCTATACCCGCACAGTGTTTACACTCCCCGACTGTGCAGCAGTGTGCGTGCCGCCATGGCAACGTTTTACGAGTTATTCCAACTCGTTAACTGTTTACTGGGTCCCATACAAAGTGGCTTTTAATTTCATTATTATGTACTAGTTTAGTATACGAAGCTTTTGAGGTCCTTTTTTTGTTTTTTAGTAATAGTTATGGTTTGATTTGGTGTTTAAAGCCTTGTAAATGATTTTGGTAAAAAATATTATCACAAAATAGTAAAAACAACCGTTCATATTATTTTGTTATCAAGCAGCAATATTTTCAGGTTAAAGAAAAATATGGTTCATGTTTAGGGTTCCGTACCCAAAGGGTAAAAAAGGGACCCTATCACTAAGACTCTGCTGTCCGTCTGTCACCAGGCTGTATTTGACAGTTGAAATTTTCACAGATGATGTACTTCTGTTGCCGCTATAATAGTACTTAAAACAGAATAAAATAAATATTTAAGTGGGGCTTCCAAACAATAAACATGATTTTTTTTGCCGTTTTTTTATAGAGAGTGGTACGGAACGGCAAGCTGAGCTACTGGCATACGAGTAGGCAATCCGAGTAACTGTCTCCTGTCTAGTCAGTAGCTCGCACTGTGTAGACTAGCCATTATACTTAAAACAGAATCACTACAGTTTCCAACTACGTATCTATCAATTTTATTTCAAGACCTATTTTCTCAGAAACTGCTTTTAGGTTTTAACGTAAAAAACGCTGAGCAATTTCAAAAGATTTCGGCTAAAGATTACAAGACGTAAATGTAACTAGTATAAAACATTAAACCAGCTTACTTTGTAAAAAACTTTAAGTGCCAACTATTGTTATTAGTGCTAATTTTAAGATTAAAATCTAAAGATAAAGCTGAAATAACGTTTGATTTACTCAAACGGCTTTTGTTATATTTTTAAAGGAAGAAAACTATAATAGGGGTTGATTTTATCTCGATATTTTTTTTATTGGGCTCAGCGATCGAATTCGTATTACCGCGATTCGTTTCAAAACAGGCATCTCCGATATCTATACAACGTGTAACAGAATAAACGCAATACCTGTTAAGGGGTCAATGTACTCATTATTATGAACAACTGTAACTATGGAACCAACCCCGAATTCACAAAAAAAAACCAGCTGGTCAGTACATTTTGTCGAGTTATGCATTTGTTATAGAAATGTATCGGGCAGTCGAATTTTTTTCGCGAACTCGGGGTTGGTTCCACAGTGAAAGTTGTTCATAATGATGAGTACAATGACCCCTTAAGAGGTACTGCGTTTATTTTGTGACACGTTGTTTCGATAAAAATAAATCCCTGTTTCCCTTGGTCACGCCTTAACTTGAGAATGATGTTACCGATTCCATTTATCTTTTTTTTAAATTAAGTTTTCTAATACTTTGTAGAATGTTGTCAAGTCTCAAGAAAAATTAAGAAAATTGCGCAGAAAATATTCCTACGGGAACGAGGAAAAACGGAATAAGCGCTTACGAAGTCGCGGAAAAAAGATAGTGGGCAATAAATCTGTCAGGCTGAAGAGGGATTGGGCGGGTCACATGAAGGATGCATCAGGATAGCAAGGCCAGAGTCGTGACGCAGTGGGAGCCAGAGGACGGGCGACGTCGCCGAGGAAGGCCTTGGAAACGCTGGCCTGACGACTTGGAGGTGTTCATGATGACGGATTGGTCGGAGAGGGCAACACACCAGGAAGAGTGGAAGGCTATGGAGACCTTTGTCTAGCAGTGGGACAATACAGGTTGACAAAAAAAACCATTTCAACACATTTGCTCAAGGAATGCATTTACGAAGCCTGTATACGTTGTTCGAAAGTTGAAATTTACGCACCACACAATTGATAGTGCGGTTAAATATGTACTTAGGTATTTTTTGCGGTTGTTTTTTTTAATTTCTATAAAAAAAATGTAAGAATTCGACCAAGGAGTTTCACAATCATATAATAAATAAGCTGAGTGATTGAACCTCCATGAAAGCGCTTTTGCTCAATACGTTTGTCTCACTTTAATACTAAAGAGAAAATGAGAGAAGAATAATAAAAATAAATAATTGAAAGGTGTAGTTCTAATTTTCACAACGCGATTGTGGCGCCTTTTGCAAATTCGCGTTTTTCATAATAGAAACGTCAAAGATTGTGCGACTTTCCGACTGAAATCTAAAAACAAAAAGTTTGTTTTACTTCATGTTGTACTGTTTTCTCGCAAATGTGTAGAAAAACGTTGTATGACATACGTGCAGAAATTGGTATTTACAAACTCGTGACAATGGTAAGCCCTCGACTTCGTCTCGGGCTTACATTCGTCTACTAGTTTGTAAGAACCAACTTTCCGCTCTAATATTGTAAATAACTATTTGGGCAGCAAAAAAACTGTTTTCAGTGTTTACAACTAATCTATTACAATCTGAGACTTATAAGTTGCAACTGCGTAGATTTCTGATAGTCGCCATAAGTAGCCAGAAGCCGGAAAGTCTGAAAATCAGACTTTCCAAGCCCCAGCTCCTTAGTGAGTTGTGACTTGTGGAAACGAGATTGGCAGACGTTCCATATCAAACTCTGGTATTCAGCTACATAGGTACCGTTGAAATTAAATTCAATCCTAACACACATGGAAAAAAGCCAAGGTACCTAAAAATTAAAGAGAAAATTAGACGCATCGTCTCCAGTTTTCTACGAGTGCTTTACGACATTATTTTGTTAAAACAAAAACGAATCTTTCATCTAACAAAAAAAAAAACCGTTGATCACAACAAAAAATGCACCATCAACATCATATTAAGGTGGAAGCACATTTTCCTAACGTTACATTATTCCGCATGATTGATTAGTTCCCCTTATCAAAGATCATTGTTTTTCATGAAACACTCCACTCCATAGGAAAAAAGGCTAATTTGTCACTTCGAAAGCCATGCTTATCGTACCGTAATTGATTTCGAAAATATAAAAATCTTGATATGAAATTAATTTGTGGTGCCTTAATAAATATTGTGACTGTGATTTTCTTTAAGACGCTTAGGTAATTATGAGCGAATATGTGGCTTTTACATTATAATGTGGTTATTGCTGGCAGGATTATAAAAACTTAATTGATTAGCTTTCATGTTAAATATAGAACTGGCTAGATTTCCGAACCCCATTTCGTTTGGTGGAAAGTAAATACGACCAAGGTTGGTTGACCACAGATTGTTCTACAAATTCAGTGGCGTTTATGTAACGGAGATTTCGCTATTAACAGTTCATGAAACATTTTATCAGCCTTTGCCATTTCCAAACTAGTATGATAATATGTATTTATTTATTAGAAATACAATGCAATTAATGTAAACCACTAAAAAATTCAAAGGCCTGCTTGTAATCTCAGGCTGAAAACTAAGGAATAACCCTCAAAAACCCTAAAAATAGAATTGAAAAAGACAAAGAAAATTGTCCCATTACCTATGTTGTTACTCAAACCCATAAGTTTGCGGTTCATGACGTCACAAGTTTGCATAGAGTGACATCATGGCCGTCTGGGTTGTCTTTGCTTGCTCAGACATAATTGGCTGAAAAAACAATGTTGGTTCAACTGAAGGCTGGTCTAAAGGATAATAAGTTAATTTTGTTAGCGGTAAAATGATATGGATCTTTCATTATTACTTGGATAAAAGTTTTTAAAGTATTTAGTTCAGTTTTTTCGACAATAGTTAGAATAACAATGCTGTCTGGTCTCGCAATCATGTTACTTATGTGCTTCTTTTAGACTTGCTTATTAGTTCGCGACCGGGAGCGCTCATTTTAGTTCGCGGCTCCTTGGTGAACTAGTCACTCTTTTAGTTCACCAGCTCTCGACTCAATCTTTCAAGACCGGAGCTGACTGAGCTAGTGAGCTGAGAGACAGGCAGATCGTTTGCACTCTTTGTAGTTTACTGCTGCGCGCGTTCTTTTGTTAGTAAAATAAACTTTTAGCCGTTATTTTTTACTTTACGTTGTTCAATTTAGAAAATTGCTGATTAACTATACTAATGACGTGTTTATTCTAAATTTGTAAATAGTAAAAGTACATATTGCATTTTAGGAACAATCAAAAGTGCATCAGTAAGAAAGTGACCGGCGACGCAACTATAGTAGATTCCAGATAAATGTGCAATAACGGTCATTGACCCACATATATTTATTGACTTTCTTAAAATCAAAAACAGAAATAAAGACTTAGAGCAGTCCTGAATCTACTTCTATCGTGATCCTTTATGTTCTCTAGTAATGTAAAATGGTTCATAATGTATTGTTCGGGTATCTACGAAGGGATATTAGGGAATGGTAAATGTACTTTATTGCAAGTTTGTCTGGCACAAAGTATAGGTCGGACAGCTCCGCGCGGCGCTCACTCTCACAATACTATTAGGTCAGTCATATAGAAGGAACTAAAGAACTAAAGAGTGGTGGATCTGGGACCTAGTTCGCGTAGTTCGCGCTCTTTCGAACTAGTTCGTTCGCGCACTACTGTAGCTTCCTTGGGCTCTAGACAAGTGACATTCTGTCAGCGGTAGCGTGGCGAAGGCGATTGTCAATACGTCAAAAATGTATGTGATTGACAGAAGCTATCGAAATGTCACGTGATCAAATTCCTATATTTTGGCATTTCGACGGTCGCATTCGCCAATTGATTGGCACATTGTCTAGGGACTCTTGGCTGCAACCTCTGGCAACCAAGCTTATCATACTTACTTTGGAAGTGTCCGATAAGAATACGTTATTATTTTAATTATGATTAGAACGTGTTTGAATGTGATTTTGTTTTAATTTTAGTAGTTTATTAGTGGCTCACAGGATCAGCCCTGTGGTGTTACACTACACAAGACTTGCTCCTATCAGTGAATAACTTAAAATGGAACTCTCTACTCGATCTGCCTTTTACCATGTTGAGGTCGGCTTCAAATTTACCCAGATGCTATTAAGCACAAGTGTTTTACATGGAGCAACTACCTGATCTCCACAACCCAGTAACCGGGTAACATGATACTGTTATTGTAGCCAATGTCTACAAATCAACTGCTTAACATGCTTTCCGAGGGATGGAGGGGGTTCAGTATAGGTAATGCATGGTCAAACATCTACGGACCTACCTTCTTAAGCTTCAAGGTAAATTATAATAAATTGTTTATTTATAAAATGGGGCACATTTACAATAAATATTTTATTGTAAATGTGCCCCATTTTATAAATACTTACTTACAATTTTTAAAGAACACAGTTGATTATTTGCCTGAACTAGGTTCAACCTATTTGTCAGGTTAGATAGTGCTTCTAAGAACTTAAAATAATAAATTAACAATGGATCAATTGCCTATAATTAAAACTCAACATTAAAGGACACGCCATGTTTTATTAACAGACAAAAAGAAGATCTTCTGTCTCTATGTAATCGTGGATTGTCGTCGTTGTAACAGTATTGCAATGTCGTATCCCACCTGTCTGCGAAACCCCTAGACATAAACTACAAAGAATAAAACAAAGTAAACCACAAAATATTGCGACTAAACAAAACTAAAGGTTTTTAGCTTGTCTTTATCAGATCAATTATATACGTCGTTAGGACGAAGCAACCTTCAACTCGGTGCACGCCAAATTAGTTTTTAATTCGTTTCTTATAAAGGTTAATTTGCTTTATGAGCTTTATTTTAATGTGGTGACGGAAAAAAGTAAGCCTTTAAGGAAAGAAAAGTAAATGGTTTTAATAGGAAAAAGCGACTGTTTAGGACTGATTTGAATAACACATTAAAATTCTGTTTATTAAGAACGCCGTATAAAGTACAGTTAGTTTTGTAACCTTAATTAACTTGATTTGTGAAATTATTGTGATTTTTCCGAGTTTCCGAGTTGCTACTGGAACATACCAGTCATTTATAATTTTTAAAAGTATTTTTGAATCAAAATGGTATTACTAATTCAAGCTTTTTCATAAAAGTTTCAGGACTATAGAAAGAAGAAGTTATCAGATATGTACAGATCATTCTGCATCAGCAGCAGTGATACTAAATAAGGAGTTGTCAAAACTAAAAACTTGTTTTTTTTTTGTTTTGTTTTGAAACTTTAAACAAAAACCCGTAATATTTTTTTTCTGAAATGCAAATGAATAAAATATATAACCACCTCCCTTGCAATTATACCTAAACTAGAGCTTGAAATGCCGTTACCTTGCCAGGAATCCGAACCGAACTAAATTCACTAATCTAAGACCAAACTTTACGTGTCCAGTTTGATATAAATCCGTGCCTGGATTTCAGCCCAGGCCAGTAATTCCTGTGAAAGAGCCACACTTTTGCCCCAACTAATGAACTTGGCTGGAAAATGTTACTTACTTACCGAGTTCATGGAAAAGAGTAACGAATTTTGTTTGTTAGAAAAAAACAAATACGGTGAAAAACTTGTTATAATTTTTTATGGTTCATTTTGTAGTGAGCAGTGATAAAAAAATGAGTTTTGATACTAAATTATGATGAAGTGAATGTTAGTAACTGAGTTTGAAGAATAAAATTTAATTCGTAAAATGTGAGTCAAGTAAAAAACATTTTTGTTTATGGATTCTAATTATCCAAAACTAGCTTTTGCCTGCGGCTCCGCCCGCGTGTATGTTGGTTTTAGGGTAAAAAAGTAGCCTATGTCCTTCTCATTATCCCAGGCTATATATCTGCCAAATTTCATAACGATCCGTTCAGCCGTTTTACAGATAGAGTTACTTTCGCATTTATAATATTAGAAGGGATTAGTAAGATTTAGGTACATTCATATTTCTGATTCAGAAACTTTGCACGCCATAGATTGATTTTTATCTGTTTCTTACTAGTTTCTACGCTTTCCACTATTATATTCCAATTAAAAATGTGTAAACTGCGTTTGGTAAATAAATTTATATTACTAAATTATTACTATAATAATTATTTAAATTTATTTTCGTTGCATTTTTTTCTAAGTCAGTCAAAAGCTATTACGTTCAAAACCAAAAACTAAATGTATTTTATACATTGTAATAAAAATACATACAAACCTTCAAATACTGACTAAACCAATAAATCCAAATATTGCCCTAAATCAAAAAGCGTCTTTTTTATTTAATGGCGGCCTTTATAGAGGCTATAGGAGCGATTTCCCATCAATAAAGTACGGTTACGGTGTTAAATTAGCATCGGATCGATATTCTCTTCCGGGCCGTGGAAATCCGTAGCAGGCACGGAGCGGACCAATGTTTACTTTGAGTAAAATGTATTGTGGATAATATAGCCACTATATTATGGTGGTATCGTAGTTATGGCCGTGAGTGTAGTTTTTGTTCTTATGTGTTTTTGTTAAAGAAAAAGAATATTTATTTTTTCTATGAACAAAGATCTGTGTCTTAACTGAATGTGGTCGAACTTTTTGATAGACATAATGTATCAAAGAAAGAAGCAAACTCAACGTAAAAAAATAACAGGTCCGCCATCTTGGGTGTTCCGCCATGTTGGATCTAGGATAACGTCACTCAGCTAACCATGCATTGTTATCCAAACTAAACGTGTATACAAAATTTCAACTCAATCGGTTGAAGATATCTGCTACAAAATTGAGTTGTAAGAATCCACCCGGACAAACATAATATATTGCAAGAAAAGCTTGTAACTATGTTTTAAGTTTTATGAAAAATAATGAACCAATGAGTTCGTACGTTAATAGTAAAAGCACAACTACTTAAGGAATATGGAATAAAAGTTTCATAAATACCTATTTCATTTACTCCTTTTTTTTAAAGGACAAGCTCGCCACACATTCCCACACCACTGCAACTCCTGAAAGCCAGAATCAACAGTGGCAATCACCAGAAAAACGCCGAGTCAATGAAGCTCGACGAGTCCCGGAGAAACGATTCAACTGTCTTGGATCCCGCAACGAAATTAATCAGAAAATAACAGCGGAGGAGTAGAAAAAAAAAAAATTATACATCAGTTACACCTATAGATTTAACGCTAAAATTGTATCAAAATCATGAAGGAACTATCTGTCACTTCATTGCCAGTCAATTGTGATACTTTTTGCATCTATGTGAAAACAACGGAATCAAAAACAAAACCGTTTAAAACCAAAATTCACATTTTACCGCCATATTCCGAGAGAAAACAAGATGGACGTCCTGATATAAAGTTACATGAAAAATAACTTTTCGAAGACATTAATCAAGCCTTATGATGGGTACTAAGAATACATCGATAATTTACATGCTACTGGTACTGAGCTAAAGTTTTTTTTTTCCTATAGTTTAAGTATCCCGTGGTGTAGGCCGAAATCGTTTCGAATCGGGATACGAGCTGTAATCGATGCTTCAACAATCGATTTAATTAGAAGTATCGGTACTTTTTGAGTACTGTTAGGGGCAATGGTGTTTCAAATTTAACGAAATAAGTTTTTTTTCTTGTTTAAGTGTATACGTCTGCCCAACCCTTAGAATGCGGTCTTTTTTTGTTTTATTTTTTTAACAAAATTCTTCATTCAAATTGAGATTACACTTACAACCAAACTTTATTGGCCCAGCTCTGAAGAAAAAAAATCTGATATTTTTCCTTAGGTTAGGAAAAACCTTGATTTGCTTGTTTTCCCAGTTCCAAAATTTTAGTTCTTGAAAGCTTATTCATAAAAAAAACAAACGATATGGTGAATCTTAACACTGATTAATAGATTGTAAAATTGAATTCACTACAGAAAATCGTATTAAATAATCTGCTAATCATCATAAATGCTGTTTAAACTAATCATGTGATCTGTTTTTTCATGAATAACCTAAGGCTGTTGTTACTACTATTTGGAATGAAAAAAACATATGAATCAGGGCTTTTACTAACCAAACTGAAAAATTCAGATTTACTACATACTGAAATGTATGCATACCTGTATAATTTCAGGAAGTGGAACCAAACTGTCTTGGCACCGAGCAAACCCACAGTCATAACGTGTCAAGTTTAAAACAGTCATATAATAATATGTATGTATGAAAACGCCTTCACAAAGCTTACGTGTTTCATAAACACGTGAGTTTTGTGAGGCGTTTCAACGAAAATTATGTAAACTATTTCCTAGTCATTCTTACAGTTTGCAAGTGTGGCGGCTTAGCAAATAACACTTTTTATTATTTTATTGAGTACAATATTTTTTATTGTGGTTGTGTGAAAATTACTAAGGTTTTATTCTAACATGTATATTTCTTATAAAATACAGGGTGTACGACACATTGGAGTACAGGATTCTGGACGACAATTTTTTTTTGTATGAATTATGATTTAATTAAAAATGTAATTTTTGAAAGACAGGAATAACGACTGACAACAGCGTAAAGTAAGAAAAGAATCACGTACTGAATCCATAGTATTCGTTTGTTCGACGATGTGTCTTTTTATATACCCATATACCCATATGTAACGTGTAATAGTATAAACGCAATACCTCTTAAGAGGTCGTGGGGTCGCGATTACATGTTTGGTCCCATAGTAAAGGTTATTCATAATGATGAGTACAATGAACCCTTTTTTTTTTCTTTAGAGTATGGGAAATCATCAAATGACCCCTCCCGCTCCCCACCCTTTGTCCTCCTAGTGCCTTTCCTTCCAGGGCCGCGGTAACTCTTTCGAACATATTCCGCAACCCTGGCAGGCTCTGGCCCTAACGGGCCCCGACCCATGCTGACGACTGCTGGTTTGGCGCGCGTAGAACACAGCGCGCCGTCAACCCAGGCCTGTTCTGATCGGACGGCGAGCTACCCATTGCTCGCCGTCCACAGGCATCAGTCACTGCGCCATGCTCAGGAGCATCAGTTCCTGGGCGGCGCAGTGGCTGACGTTCAACAGGAGGAGGTGAAATGGGGCCATTACTGGCACTCCATTTCAGCCCCCTGCGGAGCCCTTTGTAGGGGCTCTACTGCGGCTGTTGCAGTAGCAGCAGCCGCAGTGGAACCGGCAATGGCGGCAGAAGAAGCGGTGGCAGTGGCGGCGGTCGCGGCAGAGACGGCGGTGGCGGAGGGCTTCCTCCTGTTTCCGGCTTTGGCGGGTGGGGCACAGGCCCTACCCCCAGCCCAGTGGTCGGCCGGCTTGCCAGCTGCCGCACAGACTACGCAGTGCGGCGCGGCGTCGTCGCAGGAGCCGGCCCTGTGACCGGGCTGACCGCAGCGGAAACATAGACCGCTGCGGTCCACCTCCGAGGTGCACTGAGCTCCCACATGGTGGCCCACCTGGCACCGGAAGCACCTCAGAGGTCGGGGTTCCAGCAGTTTGACCTGCGCGGAAACCCAACCCACCAAAAAGCTTCGGCCCTCCGGTACAATGAACCCTTAAGAGGTATTGCGTTTATTCTGTTACACGTTGTATGTACTTGACCAAGGTAAGGCCAACGCGTGGCTGTAATGCCTTACTTAGACGAAGACGGTGAAGATATTTAGGTACTTATTTCATAAAATATAGGCTGTCGTTCAGATCAATGTGGACAGCTATAATGATAAATTTACCTTCATTCTTTTGTACTCTAGTTAATCTTAGAAAAGCTGTGAGCTAGAAAATTATGTTTTTCTTACTCCTCGAATCTCTAAACTCCTCTTCGGTACTCGTCGGTCTCATTGACTCGGTGTTTTTCTGGTAGTCACCATTATTGATTCTGACTCTCAGGAGTTGCAGTGGATGGGAATATTATGGCGGGCGAGCTAGTCTATTTAAATTGTAACCAGCTCTTACTACCCCTAGCCTGGAGATAAAGCTCACTCACTTATTTCTTTATTTAACACTTTACGCACACAAATGTACAGAGGCGAACTTAATGGCATAGGCATTCTCTACCTCTCAACCTATGGGTGATGCAGATAAAAGTGTAACTGACTCACTCACTTGTAACAAACACCACACCAAAGCTATTAAAACGTCATATAGGTAATTAAAACGTCACCTTGTCTCTGTCGATTTCAAGTGATTGACAGAAAATACTAAGTGTTATGTTTTACTTTGCTGAACATTCAAGACATTTTAATGAGTCTTCATGAAATCCAATCTAGTCACTACTAATAAAATTCAACAGAAAAATTAACCACTTTTGTTTTTCGTCCTTCTAGTATTTGTATTCAAATTAGTGCTAACGTTTTACACTTCTGTGCCAAAAAAGGGACACAAAATAAAAGGTGAAACATAATTAAGTAGGTGTGACAGAAGTATGAACGGTGTGTAGAACTTTTCTTTTGCTTTTTTTTTAATAAAACGTTGCCCCACACTAGGAATTACTCCTGTATTGTGGGTGCGTTTACAAACATACAAACTCACATACACAAACAGCCAGACCCGGAACAACTATCTGTAGGACATACGAAAATTTGTTCGGTGCAGGAATCGAACCCGCGATACGCAGCGCAGCAGCCGATCGCTCAACCACCGCGCCAACCGTGTCGACTGTCGACTTAAAACAGCAGCATTGATGCTGTTTTAAGTATGAAACATGAATTCTGATATAGAACTTAACCAACGGCCATCAACTGCATATGGCTGCTTGAAAAGTATAGTTACTTCATTTGAGTCGTGTTTTTATATCTATGATAATTTTTTCGCGCATGTGACTCATGCTTTGACGGTTTGACTTTGGTCACTTTAGTTTTTTCTATTATTTATCCTTATTTATATTTAATCTTTTTTCTTCTTTCTTCAATTTTTTTCGCCCACAAAACCTCTGTCACCGCCAGTACAGCCTCACAACATACTATACGCGTCGTCGATCCCTTAAACACACGACAGTTCACAATAAAACACCCACCAGCCCCCTACTGATTTTTATATCTCATCGGTACTGAATAAAATTATATCCAGTATTCATAATTTACGCGTTGATATATGCATATGTAGGTAGCGGGAAGGCTTTTTGTTAAGATTTACGAGTCCAATTAACAAGTGGTATTGTGTATTGGTTTTTATCTTTGATTTTAAAGTGGGTTGGTGTGTTTGGCCTGTAGTGTACGGTGATAGATCATTGGGGTTTGGTGAAATGTGACAGATTTGGGGACTGAGTTGCAAATCAACCTCGTTCTAGCGTCACATATCTAAGTTCATAATATGCTCATTATTTTCGACGATACTTATTGTAATCTGGATTACATTTGAAATCAGTTTGGTTTGTGTTCGTTTTCAATAAAGATTCAAGACTGAATAAAGTCTTTACAGACTAGACCTATACATAGGTGCAAAATAAGTATCAACAATTTATTTTTTGTAGGAAAATAATAATAAGCAATGTGAAACAGACAAGATAAGTTACCTACTCCAAAGAAAACCCGATTCTCAAAAACCCATTTTGATGTAACGATCGTCGTGTCTAATTTGCAATCAAATTAGTGCTTGGTAAGTGAATCAGTCAGTGAGTTCTAAAATCTGTTTAAAAGCTCAAAGGTCACCTTTTTATTTGCTACTCTCATTTTACTTAATGACAGACAAGCATCAATTAAACACTTCAACTGCTAACGATAAAAATATGCAAAATGCAAACAAGATATTAAATTTCAAACTTCACCCCCATTAAAATGACCGCCGAAGTCGACCTGTACTAGATTACTCCAAAGTACATCTAAAATACATCGATTGCATCAAAATCGAATGCAGTATCGATTCCAGTGAATCGAGAACACCGCGAGACGGCACATATATTAATACGTTGTAGTCCGCAATAAAATTGCCTGACAGCGTTAAATAAGTGCCGGGAAAGGCATTTATAAGTAATCGATACATCGGTATGCAACCGATTCTAAGTTTCGATTTATTAAATTTTGCGTCAGGTGTTAGGTTTAAAGTGAGAATAGATTCGTTGTTTGTGAGTTTACAGTTGAGAGTTTTGTTTTTCATTGTTCTGGCGCCGGATGGTGGCAAACTTGACTATATATGTCGCAATCTCACCTAAATGCGCCGTTTTTTCAGAGACCTTAGGTCGCTGAAAAATCGTAGAACATTTTGTGTCAACGTGAATGTTGACACATTTTGCAAAATATCGTTTAATGACTTGCCCATGTCACTTATGTCGCTGATTCGCGCAGTTCAATGAAAATGCTTGAAACGGCTGGTTCTGCTAGTTGGCTGCGACCTAAATATTTTATAACATTATGGTATGTTCTCTTGGGTATAACATGTTAGTGGTAAAAAAAAAAAGATTTACTTACTATTTGCAAACAAAAAGTTTCCTCATAACATTTTAATAAATCCAGATACAGATGTGATTGCAAGAATATACACTCTGTTACTTGAGGATATCAGTAAAAATTAAGTCTCCAGATTGTTTTTCACTATCAGATCTCTTGATTTCGATCAAAACCATCTCCATCATGTCATGAACTCATGATGTTTGAAAAAAATGTCCTACAGCATGAATCACATTACGGTGTGGACCAAGCTTGACATAACAATGGGTTACGAAAACTAATAAAACTTCGCATAATTTCCAGAAACTCCGGCAACTTATTACAAAACCAATCTCTACATAATTATTTGTGCCAACCCTATTTTGGACTGCGTTACCAACATTTTTTGCGGGAAATATGGGACAACCGTAATTTTGGTAGCAATATTATTTTCCTGTACCTATTCCAAGTTATTATTGTGATACACTTTGAAATGCTAAATAATAATAACTCAGTTATAATTAGGACCAACCCCAATTTGATGATTTGTCTCTTATATATAAAACTATAGAAAAATAAGGTGGAAAATTAAAAAAAAGGTCGTTTTGGGTTTTGGTAAACGTTGTCAACTTTAAAATTGAACTTAAACGACAACTAATTGTCCGGAGACGTCGAAAAGGCTATAATGCTATAGTTAAAACAATAATCCTTCGGCGTCCTCCTTAAATACTGCACTTCAAACATTCTCAAAGATTCTGCCCCCAAAGAAACGTGATTCACGTAGATCCACCCTGCTTAAAAAATACGAAATCTCCCACTAACCTTGGAAGTAACTCTTGGTCCGAAGGTAGCTGACCGACAACCGCAGGATGGACAGCCGGTCCAGCTTGCTGAGTATGTTCTGCTCGAAGGGAAGCAACGAAGCCAGGGTGTCCAGCTCAGCGTTGAGGCGTTCTCTATGTCGCTTGCTGGGGTTGCTTTTGGTGACGCCGTCTTTTGATGGGGGCTTGATGCTGAAAAGAAGGGAGAGGTTAATTTATATATTCTTTATGATATATAATAAAATTTGTATTATCATATTAAATTTATATAAAATTTGATTTATACAATATTATGTCATGTTATTTAAATTATTATTTTTTTCGTAGAGAACATAGCAGGCTACGCAAGCGTAAGCCATAATTGACCACATCAATAGCTTTCCAATAGGTGACATTATAGTCAAACGCGAGATTATCAATAGGAAAATAATTTAAAAAAAACTGGTCAAGTGCGAGTTGGACTCTGACACTCCCTTCCACTCCGCCCAGAGCGGAAGGAGTCATTTGCTGATTACCCATCCTTAAAAAAAAGCCGCAGTTGGGGGTTGATCACGAGCAGCCTGCTGTGGTCTTGAGAAGTTTTATTCGTGGCGAAATTTGTTGATAAAAGTACTTAAGTATTTTTCTGCAGCTAAAAACAGATACCTTATCAAAAAGAAGACGTGGCCTGCTAAATTAAAACATACTCGTTACTACAAGTTGGGGTTAATAACCTATGTAAGTAATTGAAAATAAAAAGTAAGTAATACGTAGTTAATGTGATAGGCTTGTCCATATCATAATGTTGGATATTATACTATCATTACATTACAGTTGGTACTAGTATCTATTCCTTTGGGAATTTGAGGCCGGAGGTAAAGTATTGGGTTCAGGAGTAAAGTGTTATGAGTGTCTACCGTAAAAATGCACGGTTCAGTAGGAACAGGATCAGTGGAAATAAAACTATGTCATGTATAATTTGATTCATGATTGAAGTAAATATGTCAACTGCTCATACAACTGTATGTGCTATAAGAACGACTTATTTTTCTTTTAGCAATAGTTTATAATTGCTAAATAATCATGCTATTGCTGTTGTTGCTTTTGCATATTATTTTTTTTCTTTCTGCACTATTTTTGTTTCTTTGAAAGTATATGCAGAAACTATGGAAAGTAATCCACAGTTTGCAATGTTTCAACTAATTTTCCTTCGTTGTCAAATGTCTTGTTTGGCTGCTGTAATTTAGCTTAGCTATTAAATCAGCTAATATTAGATTTGATTAAGGCACTAATTAAGAACTTTATCAAAATAAAGATCAAGATAGGTATGCGTTTATTTAAAAAAATAAAGCATGAGTTTACCTAGTCTTCGGAGCACGTTTCCAGATGTCAGCGATGTGGAAGAGTACTTTAAATATGCTACATGTGTTTTGTTTTGTTAGTTAGGTTTAGTATGAATAGTAAGCTATGTTATAGATAGGCGTTGCCCTATCCCCTTGCAGGGTCGAGGAACGTTGTACACAGGGTGAAATTTAATTCATGGGCATCCTTTTAAGGGGTCATTGTACTCATCATTATGAACAACTTTCACTATGGGATCAACCCCGAAATCGCGAAAAAAAAATCAGCTGTTCAGTACGCGTGCAGAAATGAATGGAACAGTCGATTTTTTTTTCGCGATTTCGGGGTTCGGTAAAAGTTGTTCATAATAATGAGTACAATGACCCCTTAAAAGGATGCCCATGAATTCAATTTCATCCTGTATAAATAAAAATAATGAACTTTAAATAGTAATTTAATCAGATTTTAGATCAAAATCGAAGCTCAAAAACCAAGCACAAAATAAAAATATCCAACAAAATTCACAGCCACCCTACACCATTCGCTCATAACACCATTTTATTTTGGATCATTCATTCTTAGAGGCTATTTAAAATGACACATCACATTACCAAGCAGTGTAACGGTAGCATTCGGCCTGGCCCGGCTAACGAGCCTCGGGTCACGCAAACCAACTTGTTAGCATAACTTATGCCGACGGATAAGGGGTGAGCTTAGTGCATTATTGTGCTTAGTTTTTTAACAAAATTGCGCTTAGTTTTTTTGATGTTGGCGGCGGCTTTTTGATGTTGTGCGCGGCTTCCTTTTTAATTGTGCTATGTAGTGGTAAGAAAGGTATGGTGGAAAACGTTTCTTTGTTGTAATTGTGAGTTTTCTCAGTTATTGTAGACCAATTTATTTTATTAAGGTTTCGAAATAGTTTTAACACATAGTGCAAAATTTTCTGGAGGTTTTAGAAAAGGTTTTCAGCAGCATTAGCAAATGCTACAGTTTTTTGAAAATTTAAGGAAAGAATAATCCGAAATTCTGTGTTATTATTTAATTGTTAAGTTTTTTTAGCATAAAGCATGAAGTAGTAGTAAAATAAATGTTTTATTTTTCATTTTTCAAAGATGTAAGATAGCATTTGCCCAAGAATAGTTAATACGAACTATCAAAGCGATATAATCGCAATACATACGTATAAGCTTATGTGATTAATATGTTGTATCACTGATGTATTGTGTATTAATAAAAAAAACATTAAAAGAAACAAAGAAAGGGTTGCCAATAATGTATTTTCCGTGAAGTTGATAAAATCAACAGTTGTAGACATATTTTTTTCTGCTTAGGAATACCACGTTAAACAGTTTAGCAAACTGTTTCTTATGAAGTCCAATTTCTCAGCTGTCAATCTACTCCAAATGTATTTCCAAGTAAGAATGGAAAATTGAAATTATTTGTACTTTTTTACAGACACCAGAAATCTGACACCAGTCTTTCCAAGAAGTACCGTGTTACCTAAATTAATGGGTTGTGGAGGTTGTTTTTCAAATTAGTAGAATTGGCCCTCCTAAATATTTAAGGACGGTCTCATTTATAATGTATTAGTCCATGATGGAAAAAGTTTTTGATTTTTCACTTTTAAGTTGTCCCTAAAAACAGAAAAATCAAAAACTAAAAAAAAATACAACCGGCTTCCTACTGAAAAAATACAACCGACTTCCAAATAAAACAAAAACACTGCATGGTACAAAATAACTTTTATTTTGGAAGTCAGTGTTTTTCATGTGGTTTCTTCGTTTTTTGACACGTTTTTTGAACCAGCAGCCGTAAACCCAGTTCTTTACTACAAAGTAACAATGTACGTACCCAGCCGCAGAAAAACGTTCAAAATGAAATACTGATGTAGACCAATCATCTGCGTTTACTGACACAACTACTTATTACGAAGAATTCTTTGAATTACCTTATTATGTCATTAAAGGACGGGGTATTAATATTATAGTTGTTATGTTACGACGGTAGTCTGTGTAGTATAGTACTTTTCTGTAGGATTCTTGTATGTTGATATTGTTACGTAATTTTGGTACGGTAGGTATATCTGAGGGTCTACTCTCTAAGCCCGAAGTCCGTAGTTTCGGCCTTAGTTACTCCGTATCACTTACGGACTTACGATTAGTCCCGAATCCGAACTAAAAATGAATGACAATACGATTTGACAGTTGTTCTTGGTTCGGAACTAATCGTATTTCCGTAGGCGATACGGAGTAGAAAACGCCTGACAGCTTACTGTCAGCTTACTGCCGAAGTCCGTAGTTTCGGCTTACCGAAACTACGGACTTCGGGCTTAAAGAATGGGAAAACATTAAATGACTTCTCCCGCTCGGCAGAGCGAAGGGGAGTGTCAGACTATGCATTATATAGCCTAGCTTTTGCCGGAATTAAGCAAAGTATTTGGAGCACCCAAAGACGGGCTAGGGTAGATGACTAAAAAAATCTAATTAGTCCGTCAGATAGATTTCCAAAAAATATTAGATACGTATATTTTCTTTTTTCACATAAACAAAAATGAAAACGATAAACTTGTTGAAAACTTGTGTGACGTCACTTGTATGTACACTTTTTACGTACACATGACGTCACCAGCCCCCACTCCTGATCTTTGTTGCGTTTTATCTTCGTAATTTTTTATTGATTTGATAAAGCAAAAAATACGAGTCCAATATTTTTCGATAATCTAACTAACGGACTAAATAGAATTATATATTTTTTAAATCAAGAATCTTCCTTATTGCGCCACAAAGTATATATTTCTAAAGCAAGAACTACTCAAAGTTGGTCCAGTTTGAGTATTTAAGCTTACTAAGGTCTTAAGCGTTGCTTTGTTTCACTTACAAATCGAAAACGACACCAATAAATTGTGCTCCGCAATAAATTTTATAATATTTGTTTTAATTTAAAAGTTCATCAGGTTTAATTATTAATTACGCAGTAATTTATTTAAATTACCGCGTTGTTGATGCGTTTTATGTTATTTTGTTGTTCTGTTTGTTTTTCTATAATTTGTTTATGAGGCTCGTATTAGGTTAACTTATATTAGTGGAACAGGGAAAATCGTGGAGATTACTTCTATTTTGTTTTTGTTAGTACTTATATGTAAGTCTTACACATACCCGATATATATATATATGTCTGAGATCGTTTTCATGGTTCCGTACATAAAGGGTAAAACGGGTCCCTATAACTAAGACACCGCTGTCCGTCTGTCTGTCCGTTTGTCGGTCGGTCATCAGGCTGTATCTAACAACCCGTCACAGATAGACAGGTTGAAATTTTCACAGATAATGTATTTCTGTTACCGCTATAACAACAAAATTAAATACAAAAAGCAGAATAAAATAAATATTTATTTGTGGCTCTCATACAACAAACATAATTTTGTTGCCATTATTTTATAGATAATGGTACGGAACCCTTCGTACGCAAGTCCGACTTGCACTTGGCTACTTTTTCTTTTGTATTATTGAATCAATTTGACCGATGCTAGGGTAATCTGGGTCAAATTAATTCATATTTTTCTTTCTTTATTATTAGGATCAATAAAGAAACATATTTTGAAAATGACTTCTAATTTAAACTATCTTTGTATAATATACCTGCAAGTATTAATATTAAAGAAGATTGCGTTGAGATTATTATTGCAATTTCCTTAAATGCCCTATTTTATTGCCCAAACCATTATTGTTTGCCCACTTGTCTATTAACATCATACTGGACTGAATAGAACAACAGACCCTATTTAAGAGATTTTCTTTTGGGTAAGTTATAATAGAAGAAATCTTAATTTTAATTTCCAATCCTTACAATAACAGCTACCTCACTAATTATGACATCTATAGCAAATAAACGAGCTCGACCTACTCCACCCAATTCTATGTCCGATACAAATTATAAATAGTACATTAGTCATCGCCGCCCGTCGTTTTTGTTGATTTATTCAAACGTTAGTATCAAACGGCGCTCGCGCAGTCCTTTGATATTACTACCATACAAATTGTATTCATACACCACTGTGCCACTAATCAAAATAGAAATTTAACTTTAGGTGATAAAGTCGGTTTTTGAATGCAAAACTTGTATTTGTACACCGTGGTGTCTGCAGTGAAAATTGAACTGTATTTTTAAGTGGTAAGGTTGGTTTTGAATTCTGGTTTCAAGTGCATTAAATCAAAACCGATTATTTCTATAAATCGTATAACTCGATTAAGTTATAATCGATTGGCGATTGTGATAGGTATCGTTATTATCGATGATATTTATTTTTGTATCGTTTCGTTTCGTTACGTTTCGGTTATTTTGTGTTGACAAATTGTAACGAGGTTCATGTGAGAAGGGCTCGGAATATGTAAGGGAGTAAATGGAGACGTTTCAATACTTCAGAGATTTAAGCGAAAGTTATGTTTTTTTATATTCCTCCTCAGTTTCCATTAATCCATGCCACACTTACCGGGATCAAAAGTAGCCTATGTGTTATTCTAGGATATAAACCACATATGTGCCAAATTTCATCTTAATATCTTCAACCGTTTTTGCGTGATTGTTACTCAAACATACAAACTTTCACATTTCTAATATTAGTAGGATTAACGGGTATATTCATAAAAATCTAACCATGTGCTCATCATCATCATCATATCAGCCGAAAGATGTCCACTGCAGAACATAGGCCTCCCCCAACGTCGCCACAACAACCGGTCCTGTGCGTCTCGCATCCATCGGCTACCAGCGACCCTCACCAGGTCATCGGCGGTCCACCTAGTGGGAGGCCTTCCAACGCTGCGTCTTCCGGTACGCGGTCGCCACTCCAGAACTTTTCAGCCCCAACGACCATCTGTTCTGCGACCAACATACCCTGCCCACTGGTAAACTTGGTTCTCTTGCGGATATCATCATTCCTGATTCAATCACGCAAGAAACTCCTAACATATGGCTCCATGATATATTAACTACTTACTAATTAAATCTCACGGTTATTGAGAATACTAAATGGCTGATTGACCCCTTGAGCCTCAGAACAATACGATCCGTCACTAAACTGTGTTTTTTTTGACACAACAGTTATCATACAATTGATGGACCATGGGAACCATACAAATTATAGGAAACACTTATTAGACATATCGTAACGAATATTTAATTGAGAAACTTTTATATCGAAAACTAAAACAGCTGTAAGGTGATTAAAAATTTCATTGCAAAATCATGGGCGTAGCGGAGACAATGGATTAGCATTCAATTAAAAGTAAAAAATCATTAAAAGAAAATAAAAAAAATTAACGTTTTGTGTATTCGTTATATTTCTTTCTACTTGATGCGGTTTGTGATTTTCGTTAAATTATAAATTAGTGTCAATTTGTTACGCGATTTGTTTCTGGTGAAATTTCGTAATTTGCGTAAACAAGGAGTTGGTTTTTCTCACATTTATTTTTGTTACTATCTTCATTAGCGTTTCGTCAAGGATCCAAAACCCGTTTTAAGTGAACCTGACTACTGAGAGTTTTTCCAGAGACTCCTTTTAAAAATCATAGGATAGGTACGCTTCTACTAAACTTCTGCCATCATTATACGAGGATATAAGATACGTATACAGGGTGTTCCAGAAGTGAGGGGTCATATTTTAAGGGTGGTGTTCTGTAGCTGCTATACAGTAAATGGACGATGTAAAAAAAATTAAAGAATATTAAAAAACACTGAAAGGAGTCTTCTGGCCGATTTTGGTTAAAGCTAAAACTACATCATTAAATTTTTGAAAACTCGGGATTTCTAGCCAGGAATTGAACCCGTTGATTTAAAAAAAAATAGCCTGTATTAATACACCATCCGAAAGTGTCGCTAATAAGGATCAAATTCTGGAAAGTAATTACACATGGCAAACTAAAGGAAAGCGCTCATTTTTAACAAATTATTTTATCCTCCTCCGATCCTAATAGCGATACTTTCGGATGATGTAATAAAACAGACTGTGGTCTTTTTTCAAAATCAACGGGTTCAATACCTGGCTAGGAATACCGATTTTCAAAATATGATGCAGTTTTAGTTTTAATCAAAATCGGGCTCGAGACTCCTTTCAGTGTTTTTCGATATTCCTTATAGTTTTGGATTTGATTACCCACGCACACTTTAAAAAATCACCATGTGTATTAATAGGGTAGTATTTAAACGAGTGACTGTAAATTAATGTTTTAAGTGACAAAAATAATTAATTTACGTTATAGTATTACTAAGTGAGCGACTGACAGCGAGTGACGAGAAATCAACAGAACAGCAACTTACAAACATTAATAAATGAGAAGCTTTATAATATTTGAGCGACCTAATATTTGTTTGAGTGTCAACGTTACGTCCTGCATTTTTTTAAATATTTGGCAAATGATATTTCTGGGTGGTTTAAAAAAAAATAACCACGAAAGGGATGGCGGGGTCTGTTCGCTCGCTTCGCTCGCTCACTTGACCCCGCCATCTCCTTCTAACCTAACCTGTCCAAGTCGGGGGCCCCAAATCCCGAGCTCGCATTACTCGCTCTTGCGCACCAAATAACATATTTGGTGCGCAAGAGCGAGTGATGCGAGCAAAATGTTAAAACCTCAATTGGAAAAATCGTCTCTATCTTAATATTGAAGTTGCCCTTTCTGTATTTCTAGTCGCTCACTTAGTAATTTAGTCGCACGGGTAGAATTTTAATATCTGAAATGGATTAATCACAACCCACTTTTTGTAAGCTCGTTCTGGATTTTATTATTAATCAATATTCGTCGTTAGTTTAGTTAATTTTTCGCTTACTCAAATTCATACCGCTCAAGTTATTAAAACAGTATCTCATCATCAGTCGCTACGTTATTATTTTATTCGATCGTTTTATAATTTCCCGTATTAATATATTTAAAATATAATATAAATCAGTATCTAAGTTGCTGATCCTTAAAAACTAAAAGCTACCACATTTCCAAAGATTTCTTAACAAGCAAAATACCCAAAGTGCATCAAAATGGCGCTCTATTAAACGATCGTTAGTCCAAACCTTTGGAATTACACTTAAGCATGTGAAATCGTTTCTTATACTTTTGTTTATACCTTTTAACAATTTTATATAGATGTAATTTTGGTTTGGATGTCTGTCTGCTGGCTTCTCAAGTGTGAAGAGGGTGTAACATAATGGCTTGTGAAATTGAGAATATTTCTGGTTCTGTAAATATATTATAAACTAAAGTAGTTAAGTGTTATAGTTATTTAGCTTTTCATTGAATTTACCAAAGTATAAGTAACGCTTGCCGAGGTTGGTCTGTGGATGGATGACCATCTGTCTCGGAAAGCACGTTAAGTCGTTGGTCCCAGCTGTCATTTGTAGAGGCAGAATAAGAGAAGCTTATACGTATGATTCAGAACTTTATGTACCTTATTTGCGCAAATAAATAATTTTTGATTTTTGATTTTGATTTTGATCTTTGGCAGTCGTAACGGATTGTCAGAAGCCAGAAAATCTGACACCAGTCTTGCCAAGAAGTATCGTGTTACCCATCAATGGGTTGTGGAGGTCTGGTAGGCAGCTGCCCCACGTAAAATACTGGTATTCAGCTGAATACGGTTTGAATGGGAGCCGTCCCCAACGTAATTGGGAAAAGGCTAGTCACATTTCGAAGCACAAGAAGTGAAACCTTCGGATTTGATGTCCAGTTTATTAGCGTAAGTAAATAATTCGGATCAAATTCTTTTCTATAGGATCTACACGTTGTATTGTGTCGTCCTTAGAACGTCCAAGTGCCACGCTGCAGATAGGGTCGGTGAGTGTGTATTGCTGCAGAATAACTTGCTGCTCCTGTCGCTAGCGTGGCAGAACTAGCTTTATCCATTTGACTGGCAGACCTTGACAACACAAAAGTGCCTCTAACTCATCATCATCATACTACATAGTACTAAAGTAATATGTCATAAACTCTTTAGAATAATATTGGCTAAATTTATATGACAAATGTCACCTTGTGCGCTTCACGGGTAAACAATTTGGGTGAGATTGACATTTTCGTGCTCATGTTGAAGTTGGAGTTCGAGTTCAGTTGGAGTTTACGTTTTGGATTATGAGCCATGTATGTAGTAGTATTTTGACCGAGAATTCAATTCATCAACCTAGATTTCAGACCGAGTTCTTATGTGGTTCTCTAAATTTAATTTTTATTATGTGCTAAAGCGACAAAAGGAAGAAAATGTCAACTGTCTACCGATTAGGTTTATGAGATACAAACCGCTCATACACAGACAGACGGACGGACGTACAGTAGAGGCTTAGTTATAGAGTTCCATTGGTTACCCTTCTGGTACGGATCCATATGTCCTTCGGGTACGGATCCATTTGCCCTTCGGGTACGGATCCATAATAAAGCAAATAATTTTACTGAACCGCATGAATCGCATTGCCATCGATTCTTTTTTCAGCAATTACTCCATAAGACGTATTAGCCTAATCTCCAAACTCCTCAAGAACGCACCACTTTCCCTGCTGACCCTAAGACACAACCTCTAATAATAGTACCAGTTCTCGTGACCCGCGAGTATCGTTTTCGTTTGATGTTGATGCGTGACACTCGTTCGCATGTCAGCACGTAACCGCGCAGCTCATTCACCTAGGTGTCCCTACTGTTACCGTTTTCTTGGCCGTACACTTCTTGCGTAATTGTTGTGACGTCATTTGACACTGTGTGACGTCATACCACGATTGTCTTTTGAGGAGTTTGTGTTGACGGTACGTTCTACTACTTTAATCGAGCGTGGAATGCATCTTTCTCCGGGTTCGATGTGTTCATTATTTTAACTGAAAAACGTTCATTGCTGGACATGGACCTCACGCAAGCGTCACCTCGTGAATTGATCCTGTGCCTCGCACATCCAATGAATTCCCGCGGCTTTCATCAGGTCATCTGTCTACCATATAGGTTGCCTTCTTTCGCTCCGTGTTCTAAATGCGTGTTAGTAGCTTCCCATTGGTTATTATTAATGTCAACTGCCATCGTTTGATGACTGTGTAATATTTGATAGTGTGTATACGTATTGTGGTTGTGTTCATGGAGTTTAAAACAGAGATAAGGCGTTTAGCATAAGTGCTATCACCTTCAATCAGTCAAAGGTGAACCATGTTACTAAAAATCATGGTTTTGAATACCGTTTATTAATGTTACGAATGGGAAATACCTCGACAGTCCTCCACACCTATGTAAAAAGCAGCTTACATAGAGATAAACAGGATATCAATGATTATAAATATTATAACCTTTTGCATTCCACATACCTACTCGTAATAATCAGGTAACTACTTAATCTAATTTTAATGATGCATAATTTAATATGATACTTTCAAATTTGGACACCCATAATCTTGTGTGGTATGCGTCAACTGGACTCTTAAATTCTATTTTGTCTCTCGATATGAATAACGTGAATATCGGTCGGTATGTAAATTTTGTGATTTTTTTGCGTGAACGATAGGATTCGCATAATATTCTGTAAGATTCTTGTTTTGTGGATTCTAGACTGGATATGGCAAAACACGATCCTATTAAGATGTAAGTATTTTAATATTTGCCTTTCTTTCGAGGTTTCCTTATGACTGGTCCTATATTAAACAAGAACAAATAATCTACATCATAAATATAAATTATTATAATAATATGATTAACAACTGTTGACAAGCAGCTGAATACAGAATCCACATTTTTATTTTTTTTATTTTGACAGCTGTCAAATTTACGAAAATAAAAAACGGACCCGCTCAAGCGTAGCCGCGCTAAAGCCTAGTTTAAAACGAAAATAACAATAAAAAAATAATAGATTGTTACGTCACATCCATGTTTACAAATGTGGAGTGTTGTGGACTATAATTATAAATGTATTAGAAAGGTCGATGGACGGGTTAAGGCCGAATGTGGCTTTGTTTTAAGAACGACTTGTTTTTTTTTGTCCACGAGTGTAAGTTTAAAGTTCGAGACAGCTTTTGTAGTGTTAGGATTATTCTATTGTTTTAACATCTTAAAATCATTTTAGGACAAAGTTAACGACTGACAGAGTTTACTCTACAGAACACCACCTTTAATTTTGAGGTTTATTCCAAACCTGACCCGGAAATCCTTACCCGGTCGCAAATTAGGTTAGGAACTAAAATGATAATATTTGTATCTGAACGTAACCCTCTTCCTAACCTCTACGTATCGTTTTTATCATAAACTAACCTCCACGAGCGGGTTAGGATTTTCGGGTCACGTTCGGATTAATTAAACCTCATATTTAAAGGTGGTATTCTGTATCTGGTATACACTAAAGAAAAACAAAAATTAAAAAAAAATACTTTTGTGCAAAAAACCCCACCTCAAAAAATGACTAAATTGTTGAATAAATATCAATTTTTAAGCAGTCTGATGCATTTCAAGGCAACGAATCTGTGATTGAACTAAAATATATGCTATCAACTTGCATCAGACTGCTTGAAAATTGTTTTATTTTAGAACTTTTTAGTCGTTATTTGCAGTAGGGTTTTTTATAAATTATTATCTTGATAACAAACAACACCGTGAAGTACCTATGACCACAAACTTATGAAACTCGCTGTATAAAGCCCTAGAATACGACAGGCAGAAAAATGATGTAACACAGAATCATAAAACTAATCACTTTGATTATCAGTCAAAGTAAAATCAATTATATCTCCTTTTCTTACCTACATTGTTTACGGTGATTACAACATGATTACACTGGTCTAACAACTAAAGAATAAATCTTAAGACTGACTTATCAATAGGTAGCAAACTATACAAATACAATTATTATCATAAACACAATAAGAAATAATTGACACCAATTAACATCTATAAAATACATCAATAAAAAATCATATTCTATAAGTGATTATTTTTCTTAACAATCACTAATATGAAAACGTAAAAAATGTTTTTTCGCACAGCAAACGGACATATTTATAATTGAATAATCGACAAGAGATTTAGGACGTATAAACAGTAATGCTCATCTTTGAGCAAATTCAGACGAAACTCAACTTTAATTCTTTAGTTTACATCACAAATTGCTGAATTAAAATCCGCGCATACGACTTTTTACACGACCAAAACTTTGCTGTTGTAACGTAGTAAGTGCATGTGAATTTGTAATTGAATCTCAGTCTTCCGTTGAAGATGATAGGGTCAGACTTTGTTTGGCAGTGGGTTGTATGTTAGAGTCGGATGAGCATGTATGCCAAGTAAAATTAAGTATGCCAATACCATAGTTCGCGCATGATTGCGTACAGCCTTCACTGGAATGAGCGTTTTCCTACGATTTTTCTCGTAATACCTCAGGTATGTTTTCCTATTTCTGTCAGGGCCAGGATGGGAAGTTTAGCTGCTAGGCGCGACAAGGTTATATAAATTATTGGCATTCAGGAATGTGTAGAAGATTTCGTTTGTTACTTTGCTATTTCTACGCGCAATTTTATAGTGAAATATGCTTGCTTTGATATCATTGAATGAAATAATTTATTTGATTTACGTAAATCAGGGCTGGAAAATCCCTATCAACCATGAAATTGACAACACGGAGCAACCAAATAGCCAAGGTCTCAAGATCACAGAGAAATTGTTACTTGGGGTCGGCGCACCACGTTTATTTCGTCCTTTCAACTGTCACGCCATCACTGACTCTTATTTCATTCATATATAATACTCCTCACACAATCTATCCATCTTTTCTTTGGCTAGGTTCGATGCATTCTTTGCTAGAAAAGATGATCTTCAAATAGGGAGACAAATAAACGTATTAGTCATAATGAGGATAATTATTCGGAACAGAGAGAAAACTCCTACAAGCTTCCATTGAAAAGGGAGGATCCTCCGACCGGACGGTTGTTGTGTCTTGCAACTGCCCGACAGTTGATATTCGAACTGTTCTATATGTTCAAACCGCATGGTAAACTTTGATACCGCGATGCAGGATTTCGTTGGTAGTTCGCTGCTTGCGGGATAGATGGCATTGTGGTTCTTTTTGTTGTGGTACAAATATTTCTTCGTTAATTTTTCTTGTGTTAAAATAGAAAAACTATTTGAAAGGTCACGATAAAAAAGCAAGCGACACAATTTGCATAAAACGATATCACCATCGCAAATCCCCTCCCTCCCCCATAATAAGTTGACATAACAGGGCAGTATGATTGCTGCAAATCATCGCAATTTGCCGGACAATTGAAGTGCTCCACCATTCTGGACTAACAACGCAAACAGATTTGTTTATAACTATCATACTTTGATGCTAATAGATGACTGCTCGCTTTGACTTTGATGGGACACTGTTAAGTGGTTAGCGGGAATTTTTATTGATGTGGTCTTGAGGACTACTAGCCTACTTTTTAGGGTTACTAACGCGAAAAGTGCTATCGGAAGCCTATCCTCCGTTATCCGTCCGTCTGTCTGTCAGGCTTATATCTCGTAAACCGTCATTTAAAGGTTCTTTAATTATTAATTTTATGTTTCGTACAAGAAGCGCGTTTAATTCGGTTTTCGGTACGGTACGAGTATGACTCGCACTTGGCCTGTTGTTTTGGCTGCTTCATTGGCAACTGTAGCCTGAAGGCGCTCTAGTGATAACATGAGCTACTGCTAAGCGTTAGGTGCTGCTGGATAGTTTGGATGCTTCCTGAAAAAATCTAATTAGTCCGTCAAATAAATTTCCAAAAAATATTGGACACGTTTTTTTTTCTTTTTTCTCGTGAACAAAAAATGAAAACGAAATAGTGCGTTAAAAACTCGAGTGACGTCACAAGCCATTCTTGATCTTTGATGCGTTTTGTCTTCGTCAATTTTATTGATTTTAACAGAAAATATCTACGTGTCCAATATTTTTGGTTGCGCAATGGAGTGTCAGACTCTTAGGCCGGGACTCCACCAAAGCGGAGAGGAGAGGAGATGTGTTGAATAAACCGATCCGATTTCCATTCCACATCTCTTCTCCGCTTAGCCTACCGGATTGCTTTATTCAACACATCTCTTCTCCGCTTAGCCTACCGGATTGCTTTATTCAACACATCTCATCTCCGCTTTGGTGGAGTCCCGGGCTTAGTGTTACTGACTAAAACCCATACTCCACATGCCCTGTGCGTTCCAAGGCCGCGGTGAATCTTTTGAACAAATAATTGAAGTCGACTGAAAGCCTTCTTCCTGTAACAACATTGGTAGGAACACTGATTTTGACAGTAGTATGGTGGTTCAATAATCAGGCTAAGGACAAATCCTTAATATCCTAACTCCCTACTAATATCATAAATGCGAAAGTAACTCTGTCTGTCTGTTACGGTTTCACGCTAAAACGGCTGACTGGATCGTCATGAAATTTGACAGATATATAGCCTGGAATATGGAGAAGGACATAGGCTACTTTTTTACGCAATATCCGACATCCACGTGGGCGGAGCCGCGGGCAAAAGCTTGTAGCTGATAAGTAATTACATAGTTTGAGGGACCATCAGAGCAGAAATCCTCAATAGGGAAATATGCATGCAATTTTTTTATTTACAAAATGAAATACTCAACAGGTTCAGAAAGCAGTTATGAAATAGTTTTTAAAATAACTTCATTGGCGATGAAGTTATAAAGCTTCAAAGTTTACAATTAGAAAGAAAAATCCCATATGGACTTAGACGTCAAAGTTCATATTGCCTTTAGAGCTGCCGTACTAAACAGCGTTTTCGCGAGAGGGTCAGATATATTTGTTTAAAATGTTTTTCGATCAATTTTGATAGTATTTTCACTGTTAGTATTATATTTTTGTATATTTTTAGATAAACTGTGTAAATAACAAATATTTTTTTCATGCATATTCCCTTTTCAAAGAAAAAACCATCTTTTATTTTTTTTAATATTGATAGGCACGCGCTTGACCACTATCTCACCTGATGGTAAGCGGTGATGTGGCCGAAGATGGAGCACGCTTGCCTAGAAGTAACCTATTCAATCTCGACTTAAAAACTCCCAGGTTGTAGCTATCAGGAAACACAGACTCTGGCAGGGAATTCCACTTCTTAGCTGTACGCACATTAATGTGTTCCCAAAACGTTTTGTGCGTGTGGGTGTCCACGACGTACCATCAGTTCTCTCATCTCTGGATCTTCTAAAATCCAAAAATTAGTCACTTCGTTTAATGTACCAACAGCTAATAAAACCTTGCCATACTCAATTTAACAAGTGCACTTAAAATTTACCTAACCCTGCAAATACGCACACAATAAGGCACACGTCCCCTTCAGGGGGTCCATTGTACCCCACCCGTCAGGTAGAGATGTCAGGACCCCACGACATTAACTCCTGTCAAAATATAAAGCGCGGTCTCTTTGTCCCCAGACATGATACGAGGGTTGTATGAAAAGGACCCGATCGCATTTGAGGGTTGGGCGTGAAAATCGGATTATTGTTGGTTATTTATATAGCTATTACAAGGTAATGGATATTGTATTGAATAGATTACGTTGCGATATTTTTTTCTCAGCTTTTAGTACTTTTTGGGGCGTTTCTTGGACCAAAAATAATGTAGGCAAAAATATTGTAACCAAATAATGTAGGCCATCATTCGTTTCAATAAAATTGTATTTTTTATTCCAGGTATTTTTACAGCTATAGGGTTAAAATAACAGCCTGCTAACATTTTTGAAATCGTCAACTTTAAGAAGAGCTTAGAAAAAACAAAGTTAAGGATATGTATTTATCAACATAACCAACACAAAATAAAAATGCAAAGAACAGTAGTGCAAACAGTTCTAAAATCGGTCCAGCCGTTTCCGAAATATAACAAATCACCGCTTACAAACGGACAAAACAGAATTATCTCTAGTTTCATGGACTGATACGACTATCCCCAGAACATAATCTGCGACAAACCTTGGTTTATAACATCTCTAACATTTCACTTCATGTAAAATAATAACTTCTAAGAAATTATTACCTACTAAAACTGAGTCTAGCTTACCGTTTCATCCCACTCGTTGTGTAAAGTTTTATGAACTATAAACTTATGATGGTAACCAAGAATATAGTATCAGTATAGTGGTCCGTTATTTTTAATAACCGAGTAATTATAGCTGTTACGTTTCATGATAACTGAAAGAATGATTTACGAATTGAATCGCTGGAAGCTTTTCCGGAAGTTATCTTTGAATGGTAAGATTTACCAGTTCGGCCTATGACATGCCAATGCCACCATGGTCTTCTTCTTCTTCGTGAGTAAGGTCTGGCGACCCTACACACCCTAGTGTCAGAGTTTCTAAACCGCCTCAAGGGCCTCTGACGGCTCTGACATGGTTTGACGACCACCATTTGGCGGCCGGGACCACCGGCTTATACGTGCCTTCCGAAGCACGGAATCATCTTTTTGTAAGAAAATCAGGTGATTCAAGCCTGCGATGCTCTAGCCAAATTGGAAACAACTTTACACAGTATGCTTCCCGTGGGAATCGAACCCACGACCTTGTGTCCCGGTCACAAGGCAAACGCCTAAACCACTCGACCACGGAGGCAGTTGCCACTATGGTTCCGTTGTGAGAGAGTCAGAGCTGTACAAAAGAAATAGCACAATCCCTTTCTCACGATGGCAGGGATGAGAGGAGTCTGTGTTTTCTGATAGCTGCAACCCGGAGGCTTTAAGTTAATAGGTTTATTCTAAGCAAGCATGTCGTCGACCACATCATCGAAAAACAATTTACTATTTTTTAAACAACGTTGGCATAATAATATTCATAGTTTTTTTTCGATTGAGATGCGAATGATGCTTGAATATTAGTAGAATTGACACTGATGAAATAGTGGTCAAACGCGAGTAATAATAACAAAAAACGTAACAACTTTCAAGCTTAGAAAGTCTGACTTCTATTCTATCTTAAACATGCCTGATTTTGAAGACCAGATTTTTGGGCATATTTTGGATGGAATATGATCAATTACAAAACATATTTTTGAAAGTTGGAAAAGATTTTGGATACTTAGAGCATTTTCAAAAAAACATTCCAAATAACGATTAAAACACCGAATCACTTTTTTTTTATTTTTTATTATTAATAGGCACGCGCTTGCCACTATCTATTCTCACCTGATGGTAAGCGATGATGTGGTCGAAGATGGAGCATGCTTGCCTAGAAGTAACTTATTCACTCTTGGCTTAAGAGCGTGTACGCCGTATGTCTTTTCATACAAACATTCAAGTCCTTATTCTTCAAAATGAATGAACCGATTTTAACGAAACTTGGTATGCATACGCTAGATATCCAGGTCTAAATAGTTATAAGAAAACATTTTTGAAAAAGATTTTAGAGGGATAGAGAGAGCGATTTTAAGTTTTCTATAGAAAGTGAAAAATCACTATATCCTTCCCCATGAACTCTTTATCGAAAAAAAAAAATCTGATATTTATTTAGACCTAGAGATATTTAGCGTACGCATACCAAGTTTTATTTAAATCGGTTCATTAATTTCGAAAAATAAGGATTTGAAAGTTTGTATGAAAAGCCCTACCGCGTAAACGGTCTTAAATACTCCCAGGTTAAAGTTATAAATCTAATATAGAAAGCCTTTTGTTCAAACCCAAACGACTCAAAAACGAAACGAGTTTGAAAAAATCGTGAATACTCAAGGTGCGCACTCGAGGGGCTAACAGAGCCTATTAAAACTATATTAAGTGCGCTCCAGGCTGACGATCCTTAATGACACGTCATCAAACATTGTCTGAATCACGGCTATCTTACAAATATATCTATTACTAGTGTTTTTGTGGGATACTGATGCCGTAATGGAGAATTTGAGGTAAGTTGAGATGATTTCTTCAATGTCAACTGGAATTTGTATTGGAATACGTGGAATGGTTACTTAATATGCTGTAAGATGACGAAACGTAGGTACTGAAAATTGTGAGTATGGGTATTAAACTATGTACCGTCAAACCGGGTGAATAGAAACTAAACTTTGATAAGGTTTTTCACATAAATATCATAATATATCGGTTGTCTAAGAAAGCAACTTCATTATGTTTATGTCGCAGGCAATTAGTTTAATTGGTGGCCTTTTTTTTTTTTTTGAGGATGGGAAATCATCAAATGACCCCTCCCGCTCTGGGTGGAGCGGCAGCGAGTGTCAGACTTTTACTGACTAAAACCCACCCTTTGTCCTCCTAGTGCCTTTCCTTCCAGGGCCGCGGTAACTCTTTCGAACATATTCCGCAACCCTGGCAGGTAATTGGTGGCCTAGCCTTTTCATTTGAATGCGCCCAAAACTTTCAGCAATCTAAGTGACATCTTTTGTTCAATATCGTTTATTAATTTGCCCATGACATTTATGACGGTTAATCGTTCGATTTTGGTTTTGTTAATGGATATCGGATTGGTTTTTGCGGGTTCAAATGTCCTTTTGGAGGGTTGTATCGAGGAAGTTCTAAGGAATATGTTGGGGTGAAGTGAGAGGAAGATGAGTCTTCTTGAGAGGTGTAGTGATTCGTCTTTCAAAGTGATCCAAATGGATAAGCTTATTGATTCCTAAAGGTTTATGATCCTAGACAAGTCTCAGTCACTATGAAGCGTTTCGATGTCTCACGCAAATCTTCAGTTGCTCAGATATTTGATTCAACCTCCGTTTTGGAGCTTTAACGCAATCACGCTGATACTGATATTAGGCAGATGCATGTCGTGTCTGTGGAAACAATCCTCCTGCTCAGCATAATGCTTTGCCAGGGGCAAACCCAAAGCACGGTGCTGTTTTTAGAGGTCGCATAACAAGCACGACGAAATTCAACTCGGCAATATCCATTCCATCACCCAACACATAAAATTGAAAACCCAATTGAAAGTAAACTTAAGCCCATTAGCCACAGCGATCATTTAACAGGTAAGCCAAATAAACCCCGCAGCGTCATTGTGATCGCACAATACGGTCTATATGACCACACGAGCGGAACTAATACCCTTTAAGTGCCGGCGTTCGGAGGGTTAGACGGTTAATCGTACGATTTTGGTTTCGCTAATGGATATCGGATTTGTTGTTGCGGGTTGAAATGTCCTTTTGGAGGGTTGTATCGAGGAAGTTTTTGGAGATATGTTGAAGGTTTCTGAGAGGAAGATGAGTTTTCTTGAGACGTGTAGAGATTCGTCTTCCAAAGTGATCCAAATGGATAAGCTTACTGATCCTAGACAAGTCACAGTCACTATGAAGCGTTTCGATGTCTCACGTAAATCTGCAGTTACTCAGGTACATATTTGATCCTATCTCCGTTTTGGAACTTTAACGCAATCACGCTGATATTGTTATTCAAAACAATTAATAAAGAGTCATGCATCTTTAAAAACTACGTCACTCAAAAATGTTCTCAGATTAACTTTTTAGATCTTTGTATTCTGTCGAAAAGGAGTTTCATTAAAATTGATTAATTCATTTCGAAAAATAAGGACTTGAAACAAACGCAAGGCGTTAACACTCATGATGAAAGCTCCAGACGTCTAGAACTTATTTTCGACGTAGAATTATTATGTTTTCGCTTTAAAACCTCATGAAGTAGTATCAATATAAACGCAATATAACTAAAAGGTTATAATAATTCATCGATTGATTAATTGATGAAAAGAAAAAAGGAAATTTAACGGTATTTAGCTACAGCGCAAATAATGCGCCATTACTCACGAATTTTATACCAAAAGGTGTCTTAAACAGGTTTTCACTAGATTAATACGATAAACGTACTCATTAAAGGACGCATTACCACTTGATATATTAGATTTGAGAACGAACAAAGCGAGAAATAAATAATTCACAAAGAAAAAAACAATAAAAAAGTAAAACAACTTGGTCGAAACTTTTTTTCTTAATTGCCGTTATTTTTTCCGTATATTCATTTGCCTATAAATAATTCAAAAAGAGAACATGAGAAAAAAAAATTGCAAAAATGTGCCTTTGACAAAACGTTCTTTTTTTATAGCTGCGTTCACAATTTATACTAATGCTTTATTCACGGTGAAGTGGCAAAAAATGCGTTCTAATTAATATTATCTTTTTATGAGTACACGTCCTAATAAGGCTGGAGGTGTAAACAAGTTCGTAACAATAAAAGGCTGTTAGACTATTGAGTATCGGACACAGAAAGGTGATATGAACTAATAAATTATTAATAGGAGCGCGGCTACTGCATAACAATTATTAACATTGTCACACATGATAGCAATATGAATATAGATATATCTGCCTAGCTTTTTATCAGCTATATTGGGGTAGGCTTCCAGTTTGACCGGATGCAGCTGACTCCCACAAGGCAGTAACTGGGTACCCATGGGTAAGACTGGTGTCAGATCTTATGATTTCCTTAGCGTTTTTATCATCAGTAACGTCTCAAAAGATCTACAAATGAATTGTCACTTGCACTTTTGAATTTTCAAGCTCAGTCAGTGGAAATGATGACGCCAGTTCTGTTGGGCTAGTGACAAAGACAGCAAGCGTTCAGCAAAACACACTCACCACTCCCATTGCCAGCGCGGCAAAATTGCACCGACTTCTCATGTCAGAGCTGTCACAACAAAATTCCTAATGGAAAAACTCCATAACACTTTTATTCCGACCAGCAGGCCTAGACAAAAAACTTTTCTGTAGCGTTAACGTCAGAAGCTGACGACAAAATGTATGGGAGTGACATTAGGTGTGGAAAGGAAACGTCATCACCTTATGTCATTCCCATACATTTGGTCGTGAGCGTCTGACGTTAACGCTACAGAAAAGTTTTTTGTCAAGGCTCCCTGAGGCTCTAGACAAAGTGCAACTCTATGAGCGATAGTGACTCTTGAAATAACAAAATATATGAATTAATCACGTGACATTTCGACATCGTTTGTCAATCCCATACATTTTTGACGTTTTGACAATCGCCTTCTGAATGTCACTTGTCTAGAGCCTCTGGGAATTAAAACCAGAGGCTCTAGACAATGTGCTATTTGATTAGCGAATGCGACTGTCGAAATGCCAAAATGTAGGAATTTGATCACGTGACATTTCGATAGCATCTGTCAATCCCATACATTTTTGACGTATTGACAATCGCCTTCGCCACGCTACCGCTGACAGAATGTCACTTGTCTAGAGCCCCAGGACCCCACGCTCAGCAGTCGCGTTTGCGACTGCATTCGACCGGAGACAAATCTTGTAGTGGGCTCGAAAGTTAACCTATTGAATGTTTCATGGTCACAATACGTTATTTCTAAATTGTGACAGTTACAAGCTACTGATATGTTAAACATGGTGTCCTTTTTATCTCTAAACCATTTATTGTAGCGTCTATTACACCTATGTTTAACATAGAACATTTAGACTTATTTTACTTGATCACCAGTGCTGTCACCCTTATCTTTTGATGTCGGTACCTACACTAGTGTTGTTCTTCCTATCTTTTCACACACTTTAGTGATGTTCAACTTATCTTTATTTTTTTGTACAATTTAGTATTGTTGTAGTTATCTTTTGAGATACATTGGTGGTGTATAATTATGGAAATGAAAGAGGTGGAGGACCGTTTGCATAATTTTAATGGCTCGATGAATGGATGCATTCGTCCATGTTGATTGCGGTTTAAATGTCTGTTTTTGATTATTGAATGCATTTTATTCTTAATTTCTCTTTTAAAATTGAGGGCTCAGAATACCGTAATAAAAGTACAAAATAAAATATCCGTATATATTCATGCAGTTTTACAATAGTCCAGTGTAAATCATGAAAATCAATGCAAATTTTAAATTGGATGGTTTTCAAGAACCCATCACTATTTATTTAAAAATGCACGGGTTGACTTGAGAATATCATGTTTTTCGACGTTTTAAAATATACCTAGGTACACAGATTTATCGATAATTTTATCATACTGCCTTGATAGCTATTTTTTTTGGCGACTCAGAAGAAATACATTCAGTTTATCTTCAAAATAAAAAATACACTACAAAGTATAAAATAACTTTAATTTCGGAAGTCGGTGTTTTTGTTTGTTTTTTTGTATTTTAACATCGACTTCCGAAATCAAAGTTAATACTTTGTAAAGTGTTTTTTATTTGGAAGTCGGTTGTAGTTTTTTGTAAAAACGTCTTTTATTCCCCACTTTTTAGTGGTACTCCACACCTACCAACACCACTGGAAAGTCACAGAAAAGCAAAATATGCAATTCGTTTACTTTCATCACATTTTTTCCAGCTATTTTGATTTAAAAACTACACTACTGAACCAATTTTGTTAAAATTTCTATATATGGTACCAATCGGAAAGTATATCCTTTCACATAAAAAAAACACACCGGCTTATAAATGACGGAGTTATGAGCTCCTCCTTTTTTTGAAGTCGGTTAAAAAAGCTTTAGACCCCTGTTTCCAAACCAAAAAAAAACTCACCAACACCAAAAGAAACTCTACATCAATACAAACATTATAAACCCTATAGCTTAATTAATCCTCAAATTCGCGCGAAGACGAAATACTAAAAACAAAAGAAAAACAAAATGGCTGCCACAAAACGAAGACATACCGTAACGCTCGATTTGCGATACAGGCAAATAAAAAACTTGGCACGGACCGGCTCGAGCCAGGCCGGGGCAAAACAGTAGTCGGACAGAGCAACTCGATATGTAGATGTATTAAAGAGATTGTACACTACACGCCCGCGGTAAAATTGGATTTTAAAATTAAACGTTGGAGTTGTGCAGTTTAGATGAGTGTGCTGTGAAGGTGTTAAATGTTTGGTTATGTTTTTACAGGTAAGAAAGACTAATTGAGTTTTTTTTAAGTCTGCAGGCTGTATTTTAGTTTTTAAGAATATGACCTGCTTATTATTTAGATATTGTTTTTCTTTTGCTTTAGTGCGGTGCACTTTTCCCTTCAGCGAAGCTGTCGCTGCTATGATCCGCGTTGCGGTATTTCATAACCGGGGGATATCAAGAACTTTAAGCTCATTTTTTGAAAATGTGGTTCTGGTGTGCCAAAATCGCAGCGATTCTTCAATCATTCTGAATGGTCCTTAACAATAAAATTGTTGGCATTCTAAGAATAAATTTTGCTCGAGTGAACATTTCGCTCTAAATCATAATAAAATGCTGCACTTTTTTGATAGAATCGATACAGAAATATAATGTTAATGGTCTATTTTATTTCGCTTCATTAAATTGGACGGATGGGTTCCGCGGTGGTTTCTCTCTTGTGGGATAAGTAGAACAATATAACATAGAATTTTGTTACATAAACGATAAATAAATAAACTAAAAATGGCAATATTGACAGAATGTGATTTTACTAAGTTAATTTAAAAATACCCTAGTCATAATGTACTACTGACAAATAAATGATAGTGACAAAACTCATTGTTCGAAACTTAATCTAAATTAGGATCCACTGACTTACGAAAACATTACAATGGCCAAGAAAAAGAAACATGCGTTTGGTATGAAGTGTGTAACAGAATAAACGCAATACCTGAACAGGGGTTGTACTCATCATTATAAACCACTTTTACTATGAGACAAAAAAATTGACTGGCCCATACCATTATTTGCGCATCAATCGACAAAATGTCCTAAACAGCTGAATCTTTTTTTGCGATTTCGGTGTTTGTTCCATAGTAAAAGTTGTTGTTAATGATGAGTACAATGAGATGTATTGCGTTTATTCTGTTACACGTTGTATAACTATAGCTTAAAACCTAAAAAAAACACTTTATTACTAAGGAATATTATTTGTGTCCCAGCCCATATTTTTTAACAAACATTCAATATATTACTACATGCAATATGTGTCGTACTATAGGATTCCGTACATACGGCCATGTCGATACAAATTTGTGTTATACGAGTTAACCCCTTTTTTTTTTTTTTTTTTTTTTTTTTTTTTTTATAGGATGGGAAATCATCAAATGACCCCTCCCGCTCTGGGTGGAGCGGCAGGGAGTGTCAGACTTTTACTGACTAAAACCCACCCTTTAGTCCTCCTAGTGCCTTTCTTCCCAGGGCCGCGGTAACTCTTTCGAACAAATCCGCAACCCTGGTAGGCTCTGGCCCTAATGGGCTCCGACCCTTGCTGACGTCTGCTGGTTTGGCGCGCGTAGAACACAGCGCGCCGTCAACCCGGGCCTGTTCTGATCGGACGGCGAGCTACCCATTGCTCGCCGTCCACAGGCATCAGTCACTGCGCCATGCTCAGGAGCATCAGTTCCTGGGCGGCGCAGTGGCTGACGTTCAACAGGAGGGGGTGAAATGGGGCCATTACTGGCACTCCATTTCAGCCCCCTCCGGAGCCCTTTGTAGGGGCTCTACTGCGGCTGCTGCAGAAGCAGCAGCCGCAGTGGAACCGGCAATGGCGGTAGAAGAAGCGGCGGCAGCGGCGGCGGTCGCGGCAGAGACGGCGGTGGCGGAGGGCTTCCTCCTGTTTCCGGCTTTGGTGGGTGGGGCGCAGGCCCTACCCCCAGCCCAGTGGTCGGCCGGCTTGCCAGCTGCCGCACAGACTACGCAGTGCGGCGCGGCGACGCAGGAGCCGGCCCTGTGACCGGGCTGACCGCAGCGGAAACAAAGACCGCTGCGGTCCACCTCCGAGGTGCATTGTGCTCCCACATGGTGGCCCACTTGACACCGGAAGCACCTCAGAGGTCGGGGTTCCAGCAGTTTGACCTGCGCGGAAACCCAACCCACCAAAAACCTTCGGCCCTCCGTGATGGTTTTGGCCGCCGACACGGGGCAGCTCACCACAATGGTGCGCGTGCCCGTGTTGTCAGGACGTAGGGTGCCCGCCTTCACCTCCTCTGCTGAGCACCCCCCCGTCCTAACGACGGCGGCCACCACCTCCGCCTCCGTGACGGAGTCGTCCAGGCCCAAGATGCGCATGTCGATGCGCTTGGTGGGCCTGGACACTCGGGCATCGTCCGCGCTTAGGGACGCCCTAAGCCTTTCGGCTAGAGCGTCCGCGGTTGGGCCGCTGGCTGCCCCGGGGATCTCCAGCATCCGGGCCCCAGTCATGGTGACCCGGAGCCGAAGGCCCCCCACGATGCCTAGCTCACCAAGGTTTATCGCCTCCTTCGCCTTGGTGAGCACGTCCGCGTACGTCACGCCCCTCTTCGCCGCGTCCGGCTGCAGTGTAACCACTACAGCCGCGGTTTTCGGGGGGCGCAGCGCAGCCGCGACGCTTCGCGCCTTCTGCCGCCGCTTCCTCTCCCGCCTCTTGGCCGCCCTGGCTGCCTTTCCCGCCTTCCTCTTCTCCCCGGCCACTTGCCATTCGGCTTGAGCCGGGGGAGGAGCTGAAGGCGAGGAAGCCGGGGGGAGCTGCTGCTCAGACGGCGCAGGAGCCTTCGCCGTCCGCGCAGCAACCCCACCCTTCCTCTTCCTTCCCGGGGCCGGGTCCGGTTTTCCCGGCACCGGCTTCGCGGGTGCCAGCCCGGACCCTTTGTCCTGGCCGGACGACCCCGGTGTGGCAGCCACGGCGGCCGCGTACGACGCCGCCTTCTTGCCTGGAGCCTTCCCACTCGCCGCTAACGGGGGGCGCAGGACGATGCCCTCCAGGACGGAAAACCGCGCCTGGAAGGCAGCCATCTCCTGCCGCACCAGGTCCAGCACCTGGCCCTCTTGCGGCACGGGCCGGCTGTTCTCCCTGCGCCCCCCTTCAGGCGCCCCCTGTGGGCCGGCTCCCTGGAGCCTGGCCAGGTCTGCTCGGAGCCCCGCATTCTCCCTCTGGAGGCGCTCCGTGGCGGCAGCCAAGCGGGCGACCTCCGCCCGCAGCTTGGACATCTCGTCCCGCGGAGGCCCCCCTGGGTTACCCTCCGCTGCCGCCAGAATGGAGGCCATCGCCTCGCGTATGGCCTTGTTCTTGGAGGACAACTTCCTCTTCAAGGCCACATCGCGAAGCGCGGCCTCTACAACCTCCGCAAACCCGGCCCTCCGAACACGCTCCTGTCCGGAGTCATCCGGCTCACCGCCGGAGGACTCCGAACCAGGAGCCCTGCGACCGCCCTCTACGGGAGGTCGTCCGTCAGCGGCGAGCTCCTCGGCTCGCTGACCAGCCACCTTGGAGGCGGGCAATCTCCCTTTGCCTCCCTCTCGGCCCTTGCCCCGCCTGCTGGTGGGGATCTTGCGAGCAGAGGCCACCTCCTCGCTGCCAGACGACCCCCGGTCTTCCTCCGGTCTAGGCCGCTTGCGGAAGGACCTAGAGTCCTCCGCACCTGTCCCCGCCCCCTCGGGTCCAGAGCTTGCCGAGCTCACGGTCACCAGGTCGTCGGAGTCCAACTCGGACTCCGACTCTGCACCCGCGTGACGCTCAGGCAAGCCCTCTCTCCAACATGACGCGCCTCTTCTCGCGCTCTGCCCGACCGACGCTTTGTCGGGCGAGTTAAAACCAAACCCGATCAAGTCCTCGAAGGACGGCTTGGATCGGGGGCCTCCTCGGCCACTGTTGCCCTTGGCAAGCGGATTGTGGATAGCAGCGTTGCCCCCCCCAGAATACGAGGGGCTTGACGCATAAAGCGTGGCGGATTCCCGGACTGCTGTGCAGTCCGTACCGCCCTGGGGTAATATCTCTTTTTGGCTACTATCCATAATTTCCTTTTTGAGGGTGCGGTCCCTATCTCCCCTCCTCTCTCCCTCTCTCTCACTGCTTGCTCGCCGCCCTCACAGTCACGTCTGATGATCAGACGCGTACCAGAGAGCAGCGAGCAAGCCAATGAGACGCACACCGTCCGAGGACCCGAACACTGCTCAAGTCTCCGAACGGTGTGCCCCTCTTGTGTCTCTCTTGGTCTGGTCTCTCACTTGGGACCTTCCGGCATGAGTGGCTCTACCGGCAAAGCCCCCAAGATCATTGAGACACGCAAGCCCCACCACGACGACAACGTGGAGACACGGTTGGTGGGGACGAGTTAACCCCTCGAGTGTGAGCGTGGAAATGCGGTCACTATAATGGCTTAGCTCGGATCGATTCCACCCCAGAAAAGAAAACTCACCGGCCAGATTTATACCGTTTAACTTCAAAATTTCTTTTGAGATTTGTTGGCAATAAGATAAGGAATCGTCTCTATTGTTTTTAATTTCATTTTTGTATAAGGTTTCTCGAATTTGAGTTAATATTTTTTGGTAGTTTCTGTCTCAAATGCCTTTCGGGGGCAGACAATATCTACAGCGCAGACTCGTAAAGTTTCGAGGCGTTCCGTTACCATAGCAACGAATCATCTGATTTAACCCTGTGCCGCGGAGGTGTGGTCTCTAACAAGATTGTGTCACTAATCCTATTTAAACACACAATTATTTGTAAAAGGCGTCACTTTTTACACCATTGCCTATGTTTTTTATTTATTTTTTTCTAGTTTGACCTATGACGTGACAACCACGCCCTGTTCGCAATGGAAGATCAGCAAACCGTTGTTTATGCAAGGGTATGTAAAAATCAGTGTATGGTAAAATAGTCGTTAATATTTTGGGATAAGAGCCAATGTTACTTGTAGATTTGTCATTAGGTACTAAATATAGGTATAGTTATGGGCAGATAAGTCGTAGGTATCACCAGCGCAGCTTAAAGATGGCTGAAACCACTTATACCGGTTTTCCAATAGTTACAAACTGTAATTTGCTGTAAATATGCTTGTGACCTTCTATATCTTGAGAGAAACTGGGATTTGAACGCATATTTATATGGGAAATCTTTCGATGCATCGATTTTTGTACTAACTTTCCTTCTAGCATAACAAAAAGCTGATTGGTTGACGGATACACTAAAATACCTACTGTGAATTGTCACAATTAACTCCAAAAAATGTTAAGAAAACGTTCCTAAATTCCGAAATGTACTTTGAACTCCTAATGACACAGGACATCGCTTTCATTATACTATCCCAAAATGAAAATTTCTTAGATCAACCCTTTGCATTATGATAGAGGGCTCTAAAGTACCTTAAACACAATACAAATAAACCCTATAGTCCACATAATGCTAAGCCAGCGAACTATAAAGCCGGTAAATCTGAGGTAAGCCAATAAAAGGGTTTTATTAAATGAAAACCTATTGGATTTACTGGCGGCGCGTCGGCGATGCATTTTGTGGCGAGTAAGGTGAAGCGGATACTACGGCGTGATAGTCATTGAAAAAACGCGCGTTTTCCTGAAGTTGTTCAAAGATTTAAAAAAAAATCACTAGATCATATTTGCGATGCATGAAGGAGCCTCCTCGTGTAGCGCAATTTGTTCCATCAGGCACTCAAATGAACCGAGCGCTCGGCGCATCCTGAACAGTCTCACCTAACATCTTATAAGACTGGCCAATCCTTCCCTTGCGGTGGTAGGGCTAACACTCGCCTGGTTCGCGACCACCCACCCACCGGAGTCCAGCGTCAAGCAGCCTGCTATGTTTTGTTGACGTATGGGAGTACCAGTGCCGTAAGGCATCTTCTGGGCACGCTCGCTCCATCATAGACCTCATCCATTACTTTCTATCAGGCGTAATCGAGGTCAAAAGCTAGCCCATTCATCATTAAAAATTTCAACCGACAGCCGTCCACTGCTGCAGTTTGGCCGTCCCAAGTATCGTCATTTCAGCCGGCCTGTGTTGCGTCAACCATGCAGCAGATTCCCACATCTTTCACCAGGTCATCGGTATACCTTGTTGCAAGCTTTCCTACGCTGTGTCTTCTAGTACACTCTATTCGAAATACGTTATCTATGGATTTGAAAAGGAACGTATTCTGCGTTTTCTAAAACTTAACTTTCTGAAATTTTACTTAAAAAAAAATATAAATCACCCAATCCTAAACGCCAGAGTATCAAACACTTCTATCAATTTATTTTGCAAACAATTGAACCTCAACAAATCTCATTGACAGTCATTCAAACACAAAAAATAACACCCCAGCCATATACACAAAAAGGCTTATTATCACCGAATTAGCACCACATTACATTACAATCCACCATCTTGCAAGTCAGCGTGACTCAGCGTTTCTGTGTCACGCTATGCGTCGCTCCTAACTCTTTCCCTGCAAAGTTGTGGCGGCTTATTCGATTAGTATACAACGCTGATTGAATTAAGGTGAATGTACCGGATTAGTTCCTAATGTGTGATTTATTTATTTTATTTTAATTGTGTTGGAAATTGATTTGGTGTGTTTTTTTTTTATGCAGGGGCAGCAATGGAAGGGTTAAATAGATGTGAAAATAGTGGATCGAAAGCATTCACTTTAAGCAAAGCCCCACCGCAAGATTATCTGACGCCACAGATGGGGCCGTTTAGGCCGAAGCGAATTCGCGTCGCAGTCGGGAATCATTGGGAGCGGTCGTGTGCGCGACATATTCAAAATGCCGTGTATTTGGCATGGTTTGTGCAGCCCTATCTTGACTATTTAAATCTATGAACAAAAGCTATATCAGATCCTGCTGGCATCAGCTATTTCTTGACAGCTACAACCTGGGAATCTTTTAATCCAGAGTGAATAGGTTACTTCTAGGCAAGCATGCTCCTTTGCCGCCACATCATCAACTTTTACCACTACTATGAAACTGGACTCTATAGATGAATGCATTTTTCATCTTGGTGATACTAAGAAGCAGTACACCGCAGTAATTCAGAATATACGTAGCATTAAAAAGAATTTCGATGAATTCACTGTCCTCCTTGGTCGACTACTCTTCTCTCCAGACATAATTATCTTAACTGAATGCTGGCTTGACAACTCGCCATTATATTATGAAATTAAAAATTATAAGTATTACTGTTCAAAAAACTACCTCAATCAAAACGACGGTATTGTCGTTTACATTAAATCAACTCTTCAGGCTTCCGTAAAAGAACCTTCTTTCAAGGATTCAAACTGTTTGCTTGTTGATGTCGGTAGTGATCTGTCTCTGATTGTTTTATATAGATCTCCATCATATTACAATATAAATGACTTCTGTGATTCTTTGTCAAGGGTAATGTCTGCGTGTAGAGCTGACACATGTGCTATTGTAGGTGACCTAAACATCGACATTAAACCTGGACACACTGATAGACGTGCTTCCGATTATCTTGACATAACTTGCCACTACGGTTATTTTCCGGGACATACTCTACCTACTCGTGGTAACAACTGTCTTGATCACGTCATGCTGAAAACTCGAAAAACAGCTACAGTGTTGATCTGTGAAACTGGCATAACAGATCACGAGACGATTGTCTTTGGCATTGACAGACAGATATCAGGAAACCCGAATGAGAAACTCAGTAGTCGTGTTGACTACCCAAATTTAATAAAAGATATTGAGACAGAGTCATGGGATTGGATTTATGGGTGTTCAAATGTAACAACAGCATTCGAAAAATTTATAAAAGTACTGTCTAATAAAATAAGCCAACACACCACCAAATTAATGACACATAATTCAAAACACATTTTAAAACCTTGGGTAACCAATAATCTCTTGAAGTGTATAAGACGCAGGGATCTAATGCACATTAATGCAAAGAAACGAGAAAATCGAGACAATGTTGTCATACAACAACAGTATAAAAAGTACCGCAATTACTGCAACAATATACTAACAAATTTAAAACAAGACTATGACAGGAAAACATTAAATCAAACCAACGGTAATTCTAAAAGGTTGTGGCACGAAATTAAAAAAATATGTAATATTAAAAATAAAAAATCGGATAAATCTGAACTTATAGTAAACAATGAAAGCCCTACTACAACACTAAACAAAGTTAACGATTACTTCTCTACCGTCGGCGAAAAGCTTGCTATGGATACACTGAACAAGCTTGACGTAACTGAAATGAAGCTAGCAAGTGGCAACGAGCAATACAGCACCTCTCTCGACAGTCCCAATTCGTTCTTCTTTACTCCTGCCGATGTCGTAGAGATAACAAAAATAATTACCCAACTAAAAACTGAGTCTGCCCCTGGTTATGACGGAATAAATAATAAAGTACTTAAATATTGTGCACATGTCTTAGCCGCACCAATTACCTACCTGTGTAACCTCAGCCTATCTACCGGTACTGTGCCAGACTGTCTGAAGATTGCAAACATCTGTCCCATACACAAAGCAGGGGATTCAAAAGTTCCAGCAAATTACCGCCCGATTTCTTTGCTGACAGGACTCTCTAAAATACTTGAGAAGGTAGTTAACAGGAGACTTTTAATTTTCCTAGAACGCAACAAATTACTTTCGGACAATCAATATGGCTTTCGGATGGGCAGGTCTACGGAGGATGCAGTCACGAACTTAGTTGATTTTATTACATATAATTTAGACCAAAGTCGACCATGTACTGGCATCTTCCTAGACCTAGCAAAAGCCTTTGATACACTTTCTAGAAAAATACTTATCAATAAGTTGTCGTGTCTGGGAATTCGTGGTGTTGCGCTGGAATGGTTCTGCTCTTATCTTTGTAATAGAACGCAAAGAGTGGTTCTCGCTGATCACTACAGTGACTCCACTACAGTAAATTTTGGCGTGCCACAGGGAAGCGTACTGGGTCCCACTTTGTTTATAATTTACATAAATGGGCTGTGCTCTACCGAACTCCCTCAGGCAAAAATATTTACATACGCAGACGACACTGCAATAATCTTTCATGGGAAAACATGGGAGGAAGTTCAGTGCAATGTGGAAAACGGGCTTAAGGTAGTGGCAAAGTGGCTCCAGCAGAACCTGTTGACGCTAAACATTGAAAAAACTAAGGCAATAAACTTCGCGGTTTCTAAACGTTCTTCTCCTAGTGAAGTCAAGGACCTGCGTCTACATTCATGTTCTAGCGTCAACAACTGCCGCACTTGTCCACATATTGCTGTCATAGATTCTCTAAAATATCTTGGAGTGCATCTGGATAACAGATTAAACTGGTTGACACATTCAAATTATTTGAGCAGTAGAATAAGGAAGCTGTTACATATATTTAAGCGTTTAGGTAAGATTGCTGATGATCCCATTCTTAAAATGGTCTACTTCTCTTTGTGTCAATCAATTCTCCAATATTGTATCTCATCATGGGGCATATCTGGAAAAACCTACCTCTTAAATGTTGAAAGAGCACAACGTGCTCTGTTAAAAGTGGCACACAGACGTCCGTTTCGATACCCCACCGATCAGTTATACTCGGAAGTGTCAGTGCTTCGGGTGAGACAGCTTTATATACTTAGTGTTACTTTACGGTTTCACAAGACTTCATTGTTTCAAGTCAGCACCCAGAGTCACTCTCACAGAAAAGTAAAATGGGACAGATACAGATGCCATAAAACAATTGGTAGAAGAACATTCGGTTTTATGGGACCATATATTTATGAAAAACTAAATAATCTTCACAAGATACTAAAAGTAACCAAAAAAACATGTAAAAAAATTGTGTCGAATTGGCTCCTTAAACTCAATTATAACCAGACAGAAGACTTCTTAAAAATTTCTCAATAATAAGACAAGACTGGACATATGTACACGTTAAATACCTCTCATACACTTAGACACATCCCCACACCACCCATCACTCACGATAATTCATCACATCCACAATTCACACTTCACATTGACGTACACGCACATCTCATCCGTCACACACACTGGCACACCTCCACATTATATCCACCACCTGTGCTGACATATACACACATCTCATACACCACCCACACTGACACACATTCACATCTCATCTCTCACACTCACCCACACTAAGCCAAGTGGCCCTTCAATCATATTGTAATTTTATTTCATATTAGTATTAAGAAAATAAACTAGAGTAAAATATAATATTGTAAACGGAACGCAGAGCCTGGATCCCACAATACAGGGAATCCTAGTGTGGGATCTAGGGCCTCAACCATTAGAGTAAGTTTTATTTGGGACAATAAACATTTTTTCATTTTTTCATTTTTCATTTTCATCATCGCCTACCGTTAGTGGACAGTTAGTGATCAAATACAAACCTGCCAGTCCTAACTTTGCTAAAGGCAGGCCTCCCAAATAAAAGATGGTTGGATTGTGAAAGGAATAATTTAAAATAAATGTTAGTCAGTGATAGCGCGTTGACAGAACGGAATGGATAAAGAAAATGTGTTGCACCGACCCCAAGTAGCATGTGTCAAGTGCAGGAAGATGCCTTTTGCTAACAAACGTTTTGTTTAAACATTGGAGGAGCTCGTAGCTTAATTATCAGAGCCACATGGGTCGATCTTCATAAACCTTGACATCACAGAACAATACGCAAATCAAACTACAACCATTCTTTAAAAACCAACTTTTTTTCGTTCCTCAGAAGCAGTTTATCACAAGCCAAAACCACAACTCTAGCATGAAACCAAGTTTATCACTCTGCACACACATACATGCACAAGCACTGATCTGCACAAACCCGCACATGCACAGACAAACAGACGGAGAGAACACGGTTGCAAAAAGCAATTATTTTAATGAATGTTAGACGAAGCATGGAGGGTGTATTTTTTTCATGGCATCGCATCAACAATCTCTCGGATTGTTTAACATTTATAATTTACATAATTCATAATCATCCGACTGGTGGGGTGTGGTTCTGTTGCTGGCGATTTTGTTTCACGATTTGCACGAGACACTAATGTGCGTAATTGCGTACACATGACTGTGGAAATTATTTTTATTATTGTTTGTAGCTGGTCTGAGAGGTTTGTAAATAATAAATGATGATAGTGACTAAACAAATCAAATACCTACTAGTTAATGAATGGATAAGACGACGATGTCTGTTTACAACCAGAGATAGAAGAATGAAGAAGAAAAAATAAGTCAGAAAAATATTTCACCCACACGTTTAGTAAACGTTCAAAAATGTCTTTGCAAAAACTCAGATCGAAATACCAACTCTGATTTGTAGAAGGCTTGTTCTTCCCCATACTTTATTACTTAATATCATTTTCAGCCTGCTCTGTCCCACATAAGGGCAAAAGCTGCCCTTTTTATTTCCACCTCTCCCGGTTTTGGATAATTGGGATCCATCCACTTGATTTACAAACATATCATAGTGAAACTCGCCCCGCTCCTCACTCCGCTACTCTCCCCGCTAACAAAGCGACCACACCCCAGTACCTAATCATTTTAATTGCTGACACAGTTGCATCGTCTTGATGCACAGTAAACTGAATAATACCTTTGTTGTTGATTTCAGAAAAAAAGTAAGTCGACCTAGAATCCGAACAATGCTATTAGGCATTTATTAATTATTATTTATCAATCAATGACATTGTCTTAAAGTATTGTGAGGCTGTGAAAATGTTGTTTTTGTCATATTGTGGGTTTTTATTTGACGTAGGCTTTTAGTGTGGTATTGGGGTTGTGGTGAAGGCAGGTGGGGCCATGACCCACGCGCGTGTTTCGTGGCCCCAAGGCTAGGAGGGGCTAGGACAAGATTATGCGTGTGTTCTTTCCGTTGTAGTTGGAAACGTGGTTGCATAGGAATATACACGTGTTCTAATGACACTCTGTGTAGTGGTAGTATGAATTATTTGTATGTTGTAACTCATCTTTTAAACGAACGAATGATTTGTACCTCATGTTCATCAAGCTACATGTTGCTGTGTCTTGTTTCATTAAAAGTAGTTGAAAAGATAATTCCTTTCCCTTTGAAGTATTTTGTGTCATCATCATCATCATATCAGCCGAATGACGTCCACTGTTGGACACAGGCCTCCTCCAATGGCCATGATTGCCACGCTTGGCGCCTCGCGCTGCTGCCCATTCTCTAGTGAGTCCCTTAGTCGCCTCTTACGACACCCACGGGAAGTGATGGGATGGTACTGTTCTTTTACGTCCGACACCATACGGAAGTATTTTATGTAACGAATTATAATCTGTGTCTTTTTCTTATCCAATTCGATAGACTGTAACGAACAACGAAAGTGAATGCGACATCTACTAAAGGCACCTCTAATATATAAATGTTACGACGCCTTTTCCCCTGAAAACTATCTTGAAAAACTGAATGATAAGATCATGGTATGGATTAGACCTATTCAATACGTAGGTATCACCAATTGTTGCGGAATTTGGTCTAAGTCACCACGGCCCTGGAACGCAAAGGGCATTTGGAGGAACACGGATGGGTTTTAGTCAGTACGAGTCTGACACTCCCTTCCGCTCCGCCCAGATTGAAAAGAGTCATTTGACGATATCCCATGCTTCAAAAAAAAGGAATCACCAACAATGCAAACAACTGCAAATCATGACATCATTAAAAAAGTTTCCAATTGTATAAAAAGTTTTGATTCATTCTTTCAGTTGCATGTGTCATCAGTCCGATGATATCAACTCCTAGCGTCACGCTGTTCCATCAATAGACACAACAATAACCCTCGAACGGCACGTGTTTTTATCGCCACTAAAAAGTTATAAAAAAACGCGAAACAAAAGTGAAACGTTGACATTAACAGCAAAGTGATTGTGCAAAATGAGCTTAGACATTGTACACAAAGTGTATTCCAACAATAAAGTAATAACTGGCGTTAGTTAAGGCAAACACTCATTTGGATGGTTTGAGTTATAAGCAGTAGCGGAGGCGGTAGCGGGTAGCGATAAAGTAGAATGGCAAGAAAGCTACGCGGAGTATGGTGAGCTACCTATACTCTAGTAAGTTTAGTAATTGTTGACGTTTGTTTTTGTTAATAGCAACATTGCCTGCATCGTTCCAGCAATATTATTGTCAATAAGGCACGATGCGGCTGCCGACAGCAGCACCTACTTTATGCAGCAAAAGACACGCGCATTCTGATTTGGCAATCGAAATTATCTCTATAGAAATGTGTGCATGATGCTGTGGAGATATGAGATATAATTTCACATATTAATATGCAAATAAACTCTATATTAGTATGCCTTGACACTTAGGGTCAATCCTGAAGTCTTTCACTCCAAGAACAAAAACTAACTTTATTTGAAAGTTTGATAGAAAGTAAAATTTCAAAGAAAATGCAGCAAACCAATTACACTACCCCTCATATCTTGAACAAAACACATGCCATTCAACTCTTTATCGCTGTCAAAACACCACAATCATTCTCCCTCACCGTTATCGCTTCATCTCATGGCTTGAACCACAACATTATCGGCCGTAAAATCTCGATACGACTAATCGCATAAAGCATCGTGAATTCGCATACAAATTTGAATAATTAATAAACTAATTAATGGTAAAAAAGCGGTGTTTGTAATCATAGTGTGGGACTAGAACGTTTACTGGCCGGATTTTTAGGGTTACTGATATAAGAGGTTCTAGTTATCGTAGGTGTTTATTTAAAATTGCATCATCATAGCATTTTCCAATCCCAACTATATTGGGGTCGGCTTCCAGGCAAACCCGACTCACCTGAATACTAGTATTTTACGTAGAGCGATTGCCTATCTGACCTCCACAACCCATTAACTGGGCAACACGATACTACTTGGGAAGACTAGTGTCAGATTTTTTGGCTGACAACCCGTCACGACTGCCAAAGATCAACAAATGACAGCCAGGACCAACGGCTTAACATGCTTTCCCAGCACGAAGGAGTCTCGATATGTGAAGATTGTCACCCATCCACAGACCGACCTCAGCATTGCTTCACCTTTAAAAGAAATGTAAAAACTATAACAGATACCTACAAAAGTAATCAAAGTCAAAGCATTTATTTCAAATAACCCATTTACAGGTACTTTTGAATTGTCAAACTCAGTCAGTCAAATACATGAAGCTCTCTTTGGAGAAGAACGTGCAAGAAACTCCACGAACACTCTTTTATACCATTTTATGATTAACAAAAATCCTCATTACATTATCCTTGTTGCTTCTATATGTGAGGACAATGAAAAGAAAGAAAAAAAACATTCTAAGTATCAAATTTTAAAATAAGCCAGTGACAGCTAAGAGATTACCAGTCTCCACTGATGGCGCCCGTTCACGAACGTGACGCAAATAGTAATGTAAGCAATCCAATAGAGACAGCATTTTTCTAAACTACAAAATAGCAAAACCCAAGTGGTTTATTTAGGGTGGGTTCCTTACAAATCAAGGAGACAAGCGACTGATAGATGGTTTCCTTAACTGATTACCATTTAAACGACTGTGTAATCTAAGACTGAAAAGTTAATTCACGCTTGTAATTGTACTCTGAAAAGGGATTTAGTTCTGTAGACAGGGCTCCAGGTCTGTAGCTACGGTCCTGATGTAGCGGCACCAATGCCACCACAAGGAAATTGGAACTGCAACAAAAAGAACCGCAACGCCGTCTATCCCGCCCGCAGCGAATTACTAGTGATTCCTGCATCGCGGTATCAGAGTTTTCCGTGCGGTTTGAACTTACAACAGTCCGAATATCCACTATAGGGCAGTTACCCACCAAACACAACAACCGTCTGGTCGGAGGATCCTCCCTTTTCAATCCATTGAAAATGGAGGATCCTCCGACGAGACGGTTTGCGGAACTTTACTCTCATTACTGCATACCTCTGTACTAAAAATGAAGTCTTGAAATCATCGTGATTCTGGTGTGTGAGGGAGACGAAGCTATACAAGAGGCAGGACAGCCGGTCCTGCCTCTGTCAAACAAAATGCATTTGAGCATCAATATTTTATATATGAAGCGCTAGTCTATCTGACAACTATCACCAACAGTCGAAAAAGGGTTAGACAGATTAAATTCGACGTAATTATCAAATTTCAGAACAACAAACTTTATGTTATACAAGACGAAATTCTAATTCCGTTGCAACCTATACTTTTTTAAGGATTTTTTATCAAAAATAGACATTAATTTTAAAACAAACCTAAAATAGGGAATGCTAAAGTCGATACTTGAGCTGGTGGCAATAGATTCAAATGAGGTATCTTGAATTACAATTTCCGAGTTTATTTTCGTGGTGTACCAACGCGGTGCAATTTTCTTTCAGTAAGTAATTCAGTACGGACACAGCAATTTGTAGATTGAAATTGCACTCAATAAACAACTCATTTCTTTTATAACCCAATATTATTATCAGTGCCATAATCACCTACTTTTCAGTCATTAATTATGTATTTAAAACCTCCATGTACGGAATCCCCTGTCTTAAACACGATCGCTTTTTCTTCCAATGGAAAGTCACATTCTTGCTGACGTTAGAGAAAAGTTATGATTTCATTATAATTATTGGGTGGTACCGTTTGCTAATGAGACCGATGTTACGGCGTATTGTCATGAATTCATGATAAATGTAGTTTTAATTGATTGATTTTTAATTGATTGAATGCTGTTTTATTTGCAAGGAAATTCGATTTGCGTGTCGTTTTCTTTTGTGGTATTTTCATGTGATGTTGAATTAGAAGTGTGGTTGTTATTCGTGTGTTATTTGTTTATTTTACTTCGGTAAAAGTGCGATTTTCAGTTACTTCTTTCAGTAATCATCATCATCATTATATCAGCCGAAAGACGTCCACTGCTGGGGGTCTACTCTCTCAGCTCGAAGTCCGTAGTTTCGGCCTTAGTGTCGGGCGTATTCTACTCCGTATCTTCCTACGGACTTACGATTAATCCGGAACCCGAACTAAGAATGAATGTCAACACGATTTGACAGTTGTTCTTAGTTCGGGTTCGGGACTAATCGTAAGTCCGTATAGGTGATACGGAGTAGAAAACGCCTGACACTAAGGCCGAAACTACGGACTTCGGGCTTAGAGAATAGACCCCCTTGACATAGGCTTCCCCCAAGTGTCGACACAACAACTGGTCCTGTGCGTCTCGCATTCATCGGCTACCAGCAACCCTCACCAGGTCAGAGGTCCACCTAGTCCGAGGCCTTCCAACGCATCTTGCACATTGCTCGCAGAACAGATGTTCGATGGGGCTGAAAAGTTCTGGAGTGGCGACCGCGTACCGGAAGGCGCAGCATTATTTTAGTATTTTTATTAATTTTAAAAACTCATGTTGTCTACAAATAAGAAATACAGACGGAGAAGAGAAAGAAAGCGTTTATTTGCGCACAGCATGACGCGTACCATAAAAAGCAACAAAATGAGTGACTTGTACAGGGTGATGAAAAAATTAGTTTTGAGTACCTATTTGAGTGGCGATCCTTTATTGTGATATGGAAATTTAAATTATTGTAAAAAATGGATTCCTAAACTTATTAACTAATTCACGAAATCTCTATGAGACACGATCAAAAATCAGTTTTTGATCGTGTGACATAGAGAAGGTTAGAAGTTGAAAATTAACTGAACTTAAATGAACTAAAGGTACTGATTTACTTTTATGGTCGGATTACCAACACGCAAAGACCTCTACACCCATTAACTGGGTAACACGGTACTTCTTGGCAAGACTGGAGTTAGATTTTCTGACTTCTGACAATCCGCAACGACTGCCAAAGATCTACAAATGACAGCCGGGACCAACGCCAGTGCTTGAATAGAATGTAAAAATAACCAAACAATATCAATATTATCTTACAAAATAAGCTAAAGGATAAAACCCATTAACAATGCACCTTAACAGACATTCCAATAAAAAAACTCAGCAACAAACGAATGAGTCAACGCTAAATTCACGAAACTAACACCCACAAAAAATCGAATGCGCAGTCCTGAAAAAATTCAATAAAAATACAGGGTAGTTAGAGCGAGATGGAAGATGCCACCCTAGACGGGCCACGCCCCCATTCTTACTGCTAAGAGGGTAGTCTCGGGTAAGGGTACCTTATTGTTATGTTTTGAGGGTGAACGCACGAGGGGATGTAATTGGCTTGCACGTGGCTTGCTTTTCGGGTACGAAAATTGGGGTGGGTTTGTAAAAAGTATTGGTGGAGCTTTTTGGGGGTTCGTTTTGTCCCTTGACTGGTGCTATCGATTTCTGGATTGGGAATGGTACTAGGTACTTAATATTCGACTGATACATAAATTGTTGCTTTTACCAATCTGAAATATCTTTGATAGTTAGATAGACAAAACATTTACTTGGTATAACAGGAAAGCACAAATAAAACATAAGAATAAAATAAAGAAAAAAAAAACTGGAGAATACGTACACAAAAACACATAAAAAAGGTGTATAATGAATTTTTGAAAGTGGTTGCAAATCAATTTTTTTGATGTAAGGATTCTAAGGATCATTAATAAATCAACAACAAGCAAAACTTACTAGGATGACAATCAATGTAACTGCTGCCTTTTTCACAAAGAAAAACACCTAAATAAACTAAATAATTTCAAAACGTAACTAATCACAAACCCAACCCTTCAAACGCTGCACTTTCGTAAATTTCATTTCCAACATCAGTCAACCCTCACTATCCGACGTGTGGCCTTTGAGACCCCAACGTAATGAAAGTTTCACCGATACCCCGAATAATTACTAGTCACGCAATGGTGTCCATTCAAAATGTGATTCAGACCGCGATTATAATATTAGGTGAGTCAGGCTTAGATTAGTTCGATTTTGTGTCAAATTAGAATAGTTTATTGTTATTGAAATGTAACGAATTGTTTAGTGCTGCCGTGTTTTTGGTTACAAATTGTGTTTATGGTAATCGTGTTGTTGAGTCTGAGTCTTGAGACGTTTTCTATTCTGTCGTTCAGATTTGAATTTGGAATAGGTTTTAGGTAGGTTTAAGATTTGATTTGCTAGTTTTCTTGAAAGGATTTTCGGAAAGCTGCTTAGTTTAATACGCAATGTGTAAGTGTATGTTTGTTGTGTTTTTTTACATTTATTATGGAAAATCGTGTTTTTTAAGAAAAAAAAAAATTGATCTGGCACTCTCATGGACATGCACGGTACATCAAAATAACAAAAAAGAAATTATGGTGTGCCGAAAACTAATTGTGTCTCACGGTTGCACTAAAATAGTATAACAGTTATTGTTGTAAATAATCTTCAGAAAGAAAATAATATTACTTACATATTTGTGTATATATATACCTTTATTTGAAACGCGGTTTTTAAAACACAAAAATCAGATAGACACATCTTTATTAAACAAACACAGGCATTAGTTGTAATCATAGTCAAAACCACAACAATAGTGATAATTCTTTCCAAAATGTCTCCCGTTAAATAATGACAATATAATTAAAAGACCATCAATGTTTTTTCGCATCATTAATTCCCATGAATTTAGGCACAGGTGTACTCTTTCCAACCCACTATTTGTTAATAAGGGGGTGCAATCATTAAATAGGGTTCTTCTTTATTTTAAATATTAAATCGAGCGTGACTGTTGACGGGTTAGGCATTCATTTGGTGCTGTGAAGCGAAAACTCAAATTAAATTAAACATACACTTGTACTTGGCATGTGTTTATTAAAAGTAGGTAGTGAAATAATAGTATCTATAACACATCTATAATATCTATCTAAATTTAAAATAATAAAGCTGAAGAGTTTTTTGGTTTGAACGGGCTAATCTTTGAAACTACCAGTCGGATTATGAAAATTGTTTTTGCATATATGATACCTAGCTACATTCATAAGGCTATACGGAAACGGGATTTTTTTCCGGGAACGGGAATACAGGAGTACAAAGTGCGAGCAAAAGCTCAGAGCTGCTATTTTTTGCCAAAGTCCGATATTTTCTTTCTAAGAAACGGAAAGGTTGATTTTTAACGCCTTATATCTTATCTTATCAAAAGTAGGCCTGTGAGCTCAGGATCAGGATCCATGCTGCCAGCAGTCAAGGCTCCAGAAAAGGAACCTCCTAACAATTCGAGCCGTATCCAGATGTACCACTTTCTGATTCAAAATATAATTTTTCAAGGAGAATAATTTTTGTTTTCCTGCTGTTGTTTTCTGATTTATTTTGTTGCAGGATCCAAGACAGTTGAATCGTTTCTCCGGGCCTTGTCGAACTTCATTGACTCGGCGTTTTTCTGGTGGTCACCACTGTTGATTCTGGCTTTCAGGAGTTGCAGTGGTTTAGGAATGTGTGGCGGGCTTGTTTCTGAATGAAGCCCTTGATTCAGACACCAAACGAGGGCTCCTAAGGCAATTAATCTATTGGCTAAAACCATTATTAGTACAATGGTTGCTGATCCCACGTGTTGACAATATGCGATCCAAGTTAAGATACTGATTTTGCCTTTAGTGTTATAGTTACAAACTGATGTTCATTTTGCTTCAAATATCGAAGGTTGAAAGCTTATCAAATTGCACTTTAGGCCTTGTAATACCGACAGGTTAATCGTCCTCCATATCTACCAATACAAAGGTGACCTTTACCTTTATGTACTGCACATTTGGTGGTATATCATTATGATTGACAGCAAATATAAGTGGTTGAATCCAATGGCAGGGTTAACATTTCCAGCCATTGGTTCATGGTTAGAGCTTATTTAAAATTATAGCAAAATCTGAAGAAGCAGGTTTGCTTTTGATTATTGCATTTATAGTATTTCTATTATCATCCCTATCCCTATTATAAATACGAATGTAAATCTGTCTGTCCGTCTGTTACGCTTTCACTCTAAAACGGCTGAACGGATCGTCATGAAATTTGGCAGATATATAGCCTGGGATATGGAGAAGGACATACGCTACGATATCTACAAACAATAAGTCTCAGAATAGAATGAATGATCAGTGATCATTCATTCACGTACCGATCTCGGTCACTTTTCAGTGAATTTTGTTCAAATAAACTGCAAGATTATTCTATTCCACCCCAATATTAGTATTACTAGCACAAGACACCCACAACAATAGCATGAAAACTAAAAGGTAAACACCCCAATGATTTTCCCGGGAATCGAACCCCCTAACAGCTGACCGCAGCGGACCGTGTCTTCCGTGCCAGCAACACATTTAGCTGCAGACATGAAAACTGTTTGGTATAACACGAATAGTATAGATAGATGGTGGTAGTGTGAAGATAGAGGGAGATGGGAATAGTGGCTTGAATCGAAGATGTTTGGTTTGGAGAATAGGCAGTTTTGCAGGGAATGTTGGAGTAAAACCTTAAAAACAGAAAAGACGTTGTTTCAGGCTACGCCAGCTTGAAAACCGGAAATTTTCTCAAAGGAACACTCTCGCGGGACATGATTTAATAATTAGCGACACTTTCGAATGGTATAATAATACAAGGTGTGTATTTTTTTTCATAATCAACCGGTTCGGTTCCTGGCTGGCAGTACCGATTTTTAAAAATACAATTATTTAGTTTTAATTATAATCGGGCTCGAGACTCCTTTCAGTGTTTTTCGATAATCCTCACAGTTTCAGATTTGGCCAACCACGCATACTTTGAAAATTCAACCTGTAGGTATATACATATAAACATCCGAATTGCTAACCTCGTCCTTTTTTGAAGTCGGTTAAAAACCATCATGCTAGTGCTGATGCCCTTCATGGAAATTATGGGTTAGAATGGTTTCCATATCCAATATTCAATAGATTAGTTTTTTTTTTTATTAGTGATGGGTTTGCTCTTGACTCTAGTCAATATCAGATATGACAGAGACAAAGTCTACGATGGAGCGAGCTTACCCAGAAGGATCCTGATCACTCTAACTTTGAAGAGATTAGGGCTGTAAGCTTTTGGAAACAAAAGTAGTTACCCAGAAGAAAGGCTATTTTTTTTCTTTTTGTTTTTTTTTTTTTTTTTTTTTTTTTAAACGTTGCCCCACACTAGGAATTTCTCCTGTATCGTGGGTGCGTTTACAAACATACAAAGTCACATACACAAACAGCCAGACCCGGAACAACTATCTGTAGGCCATACAAATATTTGTTCCGTGCGGGAATCGAACCCGCGACACGCAGCGCAGCAGCCGATCGCTCAACCACTGCGCCAACCGTGTCGTCAAAATATATACGTGTATTCAATTTAAGTTACCTTGGGCAAAGGACAAGCATTGCCTTACAACGTGGCAATGCCGCCAGTCTGTTGGGCACACTTCCAGTCGACAGCGATGCGGATTAATTTTTTGACGCCATATTTTAGGGTTTACTTAGTTCGGAGTTTTTATTTTTATTTCTAGTGTACATGTCACCAAAAAATAGCAGAGTCCATAAGATTGTAATATATCTTTAGTAGATTATAATTTCTCCTTTATCCAAATTCAATAGTTTCCAATGTATGTCTTATTTTAAAAAAATAGTTTACAATTTCTCACGATATTTCACAATCTTACAGCGTTTGCAATTTTCCGGTGACATATACAGGGTTATTTATAAAACACTAACAACCTTTCAGTGGGTGAAAATACTCATGTATAAACAACTTTTGTTATTTATACATGAGTATAAATAACAAAGTAGATTTTTTTTCCGATTTTTCTTGGTTGGTCCAAGAAAAATCGGAAAAAAAATCTACTGTTTCATACATTTTCACCGGGTGAATTTTGCATTTTGTATGATACAGCCAATTTATTTTTTGATATTTCTGTGTTGGTCCCATAGTAAAAATTGTTTATAATCATGAGTACTTTCACCCACTGAAAGGATGTTGGTGTTTTACAAATAACTCTGTCTAGTTAGTTAAAAATGTATTAAAACAACTGTACATAGCTCTTCATATATAAAGTACCCATTTATGTGTGTTACCTATGTTATTCAATGCGGTTAAAACAATCCTAGGCTAGTCACGTGAGATTCAAACAGCAATTTCATTCCGCAGAGGCTAGTTCAGTGTTAAAACTGGTACGACATTACACAGGTATTTAAAATAACCACGTCATTACAATTCTCAAGACACTCAACTGAATCAGAAAAGTACTCAAGAAACTTTAGACTAATTAAAAAGATTAATACTTCCAGACCTCGGCACTCATTTAGAGCTGACAGTGAGCTCATTAAGTTCTTTATTTATTATTATCCGAGAACTTATTTCACTAGAGGTGCACCCTCGTTACCAAGTGCTAAGTGCAATAAACCCGACTATACGCCCGACTATTCAATAGTCAGCTGTAGTCAGTAGGCGTGACGTTCTGTTTGCACTTTGCATGCACCTTGTGTTTTTGTGTTGATTTAATTTTCGCTTTTTGACGGTAGTGATGTGGTGTTTTGAACTGTATCGATAAATAGCTTGATTATTTTTAATATTTCACTAGTTTTTTTATAGATAAAGTGACATTTAATCAGAGACAGTAATTGTGAAGAAAGTTCAAATGTTTGAGATGGAAACGCGCTACCGAAAATTGGTTTACCACAATCATTTTGAACTGTTGACAAGCATTTTCTATCCTAATATTATAAAGAAGTAAAGTTTGTGAGTTAGTGAGGTTGTAGGGGGTAATCTCTGGATCTGCTGAACCGATTTTGAAAATTCTTTTTGTATATGATAGCCACATTCATGAGGAAGGTTATAGGCTATACGGGAACGGGAAATTCCAACAAGATATAATCGTTCGAAGTCGCGGGTAAAAGCTAGTCTTACATAAAATGAGAGTTTTTCCGACCCGAAGGGAGGGACTCTTTTCTGAGAATGCACACTTTATGATACTATGTGCAAATTAAACAATATGCAAGTATCATCATCTAAGGAATTTCAAACGCCAATCCATAGTCTGAGCACTGGTTACATCTTGCCTACTTTATTTCGTGAAATGGCAGTCTTACTCCCCAATATTGCCTGAAACTTTCCGTAGATAAATCAATATCAAAACACCCGTATTGGCGTTATTACTAGCCAAGTCTCAAAAATACCAGTCCGAATTTCCACTGCACAGTTTCCCAAGAAAAAATTGCCATTCAAAAGAATTCCGCAAATCCACGATTCAGACGGAGATACCGCTGAGGTATTTGAAGATCGGCTGCTTACAAATTGTAAGCAGCCCGTCCGACATACTAAGTCCATCTGACGTAAAGATGAAAGTTTATTAACAATTTCTTTTATCCATTTACCTCGCATGGCTGACCGTAACCGCGCACAGATAAGCCAGGCACAGTTTACGTTCATTTTAAAACAATACAGACACATTAACGATTTCCTTTGCGCTGATCTGGGGTAAAAGAAAAATGTAGAACGTTTATAGGTATGTGAGAAAGAAAATGGCTGATAGTGTTTGTGTAGTTTATTAGTTCTTGAAGTTGTGGAAAGGGGTTACTAAATTTATTGTTGAGTAGTGAATAATTGGACGTAGTTAAGCAGAAATGACTCAATCCACACAACTTGGCCAAAATTGAGTAAAGTATGCTTTCGCAGTTCTGAGGATTGAATCTATCATGTAAGTAGTGAAATTAAAGTGTGGCCAAATGGGGAATTCTTCACCCATCCCAAACGCAGTGCCAGTGTGGAGCCCCTTCACAGGACATGCATCACCTTCTTAATTGCCCCTCGTGCACAACCACCTGCACCATCCAAGATTTGATCGAGGCCAATGATAGAGCTGTACAAGTTGCTCAATACTGGTCAGACAAAATTTGATATGAGTCAATCGATACGAAAAGAAGAAGAAGAAGTAGTGAAAACCCCATTTTTATGGAAAAAAATTTTCTCGCTACCCCGACTCAACCTACAGTATGAAGAGCACACAAAATGTATTTCCTGATAGCTACAACCTGGGAGTCTTTAAGTCAAGATTACTTCTAGGCAAGCGTGCTCCATCCTCGACCACATCATCGCTTACCATCAGGTGAGATAGTGGTCAAGCACGTGCCTATCAATAATAAAAAAAGAAAAATGTATTTGCTGAACGAACTCAGTCCACTTGAATTATTTCTGAGTAATGTAATTTCTATGAGTATGTTCTTAAGGTCAATAAACCAGAACAAACTTAAACCGCTTGGATCCTTTCTAAGAATTAGTTTTGATTGGAAATATCATTTTATGAAATAACTGAAACGACTCAAATAGGTTGGGTCGTTTTTGTGTTACAGGTTTACTGAAACAAAATATTTCTTTTTTTTATTAGAAACGACTCAAAATACTTGAAATATTTCAGATATATGAATGTGCTGTTCATCTAAAGAGATGAACAGCACATTAATGGGTACTTGAAAGCTTTCAAATTGAAATTGCAATAAAAACTTGTCAAAATGTAGGGTAGGAAAGTTGTTTTTTACTGCGACGCGAACACTCCTTAAAAAAAAAGTACAAGAATTATGACTCGGTTGTTTGTTTCTACAACGTGTTCCTTTTGATATCCTATAACTCTAGGGTATCAATGAGATTATGTCAAAAAATCACCAGGTACATTTTTTCTCCGATTTTTTTTTGTTTTCATTTTTCAAAAAAAAGTATTCGACAAAGTCACGATTATTTATGTAAAACACCCTTATGTGAAATATGACAACGTCACATTTTCTTAGCTAAAACATGAATGATTGATTTGAATGAAAATGATTCAATCGTACTTTTCAATCAAACTGATTAATTATGTGTTATTATATGAATGAAATATGATTGACGTTATCTTCAGAAAACTATGTATTTTTAAACGAGTCCAAAAAGGAGAAGGTTATCAATTCGGATGGTTAATTTTTTTTTATGTATGTTCAGGCATAAACCCGTCAAGTATACGCGGATTGAATTTTTTTTTAATTTGAAAGCGGTACATTCCGAAATGGGACCATTTTGGAATGTACCGCTTTCAAATTAAAAGAAAATTCAAAAAGCGTTAAAAAATACTGTTTTTTACAAAAACATACAACCGACTTCCTAATAAAAACCACTACAAAGTACAAAATAAGTTATTGGAAGTTGGTGTCAAAAAACTAAGAAACGACACGAGAAACACCGACTTCCAAAATTAAAGTTATTTTGAACTTTGTAATGGTTTCGGTTGCATTTTTTGTAATAAAGTTTTGTTTTGGAACACTTTTTGGACTTTTTGTATTACTTTTACATCACTGGCCTTAGAAAGCCAGCAAACAACACTACTTGACCTATTTTATACATTGAAACTGGAAGAAGTGAAATTGGCCATTTGTTGGAAATTGCAACGCTAATCATCTTGAATTATTTGATTCAACGTTTTTCATTTGACGTTGTATGAGTTATTGTTTGTATTTTATGATTGTGAGAGCAGCTTGGATTTCACAAGTTTCACATAATTATTTGGTATCTATTTATAAACTAAATAATTGCGCTACTAAATTATTATTAATACTCAGCAGCAAACGGTTGGACTGGAACCTAAAATTAAATGGGAAAAAGCTAGACCACAACATAATTTATTTATTTATTTATTAAGACTTCATGCAACACATAGGTACAAGTCTAAACCTTAGTGGTTTTTTGGTTGCTATTTAAATTAATAATATTGTATTCTTTCGTATAAACGATAAATAAATTAAAAAAAAAAAAAAAAATGAACGGACTTAGTACCTAAATTATTCCCCAGGGTTGCGGAATTTGTTCGAAAAGGTCACCGCGGCCCTGGATTGCAAAGGGCAATGAACACGGATGGGTTTTAGTCAGTAAGAGTCTGACACTCTCTTCCGCTCTGCCTGGAGTTGAAGGAGTCATTTGATGATTTACCATCTTTACAAAAAAGGTATCACCAACTACTGCACAACGCATACAACTGCGAACCATGACATAATTTAAAGAAAGTTGCCAATTGTATAAAAACTCTTGATTCATTCTCTCAGTTGCATGTGTCATCAGACCGATGATATCAACTGCTAGTGTCACGCTGTTCCATCACTAGACAGAACAATAAAAAGCCCTCAAACGGCATTATGATTTCCCATCATAAAAAAGGTATTCTCTACCAGTCAACCAAGGGTGGTGGATATAACATGGAAACATGAAATATACTTGCAGTAGAAATAGGCTCACGCTACAAGTGCAACGGATCGGGTTTGAAGATCAAGCTAGGCCAATCCAAGTCATAAAACGCTTTCCATTCTGCGAATGTTACGACGTAGTCTCACCAAACCGGACATTCTTAAAAATCGTGTCCGACACGTGCACAACCAACCATTCATAATATTACCTCGAAAATCATCACCTCATCATCGACCTAACCCAACGCGGACTGTCACGCAAACATACCATTCTTGGGCAAGCAGCCATGATTAAAAATCAGCACGCCATCCATTGACATAACGTTATCACAACGGTTGTACGTCGGTTGCGTGCTCCTACGTGTGACGTAACACGCGAAGAAAGCACGCGAGTTGTACACGCATTGAGGAGCTTGGACGAGCCCAAGCTTGCTGAGATCGCTGGTTTGTTTATGTTTGTTGTTTCTAGGTTAAGTGGCGTAGGACTGGTGTGGAACAAGAGGTATCTCTGTACCGTGTGTAAACTGTTCTTCGTGATCGTAAGTGGTGTTCTCGCGATCAGTTGAGTCAATAGCTTGAAGGATATCACTCCCGCTGGTTTTCTCACAGTTTATCTCGTTTCTGGGGTCAAATGTTCATTTTTGCGTTTTTAAACTAAGGTCATTTGGTAGACTTACCCCAAGTCAGTGTTCAAAGAAGCAGGTGACTTGACGAATGTGTAAAGCTGCCATTTCCATTGAAAAGAGAGACCTCTGACCAGACGAATTCCATCTGGTGGGTGATCGTTTGTAGGGATGTAGTATATATATGTTCAAATCGCGCGGAGAACTTGAGTTGCGTGCGGTCTTTTTGTAGTTCGTATGTGGTGGTACAGATTCCGCTACAGGTGAAAGCTTCAAAGATAGACACATCAAAGCAAGAGGAGCTGACATCGCAGGAGCAATAAAATCAGATAAAATTGTTAGTCAGCTGATTTGAACAGATACTGAAGGAACGGTATCAGGTTGAATGGATTGAGCCTTCGTGGACAACGTTCGTGCTATCAGCAATTTTGAGCAGTGCCAATGTTAAAGGCGAAGGGGGCACGCGAGACGCGCACGCATCGTTGGAACATGAAGGTAGATGGATTGATGTACGGATTCCGTTAGTTCTAGGTTACCTGAGGCTCTTAACAAGTGATCAAGATTCTGTTATTGGTAGCGTGGCGACGGCGATTGTATGTTTGTTACCTCATAACTACGTCATTTATAAACCGATTTAAATTTTCTTTCATGTGAAAGGATATACTTTCGGATTTGTTCCATTGAAATTTCACCGAAATCGGTCAAGAAGTTTGGTTTTTAAATCCAATTAAAATAGCTGGAAAAAATATGTCATTTAAGTTAACGAAATTGCGTATTTTGCTTTCCTGCTACTTTCCAGTGGTGCCACTAAAAAGTGAAAAAAATCTTTAAAAAAAAATACAACCGGTTTCCAAAAAATGTAAAACAAACACTACGAAGTACAAAATAACTCTAATTTCGGAGGTCAGTGTGGTAATTTAACACCGACTTCTGCACACACAAACAAACAAACAAACAAACTTGACGCACAAGTGAAAAGGTGGACTTTATTCCTTATAAGTGAATTGTGGGTACTTACATACTTACATCGAAAACTTTTGTTCGATAGATTTTTTAAGGATAGGAAATCATCTATCGCCCAGAGCGAAAGGGAGTATCAGACTCTTACTGACTAAAACCCATCCCTGTTCCTCCTATTGCCATTTGCGTTCCAGGGCCGCGGTGAATCTTTCTAAAAAATTCCGCAGTTGATCTAGGGTAGACGACTAAATCTAAGAAGTCAGTCAGATAGATGTCCAAAAAGTATTAGACACGTATTTTTTTCTTTTTTCGTGTAAACGAAAAACGAAAATTCCCGTGACGTCAGTTGTAAGTACACTTTTTCCTTCCACGTGAGTGACGTCACAGTCCCCCACTCCTGACCTTTGATACGTTTTATCTTCATCATTTTTTATTTATTTCATAAAGTAAAACATACGTGTCCAATATTTTTCGAAAATCTAACTGACGGACTAAATAGAATCATATTTTTTTTAACCAGGAATCATCCCAATAAATAGTCGGCTTATGCAAAAAAAAATGCAAAAATGACTCAAGTATCAAAACGTATCGGTCCTATCAAGACGGCTTGCAAGCAAATGCATCTAAATCCGATCAATCAGGCATTAACCTCTGAAAATCGACTAAACTCTATAATATTGCCAAATGCTCGATGTCTAAGACGGCAGCTAATACCAGTACCAAGGTTCGACTCCCCGGCCGATTTGCATACTTCATTGTTGGTTGCGGACCATAATTTTTGATACGAAAAAAATGTACGGAACCATGTAATAAACGGTTTGTAGTGGGTATTAAAGATTTCTTATGCTTTCTAATTTGGTTATCGATTTTGGGGTTCAACGATATTTTTGGTACCTATTTGATAAAGTTATTATTTTGTTTGGTTTTAATTAGGAACAAATATGTTTTCAGTTTCACAACGCATTTCAAAATATTCTTATTTCATTTTAATAGATAGATACTTATTTAATCGTATTTTTTTAACTTAATCCATCTGTAGATCTTGGACTCTTAGTCGTCATCAACAGCAATTGTCACAAAATAAGGTAAATTAATTAATTTATTATATGCATTTATTATTATATAACAGAATAAAATTAGAAAATACAGACCGGTCAAGCGCCACCGACACACCGGTGTGTCGCCTGATTTACGCGTTTTTAAACTTGCAATAAAATAAAAAATAATCACAGATACCAGAACAACAAATTTTATTATGAACCGTTTTTCATTACTAGAGAATATAGGAGATCGAAGGAGTCGATTTAGGACAGCTTTATGTCTTTATTTATGTCTTTTTTTTATATTAAGAAAGTCAATAAATGTATGTGGGTCAATGTCCGTTATTGCAAATTTAGCTGGCGTCTACTTTATGGTAAAACTAGCTTTTACCCGCGACTTTGTACGCGTTTATCCCGTTGTTCTCCGTTCCTAAGCAGCTTAAAGCCTTCCTCATGAATGTGGCTATCGTATACAAAAAGAATTTTAAAAATTGGTTCAGTTTATCCAAAGATTACCCCCTACAACTCACAAACTTTATCTCTTTATATAAAGATTTTTGTAAAATGAATACTAATAATCTTTGATTTTTACTTCAGCCAGCAGCTATGCCCGCATGTAAGTTTAAAAAATAAAATTATCACAAGGGAACACAGTCCTGAGACAAAAAGTAACCTTTGACCTATTCCAGGAAAAGGTCTACCTGTGTTCCTCCAATTTGCGTCCCGTGTTTTCAAATCCGAAAGGTAACAGACAGACAGACAGGGGCTGGGGAGATTGTTGCCTCACTTCTTCTTCCAAGCAGCTAAAACAGTTGGAAGTGGTGACGGGCGGGGCGTTTTTGTACGACTGTCTTATTGTGAACGTTGGCATTATCAAAAATAGCTCACAGATTTAGGACGCATTAGTATTAGTGTTAATGTATAATTCGTGGTGCTTGGCAACTGGGATTAACCCAGTTGTATATGTCCCTTGGTGCCTATTTGGCCTAGCTCTGTTCTGTCTCATGCTTGATAAGGAGGGAAAGTGGAAATTATATTTTTTCCTACTCCTCCGCTGTTATTTTCTGATTAATTTCGTTACGGCATCCAAGACAGTTGAATCCTTTCTCCGGGACTCGTCGAGCTTCATTGACACGGCGTTTTTCTGGTGGTCGCCACCGTTGATTCTGGCTTTCAAGAGTTGCAGTGGTTTGGGAATGTGTGGTGGGCTTGTCCCAAAACGTTGGCGTTCAAAAAGTGCGGGCACTCAGCTTAATTTGAATAAATTACTTTTAACTTTGACAAAAGTCATTTTGGCATACATAATATTAAGTATGGAGTATGGATATATTATTAAATGTAGTTAAGAGCGTGTACGCCGTATGTCATTTCATACAAACTTTCAAGTCCTTATTCTTCAAAATGAATGAACCGATTTTAACGAAACTTGGTATGCATACGCAAGATATCCAGGTCTAAATAGTTATCAGAATTTTTTTTTTAAAAAGAGTTTAGGGTGAAGGATATAGTGATTTTTCACTTTCTATAGAAAACTTAAAATCGCTCTCTCTCTCCCTCTGAAATCTTTTTCAAAAATGTTTTCTGATTACTATTTAGACCTGGATATCTAGCGTATGCATACCAAGTTTCGTTAAAATCGGTTCATTCATTTTGAAGAATAAGGATTTGAAAGTTTGTATGAAAAGCCGTACCGCGTAAACGCTCTTAATAAAATGTCCCACGTGTAAAATTCTTATACAAGAAGTAGTTGCTCAGCATTGACATTACTCAGTAACAATTTCACATTAATTCTTTCATTGCGAAATAAAAACAGTTAAAAATAGGTGCCCATTAAAAGTACCTCATATTTATTTAAGTCAAAAATATCACAATTAAAAATAACTTACGTATTTCTGCGGTTTTTTTCTTTGTTCAAACTTTCATTTCAGTTATAACGAAGACATCTTTACTGTTAATCCCTTTTGAGAAAGTGGCTTATGTCAAAAATAATATTTTTTTCAGTTGTTTGCAATAATAATAAGTTTTATTTTTATAGTATGCAAATGGTCAATTTTGGAATAATTATTATGTAATAAATATTCTTTAATGATTTTTTTTTAAGTTATGTTATAAAAGTGTGAAGTCGATCCTTATTATTGGTTTTTGTGATTATTATCCCTTTGAATGAGTGGCCTTTGTTTGTAAAATATATAAATGTATTTAGTCACCAAATTAGAGAAATACAATATTTTAGTTTGAAGTGAAGAAGTGAGTTTCAGGTCAACTTTAATTTTATCGATAGTACAAAGAAAGTGTCATTTTATTTAAACTACATGTACCATTTAAATGCATTGGCCTCAGTCCCTCCTTTTCAAAGTTATATTAAGTATTTACTGATTCAATTCATGAAATGAATCATGTACTCGTACTTTCTACTAAAATTGCTATATTTTTTAATGTAAAAGTTAATCAAAACTGCTACATCATATCTCAGCCTCAAACCACGCATCCTTTACCTTTTACGAACCTATCCACCGCAGGCGTCAAAAACCAAAAATAAATATCAATTTAAGATAATTTTATTACTAGACAAACGCAAAGAGCCAGAAGCGTCAATTAATTATCAATATTTATGATATTCCCATTAATTTATAGATAAAAAATTTAAATTAATAAGAGTATTCTGCACTTGTACTGTTTGCCTCGAGGCCCTGTCCAGCTAAACACACTGCGTTGATATATGTCTCAATTACCGCGTTGGAATGCGCCGGCGCAGTAGGGGATTGTATTCAATATTGCGTGGCATTATTTCGCTTGTTTGTCCTTATGAGATGGGCAGAACTGTAGCCTCATTAGTCAATTTTTTTTTTTGAGGATTTTCGCCTCTTAGTCAAACTAATATGTGCTAAAATTCCTGATGGAAGTTACAATTTTCTGATGAAATTACGCTGTATTAAATGAAAGATTAGTTTAGGTATGTTTATTTATTTATTTATTGAGAAACAGCAACTACACATTTACAAAAGATCTTACTTAAATTATACATTGCTCTATGTTGTGTGTAAATGTGTCACTTACATTAAACATTATCCTAGAAAATCATTTTACATTTAATTTTAAGACATGAAAACAATAAGTACGATAATAGCAATAAATAAAATGTATTAAATTTTTATGAGATAAAAAAATATTAAATTATTTGAATTCATTAAGAATTCAAATAATTTAATTTTTTTTTTTAAATATTGAAAATAGTGATAGGTGTATAAATGATTCTTACTTACAGGGGTAAATAAATTCCTTGTTCACCCATTACATACCTAAACTTAACAGTATTTTATTTAATTTAATGTAAGGTTTGGATTAGATTTCTGATTCTGATGAATTAAAGTATAAACGATACTTTTAACAAAACATTTTTTAAATGTTGTGTCTGTCTGTATGTTTGTTTAGCGGAGGCTTAGTAATAGGGTTCCGTTGGTTACCCTCCGGGTACGGAACCCTAAAAGGATTAGGGTTCTGTGCAAAAAAATAAAACTCATGAACATACTTTTCATGCGGGCGAAGTCGCGATCAGAAGTTAGTCAGAAATATAAACCATGCCTATCCACCTAGAGGTGCTATAGGCTTGATAATGGGGATTTTTACACCCATATCTCATTCGGTAATCTAACGATTGGAAAGACAAACAAATGAAATTGCTAAAACTACACTCAACAGATCCCAATTCTCAAAAACTCGCGCACGAAGAATCCCGTACTATATTCTATAAAAAACAGCAAAAAAATCACGTTTGTTGCATGGGAGCCCCACTTAAATATTTATTTTATTCTGTTTTTAGTATTTGTTGTTGTAGCGGCAACAGAAATACATCATCTGTGAACATTTCAACTGTCTAACTATCACGGTTCATGATATACAGCCTGGTGACAGACGGACGGACGGGCAGCGGAGCCTTAGTGATAGGGTCCCGTTTTACCCTTTGGTTACGGAACCTTAAAAAAGACTCTTCAAGTCAATACAACCGTGTCTACCTAATAATGATAACATGTTTAATTGTCCAAGAATCGAATTTTGAACATCGAAACTCAACGTACAAGTAAACTGACACTAAAACAGTAGCTTATTTACACATCTTGAATATTCCCCTCCATTATACAAAAACCTACGCTAAATCACAATCTATAGAGTCCAATATCCTTTAAAAAATCTGATCAACTTCACACATCGGAAATTGTATGTTAAAGTCACAGTTTTAAGGTATATTTTTAAGTAGCAAGTTAATTCTCGAGGTGTAAAGGTATAAAGTTACAAAACCAAAGAGTTTTCCATGCCATTAATCAGTAAACATCTGTACGTCAAATCGTATCAGGGCATTTAACGAGACGAAAGGACGAGATTTCATGATCGAAGAGTCGAATGCTTCGGAACAGAAATTGGACCGGTAGGTCATAAGGTCATTGACCGCGCGCTTCTGAGATTATGGTGCCCTATTTCATGTTGAATGGAAAGGGCGAGTAAAGTATAGCGAGCCGACTTTCATTGGAACCATCTAACCTGGGGATCCTCATGTAGCTGAGTAAATCACACTATGTAACATTTTGGGAAGTTTCAACTACCTTTTTTTAACTTGTCTTGTAAGTTAGACTATGGGTAACATCTGGCAACTGAATTACACTTCCAACTGATTGAGCTAAAATTGCAAAAACGTTTGGTCTGAAAAACACTGTACGGCTAACTAAATAAACATATTCAAAATGTAAAATGGCGGACTCACAAAGATATTGGATCAATTATTTTATGCAACCCCTTGATATTTTTTTTAAAATTTATTAAATTAAAATTTTCTGTTCAATTTACTAGCATGAACAACCTTGCTGCAAGCTTGTTAGTGAACATTATAATTGTCACTCTTTTGGGATCAATTGGTGATTGCGACTGGTTTTAAAAATTGCAACTAGGGTTAACACCACAAGTAAACTACCCAGATATTGGGAAGTATTTTCTCCATAAAATATTTGTTGTAAATAAGAAAACGTACGTACGATATATTTTCTCTGGCCTTTGTAGTTGCTTATTAAACAGTTTTTGTTACATGTCTTTGTCTTTGCAGGTAAGATGCCTCCTGAAACAAAACCTTACCCTTCCTTCATTTTCTCCAGACTTAAAACCCTCAACCCTTACAACCTAAACCATATAAATACAGCAGAAACTAAAAAACAGCTGCTCATTTAAAAGCCATTTTAACGAGAACCCTCGCGGCCGGACAATCCAGCCCGAACAGCGGAGCACGTAGAGCTGCTTTATCGCTAAATTCCTTCATCGTACGTCAAACTGTTTGCCGCTGGTTGGCTGTGGTGGGACAGGGATGGTGTGGAGTTGTGTTATTGTATTGGTTGTTCCGTATGGTGTCGGACGTAAAACAATAGCACCATCCCATCACTTCCCGTGGCTGTAGTAAGAGGCGACTAAGGGACTCACCAGAGAATGGGCAGCAGCATTCTCTGTAGGTACATTGCTACAGCAACACTGCGATACCCTGTCTGCATGCTAAGCGTGGCAATTATGGCAACACCCCCCCATTCTGGGGAGGCCTATGTCCAACAGTGGACGTCTATCGGCTGATATGATGATGATGATGATTGGTTGGTGAGAAATTTTGTGGTGTTATTTTTTGTGGTTAACGCATAACGGAGACGTAATTTAGCTGGAAAATTTAATGCAACATACATGATGTTACAACGCACATGGGTTTGAGCCAAAGGGTAAAATTAATTTACTGATTTTTAGGGTTCCGCACTCAAAGGGTAAAATGGGACCCTATTAATAAGACTGGCACCAGGCTGTACCTCATTAACAGTGATAGCTAGACAGTCCAAATTTTCACAGATGATGTATTTCTGTTGCCGCTATAACAACAAATACTAAAAACAGAATAAAATAAATATTTAAAACAACAAACGTGATTTTTTTGCCGTTTTTTTATAGACAATGGTACGGAACCGTCTATGCGCGAGTCCGACTCGCACTTGGCCGGTTTTTTTTTATATTATGACGAGAAAAATATCGAATTCCATGATTGCCACTATATTTCATAGCTTAGCAACCAAATATTGTGTTATGATTTTTGGTAGTTGGGCCAAAAACATCCTGCTATGTTTGCGGAATTTGTTCGAAAGAGTCACCGCGGCCCCAAAACGTAAAGGGCATTTGGAGGAACACGGATGGGTTTTAGTCAGTAAGAGTTGTCAGAAGCCCTTGAGACGGTTTAAAAACTCTGACACTAGGGTGAGTGGGGTCGTTATACCTTACTACCCACACGAAGAAGAAGAAGCGGTTAGAGTCTGACACTTCCTTCCACTCCGCTCCGATCGGAATGAAGGGACAAAAACATAGCAAAAGATCTTTCTGTTTACTTATAATCTTAGCATTTTAATAATCACGGCAATTAGCGGACTAAAGGATCTGAAAACAACATAAAGTGCACCTTACACAATTTTAGGCTACTCCACCCCACCTCCTGTTCAAAAACCCAAAGATAAGAGAACGTACAGAGATAGCACAGTACAATACTTATCCAATTAAATTAGCCGACTGCAGCAGGAGGTGTAATGAGTTAGACCTTATTTATAACGACTCGTTCGGTATTTTAGTTGACATTTAAACGGCTACTTAAAGTTTTATTGATTTCGCGCCAAGAAATATTTTTTTTTAGCTATTTTGTTTGTTTGTAGTTTATATTGGCTGTGGGAATAATGTGTTAGACCTGACTGCCCACACGATAAGAAGAACTGTGGGAATTGTTGAAGAGTGGTAGCTGCTGCTGCAGTACGGAAGCTGTTTAACCGTTGATTTTTTTTTTTTATTGTTATGGGCACGCGCTTGACTACTATCTCACTTTATGGTAAGCGATGATGTGGTCGAAGAAGGAGCACGCTTGCCTATAAGTAACCTATTCACTCTTGACTTAAAGACTCCCAGGTTGTAGCTCAAGAAACACAGACTCCGGCAGGGAATTCCACTCCTTAACTGTACGCACAATGAATGAATGTGTTCCCAAAAAGGTTTTGTGCGTGTGGGTGGGATGTCCATCATGTACCGGTGGCGCATCGCCGTACGTCTTGTGGTCCGATGATGGAACGGGCTTGGCGGAATCAAACTATGCAATTCCGTTGCACACCCCCCAAAATGCAACCGATAGAAAACCGACAGGCTAGCAACTCAGCGTCGATGCTCGAGACTTTGGAGCTTCGACTCGACGAGCCTATTGTTGCCGATGATCCTCTTGGCTCGTTTCTCAATTGACTCAAGGGCATCAAGCTGGTACTTAAGGTGAGTTTGACAGTTATCTAATCTAATCTAATTCAAAGTCAAAGTTAAAGCATTTATTTCAAATAAACCATTCACAGGTGCTTTTGAATTGTCAAAGTCAGTCAGTCAAAAACATGAAGCTATTTGCACGTTCCAAAGCGTAGATCTCTATGGAGAAGAACGTACAAGAAACTCCATGGACACTCTTTCAAACCATTTTATGTTTTACAATATGGTACAATTTAGCCCGTTATGTCTCACAGCTGGGCAAAGATCTTCCTCTCTCTTTTCCACACACATCTGTCCTCTGCCATTGCGGGTCAGTCCTTCCGGTAAGAGTCAAGTTCGTCTCTCCACCTTCGCCTTGGTCTACCGCGATGTCGCCTAGCCTTGTAAGGGATCCACTTAGTGGTTCTTTTAACCCACAGCTCATCAGTTTTGACAGTTATAGTTGTCAAAAAATTGAAGGCCCATTTTGACAGCAGGATACAACACAGAGATTTATTTCACGTCTCTTTCATTCTTATTAGTAAAGTAATGTTGTATTCTACTCTCAAAACGGACCTTTTATTTTTTGACAACGTTGTGGGTACTTTATACTGGGTACACAAGAGCGTTTAATTCTGGTCCGTTATTTTAATCAAAATCACAGTTCCGTATGGATTGAATTAATTTTAACTAAAATTGATTACGCATACGCAAGATAGTTTAAATAGTCAGTAACGAACTACTTCGAAAAAGAGTAAAGAGAATCAGAGAGAGCAATTTGAAGATTCATATAGGATATCTGAAATACACCGTCCAAACACTTCGAAGCCGCAAGAAAGAGCAATTGGACAATATAGAGGGAAATTAAAAAATAATAATTAACTCGCACTTGAAAATAAAAATAAAGCAGTAACGACACGTTCTTTTGGATAACTTTACGATACATCATCACATCAGCCAAAAGAAGTCCACTGCTAAACATAGGCCTCCGCCAAATGTCACCACAACAAGCGGTCCTGTGCGTAAAGACTAATTACAATGTGGAAAGAAAGATCGATAGAAAACTAATTTATTTGGTACACACAGATACACGCAATGTGGATACATTGATGTGACAATAAATTAAAACATTGGCAATACTGGTTCATAGGAATATTTTGAACCTATTATAAATCCTGCTACCGAATTTAAAAATAAACTTTCCAATTACATAAAACGTCAAAAAAACTCAAACTAGTCAAGGATATTGACTACAATTCTGACGAAAATATTCCAAGCAGTCAGTTGCAGTTAGTGACATCAAATCTGTGATAAAAGGCAACATATTCGTATGAACTATTATTTGTCAATGTTTTGATTTATTGTCATATCGTCGTCTCCACTATTTAGGGTATAACCAAAGGGTAAAAACGGGACCCTATTACCAAGACTCCGCTATCCGTCTGTCTGCCTGTCTGTCACTAGGCTGTATCTCTTGAACTGTGATAGTTAGACAGTTGGAATTTCTCACAGATGATGTATTTCTGTTGCCGCTATAAAAACAGAACAAAATAAATATTTAAATGGGGCTCCCATACAACAAACGTGATTTTTTTGCCGTTTTTTATAGATAATGGTGCGGAACCCTACGTGCGCGAGTCCGACTCGCAATTGGCCGGTTTTTTTAATAATAATAGTATCCTATTTTATGCAAAAGGCCATTTACTATTTCAGGCCCAGTCTATTTAGTTTTTCTAGATATGAATAGTAGTAATCGAAACAGTTTTTAGATTTTAATTCTGATTACAAAGTACAGTCAACGACCTAAAACACTAATAATTAACCGACTGTCACAAAGCAGTATAATGAGTTTGATTAAACTTCATTCGTTTTCTGGGAAGCGGTCCAATGACTGATTCAAAGTAATAGCAGGGGATAGAAAAGTTCAGTAGATTAATTTGATCGAATGTAAGAACACTTTCCAGTGCTGATCACTATAATTCTTGAAGGACATAGTAATTGGCCTCGAAGTACCTACAAAACTATCCCTGATAAACTTGCAATAAAGTACATTGACCTTTCCCTAATATCCCATCGTAGATACCCGAACAATAATTTTATGAACCAATTTTCATTATTAAAGAACGTAAAGGATCACGATAGAAGTCCATTCAGGACAGATTTATGTCTTTATTTCTGTTTGTGTAATGTATGTGGGTCAATGATCGTTATGGCACATTTAACTGGTGTCTACCATAATATTATAAAAGCGAAAGAGAGTTTGTTTCTTATGCTGACGTTACGCCTAAATCACTAAACCGATTCTGATGAAATTTGGTAAGTAAGGAGCAAAAGTTGAAAGAAAATAAAAAAAATAACAAAGAAGAGTAGGTACTAAGGCAACTTACGCATAAATTTTTTACAATTGATATTTAAATTTGTCATCTATTCATGTCCATGTTCTATTAGTAAACAAGTGCTACTATTCCATAAAAGACTTCCTATCAGACAAATCACTGCTCCAATATAGTCTCCCTCAGTCATGATGCGTTCGGTGGCCCACTGATGTGTACCGTTATTCGTTTTGTTTTGTTTTAATCTTTTTTATTTCATGTGACTTTTTCTGTAACTGTTGTATGCCCTAGGGGCGGGACGTAGCTGTTCTCAATTTTATTATTTAAGACCTGTATTATGTGATACCTACCTATGATCCACAATAAAGATATTGATTGATTGATTGATTGATTGATCTAATTCAATTTAACCGGATAATTCCGGTACAAATCCGAAAATTATGACCTGTGACAGTTGTACGTATATGTTTGTAAAGAATTGACCTTCTGTAGTATTCACTGGTTGATAATGTTGACTTCTGTGTAAAGTCAGTAATCTTGATTGTTAGATTTGATTCGGGAACCGTCAATTATATTGTTAAAGATATTACGTGGCTGAAATTTATGATACGCTAGCAGTGCTCGAGGCAAGAGTTTCTATAGTTCCAGGATAAAACGTAATAAAACGACCGATTGGAATCGTGCACCTAGCTTATGACATTTGGTAAGTGTTGAGTGTACATGTGTATCTTTGCATGTACTTTCATATAATTCTTCAGTAAGCGTGTGTTATTGAAAAAACTCCCTAACGGCATGGCCAATTTTGATGTGTTTGAGTAGTTAGCACTAAAATATTGTGTCTTAGGTTTTTTTTTTCTAAAAACTGATTGGGTGGAAGAGATTTAGACTTTTGGTTTAGAATTGAGTTTCGGCATGATTCACAATTGAATCCTGATGAAATGGGGTGGTGGGATTGTTGACGTTTAGTATAAGGTTATTTACTTTTTTGACAGAAGGAATAAAACGTGTTACAGAATAAATGCAACACTTCTTAAGGGGTCATTGTTATGATAACTATGATCAAGTTTTACTATGGGACCAATAAAGACGTCACGTTGCGAAAAAAAATTTGCTGTTCTATATTTTGTCGACTTATCCGCACATACTCATAATGTTGAGTAAAATGGCCCCTTAAGAGGTATTTCGTTTATTCTGTTACAGGTTGTATATACGCAGACACATACAGCTTTCGAAATGGGTTGTGGAGGTCTGGTAGGCAGCCGCTCCACGTCAAATACAGGTATTCAGCTGAATCCGGTTTGACTGGTAGCCTACCCCAATTTAGTTGGGATAAGGCTAGGCAGATGATGATGATACAGCTTTCGAAAGAAAGTCATATAATTATGAGAGAAGAAAACACAAGGAAGTGGTGACGGGCGTTTTGGGGGTCTGTTTTCATGTCGACAGTTTCATGACGACACGGTTGGCGCAGTGGTTGAGCGATCGGCTGGCTGCGCTGCGTGTCGCGGGTTCGATTCCCGCACGGAGCAAATATTAGTATAGTTGTTCCGGGTCTGGCTGTTTGTGTATGTGACTTTGTATGTTTGTAAACGCACCCACGATACAGGCAAAATTCCTAGTGTGGGGCAACGTTTTTTTAAAAAGAAAAAAAAAATGTAAATTTTGACGTTCAAAAAGTGTTGATTTTCAGCCTAGTCTGAATAAAAATGACTTTGACTTAGAAGAGAAAGCGTTCTTGTAATCTCACTAACATTGGCTTGTTTTACTTCGGGGACCTGCAAAATTGTAGCACAAATATAAATATACCAACCCTTTATTATATTGGTGTTTGTATAATCGAACATTTATGTCATTGTGAATGAATTTACCACAGTTATTTAGTTGTCTTTTGGTCAGCCATTAACACCCCAGCCGTTAGACATATCTATTGGCTCGATAAAATCTAGACTGAATTCTAGTCTTAAACTAGTCAGATAATAATTTAATCGTAACAATTCATGTCTGTCTCCTTTAGTAGGGCGTAAGTCGTGAATAGTTGAAAATTTTGAGATTTCTACTGACCAATTAAATTACGTGGTTTGTTCATTCGTCAAGTCATTTGGCTTTTTAGTTATGACTCAATTTTACCACTATGATGACTGAATCAGCCAGCAGTAAGTTACTTAAATAAATAAAATAAAAAAGCCTTTTATTTCCAGGATTTTTTTTAAAATCTATGTTATATGTTAGTTTTGTTTAGTTTATTCTATGTTGTTTGTTTGTCTATTACTTATGTATAATATTATGTATTATATCATAGTATTTACAGTTACTTAATTTTTATACCTATAATCTACCGGAACCCCAGAATGGGTGAAGACCTCCTCCAGTGATGCCCATTTGACTCTGTCTTCAGCTACCTGTCTCCAGTTTGGACCAGCTATTGTTTTAATATATTTCTTATAGCCTCTTCAAATTCAAGCAAGCGATCATTATGATGTGATATGTAATTTACTTAGGATGTCGTTAAGTTTTAGGTATTCTTATGATATATATGTAAGCGTTACTGTTAGAATTGAAAGAGCTCGTGGCTAAATAATACCAGCCGCACTGATCGATCTTCAAGGTTAAGCAATGCTTGCCAAGGTCGGTCTGTGGATGGGTGACCACCTTAACATACCGAGACTCCTCCGTGCCTCGGAAAGCACGTTAAGCCATTTGTAGATCTTTGGCAGTCGTTACGGATTGTCAGAAGCCAGAAAATGTAGTTTTGAAAAGAAGTACCATGTTTACCAATTAATGGTTTGTGGAGGTGAACATTACCATTATTATTAAAAAAATACAACATCTAAATAAAGGTTTTTGATAAAAAAAAAAACGCTGCCCCACACTTGGAATTTTTTCTGTATCGTTGGTGCATTTACAAACATATAAACTCACATATACACATACAGACAGACCCTAAACAACTATCTGTTGGTCAGTATATTTGTACCGTGCCGGAATCGAACCCGCGACACGTAGCGCAGAAGTCAATCGCTCAACCACTGCGCCAACCGTATCGACTGTTACAATTCTCTTGTGAAAACAGGCTTTGGTTTGGCTGGGTTTAATTCTATACTGAAACAATGGGAAAAAAAAACTTCACTTCTTCTTTCTTCTTCGGCAGTTGTGAAGGCACAACTGCCGAAAAGCACACACACACATACACACCCATCGTAATCACCAACACATACATTTACATAAATTGTTTACGTATTTCTATACATTCGAATTATGAATGTGTGATCTTTACGCGCTCATTTGCATGTGTGAGTGAGTGAGTCCGTAGGGTGTAAGTGTGAGTTGTATTTGAATGAGTACGGTGTGAGTGTGTGTGTGGACAATGATAGTAATTACATAATGATAAGTCATTTAAACGTTGCCCCGCGGTACGGGTGTAGTGGACTTAATATTGATGTACGGTCAGCTAAGAAGTTCGTCTAAATAGATTATGATTTGTGTGAGAATTTCGGTTGTGATAATTCATGATTTTTTTGATTTTTCTGACCTCGGCTGTTCTGATTTTGTCTGATTGGTAGTCGGTGAACATTTTAAGTTATTCGTTGGCTGATAGTGGAGTTAAAGAAAACTGCTCACTGGTTGCATAAGCTGAATTGTGGGTACGTAATGCATTGAGATTGAGATTCAGCTATCGAAAAAGTTAAAAGAAGATGAGTGCTTTCTGTTTGAAATAAGTAAACGTAAGTTTGAACTTACGTTTACTTATTTCAAACAGAAAGCACTCATTTTCTTTAACATCATCAATAATAACTTATGCGTTTTCGAAATCAAGTTTCCAATACTGATTCTTGTTTATGCCTTTTCTATTAAAATTAGTTTTTTTTTTCAGACCAATTTATGATCCCTGATAGGAGAAAACTATACTTGAATTAATATTCCAGATAATGTCAATCCATCGCCACTAACTTTGGTATCGACTTTAGCTTTGTGACCATTTGTATTAAAAATGCCCTTCAAAAAGTATGGTTTTAACGGAATTTCAACTTTGTCTTGAGAGTTTGTTGTTCCAAAATTTGATATTAGGGTATATGACTAAAAAAATCTAATTCAGTAGGCCGTGAAATAGATTTCCAAAAAATATTAGACACATATTTTTTTCTTTTTCGACGTAAACAAAAAATGAAAACGAAACAGAGCGTTGAAAACTCGTATGACGTCACTTGTATGTACACTTTTTACGTACACATGACGTCACCAGCCCCCACTCCTGATCTTTGTTGCGTTTTATCTTAGTCTTTTTTTATTGATTTGATAAAACAAAAAATACGTGTCCAATATTTTTCGATATTCTAACTGACAGACTAAATATAATCATATATAAGGTGCTATAAAATTATCTGCCAACCTCTTGAGGGGTCATTGTACTCATAATTATGAACAACTTTTACTATGGGACCCAACCTGTACTCGCGAAAAAAAAAACAGCTGGTCCCTACAGTTTGACGAGTTAGACGAACATAAATGTAGGGACCAGGGGCCTTACCACCAACTCTTAAAGCAGTATTACTTCAATATTACTTCCAGTGGGAAAGAGACGGAGCTATACAGGACGTATAGCTCCGTCTCTTTTCCACTGGAAGTAATATTAAAGTAATACTGTTTTAAGAGTTGGTGGTTTAGGCCCAGCTGATTTTTTTCGCGATTTCAGGTTTGATCCTATAGTAAAAGTTGTTCATAATAATGGGTACAATGACGCCTCAAGAGGTTGGCAGATATTTTTATAGCACCTTATATTTTTGGGGAAATCAGGATTCGTCTCCATTGCGACAAATTAATCCTCCTTTTCTCCTACTACTAAAAAATCAACAATAATCAAATCCAAAACAACACACATAAATTAAAAAACAAAACACAGTATAAGCTCGTATTATTACTCAAAGCACACTTATCTATAATCTAAAAATATCTGATTACATAAATATCAATGCTAAACATACGAAATAACATAATAGACGTTTAAATTATTCTTTCCGAAAAATAATAATACTATTTCAGTTAATAATTATTAATAATTGTCGTTATTATGCTAGTAATTTTGCTGCTGACCGTACAACAGTTTTCGTGGAACAAATTCCACAGCATTTGTTTGATGCGCCATAATAAGGCTCAATTATGAAAAAAACTTACGTTTGTGCTATATATTCTATGGTTTTTATTTATGTTAATGTAATAGATGTCTGCTGTACGAAAACCTTTGTTATGTATTTAGTCTCTAAGCTTCTTAGCTTTAATATGGTGGGTTTTTTTTGTGGATGGGAAATCATCAAAAGACTCCTGCCGCTCTGGGGCCTAACCACCAACTCTTAAAGCAGTATTACTTCAATATTACTTCCAGTGGAAAAGAGACGGAGCTATACAGGACGTATAGCTCCGTCTCTTTCCCACTTGAAGTAATATTAAAGTAAGACGGAGCTATACAGGACGTATAGCTCCGTCTCTTTCCCACTGGAAGTAATATTAAAGTAATACTACTTTAAGAGTTGGTGGTTTAGGCCCTGGGTGGAACGGGAGGGAGTGTCAGACTCTTTCTGACTAAAACCCACACGTGCTCCTCCTAGTGCCCTTTGCTTTCCAGGGCCTTCCGAATCGACGATCTATGATAATAACATCAATTGGTACTCGTTTTTCCTATTTTAACCAACTTCAAAAAAGGAGGAGGTTCTCAATACGATTGTATTTTTTTATGTTTGTTATCATAACTCCAACATTTATGAACCGATTTGAAATTTTTTTTTTTATATAAAAGGATATACTTTTCAATTGGTCCCATAGAAATTTCACCAACATAAGTTCAGTAGTTTGGTTTTTAAATCAAAATAGCTAGAATAAAAATAGCTAGAAAAATATGCCATCCAGTAAACGAAATTGTGTATTTTTATTTCCTGTGACTTTCCGACCTCAGCATACGCTATTTCGACCCGTGCGGCTGTTATAACCTAGTTACAAGCTGAGGGACAAATTATTCTACTATTTTTAGGGTTCCATACCCAAAGGGTAAAAACGGGACCCTGTTACTAAGACTCCGCTGTCTGTCTGTCTGTCACCAGGCTGTATCTCATGAATCGTGATAGCTAGACAGTTGACATTTTCACAGATGATTTATTTCTATTGGCGTTATAACAAGCAAATACTAGAAACATAATAAAATAAATATTTAAGTGGGGCTCCCATACAACAAACGTGTCTTTTTTGCCGTTTTTTTATAGATAAAGGTACGAAACCCTTCGTGCGCGAGTCCGACTCGCACTTGACCGGTTTCGCAAACTGTCATTTTTGACAGATTGCGAACGTTGCTTCAAGATTAGTTGATCTGGCACTCTGTTTAAGACAAGAGCTGGCTGATTGTAAAAAAAAAAAACAAATGAAGCACGATAAAATTTAAAACAATCTTGCACAAGACCACAAGCAGCTGACAATAATCTGTTCGTACAACGTAAATTCATTGACATTCATACGCGTAAATTGCAGTAAAAACTACATTTTACGGGTATCTGCGTAATTCCTCCACTTGTTTAATTATCTGAATAAATTGCCGCCAATTATAATTATTATTAGACCACACACAGTAGTAGCATTATTTAAAAAATAATTTTTAATCCAGGCGATTACGGGCAGATGTTACATGCCTGTTTTTAAATGTTAAGTAAAACTGTTTTGAAGACATTCGACTAATTTTAGTAGGTCTGGCTTAAGCACCTATGTATGAATTAAAATATCATTTAGTGTCGAATTATGAAGAGCTCGTGGCTAAATAATAACAGCCGCACGGATCGATCTTCAAGGTTAAGCAAAGCTTGCCGAGGTTGGTTTGTGGATGGGTGATCATCTTAACATATCGAAATTCCTCCGTGCCTCGGAAAACACGTTAAGCTGTTGGTCCCGGCTGTAATTTGTAGATCTTTTGCAGTCGTTACCGATTGTCAGAAGCCAAAAAAAATTGACACCAGTCTTGGCAAGAAGTACCATGTTATCCAGTTTATGAGTGGTGGAGGTCTGGTAGGCAGTCGCTCCACGTAAAATACTGGTAGATTTGACTGGGAGTCGACCCTAATATAGTTCGGAAGAGGCTAGGCAGATGATGAGTGTCGAATTATGAGGTTTACTTGACTTGTAATGATAAGTTTGGTAAGTAAGAAAATTACAAGAATTTTTGGGACTCTATTTTGCATGTTCGTATCACAATTGCTAGGTTCTGTCTTTTATCAAACAAAAATAAACGGAACCTGAAGAAAATGGTGTAATTACCAATATTATAATTGTTGAGTATGATGACGAAAGAGATGAAATTGAATAGAAGAGTGCTCGCGGAATTTGTATCACAACTACATGAAGTATTAAGTGAAATGGGTCACAGAAAGTACCGTTAGTTTAATTGTCTCTAAGAAACTATCATGTTCTACAAGCAAGAAAGAATAAAATATAAAATGATCAGTGTAATACTTTTGAAACAGAATCGAATAGGAAAGATGTTGATAACGATGACAAAGTCTTAATTATGGCGATAGAACACAGAAAAACGATATACAGACCTAAACAAGATGCATCTGTTGGATAACGAGAAGCCATCTGCAAAATTGCGAGAATTACGACTGATATTGCAATCACCCTTTGCATTATCATGCACGGCGATTACAAGTTATTTCTCAAGAATAATCATGATAACAGCATATGTGCGGTCATAGAAATTTATAGTCTTTAATGTGTTAATGTACTTCTACACGTGATACATAACGTTTTAGCTCCAAGAAATGGTAAAGGTATGGTTATGTAGGTAACAGGTAATATTGATGATCAACAATAATACCTCAATCTATTGAAATTGCACGTTTTTTGCTTCTCTTTACCGTGCATTGGTCAGGCCTCATTAAATTTCATAGCGCTTTACACCAGTTTACTAAGACCTGTCTAGACAAAGATGTTTTGAATGATTGAAGGTCTGGAAATTATGGAGAAAATAGTTTTTTTTAAACTACTGTTATACATTGTGGTAATTATGCCTTTTTATGGGATAAAAGCTAATTGATATGGGCAGATATTGTATGGGTGGAAGCTAAAATTGAATGGTTTGAAGACATAAGTTGGCTTGATGAAGTTATTTCATTAGTTGGTAAAGATAAAATGAATGTGGCTGATTATGGTTGGGGATCGTTGAGTGGTGGCTGGATGCTAAATTAAAACTCCTTTGAAGCTGTAGGTCTGGTACATCTGCTTATTAATAGGTAATAGTTACCGCTTATACATATTCAACAAGTTGGAAAGGTGTAACAATTGTAAATTGACAAATAATTTATTAAGATGAGGTTGGAAGGTTTCATCCTGTCTTCGAAGAGGAATGGAATCAAACAATGTTAGATCAAATCTAGCATTCGAGAGAAGCGCCAGGCAGATTATATTGAGGTGGGCTAGTTACGACAGCTGGCACATATGGACCTGGTCTAGGTCAATAACATTTTAGAGACATCGATGACTTAAACACTGTGGTACAGTTTATTAATGATCCTTTTAATAATAGTCCTACATTACAATAATGGGAATGGGTACCTCACGCACACCGGCTAGTTAGAATAAGTATCATCTCTGCCTAATTAAACAATATTGAGATCATAGATCAACGAGTTAGCAAGAAAACGCTTTTGAAATAAAATAAAAAATCCTGTAATTTCCTCAACGACTTACGTCGTGGTGGAACCAATTGTTTGAAATATGAACGTGATATTTAAGTAAAAATCAATTTGCAATAAACTAGATATTGAAAATTTATTTTTAATTTTTTGACGGTGGAGGGTAGTAATCATATTTACCATGCACAGGTTTCTGCTCCTCAAAATATCTAAGAACGTAAACACCAGGTTATGTTAATAAAACCGTTAGCTCAGCAGCATCCAACAATTTTCTAGTAAACAGTTCTTCACTTACGTTAACTTCAAGTAGCTCTATGTTTGCAACTTGATGCCTTGTAACAGTATTTGCTCTATCTATATCTTCACGCTCCATTAGCTGTACGGAATGATCAGAATTCCTGGTATTGTCGCTTGCTTGCACGCATATGCTACATTTGGCAAGATGTGGTGTTAGATTTCAATAGTTTGCTATGCAGGGATGTTCCAGAAGTGGTGGTGTTTTGTATCTACTATATAGTCAAGAAAAAACTGTCTTTTTTAAAAAAACTGACCTCAAAAACGTGTGTACAAAATTTCAACTGAATCGGTTGAAGATATCTGCTTCAAAATTGAGTTGTAAGAATCCACCCAAACAAACATAGTTACATACATACATTGCAAGTTAAATGAAAACTTGTAAAAACGACTAAAAAATGCAAGAGAAATCTCAAATACGGTCCTAAAAGACTGGAAGCTAGACACAGTAAATAAAAGCTTCTCAAAAACTCTTAAAAAACCTATTCTCTGTTTAAATCTTTGAAAATATCAGAGATTTCATCACAGATAGTCAGCTTCCCAAGAATAGTCCGCCAAAAACAACGAAATAACCGGAAATAACCAGTTTAGTAGCGACCGGGAGTCGACTAAACGACTAAAAAAACTATAACCATTATGTGTACCATCGCATCTACGTGGGAGACGCAATTATTTTCCAATTTTAATCAAAAATATCATTTTCTCAGCCTTTCACTTCCACTTAAGTATTTAAATGTCAATCTTTCGCTCTTACTGAGAGCTTCGCCTTAAGTAGTCAGGAAAACACAAAGGAATTTGAGCTTTGTACCATGAAAATAAGAATGAAAACGGAAAAGCGGAAAACCTTTGATCTAAAACAATTTGGTTTCGAATGATTAATGTGAGTAACACTAGGTATTGTGTTGAATTTTTTATTGAAGGTTCTATGCTATTGGATTAGCAACTTTGTAATCAAGATGTTAAGTTACAAATTAGTTTGTGTGGCACTATTGGCTGGAAGCTAGAAAGTACAAGAAAGAAATTGATAAAAATAACATTAGATTGCAATAATGACGATAATTTATAAGATGCAGTGTTAATAAAAAGTCCACGTATTTGTTTCAAGTAAATCTCTTTTTTTTGTGTGTAAAAATCTTCAAAATAATCAGTCAATGTCATATTGTTCTGCTTACATGTGTGTAAAAAATTGATTGTGAATGGAATCGTCTAGTATTCGCTTTAAATAATAAATTACAAAACTGTTCATAGTTTTGTTTTTATGAGTCTGTACTTAGAAACATTATGAATTTGCTTTCTCATTACGATATAAAAACTATCTTCCTGGTGAGGTATTTTTTTTACGTATATCTTTTTGCTATTCACTGCATATATGTATTTCTTTTTAATTAATGTCATCATTATAATTCTCTTGTTTTTATTTCAATTTAAATGAAGTCAGCTCAAAATTACCCTGAATTATGAATGGATGTAAATATCTAAATAAACATTTAAAGGAGTAACTTTAGTTCAGGAAAATTGTAAAGTTTCATAACTTGGCAAAGTTTTGTTCGTTATCTTTTTTATTATTATTATTGATAGGCACGCGGTCATTCAACGCCATTTTCTTTATTTTTTCTAAGCATGGCTTTTTACAAACCAAAACTGATAGGACACAGAAAGTGGGTTGTCGTGGCCCTTTTTGCCTTTTTTTACGGCTACAATACGTGTTTTGATAATATGACGAAGACTTCAAAAGATTTGAAGCCTACGTCACGGCTTCAAATGTGTCTGGGAATCTTTCGAATCATCCGCATACATAAGTATGTAACCATAGAGGCAGCAGAACAGAGTGTAAAGTCCCGCAAACCTCCATAGAAAAGGGAGGATCCTCCGATCAGACAGCTGTTGTGTCCGGTGGGTAACTGCCCGATAGTTGTTATTAGGACTTTTGTATCTGTTCAAATCGCAGGGAAAACTCTGATACCGCGATGCAGGATTTCGTTCAAATAGTTCGTAGCTGGCGGGATAAATGGCGTCGTGGCTCTTTTTTGTTGCGATGTAGATTTTGGTACGTTGGTTTCTTGAGGCTACATTGATGCCGCTACATAACTATGTAAACTTAGCTTAGTTCTCTTTTAAAAGATAACTGCGAAAATACAGCCATAAAATTATAGTTCCGGCTGGTTCTTACTACTTCCATAACATTATTGGAATACCAACAACCAACCTTTCTTTTTGCAGACCTCAATGAACAAAACTCTTTCATGAATATTTCTTTTACTAGGCTCATAGACAATGCTCATCAGAGGATGATACATGCATACATCAACGAAACAAATGTGGGCATGAAACCCATTAATATCCTTTCTTGGATGGTTATTAGCATAATACACGAGCATGTATGTTGCGTGAATTACCTACTCAGAAAGTAAAATGTTAGTTTATATTTTAGATTGGTTATAAAGATGTTAAGAAAATAACTCATGATAAATCAACTGTTGGTCGTACAACATGCCTAGTTTAGGGATGAACATCAACAGTGCAATGTGTCATTGGGAAATTGTGTAAAACTGCTTTTGTCTGCAAAAATGTGTCAATGTTTTTTGCAGCTCTAACGTCCAGCTACCTAACTGTATTTACTTATATCAAGTATATAGATTTTTGTATTTTAACCTATTAGTAGCCGGTTTTCGAATTTCACAATCGGTCGAGCGCCGCGCCGTTTTCGCAGTTTAAAATGCGAATTACCCGGCCCAGATAAAATGCTTTTGTGACGTTTCTATCGGCTCGAATTACATACAGTAAACTTTTTTGGGTTCATCACTAAACTGACCATAATATAGAATGTAAACAATACTCGTATTATAAGAGTTGTAATATAAACAATGATGTGTCAAAGAACTAGCTGAAATAAAGTGTAGAAAGATATTTGACAGATTACGTAATGCTGTGAGCTGGTAATGTGCCCAAGAAACTGGCCGGCATTGCAGCCAGTCACGAGAAGTGTCAACAAGCCTTTTCGAAATTTCTTTGAAAAGGCTGTAAGCATAAGGGTCCGATTGCCTGAGGGTTTCAATCTCAAACGGTTCGAAAAAATAGTTTCCAATAACGTTGATGAGTTTTTACCATTGATTGTCACTGAGATGATATTACGACTCTAATTTGAACGTTTTTTAATTACGAAAATTAGCGTCACACTATTTAAACATAGATCAATGCTTGAGTAGCCATCAAGAATTGGATCTTCTTCCCCACAGAGATCTACACTTTCGAGCGTGCAAATAGCTGCATTTTTTTGACTGAGCGACCTTGACAATCCAAAAGTGTCTATGGATGGTTTATTTGAAATAAATGCTTTGAATCTTGAATCTTGATCGAACTCAAACACCGACGAATCCAACTAAACAGTATCTAATATCAATGTTTACAATCAAAGCTCAGTGTGCATCGATCCTAACGGCGCCGGCGACCGTGACGCATCCCGTCCATATCTACGGTGAAAATTGCAGAAAATTAATTCATTTATACAACTATTTATATTTATACAACTGTTATAGACGATACGGTGCGCGGGTGTGCGCTGGCCTTTATATGGGAGACGGATTTAGGATATAATGGTTTGGTTATGTTGGTGTGTTTGTTATATTGCATGATTGCAAAATATTATTGAACTATTTGTAAATTTTGTTCTCTTTTTTCTTTAGCGGTATACTACGTAGGAGATAGTGGATCAAATTAGAAAGTGAGATCTGTCTAGTTTATCTCAACATTGTAGATCTATCCACCATTGTGGGAAAACTAGGCAGATCCTTCATTCGTGGTCAAAGCTAGAAGTAGGAAGCGTGGACTCGCGAAACGTGGAAGTAGTGGTGGGTGAGATTAGCCCATTACTGGGACAGAATATCCAAACAAAACTAAGGGCTTTCGTGTAAATCCGCCGCCAACACCATTTCTCATGAAAACACTTTTCAAGCAGTCTGATGCGGTTGGTGGCAAACGGTTGGTAGGTAATTCTAGCGCAATCATTTTCTGCATTCGTGTTTTTGAAAACAACACGACTGCAGAAAACGTTTTCCCCACACTAGGAATTTCTCCTGTATCGTTGGTGCGTTTACAAACATACAAACTCACATACACAAACATCCAGACCCGGAACAACTATCTGTAGGTCATACAAATATTTGTTCCGTGCGGGAATCAAACCCGCGATACGAAGCGCCGCAGCCAATCGCTCAACCACTGCGCCAACCGCGTTGTAATAATGTGTCTTTGCTGTATAGCAGCTGTAGAACAGCGCCCTTAATAATAATATATCCTTGCACTTCTGAAACATCCTGTATACCAAAAGAAAGTCTCATTACAATGTTCTACAAACACGAGCTAAATAAAATTAATTACTCTATAAGTGCAACGTATTGAAAACGTGTCAGGTTTATAACATCGGCGCAGGCGCACAAAAACGCGTTTTATATTGCCGTGTGATCCGGCTACAATGGCTGTTAATAATCTTTATTAGTCGTTATAGAATCTATCTGAAACAGCGTTTAGAATAACGTTTGTAGGGTTCTGTGGGAGGTGGGTTAAACCTTCTGTTAGTGGTGGAAAGTACGGAATGTTCCTGGTTATGTATACTCAGTAAATGAAAGATAAAAATTATGGTTTGCAAATAGTATTAATTTGGACGGTTATAAGAATAAAGGAAGATAAAAGAAGCGACGACGCATGGATTCAAAGATTATATGCTTACAATAGGAAAACCTATTCAGTGGGCTTAGTGCGAGTTTTTAGCGTACTCGATCGCGTTACCGTAAAAGTTCGCGTATGTCAAATTTTATTTTATTTATTTATGAATGGGCTAGCTCTTGACCTCGATCACACCTGATGGAAAGCGATAGATGAGGTCCATGATGAAGCGAGCATGCCCAGAAGATGCCTTGAGGCACTAGTACTCCCACGCGTCGACGAAACACAGCAGGCTGCTTGACGCCAAAATCCGGTGGGAGGGTGGTCGCGAACCAGGCGGGCGTTAGCCCTACCACCGCAAGGGAAGGATTGGCCAGTCTTATAAGGTGTTAGATGAGACTGTCCAGGATGCGCCGAGCGCTCGGTTCAGTTGAGTGTCTGATGGAACAAATTGCGCTACACGAGGAGGCTCCTTCATGCATCCCATGCAATTGTATAGATAATAAATTTTAGTCACCAGACGGCGCTTATTCAGTTTCAATAGAAATTGACGTTTTCGCTAACGTGATCGAGGACGTTAAAAAACTCCCATTAAGGCTACTGATGATGATGACAACTCTAAGAAGAGTATGGAACGAGTAAACATGTTGGGCTGATTGCAAATAAGACCACTAAAATGATTATAATGACTATACTGTTTTGCCCCTACATTCATTCATGCTACATAGTTTGGCCTTCTCGTTTTATTTAGACCTCAAGAAGCTTTATGAGATTTTTCTCAAGAAGAAAGTTATCATAAAGACCATTTAGAGTTAGTTATGTACTTGTTAAACCAGCAGTCCAAGTCCAAGCGCAGCTTATCCATCAATTTATCAATTCAAACGTCAAATGTGGATGTATTTACAAAAGTACCTTTCTTACACCGCAGATTTTTCAGCAGGGAAACTTCATACTGAAAACCCGACTTTTATTGACCGACGCAAGTTCGGGGTGAGGGCCTGGTGATCCGTCACACAGGGTATCCTAGTATGGACTCCAGTCTCTCACAGAGGATCATATTTGTTTCGCATTGTGTGTTATTTTACTTATTTTTGTAACAAATGTAAATGTATACCGATGTGAACCTTTGTGAAGAGTGAAATAAAATATACTTTATTATTGAACCTTTCGCAGTATTGCGCCCAGCCATGGAAACACAATTTTAACAATATGCGGAACCCAACACCCAGCAAAACGGTTCAATTTACCCCATCTTTTTTTCCGTTTCACGCCTGTATTACCATACATCGATAGTTTTCCATTGTCTTCAGTAATAAATGTCTAAGTAAAAATTACGCGTGAAGCCATCAAATGGTTAATAGGCGTTTGGGACCGTTACACGAGCGTTTAAAAATCGCTGCGATTTTACGCAAGTCGTGTGCGAAACTTGGTCGTTCATGATGCCTATGGTTGTTAGTCGTGGTAATTAGGGATTTTGTGGTTTGTTGCTATGGTCTTGTTGAATGGTAGCTGGGCTTAAAGTTATCATCATCTGCATAGCCTTTTCCCAACCAAATTGGGGTCGGTTCCCAGTCAAACCGGATTCAGCTGAATACCAGTATTTTACGTGGAGCGGCTGCCTACCAGACCTCCACAACCCATTAACTGGGTAACACGGTACTTCTTGGCAAGACTGGTGTCAGATTTTCTGGCTTCTGACAATCCGTAACGACTGCCAAAGATCTACAAATGACAGCCGGGACCAACGGCTTAACGTGCTTTCCGAGCCACGGAGGAGTCTCGGTATGTTAATATGGTCACCCATCCACAGACCAACCTCGGCAAGCGTTGCTTAACCTTGAAGATGGGTCCGCGCGCGATGGCGACTGTTATAATTTAGCCACGAGCTTAAAGTTATGTTAGTACTTAAACTGTGAGTTCCAACTTTGCTTAAGTTATAGCAGTGTAGTGTGTGTGGCAGTGTAGTTATAGTTGTTGTTTGCTTTAGGAGGCACAGAGAGTTAAGTCCCACAAATCCTCGAGACGGTTGTTGTGTCTGGTGGGCAACTGCCCGATAGTCGATATGCGGGCTGTTGTACATGTTTATGTTCAAATCGCACGGAAAACTTTGATACCGCGATTCAGAATTTCGTTCCGTTAGTTCGCAGCTGGCAGTAGTAATTTATAGACTCAGGTATAGGTACCTGACTACAGTCTCCGAGGCACTCCAAACCCCCGAAGATAGGACAACATGGCGAAATATAGTCCACGAGAAAATCTTTCGTTGAGGTTACGACATTGAGGAAAAATGACGCAAGGAGGTGGCGGATAAAGGTCTTTCAAGAGTGTTACAAAACTATAGGTGATGCAGGATGGAGGGGTGTACCTATTGTTTGGCAGGAAATACACGGACAAATCGATCTAATTTTTTATTATTCCTCCACATAACGTATTTGGCAGTCGTTACGGATTTTCAGAAGCTGAAAAATCTGACCCCAGTCTTGCCAAAAAGTACTGTGTTACCCAGTTAATGGGTGGTGGAGGTCTGGTAGGTAGCCGCTCCACGTAAAATGTTGGTATTCAGCTGAATCCGGTTTGACTGGGAGCCGACCCTAATATAGTTGGAAAAAGGCTAGGCAGATGATGATGATGACGTTTTATTATGACTGTTCAATTAAGCTTCCTGGTCAACACATTAGTTTTAAAACTGACCATAGAACATTTTTTCTAGCATGTGAGTCGCTCATGTCACTAAAAGTAACAATTTTCTTATCAAACCCATAAATTAACCCTTTACACAAACCATCAAGAGATAAACGTTTACCATAAAAAGTTACAATATGATGTTCAAAAGCAATAATGAGCCAGGAATACCCGATACTATGTCACATACAATTTTGATTAAACTATAACGAATGCCAGTCATCCATTGCTGGCAATTTTCATGCCTTTGACACTGTATCACTTAATTCTGAAGTAACAAACGCGACAATTATTTTTCTTAGTGTGAAGGTGGGTTTAAAGCCATGACTCAGGGATGAGCGGAAGCGGAAAATAGAAAAAAATGGACAAGAAAGAAGAATTATAAAGAAAGAAAATGTGCAGCGCTGTCAATTGTAGATGCAATGTTGTGATAAGGCTGCACCATTGTATGTTTTATTTACATTATATTTCCTGTTTAGTCGTAGTTTTTTTTTTGTGTATTAACATTACTTAGATATGAAAATTACTTGCTTGTTTGCTATCAAGATTTTGAAATTGACACCTTTTATTTAAAACACGATTCGATAAATGAGCTAGTTTAATTTTCTATTAAATTACCCTACAGAAACCTGTATTGATGATTAGAGATCTGAACTAAATAATTTACTTTGAGGTTAGAAGTTGTAGTTGCAGCCACGATCTAACAGTTTTATAAAAATACGCAATTCCGTATACATGGATGATTTTTTCCCAATATTTGGACCAAACTACTGAACCGATTTTAAAAAAATTCAATGAGACCAATCGAAAAGTAGATCCTTTTCTTTCACATTACGCATTTTATACGTCGTTTTAAATTTAGAAGACGGTTGTAATTTTTGTAAAAAAAAATGTCTAAGATAATCGCTATCATTGATAGAATGTAAATTAGTCTAGACATAAGATCCTTTCGAACACGATACGAACACAAACCCGCTACCGCATCACCAACATGACCTCACCCGATCTCTCAAAAAACGTCAAAACTTCACGCCACGCGTAGCAAGTATAATCGCCTGTGAGACTCGCGAGTTTTTATAGCAATTACGACAGGTGACAACCATGAGAGTTGATACCATTCCGCCATTGTTGCATGATGTTTCCTTTAGATACAGCCGCGGGTGGAATGTACGGGTTGTTTTAGGAGCGGGCACGACGCGATTTTTCGCAATCTTTGTTGATGGATGGTAATGGTAACTGTGAACACTGTGAAAACGGTTTCTTGAGTACTTATTACGGTGATAATGGTATGTGTTGAGTAGAAAAACTATTTAAACCAGAATTGTCAGCACCAGCTTATCTTTGGTGGAAGCGGTGGTGGAATATTCTTCGAATGTTTTCTGTTACGTGTATATTGTAACAGAGAGGTATGGCTGTGGTAGAAGTGGTCTAGTAGACCTGAAACTACACAGAAGTGTAGCAAAGTAATTCAATTACTTAAATAATCCTGTATTCATATGGTAACGTTGCTAAGAACGCAGACACAGTCTTGTGAGTGGCGGTACGGTTAGATGATGATGACTACTGAGATGTCAATCTGAAGAATAGTATGGGAAAAAAAAACTGTTGTACAAACAAATGGAGATGTGGACACGAAAATGATGAAATTGAAAAACCGTGCAGTCTAACGGAACCTAGCAGATACTGAGTACTCTTGTTATTGCAAAAACGTTGCGCAAACGGTCCCATTCCAACCCCGTATGTTTCACCAAAGAATCGCTGATATTTTTATTGGCACGGCGCGCTATGAGTGCAATAATTATTGCGGATGAGCGGCTTTTTCTTATACCTAGGAAATAACAGATTACACATTTATGTACTTTGCGATATGTGGGGAAATATATGAACTAGATTATGAGGATTTACGAGTAAAAACGGGATTCTGTATCAGTAAAAAAGGGATTAACATTGATTTACAAAATGGTGTGGGAAATTGTATGAACATTTTGTGATTCATTGGTTACAATGAATAACTAGAAAATCATTGATAACTTGTAACTGTAAATAATATAGGTGTGCTAAACAAACATCTCTTTTACATAGGCGCCACGGACAGCCCACTCTACAGCTGCTTTGACGCCAAAGAATCAGCCGCCCAAGTCATCCTGGAATGCGAGGCTGTGGCTGCCCAACGTGAACAAATCCTCGGAACGGTGAGGTCGCTCCGCGAAGCCTGTCAAGCTCTCAGAAAACTTCTGTGCTTCTGGGCGAAGCTAGGCTGGCTAACCTAACCAGCACATTTATGCAAAACGGACCAAATGGTTGTCTTAGTTTGGAAAATGGAGTCCCTACTCTACTCTACTCTAATATATAGGTGTGCTATAGGACCTACTTTCTCTACTTTTTTTTTATAAAAACAAACTATAAATTGGTACAAATTAATTTTTAATTTTAGTGAAAACTACACTAAAACACGGAATTATATTGACTGACAACCCTAGAGTCTGAGCAAAAATAATCGTATCTATAACCAACTTCAATAATTTTGCTCTAAAAATGCTGTACCAGTAACACATGTCGACACCTTATTTGACAAGCCAAGTCAATTGATAACACAGTGTAGAAAAAAGTGTCAAAACGGTTAAAATGCATCTAGTTAATCCAACATTGTGAACTGTGTTTTTCTACACTGTGGCGGAACCCCGCGGAACGCGTTATGAAAATTTGCACATAGTTCTATGGGTCCAATTAGCTCGATATTGACTACTAATTTGCTACATCTGTTTGTGATCAAGTTAACCTTTCAGAGATAAAATGACAGATATTTTTGTTGAAAAAACTAGGCATCTCATTTAAATTGGTTAATTGTCACAAACTTACAACTCGTTACAGTTGATATTTCCAGAGGATAGACTATTTTGTTTTATTCACAGTTGTTGCATCATTAGCCAAGTGTTTGAGGTATAATGTACCAATTAAATTACTTATCATTGTATGAGCTTACTCTTGCCAGCAATATTTCCGCGAGAATATAAAATATTTTTCATCGAAACTCATCACCGAGATAAACCTGCGTCATAATTCAGACAAGTCTACCCGTATTTCAAATTCCAAATCAGTTCAGGTATTGAGGCTGAGGCATGGGTAGGTTCCCACCTACAATGAAATGCCAATTCCAGATCGTGATTCCGTTGTGAAAAAGAGATAGCAATGCTTCTTGTGTAGCTCCGTCTCTTTCTCACACAGGAATCTTAATCATCATGTCAAAGTAGGATCCCAGATTGATAAAATAACATCCAGGTTACATCTTTCACAATAGGAATGATTCCTGGTTAAAAAATATGATTCTGTTTAATCCGTCAGTTAGGGTTAGGTTATCGAAAAATATTGGACACATATTTTTTGCTTTATCAATAAAAAATGACGAAGATAAAACGCAACAAAGATCAGGAGTGGGGACTGGTGACGTCATGTGTAAGTAAACAGTGTACAAAAAAGTGACATCACACGAGTTTTAAACGTACTGTATTTTTTTTTTCATTTTTTGTTTAAGTTAAAATAAAAAAATACGTGTCTTATATTTTTTGGAAATCTATCTGACGGACTAATTGATTTTTTTTAGTCATCTACCCTATTATCGTGAATGGGATTCTTAGATCAACTCATCTGTACTTCTTTGTAAAATCATGTCTTATCTGATAAGTGTAACTAAAAGTACCAATACCACATTTTGATAGACTCTTAATTTTTTTCACCTAACCATGCATTTGCCCTAAGTAGTGCAAACTATAGCAATCCCTTAAAGTTCTTTTAAGCCTCCTTTAAGTTCCTTTAAGTTCTTTTATCATTAAACAAAATTCCAGTCACTTCGAATTTGCATATTCTGTTAACATTTAGCTTACTATTTTAGGCTTAAGCAACTGTACCGGGTGTGAAATTAAAATTCTTATCATAACAGGTCTACGTCGGTCACCTTTGATCTAATTAGGACGATTGGCATGGAACTCACGTTCACAAACGCTTATAGCAAAAACGATGCCTCGTTTAGATGGGCGAGTTTCGGAGATAGTGTTTTGCAGTTTCAGTAGTTTTAAATTTTCTAGTATTTTTTAAATATATGTATGTAGTACCCATTAAGTAGTCTCATTAAACAGCCTGTATTTTTTATTACACTTCAAAAGAGTTGTGTTACTAAGTTAGGTCATCGCGGTCCTGCAACGCAAAGGGCATTTGGAGGAACACGGATGGGTTTTAGTCAGTAAGAGTCTGACACTCCCGTCGCTCAGAGTGGAAGGAGTAATTTGATGATTTCCCATCCTTAAAAAAAGGTACTATCCTTACAAAACTGTAGGCTTGACATCATTATTTTAGACATAACTGTTTAAAAATTGTTTATTTACACTAGAAAACAAGTCAAATAAAAGCATGCATGAAATCAATATACGAGTAACCTAACCATAATGACTGGTTACTAGTACTTTATTCTGTACTCATTGTTACTCTAACCCCTACTTGCCCACCCCACTGGCCAATTCAAACGCGCCACCAAAGCGCATCTGCCTCAAATTATACAACCTTGTTACCGGTCATTTAAAAATCTTTAATACTGGCGCGATACGTTAAAAATGTAAACGGAGCATGTTTAATTACTGTGTCTGATAATCGTCAGTATTATTATGCGGTAACATGTTTATATTTTTATATGTTTTTGTCGGTTGAGCAGAGTTTGCGGTATCTTGACTGGGTTTAAATTCATTGGTTATTTTTGTCAGCAATTCTGATACTTCTCCATGTAGCAGTCATCAAAAGAACAGACAATCAGCGTTGACCACCGTTTCAATATTGTGGAAATGTACATCATTTTTTTTTTAAAGCTCGTTTTTTTTACAACTATACCTTATCAATAACTTACTGTAATTCAAAACTCAAAGCATTTATTTAAATTAGACCATTCACATGCACTTTTGAATTGTCAAGGTCGGTCAGTCAAAGAGGTGAAGCTATTTGCACGTTCCAAAGCGTAGAGATCTCTATGGGAAGAACGTGCAAGAAACTCCATGGACACTCTTTTAAATCAATAATTTGTTACAAAGTTGTGGTTACATTGTTCTTGTTGAAATTATTAATTATGTGAGGACAATAAAAGCGTCCGGAGCAAATGGAATGATTGTTCATAACTAGAAAATTTAAAGGATTTCGATAGATAGTAGATTCAGGACAGCTTTATGTTTTTTTCCGATTTTGAAATTAAAAATATAGGTGGTGTAATGGCCGCTATTGCAAGTATATTTGGCGCCAACCATACTTACAAATTCGGAGATCAACATCCAGATTTTGTCGTCAATAGATACAAAAGCTTAGAAAAGGTGCAAAGAAAGAGTTTTACCAAAGTAAATTATTCCTTGTTAGGTACCTACTCAATCGTTCAATCCCAGTGTATGAAGAAGCGTTTATGGCGGCCTGCCCACCCATAACAAAAACAATTGCGATTCTCATAAAAGATCGCGTTTAAATGAGCGCTAACCCTTGATTATTGTTCGATATCGAAGCGAGATCGCTCCAGGCGAAATGCGCCTATAATTTTGCAGACGCGGCAACGTGTCACGTGCTGCTATCGATCGTTTTATTTATCGATAATGTGTTAACGGTGATCTGTGGTTAAGCTTTAATTGATTGAGTTAGTCTGTGTTCGAAGGTTATACCCACAAGATGACTATTAGCGAAAATTTACTATCGATAAGGAATTCGTTAACATAATCTCCTGGGTTTCATCTACCTGAATTTATCAAAAACGTGATTCCGTTGGGAAAAAGAGATGGTGCTATGCGTCTTGTATAGCTCCATCTCTCTCTCAGTGAAGATTAAGGCATTTTTAACAGTTTGCGACTCAGGTCTTAGATTGGTTGGCTTCGGGTGGTCGTTGGCGCTTGGCTCTTTAAGATTTTAAATTAATACTATAATATCTTGGGACAACCAACACACCGCCATCTGATCCCAAACTAGGCAGAGCCTGTACTATGGCAACCAGACGACTGATAAACATACTTATATATTTCTAAATACATACATATTATAGATAAATTACACACCCAGATACAGAACAAATAATCGTACTCATCGCACAAAGATTTGTCCTGTGTGGGAATCGAACCCACGACCTCCGTACTAGCAGTCAGGGTCACTAACCACTAGACCAACAGGCCACCAATAATAAAAATAAGTACAGCGACTATGAATCCATCCGTTGCAATTTTATCTTGAACTCAATCCTAACGATCTAACTCCAACCGTTCAAGAGAAGGTGGAAAAACTTCCCGAGATATAATGCTGCTTTTTCTTTCTTTTCTTTCTTTCTTTCTTTCTAGATATAAATATTTCATTTAATAGTCCATAAATAATATTAACATAAAACAAACACAATTTTTCAATTAGAAATATGATTTATCTAAATATGCATATTTGATTAGGCACAGAAACAATAAAATTACTAGACCAAAACTGAAAATGTGGATATGTCTGGGTATGTTTACTCATTGCCTTTAGTAACGGTAACAGGAGAATTCAAAATGGTTAACTTCATGATAGCTGTTTTATGTTACCTACCTATGCTACAAAAGCTTCTTTTTTTTTTGGATATGGCCACTTGCAGATCTAGCACGCTATGGCAATCAACTGCTAAACCGGACTATCCTGTGGTGACCTCAAATGAATTTAAGGCCCAGTTGGTGGCATAATTATATAGTTGCAAAATACGAAAACTTGTAATCGTTTTCTTTGTGCTATTAAAAAGAGATACGGTTAAAAATTAGTGCAATTTCAGTAGCTCATACTCTGGGTGGTCTATTTGCTATTCCATCTTTGAAAAGTAAAGGTAATGTGCTGAAGATAAATACTAAGTATCATCTTTGTGCACTTGTCCCATGTTACGTGGGGTGGATGCAACACACTTTTTTCTTCCGTCACGCTATCATCCACTGCCCCTTATATCAGTCTTCACTCGATTCATCTTCCTTTTGGCTTCCATATTTGGATGATAGCAACCATTTTGATTACGAAAGGAACATGGGGATAGGCTTCCTGATCATTCATGTTCTAGTTTGACATTGTTGTCATGAGTGCCAGTAGGTCCTACTACCTCATAATTTTATATTTTGGGGAAGTATTTTCGGGCCAAAAAAAGCCAAAAAAATCCGCCAAAATCTTTCCAATAAGTACCGTGTTACCCAGTAAATGGGTTGTGGAGGTCTGATGACCTCCACAACCCATCAGCGGCTGCCTAACAAGGCAGCCGCTCTACGTAAAATACTGGTATTCAGCTGAAGCCGGATTGATTGGGAGCCGACCCCAATATAGTTGGGAAAAGGCTAGGCAGATGATGATTCGTATAAGCGGGGCTGAGTGCTAATGGAGTGACAAACGTTTGACCACCATCTCAGGGATGGTGTCGACGATGGAGCACGCTTACTTAGAAGTAACCTCACTCATGAAGTCATGATTAAAAAAACTTAGGTTATGCTGTCAGGAAACGCAAACTTCGGCACACTGTACGTCGCTACTCGTAAAATTTATTTAAATGGACCTCGTGCCTAATTGCCTACACGTTTTTGTTTGAATGTCACCGGACTTTGGTGTTCATACAATCCTTTATATGTTCATTTTTATGCTTTCATACAGTTTTTCTACTGAAGTATTTATATTAAGAATTATTTATAAAAAGTTTCTCTCAGTGCTCCCTTTACACTCCCTAAGGAAGCTGCATGGCAAATTTCAGCTTTCTACGATCAGTTGTTTCGGCTGTGCGTTGTCTGTCAATCACTCAGTAACTAACGGATTTTTTTTAATATATTAAGATTGACACAGTTCATCTATTTTATCGAAATTTACATCAGCCATTGTACATAATATTGAATACTCACTTTCATCTGTGTCACAAATCTTTTCGTTGCACTTTTAATATTCATAGATATAAAATTGTACCTTATTTATATTATCAAAGTAAAAATAAAACCAGGAACGTCAACTGTCACAGTTAAAAAAAATAAAGCGACTCTATGACTCTTTCCATAATTAAACAGCAATCTGCAAAACTATATTTATGTCGCCTAAATATATGCTGCTCAATATTCAACTATTTATTTTATTATTTATGTTAATGCACTGTATATATATCTCGCTGTAGACCTCCGCAACCCGGTAAATGTTAAACATGATACTCCATGACAATAAATTCAAGTGAAATATTATTGCACTCATAGAAAAATATATCAGTGAATGAACTACAAAATACTTAGCTGTACCTGCTAAGGCTCAACGGATATGTCATCAAACAAAATTAATACTTAAGCATTTGATTAGTGAAAACTAAGGAATCGCCCGACTTTACCACGCTTTAGGGTTCAAATGGCAAGCTTATTATTTAACAAACTGACAGCCGGCCATCTGCGCGCGCAGGTGGTTCCGTGGCCAGCGCGCGCGCAATTTTGTATATTTCGCTGTTTTTTTTTACAATTTCGACGGTTTTATTTGAATTTACGATTGTATGGTATGTTTAGGTAGGTTTTTTAATACTTTGTTTAAAGATCTATGCATCCTGCAGTGCGATTCTGTAGACATGTCGAAGTGAACACTTGGGCAGGGCGCACGACAGGTGAGTTGTCAAATCATACAAATAAGATGGAATGACAGCTCTATTGTCGTTCACTCCGCCAAGGTGAACACCGTGAGATGTCGACAGAATCGACCGGCTGTTAAAGGGGTGAAAGACGAAGTGAAGTTAGTTTTAGATGCAAGTAAATTGTTTTTTATTATAAGTTTATTTATTGTAATTTGTCAGCAAGCTAAAAAGTTATGAGACTGTGTGTTTATCATATCTAAATCAACGTCAATGCTTTTATTTCAAATAAACCAAGCCAAGTACTTTTGAATTTGTCAAAGTCAGTCAGTCAAAAACATGAAGCTATTTGCACGTTCCAAAGCGTAGATCTCTATGGAGAAGAACGTGCAAGAAACTCCACGGACACTCTTTTAAACTATTTTATGTTTATAGTTATCTATAGTTGTTAAGCAACACATCGTGTTTGTTTGGCGATTTAGCTAGACCTTTAAAAATCGCTACTAACGATATTTTCACACCGATCACACATGTACCTATTCAGTCATTGTACCCAGAATCCGTATTTTTTTTTTTAAAGATGGGAAATCATCAAATGACTTCTTCCGCTCTGGGTGGAGCGAGAGGCAGTGTTAGAATCTTACTGACTGAAACCCATCCGTGCTCCTCGTAGTTCCTTTTGCTTTCCAGGGCCACGGTGACTCTTTCAAACAAATTTCGCAACAAAAAATTCCGCAACGTACCCAAAACCCTCACACTCACACTCAGAATAAATTATATTAAAATGTATCAATGATTGATGAAAACATTAAATATATTGAGCCATATAGTTGCACGGTTGCGCCGTGTCCACCTATGTAACCAACATATTAGGGAATACCTATGCATGCATTTTTTTTAATTTAAAAAATGAAACCAGTACCCTTTGTTAGTATTACTACATGACAAATTATTTAACATGAATAGTGTATCTATTGCCTCCATAGAGGACTTTCTTACTTTCCTGTTTTTTTTTTTATTTACAATTAAAATCAAAATTTACAATTAGAAAGAGAAGTCCGATATGGACTTTGACGTCCAAGTCTATGACGCTTAAACAGCTGCCATACAAAACAGCGTTTTCACGAGTGGGACAGATTTATTTGTTTAAAATAGTTATATCTCGTTGGTTTTTTGATCAATTTTGATTCTATTTTCTATTACATTTTTGTATATTTTGAGATAAACTGTGTAGACAACAAATATTTTTTTCATGCATATTCCTTTGCACCATCATCGTCTGCTAGGCCTGATTCTGACTGCGTCGGCGTCTGCTATTATTATAACCGAATCCAGAGAAAAATCACAAACAGTCCATTCCACCAGACATTCTTAAAAAGTACATTATTATTTCACAAACATTGTATTGAAACATAAAATTTAATTATTCTTCCACCTGTGGTACTACTGATCCTGTTAAAATAAGCAGCGTAACGTTGCATTTTGATCAATTTTTAGTTGAACCAGCTGTCAATGTAACTGCAACTTTTTGTTATCACTCATAATGTATTAAACAAAACTTAGTAAAAACTCATAAAGCGTACACTAGAAATGTAATGTTTTATTCAAAGATACCAATGTGGGTATCTTTGTAAAAAGATGCTGGAATTTCCTGGAAATTTTAATGTCTTTTTCTTTTGTTGGTTTCGTAAAAGGAAAATCTTTTTGTGGTAAGTCTATTGTTATGATTATCTTGCTGATAAATTGGTGTTATGTTGGTTAAAATAAAAATTACTAGTAGATATAGCTATGACTAGCTGTTGCCCGCGACTTCGTTCGCGTGTATGTCGAATAGTCAATATTTAGCATTAGTAATTAGAAATTTGGAAGAGTGTTCTGCAAGAGGCACTAACTGTATCACCTCTTTTGTTCAAAATACCGACCAGCCCTAGTAATTTATCGTAATGAGAAACGTTTTAATAACACTTCTCTCATTTCACCGAAACTTTTCACAGCAGTCCTAGAAGAAATCGTGAAAAATATAGATTGGGACTATAGCGGTATTAACGTCAATGGTGCCTACCTGTCTAACTTTAGATTTGCTGATGACTTTGAGGTTGAAACTTATTAATCATTGGGTTACTAATTTCATCATCTGCCTAGCCTTTTCCCAACTATATTGGGGTCGTATCCCAGTCAAACCGGATTCAACTGAATACCAGTATCTTACGTGGAGTGGCTGCCTACCAGACCTTCACAACTCATTAATTGGGTAACACGGTTTTCTTGGCAAGACTGGTGTCAGATTTGCTTGCTTCTGACAATCCGTAACGACTGCCAATGATGTACAAATGACAGACGGAACCAACGGCGTAACGTGCTTTCCGAGGCATGGAGGAGTCTCGATATGTTAAGATGGTCACCCATCCACAGACCAACCTCGGCAAGCGTTGCTTAACCTTGAGAAGATCGATCCGTGTGGCTGTTATTATTTTGCAACGGGCTCTCATTGGTCTACTCATTTGCGCAGGCAAAATCTACATTTGGCAAATTTTATCATCAGTGAAGTAGGTTATTGATTAATGATTAAATTCTTCAGTATCACGTATCACTTATACCTATGTTCCTATCGTTTAGCGTGGGTTTATGACAGCATTATTCAGCTGGTTCACTAGTTCTTTTGAAAACCACTAACACACAGTAGAGGAAAATATGTTGAGGAAGAGGCCTTTATTATTATTTTTTTTATTGTTAATATTTTTTTTTTTTAAACGTTGCCCCACACTAGGAATTTCTCCTGTATCGTGGTTGCGTTTACAAACATATAATCTCACATACACAAACAGCCAGACCCGGAACAACTATCTGTAGGCAATACAAATATTTGTTCCGTACGCGAATCGAACCCGCGACACGCAGCGCACCAGCCAATCGCTCAACCACTGCGCCAACCGTAGTCAAGTCTTTGCACTGCAAGACCATTAATGGCTGAAATTGACAAGTAACGTAGATAAACTTGTAATTACTTCAGTCAGTCTTTCATTCAAGCAACTGGTGCGGTAGAGTTGTCCATAATGCGTTATTTTAACTCAACTTGGCAGAATAATTACATATTTTGATAATTAAAAAACTTCAAAAGTCAAGTTTAATCATTATGTCAACATCTTACGTTTAAATGCATAGGTACCTACCAATCAATTTCAGAAAGTACTTTTTAGTACTGAAGGTAATGTACAGTGAATAAAAGAGTTAGGTGTGCAGGCAAGAAAGACACAAACTCTATAATGGAAATTTTCGATCCGAACCTTAAAAAAATGTTAGATTAACTGTCCACTAAGACAGCGCACAATAAGTTTTGAGTAGTATGTTTTCTGATAAGATTTTGAACTCTCGTTTGGGTGGGTACTAACAAGAACACAAGACACACTGTATTTAAAAAACAAAAAAAAACACAATGCATTGATTCATAACAGGATTTACTGTCTATTTTTTTGTGATGTCTCGTATTTAAACTTATGAGGTCACATTTAGTAACAGGACTGCGCAAATCTTCTGCCAAACTGCAGTACACTTTGTAAGCAGACTAAATGCTAAAGGCATCGTAATCAAGCTGCGTAAGACTTACATTTAATTATCAACACTAGTAATAAGCTATTTCAACAACCAAGCTACCCTGCACACCAATCCCTTTTGTTTACCGTACTTGAATAAATTACACACCATGCATCTATGGTTTTTAAACACAATAGTTGTCTAATAAAGTATAGTTTGAGTGAAGATAATGACGTAATCACTACGTCACAGCTACGTCACGAATGGTGTTTCAAAAACGGTGGGTTGTGTGAAGTTTTCTGCTTCTTTAAACAAGGATAGATTTATGGAAGGAGTCAGTAATGTAAGGTTTGTGTTTTAGTAAGTTGGTGAGCTTTTTTAGAGTTCCGTACCCCAAGGGTAAAAACGGGACCCTATTACTAAGACTCCGCTGTCCGTCTGTCTGTCACCAGAGGGTCTACTCTCTAAGCCCGAAGTCCGTAGTTTTGGCCTAAGTGTCGGGCGTTTTCTACATCCGTATCACCTACGGACTTAGGTAGAAAACGGCCGACACTAAGGCCGAAACTACGGACTTCGGGCTTAGAGAGTAGACCCTCTAAGGCTGTATCTCATGAACTGTGATAGCTAGACAGTTGAAAGTTTCACAGATGATGTATTTTTGTTGCCGCTATAACAACAAATACTAAAAACAGAATAAAATAAATATTTAAGTGGGGCTCTCTAATAACAAACGTGATTTTTTTGCCGTTTTTTATAGATAATAGTACGGAACCCTTCGTTTGCAAGTCCGACTCGCACTTGGTCGGTTTTTAATATGGTTTTAAACTACGGTAACATTGTACGGATATTTACAAAAATAATTATTTCGGTCCGTGTGATGCTTCAAAATAATATAGGACTCGAATTTAGTGCGAAATTTTATGACAAGAGAATAACGCATAAAGTTCAGGTTTCTTACGTCACTTCTAGGTAAACATCTACTAACCAAAGTTCAACGTACTACATCGTCAATATTTTATTTAACGTGAGGAAATAAAAAATACGTGTCTAATATTTTTTGGCTTACTGACGTAATAAATATCATTCGGAGGCATCCACCCTATAGTACACCATCTTACAGAGTTGTAGGTATTACTTTAATAGGTAAACTAACATCTCCTTCATACAATAATAATTAATAGGTACATATTACGTGAAGCCCGGACAGTCGCTGCTGCGTCGGTCGGCGTGAACGCAGCACACAATGCATTCGATACATACTATATAAGTACTGAAATCTCAAAATCTTACAACCAAAGTATATACTTAGGTTGTAAGATTTTGAGATTTGAGTAGGTACTTAATCCATGCTTTTTTTTATGGATGGGAAATCATCAAATGACTTCTCCCGCTCTGGGCAGAGCGGAAGGGAGTGTCAGACTCTTACTGACTAAAACCCATCCGTGCGCCTCGTAGTGGCCTTTGTTTTCCAGGGCCGCGGCTCTTTCGAACATAATCCGCAACTCTGCTAATGCTCTTTTTTGCCAACTTCAATTCTTGGGTACCGTACCCGAATAATGAACAACGGAACCCTTTTACTAAGCCTTCGCTGTCCGCTTGGCTGACAGCGGGTATATTCCGCAAAAACCCTGGTAGGCAGACAATTGATTTTTTTAAAGATGGTGTATTTTTATTGCTACTGTAAGAACAGATGGTCGATAGGGCCGAAAATTTCTGAAGTGGCGACCGCGTACCGGAAGACGCAGCGTTGGAAGGCCTCCCACAAGGTGGACCGATGACCTGGGGCTCGAGTCTGCTATTGCAATCGTGTCTCAATGACCGGTCATTGATCGAATATTTGACAACTTTGACAGTTTTTGGATGGGAAATGTGTCATAAGTTTGACGTTATACGTCAAAAATCGATCATTGACCGGTCATTGAGACACGATTGCAATAGCAGACTCGACCCCCTGGTGAGGGTCGCTGGTAGCCGATGGATGCGAGACGCACAGGACCGGTTGTTGTGGCGACACTTGGGGGAGGCCTATGTCCAGCAGTGGACGTCTTTCGGATGATGATGATGAAGAACAAAAGGTAAAACATTAACTAAATACCGTCATAGTTGCATAGACTGGTATGTATGTATTATTATTTATCTTATAATATTATTTAGTATGTATTAGTATTATAATATCTTTTCTATTTGTCATATTTTATGTTATATTTAAAGTTTATTGTTTATTACTTTAACACACGGTGTCTACATCTCTTTTATTCGACTTTTCTTTCGCAGGTATGCTGGAAGAGATTTCATTAGAAGTAAGCATCACCTTTGTACCTATTTTCAGTCTCCTAATTCTTACCTATCTATTTGTTAGATGTGTGTACAAGAACTGTTAAATAAATAAATAAATTCAAGGTTAAGGCAACCCCATCCATACAAGAACCGCGTTTTTTTCGGTTTATGGTCCCGTCGTATGCGAGTCCAACTAGTACTTGGCTGGTTTCTCAAACATTCCCATCATTAAAATCTTCTGAATATAATAAAATCACATTAAAAACATTTATAAAATTGTCAACCTTTTTTTGTAACGAATTTCCATTCCAAGATGAAAATGATTCAAATTTTCCTGTAAAAAAATAAGTACGTAGGTACAGTATTTTACAAAATCTCGTAAAATATAAACCACATCATGAGGTCATTATCACCAAGTAACCTTAAACAGTTGAAGGCGTGTCATGTGTATTTAAAACGCCCTGAAACTGAAGGCAGGGGGGGGGGGGTGATGACGTCATTCTACTTTCTACAACCCCTTAGTTGTTCATGTAATTAATTATTTCTGTAAAATACATATTTTGTCTGTATAATGAAGTAGGTAGGTACCTATATTATGTAGCTTCTTATTTATTGAAATTTTAATTACTGATTGTCTTAAGCTAATCTGTGAAGCAAGTGTTCCTGTCCCGCATTGAACTCAAGCACCCGAAATGTCAAAATTCTAAATTATAAAATATACTTTGCGTTAACTATAACGCAAAGTATATTTTATAATTTAAAACTCTATTACTACTAAGTAATAGAGCTTTAAAACGCGTAAATCAGGCGACACACCGTTGTGTCGGCGGAGTTTTGGCGGTTAAACAATAAATAATTTATTATCTATGAAATACGGGTTCCAATAAATATTTGAACAATACGATTTTCCTTTACAAGGAGATCAAAATCCAATGAAGCAGTTTTAGTTTTCATCAAAATCGGGCTCGAGTCTCCTTTCAGTGTGTTTCGATATTCCTCATAGTTTCGGATTTGGTCATCCACGCACACTTTAGTCACGGATATAAATATAAAACACAATCCAGTCTCATAATAGTGTTTCTGAACACTTCTAAAATTCAAAAAAAGGGCTCAAATCCAGGTAGAACTACATATATTTGTACCAGCCTGCATGTTGTACGATATACCTAGGGGTCAATAACGTGGGGCATTTGATTTTTTTATGGATGAACAAAAGATATTTACTTTATCAAGAACATTGATCTGTTTACGCAATTTTGTCGTCTAATAAATATTTTCTATCAATCATCAAATAGCTCTAAGATCGTGCCTACGAAATCAAATTCAAAAATAGCTCTTTTCCATACTTCGTTTACCGTAGTCACTTGCAAAATATATTCAACCAGACATTACCTTGCACGACGAAAATCACGAAATTCGAAATTGAACACATTCGAAATCCGTTATCCACCTTACCACGGTCATACCGAATAGAATCGATTCAACTGTATCGATACACGGCTATTATTCACCTCATAAATTAATAATCGAATCAACCTAATAGGCCAGCACAGATTTTTGAACGGATCATTCGAAACGGTCACGGTTTTATAGATGTAGAAATCTACTAGATGTGATTGAATTTAAATTATATTGGCAGAAATGTTTTTTGAAAAAAAAAATGTGAAATTCTTGAGGTTATTGAGCTAAAATAACGGTGGCATAGAATTGTAACGGCTGGTGCAATGAGTTCTTTGGTTGTGTAGAAGTTGCATCATGCATTTGGAATAATTTATGAAGTGGTCTAATCATTTTGGTTACTATTTTAATATGGGTAAGTGAGGTAACACAAAACTAGAATTGCAACATGCGTCCTAAAAGTTACATACATACTTTATTTGATATTCGGTCATTATCATATTGAAATGGGCGCACCAACATACCTCCTAGAAAAATCAGTCACTTCTTGTCATCGTAGATTAGATACTTACACATTAAGCCAGATACGGATTTGGGAACATCAATTTAGAATTAAATGAACATTCGGGCATAATTTCTGTCATCACTTGAAGCAATTTTTCTATGTAAAATCCTAAATTCTTTATTATGCTCTTTCTTTAAGAGATACTTTTTTATAAATTCTGTAATGCATATATCATAGGTGATTTTAATCAAAAATATATTATGAAGGAAAAAAATTTGCTTCATTTATTCGTAAAGGAAACGAACTTTTTATTCTGACTTTGAATGAAAAGACATCCTTTTCACATGGCATTTTAGTTGTGTCTAGATGTTATCAAATTATTGACACACTAATGATTTTTAGTGTGGCTGTGTCCTTAATATAATAATTTGGACGTCAATTATAACAATTTGGCATATTTTTTTATTCAGGTAAAAACTAGCAGAAATATAGATAGGTAGATAGAATATACTTTATTGTACAGCAAAAATAGTTTCACATGCCGTCGGAAAAAAAAATTAAAAGAAAGCGTTCCAAAAACTGAATCATAAAATTACATGCTTTTAAAAATATTAGGAATAAAATTAATTTCCCTTTAGAAATAAATTCAATAAAATAAATCATAATGTAGACACTTTTAGGTATTAAAATTCTGTGGTCAGTCTGTTGAGCATCGCCATCAAATTTTGAAAAACAACATCAAATTCAAACTGCGACCTTATACCAAGGGCAAAAAGTACAAATTTGTAAAGAAAGCCTAGAATCATAGGCGAAACGCGTTGAGAATTTGAATGTTTCCAAAATTATTAATTGTTTTGAATCGATTTGTTACGATTATTGAACTTTTTTGGTATTTATCACACATCCGGCACTTTACTTAGACAAGTGTTAACGTTTTAAGTTATTGTCTTTCATTTATTGAATAACACCTTTACTTTTTTGTGTGATCATTAATCAAACTTAGATGATACCTACTATACTTACGTTTTTGATTCTTCTAGATACAATAATTAATTATTTTGTAAAATTGATCTAATAAACTAGATTTTTAACTTCTTTGTACGACATTATTTTCAATAATATGGATTTCTGTACACCCTTAGGCAATAAATTCATCAGCATTATTCATTCAGTAAATTTCCAATAAAATATACAGATAGGTAATAGATTATGGGATTTATTTATCAATACTAAACGTCACTGTACAAAGGCGAATTTCATACAGGAACGATTATAAATTTATCTTTGGCTAAATATTAATGTCTTGGCACTTAAACAAAATAGTTACTGCTATGATATCGTCTGTAACTCAATTAGTTTTGAATTTAATTATTCAAATTCAATTATACATTCTAAACAAAATATCTTTATTCAAGAACTATTTTAACTATTTCTATTTTATAACAGCTACAATTTACATGACTGCGACGTGGTAACGTTTAAAATTTATGTTTAATTATTTCACTACCAAAAAAAAAGCTTCAAAGAAAACCTCAGTAAGACACCAATTTATAACTTTAAATAACGATGAAATATCTATTTAGAATTGAATTTGATGATTTGACATACACACATACGCTCACAACTTCGTCAAAGCGTAAAAGTAAAACATAATTATCTATCTACCTTCTGCATAAAATACGAACTCACTTCACATTAGTCTATGCTCACTTTTTCTCGGCTTGCCAAAATCATAGAATCATCTATACAATTTCTAAAAAAAGCAATCATATGGTAACAATAAAATAAGATTTTTAGACATTAAACCTACGTCTGTATGTATTTAATGCCCCATTTTACATGTTTTAATGTATTTCTGATAATTATTTATTTAATTTCTTATATGATATTTATATAAGAAATTAAATAAATATATATATGAATTTAATTATGATGGCCGCTAGTCTCAAGCATTTTTATTGGAAATTAATGGAAATCCGTCGCCGCCGTTTTTGCCAAAAAACATGAATACACAAAATTCATAGAACACAATACGAATAAAATAATAGTAGGTACTATATTACTTAATAAAGACTTACCTTTTCCCATTCCTCCTTCTCCTTTTCGTGGCATAAACAGTACCAAGTTGGCTGGAGTGCGGCTGCGGCGGTGGTCTGAGCAGGCCAGCGTCCACGCATCCATCCAGCGCGTAGCTAGCCTGCCCACTCCAGCCCCCGCACAGCTGCAGTTTCGACTCAGTGGCTATCTTGACGGATTGCAGCTCCACCCCAGAGATGTGCACCCCCAGGTTAATGTAATCGGCGGGGTAACGACATAAGGTCAATGATGCATCTGTTGTTGCTGGCGGAAGACACTCTTTCAATCTAGCTGGTGATGTTGGTGAACTGCGTGATGCAGTGGAGATGGTTGATATGTGAGATTGTATTGTCAATAGTGGCGAAGATAACGTTAACGCAACAGCATTTGGATGTGGTTCTGCTCGTGAGGACTCTTTTGATGATTCTCTTTTGATTTCTCAATTTTTTTGCTCTCCGAGGTCAGATTCAGCTGATGTTAAAGAAGCTCTTAGTTATAAAATCCTAATAGTTTTCTATTCAAATGATATGTAAATTGTTTTTAATTGTGCTAAATTCGATAATTTTGCAATTTCTTCTTTAATAGTGTTTACTCCAAATTTAATTGGCGGCACTTAAAATCTTGATTGTATTGGAAACTCGTAAACAAAGACCTCGAATTAGATGTTCCTTGCAAAATTAACAGTTTGATAGCAATTAATTCATCCGCTTGTAAAGGTCGAACGTGAATTATAATTATTCCTTTGTCTGTAACTATTATTCAATGTTTGAGATCTTCAATATCTCTTTGATCTTCTTTATGTGTGACCTTCAATTTATCTAGATCTTCAAAATTGTCATCACTAATATTCGGTTCTTCTTCGATAGTAAATTGATCTAATTTATAACTATAAATGAGCCTATTATTTACACTAAAATGGATCTTAAATTCGATCTAGACTGAGCTCTTATTTACACTCGCTTTACACTAAGAAATCTTTGTTTCAATATTGCACGAATAAAGCCTAAAACGGCTGTCAAGAATTTTTAAGAGGAAAAATTTTTAAAGCAATTCCAAAAATATGATCGAATTAGTAGCAGAAGAAAAATTTTGGAAGAATTAATTGAGCTTCAACAGAATGTAATCTTATTGGAAGATTTTTGGCTCAAACTGAAAAAATTCGTCGATCAACTGAACATATCACTCCACAAAATAGCTGTATTGTTACTGTTTTATGTAACTCGGCCAATTACAACCGCCAGAGGTCACTTTTCAGCCGATCGATTTCACAACACTAAACACAAAACATTAGTTTCCACACTTTTCATAACATGAGTTGTTTATATCATATTTTTAGCCCATAACACAGTTTGGGCTTGTTGGTATTCTTTAGTCACATTAAAATTCACCACATTGTCACTGCACGGAGATTTTTCACCGGGTTTTTTATTTTTCTTGTTAGGAGCACGTGTTTAAAGGTTATGCTACGTTGTGTGAGAACGCGTGGCGCAGCCGGCAAGCGCCCGATGACGTTTGGAGCCTCACAATCTAAGACCCTTAACGGAGGTGGGTGGGACTGAAACAAACCACGCCCACCACTTCTCGCTATCCAATCCAGACGCCCCGGCATCATCAAAGCGCACACGGGGACGTACTGAGCGTACATTTTTATTTCTCTTAACAATTGCGCTTGAGTTTTTCTTTTGCGCCTTTTTTTGTATAGTTTTGTTTTAAATTGTATAGGTTTTGTTTGTAATGTCAGTTGCAATGTCGACGTTCAGGAGAAAGGATAACTGGCATTTCTTAAGTGCATTAGTTTCGTGGAAAATTATATTTTAGTACGTACCGGTATTGGTAGTGTATGAATTATTTTGGACATTGGGAACGTCATAGGGAATTGTAAAAATAGATGAGTGCTTTGATTTTTATACCTATCCTTCAATGACTACAATTGGTAGGTAGGTGATTATGCTTAAATTTTTTTAGTTCTTTTGATACTTCATAAACATTCAGTGTTCCCAATTTTAATTATAACCTTTTTCTAACATTTCAAAATAAAAAAAATGCTATTACAAAAAAATATATACCTACCCAAAAATAAGCTTTTATTTCGTAAAAAATACTTCGCCTAAATACGTCCCCTGCGGCTAGCGGTGACGTCACAAAATGGCCGCCGGGTGAGGGCGAGTTTTCGCATTTTCCCCTCGACCGTACACACAGACAGACGACCCTATGTTTAAATTAACTATTTTTTTATTAATTTTACTCTGACTGGAGATAGTAACTGTATTTGATTTTATCTGCTTAAAACGTGATGATATTGCACCTAGAATATTTTATTGTGTCTAAAATAAATGGGAGCTAAGGATGTCAGTAATTTATTGGTATCAGCTGTTTCCAACTTGACCTGATTTGAAAGGAAACTTGGCCCACAGTGAGACTATTCACAAGGCATATAATGCTTGTGCAAAGTCAAACTATGTTTTGTTCCTGTTATAAAAATATCATTGTTTCATGTACGACGATAATTTCCTAAGGTTATTGCTGCTCTTAGAAATATGTTTAGGACTTTTGGCGTTTCAGTATTTACTTACCGTTAGGCTTATAATATGGGACATTATTTCCTAAACTAAGTTATTGACATCCGTTTTTGTTTTACATTATGTAATCATGGTCAGTTTAATAATATTCACATTACGTATATAGTGAAATAAAATAATTACTTAATAAATATGTAAATTGTTTACCTAACTAAAAAAAGTGATACATTAATATTATATTATTTGTTTTTTTTTTGACTATTGATAGGCACGCGTTTGACCACTATCTAACCAGATGGTAAGCGATGATGTGGCCGAAGATGGAGTACGCTTGCCTAAAAGTAACCTATTCACTCTTAACTTAAATACTCCCAGGTTGTAACGATCAGGAAACAGACTCTGGCAGGGAATTCCGCTCCTTACCTGTACGCACAAAGAATGTGTTCCCAACACGCTTTGTGCGTGTGAGTGATAGTTAACCAGCTGGCGAGTTGGCTCAAGAAAAGAATAGCTGAAAGATTAATATTGAGGAGGAGGCCTAGTCCCTGTTGTGTGGAAGTGTTGGCATACTAAAATAAAATAAAAAATAGGTACTATGAAGTAGACACCAGATAAATGTGCCGTAACGATCATTGACCCACTTACATTTATTGACTTTCTTTAATATCTAAAACAGAAATTAAGAGATAAAGCTGTCCTGAATTGACTTCTATCGTTATCCTTTACGTTCTCTAGTAACGAAAAACGGTTCATAATTTATTGTCCGGGTATCTACGAAGGGATATTAGGGAAAGGTCAAAGTACTTTATTGCAAGTCCATTTGGCGTCTACCATAGATACTTTTCGCGCACTTCACAGAGGCGGATTTCATGTGTCGCGAATTAATCGCGAATTTAATATTATTTACCTATTACATAAGATTTTTTTTTTTGGGAATTTTCATATTTCGGGGCCGCAGCGGTTAACTTATTTTGCCAAAAGGATAACCATGAATTTATCCTCACCATACTAAGCCATTTCTTTTCGCGCAGCCAATTTCATTTCCTTTCAAAAAATAATCACATCAAAAATCAAAAACCTAAAGTCCCTAATAAATCACATTTAATTACAACACAATAAACAATAAAGTTAACATTATGACACAATAAACCTACTGGCTGAATAATAAAAATCATTGCCAACTTTACCAACTTTATTTTACTGTGCTCTGTAAAAAGGTAAAAACTATGTATTTTATGTTCTTGCCAGTTTAGTTATGGGTATTTTTTCAGATAATTATGGCAAATTGTTATTGGCTGACTATGGTAAAGTTTGACCTTTAGAAATGCGGTAGATATTGAGTTTCGTACGTGGGTGAAATAACTAAATAATTTGCCTGATGGTTTCTTGTAGATTGGAAAAATCATTTTTTATTTAGGTAATAAAAATTGTAGGTTTGTAGGTGTCAGACTAATTGTCAAATGTTTTATTTATGGATGGGTGATTTCCCATCCATAAATAAAAACTTTTGACAATTAGTCTGACACCTTCCGCTATAGGGTGGAACGGGCATTAAGGAGGAACACGGATGGGTTTTAGTCAATAAGAGTCTGACACTCCCTGTGTCAGACTCTTATTGACTAAAACCCATCCGTGTTCCTCCTTAATGCCCTTTGCGTTCCAGGGTCCGCAACATCCGTAACCCTGGAATTTTCTTAAGTAGATTGCAGGCTTGAAAGGAGTGTACAGAAGCAGAAAATGAAGGATTTTCAAAACCTTAACTTTAATATTAAAAAATCTTGTACGTATCGCAAAAGTTATCAAAAGAAAATATACACCTCTGCTGTAAGTAGCAGCCCAGATTTTTTTTATATCTGGTCCCAAGCGGTGGCTGGAATCAGAAGGTACAACACGGGTTTGTTATGTTGTTTATGTTTGATTAAATATGATTGTTTATTTAATATCTTTATTTTTGATTGTGTATTGATAATTTAATTACAATTGTAAGGTCAATGACCATTTTTGTTTTTCTTAACAAGTCAGTTTTATATTTTTAATTTTTACTTTGCCTTTTTTTATTTAAAAATATTATTGAAATTTTTTATATCATATTTTTACAGACCAATAACATGTTTCTGTAGTTTTTAACTGTTAATTCAAGGTGGTAATAATTAATGAAAGTCTAGAGTGTATAGGTCATTTCTAGGCAATTATGCTCTATCGTCAATTCGTCATTCGTAATTGAACCTCAATAACGATAAAAAGACACGATTTATGCATTAATTAATTAATCTTTAAACAAACGAGTCATCAGTGGACAAAACGTGATTGAATGAGATTTCGTTTTTGCATAAATGCATCAACAAAAATCAGGCATTACTATAATGTTAATGAGAGCTGGCAGCTATCTAGAATAAGCAAAACGGTGTTTTAAAAGTTTGCCTATAAATAAAACCCTTTCTTTTGGTTTTGCTGTAGTTGTGTAAATAGGGCGTAGGACTATATTTTTCCTCATACAAACGTCAGTTATGAGGCGTGGACAATAACTTTATAATAAAATTATTTATAACCGTTATACACTAAACGTTATTGACGCCATGATATCGTTTCTACCCCCTTATTTGTCAAGTTATGCTTGAATAGGAACCAAGGTGCAAAGGTACGCGTTATAATAATTATTATGATTAATTTATGAATTTATAAATGTTTAATATAAAGATTATGAGGAAAAACAGGTCAACAGGTTTTATAACTTGTTCTATGAACATCACTTTGCATAATATCTAAGAGTATGTTTAAAGTTCTGGAGTGGCGACCGTGTAGCGGAAGACCCAGCGTTGGAAGGCCTTCCACAAGGTGGACCGATGAACTGGTGAGGGTCGCTGGTAGCCGATGGATGCGAGACGCACAGGACCGGCATCATGATCTTCCTACCCTTACCCTATTTCACTTGGGATCAGCGCAACACGTTTTTACCCAACTGCTCTAGAAGGAGGGTTGTGTTTTTTTCGTCCATTCTGTCTTGTTAACTGTTATGCTATCACTGAGTTTCTGTCATTTGAATCCACTCACAATGCATTCAACTCTTAATCATTTTATGGCATACTAAAAGATGATGAAAAGATGGATGGATTGTGAACGCGTACGTTCACGATTGTGACGCTTACGTCTTGGACTTGGACTAAATAAACACTTTTTCTTTCTTTCAGCTAGCCATCACATACGCCGATCAAGTAAACAAGCCATAGGAAAGAGCCGCGGGTCGTTAAATATGAGGCGGTATGATTTACATCTGTGCCCCGCACCCCTCTGGCGGTGTTGTCGGTAAATCACGGTAGAACTGCCTAAACGCACGCATTACGAATATCTGTGTCTCTTGTGGTGCAAGTTAGGAGAGATGGGTGGTTGAAATTATAAATATTGATAAATCGAATGGACTATCTGTATTCTGTATAATGTGTACCTATCTGTCCATAATAGATAGGTACTGTAGTGCGATTCTGTAAACATGTCGAAGTGAACACTTGGGCAGGGCGCACGACAGGTGAGTTGTCAAACCATACAAATAAGATGGAATGACAGCTCTATTGTCGTTCACTCCGCCAAGGTGAACACCGTGAGATGTCGACAGAATCGACCGACTGATTTTCACAGATCTTAAGGCCAAACGAGATAGCCAATTCACTTAGCGCACTCTGCCTAACATCTAAAAATGTATGTATAATAACGACATATGCTTTATTTGGAATTTATTATGTTCTAAAAATAAGTGTAAAAGTTACATAATCCACTTACTTCATATTTCTTAGAGGACCTAGTTGTAAAAAATGGATTAAACACCTGACGAAATGTCCGTACAATAACATAAAAATAAAGAATAATCTGTGAATCAGATGTGGGAGTAAAAAGTTAAAAGCAAAGTGACTGTAATTACACCATTTCATGTTTTCCTAAATCCAACATATATATGTCTTACTTCAAGCATTTAGCTAATGCTTGATCGGTCATCATTGAACATTTGAAAATGCTTTTTATAAATCGGAAACCAGTAATAACATCTGACACTAATTACCCGTAAATTACCGGACAACTAATTACGTTGTATGTTGATTGCATCGCCTGTTGTATTGGCAATGAGCCATTAAATTATACATTTCAATTACATTGTGGCATCTAAAACTGGTTGCATTTTTGCTAAGTGCACAAGTTTTTAACAGCATAACAGAAATCTAGCATCCCAATTTTCTCTCTCCCAATTTGCTCTGCTACCCCTTGGAGGCAGTGAAAAAATTAAAATCAAACTAAACCCTCGGTGCGCGAATCTGACTCGCACTTGTCTAATTTTTTTATTTCAGATCCCCGAAAAGGTCAATTAAAAATGATAATGTTGTGCCCATCATTCAGCAGAAACTGAAATTTTGTAAAAGAAAAGAAAATAAAATGAATCTAATCATTTTAACTCCAGCCTGTTACTATCCCACAACTGCGCAAACGCCACTTCTCAACACTGATAAGGAATGAGTTGTTCAATGTGGGTTGGTAGTTTATGAACGTATTATTTAAGAATTACGATGTTTTCATTCAAAATTTTCTATAGTATAAAAAATAATACTAAAACGCTCCCAAGCTCAACTTACACCACAGCTCAATAGTAAAATTTTAGGTTACAAGTGAGGTCATAAAAAGCGCGCATAATTTTTTTATTATTTGAATGTTGTATAAAAATAATATCTTCTGGTTGGCATGATGTCACCTCTATGTTATGTTATATTTGACTTTGCTTTATTTTACTCAAAATAATGTATGACTATAACAAAATTATACATTAATTTTTTTTAAAGTTTTTATTTAATAAATATTTATCATCTGCCTAGCCTTTTCCAACTATATTGGGGTCGGCTCCCAGTCAAACCGGATTCAGATGAATACTAGTATTTTACGTGGAGCGGCTGCCTACCAGACCTCCACCAAATTATTAACTGGCTGGAGCGGTACTTCTTGGCAAGACTGGTGTCTGACTTTCTGGCTTCTGACAATCCGTAACGACTGCCAAAGATCTACAAATGACATCCGGGCCCAACGGCTTAATGTGCCTTCCGAGGCACGGAAGAGAGTCTCAGTACGTTAAGATGGTCACCCATCCACAGACCAACCTCGGCAAGCGTTGCTTAACCTTGAAGATCAACCATATTATAATTATTATAATTTAGACACAAGTTCCTTAATTATAAATCAATACTATGTAGTACATAAAACTCTTTCGTTACTGAATGACTGACAGACAACGTACATACAGCCGAAACTACTGGTTGTAGAAAGCTGAAATTTGGCATGTGGGTTCCTTGAAGAGTGTAGGGGAGCTCCAAGAGAGGATTTTCCGAAATTCCTACGGGAACGAGAAAAAACGGGATATATACGCGAACGATGTCGCGGGTAAAAGCTAATAAGAATAAATTAATTCTTGACTTGTAGTCATAATTTCGCAGTCCAGTGTTGCCAGCTCCAGCTTTTAGGGATGCATGAAGGAGCCTCCTCGTGTAGCGCAATTTGTTCCATTAGACACTCAATTGAATCAAGCGCTCGGCGCATCCTGGACAGTCTCACCTAACACCTTATAAGACTGACCAATCCTTCTCTGGCGGTGGTAGGGCTAACACCCGCCTGGTTCGCGACCACCCTCCCACCGGAGTTCGGCGTCAAGCAGCTTGCTTCATCATGGACCTCATCTATCGCTTTCCATCAGGCGTGATCTAGGTCAAGAGCTAGCCCATTCATAAATTAAAAAAATAAATAAAAAAAAAGCTCATCATCTTCATCAATTCAGCCAAAAGACTATTGAGAAATGGGTGATAACTGAAACTATTTATTTCTGTAAATATCTTTGTGTTTATATTGTTATTTTGAATAAACACAAAGCACTATAAGTCCGACTTAACAACTTCAAATGTAACAGCTAGTGAGGCACAGACAAGGTCGGTACTACAGATATTAAATTAAAGCTGACATTCTCGGAGAAGTGTTTGCTTAACATTATTATGTTTTTGAACCAGAACATATATTATTTTTGCTTAATAAATCAACAAAGACGACCACTGGTGGACATACGTCTCCCCGAAAAGTCACTAGGTATATCGAACTGTCCCGTGCTTCTCGCATTTAGTTATTATCTGTATTCTTCTGCGTTGTCAGCGATCGAGTAATTAAGTCCATACCTAAGCGTTTTAAAAAAGACAAAAATCTGAAAGTATAAATTTTTATTTTATTGAGTAGGCGACAGAACTGTTTCATAACAAACTGCAGTTCTATCCTTATTTTTACAATATTAAAATTAAGTCTAAACTGTTGCCAATAAACTAGATTCATAAAAAAATATATAAATATCGGTCGAGCCGTTACGGAGGAGTGCGACCACAAACACGGTGACACGATTTTTTTATAAATGTAAATAGATTTAAAAATGTAAATAATAATATAATATATAAAAAGTAAATTAATTAATCCCAAAGCAAGTACCTACTTGCTTCTGATTTACTTCCACTAAATACGTTTACGGCATTATTTTATTTCGTGACACGCAGTGCCATCTTTCGGTTCCACTGGGTACTTTGTACAGGAGAGGGTCGCTCACATCGGGCACTACAGAGCTTTCCATAGAAACTTTCGAAGCTAAGGGTGTAGGTCAAATCAATACAGGCTGTAAGGAGTTTACGAACGGGGAGTGTATGACATTAATTCTTTTGAATTTTAGAATTAGTATTGTGGTTTCTATTTTACATTTTACATAGTCCGATATAAAATCTTGATCACTGTAGGACCAATCATTATGAACAACTTTTACAATAAGACAAATTCTGAAGTCGCTGTTAGCAGTTTAGTACATTTTGTTGAGTTATGCCAACATTAATTTATGAGGCGGTTGTTTTTTTTTTGCAGTTTTAATGTTTGTCCTGGGTTTAATCTATTACACATTATTAAAGAATACCTACCTCAAAATTAATCAAACACGCCATAACAAAAACTACCAAGCGTTCTCTTTTTAACCGACTTCCAAAAAAGGAGAAGGTTCTCAATTCGATTGATTTTTTTTTTTTGTGTTTGTTACCTCATATCTCCGTCATTTATAAACGGATTTGAAAAATTCTTGTTTTATGTGAAAGGATATACTTCTCGATTGGTCCCATTTAAATTTTGCAGTTTGGTTTTTAAATCCTAATAGCTATAAAATAATATGCGGAAAAATCATGCATGTATACGAAATTGCGTATTTTTGCTTTCCTGTGACTTTCCAGTGGTGTTGTTAGGTGTGGGGTACCACTAAAAAGTGAAAAATAAAAAACTTTTTCACACAAAAAAACCGACTACCAAAAAAAACACTGCAAAGTACAAAATAACTTTAATTTCGGAAGTCGGTGTCAAATAACTAAGAAGCTACCAAAAACACCGACTACCGAAATTAAATTTATTTTGTACTGTGTAGTGTTTTTTTTTTGTAGTCGGTTTTTTTTTTGTTGTCCTACTTTTGTGTCCGACTGCTGGGCAAAGGCCTCCCCTTTCTCCTTCCAAATCTGTCTGTCTTGAGCAAACTCTGGCCAAGCCACTGCTCTGCGGCTCAAGCAAACTTTACCCCGCGAACATGATGAGATCGTCACGCCCGCCACCTTCGCCGCGGTCGACCTCTACGACGACGTCCTTCATCAGGCGTCCAGTAAGTGACGATCCTCGATCCTCGCCCATCTCTCCTGGTGCATTCGTGCGACATGGCCAGCCACTCCCACTTTAGCCTAGCTTCATCAGAAATTATCTGTTATTCTTGACTACAAACAGGTTAAACAGAGTCCTATTCCTGAAACATTCCCATTATCTCACTCAAATACAACATCAATGGCTCAAAAAGTTGTGTCGGCCTCATCTCGGCGCACTGTACCCGAATTCTACCATCGCGTGACGAATGCGGTCTATCGTCAATTTACTTATTTAAACTGATTAGTTTCACGGAACCAAATCCGGCCGGTGGCTGTGGGCGAATGAAGAAAGATGTGGAGACGGTTTAGATATTTGTGTTCGTTTTTTTTTTTTAGTTATGGTTTTAAATATTGTTTTGTTCGATTATATCGTTTAATGTTAGTTGTATTCTGGTTGTTTTTAGCATCGAGTAGGTAATGGTGACCTGTGTTTAGTTATCAATTTAAACTTAATGCGATTTTGGGACGGACAGAGGCGAACATAAGGCCATCAACTTTTCGGTGCATAAACTATGAAATAATTTAACATTTTTTTAAATGGATAAAGCTAAGTAGATTGATTGTTAGGGATAAGTTTTACAACTATGTATTTGCTATCATGTTTTTATTTCTCCATGTGTGTGAAATTAAAACATTTATTTGGTCTTGGAATCACAATTATTACCTAAATAACATTTTGTACAGAAGTTCATTCCTCAATTGTGTTTTGGATATTTAACAGAAACTATATTTTATTGTGAGCTATCTTTATTCCGTCCTACATAAATCTTTTAATTGCCATACTTACAGTTTTTCTCAACACACAAACTAAAGAAAAAAAAAATATTTAGCCCAATGTCGTCTCCACACCTTTCGAGACTAATCTCGAACGTTACAATATTTTGGTCTCATTACGGTGTCAATATAAGATTAGGGATAAGCCCAATTTTTGTAAGAATGAACCTCCGGGCCCGATAAGTGACTTTTTTACAACGGTCCACGATTTGCCGCGAGACACAACACAATTAGCTTTTCGGTAAATTAAACGGTCAAGTGTGTGTGTGGTATTGTTAGTCGAAGTTCTGTGAAAAACAGTATTGTTTCGTTTTCACTTATTTGTTAATTGTGAAAGTAACTGTATTTGTGTCTGTCTATTTGTTACCTATGCACGTTTTAATGGCTTAACGTATTTTAATGAAACTTGGCCCACGGGTGGACTGTGTCCTGGAATAGGAAATAGGATAGTTATACTACCCGGGAATATTTAGGCGTCGGTGTTTAACTGTTTAAAATTTTTGCCTTATTGCTTTTCGCTTCTTTTGAGTCCTATGTCCAGCAGTGGACGTCTTTCGGCTTATATGATGATGGTGATGATACTACTTTATCTTAATCCACACTAATGTACAAATGTATCTGTGTCCTATGCGTCTAAGATGCAACCAAACAGTATTTTAACTGAGTCGCGCGTCAGCCGGGCTGAGTGCTGAGTCAATGTCCAAAGGTAACATTGAACATACGCAATGGCAAATGATGGAATAGTCGAGAAACCACTAGATCACGAATAATGTGGAATTATGATAAACCTAACTTTTTAGTTATTTGTGCAACGGATTAAAATTGCCTTTTTTTGCAGTCAGGATATGAAATTATACTAATCTCATGATTTGATTTCGACAAAAAAACTAACAAGTGAGACCAATGCGGTTCGACTAGACGCTCATTATTCGAAATCGAGAACTCTAAAAAAACAAACGTTCCGATGTTCGAAATTCCGATATTTCTTTTATTTTCAAATTACAATACCTTAAATAATAATATGCAACGGTTTGATTGACAGTTTTCGGATCGCGTCGGCGTCGAACCGACGGCGAACGAAAAAAACCTAACAAATTCGGCAACAATTTAAAATTCGAATCGAATTAGTCGAACGATTATTGACGGAATTTTCACGTTCCATATGTTCGTTGATTTTGAATTTGCGGTCTCGAATTAATAGCGTCGGGAATTTTGAATTTCGTAATTCGATTTTATTATACACTTCTGGACACATCTATTGGCCCACCTTGTATTTTCAGTTTCGTTTGGTCCTAGCTAAAATTTTATATTAGGTCGAGCAAAAAGTTTTTATGCAGTTTTGAACCTGGCACATTCACAATTTCATTCAATAGTCTTTTTTTGAATTTCGAACACAGAATTTAAAGAAACAAAAGACAATTTGGAGCCTGTTTGTTGATATCAAACAATCGAATACTAAGAAAACTTGGTTTTATTGGTTTACTTGGATTTAATTCTTGAAAAAGTGATTGATATCTTTGGTTTTGCAACAAACATTACTTATTCTTAACATTAAGGTGAGGTTCTATCAATAATCTATGGATACTTCACCTGAAGTCGCCGCCCAAGCTGTGGCACTTATTCAGGCCGGACACAGCCAAAGAAACGTGAGTGCTCAACTTAATTTAAGTCTACCTGCGGTCCGAAATGTTTATCGGAGGTACGTAGAGACTGGCGGCTTTGTTCGTCGCCAAGGAAGGCCACGATCTCGGGTCACAACTGAAAGGCAGGATCGATTCATCGTGACGACCAGCTTGAGAAATCGTCACCTTACCTCCATTGAGATACAAAACCAACTTCACGACTTCCACGGAGTATCTGTGAGCGCTCGAACTGTTCGGAGAAGGTTAAAAGAACGCGATATGGTACCACACAAGCCAGCTAATGGGCCCAAACTAACGCGAGCCCACCGAACAGCGCGCCTTCATTTCGCACGCAGTCATTTAAATTGGACACAGCAAGATTGGAGCCGTGTACTCTTTTCTGATGAGTCTAAAATTGTGTTACATGGCAATGATGGAAGGAAGAAGGTCTACCGACGTAAGGGAGAGCGTTTCGCACAATGCTGCTTTGAAGAGAGGGTTGCTTATGGCGGTGGCTCATGGACTGTCTGGGGTGGTATATCCGTGAGCGGCAAAACTCAACTTGAGGTTGTTACAGGACCACGGCTGCCAACATTAAATGCTGAAAGGTACAATCGTGAGTGCTTAGAACCTCACGTGATACCATACGCGGACTATGTGGGCCCAAATTTCCTTTTTATGCATGATAACGCAAGAGCCCATGCGGCCGGCATCGTCAGGGAATATCTTCGGGATGTGAACATCACAGTTATGGACTGGCCAGCCAGAAGCCCAGACATGAACCCCATTGAGCACATGTGGGACGAGCTAAAAAGACGTGTTAGGGCTCGTCAGCCAGTTGCCCAGACGATGCAGGAGTTGAAAACTGCCATAGAAGAGGAATGGGAGATGATCCCTCAAAATTTCATAGAGCGGTTGATAAACTCTATGCCTAATCGTATGAGAGCTGTGGTAGATGCCCATGGAGGCAACATGCGTTATTAAATTAAACCTTTATTTGATAAAACATGTTTTTTATTCAAAAATCAATTGCCTTTAACAAGGCGCATATCCGACTTGTTAGGCGTAGCTCCATGTCGTATGGTATTCTGAATTCAAATTTAAAACAATACGATCGAAAAAGATGGTAAAATGCATCAGGTTTAAAACTGCATCAACAGTTTTTGTTCAATCTAGCAAACATATTTCGGTAGAGGCCATCGAAACCTAAACTCTAAGGTGGGCCAATAGATGTGTCCAGAAGTGTATTTAATTCGAAAATACTTGTCTTGATTCTGGCTAACTAGACATAGGCAAACCTACCCTATTATTAACACAAAGGCAGAGGTGATTGTTTCCTGCAGATTTTTTTTATTTGAGATGGGTTTGCTTCTTCTAGGTCAGAGAAAAAGTCAACGATGGAGTGAAAGAAGCCTGTTTACTCTAACTCTGAAGAGATTAGGGTTGAATGCGTTCGGAAACACAGATGCAGGTAGAGAGTTCCACTCCTTTGCTGTGCACATTATGAAAGACGTTTGGAAACACTTAGATTAAAGGTAAGGTTACCTTTAATCTAAGTGTTTCACGAACGTGCAAGAAACTCCACGGAATGATAACCAAACCCACCTGGGTTTGGTTATCATTCCGTGGAGTTTCTTGCACGTTCTTCTCCATAGAGATCTATGCTTTTTTGACCGACCGACTTTCACAATTCAAAAGTGTCTGTAAATGGTCTAACTCTCCGAAAGTGTTCGCACAAATGGTTACTTACAAAGTCTACTTTCGAGTTATGTACAGTCAACAAAGCTACTTGGTATACAGGCAGAAATATAATTCTCTGCACTGCCAACATTTATTTCAAATTATACTTAGTGTGGTGTACAATAATTGTCTTCTCAGCGCACTCACAACATTGTTTAAAAGTAGTTGCAAGTTAGCTGGCTGCATACCAAATAGCTTTGTTGACTGTACAATATACCAAAAACAAAAATCTATGAAGTTGCATCATAAGTAAGAAATTGCATTTGATTTTAATAATCCCTATTGCTGCTATTATTATAAATGCGTAAGTAACTCTGTCTGTCTGTCTGTCTGTCTGTTACGCTTTCACGCTAAAACGGCTAAACGGATCGTCATGAAATTTGGCAGATATATAGCCTGGGATATGGAAAAGGACATAGGCTACTTTTTAACGCAATAACCGACATACACGTGAGCGGGTCACGGACAAAAGCTAGTTGTCACATATTTGTGCAAGTGACTGTACCAGAATATGACAAGTAAAATGTTGTGGTAAATAAAATATTACTTTATTAACCTCCGGTAAGGCGTTAGGTTTAATGGTCTATAAAACTACATGCTCAAGTTAATTTATCTATATTTTATTTATTTATTTTTTTATCTTACTGTATTTAATATTAATTCAATGACGTTTAGTTACAAAACATAGTATTTTATGTTCTGTTAATAAACACCATTGGTTTTGTTTATCGATATTTTTTTTGTAATGCATGTTTTATAATTATTTCAGAAGCATGCGCAAGTTTTTTTAGATGTTTTTTTTTTCATCTGTGGCCTTAGTGTGAGTTTTTAAACGTTCTCGATTGCGTTAGCGTAAACGTCAATTTGTATTGAAACTGAATAAGCACCGTCTGTTTTTTCCATACAATTTGTCATAAGCGAACGTTTACGTTAACGCGATCGAGTACGGTAAAAAACTCACACTAATCCCTCTGTGTATTTTATTTATGTACTGACACAAAATACTTAGGCATTCGAGAAAGTTACATACATAATTTGAAAAACACAAAAGTTTGACGTATTTCATGTTTTTTTTTTCCAGCTGGCCGGTATTTCGTAGCGGACACTAAAAGAGTAAAATACTGCATATTTAATAGAAAAAGTATTTAATTGCCACAGAAACAACACACATGACATTAGTGGATTGGTTTATTTACTCAATTTTGATATAAAGAAAAGAAAGAAAGAAATAAAAATATTTATTTGACATAATTATTTAATTTAATTTAATTTAATTTAATTTAATTTAATTTAATTTAATTTAATTTAATTTAATTTAATTTAATTTAATTTAATTTAATTTAATTTAATTTAATTTAATTTAATTTAATTTAATTTAATTTAATTTAATTTAATTTAATTTAATTTAATTTAATTTAATTTAATTTAATTTAATTTAATTTAATTTAATTTAATTTAATTTAATTTAACATTATTTTATTTTTTATTATTATTTTTTTTTTGATATGTTTATTATTCATGTTCATCCTAAGGGCCAACTCTACTAATTTCTAAGGAACGTTCACATTCCCATCTCAGTCGCAATCTGTCATGACGAAAGCCTTAATTTCCAAACATTTTTGACTGATTCCGACTGACATGTGAATGAGAACATTGCTTGAAAATTTGTAGAGTTGACACTCTTGTTCCTACAGTAAAACGTATTTAAATAAACACGCATAGACCTTCCCGTATTCTTTAACCTGTCACACACACACACACACACCATCACATTCAGTGTCAGTGACACTTTTAATTCCAGCAGTACTTTGCGTTTAAATAATTTTCGATTTTCGAACGACGTCGTCCATGGCCAAAGCAACTTTCATTAAACATTTCAGAAATATCGAAATAATTTAAAACGACAAATTGTCCACCTACTTAGAATTTTTTTATTCTACTCCAATTGTCTTCAAACCGAGTACCCTTATTAATTCACAGGAAATATTGTACTCTATATAACCACAGTAATTATTACTACAAAATTATACCATAAAAACGATCAACTGGATGTTTATAATTTCATAGAAATAATTAATTATTAAATAATTCTCTCGCACTATGTTGTGTTGAATACATATTACCTGATTAAAGTTTATAAAACATGACCCGGGTGTAGTGAAGCAGTTTTACTAAAGTGTATAATTCAGAATTACTTCATTTTTAAGTCAATGTTATAAAATATGGAAGTCGCTCCTGGACTAATAAAAATAACGTCATCTTTTATTTGAAAAAGGTGGTAAAAGTTATTTTTTTCTATAAATACAACAAAAACATTAAGGAATTCTGCGGCTTTCATGCGTAATTAATTCTGACAAATTAATCTGCTGGCTATCTCTTTATTTGTTGACAAAAATATTAGCCATCAATTATTTTACTTAATGTTAGATTTTCTACCGGACAAAGTCAAAGTCAAAAGTCATTTTATTCAAATTAAGCTGAGTGCCAGCAATTTTTGAAAGACAGTCCCCCATAAACGCCCGCCCGTCACCACTTCCTAGTGTTTTATCTGGGAAGAAAAAGTGGCGCAACAAACTCCCTAGCAACAAATCTGTCTGTTGAGTTAGAAGAACTATAGTATGCGCCAGATAAACAAAGAATAACGGTCATTGAGCTGCCTATGTTTATTGACACACTTAATTTCAAAAACAGAAATAATGACATAAATCTGTCCTGAATCGACATATCTATCGTGATCCTTACTGTTCTAGTAATGAAAAACGATTCATAATTTACAGTCCGGGGGTACCTACGAAGCGGAGGCATACGCAAGATCAACAGTCATAATATCAACAGTTAAAACATCAACACCGTAAGACCAACGATTCAAAATCTCAACACTTCAGAATCTCAACAGCTTAGTAAGTCAACAGTTCAGAAGATCAAAGTTTAAAATCCCAACTTTGACATGGGGCACCCCGACTCGGACAGGTTAGGTTAGAAGTGGTTATCTTATTTCAAACCCTTGAGCCCCGCGAAGCGGGGCTCCGACTTGCTAGTATTGACCTAATAGGTACTTTGAAAGTTGGGATTTTAAACTTTGATCTTCTGAACTGTTGACTTACTAAGCTGTTGAGATTCTGAAGTGTTGAGATTTTGAATCGTTGGTCTTACGGAGTTGATGTTTTAACTGTTGATATTATGACTGTTGATCTTGCGTATGTATCCCCCTACGAAGAGATATTAGGAAAGAACAATGACCGTTATTCTTCATTTATCTGGCGCCTACTATAGCATGTTCCTATGCTATAGTAGGCTACGTAGTACAACACTTGACTTGATCATTTATGTATTTATTCGCAAGGAACATCGTATTTTTTTTGGCCTTGGACACTGGGCACGTCACTTTGTGGCGATAAGTCCCATCTTTGAAGAGTGGTTGGAGAGGCGCCACGGCGTGGCGGCGTCCTCACCTTCTGCCTGACGCAAGTACTCACCAAACTGGGTTGTTTCGGGAGCTACCTATTTCGGATTTGGCGAGAGGACACACCCTTGTGTCACCACTGTGTGGATCGCCCGAAAGACACGATGGAGCAATGATTTAACAACTCAATAATTGCTTCTTAAACACTTAATAAAACAAGATTTCGCCAAAACTACAAGTGGAATTGACTGATTTTACGATCACATTTTGAAATATGGAGCAATCACTATCATCACTTCGTTTGATTAACGTCGAGTACCATAAATTTAATTTTTGAGCGATGTATTCATTCTAAGATAAAGAGTTAAAAAGTTATTTTATTGTTGGATAGCCTATTTATCGAGGAAGGCTATTAGTCTATATACCATCACAGTAAGACCAATATTAGTGGAGCATTCATGGAAAATGTGACGCAGGTGAAGTTGCATGGGTCACCCAGTGATTAACATTTTGGCTCATTTGTTTGTAAGATCACACATCTGACTAATTCTTTTGGGAAATAAAGACATATGTAATGTTATATTAATACAGGCTGTTCCAGAAGTGTGTGATCATATTTTTAATGGTGATTTTGGGTAACTGATACATTGAGGAGAAAATTATTTTATTTTTACTATTTTTTTTTGCGTCATGCTTGGCGCAAATAAACTCTTTTTCTTTGTTTCAAAATATCAAAAATAGACCAAAAAGTCCAAAGAAATGACTTTACAAGCAGTCTGATGACCAAATCTGTGATTGAACTTAAAGTAAATGCTACCAACTGTAACAAACTGCCTGAAAAGTCGTTTCTTCGAACTTTTTGTCGTTTTTTCTAGTATTTTTTTCTATTTTGTTTTGTTTTTTTTTCCTTAATGTATATCAACCAGCCATAAATATGACCACGAACTTCTGGAACATCCTGTATATGCTGTGTTGTTTTTGTAAGTGCCATGCACCCTTTTTTATGGTTGCGAAATAATCAAAAGACTCCTGCTGCTCTGGGTGGAGCAAAAGGGAGTGTCAGACTCATTCTGTCTAAAACCTATCCGTGCTCCTCGTATTGCCTTTTGCTTTCCAGGGCAGTGGTATCTCTTTTGAACAAAATCCGCAACCCTAGCATGTGCCATATATCCTGGGGTAGTTATAAACGGAATAGTAGCAACAAAATACCCTTAAGGCTGATGCGATCAAGCCAAACTCTTCAAATATTATATAGGTAACTACTACTACATAAATATTTATCATTGATAACAATCCCGTTAGGCGATTAACATACTCGTACTAATGTTCTCAATTATATATTATTAATTATCGACACATCAGAGGTATTAGGTCGCAATAAAGTATCATTAGGTAGGATTAAAGATAAATAAGGACTAACACCTGCCACGGGATAACAAGTTTAGTGTACGCTTTAATTATTTTTGAACTTAAGGTGAAAGCGTCAGGGTAGCCCGCGAAATTCAAATTTTCTCACGTTTTTTGCAATTTGCAGGTCAGTACCAGGTTATATGTTGGTCAAAATATGATTGGCAGCCGTAGCAAGTACGTATTTACAGAACTGTAATGATTAAAATCATCGCAAAGTATTTTTTTTGTCGGCGTGATTAATAATTATGGATACTCAACAAGCGCTAAGCATCTCTAAACTAAACCGCGGACAGACGGACTTGGCGAAACTATAAAGGTTCCTTCTTGACTACGGAATCCTAATTGCCTTGGCTGGGGGCCTTAAATTCATTTGAGGCCACCACAGGTTAGTCCGGTTAAGCAGTTGATATCCCAAGAGTGTTAACTTGCTAGTGGTCCCTAAAAAAAAAAAAAATGGAATCCTAAAAAGTGTCCAAATTCAAGTCGCAATATACCCTAGCGATAATCAATGTCAAACATTAGAAATTAGGGGTGTAATAAAACAGTTTGAGACCGCTATATAAATGTGAATGCTCCTTAAAAATACAAGAATTGGCCCCCAAGCTGATAGATCATAGATAGTTTGTTGAGCCGTGTGCTACCGATGTCTTACTAAATCAAGACTTTTATTTATTACCAAAAATGAAGATGATAAAACACCCCATCAATTCATAAGAAAATCGACCGAAAAATGTGTGAAAAAAAAATACCTACTCATTTGTCATTTGCCAACATAACTTTGTTTTAATTTATGTTCAGAAGCGCGTGCCTATTATAAATCAGCTTATACTACATGTAAATGTCATATTGGCTTGGAATATGGAATTATTAATTGCTTGTGTTTCTACGAGAGCAGTTACCGTGTTGCTGGTTTAGTGTGAAATTGGGATGTTTCTGAAATTACTAGATAGTTGCTCGATTGCTGACTGCGGCGTAGGTCAAAAGAACAGTTAAGTTTTGACACATCGTTTTCTGTCTAGCCTTTTCTCTTTTTAACCGACTTCAAAAAAGAGAAAGTTCTACGTACAACTGAATGTATTTTTTATAGATGTTCACTGAATACTCCGCCAATTGTGGACCGAACCAACTTAAATTATTTTTTAATTCAAAACTCTATACTCTTGAGGCGGTTCCATTGACACCAAGTCAAAATCTGATGATGGGATCCCAAGAAAATAATAATAATAATAATAATAATAATAATACGTTTATTTTCACCACAATATTTAACAGACAGATTTACATATTTAATTGCCAAGTAGTACAACACTGAAAATATTGTGGGGACTGGTGCCTAAGCTAGGCCATTGGCCTGTGTTTCAGGTCACCAGGTCTCCACCCCGTGTTACAATGTCTGAATTGCTTACGTACTAGTGACATGAGACAATAAGGAATACTGTGATGTGAATGGGTGTAAGATTATTGTATGTGATTATGAAAAGAATTGTGTTTGTGATTTAGAGTAAGTGTTAATGTATGTGTTTTTTTGTATAGAGTGTAAGGTTGTGTGTTATCTGTTTGTGCCAAATTAATTAATATAAATATATTGAAAAACTTAAGTGAGATAGGGTATAAACATCAACGTGTTAAGAGACAATGTTAAGAATGTCTTCAGTGTCCTCGTATGACAGGTTTTGCAGCCAACTTGTGAGTTTACTTTTTAATTTGTGCTTGGGTAAGGGGTATATGTTAATTTGGCTGTTCACTTTGTTGTAGATACGTCCACTTAGAGCAGTGTAATGACGGCTTGCGAATTTTGTTCGGCATCGTACAGGGTCACAGACTGGAAGTCCTTTGCGTTTGGATAGATTTTTTTTTATAAGTGGAAGAGAGGAATGCCGACGCAGTATAGCTCGCAGAACGAAGAGTTGGCGGACCGTTAGTACTTGGGTCTCGGAATAGAGCAAAGCAGTAGGGTAGTCTCTGCGTTTGAACCGCATAACCTTCAATATAGCCCTCTGGGCTCGTTCAACCTGCAGAAACAATGTTTTGTGGGTTCCTCCCCAGACAGGAATGCAATAAGTGAGAACACTAACACAAAGGCTCCTGTATACAAGAAACAAGGTCTCCGGTTCAGCCGAATATCTGAGCTGATTAAAAATATAAATTAATTTTCTGGTGCGACTGGTAAGTGTTTCGGTATGGGCTCGCCAGGTTAGATGCTCATCAATGAGAACACCTAGGTATTTAACATTGTGGGCAAAGGGGACTGTGAGGCAGTTACAATTATTGGGATCAGAATTATTGATAAAAACCGAGGGCGACCTTAAATTTTTTATCGACACATACAAGTTTTTCATATTGATTCTAACGCAATTCAGATATTTGTGAATGGTATTCATCATCTTATGTTTCTGAACTACGATGGAAGGTATAAGTCAGGACCTGATGATGGGATACCAGAAAAATGTTTATTAAGCGATATTTTATCTTTGCATTGAAACGCCGCGCGACGTTTATAAATTACATCAAGGAAGAACAAATATCTTTAGAATATGCTTCTTTCCAGCATCTTGTGCACGGTGGAGTCGTGCACAATCACACATAATTATATGTATACATAAATAAAAGTGCTTCAAAATGTTGAATACAATGAACGCTTTTCAGGTTTTTTTTCTTTACATCTGTTACACCTTTTATATTATGAATACTAGCTTTTACCCGCGATTTTGTACTTTTCCTTTTTCACCCGTTCCCGTAAGAACTTTTCGTGAATGTGGCTATCATATTACAAAAATAATTTTACAAATCCGACTGGTAGTTCCACAGATTTGCGCGTTCAAAGAAACCATTTCTTCTACTTTAATATATTAATCTAATGTAGATTATTATATAAGTACAGGCTTCAATCCGAACTGGATGCAGCTTCATATCAGTATTTTAAAACGGAGAAACTGGTAATCTTGACATCCCATTATTGGGTCACTGAATATCTTTTATTTCTTCTTTTTGTCACAGCAAAGATATGAATAGCTACATAACTTACGCCACTGTTAATGTCACTGTGACATTGACAGTCAGTGACAGCTAATGTTACTATCAACCTTTTTGGCTAATCTTTCCATCTTAAAGAAAAATTGTAACAAGAATGTTAACATCAACATCTGTTAGACATCTAAAAGCGCATATCTCTTTATGAAGTTAAGGTCAATCTAAAGCAGAGCTTCTCAAACAGTGGGCCAATTGTATTCGATTAATGTTTAAAATTGGAATAACGACCACAGTCACTCTTAACTCTTACTGAACAGAAGGTAACACAAATATTTAATAATTACGAAAATAAAAATAGAATAGGCTATTTTATTGCAAAAATGTAATTAGTCCGTTTTTTAGATTTCCAAAAAATATTAAACAATTATTTTTTCTTTTTTCACGTCAACAAAAAATCAAGACGTACCAGTACGTTGAAAATATGCGTGACGTCACTATGATGGTACATTTTTACCAGCGACGTGACATCACGCATGTTACCCTAATATACAATCTGTGACACAAAAACTAGAAAGGAAACAATGTCCTTAACATTATGATCGACTGTCACTACGGGCCCAACCTTGAAATGCCAACATAAATAATAAAGTGCATTAATGTTAGAACAGTTTACAATATTTTGTTTCACCTAGGTCATATTTTGATTAAGAGTTTTGTATTATTTAGCAGCCAAACAAGTTTTTCTTCATCCAGTGGTCAAAATTGAGATAAGTCCTATCTCAGTTGCCAGTTCATAGTCGAGGAGTAGATTCGCAGTCGATTATTTGCTTCGCAATATGTAAGTCTGAGCACCCCTGATCCAGAAGTATATGACAGCTTTACTAAGTAACACCATTATTAATGCAGAACACGGCGCATACTTCACAGTTGGCTCCTGTCAGAGACAGCTGATCGGAACAAGACCTTTTATATAACACTTATCATGACAAATAAAAAACAGTAAGCGTCCGTGAACTTTCCGAGTGTGTCGAACAGAAATATGTTATTAAAAATTGATGTTAAACCATCGAATTGTCATTCGTGAAAGTATTATTTTGTTTTGTTTATTATGTAAAGGTGTTTTGTGTATTCGGGTATATTAAAGGGGTTATTGTTTATCTTATTGTGGAGAAATAAAATTTATCTTTATTGGTTTATGTGGTGTTTTTGATAGGTACTTAGGGAAATATTTGTGAAGAGTTGTGGTTGTCTAGTCCAAAATTGAGTCTATTAACTTTTGTTAGGAGATTTTGATTCATAAGTATGGTTTGTAATATGTAAAATCACATAGAAGTGGTGTATAAATAAAGAGAAACAAAAAACCCTGTCGGGCACAGCAAAATTTTAAATAAGTAGAAGAGAGGAATAGCGAAGGTAACCATTATTGAGGGAAACCCAACGCTTACACTAATACTAACTTGATCAGCAAAGACTAATTATTTATGAAAAATCACATTGTGTAATGTCATATTGTATTCATGAAAAAAAAATTGGTAACTTCATCAAACCAACGACATGAACAATCTCCCGCAACATTACTCATCCTAGTTGACTAACTTTCATGAAAGTAAATGTTGCTTAGTAATTAAACGCATTACTGCTTTTAAACGTCCAACATCGGTTATAAGAGCGCAGACCGTAGTACGTACTTCTTTATTCACGACTAGCGCATTTCCTGTGACTTTGTCAGATTGTTGCGATATTTTTTAATGGGATATTTTTAAATGCACATCTGTATAATTTTAATGCATACCAGAAAAAATAATGCTGTGCAAAAAATCCCAATTGATTAGAAAACATGTCTTACAAAAAAAACTAAAAAAATCATCCAAAACGAGATGACCTTTTTATCGAATTCACACCAAAAATGTGGTTCATACATCGGATTTATGATTTATAAAACAAAAATACGAATTGTTTATCAAAAATACTAACTTGCACTCTAAATTGCACTTCCCTGAAATAGCAGGTGGTTATCATGGTTACAATTATAGTAGCCAGTCATTGGGCACCCCGACTCGGACAGGTTAGGTTAGAAGGGGATGGCGGGGTCAAGTGAGCGAGCGAAGCGAGCGAACAGACCCCGCCATCCCCTTCGTGGTTATTTTTTTTTAAACCACCCAGAAATATCATTAGCCAAATATTCGTTCAGTAAAACAGTTCTGCAAATACCATTAAACAGTATATCTAATATGATTTATTTAGTGTGCATAATTTGTGTGCAAGTCAGTATTTTTGATTTAACTTTGAAATATTTTGTTCGAAAAAAGGGAAAATACAGATATCGATTTAATTACATGCCTTTTTAATCTATGCTTATGTTTTTGTAAGAGGAGCTCGTGGCTAAATAAAAACAGCCGTACTGGTCGGACTTCGAGGTTAAGCTACGGTTTTTTTATGGATGGGAAATCATCAAATGACTTCTTCCGCTCTTACTGACTAAAACCCATCCGTGTTCCTCCTAATGCCCTTTGCGTTCCAGGGCCGCGGTGACTCTCCGCGAATTCGAAAAACTTCCGCAACAGTCCATCCCTACTCCCTATAAATGGTTATTTGTAAAACACCAACAACCTTTCAGTGGGTGAAAGTACTCATGATTATAAACAACTTTTGGTATGAGACCAACACTGAAATATCAAAAAATAAATCGGGTGTTTCATACAAAATGCAATATTCACCCGATGAAAATGTATGAAACAGTTGATTTTTTTTTCGATTTGGTCTCATAAAAAAAGTTGTTTATAATCATGAGTACTTTCACCCACTGAAAGGTTGTTGGTGTTTTACAAATAACCCTGTATACGAAAAAGGTTTTTTCAAAATCGGATCAGCAGTTTACCAGCAAAAACTTAACAGACGGACGAACACACTTTCTTTATAATAATTAAGTATGAATGCCAGTAAAAAGTAATATTGATAAATCGACAGTGCAACTGTAGGATTGACCGTATAATGTAATTTTAGTGAAGTAATTGCTAACTGGTAGTTAGAGGTAAAATGGCTGTCATTTGTCTTGGGGATTGGATGGGTTGCGACTATTGTCCTGGGTTCTATTGACCTTTGAGAGTCAGGTCGATGACATTTTTGCGTAATGGTTGCAAAAAAAACGTCTTGGTTTTTGAAAATTTAGTTCATCATCTGGCTATTATTTTCCAAACTATATTGAGCTGCAGCTGAATAACAGTATTTTACGTGGAGCGGCTGCCTACCAGACTTCCACAACCCATTAACTGGGTAACACGGTACTTCCTGGCATGACTGGTGTCAGAGTTTCTGGTTTCTGACAATCCGTTACGACTGCCAAAGATCTACAAATGACAGCCGGGACTAAGGACTTAACGTGGTTTCCGAGGCACGGTGGAATCTCGATATGTTAAGATGGTCACCCATCCACAGACCAACCTCGGCAAGCGTTGCTTAACCTTGAAGATTGATCCGTGCAGCTCAAATATCTTATTTTTTGTGTTTTGAATTTTTTTCCTTAATTTATACCGGCTACCTAACATCATTCTTAAATATGACCACACCTTTCTGGAACACCCTGAGTAGACTAAACCATTATCGAACGATTATGTAGTTGAGTTTCTTTATATCACTTTTCCGCTCATACATTTTCGATATTTAAGACCCCATTCTGCCCCACAAAATTATAATAATTATTTCTACAAGCGCCCGACCAATTAATTCCAATAACTACTGTTACACGTTCACTCATAAAACTGTATGTGTCCTGTAGTATTTTTTATTTTCCATTAAAAATTCGTCCCGCGTCGCACACACCTGCGCGGGAGCAACAATCAATATCTTAATTATATCCATTTTTGTACCTTTAACTCTTAATATTGCAAGAAATTGTTCGACTTTTTGAGTTATCACTCCTTGAGCGAGTGCCTGATGATCGTGTTTTGTTTTTTTTTCTTGGTTTGAAGTAAACAAGGGGTACAGCGGTCAGTAACCTCTGGCTCGTGTCTGATAAGGAAAATGTATTGTTTTGTTATAGGCCTATAGCCTAACAATTTTGTGTATGTGCGTCACTTTCACGTAAATAAAGAGTTTTTCTTTCTTTCTTTCTCTCTTACTTGATATACAAAGCGCTCCAGGCGCTCGTCCAGGACGCTGTGACAAAAATGTATGGCGTCTGGCCGCGCCCGCGACGCTAAGAATATTTCGTTCCTTTGACGCCATACATTTTATCTTGTCAGCGTCCTGACCGCGCGCCCTGTCCGCTTTGTGTATGAAGTCCCTTATACAGTTCTTCTTTCTTTCTTGTTTCTTTCTTTCTTTCTTGATATACAAAGCGCTCCAGGCGCTCGTCCAGGACGCTGTGACAAAAATATATGGCGTCTGGCCGCGCGCCCGCGACGCTAAGTATATTTCGTTCCTTTGACGCCATACATTTTATCTTGTCAGCGTCGGGGTCGATTCTGCTATTGCAATCGTGTCTCAATGACCGGTCAATGATCGATTTTTGACGTATAACGTCAAACTTTTGACACATTTCCCATACAAAAACTGTCAAAGTTGTCAAATATTCGATCACTGACCGGTCATTGAGACACGATTGCAATAGCAGAATCGAGCCCCTGACCGCGCGCGCTTTCCACTTTGTATATTAATTCCCTTTGTATAGTACCTAACTAATATTATAAAATAAAATTAAACAAATAAAAAATTAAAAAATTGTAAAATTGTATACATGATACCACCTTATGTCTAATCTGTATATTACTTTGGGTGAATAAACAATTTATTATTATTATTATTATTATAATATCTCCTTTCGATCTTAGGAATATATTAATACCCATAACGGAAAGGGAACAATTTGCAACACTTTGTCTCAGAAACTAAACATACTTCGCAATGGCAATACAATCAATTTTATCTAACTAAAGTTGTAACCGCAAATAGAGATAAATTAAGCATGCTATGAAGTTACGCATAATTATGAATTGTAAACTAATGCATGCCCTGTAAGGGGAAAACCAATAAAGTATTTATTATTGCTAATTGCCCCATCATTTTGATTAGACAACTCTATTGGCCACCTTGTACGTATATAAAAGACGACAATGAAGAAGCGTTTCCGATATTTAAGCAGAAAAACAAATTTATTTTTTTTATTTTTTATTTATGAATGGGCTAGCTCTTGACCTCGATCACGCCTGATGGAAAGCGATCGATGAGGTCCATGATGAAAGCGAGCGTGCCCAGAAGATGCCCTGAGGCACTGGTACACCCACGCGTCGACGAAACACAGCAGGCTGCTTGACGCCGAACTCCGGTGGGAGGGTGGTCGCGAACCAGGCGGGCGTTAGCCCTACCACCGCAAGGGAAGGATTGGCCAGTCTTATAAGGTGTTAGGTGAGACTGTCCAGGATGCGCCGAGCGCTCGGTTCAGTTGAGTGTCTGATGGAACAAATTGCGCTACACGAGGAGGCACCTTCATGCATCCCAAAATACTGTTAATATCGGTGCGTAAACTCAACTCGCATTTATTTCAATTAAACCATTTACAGGCATTTTTGAACTGTCAAAATCAGTCAGTCAAAAAAGGTGAAGCTATATCACGTACATGAAACTCCACGGACGCTCTTATAAATCAATTGTTTGTTACAAAGTTGTGGTTACATTGTTCTTGTCGAAATTATACATATTATGTGAGAACGATGTACAAAGACCCCACACGATAAAAACGCCCGGAGGAAAACACAAAATATAACAGAACAAAAATTTGAAATAAACCGCTGACAGTTGAGAATAATTTTGACAAAATCCTGCCGACCCAATTTGACGGTAGCCAATCACAACGCAGATTAGCCATGTACTACGACGGAGAAATTAACTTTATAGTGCACAGGTGCACAATCTGTAAAACATTTACGAAAATCAGCTCCGGACTTTAAGAAAAGTGAGTAAATATTTTACGTAACTTTAGCACCTGTAAATTACCCGTCAAGTGCCGTCGACACAAGCTAACAGGTATCATAATCATCATTATATCAGCTAAAAGACGTCCACTGCTGGACATGGGCCTCCAAGTGTCGCCACAACAACCGGTCCTGTGCGTCTCGCATCCATCGGCTACCCGCGTCATCGTTCCACCTTGTGGGAGGCCTTCCAAATCTGCGTCTTCCGATACGCGGCCGCTATTCCTGAACTTTTTGACCACATCGACCATCTTTTCTGCGAGCAATGTGCCCTGCCCACTGCCACTTCAGTTTGGCAATCCTTCGGGCCATGTCGGCAACCTTGGTTCTCTTGCTAGCCGGTTAGCGTACGTTCAAATTTCAAAGTACATTTAAACTCATACTTCTACAACCCACACATTAAGTTACTCAGAAAATAATTAACGTTTGGAGACTCTGGGAGCTTGGACTATCAAGCCTCCAGCAGACTGGTCTTAAATTAAAATTATCACTAAACTTCATGAAATTCCAAACAAGTAGGACGGATCAAATTAAAGACTTGTCATCCTCCAAATTCTACACGGTCGTAAGAGACGCGCTGGACAGAAACTATTGGATGCGGATCATCCGCTCCAGATGCAACGGTGATGCTGACCATCCTCAGACATGAGTGACCGACCCCAGATAGAGCAGCTTCATGACATCTGGGGATAGAGGTACGGACAGAAGAGCGTCCCATCTGCCAGGTATTACCTAAGTATTACGACTTCAGAACAAGCTTAATGATCACAGGATGTTCCCTATGACATTTCAACGGAGGCCAATAATCGTCATTTACGGGCTGATAGAATATAAAAATTAAAAACGACTTTCTTTGGAAATTATAGCACAATAAAACCACAGACATCAATTGAAAACCTACAGCGAAATGTTTCATAACCTATAAAACGCCTCTTTAATTTTTATTACTGGCAATAAAATCATCAATGTTGCTATCTTTAAATTAATATAAATAACGAAAAGTGATAACCACGACATAAAGTTTATGAGGCTGGTGATTATTTGCAGTGAGGTGGTCTTAAAATAGACCACCTTACATTTTTTAGGAGGAGGTAAAAGGAAGTTACTATAGTGAAACATGGGTAAACAATATGCCATGAATGAGCACCGTATTCTGATGATTAACTGTTTAATTGGTAGGAGTGATTGCCGGCGTAACTTCATATTCAACTAGTAAGCGTGGGTTCCTTTCAAACTTCAACTTAGTCAGGCATTGCAGGTGGGGTTTCTTCCATTAAATTTTCAGCAGTCTAAGGTCCCATTTTGGAGTCTGTATAAACATGACATATCTGGTAAAATAGATACGTGTTATGGACAGAGGTTGGTGTGATTTCAATTATATTATTTACCCATATACAGGTTGTCCAGAAGTACGTGGTCATATTAAAATAGAAGAACAAAAAAAAGTTCCGAACAACTGACTTTTCAAGCAGTCTGATGACATCAAATCTGCGATTGAACGAAAGTAATTGCCAGGGTGATTAGTAATCGAGTGCGTTCTAGAGCTAATTTGCCAATATTTTGACCCCGATAACTAAGGGACCAAAATATACAAAACGTAACACATAATTTTTTTTTGAAGGGCCACATTTATGTGGAAGATAAAATATTACTTTTCAATAATGTTCAATACAATTTAGTATTCATACATTTTAGCGCCTATTCCTGTTAAAAAATTGCATTTAAAGTAAAGTATAACACTTCGTTTAAACCCGATATTTTCTTCATTATGTTATTTAAATTCGACTACTTAATACTTTATAAGCACATCCATAATAATATGTTATTTATAAGTAACTTTGCTAATGCCTTCATTACCATTTCTTCCTAGATTATTTATATCTACAGTTAGAAATACGCAAAATATTTACGATAATAGATAGGTAATGGTTATAAGGTCATGTAACATTTTAATAGTTAAATAAGAATGAATTAAGTGTATGTATATTTTTTGCTTATTTCAAGTACAGAGTGTCGGTTTTATCGTGTTAAGTTTATTTTTATGAAGACGGTATAATTCATTAGAAGGTAGTTACAGAAGAAATATTGCGTTCTGCCTCGTATTTATTATAGGTAAGTACGAATTATCTTAGACTAACTGAATTCAGGCAAAAATGAAGGCAGCTTGGAAGCAAATTATGAGCTTTTAAGTCCACGAGACCAGCTCTCAAGCATTACATTGCCAGCTTCCGAGATACTCTGTGATCAATTGAGCACAGCGTCGACTACATCGAGCTATTTCTGGGCCCATAACCTATTAAATAATACTTGTGTAGCGGTTAGGAACGTACTGCCGCTTTATTTTTTAAATTAGGTAACTTATGATCGGTATCTATCGTTGTGGACAAGATAGGTATTGTTTATAAACAGCCATAGATTAATAACAACATCATTTTTTTTCAACTTCACTTGCATCTTTGGTTGTCCTGCGGCTTCGCTTCCGTGGTCATCCTACAGAATGTATGTATTTCCGCAGCATAAAAGAAACTCGTTGAGTGAGTTTAGCTGTTTCTATCAATAAAATATTTTTAATTATTTAAGCAAAAATCGCATCGTACTACGTCCAGAGAAAATCAAAAAATACCTGTTCTTATTAGACCTTGCCTTATTTTATCTATACTAAACAAAAACATTGAAGAAACTACATGGAGCAGTTCGAATCGTCACCTCGATCTCGCTCTCCTTGTCGTTCTGATTTGATCTCCAACTCTGGTCCCAACACTAATACTATCTTCCTGCTTCTTGTCTAGCATATCTTTCTTTATATGCTGTGCCTGTGACATAACTTTAGCCAATCAGCAAAGTGGAATCACGACTGACTGACCAGAGTAGGGTAAAATCGGGATAGCCACACTTTTTGAAATATTTTAATATGTCCCAGTACAAAAAAACAAAACATTTTATTTGTTAGACTGGAAAGTAAGTGCTTACTTTGATTTTGAAGTGAAAACTTCTTTAGCAGCGTTGTGCACTTTTTTGGATGGGTAAAAAGATGGACACGTGACCTGATCGAAAATTCGTAAGACGGAAGACGGACATGAAAATATGTGATATAAATTTTCATGTTTGTGTACGATAGCGCAATAAATGATAGTACTTTAATACTGGTTAATAAAGCAATTCGTGCAAAACGATTCCCTAACCATTCCAAAATATTCAAAAATGCACAACATTAATGTTCAAGTTTTCACTTCTGCCGGCACTCCCAGAGTGCAATCCGCTGTTTTTTTTATTGATGAATGGGCTAGCTCTTGACCTCGTGGAAGCGATGGACGAGGTCTTTGATGGGGCGAGCGTACCCAAAAGATGCCTTAAAGTACTGATACTCCCACGCGTCGACGAAACATAACAGGCTGCATGACGCCGGACTCCGGTAGGATGGTGATCGCGAACCAGGCGGGCGTTAGCCCTACCATCTATTTACAAATTAATAAAAAAATAATAAACATTATCTTTGATATTTTCAGAGTATTAGCGATTTTTGCGGACCTCTACATTTTGGGACATCTATCCCATATATGGGATAGTTGCCTAGTCCATAAAAAATACGTTTAATGATTTGCCCGTGTTACTTATGTGGCTGATTAAACGGCGCATTTATATGAAAAGGGTCTAGCCTTTTAATGAAACGGCTGATTAAGCTAGTTGGCTGAGATATTGATATATAGAATATGCTAAATTCACGACTCAATGCATACCACGATCACAAATTCTGTTATCCCAACCACCAGGGTCCCATAAAATATCAACAAAGTAAAATGTCTATTACCAATGATTCCCTTATCCATTATTTTACCATAAGGAATGGTCTTTTTGCAACAAACGCGCGGTCTAAACGATAAAGTGGTATTAGCTTATGTAAATGTTGTAATTACTGTTTGTTAATTATCATGTTAGTTTTAAATGGCGGCTGTGCTAGACAAATAGATAATGTGAGGTCTAATAGAGAACTTAATATTGTGGGAAATTAGCTGTTGCTTAAGGCTGGAATTAAGTCTTTGTCAGAAAATGCCTTCGTTCGGTTTTTTATGTATTTTTAGCTTGAATTTCAACCACCGGAGTAGCCACTAACGTTCACTCTCCTGAAAAGTCATCGTCATCTGCCTAGCCTTTTTCCCAACTATATTGGGGTTGGCTCCCAGTCAAAACAGATTCAGCTGAATACTAGTATTTCACGTGGAGTAGCTGCCTACATAAGCCTCCACAACCCATGGTAACACGATATTTCTTGGCAAGACTGGAGTCAGATTTTCTGGCGTCTGACAATCCGTAACGACTGCCAAATGTCTACAAATGACAGCCAGGACCAACGGCTTAACGTGCTTTCCGAGGCACGGAGGAAACAGGATATGATAAGATGGTCACCCATCCACAGAATGACCCCGGCAAGCGCTGCTTAACCGTGAAGATCGACCCGTGCGACTGTAATTAGCCGCGAGCTCCTCAAATAATAAATAAATATACAACTTCTTAAAAAAAACGACTAAAAAGTTATGACAAATCACATAATAACAAACAAAAACAAATGACTTTTCATGCAGTTTGTTACAGTTTGGCATTTAATTTAGTTCAATCACCGATTTGATGTCACCTTCTTCTTCGTGTCGATGGCACGACAGTTGGTTAGATAAGGGTGGCCCAAAACGTTGCCACCTCCACAGCATCGTTGGTAGCCACACACAGGTCACTCAGGCTGCATGTCTTGGGGCACAGAGGGCAAGATAGATGATGTCGTTGTTGATGTCACCAACTGAGGGATATTGCTTGTCAAGTAAAGTCATTTTTTCGGAACTATTTACTTAGTCGTTTTTTGAGGTCGATTTTTTTGTCATATTTTATTTTTCCAAAATGTATATCAACTTCCCAACATCACCCTAAAATAATATGACCACGCACTTCTGGGACACCATGTATATGTCACAGCCAACTAGCTAAATCCACCGTTTCATTAAAAGTCTAGTATTTTCATTGAACTGTGCCGTTTAATCAGCGACTTATGTGACTTATGTGGGCAAGTCATTAAACGATATTGAACAATAGATGTCACTTAGCTCGCTGAAAAATCGGCACATTTAAATGAAAAGGCTAGGCAGCTAATTAAACGGTTGATTAAGCTAATTGGCTGCGACATTATATGCTCAGTTTGACCACAGTCTCACCTGATGGTAAGCGATGATGTGTTCGACTTTAGAGCACGCTTGCCTAGAATGAAAAACTTTGTTTAGACAAAATCGCAAAGTTCACATCGCTGTCAATGGGAAAAGTGCCAAAAACATTAGCAGCTGGCAGCGATGTCACGCTGCACTCAGCGTGCCATTGCAAAGCATCAGCAGGCCTAGACAAAAACTTTTCTGTAGCGTTAACGTGAGACGCTGACGACAAAATGTATGGGAATGACATTAGGTGTGGAAAGGTAACGTCATCACCTTTCACACAAAAGTTTTTTGTCTAGGCCCCCAGTATTATCAATTTATCGTTAAACAAATGCAGTCTTTGGCCAAAAAAGGCCAGCCCTCTGGTCACGTGAAGAGTTGACTAACTTAAAAAAAAATAAGAAACCTATGAAGTTTGAAGGAGACATTTATGTCAACGAATATCTAGAAATTACATTTTATTTTCGCAATAACGTTGCCAGAGAAAAACTATCGCTTCCCGTAAACTCAAACAAACGTAATTTATTTCACATTTCTCTTTGTAAAAAAACCGCTTTATTTATAGCGGACATAAAAACGTAATAAATAACAATTTTCGAAGGCAACACGCTGCTATTTATCTAGAAAAGAAAACATAAGACTACTTCTGCCTATATATTACAACTATGTGACATTTCAAAACGATAATACTACAGTATATATCAGATATCGATCTCAAAATACGAATAAAACACATAAATTGTTATTGAAATAGCTTTACAGGCAATCATAAAAATATGATGGAATTAAACAATGCGTTATGGATGAAAATAAAGTTTATATTTAGCTTACGTTAGGTTAGGATATAATTCACAATCATTAAATGCCTTCAGGCCATCGTGGCTGCTACAAGCTGAAAGGAACCAGCAGGAAACAAATTATTATATTTCAGGATTTACTTAATAAATTAATAGTTGGAGTATTTGTAAGTAGGTATGTTCACATACCTACATAAATTAATTAATTTGCAAAATAGGGACATGGTATGAGTACCATGTTCCTGTTTTGCAAATTAATTAATTTGTGCCTTTTAGTAGTATGGTAGTGTTATTCTAGGTACATTGTCCTAACATACAAAATTATTCAATGGATACCAAATATTGTAAAACATTTATTTTAAAAGAGTAGCTATGGAGTTTCTTATCCGTACTTTTCCATAATAATCCTTTGCCAAGAGACAACTAGTCACGATGTTTTTTTCAACTATAAATCATTACGTTCAAAAGAGCATTTTATCTGAAATAAATGAATCGATTTAGACTTTAAGACTGTAGTCAAAAAAGAGGTTTTTTAAGCTGCGGACTATCTACCTCTATTCAGAAGTATGAGGTTCAAAATTTTTGTATAGTAATGACAAAAAAGTTACTCGATGAAGATATTGAAAAGCTTAATAGAACTGACACCTTTTTTGGCGCCAAACTGACAGGCCTATATAAAACCATAATAAAGTGATAGCCTAGTTATCCAGTATGGTGTAATATTATTGTCGCTTAATATTCAATTTAAAACATAAAAAGTATCAATTACAAACGACGTCGTATCGTGAGTAATATTGTAATCGCCACGCCTTGTAGCCCGAGGCTTAAAACAAAGGTGTACTTTCGAATAGATATAGTATTCTTGAGCCAATAGCTTAAGTGCAATTAATTAAACTTTACTACAATTATGAGCATATTTCGCGTGATTAAAGAACTTTGTGAAACGAACAGCGCCAAACATTTTCCTACATAATTTTTTGGAAGGTTAATTTATATGATTTAATATATTTATTTTTCTGATTTATTAGACATCTAAAATCATGTTAGTCAGATTACTTGGGGTCTGGGTATATTCAACCCCATGACTTAATGTGAACTAAGCTAAAATGAAGACCAAAATCCTCATATCATTAGCTAATGAAACAAAGCTGTGATGCAGAAAACAACAGCTTCTGCCATCGGCTCGATAAATCGAAAAATTATCCTGTATAAAAATGTACCTATCCTATGTCCTTATCATAGTGGTTGGATGTTGTGTCCTTGGCCAAGAGAAGCCACTTTTATTTATAAAGATTGTTTGGTCCTATAAGCAAACGCAGAGTTTTAAATGCATGAATTATTACTCTCATAAATTAAAGAGTTTCCCAAATTCAGTCGTTCCGTAATTTGGCATAACGTATGCTAAACATATTATTCGCCCGCTATGTCAGTAAAGTCTATGTTGTTGACGCTGACCTTTAATTGGTGTAACCTTTCCTTCTCCACATAAATTATTGCTTACTTTGGAGAATCATGATGGTGATCGGGATCTATGCAGTTGTTTGTTGATTGTTGTCAGTAATAATTATTTCCATTAACAAACAATCAGCAGTTTGTGAGCAAAGGTAGATACCTATTTAACACTACCTTTATTGCAACCTGCACAAACTTGCCATACAATGTTGGTGTATTTATAACCAACTTCAAAAACTAACTATGAATAAAAAAAACTCTGAACTAACTAAAACTAAAAATAATCTAAAACATGGCGTCGAAAAATTTCTCCGCATCGCAGGCCACTGGTAATGTAGGTACCCAAAAGGCTGGCAGCATTGCCACGTTGTATGGCAATGCTTATCCTTTGTCCGAGGTAAAAGCCAGCCCTTGGGTCACGCTAAGTGTCAACTAAACGTCTTGTGTCAAGTAATGAGCACTCGGATACCACGACCCGAGAGTTTCAACCCCAAACGGCTCGAAAATGTAACTACCATGTTGGTTAATTCGATTAATTATATTATTTTTTTTCGATATAATATATTATTATTCCTAGATCAAACATGTTAAATGAATAGCGTTAGGTAGTTTAAAAGAGGAAGAAAGAGCTTTAGTTCTCAAAATATCAGATTTTATACTAACAATAGACAAAACATCGCGTAACGTCTCACGCACTTCCTTTTATTGTCACCAACAGAAGTGTGCTTGTCAAGAAAAATAACGTAAATATAAATAACAAATAAGATATACAAGTACAAGCCCTCATAAAATCACCTGGCGTTAATAATGACGTACAGATGTCCTTTATTAATTAAATAAGAGATAATCCTAGTGTCATGGCGCTTGATAAAATAATCCTACTCGGAATTAAGAATTATAAGTTCTTGGAGAATGATGTAATTAAGAAATTGTTTGTGTATGTTTGTTTTGGTACTTAATTAACTAGCAACTTTGAATTAAACAAGAAAAAAGTAAGCCCAAGACTAAAATCACTGCAGCAAAACTGAAATCGCGAAAAAAAAAATCGACTGTCCCGTACATTTCTGTGCGCATAACTTGACAAAATGTACTGAACAGCTGATTTTTAATCCCCATTTCCCATACACAGTAAAAGTTGTTCATAATGATTAGTACAATGACCCCTTAAGACGTATTACGCGTTTATTCTGTTACACGTTGTATAGGGATTCAAAAACAATACATCTGCAGACACGATATTCGCAACTATTTGCAAGTAAAGCCACAGCAAAAACTGACAAAGTTACGTAATTGAATAACTCCATAAAAGGTCCACACTTAGGATGATGACTAGCAACCAATAACATAGGAATTAGCATGTTCCTCCGTTTGTACGTAATGTTTTAATGCAAATCGTAGGTTTTATTAACTTTTATAGTTATAAAAATATGACTTCAATTTAAGTAAATAAATTGTGAAATGTGCAAATTATTTTGTGATGCATTTTATGCCTCGTAAATGAACACAAGTTATATGAAATTTAATTTATTTATTTAATTGAATGCCCTTTGCGTTCCAGGGTTGCGGTAACTCTTTCGAACAAATTCCGGAACAGAGGTACAGGCGCACAGACTCTGGTCTCGTAATTTTGTAAAGACTATGATATGATGAATAAGATATGATTTAATCAATTATTGCTCGTGATCTCTCCAAGAATAGAAAACTTTAGTCAGACGTGGACGGTCGAAGTCAACCATTATCAACCTTAATTATTTATTGTACACCAAAACAACTACTAAAAAACTGATAATAAAGTTCTTCGAGGAATCGAATCCGCAACGAAGTGTTCCGACGGAGAACCAAAGTTGTCGACGCTGCTCACAGAATAAGCAAGCTGAAATGGCAATGGGCCGGCCATGTTAGCCGTAGAACCGAAGACCGGGAGTTGGGTAACGTATGGTGAGATGCCCTCATGCTAGGTGGAGCCATGATCTTTGCAGAGTGGCTGGTAGCAGCTGGATGTGAGTTGCTGGGTTGCTGAAATTCCAATTGAAGAGACGTGCACTAGGAGAGGCCTATGTACAACAGTGAACTGCTATAGGCTGGTGATGGTGATGATGAATTCATACATAAAGGCGAGCGTAACTAAAATTTGAGGTTTCTCCCAGCAAACCAATTGAGAGACATATCCTAAATAAGGGTAGAGTTCGAATCAATAATGTTCACATCCCACTGCTAGAACACAGGCCTCCTCGCAATGAGAAGTGGTGGGTCTAACCCATCACGTGGGCTCTGTTTGTGTCCTTTTTCCTTTCACATTTCACTTACAAATAATTTGTCAAAAAATAATGTCACTTACCTACTAAAAATGATGACAATTTTTTTTATTTTTATTCGGGTTTTGATGAAACTTTACTGTGATTATAGTTTCACATCAGAATAACTCATTTGCTCATTTTTATAAAATAATGTAACAAACTATTTGCAAGTCTAATTTACAAAAAGAAGGTCGAATCGTACAATTTATGCTACCGTAAATACTAACAATTTTTCATAGGTATTGTATTTGTCGTGAAACAAAGAAAAATACTACAAACACATTATAAATTCTAACAATACATTTCTAATACGTAGAACATTGATAGATGGTGCCACGTGAGCATTACACACATTACCCATAGAATAGCGAGCATTTACCATAATAACACCATTAATAGTTGTACTTAGCCTGCCAGGACAAGGACAATGATAAGTTAGGGCACTTCTATACTAAGTTGGTTTGGAAAATACTATTTTGTGTTTGGACACAAAATACCATAGTAGTAAAATCTAATTTTGTTTTCTTTTAAAAAACATCTTGGTATGTTCTAACGTCTGAATAACCTATGGAAATCTTAGTGATCATTTCAATTAAACTGTCGTACACATACTTATGTACGTGCACGTCAAAAATCATAAATATATTTTATATATCAATGACATGAGGTTTTTCAAATCAGTTGCTAAATTCTGAATTGGAGAAAACAGACCTGAACCGTTCATTCTAGTCATTTTTATAATCTCTATTTTTTATATTATTAATAAACCTGCACAGACGCTATTTCAAATCCAATAGACTACCCATCGGAAAAAAGAAAATAAAGAAGATTTTTTTTAAAGGCTTTATTTTTAAAAATTATCATAAAAATACTTACCCCACCCGTGATCTTTGTAATGTTCCAGCCGGTCTATTCTGTTAGTACCTCGCCGTGAAAACAAAGTGACAATTCACGATGAAATTTTATCAGAATAGGACTGCAGAATCCAGATCGAATAGGTGTACCAACACCTTTAATAAAAAAATATTCACTACAATAGGTTATCAGTTATCATGGAGGAACGTCGTAAGTCGCAATTCTAGCGTTCCTAAGATAAATGCTCTATGCGTACTGTTTTTTTTTTAATACGACATGAGTTAAATGTTGGTTTTATCTGCCATGGATATCTCATTGAAGTCAATAGCGTATTATAAATAATTTCAAATAAAGTGTTTGTTTAGTTTTTTTTGGTTGTGCACAGTGAAAGATATGCTATGCTATATAAATAAAAGGTTAATTGATCTGCAAGAGGCAATCATGGAATAAGAGTAGTATGTACTCAGAAGCTAACCATTACTCAGCTTGTACTTTGTAAAGATAAAGTCTAACTTAATATTATAAAATCGCAAAATAGTTTGAAACGTTTGCAAAAAGAAATCCCAGAAAGCACTATCCTATGAAACAAGATTTTCGCTCATATAAATTACAACCAGCGTTACCTAGTTTAAAAAACGACCAAAAAATTGACGTGCATAAAGGTTGTTTACAACCTATAAACATCATTTATCTTAACACGTTTCGGTCAGTGGGGCGGAAGGTGGTAAATAATAAAACTTAAGTACCTAAGTATATTCCACAAAAAAGAGATGTCAGCATAGCAGACAGAGCCTGTTAGGGCCAGAGCCTGCCAAAGTTGCGAAATTTGTTCGAAAGAGTCACCGCGGCCCTGGAACTCAAAGGGCGCTAGGAGGAACATAGGAACGGTTTTTAGTCAGTAAGAGTATGACACTCCCTCCCGCTCCGCCCAGAGCGGAAGGAGCCACTTGATGATATAACGTCCTTAAAAAAAACCTAAATTGTATGTTTACTTAGGTACGTGTACATGAAAATAGAACATTTTTTTATACTTATATTATATACAACAAAACAACAACAAAACTTAAAATAAGGTTTAAAATATTATTGCATAGGGAAAAATATCTTCAAATTATCTACAGCACAACCTTTAAGCCAAAGATAAGACAAAACAAAAAAAGCACACACCGACAGAGGCAGAATGCAGCAGTATGTATTGAAGTGTCAAAGTGACAAGTGTCCGTCGCACGCGCAGATGCGCGGCCAATCGCCACGCGTTCGGAATTTAAAAATTGGCCGTTCCTCGCGCTCTTCGAATTTCGAACCTCAACGTGTTTTGTTTTTTCAAGTGAATAAACATGGTTTTAAGATGTTTGCTGAAGAATTCGATAGTTTATTATGTGTTATAGCAGTAATATGATAAATTGTATTGCAATGATTACCATTAATGTTAATTTTTAGTTGTTTTGTGGGTTGGCAACATGCTGGATGGACATTTAGTTTTTCTTGCTAAAAGTTCATCGGAGTATGAATCAATTTTATGTGAATAATGATCGTATGGAACATGGAACAGTATAAAATTAACACATAGTAACTTTCCTATAAAGTTACTATGTGTTAATTTTATACTGTTCCATGTTATTATTTAAAATATATATATTTTTTTTTGTTTTTTTTATTTATGAATGGGCTAGCTCTTGACCTCGATCACGCCTGATGGAAAGCGATAGATGAGGTCCATGATGAAAGCGAGCGTGCCCAGAAGATGCCCTGAGGCACTGGTACTTCCACGCGTCGACGAAACACAGCAGGCTGCTTGACGCCGAACTCCGGTGGGAGGATGGTCGCGAACCAGGCGGGTGTTAGCCCTACCACCGCAAGGGAAGGATTGGTCAGTCTTATAAGGTGTTAGGTGAGACTGTCCAGGATGCGCCGAGCGCTCGGTTCAGTTGAGTGTCTGATGGAACAAATTGCGCTACACGAAATATTTTGCTTTAGACTCCTAGCATCGTCGCGCCTTGGAACCTGTTCTTTGAAATACCATTTATTTAGTAAGCACCTGATGTCCAAAGCAACGTAGGTAATTTTTTTTTCACTTTTCTGATCCTAACTAATCCCTACCATATTAATATTATAAATACGAATGTAGCTCTGTTTGGCTGTTATATTTTTACGCTAAAACGGCTGAACGGATCGTCATGAAATTTGGCAAATTTATAGACTGTGTTAATCAGAAGAACATGCTATTTTTTACGCGATAACCGATATCCGCGTGGGTGGAGCCGCGGGAAAAAGCTATTGTTACTATAAATGCGAAAGTGAGTTTTATCACTTCAAGTTTAAACGGCTGTACGAATTTGGATGAAACTTGGCACTCGGGTTAATCATGTTCTGGAATAGAATATAGTAAATGTTCATCCCGGGAAAAAGTTACTTAGGGATAATTTTCAACTTTTGACGCCGCGCCGGCGGAAACGCGGGCAGCAGTAAGTGTAGGAATAAAACCACTTGGTACGCGTAGGTTTAATTTTTTAACCGACTTCAAAAAAAGGAGGAGGTTCTCCATTTAGTTGTATTTCTTTTTTTTTGGTTTTGAGTTTGTTACCTCATAACTCCATCATTTATGAACCGATCTGAAAAAATATATTTTTTATGTGAAAGGATGTAGGTACTTTCCAATTAGTCCCATAGAAATTTCACTATAATCGGTTTAGTAGTTTGGTTTTGAAATCAAATAGCTGGAAACATATGTCTTCCATGTTAACAAAATAGCGTATTTTGTTTTCCTGTGAATTTCAAGAAGGGTTGTTAGAACGGTGTGGGGTACCACTAAAAAGTGAAAAATAAATAAAAACTTATTAAAAAAAACTACAACCGACTTCAAAATAATAAAAAAACTACAAAGTAAAAAACACTTTATTTTCAGAAGTCGGAGTCAAAACCTAAAACTAAATTAAAGTTATTTTATATTTTTACCGTTCATTTTTTTGTAAAAAAAAGTTTTTTTAGAACAAAAGATTCATACAAATCTCTTCACACGAGCAGAAGCAAGTATTGTATACAAATCAAACTAGGTACTGCCCAAACATCCAAAATTTAAAACCCAACATAAACCTAATGAAACACTGACATATATAATAAAATAAATACAAGGAAATGTTTTCAAAGATTACATTTTGAGCGACAAAGTAATGAGTTTGAAAAATATGTTTTCTAATAAATGCAAAATAAATATAGGCTACATTTAATTGTACTAGTCTAAGCTAGTGTACGTAGGTACAGTCGACAGAAAAAGTTTATGTGACCAGCGTAATGGTAGGTACTGACTCTGGTAAAATATTTGGAATATGAAATGTCAACATGATTTGATTTTCGCGATATTTTTTTGTGTTTTCGAAAAAGCGCGATTAAGCTTGAAAATTATAAATATTTTCTTAATTAAAATTCAGTCACAAATACGCACAAATTAAGATCTATTCGCGTATGTTTATTCCACATGCGCACACACAGTGGTTTTTGAGATTCTGCAAAACGTTACTGTAGCATGAAATGCAATATCTCGAAAACCTGAAGCACAAATTATATTTTCGGCACACATTTATGCACAAAAATAAGCTCTCTGCCCTTGCATTATATTTCTCTCTCCGATCATTCGTTTAGAATTTTCTACTGGAACAACGTTACCCCAGCAGGAACCTTTTTCCGTTTTTTCCAAAACCGCTCAAATTTTATATAATATGGAGCACATTTACAGCAGATTACGCAATAATTGTACGTTTCACTCATATCACTCGAGGAGTCACTTTCCAGCTGCAGTAACGAACTCAACTGTCTACTATTTTTATTATTCTATTATCAGCTATTCTTAAAGGTATTTTCTGCCTTACAATACAGTGGCCATTAAAAATCTATTCGATTTACATAAACATTTATGAAGAACATCTTAACGACAATGTCTAGGTAGTTCTTTTAATGTATATTTTGCAACAATAAAATGTCTAAAAATGTCTTCATTCTGCATACAATAAATATTAAATTACAAACAAATTAGATTGTCCTCAGTAAAATGTCTAGATGGCCAACCAGTGGACACACAGCCTAACTTCCACAGTAATTATAACGGGTGATAAGGACCATGACTATTATGTCTATTAAGAGCCATGTACCCTAAACACCGTATCTGCAGGGTGTTCCAGAATTGCGTGGTCATATTTAAGGGTGATATTGGGTAGCTGATATATATTCAGGAAAAAAATAAAAACAACAAAAAAATCTTTTGTCAATGACTTTTCAAGCAGTTTGTTACAGTCGATGGCATTTACTTTAGTTCAGTCTCAGATTTGATGTCACCGACTGCATCAAACTGCTTGAACAGTGATTTATTACTTAAAATAGGAATATCCTATTAAAAGTAAAAAAAACAAATCACGGTCGATTTTTTTTGAAACAGGCACTTTTTTGGATTGCTATTTTTTATTTAACATATATCAGCTCCTTTACACTACCCTTAAAAATGACCACGCACTACTGGAACATCTTGTATATTTTAACTGCAGATATTAACACATAACTCTATTATTCTCGTCAAAACCACGTTATTTTTACCTCTTTTTATTTACCCAAGTATTTATTACTGTCAATTTGTAATTTGTTTATTAAACCTTGATCAAGTCAGGACAAATTATAATAAAAAAATTGATCGGTCGATAATTGTTGGGTACGTGCACGCATGATTACTGGCAATTGTAGCTGGCAATTGTTTTATGTTGTGTTGCTTGAAAATAATGTAACTGTCTTTGTTTATCTGCAAATGAAGGATAACTGACAGCTGTCTGTTATTATTTTTACGAAACTTTGTCACATGTCAAAAGTTTGATCAAGTGTCAGATCAGAGTTGGCTGTCAAATTCCACAAATAGGCTGTTATGATTGGTTTAACGAAATAACAAGTCAATCAGCACGAGTATTGACAACAACACGAATTGGAGTGAGTCTTGTGAAAACTATTACGTAAGGCCAAAAAAAGAAATATTGCAGATAGGACTGAAAAGATTCAAAATATGTCTTTTGAACGCATTGTCAATTTTAAAATTGTATTTTACCACTATGAAGTTAAAATAGGAAATCAAATAACACTAAAAATCTTCATGCTAAAACGTAATTGGATATTAGCACCCCAATTGTGTGTCAGTGTCAATCATAATTCGAAGGATATTAATTTTAATTCATGGCATCATTTATGCTTGTAAAAATTTGTCTGCTCGATAACGTAAGCAACGCAGCAGATGCCTAAAGTCATTGCCGGCTGTCACCGAAAACCAGCGTTGTGGTTCTGCCTTCCAAACATATAGCATTATGCTGAGCGATGGCCGTTTTGCGCGAATATGACGTATATCTTCGCATATGGTGAAGGTTATATTCCTTTTCATAGTATGCGTCATGCTTGGCGCAAATTCTTTTCTTTCTATTTTCTGATTATACAACTAAGCCCCTCGGAATTCCGTACGTTGGAAATTGCAATAACTCATATACTGGGTATAAAAAAATTAGTTTCCCATATAAATATTGTGATCAGTTGATGACAATTTTATATGGGAGACAAAATTTTTTTTTTTGGAATTGACTATGATTTTCTCGGGGAAAGTTGTTCATTTACATGGGCAGAAGTGGCTCTTAAAGTTTGCGCACTGGGAAAAAGTACCCAGTATAATCAATAACTTGTTCACATCTTTATCAACAAACCATCCATCCCAATTGTCATATTTATTGATTTACTAGATACTTGATCATTTATTAATGAAAACTCTATTCACAAATGCAGCTATAAACAATAAAAAATGAATTCACACAGAAGCTAAAAGTGTTACAAATTCAAACTTAATTTGACGTTTAAAAGACACAGGCTTCAATGAATCAATCAACTTGAAACATCAATTAAATGATTGATTCAAAATTTATTCGTCCGACCACCTTTATTAAAATTGAATATGCCATAAATAAATGCTCCCGACTGTACTTTGCCAACACTAATAATGCAAATTCCGCGTCAAATGGCAACTCGTGAAAATATGTCAGTTAATTGCATGCAATTAAAGCTTATGAAACATAGCCATGTTATGTGATGGAAAGCAGATTATAATATGAAAGTTGGTTAATTTTTTGTCGGGACTCGGGGTAAGATTTTCTTAAAATTTTAATCCTTTGGCTGCCTACCAGACTTCCACTACCCATTATCTGGGTAACACGATATTTCTTGGCAAGACTGATTTCAGATTTTCCGGCTTCTGACAATCCGTAACGACTGCCAAAGATCTACAAATGACAGCCGGGACCAACGGCTTAACTTGCTTTTCGAGGCAAGGAAGAATTTTGATATGTTAAGATGATCACCCATCCACAGATCAACCTCGGCAAGCATTGCTTAACTTTGAAGTTCGATCCGTGCGGATGTTATTATTTAGCCAAGAGCTCTTCATAAAGCAAAATGTTTGTTGGAGTCATTTAACAATATTGCTTAAATGATAATTGGATGCATGTTAGGATCTTAATCCTTTCGATTTCGTGAAGCAATCAAATCAAAGAAATGATAATGATAAATAATGACATTGATGTTAATACGAGTTCATCAGTTTTATCAATCATTTTTTTATAATTATTGATTGGCTCGCGTTTGACCACTATCTCACCTGATGGTAAGCGATGATGTGGTAAAAAATGGAGCACGGTTTTTCGACCATAGAATCCTTTTGGTCACTTTTTCCCAGTAACGATGCGGTACGAGCGATGCGGAAGAACTTTGTATGCCTTATGGGCACTTTCTACCTCTTGCTTGCTCATACTATATTCATTATTTTGTATTAATTGTAAATCAATTTATTTATAAAAATTTATGCACTAGTAAAACACTTTATAAAGGCGGACTGGCATTTTCGTCCAGTCGACCTTACAAAAAAAAAAGAATCTAATAAATTGACTCCAATAGACCACTAGTACGGTAAATGACATAATAACTAAGCTACTTAGCATACAAATTGTAGGTATATCTTTTGCATAACAAGACAGCTATGTGAAGATTGTAATTATACGTTGTTTTCTGCGTGTAAGTCGTAAAAATACCGGTGATATAAAAATTATTTACTACCGTAAACTGCAAGTAGAACAGTAAAACCGATGCCAGCCTACCTTCCCTGAGGAATTCTTAGGAATTTTGTATTTTCTACACTAAATGAGAACCATATATATTATATGTATTTCGATTGAAATGATCATCATCATCATAATAGCCGAAAGACGTCCACTGTTGGACATAGGCCTCCCCCAAATAGGGGGGGGGTCGCCATAATCGCTACGCTTGGCAGGCGGGTTGGCGATCGCAGTGTAGCTGTAGCAATGCACCTACAGAGACTGCTGCTGCCCATTCTCTGGTGAGTCCCTTAGTCACCTCTTACGACACCCACGGGAAGTGATGGGAAGGTGCTATTCTTTTACGTCCGACACCATACGGAACCATACGGAAATGATATTGATGGTAATAGTGAAAAATTCTACATTTCTGACGGTAAACAATGAATTGAATGTTGTATGATTCTTCAGAAGTAAACTATTCAAGTATTGCCCCCTGTTTTTTATACGATTATTCTTGGCACAATGATTATTCTTTGACGTTCGGCACCATACAGAAACATGACGGAAACAGAGTTATTAATTAATGCTAAAATGGATGTTTTGTGTCCGACAGGGTCCATAATTGTTTCTCTATATTAAATGATAAATGATAAATGATATTAATTTTGTAAGTAGGTTAAACATAACACTTTTACACGTCAATATTTTTTGGTCATTTTAAGCTAGATGAGGCCGGTGTTTCCTAGCTGACTACCCTGAGAAGAAACACCGAAACACCAAGGTTAATGTCTGAGCTATCTATTAGCCGTAGAACCGACGACCGTTGGGGTAGACGAGTTCTTGAGTGGAGACCGCGAATCAGCAAACGTAAGGTGGGACGCCGTCATGCTAGGTGGAGTGACGATCTTGGCAGAGCGGCTGGTAGCAGCTGGACGAGAGTCTGTTGCCGGAAATCGAGTTGTTCAGTGAATGGCGTGCACTAGGAGAGGCCTATGTCCAGCAGTGGACTGCTATAGGCTTATGATGATGATGATGATAATGATGAATAATATATTACACCTGTATGTGTATATTAAAGATTGTAATAACCATTCAAGATTTATGTAAGGAACGTTACGCTGTTTTGTGTAAAAGTAACTTTGTTTAAGGGCTAGCAGACAGAGGGCCAATCAATTCGCATCTCAATCGCAAATTGTCAATAATGTATGAAAATTAAGGTTTTTTTTGACAGTTTGCGACTGACATGCAAATGCGATCGGTGTTTGAAAACTAGAAGAATTGGCACTCCAAATATCCGCATCGCTTTTAGATTTTCAGCATCGAATGCATGTTTAGACAAGACAAAGCAAACGTATTTTCTGTTTAGGGTACCGAATTATTATTATAATTACTAGCCCGTACTGTCCCACTGCTGGGCAAAGCCCTCCCTCCATTCCTTCCAATGCTCACGGTGTTGTGCTTCATCATTCCAATTCGTAAGGAAGACATCCAGGTCATCCCGCCATCTGTCGTCGCAGTCGCAGTGCCCCTATGAACCGATTTATGGCTAATTATAATATAATCCACAATAGTACCAACACTGACATCTTTGCCGACACTTTTTACCAATTCCGTAAAAATCTTATGATCCCCAAACATACATAACATTTTGATTACGTTTATTGCAGTCGTATTACGTTTTTGTGTTTTTCCTATAGATTGTCTTCATGATAATTATGGTTCGTAACTCTTATTCATCAATAATTGTTACAAAAACTGATTTGATTACAAAAAGGATCTATTTTGAGGTGGATAAACCAAACTAAACTATGGTTTGGTTTATCCACTTTAAAATGGATCTTTTTTTTATTAAAGTATGTATAAGCTGTGTACTTCTTTAAGTGACAAATTCACCATAATAACAGATAATATGTGTATTCCTTTATGTAATATGTTTTTAGTGAATAAGTCGTTGGAGTACCTTATATAAATAAATAAATAAATCTCCTTCGTGAATATCGAATGAAAAATGAAAAATAAAACTTATAAGATCACTCGTGTGCGTCTTTACGTCTGTCACAGCCAATTTTTCAAAAGCCATTCAAGCTTAGTTTCATAAAAATCGACCTCACAGAAACCCAATAACACTTCGCAAATTCATTCACTCCTATTGCCGCCATATTATGGTGGGTGGCAGCTATAATCGTACGAGTAACAAGCGATGCCTGTCCGACATGCGAGCATTAACGACCAGCACAGGTGTAAGCTCAGACCTTTATTTTAGTACGTTAAAACTTATTAGTTGAAACGTTATCGTAGTTCTGTGAGTGATGGCGCTGCCGTCAAAGCGGTGGCTTGAGAAATAATGCCGCCTAACTTGGTAGAGTCAGCAAAAAAATCATTATGTATTGTTTAAAAATCCATCGACAGAATCATTGAAGGAAGTAAAAGATAGACTCCTTACTTTTCTAATTTTTGCTAAGATTAAAAAATATATATGTCGCAGCCAATAAGTTTAACCAGCCGTTTAATTGGTTGCCTAACCTTTTCATTTAAATGCGCTTTTTCAGTGACCTAAGTGACATCTTTTGCTAAATCGTTTAATGATTTGTCCATGTGACTTATGTCGCTAATTAAACGGCGCAGTACAATGAAAAGGCTAGGTTTTTAGTGAAACGGATTAAGCTAGTTGGCTGCGACATTATGTTATTATATTCTTAAAATTTTATAAATAAACCTTACTTATGTCAGTTACCTACTTTTAAAGGAAAAAATCTTGTATATTTGACCGGTTTTCTCCATAAAAAAAAACATTCGGTTCTGCTCACTAGCTAAATAGTTATATATTATAATATTTCCAAACATTTATTTTCTTGTAAATTGAAAAACACCATATTTCGAGCTGAAAAATTTCAATTTGTATTTATTATTATAAGAAGTAGTAGTATAGTATTTTGTATAACTAATTAAATATCGTAATATCACATCACATAACTATAAAATACTTGATGCTTAGATTATCTTAGTTCTAACTAATACCTACGTCAGAAGGTATTTTTAAATTATGAGGGAAAATAAAATAAACTTAAACGTTAACAAAATGTTTTCATAACGCCTCATCCATTCTATCATAAGTAGTAAAAATTAATCGCACATTATAAAACCATTAGACAAAGCTATATTATTTTTTAATAAAAATAATTACAACAACTAAGTAATTCTAGAAGCCTTCTAAACAAGTGACCTTTAGTAATTTCAACATAATAAACATACTATAAAAATATACGTTTTTTTAATACTAATTAACATATCGTTTATCCATATGTCCGTATGCGACAGAAAAAACAAAAAAAAAAACGAAAATAAGGTTTGTTTTTTATTGTTTTGCAGTCGTTACGCGATAAGAGTTGAAGTTGGACAAACCGGACCGATTTCCTGCCGGCTTGTATGAACGGTTCTGCTCATACAATAAACTTGCATCATTTACATTCAAAATTTCACCTTTAAAATGTATTTTATTGGATATTTATTTGAACTCTAAATATCTATTTACATGGTCACGATGTCTATCTAATTGTGGTAGGCAGAGAGAATTGAAATGAGCGGTTTAGTTTGTAGATTTATGAACTTTTAAAATTGACTGATGATACTCTGTGAAATAAGTTTGAATCCAATTTATTTTTAACGATTATTAAGAGAAGGTATTTTTTATAATTATAAAGCAATAATTTATACATTTGTTACCATAGTATCTTGTGTACAATCGTGTTAAAAACGTATTTTTCAAGAAACACGTAGGATACCATCGAAAACTCGTACAGCTATTTTATAGCCCACCTATTTTTCTGTAAAAATAGCAAAAACAGAACTGTGCAAATTGGTGTTAGTACAAAAACGGCTTCAAACAACATTTAATCGAATTTATTATCTAATTTAAGTAACATTTAAAATATCATTAAGGGTAATAATGTAATAATTAAGATAAGAAGTGCTAACAATTACAGGCCACTTACACTTTTGTGTGCCACATTCATTTTCTAAGTGTGTTCATGCAAACTTGCAATTATGTAAGTTTCGATTTCTGCGAGTAAAGTTTAAGTTATACTTAAGTACTAATTATGTATTGTTTCAACCCATTTCGGATGCTTTCTTTGCGTTATAAATTTTAAGTCTTCTTTATTATAAAAATGTTGCTTTTGGCTACGTCAAAAACTTTTTCACAAAAAAAGAAACCGACTTCCAAAAAACACTACAAAGTTTAAAATAACTTTAATTTCGGAAGTCGGTGTCAAATAACGAAGAAGCAACCAAAAACACCTTTTTTTGTGAAAAAGTTTTTTATTTTTCACTTTTTAGTGGTACACCACACCTAACAACACCACTGGAAAGTCGCAGGAAAGCAAAAGTACGCAATTTCGTATACATGGATGATTTTTCCACATATTTTTTTCAGCTATTTGGATTTAATAACCAAACTACTGTACCGATTTTAATAAAATTTCAATGGGACCATTTGGTAAGTACACCCTTTCCAACAAAGAATTTTTCAAATCGGTTGGCAAGCGACGGAGTTATGCCCGAACAAACATAAAAAAAAAAACAAACATCCGAATTGAGAACCTCCTCCTTTTTTAGAAGTCGGTTAAAAAGTCAAAGTCAATTAGTTCATTTCAACTAGAGTCATCATCTGCCTAGCCTTTTCCCAACCATATTGGGGTCGGCTCCCAGTCAAACCGGATTCAGCTGAATACCAGTATTTTACGTGGAGCGGCTGCCTACCAGACCTCCACAACCCATTAACTGGGTAACACGGTACTTCTTGGCAAGACTGATGTCAGATTTTCTGGCTTTTGACAATCCGTAACGACTGCCAAAGATCTACAAATGACAGCCGGGACCAACGGCTTAACGTGCTTTCCGAGGCACGGAGAAGTCTCGGTATGTTAATTTGGTCACCCAACCACAGACCAACCCCGGCAAGCGTTGCTTTACCTTAAAGATTGGTCCGCCCGTTATAATTTAGCCACGAGCTCCTCATTTCAACTAGAGTACAAGACCATTAAAAAAAAATGCAGTTTGAAAATTAAATAATAATAGTGACTCTAGTAGTTCATTCGCAAAAGTAGATTCTTATGGAGAAGAATGGACAAGAAACTCCATAGTTACTCTTTTCAAATAAAGGTTTTACAATATTTTGCATACATTAATCAATTGATAATAAGTGAGGACGACGCACCCCAAATAACACCACAGTACTAAATAGGCTAATTGATCACATTTATTTTAGCTGTCTTTGCTCTTCTTTACCTACCTTTCAAGTTATGGCCCAATTTCACTTGGTCGTTAGCCTGTATTCGGGTACTAGAAAGGGTTTACTCGGTTCTGGGCACCTGAAGCATTAATTACACTGTTTAACGCACCGAAATAAATGCAGGCTAATGATTACAACTACAAAGAGTGGTTCGAATGAAATCGAATGGATGAAGCTGAACGAGATTGTGCGAAGATGGGCGTACTCGACTTCGTTCATTTACCCGAATGCCATAGGCAATTGAACTCTCGAGAACGACCAAGTGTATTTGCGTTTTAATTTTAAATCATATAAAAAAAAACAACAAAAATGAAACCGAAACAGACTTATTGTATCAAAAATGAGAGGAACTTAAAAAAAAATATTATTTAATCAACAGCAATAAAACTTTGTGCTAAAGGAGCTCGTGGCTAAAGAATAACAGCCGCACGGGTCGCTCTTCGAGGTAAAGCAACGCTTGCCAGGGTCGGTCTGTGGATGGGTGATCTTTACATATCGAGATTCTTCCGTGCCTCGGAAAGCAAGTTAAGCCGTTGGCCCCGGCTGCCATTTGTAGATCTTTGGCAGTCGTTACGGATTGTCAGAAGCTAGCAAATCTGACACCAGTCTTTCCAAGAAGTACCGTGTTACCCAGTTAATGGGTTGTGGAGGTTTGGTAGGCAACCGCTCCACGTAAAATACTGGTATTCAGCTGAATCCGCTTTGACTGGGAGCCGTCCCCAATATAGTAGGGAAAAGACTAGGCAGATGATGAATAAAACTTTGTGCTAGCGTCTCCATAACTTCTACATGTAATCCTTCTGTTATACTCCTAGATACCCTGGTCTGGCCAACAAAACAATAATAAATCAGGCATCTTCTAATGTCACTCATTCCATGATAGATTATCCATCGCTAACCATCAGGTGAGAAAGGGCTCAAGACTAAATAAAAAAAAGCAAAATTGCAAAATATCGCCGGATCCACCTAAATTTACCGTTCGCTAAAGCAATAAAAATAGTAACTCCAATTCGTTACTTTCATTGAAATAACAAGAAGCTACAATTCAACAAATAGAAAACAAAATGAAAAAACCTCTTGATCGATACCCGTATAAAGCCGACATTATAGAAAAGTCAACACGATTGTGATCAGTCGTATAAACTGTCACACTACGAATATGTATAGATACTAATATAAATAAAATATCTTTGTCTGTGTGTCACGTGCCCTGGCTTTAAGACAAGTCCGGTGAAGCCGACGACAACCCCAAGGTTGACCTGCGAGAGGCTCATTAAATAAAAAAAAAATTGTGTCACGTTTTCTCTGCTATACTGCTGAACCGATCGATCTTCGATATTCGCTTCTTGTAGCGAAGCCCCGAAAGTCTGACAGGCAGTCAGACCATTCTTACCAATGGGCATCATGATATCCATCCAGTACGGGTTGTATGTCTGATAGGTAGTTTATCTATGTAGAACACTCGAATTTGGTGTATCAGAGGGCCAATTTTACTAATTATTAAACATCGTTCGCATTTGCTTGTCAATCACAAACTGCCGAAAAAACCTTAATTTTCATAAATTTTTGACAGTTTGCAATTGAGATGCAATAGCGATCGTTGCTTGAAACTCAGTGTAATTGTCACTCAGGTTAAGCTGGAAGCTAACATAGGAACAGGCGAAATTGCTGATGATGAGCTTGAAAATCGTCTCTCGTTTAAAAAAGTCAGGACCTCATGGTAACTTCAGCATCATCATTTCAGCCCAACTGTCGACCCTTCCTTTTGTCATACTTATTTATTATGGTTATTCGAGGCAGTTTTCGAGGCGCTCGTGTCTAAATCATAAAAGCCGCAAGAGTCGATCCTCGAGGAAAAGCTGAGCTTGTCAAAGATCCATTAGGTTACAGTCGATCGTCGATTAATTACATCAATCGATGGTAAAATGTAATGAACAGCTGATTGTTTTTCTCGATTTCGGGTTTGGTCCCATAGTAAAAGTTGTTCATGATGATCAGTACCATGACCCCTTAAGAGGTATTGCGTTTATTCTGTTACACGTTGTATTTGGAAAAAGGCTTGGCAGATGTATTGACTTCAACTCTGAGAAAAACCGTAACACACTATAATACACCACAAAAGCCTTTGTTTTACTAATAAAATCCATACAAACAAAGTCACGTTGAGAACCTAGTGTCACATAAACCGATCAAAATGAAGAGAATACAATATTAAATACTTCTTACATTTATTAACGGTTTGCGATGATACCCATCTTAATCGGTGACGCATCCTTGAAGGAACGCATGCGTATGGACATGCGCACGCGATTCGAACGGTTTTTTTCCTGTATATTGTATGTTACAGTTCAAGACCGAACTAAGGTGAATCCAAAGACTGGCCGGGAAAGCTTAAGGTCAGAAGGCCTGTTGAAGGAAGCTTTTGTCGTTTTGAATGACTCAGTCACACACAAAGGAAGAAACCCTCAATAAATCTCAATAAAACGAGGTAAAACTGTCAAAAGGTTTGAGACGAATGGATTGAGGAAATGAATTAAATTATAAAGGTTACTATAGTAGGCGCCAGATAAATGAAGAATAACGGTCGTTGACCTTTCCTTAATATCTCTTCGTAGGTACACCCGGACAGTAAATTAGGAATCGTTTTTCATTACTAGAATAGTAAGGATCACAATAGATGTCGATTCAAGACAGCTTTATGTCATTATTTCTGTTTTTGAAATTTAGTGTGTCAATAAATGTAGGTGGGTCAATGACCGTTATTCTTCATTTATCTAGCGCATACTATAGTAAAAGACTGATAATTGCAAATTTCGGATTTTGAAATTTGCGACTAATCTAGACAAATATTGAAAACAGTCATGTCTATTACACCAAAACTGGTCAAGCGCTTCTGGCACACCGGTGTGCCACCCGACGCACGCGTTATTAAACTCTATTATTACTACAGCAAGGTATTTTATAGGATGTTGACGTTTGACAGTTCGGTCCTGCACCGGAATTGCACATGAAAACAAATTATAATTGAGAAAATTAAGACTTATCCCTCTTCCAATTAACTTTCTCTCTCTTCTAACATATTCCTCTTCAGAACTGCTTGTGGCGCTGTTGACTTTCATTCGTCACAATAATATTAAACGATTTGGAGTCATAATCGACTCCAAATCACTATCTGTATGGCTGTGGCATATAATGTTATTTTATTGTATTTTCAACAGATTTCCAAAAAAGGAGGAGGTTCTCAATTCGACTGTATTTTTTTTTTTTTTGTGTTTGTTACCTCATATCTCCGTCATTTATGAACCGATTTGAAAAATTCTTGTTTTATGTGAAAGGATATACTTCTCGATTGGTCCCATTTAAATTTTATCAAAATCGGTTAAGCAATTTGTTTTTTAAATCCAAATAGCTGGAAAAAATATGTGGAAAAATCATCCATGTATACGAAATTGCGTATTTTTGCTTTTCTGTAACTTTCCAGTGGTGTTCTTAGGTGTGGGGTACCACTAAAAAGTAAAAAATAAAAATAAAGGTGTTTGGTTGCTTCTTAGTTAATTGACACCGACTTCCGAAATTAAAATTATTTTGTACTTTGTGGTGTTTTTTTTGAAGTCGGTTTTTTTTTTGTGAAAAAGTTTTTTGAACAATGTTATTGTAATATTTATGTAAATCTATTTTTTGTGTTTGTTTCAGTCCTATACTAACCCAACAAGTATTCAACTGTACCATCAAAAGAAGAATCTGGTTTCTACCTAATGTTCATTACCAGCTTCTATTAGGCACACACTTGCTTTTCCAATAAACTTTAGACACTGGCAGAATAGTCGACATCGGCTTTGCTTGCCATATAAAAATATAGAATAGAATAAAAATTAAGACTTAGGACTTGGTAAAACTTAGGTTGTACCAGCAAATCTTTGAGCATTTGTACGCTCACTCGTATTCCTGATGATTAATATGAGTGTTAAAAACATGTACACGACTTTAGCACTTTCCTTAGTTCGGGCTTTTACAGCCACATAAATGTACATCATATTTTGAACTGCAATGCCTAGAACTGAAGGGTCAAAGTCGTTTCGCTATTCCAGCTTAGGCGGCTGACGAATGACATGACGTCATAATAAAGAAGATCTCTTCATGTGTCAGAATGTTAAAGTCAACAGAAGGTCTGCCCTAGCTACGTGTAGGTACGGGTAGCGGAATTTGTTCGAAAGAGTCAAAGCAAAGGGCATTTTGAGGAACACGGATGGGTTTTAGTCAGTAAGAGTCTGACACTCCCTTCTGCTCCACCCAGAGCAAAAGTCATTTGATGATTTCCCTTCTTTGGAAAAAATGCTCTGGGCTGTTTTTCTGCTCATTCTTTTTTTGAAAATATAACTTTTTTTTTGTTATGCTATTTTTTCCTTAATGTATATCAGGTACCCAATAGCACCCTTATACGACCACGCACTTCTGGAACACCCATAGTTATACCTCTGAGAAAGATCTCACGTGTGCAAACCTCAACGTGTTTTGGGCTAAGGTCATCTATCATCTATCTATCTACTTGATAATTTTGCTATTTTTTCCTTTATGTATATCAGCTACCCAACATCACCCTTATACGACCACGCACTTCTGGAACACCCATAGTTATACCTCTGAGAAAGATCTCACGTGTGTAAACCTCAACGTGTTTTGGGCTAAGGTCATCTATCATCTATCTATCTACTTGATAAGCCATAGCCAAGGTCATTTTGATACCCAATTCAAAATTGAAAACCTTTATTCAAATACATAAATCCACAGCAAAATACACTCACCTGCGTAGTAACTGAAGTAGTTTATTTGAAAAATTTATTTAACAAAAAAATACAACCGACTTCAACCGGCTACAAAGTACAAAATAACTTTAATTTTGAAAGTCGGTATCAAAAAAACCCGGCCAAGTGCGAGTCGGACTCGCGCACGAAGGGTTCCGTACCTATAAAAAAACGGCAAAAAAAATCACGTTTGTTTTATGGGAGCGGGCCCTTAAATATTTATGTTAATCTGTTTTTTAGTATTTATTTTTATAGCGGCAATAGAAATACATCATTTGTGAAAATTTCAACTGTCAACTATTACGGTTCATGAGGTACAGCCTACGGAACCTTAAAAACGAAGAAACCACACGAGCAACACCGACTTCCAAAACAATGACGTAAAAAAGTTGTTGTTGTTTTTTTTTTAACTTTTTAGTGCTACTTTTCAAAAATTCCAACCAGTCCATTTCTATTTACCTGTCTATCACCGAAGTTCTTCATCAGATCCTTACGAAATTTAAATGGGACCATTTCGGAACAAACCTCTTTCGAGTAAAAAAAAATATTTTACAAATCCGTCTATTTAAGATTGAGTTATGCCCGAACATACATACAAAAAAAAAAAATTATGTACACAATTAACAACCGAATTGATAACCACCTCCTTTTCGAAGTCTGCTAAAAACAATAGTTTATCTTTTCTTCTCTTGTGAAATAACGTAAGTATGAGCGAGAAGGAGGGATGGAGCTATATAGGGTAAATAGCTCCATCCCTCCTTCTCGCTCGAACTACTCACGCTTTAACACGTCATGGTAGGACCGCTGGTCACATCGTTGCCGTGTTGTTAATGAGTCAATAAAAAGTAATTTTAAACAGACGAACATAGGCTTTAACGAGAAAAACGGTACTTTACGTAGGTACAAGTTCACTGCTAAAGACTCTATCGATGATCTTGAATATTCATACACCGCATGTGGTACACTGTGGATAAAATTTTAATACCATTGTGGAAAGACAACACATGAGGAATTCGTGGCTAAAACATACGCTCGAAAATCATTACTCTCCTTCTAACGCAGTCGAGTAATAATAAAAGCCGCACGGGTCGAGTTTCAAGGTTAAGCAACGCTTGCTGAGGTTGGTCTGTTGATCGGTGACCATCTTAACATATCGAGACTCCTCCGTACCTCGGAAAGCACGTTAAATTATTACGAAGAAGAAGGAGAACAATAGCTTTCTTCGAAAACTTCATAAGCACTTATAGACTGTTGAAAAGTAAAAGGAACATGGAACAATTCAATAGCACATCTTAATATTATAGGATTCATAGGGTTTTAAAAGACTATAATATAGCTTTGTTTAGAGCATCTGTCTCTCGTCGGCGCTCGAACTGAATGCTGTGACACCAATATTTTATTATTGTGTCTGCTATGATGGTCGTTGAAGGTGTATTCTATCAAAAAATTGAGGATTCAAGAACCTTGGTACAAACTCTATTATGTTTGAAACAATGTTCGCATGCGCATCTGTCAAAAAAGCTTCAGTTTCCCTGAATTTTGACAGATTGCCGCTAAAAACGACCAAAAAGTTCCAAACAAGTCGCTTTTCAAGCAGTCTGATGCAGTTCAATCACAGATCTGAGGCCACAAACTGCATCAGACCGTTTTTAGCGGTCGGGTTTTTTGAAAGTAATTTTATTGATTCCTATATTTTAATGAGTCACTTTTTTTTTATATGCGGGCGCTATTTTGAAAATTTATATAGCACACTACCACGATTCCGACGAATTCAACGACACCTCGTAATTATGTCAAAATCCGTCAAGGCTTTTGGGCTGTAGGGCGTGCCAAAGAAATGGAACATACAAACATACATACGCTCGAAAAACATTACTCTCCTTCTGACGCAGTCGGGTAAAAATAGTAGAATTCGCCCGCTTGTTGCGTTAGCTCCAGAGTCCAAGTGCGTGTCCGTCACACACTTGCCTAGTTTTTTTTCTTTACTATTCAAAGCCCTAGAAAGCGACAGTAATTAATGGTTAACTCTTAATGCCTACTGCATTTATAATTCCACAGCACTTAAATGTAAAACTACAATAGTCTTGATGGAAACGACCTTTTTAGCATTACTATTGTACTAAGTTTAGTCCATATCCAAATTTAGATGACCCATAAATCCATTTTAGTCTGCTCATTTAGTTAGTAGTCTCAAAATTAATAATTCATCACAAATTCCTAGCATAAGTAATAAATAAAACGCGGTAGATAAAAATAAATTTAAAGCAATCAACAAAAGTCAGCAGCATAAAACGTAGACTTTTTGTCTTTGAATTTTAACACTTCAGAAAGCCATTTAAATTGATAAAAGTGCAATTCAATTATCATTGAACTTTTAAATAAAATGTCTTTTGTCTTATTTTATCTACATTCGTATGTAGGTTTTTATCAGTATTGTGTATAGAGCTCGGAATACGGCAGCGTAACGCCATCCATACCAAATAGCTGACCCGCGCAAATTCATCTGCGTCACCGCTCCTATTGGTCGTAGCGTGATGTTATATAACATATAGCCTTCCTCTATAAATGGGGTTTCCAACCCTTAAATAATTTTTCAATTCGAATTTGTGGTTCCTGAGATTAGCGCGTTTAACCAAACAAACAAACAAACACACAAGCTCATGAACTTCATAATATTGTAACTAATAATATTATAAATACGTAGGTAAGTGTGGGTCGCGGGTAGCCGATGGATGCGAAACGCACAGGACTGGTTGTTGTGGCGATCCTAGGGGGAGGCTTATTTCCAGCAGTGGACATCTTACGGCTGATAATGATGATGATGCGATACGTAACTCTATCTGTTTGTAATCTTTTCAAGTCTTAAAGACTGGGGGCCTACCATAAACTTTTAAAATACTTGCCAAGTGCAAAGCAGTTCACCACATCATTTTAAACCTGTCAGGTTTTGTTTTTGTACCATGAGCATTTCTATCAAAATCAACTGTCAACCTGCTATAGTCCGTCCAACGAAAGAGGTTATGCAACTTCTTTTTTTGGACGGACTCTAGTCGCTCACCGGTTCAGGTCACGTGATCGCTGGTTTGCCTGCAACCAGGCGCGCTCATGGTACAAATTAGCACCGACAGGTTATTTTTCGTCTAAAATTGACCTGCTATAAGAGTTCATGGTAGGTAACTGGATTAGTTAAAACTTAACACTATGGCAGACCATGTACTTGACATGGTACTTTTTATCCCGGAAGAAGCTGGTAACTAATAAAATACCTAATAATCAAGTAGCTGGCTTTGAAGTTGCATTACATTGCGGGCTTCCAATGTATAATGTCATCAATTGCTCGATCGCAACCCGCAATGTAATTAAGTTTAACTTTTTCCGTTGCTGTGAAATGTTTGTATCTTTGTTTTCTATGTTTTTTTTTATATTTAAGAATATAATACTTTCCAATTGGTCCCATTGATCAGATCAGATCAGTAAATAGTTTGGTTCTTAAATCAAAATTGCTCAAAAAATAAGTCATCCATGTAAAATGAACTGCTTACCTTGTTTTCCTGTGACTTTAAAGAGGTGTTGTTAGATGTGGAGACGAACCACGAAAAACGAAAAAACTTTTTTTCAAAAAATTACAACCGACTTCTTCAACGTACAAAAAAGTACATGTATAATTTTTCCACATATTGTTTCCAGCTGTTTGTATTTAAAAAAACACACTACTGAACCGATTTTGATTAAATTTGGGACCAATCGAGAATCCTTTCACATAAAACTAAAAATATTTTTCAAATCGATTCATAAAATGACGGAGATTTATGAGGTAACAAAAACAAAAAAAAATACAATCGAATTGCTCCTTCCTTTTTTGAAAACGGTTAAAAATTAAACGCTTGCCTTGTACGAAAAATTTGACAACACCGTCACATGCATTGCTCTGTGGTAAGTTTTTATCAGTGTTCTGTTGTTGTTATCAGTTTCAAGTCGCTTTGGCACCTTCAGGTTAAAAAGATGTTACGCTTAACATTTGCCCTTTTCTATTAATACAGTAATTAGTATCCATAATCTGAGAATTAAAGGTACTTATCTACATGTCTTAATGTGCAGAAATCAACTCGTAGACACCTTTCAAATGAAAGGCATATCAGGTACAAGCGCCTTTAGCAGACATTTCCTTTCTTTTATTAAAGTTTTGCAATTAGCGCTGACTGATATTATAAATTTTATAATACTTACCGGTCATTTATAATCCAAGTGAGAAGTGTGCATGATACTTTTGAATGACCATGAAATAAACCTAATATATAAAACTCTTCCGTTATTGAGTGATTGTGTGACTAAGTCATTGAATTACTGAGTGATTGAGTGACTGAGTGATTCAGTGAGTGATTGAGCGACTGAAAGATTTAGTGGCTGAGTGGCTGAGTGGCTGAGTGGCTGAGTGGCTGAGTGGCTGAGTGATTGAGTAACTGAGTGATTGAAACTCCTCACAATCTAATAAGCCCGATTTGACAGCCGAGTAGAGAGGGATAGTAGATCGCTTTACCACTAAGTGCAAAAGAGATTTATTTCATGTCTCTTTCATACTCACTAGAAAAGCAATGTTTTATCCTGCTGTCAAATTAGGCTTCTTAGATTGTGAGGAGTTTGAGTGACTGAGTGATTGAGTGACAGAGTGACTGACTGAGTGGTTGACTGACTGATAGACAACGCACAGCCTACTGGTCGGAAGCTGAAATTTGGCATGTATGTTCCTTGCGGAGTGTAGGGGAGTACTAAGAGAGGATTTCCCGAAATTTCTACTGGAAAAGGATAAAATGGGATATGCGCGTACGTCGCGGACAATAGCTAATAAATTATGATTGTCGATTACAATCTGCTTAGCTTTACCAACTATGTTTGAGTCGGCTTTCATTTTACCCGGATGAAATTTAATAACAGTATTACATAAACATTTTTTTTAAACATCATAATCATCAAATGACTCCATCCGCTCTGGGCGGAGCAAAAAGGAGTGTCAGGCCGCTTGTACACGCTAAGAAAAGACTATGCAAGAGTCTTCTTCTACGCACGAACTGTGTACACTGCTTTGGCGCTGATCAAGAAAAAATCTTGTCTATGGTCATGAATCCAAGGACTAACCTGAAAGCAAAATGCTGAATTAGTTCATAAGTAAAGAATGAAAAGCAAAAATCATGTACCTAGCTGAAAAAAAAGGAATCAGTAATTAACATGGCATGGTGCGGCAAATAAGTATGTTTTACAACGAGAATAATAAAATTAAGACAATACTGCAACTGATGAAGAGGAATGGAGCTGAATGAGAATGATTTTTCTAGTGGCGTGTACCTACTAGAAACAGGAAAATCACAGTAAGACAAGTGTAAGAGACGATACAGATGAAACAACAGGAATGTTTCCCTAGAAAATCGAAATAGTCGTCAGATAGATTTCAAAAAAATATTGGACACTTATTTTTTCACGTAAGTAAACACTGTGACGTCACAGACCGATACACTTTTTACCGGAAAATGACGTCACAAGCCATAATCCGCGCCACTCCTGATCTTTGATGCGTTATAACTACGTCAATTTTTACTGATTTAATAAAACAAAATATAAAAATCCAATATTTTTCGATAATATAACTGACGGACTAAATAGAATCATATTTTTTTTAGTCAGGAAACATCATTATTGGTGGGTGGTTGGTGAAAATGATAAAACCTTCTATTAGAAATAATTTAAATGTTAAAATAACGATTAAAAATACTAAAGACGACAAAAACAAATACAATCTATATATCTATATAATCTGCGATGACAAGGTAACTGACATAAGTGACTATCGAAAAGGGGTTTCAAAGAGAACTTCGAAATAGGGTAATATCCTTCAAAGCTAAGACGTTAATCTCCAAGTGACATCAAACAACCCCCACTTATCGAAAAACCGTTACGTTCAAAAGCCGCCTCTTCCGTGTTTCGAAATTTAAAAATCGCAAATCGCTCGTATAATTTGTTCGCATTGTCAGCTTGCGTACGCGCATCAGATAAAAACTTTGTTTTAAAACGTCGCACATGGTTTTAGTAATGAGATATCGCGAATTATCAAGATTAATAAAGTGCCCTTTAATTGTTCGTGTGTTGATTTTGAAATAAACTGCTGGAAATACTTTCGGTGGGTAAGATTTTTTTGATTATATCAAAACAAATTAATGGCTGTTAGTTTTTTTTGGTCAAACGATTTATTAAAATGTTTTATCGATAGTAAATTGTTAAATCCATAATATTCCTGCTATTTTAAACTTTTATCAGTGTTCAAAATTAGGCAGGGTTCAAAAGTTTTTCCATAGTATACAGTAAACAAACTTTTTTACCCAGCTAAACCCATATTCCAGTTTATTTGTTTCCATATTCTGTAAAAGTCCTGCACCAACCGGGGATTGCCCTTGGGTATACCTACTTTCATAGTGCATACAAAGATAAGTGTCGGTTGGTGCCTCATTCCATTTAAAGTGTCTAACGGAGCCCCCGTTGGCTGTGGTCCTCTAATAGCTACCAAGGTTCCGGGAACCCAGGGTCCTTATAATTGTCAGACATAAAAATAATCTCTTATCACTCCCTTGTGGGTTGAGTATCATCGGTTACATTCCTACTTTAAAAACCAAAATGTATCGCCTTTCTTTTACCCTATGTAAAGGTTGTTTCAAGATCCCTCCCGTTGTGCACTTGTTTTTTTTAATGCGTGTACTATCTTTAGTATACGGTGTACAATAAAGTATGAATAATTAATTAAATCCTTAAATTGAGCAGTTTTAACTGAAGACGTCCATTCGATCCCGTGAAATAATACTTAGTATCACCTATTAATTTTATTTTTAAATTTTATACCCGAGTAATAAAATTATTATCAGATAGACACTGTACTTATAATAACACTATAAAAATTATACAAGTAATATTAATTAAAAAACCCATAAATATCTGTTGCAAAGAATGGTATCTACTCAAAAGTTATAATTATTATGGCGATCGCTTTTATAGCAATAAAATAAGGGTTTATAAAATATAAAAATAATTAAAAAGAAAGATTAGATAACTTTTGTTTTAATAACTAGATGGTAGTGGCGGTGGCCTATCAAACTGACCAAAAAAAGAATTTAAACGAAAGAACATATAAAACCTAGGCCTTAACTAACCCCTTTAAATAGCTTAGTTAAAAATACTTAAACTTCAAAAATTAAATAAAAAACAAAAAGTTTATTTTTTTTATAATATTGACAGAGACATACAAACCTCAGTTACAATCTGTGGATACAATATAAAAATGCACCTCACGGTGTTTTTTTACTTTATAAAACTGCAACTTTTAACAACAAAAATCAAACAAAAACAACAACAACAAGAACCCGCTGCCCTTTTCCTGCGGTACCCAAAACCGTCGACACCAATTACACGATTCCTTTGTATCACCCGCTTCGAACATCAAAGAGGCCGCACTGAACGATTCTTCATACTCATTTACTAAAATTAAAGCACTATAGAACGACCAACACTGCTTGAGCCATGACTTTTGATACAAATTGAAATAGGCGAACAAAAAATGTTTGATGGATTCTGGAGCAAGGGTCTTTATTCCTGGTGGGTCCACCATAGTGTTGCAAGATGTCAAATAGTCAAAGATTCACCGACTAATTATCTTATTAACTGTGTGTACATTTTTTTATGATCATTTTAACTGACCGTGTCTTTTGTAGGTGTGTGCGTGTGGGTTCCTTAATTATGATTTTTCCTTGTAGTTTGAAATGGAGTTGAATTCCATAAAAGCCCTTGGAATGTTTCTACAATACAGTTTAGTTACACTGAACACAGACTGAATGAAAAGTTTTTGTGGTGTATGTTTTTGTTAGACGCCATATAAAAATCTATAGTAATGTGGGCGGATGCTGATTTTGAGGGTTCGAGAAAAAAAACTTGAAATGATGTATGAAAACCAAATTAACATAAACTTAGCATTTTGCTTGTTAAGTTTGTGCTAGCATTAAAAATGAAAACTCTAAACCCAGACTAATCTGGGTTTAGCATACCTAAGTATGTTTAACAGAAACACAAAATATGCAAGCACAATGGTTCTCATAAAAAAATATTGTTTTCCCTTTTCTCATTTGAATATTATTTTTCATAAAAAATTGTCATTTTTCATTTTTAAGTTGGTTTTAGTGTACTTAGAGAATATTTCTCAAAACTGAGTGATTCTAGTATTTTTAAGGATCGTTCGCATTTACCATACGTTGCAATTAACATCAAAAACTCTTCTAATTTCCGTACCTTTTAAAAATTATTAAACATTGATTTTCGAGATGATATTGCAACTTTTTGAATGCTTTGTTAGTACGAGGATTAAATTCCTTTTTTAGAACTATAGGGTAAAGCCGAGATAGATGCTCCAATTGTAATTTATCTAGTTTCGCGGATGACTCGCGTACTTTATTATTTATCTATCGAGAGACTTTCCAACTACCACTAAGTGGACCGTGTCTCATGTCTCTGTGTGGTTGCATGGGAAGGCAAACTGCAATCAAAGTTTTTTCGGGATAGATGCCCTGTTTTTCAGCGGGTCGTTTATCCTAAACATGATTTATATGGACTAGGCGTCTATCCCATATATGGGTTAGACGCCCCAAAATGTAGAGGTCCGCAAAAATCGCTTATGCTATGGAAATATAAAAGATAATATTTTTTACTTTTCATAAGTTTGTAAATACAAAACCAAAGTAGGTACTTGCCAGTTATCCAAGTAAAATATTTTGATTTTAGTACTGGAAGACATAAAATGATTTCAAAAAGTGTGGCATCTATGCCGGTTTTACCCTATTTTATCCCATTATAGCAACAAACCCCACATTAAAATTACCTATCAAGCCATACTTTGCATGAAGATTCTCCAAGTCCCGTTAATTCCCCAGTCCATTGCGCAGACGCAAGATGTCTACGATAACGTAGCACAATTAGCGTATGCAAACACTGTAATTATATTCCTAGTATTGCATATGGTACTGCGAGTTTTTGTGTAGAGAAAATCTTGCGCACGTGCGCGTTTTAAGGGTTCCGTGGGTGAATTGTAAACCGTTTTGCTAGCCACCCAGGTATACCTACAGAGTTTGTGTGGTCATCATAAAACAAAAATTACACCATTTTTGTAACATACACATTGTAAAATATCAGTCTCCGTAAAATCATTTAGTTCTGTTGTACTACTTGTAATTTTTGTTCGGTTAAATGAATGTAACAAAAAATGCGAAAATTATAATACTAAACTCAAACAAAACTTTTCTGAACGAAATACTTGCGATAAAAATACATTGACAATTATTATAAATATGTATAAAAAAAAACAATAACAACTAAAATGGAATTATATGTATCCTAACGTAGAATAATAAAAATATAGAATACGTAGTAAGCATTTGAAGATTACTTCTAGATAGCCATGTTCCATCATGGAACACATCAACGCTTACCATTAGGTGATAAATTTATAACATGAAACTATCACTAGGAAAGTCTGTGTTTCGTCGGAAAATATATTTTTTATTGTCTACATCCTTACTAACACCAAAATTGGTGAAGCTTGCTCCAGGCAACAAATAGTGATTGAATAATCTTTTATTATGAAGGTCTTGTAACAATTTTGCTGTACAATTTATCTTTCCGTCACTACATAAATTCCTACAGAACCCAGCCCACTAAAAACGATACCAGCTCTAAAAGCAAGTAACCATGTAAGTAGCGGGCACGCAGCCGCCCGCGCCGTTGATCAAGCATGCGATCCAATCGTTTGGATATTTTTCACTGCGTTAAAAACTAGCCTATACTCATTATTCGCTATAAAGTTTAACTACTTATAGTTTTCTAATTGTAATTGAAAATACAAACGAAAGGCATTCTTATGAATAGAGTAGTGAGATAATTTTTTTATCGGATTTTTGATCTTGATTCTTTCACACACTTTGGAGGGGAGGTGAGAGGACGTCGTGGCAAAATAATAATAATCGCAAGGGCGAATCCTCCTGTTAGGGTTACGGATTTGGTTTGAAAGAGTCGCACGCGGCCCTGGGAGGAACACGGATGGGTTTTAGTCAATAAGAGTTTGACACTCCCGCTCCACCCAGAGCGGAAAGGGTCATTTGATGACTTCCCATCCCTAAAAAAGGGTCTATCTTCAAGGTTAAGCAACGCTTGCCAGGGTCAGTTTGTGGCTTTGCCTCCATCTTACCATACCGAGACTCTCTCGTGTCTCAGAAAGCGCGATAAGCCGTTGGTCCTAGCTGTCATTTGTAGATCTTTGGCAGTCGTTACGGAATGTCAGAAGCCAGGAAATTAGACTCGTTTTGCCAAGAAGTACCGTGTTACCCAGTTACTGGGTTGTGGAGATCAGATAGGCAGTCGATCCTAAAATACAGATAGTCAACTGACTGCTGACTGGAAGCTTACTCCAATATAGTTGGGAAATATCTTCTTTTTTTTTTTTATTTATAAATGGGTTCGCTCTTGACCTCGATCACGCCTGATGGTGATGAGGTCCATGATGAAGCGAGCGTGCCCAGAAGATGCCTTGAGGCACTGGTACTCTCACGCGTCGACGAAACACAGCAGGCTGCTTGACGCCGAACTCCGGTGGGAGGGTGGTCGCAAACCAGGAGGGTGTTAGCCCTACCACCGCAAGGGAAGGATTGGCCAGTCTAAGAAGGTGTTAGGTGAGACTGTCCAGGATGCGCCGACCGCTCGGTTCAGTTAAGTGTCTGATGGAACAAATTGCGCTACACGAGGAGGCTCCTTAATGCATCCCAAAATCTAAGCAGGTGATGATCATTCTTTCACATATTTTGCTGCGAATGTTTCCACTGCTGGAACCCAGACTATGTGAAGACTAAGTCCACTCAATTGTCAGTCGACGTCATCGGTCATAATACATTGAGATAAGTAATTTAAATGCTTAATTATAACTAACTATATACTTACCCGCTCGAGCACTGCAGGCACACCGGTGTGCCGCGAATTTAATGTTTACGTAATTATGTACGTAAGATTTATTTTTATTTTGGAATTTAGTTAGTGCTCGAGCGGTAAAAAAAACTCCTTATGTAAACCCTAAAATATGGGGTAAAAAATTGTTGACGCCGTGTGCGTCAAAAATTTTGTCCGCATAGCTGTCGACTGGAAGATTTCCTAAAATGCTGGCGGCATTGCCACGTTACCCATATGTTCTATATTATTCTATTATATAGAACATATGGGTATATATTCGTTATTTTTACCATCAGGTACCGATGTAAACAAATAGTAGTTTATGCAACGACCATATAAAAAGGGTTATTAAAACACGAGTGTGGGTTTATCACACGAGGCGTAGCCGAGTGTGATAATAGCATCCCACGAGTGTTTTAATACCTAATTATATGCCGTTGCATACACTATTTTATCTTCACTCATACAGTTGAAATAAAATAAGTGGAAAAATAGTTTAATCCAATATGGCGGATATTCTCATTGCGTATTCGAATGACTGCGCAGCGCACTCAAACATAGACAAAGATAAAAGCTGGCTCATTGACTTAAGTCAATGAGCCCGCGCCAAAAATTAAAAAGAAAAAGAGTGCTATAAAAATTAAAAAGTTATTTTATGATGCAGTTGTTTAAAAATCGAAGGAAAATGTTGAACTGTAATGGTTTTTTTTTTTAAATTTAACCTATCCACGAAAAAAAAGTATGTGTTTATGCATTCGTTTTTGAACTCATATTTGGAACATTACGTTGTGAGTGTAGATAAATATAACTAAACAAAATGTTGTCTCTGGCTGTATCTGGAACTTAGGTGTTGTTATAACCATTACATGTAATATAAACTGTAATAATAAAAAAGAAAAGAAAGACTTAATTTCCTTCTTCACAATTCAAATGCCACGATCGATTTCCGTCAATCAACGTCGGAGGTAATGCACTATCTAGCTGTTCTAGGCATTTACATATTGACATTGATCGAAAGTCACTACGTCGTGGTCATTTGAATTAAACTTTTGTGTTCTTTACGATAGAACACTTAAATTACGATGTGGCCAGTAACTTTATGTAAAATACTGGTACCTACAGCTGCATCCGGTTATACGGGATACCTATATATTGTAGCACCACAGGTAATATTTGAAAATATTTGGAATGAAACTCAATTTGAAATGAAACGGAATAATTATTAGAGCAATCCGGCCCAACTCCTAGCTACTCCACCAGCTCTTATAAAAAACAAACACATTCTTACATTGCAGCCAAGGAGGTTACACTGTGTAACAGAATCAACAGAATAAACGTAATCTATATACAGGGTTATTTGTAAAACACCAACAACCTTTCAGGGGGTGAAAGTACTCATCATTATAAACAACTTTTGCTATGAGACCAACCCTGAAAAATCTAAAAAAATATCTGCTATTTCATACATTTTCATCGGGTGACTATTGCATTTTGTATGAAACAGCTGATTTAATTTTTGATATTTCAGAGTTGGTCCCATAGTAAAAGTTGTCCCCTTGAAAGGTTGCTGGTGTTTTACAAATAACCCTGTATATAAAAATGAAACCCGTTTTCCTTGGTCACGGCATCACGCGTGGCTGGACCGATTTCACTAATTCTTTTTTTGTTGTGTTTGTTATTGTCAGGAGAAGGTTTTTATGAAAAAAAAAAGAAAAATTGCGCGAAAAATTTGAAAATTTAAGAATCTTTAGGGTAGGTGTAGGGTAGGTGTAGGGTAGGTGTAGGGTAGGTGTAGGGTAGGTGTAGGGTAGGTGTAGGGTAGGTGTAGGGTAGGTGTAGGGTAGGTGTAGGGTAGGTGTAGGGTAGGTGTAGGGTAGGTGTAGGGTAGGTAGGTAGGTAGCTAGTTGACGGGAGCGAAGCCGCGGGGGACAGCTAGTACATAATATAAACGTAATCATGGGTCATTGTACTCATCATTAAGAATAACTTTTACTATCGGACCAAACCCGAAATCGCAAAAAAAATTATAAATATTTTTTTCATACAATCATTCGCAATACCTTTAATTTTGACAAATCAACACTATTCATTGCACGTTTTCTTTGTTGAGCAAAATGTTTAAACATGTGTTAATCGTAGAAATTTCCTTCAGGTGAAAAAAAAGTGTGATTTAGATTAGGAGTATAACGCAATTAGAATGTGGGTTTGCATACTCAACTTATGACCTTCTTTAGTTGCTACTCATACGTTGTTGTCGAATTTACAGTAGGCTTACTAATAATACGCGAAAGTTTGTATGTATGGATTTTTGTTACTCTTTCACGCAAAAAGTACTGAATGGATCTAGATGAAATTTGGCACAGAGGTAGATTATAGTCTGGAATAACACATAGGGTACTTTTTATCCCGGGAGTATGTTCCCTTGGGATAATTTTCGACATTAACGCTGGCGGCAGCTAGTACCTCTATATAACCTTGTTATCAGATGGTTGACACCTCCTCATTAATTTAGTGCAAATTATTCTATCTACTAATTCTTAAACCTTTTGGGCCTCATCAGAAGGCTTAAAGTCACCCAAAGGGCAATGGAGAGGGCAATGCTCGGACTTTCCTTGCGTGATCGAATCAGGAATGATGATATCCGCAAGAGAACCAAGGTTACCGACATAGCCTGAAGGATCGCCAAATTGAAGTGGCTGTGGGCAGGGCACATTGCTCGCAGAACAGATGGTCGATGGGGCCGAAAAGTTTTGGAGTGGCGACCGCGTACCGGAAGACGCAGCGTTGGAAGGCCTCCCACAAGGTGGACCGATGACCTGGTGAGGGTCGCGGGTAACCGATGGATGCGAGACGCACAGGACCGGTTGTTGTGGCGACACTTGGGGGAGGCCTATGTCCAGCAGTAGCAGCAGCAGATGATGATGATGAATTTTTAAAAGCAACATCCGTATTCCCATGTCAGTAGCAATCTGTCAAAAATGTATGGAAATTGAGGTTTGTTTGACAGATTGGAACTGACATGTGAATGCGAACTTTGCTTAAAATTAGTTGCATTATCTCTTTGGTCAAATGCCTGCTTGCATATTAAAATACATAGGAGGTAGGTATCCACCTTCTTAGAAAAACAATACTTTAAAATATTACTAATGGGGATGCATGAAGGAGCCTCCTTGAGTAGCGAAATTTATTCCATCAGACACTCAACTGAACCGAGCGCTCGGCGCATCCTGGACAGTCTCACCTAACACCACCTCACACCGTATAAGACTGGCCAATCCTTCCCTTGCGGTGGTAGGGCTAACACCCGCCTGGTTCGCGACCACCCTCCCACCGGACTTCGGCGTCAAGCAGCCTGCTGTGTTTCGTCGACGCGTGGGAGTACCAGTGCCTCAAGGCATCTTCTGGGCACGCTCGCTTTCATCATGGACCTCATCAATCGCTTTCCATCGTGACCGAGGTCAAGAGCTAGTCCATTCATAAATAAAAAACTAAGTAACTATGCTCGTGTAAATAGCATGCACCAAGGTTATGATTCAATTAGTTTCCGAAGCCCAATTAATGTTTGTCAAGAGGTAGGTTCAAAATCGCATGCAATTAAAGTATTATGTTTGCATAATTTCCTATTTAAAATATTTAACGTTACTTAATTGTTTATTACTGAACAGTTATAAATGTAAATAATTTTAAAGTACGTATTTTTATTTTCCTCGAGCTCGTGGCTAAATTATAACAGCCGCATAGGCCGCTTCAAGGTTAAGCAGCGCTTGCCGAGGTTGGTCTGTGGATGGGTGACCATCTTAACATACCGAAACTCCTCCGTGCCTTGGAAAGGACGTTAAGCCGTTGGTCCCGGCTGTCATTTGGAGATCGTTGGCAGTTGTTACGGATTGTCAGAAGCCAGAAAATCTGACACCAGTCTTGCCAAGAAGTACCGTGTTACCCATTTAATGGGTTGTGGAGTTCTGGTAGGCAGCCGCTCCACGTAACATACTGGTATTCAGCTGAAACCGGATTAACTGGGAGCCGACCCCAATATAGTTGGGAAAAATGGCTAGCCAGATGATGATTTTTTTTTCCTCAAAAACTACTGGTTAGTCATAGAAAATTAGACTGAAACCAGAATTATCGTGAATCTGTAGTATGTATGATAACCACACCTAAAATGAGACGCTATAATACAATGCTTTTTTTTTAAGGTCGGGAAATCATCAAATGACACCTTCAGCTCTGGGTGGAGCGGAAGAGAGTGTCAGACTGTTACTGACTAAAACCCATCCGTGTCCCTACAAATACTCTTTGCTTTTTGTTTTCCTACTCCTCCGCTGTTATTTTCTGATTTATTTCGTTGCGGGATCCAAGACAGTTGAATCGTTTCTCCGTGACTCGTCGAGCTACATTGACTCGGCGTTTTTGTGTGGTCGCCAGTGTTGATTCTGGCTTTTAGGAGTTGCAGTGGTTTGGGAAAGTGTGGCGGGCAAGATCCAACTAAAAAAAAAGGGCCGCGGTGAATCCTTCGAACAAATAGAATGGTGTCAGATTGACTTATGTACCTTAACGAAAGTAAAAAATCTGCAGTATAGACTGAAGACTGTTAAAACTTACAAATGACAGCCGGGGGGGATAAACAGGTTAATGTTTTTCAAGGTATGAAGGAATCTCGGAATGGTATGGATGGTCACCCATCCATGAATAGACCTCTGCAAGCGTTGCTTACCCTTGGTTATCGACCCGTGTTAACCTTGGTTATCAACCCATGTGTCTGTTATTATTTAGTCATAAGCTAGATTGAAAACCAATTCAATCAAATAGGTTCTAAATCTAAATCGATTTTATCGGTAAAACAGTGAAGACTAACCACAAACATTCATAGTTCGAGAGCTAGACACAAAATCGCAAAAAAATAATAATACCTCATTATCATTATTTATTTATATGGCTACCACAAGACTGCCCTTTTCATACCGTCCATGTTTTTTCATAGTTACCGCTACAAATGATGATTTATGTACCTCGGCATGTTGTTGTTTATATTTAGTTTACGGTCGTGTACCTAAAGGGCGTCAATGTTATTTTATTACCCGAGGGTTGATCTCGTTGTGGGTTTAAACCTGTTCTGGAACTGTAACCGTCACTTAGGTTTTAGTTTGTTGTTTTTTTGTTAAGAAAACTATTTATTTTTTCTCTCTTGGTCTTTTTTAACGTCTTAATGACCATCTACTGATGATTTGAGGGTTTAGATAAAGTGATTTGTTGCGGAATTTGTTAGAAAGAATCACCGCGGCCCTGGAACGTAAAGGGTGTTAGGAGGAACACGAATGGGTTTTAGTCAGTAAGAGTCTGACACTCCCTTCCGCTCCGCACAGAGCGAAAGAAGTCATTTGATGATTTCCCATCCATAAAAAAATATGAAGTGACATTCTATCGACCAGTCTTTTATTACCAACCTACTAGGTATCAATTTTGAAGTAGTTACGAAACAATCAATCAGATCAAAGCATTTAAAACAAACAATTAACAGGCACTTTCGAATTGTCATGGCTGGTCACTCAATAATATGAAGTTGGTTGCATTCATAAGCGTAAATCTCTCAAGAGAAGAACGTGCAAGAAACTCCAACATGTTTCGGTTATCTAAGTAAGTAGAACCAAGATATTTTTTTGGGAAAGTGTATTAGGATAACAATTTTCTAATAATTATTTTCTTGATAAAATTAAAACTGTTCTTAGCGGGTTTTCTACTTAATCAAAATCAATTAGGTACCGTTTATTTTTCAAGAAAACCCCATGTCAGCTAGGCTGACTAAGAAAAGAGAAAAAACCTATTCCAGGAATACTAGGAAGTGGTGACGGGCGCGCGTTTTTGGGGACTGTCTTTATGTTAAACTTTGACTTTCAAAAAGTTCTGTCTCTTTTGTGTCTTTTTGTGTCTTGAGTCTTTAACTATTTGAGCCAGTTTGTAATACTTATAGCCAGCACAAACGCAATTAAGTCGTCACTCTTGTAGAAGCCCTTTTAATACACCTTTCATTGATCATAAGAATGACGGTTATTTCAAAACATAACTCAATCAAACGTAACACAACCATTAGTAACTACCCATTTGCCTAACAGATGCTCATTTAACATTAATTAACAAAATGCCTTAAGTTCTTCATAATTACAAACTCGTCCAATCCATCTTTCGTGTTGTTATTAATATTATACAAGTGCACAACGGAAGGACACATCAGTGTTGCAAAGTTTGTAAAAAGTTTTATAAAAAAAAAACAGGCTTTATCTAAAATCTAGATATGTGGATAATTACAAACACCCGTCCACGAGGTAACGTTCTCTGAATATTAAAAAAAAATATACACAGCGGCCGCCATTACAAGTATAACGATTATACACCGTTTGGCGAAAAAAGTTTGTGTTAAAAATTAGGTATACCTGGACCCTTCCGTGTCAAAGCAGCGTAAGTGGCAATGAAAATTCATACGAAAATTTGTCTTAGACTGAGGAAGCTAGAATTCAATTTGGATTGCGTAGTGCAAGCATTAGAATGCCCTAAAAATTTATTACAGCGAACGCGTAGAAAAACATTAAGCCATCTGTAATTTGTATAGTACGAGAGACAGGGAGCTCCGATTGTTCGCCTAAAGAATGTCATGTGTTAGAGGGAGTCCGATAGATTTCTGTAGTGACTTTTCTAACAATGTTGTTGGTAGCCAATCCGGGAGCAGTAATGGGCGGGTCGGCTCCTGTGTTCAAATAGATTGATGTAAATTGGTTCCTTATGTTGGGTTCAGCAGGATTATAGTGATAAAAACGAGTATTTTTTGGAACTGTGTTTTGTACAGTTCTCCGAATTTGAATTCAGTTTGGTTGTTTGAAATTAAAATTGGATAAATGGTAGACAAGGTTAGGGGATGGATGGGTTTCTGCTAGTTCCTGCTAAGTAGTTATTTGTATGCAAGTGCTAAGTCGAATTTTAAAGTTATTTCTGTGACATTAAGAATCATTTTTAATTACCTACCAATGTTATTACTATCTGTAAAAATCAAGATCAAAAATAAGAAAATTACTGTTATTTTAAAATTTTATCATATCAATGAAGTTATTCCTAATTACTACCAATACCTTCTATTTATTGTCTTCTATATTAAGATATACAATTGTTCTTTTGTACTTTAAATAGATAGGTAATAAGACTTGATTTTCCACTAGCTCAGATGCGGATTATAAATACACAAACCTTTCTCGTCAATTCCATCGTTCTTTCTATAAGTTAGCGGAAACAGACAGGGACTATGCTTTATAATATTTAAAGAAGAGAAGAGAGTTATGTTACTTCTTCATGGTTCGACTGCCTATACGAGCTCTACAACCCAGTAACTGGGTATCACGATAACCTTTGGCAATACTGGTGTCTGATTTTCTGCATTATGACCAGAGATCGTAATAGGTATACTATTTTTACCTAGACTTCGAAAAAGTAAGTAACATAGAATTGATAATACCTCCTCTAAAATCCCGGAATCATAAACATGAACAATGAATCCTGGGATTTAAGAAATTTGAAGTAAGAAATTATTATATTAAAGAATCTAATTATGTTTTTAGAGTTCCGTACTCAAACTGTTAAAATAAAGAGCCTTAATTGTACATACCTATAAAATTGTAATATGATTTTTTATATAATTTTTTTGTAACAGTCCTTCAGTTCGAACTATACGACTGTTATTATTTACCCGAGCTCTGGGGCTCGAGACAAGTGAGATTCTGTCAACGGTAGCGTGGCAAAGACGATGGTCAATACGTCAAAAATGTAAAGGATTGACAGATGCTATCGAAATGTCAGCATGTTTGGCATTTCGACAGTCGCATTCGCTAATGAAATGGCACATTATCTAGAACTTCTGATACCTACTCCGTACAGAAATACCGACTCTCACTTTTAGTAGCGTGAATTTTTCGCATTGCATGTAGCATGACTCCAATTTTGACAGATCGCGGATTGAAACAAAAACCAAACGTATTTTTTTGTTGATTTTCGTAAATCGTAATTCATGTTTATCAGTTAAACCGTGGTTCGCTTAAAACGGTTGGGTGAATTTTGATGAGACTTTCATTCATACAGATTATCTTACAACCGAATCGAAACCATTGCTCTGCACGCGAGCCCAAAAGAAATTTGTAACGTTTAAAGAGAAATGTTTTAAATCTTATGTGGAAATATGTCTGGAGGTGGGATAAGTAAATTGTCACAAAAAATGTTTGAGTTTATTTGAATTATTGTTATAATATCTCAAGAGTACTTATGGTTTTGCTCAGTTTTGAATTGCAATGAAAAACATAGGTACCTATTCAAATTCAAGGTTTTTCAAGAATTCATGTTTCCTGATAGCTGCAGCCTGGGAGTCTAAGTCAAGAGTGAATAGGTTACTTCTAGGCAAGCGTGCTCCATCTTCGACTACATCATCGCTTACCATCAGGTCATAGTGATTAAACGCATGTCTATCAATAGTAATAAAAACCTACCTAACTTGACTTGACTAACCAATGTTTGATTCCTGGTTAAAATAAAATGGTAGTCTAAATAAATGTGCAATAACGGTCATTGCCCCACATACATTTATTGACTTTCTTTATAACAAAAACAGAAATAAAGACAAAATAAAACTGTCCTGAATCGACTTCTATCGTGATCTTTTACGTTTCTCTAGTAATGAAAAATAGGATTCATTTTTATAGTTCGGGTATTAGCGATGTTAGGAAAATACTACTTTATTGCGAGTTTATCTGGCGCCCCATAGCCCGTTGCGCATCAATATCCAGTTGGATATCAATATTGGACGCTTCTTTTTTAACGCACTGTATCGTGTGCTGTTCACCTTGGCTAAAATTTCTCTCCTGTCTTGCCTCAAAAAATTAATGTATAATAAGTAATGCTATAAAATATTTATCCAGAAATACCTACTCTGAAGCTCTGTTTAGCTAATTAGGCCTTTCTGGTCCTCATGGCCACATAATTATTAAACTGCAGCGTGTGTAACCTATGTTTACGGGTCTGTATTGTCAAAGGTCATTTTTTCAAAGTTAGCTGATTGCCAGCACTTTTTGAATGTCAACGTTAAAAAACCGGCCAACTGCGAGTCGGGCTCGCGCACAAAGGGTTCCGTACCATTATCTATAAAAAAACGGCAAAAATCACGTTTGTTGTATGGGAGCCCCACTTAAATGTTTATTTTATTCTGTTCTTAGTTTTTATTTGTTATTATAGCGGCAACAGAAATACATCATCTGTGAAAATTTCAACTGTCTAACTGTCACGGTTCATGAGATACAGCCTGGTGACAGACGGACGGACGGACAGCGGAGTCTTAATAATAGTCCCGTTTTACCCTTTGGGTACGGATCCCTGAAAAAGACAGTCCCCCAAAAACGCCTGCACGATGCCCTGTCTGAGTCAAACTAATGTAAATACCTACAGGGTCTACCCCAGTTGTAAATATCGCTTGGTGCCTTTAGGCCTAGCTTTGTTATTTGTCTGCTTAATAGGAAGTAAAGTGGAAATACTGGGTTTTCAAAGTCCTCCGCTGCTGTTTTTCTGATGAATTTCGTTGCGGGGTTGCACTAAATATCTGAATTAAAATTAAAAGTTACAAGTAACACATCAACAAAACTGTAAGTAGGTGCTTATTATTTTCCGACCTCGATTGTAATAACACCAGTTTTCTGACAAATTACTGATGGTGGTGGCAACAATAACTAAAATGAGGTAACTTTTAATAAATCTCTCGGCCATGATGGACATAACTATTAGTTTTTGTGAAATACACAGTTTTTGCATCGCGTAGCTATGATACGTATCGATATGTTGTGAGCTCTCCGACTATTTATGTTGTAGGCAAAGTTTGAGGGCTTTGCATTTGTTTTTAATCTTTGTTATTACTTTGGGGGTTCTTATCCATATGGATACGTTAACTCCATTGTACTTTGAACAATATACTAAAATATAACATTATGGATTTGTGATTCCTGCTAGCATTTTTTTTTTGGATTGGAAATGATCAATTATGACTCCTTCCGCTCTGGGTGGAGCGGGAGCGAGTGTCAGACTCTTACTGACTAAAACCCATCCATAGGCGTGTAAAAAACGTACTTACGATGATAATAATTAAGGCTTCCAAAAAAATATGCAACATTTTATAAATGTAAGTATGTTTACATTCACTTGCTTTGTTCGTGTATACAGTGTGTCCGGTAAAAAAAATGTATTCCATTTTTCAAGCACGCGTCCTGGCACCGATTTAGCAGATACGGACTTCGAGAACTTTTGTGGCAATGCAATAATACCTATAGTATTATGGACTGCTCTAGTAATGGCCACGGGAACTCCAAAACTGACCAAGATAACACCATCAGTAAGTAGAGTCACTTTTTATTATTTTAAGTAAATGATGAATTCAAAAGTGCCGTTCAATGGCCTAATTGAAATAATCGTTATGACTTTGACTTTGACTTTGACCATCGTATTTGAAAATTGGATATTTATTGAATAACAGGCGATATTAGATCAAAAATAAAATCTTTGTTTATACAACGTGTTACAGAATAAACGCAATACCTCTTAAGGGGTCATTTTACTAATCTGCCCCGAAATTGCGAAAAAAAAACAGCTGTTCCGTACATTTTGTCGATTTATGTGCACAGAAGTGTATGGGGTAGTCGATTTTTTTTTTCGCGATTTCTGTCTTGGTCCCATAGTGAAAGCTGTTCATAATGATGAGTACAATGACCCCTTAAGAGCCATTGCGTTTATTCTGTTACATGTTGTATTTCACTTACCTATTTCATTCTTAACAACTTTACTTATTGTTGTCAGTTGACCTTTGAGAGCTTACAGCATGCCACTGAGTTTCAACCTCGTCAATATCAAAGTTTTGTTTGTTGTTGTGAAAACCTAGGAGCTTTGTAAAATTATATTTTTGAAACATCTATGCAATGCTATGCAATATTTTAATATTTAATATTTTATATAATATTTTAAATATTTTATATAATATTTTATTCATGTTTGTATTATTATGATTGACATGGCAACGGGTGTAAAATAACCTGAATAAATGAATTTATTATTATTATTATTTATGCAGAAAAGGCTATTTTCGCGTTACAGGTACTATAGTATTGCATCATGAAAACCACATTTATCAAGCCTTCTATAAAAGGAGAAACCCCAGCTTTCTAAGGAACTAAGAAAAGCTGGTGTTCCTAAATTCACAAACAGACTGAATAACAACCCGTTTACACACAATTCTACTTGATTAGAGACCCCAGAGTGCATTACCACCATGCCATTCGCATGTCAGTTGACATCTGTCAAAAATGTATGGAAATTAACGCTTTTTTGACAGATTGCAACTGACATGCCAATGCGAACGTTTCTTAAAAAATAATAGAATTAGCCCTCAGGTGGTAGAACCCTCAAAAATCCAAAATCAAACATGAACCGTAACACATAAATAAATAACAATTTAATATCCATCATAGTTGTGTAGCGATATTATTATCCACACATACAAACATACATACACACACATTTGTATCACCCATACAAAACACTATGAAACACCATACAAAAGCGATCGTAGTTTAGATTGCGGTGTAATTGCTGCGACCTGGTTAAAAAAATATTACCTACCTACTACCTAGCTATGGGTTTTACATAGACACACAGTTTTACCTTCTATTGTTCATGTATTTATTTGTGTTTATGTATGTCATAGGTATCTATGGTACGGTTTCACTATGAGTTTTCTACTTCAGCTCTGATTTGTCAAGCCTTTTTTGTTTCTAACATGTTTCAATGTTTAGTTTCAGGCGTGTTTATGGTTTTTTTTTTGATATTGGAATTGAAAATTTACGGCCGTATTTATATTTAAAAAAAATACTGATAGGCAGATTCTTTATTCAAAATTTTCAATGGATAATTTAAATTTAGAAGCTCTTAAACAGTATTTATTAACTAAGCAATGGTTGAAAAGTTTTTTATGAATATGGGCCTGTGCAATTTAAAAATGTTTTGCAGGATTTCAACATTTTTTATCAGGCTCTAATCAAGGGTCAATAATATATATCTCTGTTAAACCCGTGATGGTTCGGGTTGGTATGCTTATATGTTCAAAAAATGCTTGTAGAAATGTTCTTATTTACTATGAGAATCTTCGGATCGAAGTTTTTTTTAATTGAGTATTTGTGAAATACGTATACGTAACACGGAGTCTACTGTAGCACAAAAACGTGTACATTTTGGTGTTAAAGTAGGATTCAATACCCATCCCATTGGCACACAAAGTTGTTGATTGATTTATTTATTAAAACTTTATGCACTAGTAAAAAACACTGCACAAAGGTGGACTTAATGCCGTAGGCAATTACCTTCATTTTAAGTTCTAGATACTTTGGTTTAGAAGCTATATTATTAGCTTGCCTATGTAATAAGTACCGGCCTTTCTAAGTATCTTAAAATTAGAAAAAAAAGAATTTTGATATGTATCATTTAAACTCCAGCAGCTCTAACACGCTAATTGAGGAATATAATAAATCTTTTAATTCTAAGAAGTCATTAAAATACCGACAAACATTTAAAAAACAAATACAGGGTGTTCCAGAAAGGCGTTGTAAACAACAACATTAAAATTGAGATTTTTTTCAAAAAAATCGACCAGATAAAACGGCTAAATAGTTACGTAGAAATGATTTTTCAAACAGTTTGTTACAGTTACTGGCATTTACTTTAGTTCAATCACAGATTTGATGTCAGCAACTGCGTGACTGCTTGTAAAGTCATTTCTTCGGAACTTTTTAGTCGTTTATGCTGGTTGTTTTTTTTTAATTTTTAATGTTTATGATTTGTAATTTTTTCCGTATACCAGCTATCCAAGTTCCCCTTAAATATGACCACACCTTTCTGGAACACCCAAATATCGGTAGCTTATAATTGCTGTAACAACAAAACCGTTGTTTGTGAAATTGGTCCCTAGAATCAAAAGGTCAACAGAACCTTCACTAGTCTCCATCTCAATGCCGGAAGACGTTTGAGAAGCCTGTAGAAGCTTATTATAATAATCATTGCATTAAATTATTATACTGTTTGGATAATTTGATTTGCCTACCTACCAGTAAGTCACAAAAAATAACTACCTATTTAATTGGTACCTTTATTTCTATTTGTAATGATAAGTTACAGTATCAAACTTGAAGTATTGAACTTATTTTTTGTATATGGTTAAGTTTGAAAATAGAATTGTTTCAATGAATAAAAACTCACCTTGTTCCTCATCAAAAAAAAAAATGAAAAAACTTGAAGTCTGTTCTAGGTTTATTAATTTGAGGTTTGTAATTTCAAAATTTGTTTTTGCATTCGACTGAGCTGTTTTATATTACCTGTGCAAGCCTTTAAACTTTAGATAATCTACACAACTTAAACGACCATCCAATAAGGGTATAATAGGTGTTTCTTCTCAGGGTAGTCAGCTAGGAAACACCGGCCTCATCTAGCTTAAAATGACAAAAAAACATTGACGTTTGAAAGTGTTATGTTTAACCTACTTACAAAATAAATATCATTTATTTATATACGTACTTATACTAATATAATAAAGCTGAAGAGTTTGTTTGAACGCGCTAACTCTGGAACTAATAGTCGATTTTTAAAAATATTTTTTGTATAATTTATTATGATAGTCACATGCATGAGGAAAACTTTATGCTATATGGGAACGGGATAAACGGGTTATGCGCGTACGAAGTCGCAGGAAAAAGCTAGTTCAAATATAAATCGACATAAAAATACAAAATATGTGAAAAAATATTTAGAACATAATAAAGTTTCAGCTACAACATAATAAAGTTTGAACTAAAATGATCATTTTGGGTAGTCTTTGACTTGGAATGTACCCTGGCGATTGGGGATGTCATGCTCACTGTCATGGTCATGGCAAAAGTCTAGCTGATGGTGGCGCATGCGTTGGATCATTTGGCTCCCTTAAAAATGGTTGAGCCGAATGGTGCTAGCGTATGCGTCATGTTCGTGAACGGGCGCCGTCAGCTGAGACTGGTCATCTCTCGGCTGCCATGGTTTATTTTAATTGTTGTTTTTTTACTCCGGACTCTTTTATCCTGCACGTCTTTTACATCGTTCTCACATATATGTATAATTTCAATATGAATGATGTAACCATAATTTTGTAACAAAATATTATTTTTAAAAGAGTGTCCGTGGAGTTTCTTGTACGTTCTTCTCCATAGAGATCTACGCTTTGGAACGTGCAAATAGCTTCATCTTTTTGACCGACCGACCTTGACAATTCAAAAGTGCCTGTAAATGGTCTAATTGAAATAAATGCTTTGATTTTGACTTTGACTTGACAACGTTAAGTCCGTGGCGTCTGTCATACCAAGAAGCCTCCGTACCTCGGTAATGTTGGTCCCAGCTGTCGTTTGTAGGCTGGTTGCTGGCGGTTTAGTAGGTATGGTAGGCGCCAGATAAACTTGCAATAAATACATTGATCTTTCATTTATCCCTTCGTAGATATCCGAACGATAAATTATGAACCGTTTTTCAATACTAGAGAACGTAAAGGATCACGATAGAAGTCGATTCAGGACAGCTTTGTCTTTATTTCTGTTTTTGATATTAAGAAAGTTATTGCACGTTATCTGGTGTCTACCATAGTAAAAAGCCTGAAAATTTGTCGCCAGTTTTTTTCAAAGAATATCACGTTTTCCAGTTACTGATATGTGGAAGTCAAATAAGCAGTCACGCCATGTAAAACACTGGTACTACAGCTGCCGGATGGACTGGAAAACGACCCCAATATAGTTAGGCAAAGAAATCCCGAGAAGAAATGAATGGGTTTTTTTCGTCTAGAATATAAGGGTAGTTCTTCAGAGACAAAATTTTCGATGTCTGTGGGTATATTTCTGTAACCAACTAACAAAACGGCATGTTATATTTTTTTTTTAGAAATCAGCTTTAGTTCTAACTGGGACAAATTATATTTTATTAATAATTGCTGTCTAGATACAAAATTAAAATATTTGAAGTTTGTTCTCCTGATTCATATAGGGCGTCCGTTTGCCATTTTCCGGAACAAAATGGTTGATGTCGCATTTTCCCTTTGATTCATCAATATAAATTAAAGTTATATCGAAAGGCAATGAATTGACCGCTTACAAAAAAAATATGTATTAGTTATAACCATGTTAGTGTGTCTACAATTAAGTAAAAAAGAAGTGTCCGTCGTATAATACTGATTAATGTGGAGTAAGCTGCGCTTGACTGTAATTGGTCGAGTAATAACAATGAGAGTCTGGGATCCCGCGCGGAGGAAGCCAGTCGTGCAACCGATGAGCTGGAAGGCGGACGTGGGGCTGGTTGGCTTAGATCCCGGTGTAACGAAGGTAAATACCTGATTCATCTGTGCTTGGTTCAGGTAGCTTCCTGATTACAATGCCTACATTATAAAATTTATTTTGTTGTTTTAAAACTTCAATCTGAGTTTTGTGTGATGCTTTTGGGTTATAGATTCGTGTAGAAAAATGACAATTCTGAAATCTGTATGTGTGATGAGTTATGCATGATTTTAGGCAAAATCATGATTCATCTGTGCCTGATTGATATGTTCAAAACCCCTTATGAATCAGAAAATAAATTAGTTTTTCCCTTTTCTAGCAAGAACGGAGCACTTTTGTTGCGTAATTTTCCTTATCCATGTCAGTAGAGTGTATGTCAGTGCTTTTAACTTAGCACAAGTCAGTAGTTCTAGTCTTATTTGTTAAATAAATATAAATAATCATTTAAATTACTCAAAAATTACAGGAGTTTACTTGTTCTACATAATATTTTTGATATTTCTTAATTACAATCATTAACTCACAGTGTATTTATTACTAACAATAAAGTAGGTAATAAAATTGATCCAGTACTACATAAATAGCAATTTTGATATTGCAGGTAACAACAATATGGCACTATCAACAGAAGAAAAGAAGAAGAAAAAGAGACTCACAGAACGAAGAAGGATGGAAAAATATTAATATACTAACGTGGTTGATAATTCCAATTAACTAATAATTAAGACTGCTTAACTAAGACTGATGTTAAAAGTTCCATTATTATTATTACTTCTGTGATTTTAATAAGTAGGTTATAGTAGGTCAATAAGTATAATAAATAGGATCAGTGAGTTATACACACGGCTACACGTCAAGCTATACAAAACCAGTTTGTTTTGGCCTCACTTTGTATGATATTTTCTCACAATGAACGGTCAGCCAATACTGGTTTTGCATAACTTGATTTGTAGCCGTGTGTACACAAAAGTAAACAGAGAGAACATTATTATATTATGATTATTTTGTTAATACAGAGCCCATTTACATTCAAAGTTTTTCATTTTTATTTCTGTTTCTGATTCATCTGTAACAAATTCTGATTCATCTGGACACAAAATATTTAAATGTCGACATCTTGAAAACTACTTTTTAAAAACGAGTCCCTCATCCAAATATATGTTATTTGGCATACCTATTTTCATATAAAAATGTGTTACTGAGCTGAAAGTGAAATTAAATTTTGGCCATATGAATCAGTCAAAGAATCAAATTTCGAAGAACTACCCATAAACGACCTCTTTTAATTACCCAGCGACGTATAAAATTAGCCTGTAAGCAAAGTGGCACTCAAGGCTTATAGAGGTAGTGGTACTGAGAGTATAGTCCCGCGAACCTCCATTGAAAAGGGAGGATCCTCCGACCGGACGGTTGAATTTGAATTTGAATTTGAATTTGCAGGATTTCGTTCTGTTAGTTCGCAGCTGACGGGATAGATGGCGTTGCGGTTTTTCTTGTAGTGATGCAGATTTTTCTTTGGTTTTTTGTGACGGTTTTGATGCTTTTACAGGCTATTTTATTAATATTCATTGCTATTTTAATACTTTTCCATAGATATCGTAATACAGTTTTTCAAAGCCATCCACCATTTTTCAGTTCCATCGGAAGTAAGAATCTAATAATAATCTACGAGAAACCAACAGAATCTTCAACAGAGATCTTTAAATTGATTTACACCAGCGCGCGTGTATGTTAATCATAATAGTGAATAGACGAACACCACCAAACAAAAGAGTGTGGGTTATGGTCGCAAAAACTTGTGCCCGTAATTACAGGCCTGGTTTAAAAGTAACCTACCGCTATGTGGGGTTCCGTGATGAAATGAAAGAATAGAAAAACGATATTAAATGGTCAATTTTATTCTTCACGCATAAAACAGTACAAAAGCGGACTTAAGAGGAAATGCGGGCAGAGAGATTTTGAAAATTAAAGGTATTTGAAGAAACTATTGCTGTCACTCTGTGAACGCTCGGAGTCTGGTTCATGCGATAAGGACAACTGCAGGTTCGACTGAATAGCCTGAGTAAAAAGTCATATTTCGAGGTTTAGCTCTCGCCTATTTCCTCCTCCAATATTAAACTAATTTAAAAGATATTTTATAAACTGAATAAGATGGATCTGTGTCCCTATGTTTTTCTTTTTTCATCAATAGTTGTTTTTGTACACTAAGCCTCTGTTGACAAACGGTCTTATTTAGACCGTTGTCAACAGAGGCTTAGTGTACAAATAGGCTATTATGAGAATTTTTTGAGGGGTCTAGTGCTTATACACGATTTGACAGTTGTTCTTAGTTCGGATTCGGGACTAATCGTAAGTCCGTAGCTGATACGGAGTCGAAAACGCCTGACACTTAGGCCGAAACTACGGATTTAGAGCTTAGAGAGGAGGAGGAACACGGGTGGGTTTTAGTCAGTAAGAGTCTGACACTCCCTTCCGCTCCGCCCAGAGGAGAAAAGGAATCAGTTGATGATTTCCCATCCAAAAAACAGGAATGTGCTATACAGTGGCGGATATATATGCTATATATATAAATTACATTCTTCTAGTCCATATTCAATGTCAATAAAAATATATAATAAATTACCAGTAGACATAAAACTACAAAATAAAACCAATATATTTTTAAATAAATTAAAACAATTCTTAATTAAAAAATGTTATTACACAGTAGACGAATATCTATCGGATAAATCCATTAATACATAAGTACTAATAACAATTACTTAGTAAGTAAATAGTTATATTGAGTACCTAATTACATTACAATTACATTTAATATTATAAAGTTATACTATACTAATAATAATGAAAAATCTTTAAGTGAATTCACAAATAAATAATTATTAATACATACCTAGATAATATTAAATAACTAATATAATTAAATAAATAATTAATATGAATGAATGAATGTTGCATTTAAAAAAAAAAAAAAAAACTTCATTCATACAAAATAATACAAATATAGTAAGTAAATAAGTTTTTTATTTTATTTTATGAAAGCGCTCTTCCTCTCTCTACTTATTTAAAAATTTGCTGTGCCCGACAGGTTCCATAATTGTTTCCATTTTATATTTTCCACCTGTATTTGTACATTATGGATTGCAATAAACGATTTGATTTGATTTGATTTGGATCCAAGATAGTCATTATAAGGGGGGGCTTGACTCCGTTGAGGATAGGTTTTAGGTTTTAGCACATTAAACACTTTAAAAGCAATAATATTTTATTTTGTTTAACGCATATAAAGCCTCCTTGGATTACTTTGGTAGACTACCAGAGTTATTTCGGTCATTTAGGGAGTATGAGCTGCCTAGAAGAGAACCAAGGTAAACGACATAGCCCGACGGATCGCCAAACTGAAGTGGCAATGGGCAGAGCATAATGCTCGCAGAACAGATGGTCGATGGGGCTGGAAAGTTCTGGAGTGGCGACCGCGTACCGGAAGACGCAGCGTTGGAAAGCCTCCCATAAAATGAACCGATGACCTGGTGAGGGTCGCTGGTTGCGATGGATGCGAGACGCACTGGACCGGTTGTTGTGGCGACACTTGGGGGAGGGCTATATCCAGCAGTGGACGTTTTTCGGCTGATGATGAGCTGCCTGGAAGCGCTACTGGTGCTAAGCATACCTACTATCCTCCCTGCATGAAATATCATTGACTTATCCTTTAATTATTTAAATATCCTATGTCCAGTGGTATTTAGAATCCTGTTTGAGGTTCAAAGCCTATCTACATACCTACATTCAACGGTTTGTAATTATGTCAATCACCAGTGTTTTAATGCGCATTACATATCTTAACGACATGCCCCTGATGTGCAAATTTACGAAAACATCTGCCTTTATTACTTCGGTACCTAGGTACTTATTATTATTTTGGCTTATTATAATAAGCTTATTTCAGGTGATGTCATAAAATACACGTTGAGGAAGAAATTACTTAACTTGTGTGATTGGTTTATTATTGAAATTCATGTATCGTTTATAATAAACATGAGTTAAATCGATAAAATGTTTATTCTTAGCCAATGAAGAGGTATTTTAATTTCGAGACGTACATTTTTTCTGTCCCACCATATAAATGTCTCTATTAATCAGGTTACATTTCAGTACACTTTTTCTAAAATCAGCCCCCACTCCTGAACTTTGATGCCCTTTATCTTTTTCATTTAAATCGATTTGAAATGGCAAAAAATACGTATCCAATATTTCTGAAAATCTTCGGACATATTAAATTAATATTATTTTTATTTTTCTGTCTCGGAAAATAACCAATTCCATTGCTTATTTAAAGATCTCTCAAGACCCTTAGTTGACACTTATAAGCATTGCCATATAACGTGGCAATGCCGCCAGTCTTTTGGGCACACTTCCAGTCGACAGCGCTGCGGATGAATTTTTTGACGCCATGTTTTAGGGTTAACTTAGTTAGGATTTTTATTTTAGTGTAGGAGGTGAGTATTTATTAAAACAACTGTTAATATTTATTAATAATATTTATAAATAATTGTATTGCTTGTACGGAACCTGAACATTGTATCGTAAACAAGTTTTTACCCCAGTGGCGCTAGCCGCTATAATTAGAGAGAGACACATCCGAGTCAGGCAGAACCCCAGGCTTGATTGTTACACTAGTTTTTTTCTTATGTCTATTTACTTTCAGCCATATTAAATAGAATTATAGAAGTCCGATTCGGAGAAAGGCAGTGTACAAAATGAAGAAGCGTAGCTTTTCATCGGGTTAAAATGGGTAACAATAGTATTGATTTGTTGAGAGTGGATTTACATGACTGAGAAAACAGATCTCGAGATTAAGTTGTGTCAAATAGTTAAGGTGGTTGGTGGCATTGATATGTCACACGAAACAGTTGGAAAAACCTACTAGTTATTTTTTAATTTGCCCCCAAAAAGTGACCTCATGTTCAAAATTTATTTATTCTCACCGCTCGAGCACTGCCGGCTATTGCGAAATGTTTATTTACGTAAGATTTATTTTTTATTTGGGAATTTTCAGATGTCAGGGCTTGAGCGGTTAAACGTCCGTGTTTGGCTCTCAAATATTACATGTGTAGGTACCAACTCGGGCCAACTTTCAACTAAATCGGTCACTAGATTTGGAGAAATTCGGCCTTCACGGACGGACAGACACACAACCGGATGACCCTCTATGGGTTCCGTATGTCCATACAGAGGTGTGGAACCCTAAAAATAACAGTTGCTGCAGGATATAGGTTAAACGAATCCGCGGGGAAAAGCAAGCAAGCTTTTTTAGGCCTTGTAAATAAAACTCCGATTTAAATGCATGAAACTAATTTATTATAAACAAATTAAGTTTACCGACCTCCTTTATTTGTGAGGTCTGCTATCAAATTTACAAAATGTGTGTTAAATAAATTTATTACTTACCTACATACATTGCAAATTTTGTACTACATTACAAAAAAAAAACTTAAATTAATAGAGGGAGAAAGAAGTATTTACCTAAATACCTACTATAAATTACAAAGACAAGACTATTTTATTCGTTACCTAGGTACCTATCTACTTATATTATAATATTATGTGGTGGTTTTTCAATAATCAGATAACTTTTATTAATTGAAGAATAAAATTTTTGACATTTATTTTCTATACTATCTATCAAACTAATATTTTAAACTATTGACCCATTTTACTGAACTGGACCTACTTGGAGCAGCAGTGGGGCACACAATGATAATGTTTCAAAATTAAACTTTCTTTCTTTCACACTGCCCTCGCAATTTAATTTCTGGCGGATTTTCCAAATAGAAAAATCGTTCCTGCAAATCTTGTCCTCACAAAAGCAAACTAAAAAGAAACGAAGGCGTTTTCAGGTGATTATCTTCATGCAGCAACGCAGTTTAATAATAGCGCCATCTGTATTCAAACCGCCAATCAAACTGCCAGCAAAACAAACTTGATATTGAGTGGTTAGTTAAAAATCCACTAGATGGCAGTTCAGACAGTTCACCAACATTTCAATAGATGTCACTGTTTTGAAACTTGCAATAGTCAGCAACAGTCCCACTAACTTTGTACTTCGTCAAATGGGCAGCGTTGATAAAACATTAATTTATAGCTTTATAAAGCGGAAACAGCCGACGCGAATTCTGAATCATAATTCATCCGCTGAAAGCATCTGATAAACTTAAACGCAATGTCCGTCGCGGGCATCGGATTTGTATTGAGGCATGACTCTATTTGCGTTTGAACATTGTATCTTTCTGAAATAAAAAAGCCAAATACATAATGTTAGTAGGTATTATAAGGTTCCGAATAAGTATATGATTTTCCTTCCCCCGTATTTTGATTTCAAACAGGGTGAGAGGCATAAATATATAAAAAAACTATAGCTATGGTAAGGAGATCTATTGGTAGCAACGGCGCATGCAAAATCCGCTGTTTTGTAATCATATTGAAGTAGCTACTAAAAAATAATAAGTAAGTATTAGTAAGTTGAGAACTTGACTACTTTATCATAAAACTAATAACGATTATTTTCTTGAATATTGTCATCATTATTTTAATCGGTTCACAGTCCCAATAACCACTTGTGGTCTTCGCTGATTAATTATTCAAACTAATGTGTACCTATCTAGTGCGGAGAATGATCCTGTTACATGAGATTTGTTTTCAAGATTTGGCGTATTATTATATGGGGTCCGGACAGGACACCCCCCTTAAACAACGTGAAATAGAATTAACGTAATACTTTTTAAAGGGTCATTGTACCTACTTATCATTATGAACAACTTTTATTATGGGACCAACACCGAAATCGCGAAAAAAACCAGCTGTTCAGTACATTTTATAGAGTAATGCGCACAGAAATTTAAGGAGCATTCGATTTTTTTTTCGCGTTTTATTTTTGGTCCTATAGTAAAAGTTGTTCATATTGATGAGTGCAATGACCCATTAAGAGGTACTGCATTTATTCTGTTACACATTGTTTATTAATAAAACACGCTTGTAAATATTGGACAGGTGGCCAGATATTAATGGCCACTTCGAATGAGATTGGCGTTAAAAAAAACTGCTTTTACTGCGTTACGCCCAGGCGAAAACTAGAAATCGCCATTTTGGAACCCTCGACCCTCTCCCCCCTCCCCGTGGTTTAAAGTTAGTTAGGTACAGCTGTGCCCTTGAAGATAGGTTAATATATTGAAAACCAGGAGGGTGCAAGTACATCCTCATTATGACTCCCATTCCTGAAATGAAAATGGATAGGTATGTCGCAGCCAATTAAACGGCTGATTATAGCTGAATCAACCGTTTAATAAAATTGGTTGCCTAGCCTTTTCATTTATATGTGCCAATTTTTCAGCGACCATTGTGACGTCTTTTGTTCACATATCGTATAATGACTTGCACATGTCACTTAATTATGTCGCTGATTAAACGGCACAGCAGTGCGATTCTGTAAACATGTCGAAATGAACACCCGGGCGGGGCGCACGACAGTTGAGTTATCAAACCATACAAATAAGATGGAATGACAGCTTTATTGTCGTTCACTCCGCCTAGGTGAACACCGTGAGATGTCGACAGAATCGACCGGCTGCATCAATGAAAACGGTAGAGTTTTACTGCAACGGCAGATTCAGCTAGTTGGGTGCGACAGATATATAATTAGAGTGAAATACAGACGAAGGGTAGTGATGGACTGCCAGGGTTGCGGATTTTGTTCGAGAGTCACCGCAGCCCTGGAAAGCAAAGGGCACTACGAGGAGCACGGATGGGTTTTAGTCAGTAAGAGTCTGATATTCCCTCCGGTTCCACTCAGAGCGGCAGGAGTTATTTGATGATTTCGCATCCATTAAAAAAAGGGTGGTGCTGGAAAAATACCATAATACAAAGCTCCCGGATTTAAATATTAAGTATACATAATAAACCACGTTAACACATAGGTAAATGTTATTGGAAAAAGAACAGCTAACTTTAAAAAAATATACCTAACAGAAAAGGGATATCGGTAAAATACAGCTAAAAGAATACATATCCATTACAGCGACATCCATACTAAACTATGAAACATAACACCAGCACTGCGGATTTTGTATTATTTAAGTAGTTACACAAAAATTCGATAGATGGCATTTCAGATAGTTCACAAAAACTTAAATAGATGTCACTGTTTTTAATTAACCTTGCAATGGTCCAGCATTTCGTCAATAGGTGGCGTTGTTACGCAGTTAAATGAGGGTGGACACAAGCGCGGCATATTCTGAATTCATCCGTTGAAAGCATCTAATGTATATATATGCAATGTCCTTCGCTGGCATCGCTTTTGAGGTGAGGCAAGCGTCTATTTGCGCCTCAACTACGTTTCTTGCTGAAATAAAAGCCAATTATTGTATGTCAGTTTCCATCGTTAAATAGGATTGACTTGAAAGTGCTGGTGGAGCTGGTGCGGTAGCGAGCACGGTTAGATGACCACAGTGCCAAAGAGTACAGTAAATATATTAGAGACACAGAGCACCGCCAGTCGTTGGAGCGGGCACTGTATTTTCAGAGATTACAAACAATGGATGAAAATTTATTGATGTTAATACTCAACTCGATATTGCACTTGCTTATGAATTATCGAAACTATAAAACGCACGAATTAAATATAAATATAGAGAAGGGCATGATGTTTTTTTTTAATTTATACAATAGGCGGTGACGCCTGCCAAATTCTTCGAATACACTTTTAATAGAAAAAAAACATTGCAGGCCAGACAATATTCATAAAAACTTAAGTGTTTTATGAATATTGTCTGGCCTGCAATTTTTTTTTTTATAATAATTGTTTTAGTTAAAAATAAAATACATTTTTACGAGGCTTGAAATATGTTTTATGTGGTTTGAATATTTTTTGGGTTTGTTATCCCCGCCATTAGGCTGGGTCGCTAGGTTGATAATGTGGCTGCACGCTCGTTGAAGCCACATTACCAACCTAGCGACCCAGCCTGAACAACAACAGCCAACAAGAACGTTCGATAATGATACAAAGAGTGTCCATGGCGTTTCTGGCTCGTTCTTCTCCATTGAATCTCCTCTTTGTAACTGGAGATTGGGTCGCTGAGCGTGTTTTGCTGAGGAACATTCTTGCTGCTCTTGTTGCTAGCGTGGCAGAACTAGCTCCATCTTTTTCACTGACAGATCGTGAACTACCTCCGTGGTCGAATGGTTTAGGCGTTTGCCTTACGACCCGGTGGTCGTGGGTTCGATTCCCACGGAACCATACTTTGTAAAGTTGTTTCCAGTTTGGCTAAGACATTGCAGGCTTGAATCACCTGATTGTCTGATAAAAAGATGATTCCGTGCTTCGGAAGGCACGTATAAGCCGGTGGTCCCGGCCGCCAAATGGCGGTCGTCAAACCATGTCAGAGGCCCTTGAGGCGGTTTAGAAACTCTGACACTAGGGTGTGTGGGGTCGTTTAGACCTTACTAACCACACGATGAAGAAGAAGAACTGACAGACCTTGACAATTCGAAAGTCAATGGTCTGTTTGAAATAAAGGATTTGATTTGATTTGGCTTGATAATTCGGCGTGCTCCGACGCTCCGTGCCGCCGCTAGTCGCTCCGCCACAAGCCACAAGCGAGAGGGAGATTCCGCGTCTGCGTTCGCTATCGCGCCAGTTCCTCCCTCTGTTTGCGGCCTTACATACCCCTGAATTAAGCATTTGAAGTTGAGTATTTTTCCAACTTTACTATGATCTGAAAACCTATCGAAATTTGGCATGAAAGTAGGGTTTCACACGTTGTCAACTCAAAATACTCAATTCAGTAACGCACCCTAAGGCCCGGTTTCCACCCTGCCAGGGTTGCGGATTTTGTTCGAAAGAGTTACCGCGGCCCTGGAAAGCAAAGGGCACTACGAGGAACACGGATGGGTTTTAGTCAGTAAGAGTCTGACACTCCCTTCCGCTCCGCCCAGAGCGGGAGGAGTCATTTGATGATATGATAACCCAACCAAAAAAAAACAAAATAAAAAAGGCCTGGTTTCCACCTAAGCAGAGAGGAGAGAAGATGTGTTGAATAAACCAAACAGATTTCATTATTTCCACATCTTTTCTCCGCTTAGCTTATCGGATTAGTTTATTCAACACATCTCCTCTGCTCTCTGCTTTGAAACGTGGAAACTGGGCCTTAGTCAGAGTTACTCTTATTAGTATTACATTATGGCTACATACATACGCACGGTTCTTTTGTTGTCTCAATAGAAGTCTCACTAGGTACTAATATAACCGCAAAAGTTTTAATGGATGTTTGTTACTCAATCGAACGGCTGAGCAAAGGCGAAGCTGCTGACAGAAGCCAATAATTATACAGGGTGTTTCGTTGGTGACATATTTACTTTAGTTCAATCACGTATTTAATGTCACCATGTATACGAAGTAAGTGTACCTAGTAAGACTGAGAGCTTTAAAGCCCAACGTCATTTCATACAAACTTTCCAAACCGTATTTTTTTAAATGGATGAACCGATATTAATGAAACTTGGTATGCATTCGCTAGATATCCAGGTGTAATTAGTTAGCAGAGAACATTTTCGAAAAAAAAAATCAGGGGGAAAGATAGTGATTTTTCACTTTCTATGGAAAACTTAAAATCGCTCTGTCTCTCACCTCATTTCGACTAGAGATTTTTCTACTAGAGATTTAGACCTAAATATTTAGCATGTGCATACCAAGATTCAAATCGGTTTTTTAATTTTAAAAAATAAGGACTTTAAAGTTTTTAGGGCGTAAACGCTCATAAGCATGAATAATGTGAATGTGAATCTATGCTTACCATATAGAGGGACCCGTTTCATGGCAACGTCCATCTTATAAACTCCCTGTGCACTCATTACTCCAGATTTCATCAACACGCAGAGAGCCCAATCTTTCACCAGCTGGAGTTTTTCCTTGAAACAACAATGCCGAGGTAAAGTACAGAACCATTTGAATTTTGTATTTTCCTGTCAAATTCTAGTTAGTCCGTCAGATGGATTTCCAAAAAATATTGGGCACGTATTTTTTTATTTTTCATGTTAACAAAAAATAAACGACAGTGCGTTGAAAACTAGCGTGACGTCATATTTTAGTAGATACTATACTATACCTTTCACTAAAACGCGACGTCATCAGCCCTAACACTAATTGAATTTTAATGCGCTATAACTATATCATTTTTATGGATTTTGTAATAACTCAAAAACAATTTGTCAGTGAAACCTTCCGCTCCTAGTCTTGTTTCTGATTGACTTTCTAGGCGATATAGCATTTAGATACGTAATTGTCCACATAGTTTCCCGATCAGGTTTTCCGGCAAGGAATTCAGATTCGGAATTCATGGTCGTTTGATTTTTCTTTCTTCCGACCCGAACGCTCGGCTTGTTTTCGAAAGGAACGTCTGGTTTTTTCCCCAATCCAAAAATACGAGTACCTAAACAAAAGTGTACGCCTAGTTTAACATTTTGTAAGTAAGGCAAGCATTCGTTTGCGGTCAGCCTTAGTCTGTTCCATCAGCTCTTGAAGCAATTCAGCGTGGGGGCTGTCACAATACTTTTCGGGAGCTTATTCCTTGCTGTTATGGCATGGTTATGCAAAAACTATAGCGATGACGCAACCGTTGATTTTGGCTTTAAGAAAAAAGTGTGGTGGGCTTGTCCCAAAAAGAAACGGACAGCGTGAGTCAGAGGGTCTACTCTCTAAGCCCGAAGTTCGGCCTCTACTCCGGCTAACCTACGGACTTACGATTAGTCCCGAACCCGAACTAAGAACAACTGTCAAATCATGTTGTCAATCATTCTTAGTTCGGGTTTGGGACTAATCGTAAGTCCGTAGTTGATACGGAGTAGAAAACGCCCAACACTCAGGCCGAAACCACGGAATTTGCGCGAAAAAAAAATAAAAGAAACTCCCAATTTTCAGACAATACCCTTTGCTTGTACTGTTAGGTCTATCTTCATGCCAAATTGCATGTCTCTAAGTCAACGGAAAGTACCTTAGAGGTTTTGATTCCCTTGCGAGCGTCAGAACATGCTCCATAAACTCCCTGTGATTATGGAGCATAAACGGCCTTATCTTAAGATTGCGTTGAGAAGTATGATTTTTGAACAGCTCCAAGGCTTGAATATTTGATATTAATTTCAGCTCGATTCCTCCATGAGTCTTGAGAAAAAGGGCCTTGAACGACGGACAGATTAACAGACAGACTGTCAGCGATGTAGAGGCATGGAACCCTAGGAAAAGAGAGGCAGTGATACCCTGGCTCACAGAAAGAAATGGAAGGAGAAAACATGTGTCGTGGAATTTTTTTAAAAATTAAAAAAACTTGTTTCACCGACCCCAAGTCACATGGGGTTAGAATAGGAACATTTTAGGGTCTATAGTTACATAGTGCATATTCCAGCGTCCGGTCTTGATTTTTGCAATAGCGTCAGGATCAACTCTTGTTTCTTCTATGCATTCCATTTGTTTTCTTTTCATTAATAAATCTGGGTGTAGCGTTGTGGTCTGGAAAAACAAAAGAAAAGTTAATTGTGGAACTTTGTCTTTTGACTGTGTCTGTTAGCGCAATTGTGCAGCCAAATAGGAAGTGGAATAACACCCCCAAAATGACGATAAATATAAACGACGTTTTTCATCACAATGACTTAAAAAAATATTCATACACAAACATTATTTACACTTCATTGCTTGCCTAAAAACGGTGGGGTGGGATAGGTACAGTTTTCGAGTGTCAGTTGTTTTTATAGAATTGTACAAAATTTCCCTAGACTCTAAAATGGCTAGTAAAACTTATGAAGCACTGACATTATACACATGAAATAGACAAGACAACAAATAACAGTGGGTCACCCTTTTCTTTTGTATGGATGGGAAATCATCTAATGACTCCTCCCGCTCTGGGCGGATCGGAAAGGAGTGTCAGACTCTTACTGACTAAAACCTATCCATGCTCCTCCTAGTGCCCTTTGCTTTCCAGGGCCGCGGTAACTCTTTCGAATAAAATCCACAAACCTGGCAGGCTCTGGCACTAACGGGCCCCGTCTACTAGTGGGTCACCGCTGCGACAATAACGCAATACAGAAGTACATGCACAATAAACAATTAAGAACTTTTTCGAAAAAGAATTTAGAGAGCAAGAGAAAGTTAAAAAAATCTTTCCCTCTAAATTCTTTCTCTAAAAAGTCTTATCAAGTAACTTTTAGAACGAAGTATCTTGCATATATGCGTATTTTCCAATTCCAAGACCTAGTTTCACATCGGTTCATTAATTCCCAAAATAAGGACTTGAAAATTTTTATGACACACCCTGAGGAATAAGTTATCTTAAGTTAAACAACCTACCGGCTCTTCTATTTTATATACGTAAGCAGTTGCTGAACTTAGAAATAAGATTGCAACCCAGATCATCTTTAAAAACAAAAAAAAAAAGCAAGAACACACGACTGCTAATTGCACGGATAGAAATAAAACAAATGATACACGATTGTCTATGAAACCTTTTTATAGCCCTTTTCAGAATAAAACAATTGACAGATAATGTCTATTATGAGAGAGGTAAACCATTTACTGATATCATAATATTATCAAAAATGATGTTTGTTCTAAGAGCTCGTATAAACGCTGCCTTTCCAGTACCATTATATTGAAGTTTCTATTAGTTAGCCAGCTATTCTCAGTCGTAAATTATTCCAAGAGAACGTCCATTTTTAAGGTCCAATCTATCTTTAAAAGTCATCAAATATGAGTCAGTGGTTTCAGTGTGAAAATATAAGAAACAGACCAGACGACAGTTATTTCCGTAGTCATTTATAACATTACCATGCATTTAATCCAGTAAAATCCCGCAGCCTTTACTCCATTGCCATTGCTCAAAAATTGGTAGTGATATTTGTCCTGTATGACTCTGTCCCTCTCTCACAACGGAATCATGAAGACGCTGGTAGCGTCAGTGCCATTTCTACTAATTTTTAAGCAAGGTTCGCATTCGCATGCCTTAATTTTCATACATTTTTGACAGAATGCGACTGACTTGCGAATGCCAACGTTTTTGAAAAATTGGTAGAATTGGCGCTCTGATCATTAATCTACCTAAGGTCTTTCATTGTTGAGTCTCCCTCGAATGCGAATTGCGATATGGCGAGTCTTAGGGGAAGCCCTAATACAGTGGTAGTTTTCCACAAAAGGAAAAAAAAACGTTTAGTCGCCTATTACTTTCTCAAAAAAATAAGGCCTGCATACGATTACATGCGAAATACAGATATCTGGCCCTATTTTTTGTATAAATGGATTGTTGTTATCAAAGACTTCTACATCTGAACAAAACCTTATAGAATGGAATTTCCACTTGAAAGGAAGTTTTATATAAATATTAAGTATTTACTTTATGGGCAACTCATGTTTTGACTTTAAAATACTAATCAATTGGTGTTATGTAACCTTTCCAATGAGAAGGTGTGCCTCATTCATTGTTATGCTTTCTTTGTGTTATAGAGTTGGATCCAATGTTGGGGATTGGAGCCAACGCTTTTTTCTCCATCAACATCTTGGACGATTGGCGTCAGGGCCAATGTTTTTTTTTGGCTGGTAAATCGTAAAATGACTTCTCCCGCTCTGGGATGAGAGGGAGGGAGTGTCAGACTCTTACTGACTAAACCCCTACCCTTGTTCCTTCAATTTTAACTGCCTTAGTGGTCGAGTGGTTTAGGCGTTTGCCTTGTGACCCGGTTGCTGGTTATGGGTTCGATTCCCACGGGAAGCATACTTTGTAAAGCTGTTTTCCAGTTTGGCTAGGACATTGCAGACTTGAATGAAAGAAAGAAAGAAAAAGACTTTATTTGCGCCAAGCATGACGCATACCAAAAATAAACAAAATTACAATTGCTATGTAAGTTAGGAAGATATGCGTCACATTCGCGCAAAACGGCCATCGCTCAGCATAATGCTGGAACTCATGTGCAAGACAGAGCCACAGCGCTGGTTTTCAGCGACAGCCGGCGTCGACAGAATGACGTCGATCGGAACAGTTTATAAATTAAAACGAAATAAATGAACAAAATATAAATATATAATTATATATGTGTGTAGAAATATAAGGAGGAAGATGGCAACTGACCGTTGCACATGCGATGGAACGTGGCCACCAAAATGAATCACCTGATTGTCTGATAAAAATCTGATTCTGTGCTTCGGAAGGGATGTATAAGCCGGTGGTCCCGGCCGCCAAATGGCGGTCGTCAAATAAACCATGTCAGAGGCCCTTGAGGCGGTTTAGAAACTCTGACACTGGGGTGTGTGGAGACCTTACTATGTCCACACGAGAAGAAGTTCAGTTCCTTCAAGTACGCTTTGCGTCATTTTCTGACATACAGCATTCTATCATTATATAGAGTGCTGGAACCAACGTTGGCAGCATCATAGTTCTCTTTGCATTCTAATTATAAATAAAAAAAAAAAAAAAAAAAAAAAGATTCGAAATTGTGAATCAAAAATGTTGTACCTACTTATACATATCTTGGCAATGAATGTATTAACGAAGGACAAGTTACTTAAAGAGTTATGAATATAAACGTGGATGGAGAGGGAGAGGGAGGCCAAAAAAAAGTGGATGGATTTAGTGATAGCGTGACGGTAGACAGAACAGATTGGAAGAACAAAACGTCTTGCGCTGACCCCTGACATGGGCCAAGAACAGGAAGATCATTATGGTTACAATAGTACCGCGAATTGGCAAACGTTATGGTGGGTCTACACGATACTGACTTCGATTATCTTCTACATATAATTTTGTCTGCAATGTAAACAAATGTCAGTTTGATAGTTTTTTTAACCGACTTCTAAAAAAGGAGGAGGTTCTCAATTCGAATGTTTGTTTTTTTTTTTTTTTTTATGTTTGTTCGGGCATAACTCCGTCGTTTGCAAACCGATTTGAAAAATTCTTTTTTGTTGGAAAGGGTAAACTTTCCAAATGGTTCCATTGAAATTTCATCAAAATCGGTTCAGTAGTTTGGTTTTTAAATCCAAATAGCTGGAAAAAATATGTGGAAAAATCATTCATTTACACGAAATTGTGTACTTTTGCTTTCCTGTGACCATCCAGTGGTGTTGTTAGGTGTGGGGTACCACTAAAAAGTGAAAAATAAAAACCTTTTTACAAAAAAAAGAAACCGACTTCCAAAAAACACTACAAAGTTCAAAATAACTTTAATTTCAGAAGTCGGTGTCAAATAACGAAGAAGCAACTAAAAACACCGACTTCCGAAATTTAAGTTATTTTGAACTTTGTAGTGTTTTTTGGAAGTCGGTTTTTTAATTCTGAGTTCATGGCCTGAACAGACAAAGGTCTGTATCGTGAGGATTTACTATAGGGTGGAACTTCCTCGGGCTAGTTGGAGCGAGGATCTCCGCTGGGCTGGTAGCAGCTCATAAGAATTGAAGGATGGCCTGCGATTAGAGAAGCCTCCACCATGACAACCACAATCTTCATGGATTATTAAGATAAAAACCGGCCAAGTAAGAGTCAGACTCGCGCACGAAGGGTTCCGTACTCACGTTTGTTGTATGGGAGCCCCACTTAAATATTTATTTTATTCTGTTTTTGGTACCTATTTGTTGTTATAGCGGCAACAGAAATACATCATCTGTAAAAATTTCAATTGTCTAGCTATCACGGTTCATGAGTTACAGCCTGGTGACAGACAGATAGAAAGACGGACAGCGGAGTCTTAGTAATAGCGTTCCGTTTTACCCTTTGTGTACAGAACCCTAAAAATGATAACTTTTATGGTAAACCTAGCTTTTGCCCGCGGCTCCACCCGCGTGGATGTCCTTCTCTGTATCCCAGGCTATATATCTGCCAAATTTCATGACGATCCGTTCAGCCGTCTTAGCGTGAAAACGTAACAGACAGACAGACAGACAGACAGAGTTACTTTCGCATTTATAATATTAAAGTAGGAAATTAAGGATTAATTAAAATAGAAATAACTGCGAATGTATTTTCTTACGATAAGTATATGATAGTATTTTCCTTATCCGAATCTGACACTACAACACCCATTTATTTCGGGATGGAATCGAATGATTGAGAATAGCTATGCTGGTGTATGTTTTCTTTTATTATTTATTTTTTAGCCGTTGTGAGACCCGCTGAATATTGTAATGTTCTAAGAACATGGATTTTTCATTGTATAGAAATGTGTACCTACCTTAAAGTTAAACTATAATTTTCGGGTATTACTTTGACTTGAATTTGCCCTGGCTGTTGGGAGTGTAATGCTCACTCAAAAGTCTCTCTGATGTTGGAGTTTGTGTTTCATTCATCATTTGGCTCTGTCAGCTGGGACTGGTCATCTCTCAACTGCCACGGTTTGTTTTTATTAATGGTTCTTTGAATTGTTCCTTTTTTGCTTTTGTCGTTCACGTCATTCTCACATATATGAATAATTTCAACAAGAACAATGTACCACAACTTTATAACAATTAATTGATTTAAAAGAGTGTCCATGGAGTTTTTTGCACGTTCTTCTCCATAGAGATCTACGCTTTGGAACGTGCAAATATCTTCACCTCTTTGACTAACCGATCTTGACAATTCAAAAGTGCCTGTAAATGCTTTAATTGATATAAATGCTTTGAGTTGAGTTATTATTACACATTGAAAGCAGTATATAAGTGTCTTCTACATTTTATCCTCGTAGCTTGAGTTTCAGGTCTGCCTTTAACCGTTTCCTCGGCTATGCGCTACTATCTTTGACTTTCACTATAGTAGGCGCCAGATAAATGAAGAATAACGGTTATTGACCTTTCCTTAATATCTCTTCGTAGGTACCCCTAGACAGTAAATTATGAATCGTTTTTCATTACTAGAACAGTAAGGATTACGATAAATGTCGATTCAGGACAGCTTTATGTCATTATTTCTGTTTTTGAAATTATGTGTGTCAATAAATGTAGGTGGGTCAATGACCGTTATTCTTTGTTTATGTGGCGCATACTATAGTACCTTTACCATGGTAGGCGCCAGATAAACAGTGTAATAAAGTACATTGACCTTTTTCTAATATCCCTTCGTAGATACCCAAACAATAAATTATCAACCGTTTTTCATTACTAGAGAACGTAAAGGACTACGTTATAAGTCTATTCAGGATAGCTTTATGCCTTTATTTCTGTTTTTGATAATAAGGAAGTGAAAGTCAATAAATGTATTATTTATTTATTAAAACTTCATGCACTAGTAAAAACACTGTACGAAGGCGGACTTAATAGACGAATGTGAATGTGGGTCAATGACCGTTTTTGTAGATTTATCTGGTATCTACTATAGATAGATAGTATTTATATACTGGGTATTTTTTTTTCCAGTGCGCAAACTTTAAGAACCACTTCTGCCCATATAAATGAACAACTTTCCCCAAGAAAGCCATAGTCAATTCCTAAAAAAAAAATTGAGTGTCCCATACAAATTGTGGTCAGTTGATGACAATTTTGTATGGGAAGTTCTTGGGGAAAGTTGTTCATTTACATGGGCAGAAGTGGTTCTCAAAGTTTGCGCACTGGAAAAAAGTTATCCAGTATAGTATTTAGAATTACTAATTTGTCAATGTACGCCTTTTTTGCACTAGATTTGTTATGTTATAATAGCTTTTTGTCATATGTGACGGGGTTTGGTCAATGAGATAAGGCATGATCTGTCATTTTCAGTTTTATTTAGACCTACCATGCTGACCTACTATGACTTATAAAAATATATAAAATAAAACGTGTAAAATTCGATACCTGGAAAACGACCCAATTTTTGAACCTTAAATTATCGGGGTCAAAATCGTTGCAAATGCAATGTAGCTAATCACCCTGCATTTGCAATGTTTTGTAAACTTGGCCTATTGTTACCTACACCCTACTATTTTTAACCGACTTCAAAAATAGGAGGAGGTTCTCAATCCGACAGCTTTTTTTTTGTATGTTTGTTCAGCGATATCTTCGCCAATTGTCAACCGATTTTGATGATTATTTTTTTGTTTGAAAGAACATTTTCCCAGACTAGAGATTTAATGAAGAACTTTGGAGATATGTGACGGAACTCTTCAGTAAATGATAGCAAATTTTCCGGGATTGCTGAAATCGCATGTCTGTTTATTGTTTTCACCAGTTCATAACATAACATTACGCCAGTACGCTGTGAAGGGGTACGAAGATGTGAACAAGTCAACCATGATTTTGAGTTATCTATTCGGGCATAACTCTATTGTTCAGGAATCGATCTTGATGATTCTTCTTGCACTGGGTTTAGCTAAAGCTATACCTATTGAATTTGCATTGAATGGGCGTTTCACTTTTAAGCTAAATCAATGACTTCCTCAATTTAAAATGTAGTAAAGTGTAATTTTGTCAGGTTTATGTCAATCCCAAAGCAATGTAGACATTCAACTTTGACCTGGTCTGAACTTGGACTGCAAAGGCACTTAAAGTAACACTTTAACGGCAAATACTAAACGCAAAGGCAAACGTGCTCCATCTTCGACCACATCGTCGCTTACCATCAGGTGAGATAGTGGTCAAGCGCTTGCCTATCAATAATAAAAAAAAAAAAAAAAAAATAGCGCAACCACTCATTATGGAAAACAACCATAAAACTTTTAAATTTTTTTTTCAAAGAGGGTTGTTTTTACAATAAAAATATAATTTTTATTGTAAAAAAGTTTTTTTTCATATTCCAATGTAATTTTTTTTCAATGTTTTTTTTATCATTTCAATTTTATTATAATATACTGGTCTAGTAGTCACAAAAGCTTGATTTCTAGACTGCGAAATGGTTTCTATTTTCTATTGGTGCGGAGCCTGGGACTAACTGGGTGAAATGGGTTTAGGTTACCTTCTGCTAATTCCTTTGGATAATACAGCCGTCATGATGCCATATCATGCCTTGTCTTATCCTAATTTTCGCGCTTGCATGTTTAATCACAATAATCACATAATAATTATTAGCAGCCCAATGGTTAAATATTAAGTTAAATTGCTGCTTATACCGTTTTGGTGAGATTTTAGGTATGGTGATGAGGTAGGAGAGAAAATTACATAATAGTACTTTTAATTAATTCAGAATAAAAACAAACAAATTCAAAATGTTCTTCTTTTATTGATGATTTTATAAATTCGTAAAGGCAGTTTTATAAATTAGTCAACTTCTTATTTCAAAAAAATTGGTCCCTGTATTCCGAATTATTCCTAACCAGTGCTTTTTACTAAAATAATATTTTTTCACATTTTTTTGCGAGGGTAGATAGAAAAAAAAATACGATTGACATACAATTTTGTCAGTTGCTGGTTGAGCGCAGTAAAGTACAGACGTCATTGAGCGTTCTAATTCCAAATTCAAATTAACAAGTCCGTTTAAAACCTATGATTGTAACAAAAAATTCTTAGGAAGAATCCAAATGCTGATGGTGTTCTGCAATTACAAAAAAATCGCGTGCTTGGGATCTTTTTCATGGTAGCATTTGACGTAGTTCCAGGCAGTCTGTTGGGGTGTGTTGCCCTTGTTGGCTAGGCAGGCATCGATCAGCTTCTCTACTGTGGGTTTGTCAGCTGGAAAAATAAAAAAATATTAGTAAGAGACCTACAATTCGGACTCAGAACAAGGTAAGCTTTATACAGGGTGTTCCGAAAATGCGTGGTCATATTTATGGGTGATGTTGAGTAGCTGATTTACATTAAGAAAAAAATAACAAAACAGAAAAAATAAAAAAATCGACAACAAAAAACGAGTAAAAAGTTCTTAACAAGTGACTTTTCAGAAAGTTTGTTACTGTTGGTGATATTTACTTTATTTCAATCACAAATGTGATTTCATCAACTGCATCAGACTGCATGAAAAGTCATTTGCTCACAACATTAAAGTCGTATTTTGTGGTCGATTTTTTTGGAAAACGTTAAATTTTTTTTTGTTTTGCTATTTTTTCCCTGATGCTTAAGATCAGCTACCCAACATCACCCTTAAATATAAGCACAAACTTCTGGAACACACCGTATATGGCTTTACTAAATAATGTATATAGGTAGCTACCATTCAAACAGCGATGACGATTGTCGAAAAGTCAACGCATGGCAATCCCATATTCTTTATACTTTTTGACAAACTATTGCTGTCGTTGAATGAAAAAGATCTTGAATCTATTGAGATATTCATACGCGTTAGTAAACGCTTTTGTTTAGAATCTAAATTCCAATAAAAACAAGAATAAATGTACAAAACAAAACGATAAGGGAATATTTTCTCGTGTAGGAATCTTATAACCAGTGTCTATGGTATTTCCCAGCTATATATATGTCCATATTATGTGCTAAGATCTTACCTGCGTTAGGAACCTTGGCCAGAGCCACATCCTTCTTGAACTTGCCGTCCTTAGTCATCAGCTCCGACTTCATCATCATGCACAGGGCATACTTCTTCAGGGGCTCACTCTCCGTCTTAAACAAAATTAATGTCTTTGATTAACATATGTATCCGGCTACTCTTGAATTGGAAGAGTTTTAAAATTGTCATAGTTACGATTTTTATCAGCTACCCAACATCACATTTGAATATGACCACGCACTTCTGGAACACCCTTTATATGCTGAATAGCACTATCCCTTTCACAATAGCGTCATCATGGCATAGACATCATCATCATCATATCAGCCGAAAGACGTCCACTGCTGGACATAGGCCTCCCCTAAATGGAGGGGATTTGCCATAATCGTCACGCTTGGCAGGCGGTTTGGCGATCGCAGTGTAGCTGTTGCAATGTAGCTACAGAGAATGCTGCTGCCCATTCTCTGGTGAGTCCCTTAGTCGCCTCTTACGACACCCACGGGAAGTGATGGGATGGTGCTATTCTTTTACGTCCGACACCATACGGAACAAACGACACGACATAGGAATGCCATACTGGAAATAAATGAGTTTGCTTACCTTGTAGTCACCACCCTTTAGTTTGTTGACAAGCTGTTCATCGACCTTAGTCTCAGTCAGGCATTCAGTGCGGTGCTTCTTCAGCTTTTCCTTCTGTTCGTCTGTGAAAGCCTGGACAAAAGAAATATAAGTTGAAAAAATGATAAAATTGTCTCAAGGGAACACAATATTCCCGGATTAAAAGTATTACATGTCCTATTCCAAGGTTTATTGAGCCTTTGAGACGTGAAGAGGAAACAAGCAGACAGACATAGTTTCTTTCCCATCAAAATAATATAAGTATGATACTTGTACGTTATGATGAATATCATCGGTGTTTTTGGTTTATTCGTTTTTTGACACCGACTTCGGTTTTTAGTTGGATGTCGGTTGTATTTTTTTGAAGTTTTAAGTTCTGGTACCCTCTAAAAATTCGAACCAGTCCATATCTATTTAATTGTCTATCTTCGAAGATCTTTATCAGATCTTGACGAAATTGAAATGGGAACATTCCGTAGTAAAATTCTTTCGAACTAAAAAAATATTTTGGAAGTCCGATTATTATAAATGACGGATTTATACCCGAACATAGGTACATAAAAAAACATCATCCGAATTGATAACCTCCTCATTTTTGAAGTCGGTTAAAAATCAATACCATCGGTTCGGATGAAACAATCATTTTCAAAAGTATATGAATATTTTCAATGTAGGTATCGAATCCATGAATCGGCAGTGCAATGAGACAAGTGCTCAGCCAATCAACCAATTGCAGCGGACTCCTTAGATTAACACACAAAGATAGTTCCAAACAAGAGACTTCCTTATTGCTGGTGAATTTCATAATAACCAAGAAACTTTTTAAGTAGTTATTTCAAAATTCACAACAAAAATCCTAAAACAATTCAATATTAATTGAAAAAACTAACAGCCGTATTCATAAAAACTTTATAACCTTTACTGAAATACTGATAAGCAGATTCTTTATTCAAAATTTTCTATGGAGAATTTGAATTTGGAATCTCTTACTTTCACTAAGTAATGGTTAATTTTTTTATGAATAATGGTATAATAATGGTGAATATCTTCTAAATAATAATTAAATTACCTTTGAAGCGCCCTTGGTGCAAATGCGTACCCTAGCCTTACAATAAAAAAAAATCATTGGTAAACAGATAAAAATCGCAATTAACTTGGGTTATTAATATTTCACTCACCTGAGCTAACAGAATGCAGGCAGCGAATACCAGTACAGTCTTCATTTTGATTTGTAGATAGTTCTTGCAGCTTACTGTCTTGGATGCGAAGGAGATCTGTAGCAGGATCCTCGGGCATTGAGTTTATATACCGTTCAGCGGGCAGATTCAACGTATTGATGATAATCGTCGGAGGATTAGGTACGTGGGATCGTCAACCTTTTGAGGATTTTGACGCGAGGAAAATTTTCAGTTGAAAATGATGATAAAAATTGAGAAGAGGTAATCGTACAACGGGATTATGGCAAAAATGGGTCAAAGAATGAAGAACGAAAATCTAATTAATCTGGCAGATAAGACTTTCAAAATAATAACTGTTAATAATGCTACTTTAATCTTTTGATTCCATAATATCTTGCAATAGTTCCGCAACATGCGGGGTATTCCGTGGGTGTACCTGCATACAGTGCATATGTCGCAGCCAATTAGCTTAATCAGCCGTTTCATTGGTGGCCTAGCCTTTTCATTTAAATGTGCCGATTTTTCAGCGACCTAAATGACATCTTTTAGTCACTTGCTCATGTCACTTGTGTCACTGATTTGATGGCGCAATTCAATGAAAAGGCTATGCTTTTAATGAAATGGCTGATTAAGTTGGCTGCGACACATACAAGGATAATCGCCGATAGGGTGCAGAGAAATTTCAAAGATGTTACATTAAATCTAAATGGAAGAATTAAACTCCAAAATATCCACATTTTTTTAGCTACTCTATAATAATGAGAGGAAACTCAAAGGTTCTCCCTTACCTGGAGCATTTGCCTGTAATGTAACATTTCAGATTCGATTTTGAGCATCACATCACAGTGCCATTTATTACATTGAGAGGGCTACGCGTCCTCGACACACTCAATTTACAAGTTGTATCAAAATGTTACAGATTGTATCATGAAGTTGCGCACTGTAATGCTCGATTCTCTTCTCACACCAATGTAATGCTCGAATCTGTAACAATAATATTACAGGTTGCGCACTGTAAGGCTCGCTGCTCCAGGTGATGGAGCAACTTTAGGTTTCCTGTCGATTTTATGGAGTAGCTAAAAACATCCGTCCCTGACATGGCCTAGACTTTTGAGTTTTATTAGAATGTTTGATAGAGAAATGTCGAAGATGTTAGGTACTTGAAAATCAAATGGAAGGTTTTTAAGTAACATCCTCGACATTGGTGAGGGAGAATATTAGCAGAAATGTACAGAAGAAACAAACCCAGGCCAATAATACGCCCACGACCAAAAAACTGGTACATAGGCAGAAGATTGATGACATTAAAACTACATGACTGTACCTTTTGTCTAGTAAGGCAAATCTGTGATGATGTATATATGGTATTGCAAATAGATGCTCATCAGTTAAGAGATAGCTCTTCTGCTATGTATGCATGGATAACCAGGCAGATGTATCAGATTCTGCTACAAGCAATCTCCACCTGGTAGCTAAACGCGCCAAAAGTTTTTAACTCCACCCAGACTACCAGCTCTGTTATAATAACATTTGGCTTCAAAGACAATGCTATTGAGAAGAAGGCGGCGAAAATATAAAAATATTGAGTCATAATTGTCTCATGATTTGGAACAATTGCACAACATTTCTTTTCGTGTCGATCACAACCATTGAACATTTACTGTCAAGTAGGTGGCCATGTTTGTAGCGGCATCAGTGACTTTTACTGACTCTTCGGAAGGACCCTTGGGTTTCTCCAATAAGAGGGCCATGTTTCGGACCGAGGCACCGCACTCACATTTTGGTGTCAAGCGGGTCAGTAAAACCCCATCAGTTTATTATTATTTGTAGCAGCCTACTTGGGCAACTGATTGAGTGCTTTTCACATAGGCCACTGCAGTTCACGTCCAGGTGACAGGTGTTCCTGTGTTCCTGAGGTTTCAGAAAGTCGGCTGGTGGTAGGTGCTGTTCTTGTCACAACTTGCACTATTAATCATCTGCCTAGCCTTTTCCCAACTATATTGGGATCGGCTCTCAGTCAAACCGGATTCACTTAAATACCAGTATTTTACGTGGAGTGACTTCCTATCTGACTACCAAAACCTAGTTAGGTATTGAGTAACACGGTACTTCTTGGCAAGACTGGTATCAGATCTTCTGATAATCCGTAACGACTGCCAAAGATGTACAAATGGCAGCCGGGACCAAAAGCTTCACGTGCTTTCCGAAGCACGGAGGAGCCTCAGTATGTTAAGATGGTCACCCATCCACAGACCGACCTCAGCAAACATTGCTTAGCCTTGAAGATTTCACGATTGCATAACAATTTTGTATTATTCTTTCACTTAAAAGAATCATGTCAAAAGTTTTCCACTCCTGTCAAAGCGTGGGTAGGTCTGGAAAGATCCGGGCGCGTCTCGTGTATATGTGACTCTTACGACGCGGTCACAACGGGCGCCATCTTTGTTTTTTTCTTAAGATATTCCGAGCTGATTCAATCTTTATGGTGCCTACAAGTCTGCAATGTTTACTTGTAATGTTTGTTTATTTACTCATTCTGATACCTATTCCATGGAGTTACTGTCTATTAAAATTCAATAAGTGACCATAATAGTTTTCCCATTGACAGCGATGTGGACGAATTTTTCGATGCCCTAAGAGTTCTTTACTACTACATAAAAACTTAATAAATAGTTTTTATGTGTTACATACAAATGTAAGTACTATTTACTAAGTTTTTATGTAAGTATTTGTAAATAAGAATATCAAAAATAAATACATTGTACCTAATAAAAGTTTTAAAATAATTTTGTTATTGTATGTCTTTGCTGACAACCGACAACTTTCTTATCTATGCCATAGGTATCTTTTTTTTTCTTCTATAATATAATACTAGTTTTGTAGCAAATAAATATCCTTCCGAACTGTATAGTATACATGCGAAAGTGAGTTTGTTTGATTGTTACAATTTCACGCCAAAATTTCTGAAACAATTTTGATTTAGAGATAGGTGGGACTCTGGAGACGGTTACCTATTAGCTAGCTTTTTTGGGAAATCGTATATTAAAGCGAGTGAAACCGCGGCACAAAATAGTAATTAATACAGGGTGTTCCAGAAGTACGTGGTCATATTTGCGGGTGATGTTGGGCAGCTTTAAGAAAAAAATAGCAAAACAAACAAAATTTTTTTTTTAAATCGACCCGAGAAACGACTAAAAAGTTCCGAAGAAATAACTTTTCAAGCCGTTTGTAACAGTTGGTGGCATTAACATTAGTTGTTTTTTTTTTGATGGATGGATGAGAAATCATCAAATGACTCCTGCCGCTCTGGGTGGAGCTCTTACCGACTAAAACTCATCCGTGCTCTTCGTAGTGCCCTTTGCTTTCCAGGGCCGCGGTGACTCTTTTGAAAAAAATCTGCAACCCTGGCAGGCTCTGGCCCCAACGGGCCCCGTCTAACATTAGTTCAATCACAGATTTGATGTCACCAACTGCATCCAGACAGCTTGAAAAGTCATTTCTTCAGGACTTATTAGGTATTGGTTTTTTTAATATTTTTTCTTCGCTCCGGGCCCGACATGTTAAAATTCCCAAATAAAAAATAAATCTTATGTAATAGGTAAATAAACATAAAATTCCCGATTAATTCGCGACACACCGGTGTGTCGCCGGGGCCGGAGCGGTTAATGTATATCAGCTACCCAACATCACCATTAAATGTCCACGCACTTCTGGAACAGCTTGTATAATTATACTACTTATTTTAATATACATCTTACTATTTTATTTGATTTTATTCTCTCAAGATAACTTGTACTGGTTTATGTCGACTGTAGGCTATGAAGATTTTAAGTAGTTGGCATAGCTTGTGACCATAAGAATGAAGTGATTCAGGACTTTATTAGATGTTCCAGTGAGTCTAGTGCCAGCTTAATCCGTGTCTCAACAGTGCGAGCGACGTCTTTTTTTTGCAGATCTTTTGACGCCAAAAATTATGCATGTGTATAATTTTAAAAATATACAAAAGGCCCACTAGTTTCTAATCGGTGTTATGTTATGAATTATGATCAATATATTATCATAACTTCATAAACATCACACCGTGATGTCGTTTAAAAAAAACGGATTACACTCCGGGAGTGTCAGCAGAAGTGAAAACTTGAACAGTAGGTAACGTTGTGCATTTTTGAATATTTCGGGATAGTTAGGGAATAATCTCGCACGAATTGCTTCATTTATCAGGACTTATAAAAGTACTATTATTTATGTGGGTAAATACAATATTCATTTATTGCGCTATCGTACACAAACATGACAATTTATATTACATATTACATTATCCATCTTACGAATTTTCGATCAGGTCACGGGTCCTGACGGTCACGTATCCTGACGCGAGTTTAACATTTTTTACATCCATCCCAAAAAGTGCACAACGCCGCTAAAAAAGTTTTGACTTCAAAAAAGTCACAACACACTTCACAGTATGTCCACAGCCCAAGTCCCTAACTGATAAATTGCGAGTGAACAATCAGACTAACGACATAATGCAATAAACGGAGAGCTGTTGATTTATTGTTGTTCGTTGACCCTTATGCCCTCTGATGTTCACTTGCTTTTCAGATATTATTTAGGCTGTTTTTCTTAGAGAATTGTAGGGGTTCTCATGTAGATCTCATATTGAACCGAGCTAAACTTGAAGTATCTACATAATGTTATGTTGTGTTTATAATTTTTTTCAGACTTCAAAAAATAAGGAGTATTTTTTAAGTGTTTGTTGCCTCACAACTCCGTCATCTATGAACCGATTTCAAAAAATCTTCTTTCATTTAAAAGGGTATACTTTCCAATTGGTCCCTTTGAAATTTCAATAATATTGGTTTTGTAGTTTGGTTTGTAAATCAAAATAGCTGGAAAGATATGTCATTGAAATAAACGAAATTGCGTTTTAAACATTTTTTTTAAACTTTAAATGTTGAAAGTCGGTGTTTTAGTGGTATTATTAACACTGACTTCTGAAATTAAAGTTATTTTTGTGTTGTTAGGTATTACATAACTAGCATAATTATAAGTTTCAAACTATTAATTTCAAATAAACCTTTTACGGGCACTTAGGAATAGTCAAGATCTCTTTTGACTCATCATCTGCCTAGCCTTTTCCCAACTATATTGGGGTCGGCTCCCAGTCAAACCGGATTCAGCTGAATACCAGTATTTTACGTGGAGCGGCCGTCTACCAGACCTCCCAACCCAATAACTGGGTAACACGGTACCAACAGGACCAACGCAACGGCTTTACGTGCTCGGTATGTTGTTATGGTCACCCATCCACAGACCAACCCCGGCAAGCGTTTAAGATCACTTTTACTAAATAATGATTTTGATATAAGCATAAAAGTAGATACTTGCAATGGTTCGTACATTGTAACAAATTATGATAATTATTCCTGCTATGTCTGTCAGCTTTGTATATTATCATGTTTAAGTCACCGGAAAATTACCTACAGACGCCGTGAGAATGTAAAATATCGCGTGAAATTGTAAACTATTTCTTCTCTTATATATAACAAACTATTGCTATAGTTTTCAATTATCCGGTGACATACCCGTAAGCTACATATTTATCCTGCCACGGTTGAGGATTTTGTTCGAAAAAGTTACCACGGCCCTGGAAAGCAAAGGGCACTAGGAGGAGTACGGATGGGTTTCAGACACAGACACTCGGGATGCATGAAGGAGCCTCCTCGTGTAGCGCAATTTGTTCTATCAGACACTCAACTGAACCAAGAGAGTCTCACCTAATACCTAATAAATAAGACTGGCCAATCCTTCCCTTGTGGTGGTAGGGCTAACATCCGCCTGCTTCGCGAAACACCGGAGTTCGGCGTCAAGCAGCCTGCTGTGTTTCGTCGACGCGTGGGAGTACCAGTGCCTCAAGGCATCTTCTGGGCACGCTCGCTTCATCATGGACCTCATCTATCGCTTTCCATCAGGCGTGATCGTAGCCAAGAGCTAGCCCATTCATAAATAAGAAATAAAAAAAAAGTCAGAAAGAGTCTCACTCCCTTCCGCTCCACCCAGAGGAAGGGTTCATTTGATAATTTCCCAACCATAAAAAAGTACATATTTATGAGCATCATTAAATCCATAGCATTTTAAATGCTAGTACCTATCCATATAAAAATGCTATGCTGTGAAAAGGTCAACCCCCTGCGTTAAACTATACATATAATACCATTAACAAAAGAAGTAGAATCTCGCTGAGAATGTCGTTAATTCCAGTTTTATCACGAGATTCCTCATACTAGTTTAACAAGGCGTGAACTGGTGTGAATATTATATTTACATGAAGGGGGCTTAACGGGAATGGTCTAGATTCGCTGGCTGATATTAAACCGACGTTTTATTTTGCTGGAGGCTATCTTGATAGTGTTTTATTGTCTGGCTGTTAAATCTAAAGTTATAACTGCGTCACAGTTGCTTGTGGTGCGTTGATGCAATTGTGTAGCAATTTTTTGTGAGATTAAAATATCCCTCAGAAATGGAATTTAATAGAAATTACTGTATCATTTCTAATGTATTATTCAAAGAGTATTTTGTTTCTAATGAGCTCTTTAATTTAGTTTGCCATTTATTAGTGACACTTTTGGATGGTGTAATAATACACGGTGTGTTTTTTTAACCGACTTCAAAAAAAGGAGGAGGTTCACAATTCGGTTGTATTTTTATTGTATTTGTTAACTCATATCTCTGTTATTTATAAACTGATTTTATAAATTCTTGTTCATGTGAAAGTATATACTTTTACATTGGTGCTTTTGAAATTTTATCAAAATCGGTTTAGTAGTTTGATTTTGAAATCTAAATAGCTGGAAAAAATATGTGGAAAAATCATCCATATATACGACATAGCGAATTTTTCCTTTCCTGTGACTTTCCGGTGGTGTTGTTAGGTGTGGGGTACCACTAAAAAGTAAAAAATAAAAACTTCCAAAAAAACATTACAAAGTACCTACAAAATAACTTTAATTTCGGAAGTCGGTGTTAAATTCCGAAGAAACAACCAAAAACACCGACTACCGAAATTAAATTTATTTTGTACTGTGTAGTGTTATTTTTTCAAAATTAACCGGTTCGATTCTTGGCTAGGAATATAGATTTTTCAAAAATCCAATGATGCAGTTTTAGTTTTCATCAAATCGAGACTAAAAATTCACTCGTATACACCATATAAGTTACAGAAACTATAGATAAAAATAACACAGGGTGACACAATGAACCAGCCTGTGACATTGTTGGTTTCCATTAACAATGTGTGTAGAATTGTACATGACTCATGGAAGTCGACAATCTCACAAAATAGTTCTTTGCTGTATAAATATTATATTGTACTCGTAGATCAATGTTCAACAAAGATTTATAAAACACGGTACCTTTATTCGGTATGTTATAGAAAATAGGTAGATTTAAAAACAAGAATATATTTCTTTCAGTTTTTTTTTTCATCATCATCATTATCATCATCATCATCATCATTATTATCAGCCAAAAGACGTCCACTGCTTGACATAGGCCTGCCTCAAGTGTCGCCACAACAACCGTTCCGGTGCGTCTCGCATCCATCGGCTACCAGCGACCCTCACCAGGTCATTGGTCATTTAAGTTACATTCATTATTATATTCTTTCAGACGATCGAAAAGATGAATAATGTCACCAAACAAAACATCAATACGCCAATATATCTGCCAACTGCAATATTTTGGAGAAAGTCGATGAAAACGTTGCAAACAGTGGAAATATCGCCGTAGAAAATTTTGGCAGTACTTTTCGCATGCGCGAGTTTAATCTGGCTTAACCTAAACACAAAGTTTTGGACACCGCGCTAAAACAGTTTGTTCCACCGGCCTGCGGTAAAAATGTAAACAAATGAATTTCGAAAACAGTGAAACGGATTTTGAAAAGATTGAAAATTGGAACAAAATAATTGGATATTTGACTTGACGAATTGGAAATTTTTGAAATGTATTTGAAAATGTGCGTACAAGTGAGTGGTAAGTTTATATTATTAGTTATTTTGGCTCGTTCTTTGTGTCAGTCCTGTTTATTTTCTTTTCTCACATATTTGTTCTGTATGTTTATACTAATTACGATTTTATAAAACCAAAAGATATCGAAATATTTCACAGTTGGCAAAAATATTGAAAAACTTTTCAAAATGTTGCTACAATAATCACAATTTGGTTTCAACGATTTACAAAAACTTTGATGAAACAAAATTCCACATTTTTTTATTCTTTCTGCTTATTTAATTTATCGAATATTTTAAGAGATCTCACAGACAAAAATTAGGTAATATTTTGTTTGTAATATCTAATAGCTACTCAGTAGATTCATAAGTATACGAGAATAATGTCGGCAAATTCTAATAAACTAATCAATGAACGTTGCTTACTCATGCATAATAATGACGTCGCAAAATAATATTTAGTTTCAAATAATTTAATTTGTTATTTAGTCTTCCTGCTCTAGGAACTATCAATTTAAGTCATCTTCCTAGCCTATTCCCAACTATATTGGAGTCGGCTTCCAGTCAAACTGATTTAGCTAAATACCAGTATTTTACGTCGAGCGGCTGCCTACCAGACCTCCACACAAAAAACAAACAATCAATAACTAACAATAAAAAAACAACTAAACAAAAATAAATATCAATTCAAATATTTTGCTTTAATGCGTCAAATATTAGTGCTCAATCTAAAATCATAATAGCAGGTTCAAAAAACTTTAAAGAAACTTTTGTACGACTACATAGACGTAGCTTGTATGCAGTAAACATACAACCAACTTCATACTGGTAAAGAAACTCCGCATTGCGCAGGACAATCCCGAACGAACTTCACGGCAGTGAAAAATAACACACATCAACGCCAATATCGTACATTTTTTAGAATAAGAAATAAATTCTCATCATCTGTGATAAAACAATAAAAATACACTGTTTTGTAATACTCACTTTTGTATTGGAAAGTTGATATTTCTTTAGTGGAAATCGTATTTCTACTGATTGTTTTTGTATTAAGAAACGGAGGCGTGTGTACTGGTAAGTCCAATTTTTTATATGTTTTCTTACTGGTGTTAATTATATTTGAAGTAATTTGAATCATTTTATAGAAATTATAGCGGAAATTCACGAATTTTTCAGTGACATTCAAGGAATATACCAAAAATTATCATAGATGTAGTTTTCCAGGTGCTAACCCAGTGAAACCAAAGGCTATCTCTGTATTTTCATGTTCCGAAACATTGATTTTCATATTAAATAATGATACTAAATATTCCGTTTAAAATAATAAATAAAATATAGTACTGCGTGTAAGATAACTAACAATGTTTTAAACCTGTTGATTAAGGCTTCTGATACGAAATACGGACCCAAACTCCATTTCATTTAAAAACAATTATTTCCATCAGTGTCATCATTCGTAAAAAGTAGGTTGGTTCTATTAAATTTTCTGTAGTTAAAACATAACCACATGCTTTGTTTACGTGTCCCTTTTATGAACAATACTATCTCCCAACAAGTACTTAGCATCCGTTCTAAAATTAGACAGTAATCAACATCATTGCTCTCATTATAAATATCACATGATATATCCTCATTCCATAGGCATTGCGTGTACATATTTTATAATTGTACTTTCCGGACGTTGACATGTTTATAAAAAAAGTCCCTACCACCGAAGTTGTCCGCACTGCAGCGTCTAATCGATCGCGCTACCACGCATGCGCAAAAAAGCTACATTTACGTCAGTGGTCATAGAACGCGGGTGGGAAGTCGACGATATGCCGAAACCGACACCCGTCGAGGATCTCGTAGTCCCTCCACAGGACACGAAAATATGTGGAACCATCTGCATCTGTCAGATGACAGCAGTGCTCAGTGCAGTCTCCTTGGTGTACCTTACGGTTGCTATCTACATGCCGTATACTAGAGCCATCGCGTCCGGAATCGACCCTACCCCGATTATGTGTACGACAACACGAGCCATCAACAAAGACAACTGCGACTGGGGATCCTGTGGTGAATGGTGCCTCAGCAAGACCTCCGGAGCCTGCATCCAGATCTACGTCAACGTCAGGAAGAATGGAACGTCTTTACTATTGTCTGAATGTGGAAGTGCTGCTAACAAAACCTGCTTTGGTATCGATCAAGAGAACGCCAAGAAGTACCACTGTATCCGAGACGAATGTAGAAACTTGACAGGAACATTCAACTGTACTGAAGGAAAATGTATCAACATAACAGACGCTTTCGAGTGCGCCTTCAGAGAAACGGATCCACCATTAAAATGTTCCGGTAGAAGAGGGAAAATAACATGTATAGACGTGCACGGACTATTCTCTTGTAACAGAGGCACTTGTCGAAAAATACGAACACCTTATAACTGTGACCGTAGATGCGTCGACATTCCTACCCGTAACAAAAACGTTATAGTTCTAAGTGGGGACAGAGTGTTTTTAGCAAGATGTGCGAAACTAGTACAAGAAGAAAAAAGTGAAATAGTTTGGACTGATTCCGGGGAAGAAGTGCTAATGTTGTCGTGTCATGCAGTTCACAATGGAACGCAAGGAGTTGTTGCTGTTGACTGTATTAACGCTGCCTTACTGCCTCGAACAGATATAGCTGACCTGACTAACTTCACGTATCTCCAATATTTATACCAATCCAGAGCAGTGCCAAATCGTGTCATTGCTCCTTCTGAAGTGGAACTTACTCTTGCAAATGATAGCCGCTTGATGATAAATTTAGAAGGGTGTGTGAATACTTTGGCTGATGAATGCAAAGAATTCTTGAAAGACTACGGCCGTGATGGCACTGACCACAACGCTAAAGCGAGATTCCCTTGCTTCTATATGGAAAATAGCCCTGACACGGTTGTGGCTCGATTTGATCTAGAAAACACTTACCGTCAGTTCTTAGTCGCCTTGGTGCTGCCTACAGTGCTGGTTGTGGTGTCTTGTGTGACTTTGATGTTCTGTCAACGGACCATTGAAGTTGGTGATGATGCAAAGATGAGATTTAAAGGGTGCGCTGCTGGACAGGCTGATATGCAGTTGCATCCAAACGATCCTGTTTCTCCACTCTGAGATCAGTCACGTGAGATAGTTCTATTAAAATTTCATAATATCATTCATATTCATTCAAGTTTTTACATGTTTTTAAATGATTTCGTTTCCAGCCTCTAACACCACGGGTATTAATAATAACAATTATACTTACCACCAAAATAAAAATGTTGGTTGAAACATTTTAAAATGCTGACCTACTCCAACATTTACAAGTAGGCTCTTACATAATTCAATATAAACTGCCTACACATTAGCTAGAAAAACACAAAAGGGATCAATCACAATGCATATTTCATTAAGACAAGTCCGTTTGCTTGTTTTAGCTTAATCAATAGTACCAGCGGCGAAATACGTAGGTACTGTCCTTGGCACAGTTTCGTGACTCAGGGGTGTTTTTGTACTGAATATTTTATGGCACTGATTTAACGCGATAATTTGAAAGATTTGCGTTAAACATTTCAAGTTAAGCATCTAGAATTGGTAGGTAATAGGTCTGTTTTTGACAGCCTTTTTTTGTAGATTGAAGGCTAGTTTTCATTCGTACGTTGTGAAATGTAGACGTATTGAGTCGTGTTTTGGTCTAGTTAAACAAAAGTTGCGAATATTTTTTCTTGAATACCTACTATTTCTTGAAAAAATACCTTATCTACTCATAGGTAGCCCCATCTATTTTGTGATTTGATGATTTTTCTAAATGTAAAACTAACTAATACTGGATAAATAACAACATTTTAAAATTACTAAAACTTGCCATCATTTTTATATTTATAGTCGAAAGTAACGTTATTTCTTGATTGTTTATTAATATACCTTTTTTTCTATTTTTTCAGGCGTTCCCCTCCTTTGCGAGGGTCCGGCTAGTTCACTAAGAGACGACTAACCTGCTTGCAATGCTTTCTACTGGCTGACACTCCCTCCAGATGTCTACTATGAGCAGATCCCGGGCGAGCCTATCACCAGCAGCCTCTGAACGGTCGACGTTACCTATGGGAGCGTCCGCCGAGCCAGGCAGCCCAGACTTCAAGTCACTGGAACAACCCACGAGGGAGCAGCTTCTAACCCACTTTTTTGAAAGATTCAAGTTCTACACATCGCTCTGCCTCGGAACATCAGCCATACTTGCAGTTTTTGCTTTCCTCTTCTTGATACCCTTCGTCGTCGAGCCTGCTATACAGACAATACTAGCAGAGTTCGTGCCAGAAGCTGGTATCTGCTCCGTCTCCGAACATGTACACGCGGAAACCCTGACCAATTGCACCTGGGCGTCCTGCAGGGAAGGTTGCACGACTGCTCACACTAAATGTCATAAAATACGTGTAAATTTAGCTAGAAGACCGTTTGTAGAGAATGCACCAGTGCCAACTGAATGGGATGAGACTGATTTAAAGTTTCTGATAAACCCTGAAGGTTGTGGGTATCCCCCGAGGGTGAATTGCTCGGTGTTTGCGATTGACTACGCAGGACCGAGGGCTCCGAAGATATTTCCTTGTTACTACAGTTTGACGAGATCGGACTTGGTGGTGGCGAGGTACTCTTGGGACACGACGGTGCGAGGGTTGATCCTGGCGTTGGTGCTGCCAACGACGGTGTTCGTGTTCAGTCTGAGCGTGCTCGCGTACTGGCACTGTCGTTGCTGCGACAGAGCGTGTAACAGACGGGTGCACGCCGAATCGTTCGCGAGCAAAGAAGAGTAAGTATTTTTATGTTTATGTTTTTTTTCTGTTTTGATATTTTTTTCTATTGTCAGAAGTCAATTGTAACTTCTCTATTTTTTAATATTTACTAATAAGCAGTCAAATTACGGTAATTCCTTTTTGTGATTTCTGACAGTACATAACTGTAGTTATTTTTTCTTCCTTTTTTGAGCAAACATAAAATAGTGTAAATTACTGGACTTTCAGGTCCTATCTCAAGTATGGTGTTGGAACATCGTAGTTTTAATGGAATATAGTTTTTACAAGTACGTTTTCTTTTAGAATTTTGCACTGCGCTGTGTGAACTATTAGTCAGTATTTCGTAGATAAAAATCGTATTTTCACAGTAGGTATTTACATTTTTCCTTCGTAAATAGATCACGAAATAGTTAGGTACATTGAACTTTCTGCTTCATCCACTTATCACAGTAAAATATGTAGGGAAATAACTAAATTAATTTAGTTATAGCAAAATTAGCACATTGTATTGTATGTAGCACAAGTATTTATGCTACATTGTAGAAAGAAAGTTGATTAAGTAGATAAAATAAATAGTTATAGTTAAATCTGCCAAAACTGAAATTTATTATTTCATTTCCAGTAGGGTTATTATTTTTCCACAAAATCCAATTAATTAATTTAATATTCTTATTTTTCGGACATGATTCGGCACAAAATCTGTGGCACAAATCGACAACAACAAAAAAACAACATAACAAAAATATCAGCACACATTTTTTGGCTCAAAATAAAAAAAAATAAACTCACTTCAAATCTTTCACGTTGCCAGAAGTAAAGCAGTAATTTAAAAAATAAACAAACAGTTTTAACGTTTTCTTTTTTCACTTTTTCAGTAGCAAACTGTTATGCGAGTTGGATGATGACCCGAGTGATGATGTGTTCTGACGCCGAGCTTCAGCCGCCCGCCGCCGCGCCTCCCCCCGAAACCCCAAAGGCTACGTACAGCTGTAAACCTGCGTGGCTGCTGCGTGGTTGCTGCGAGGTCACAGCGAGGTTGCTGCGTGTTCACAGCGTGGTTACTGCGGCATCCTTTCGTAACCTTCTGAAACTAACTTAACTCGATAATTTTCAATTCAATGTACGAATCGGTTGAAAAGTTTTCCTCAAATTGAAAGGTTGTGACATTTGAATAAAACCATTGAAATTCATTCTTATCACATAATCTTGTTCTAACAATATTATGGTGATAAGAATGATATCAAAAATAAAACTGCATCATTAAGTAGATTCCTCAAATCTAATCTATATTGATATTTAAATTTTACACTTTTCAACCGATAGTCTTTCCTGTATACTCTTGTGTAATGTCATGGAGCATTTGCGAAAAAGAAAGTGCTATTAATTTGGGGAGGTTTTAAAATCAGAACAGTATTAATATTATTACGACTTTAACGGCGGGTAACAAGGCTTACGCTTTATAACATTTATGACAATTTAAGAAAAAATACTATTATAAAATAACAACGTCTCTTTATTCTAAAACTGAGCTATGCCGGATAGTATTAAGTCCTTATTTTATATTTTTTGCTTCCGGAAACGCGTGATTATTATTTTGTTTTTTACTTATAATATTAAAAGTAGATAGAAAAATAATATCATTCGAATATCATGTTCAAAATTGTGTACCTTAATAAAATAGTGAATCATAAATATTTTCGTCCGCATTTTTGAAAATGTTCAATAAAATTAAAAATAAAACAAAACGACAATACATGAATCCATTTTGAAATATTAAAAGTAGATTACGTACACTTTCACGACTTTCCTCACATGCCTAAAGTACTAGAATGATTGTAAATAATGTAATCATTTATAGCAAACTAATTATGAATAATTTGAAATAGTGTGCATTTATTTTACATTAATGTTAGTGTTATAAATAAATATAAATGTTAGCTATTGACTTAGTTGTTTTGTATTTACTTTATTTTATCATAAGAGTTTATTGTAAAGAATTAATATTAGCTTTATTGCATGTCGTAATAATTTTGACAGCTGTCCAGTGGTGGAATTACGTTTTATTTACTATATTATGGCTGTGCTATACCCATGTATAGCACAACTGATAACTTAAAATTACCTTTCTCATCACTACTTGTTAACATCCAAATAATACCCAGTTACATAAAAAAATTAAAAATATTTTATTTGGTTTGAGATTCCGTCATAATTTTCCATTCACATTAATGTTTTTAAAATTAAAAAAGAAGAAAGTTATTTCTAAATTACCATTATTAAAAAAACAATATGTTTTAAACTTTTAGCTTGTATTTAAATCAGATTTAATATTAACTTAAAATAAAATAAAAAATATTGTTGTACATAATCTGCCACGTTTTGTGATATTACATTTAATATTATAAATTGTTCAAAGCTTTAAATTTAAATCAAGCTCTAATTGTGTGTTGTAAATGTGCTATAAATTGTTCGAAATTTTTTATTTATTTTCTCTATTATCCAGAAATAAAATACATTATTTATCATCAGTGTATTCTGTTTTCGTAATATTATTACAAAAATTAAATTCAGTAAAATATTGTATTCAAATATTGTTGTTATATTCAATTGTATTTGTAAAATATATTCAGAATGTTATTCGCTGTGAATTATAATGTAAATAATTCTAATTATGGAAGTTTTGTTTGAGTCTAACGATTAGATTTTAGATAATAATACGCAAGTGATGCATCAAACGGCAAACAAAACACAAAGTGTAATGACAAATAAAGCTTGTTTTGTATATTGGTTTTATTTTATGACTTGACTCAAAAGTTTGTACGTCCTTTACATTTATGTGTAGATTGAGGCAGGGTATAAATACATTTCAGGAACAGATTTTACTAATGAAATCCTCACACTGTCGCACAAATATGTAGTTTGATTATAGGAATCTCAGCAGTGGATTGTTTTTGAGTACGAGTAATGTAGTGGGTATAGAAACCAGATGCAAAAGGCTTCCATTTTCCCAGATGTCGTTGCCGCAGCCAACTAGTTTAATATTCCTGAAATGGACTATGAATTGCCTATTTGCCATTATGGCTACGACAGAGATGTGTCTGTGAACAACCGTTTAAAGAAAATTTTAAGTATTTTATTTAAATAAATCATCATCATCTGCTTGGGGTCGGCTTTATTTGAATAAACAATTCCCAATATTAAATATTTCATAACTTTTGTAAATTCTTTTAATGGCCCTAGCGTCTACCAGTCCTTCCATTAAATGTTGTAGTAGATGCAATGGCTGGATGTCACTTAGGCAGCTGATTAAGCGGTGTCGTTCAATGAAATGGCTAGACCACTGACGAAACGGCTAATAAAGCTAGTAGGCTGTGAAATTTATAACTTTATTTACCCTTTTATGTGTATGCAAAACAAACAGAAGCCCCGATGGAAGAAACGTGACCCATTCAATAGACTGGTCTCAAGTAGCCCTAAGCAGATAATAATAAGAATTTTACGGGGAGTAGACGTAGACCTTTGTCCTGCTGAGGGGAAATAGGGCTAATAATAATGAAACAAAAGGCCTAATAATAATGTAGAAAAAGGCCTAGTAATACTGTACGAAAAGGTCTAACTTTTTGTATATAGACCCCGAGCTTGTAAGTTGCTTTAAGACAAAGGTAAATTAAGTAAGCTTATGTGAAGGGAACATAAAGTAAGCTGTTTTTTAATTTTTTTTTAAATTGTGGAATATGCTTGCTCTTGACCTCATTCACGCCTGATGGAAAGCAATAGATAAGGTCTATGATGGAGCGAGCGGGTCCAGAATATGGCTGTTCACTCTTGCTTGGAAGGCAGATGGGTTAAATGTGGAAGGGAACACAGACAATCACTAAAACCAAGCCATCTTAGTTTATACTATGAAACGTTAACAGAATAGACCGGATAGTATAGCCAAATAGTGATTTCAGTGGCGACACCTGAAGTGTGGCGGAATTTGATCGAAAGAGTCACCGCGGCCTTGGAACGCAAAGGGCATTTGGAGGAACACGGATGGGTTTTAGTCAGTAAGTCTGACACTCCCTTTCGCTCCACTGAGCGGAAGAAGTCATTTGATGATTTTCCATCCATAAAAAGTGGTGACATCTAGCAGAATGTTGCTATATTATCAGATGACGATGTATGCGATTATAAAGATTGCTTTTGTGTTGTCTTGCGGACAAATTTCTCTCAGATGTTACGTTTTCCTCTGAATAGGGACAATCCTTTGTAGGAACAATCGTCTTTTCCGGGAAGCCCAGCTGTTTGGTGCTCCTATTTCGGCCTGCAGAGTTTAAAGGAACCTAACATGAATGGGCTCACGGGATAAGTTCAGTCACTTCGCTCGCTCACTTTAGCTCCCGTCATCCCATTCGAACCTAACCTTATCCATGTCGGGGTGCCCCAAGTTCCCGAGCTGGCGCGATTACCCTTTGTTCAGCGGTTAGATCAAATGTTAATATTGTACAAAATGATAATAAGATCAAAATAATTTTACACTAAATAATAATATATATGTCGCAGCCAACTAGCTGCATCCGCCGTTTCATTAAAAGCCTAGCCTTTTCATTGAACTGTTCCGTTTAATCAGCGACATAAATGACACGGTCAAGTAATCAAACGATATTGAACAACAGATGTCACTTAGGACGCTGAAAACAGCGGCAATGGCACATTTAAATGAAAAGGCTAGGCAACCAATTAAATGGCTGATTAAGCTAATTGGCTGCGACATATTTACAAAACGAACGTTGCTGCGGATAGGGATCCACTATTTTGCTTTTGTTGGTATAGTTGTCAAAAAATAAAAGGCCCGTTTTGACAGCAGGATACAACATTACTTTACTAGTAAGTTTGAAAGAGACGTAAAATAAATCTCTTTGTTGTATCCTGCTGTCAAAACGGGCCTTTTATTTTTTGACAACTACAGCAGCTTTTGAGACTGAGGAGAGGAATAATCATTAATAAATTTCTTGATATTTAGTGCTATCCAGAAAAAATGGGTAATAATGGTAATCCGAAATACAAAATTTCGATGTTGGTAGATTTGTAAGTTGTAATTTTTTGACCACAAACGAAACACTACAAAGGATAAAATAACTTAATTTCGCCAGTTGTTGTCAAAAAAAAAAGAAACAACAAAAAACACCGACTTCCAAATTATTTGAAAGTCGGTTTTAATATTGTTTTGTAAATTTTAACTATGATAACAGTCTTTCTGCAAAATAAATAAAAAATACACTCTGTCTAGAGAAAAAGGCTTAGACGAGGGTTAACAAAAAGAAATCAATCTCCTGAAAAAAATAATTATTATTTTTATTCTAACATTCATTCAACCGCACTAATTAGTTATTTATTTCTTTAGATAAACATCAAACAATTTACTACGTTACCAGCCTAGGCACGACTAGGCATAATAAAAATGCTTGCCACGGATCAATAAAAACTAATAATTTAGCACCTTAGAAGTGGTGCAGGGTCATGAGCGGGCGAGTTTCTTACCCGCTATCGCTATTCGTCTATCAAACTTTTTTTCTGATATAAAAAAGCTAGGAATTGAGTTTATTTTTGCGCCAAGCATAACGCATTACTATCAAAAGAAAAGAAAAATCTTATTAAAATAAGGAATATATGCGTCTCATCGACGCAAAATGGCCAGCACTCAGCATAATGTTGGGACTCAGAGTGTGTGATACAGAGCCACAGTCTTTGAATAACCGGACGCAATTGAATACTAGTATTTTACGTAGAGCTACTACGGTTATATGACCTCCACAACCTGATCATGAATCTGGACTATAAGACTGATCATGAGTCTTTCCTGGTACCTTAACTACCCATTAAGAAAAAGCTGACAAGCGTCTTACCCAACGTGTGCAGCGTACAGGGTTAGAAAACTGAAGTGACAGCCGGCCAAGTTTGTCCTAGAGTATGTAGATACCTCGTATTGGCTGCAGTGGATTGCAGTAGGCTGAGTTGGTTGGTGGTTTGGTATGAAGTCCCCATTAAAAAGAGTCGATCTGGCACGACGGTTGTGCATAACTTTGAGAACGCGGTCTGCACCGCGCTGTCAAAGTTCTGTGACGTTTTTTTGTGACGATTTGTGTGACTTGATCAATTTTCGTAGTTGGCATGTAGCGCTATAGATGTTGCTACACAGCCCCCGTAAGGTTGCCTGTCCATTGATGTGGAGCGAGGTAGTGTGGAGCGGCGTTGTGGACTATGCAGAGTACACACGAAAAGTTGGTAATTTGAGCGGGCCAGTCGGATTTTTCCACTTCCCTGCTCCGCTTCCCGGTTTCGCATGATTTTTAAAATAGTTCGCAAATCCCTGTCCACTGAAACAGGTGGAGATTTTATGCAATTCCATTGGTTAATATTGACACAGCTCCGCCCCTCTCCTCTCCGCTTCAGTGGACAGTCAGCCTAAGACAAGAAAGTTGAACTCTTTCATTGAGATCTGTTGGTCTGAATACAGACAGTATTTAAAGGGACATGAGGCTGTGCGTAGGCTTTTGCCATATATTTGCAAAAAACAAAATGCAATCAGCAAGTAATTGGCAAACTCACCTAACCTAAAATACTATCAGATGCGTGGGTTCTCTCAGGTGCTTCTAGAAGTTTGTTCATACTTGTGGGATCAAAAATGAGCGATTTGCAATTTATTTCGGCTATTTATCGTATCAAAATAGACCCTCAGAGGTTACTAAGAATACTCAACATAAAATTTTCTATTTTAAAACTCCAATAAAGAATAAAACCTACATCATGATCATCATTGACCGCTTTCGTCCAACGCCGAGCCTTTTTTTTTTAAAAAAATAACACCTTACTGCCCGCTAATCGCTCCGCTACCCCACCAAACACCCACCCCAAAACAGAATTGCCAGTATTTTAAAAGGGTTGAACGACCCCACATGGCACGGTACCTTGCGTTTGACTGCATTGCCGTGGGTCTACGGCACACCATCACATTATGTGGAAATATTCAGCTCCTACGTACTCGTACATACCCCATACTTGTACGTGACATAAGAACCATGGGCTATTTCCAGCATTATTTATAGAGACAACTTTGAATAAACAGAGACTGGGAGGTTGGAAACTTTGTGGCTGATATTTTTTTGGGGGTGGATGTTACAGGGTGAACTTTAAGCGAGGTAAAATATTCAGGTAGTGGTCGACAGAGATGTTTTAAAAGAGATTAAGTATGCTGTGCCGACACCAAATGAATTGTAGCAAGGACAGGAAGATGATGATGAGAGTGTCATCATTTGCCTGGCCTTTTTCGACTATATTAGGGTCGGCTTCCAGTCAAACCGGATTCAGCTGAATACCAGTATTTTACGTGGAGCGGCTGTCCTCGACAACTCATTAACTGGGTAACACGGTACTTCTAGGCAAGACTGGAGTCAAATTTTCTGGCTTATGGCTATCCGTAACAACTGCCAAAGATTTACAAATTACAGCCGGGACCAACGGCTTAACGTGGTTCACGAGGCACGGAAGAGTCTCGGTATGTTAAGATGGTCACCTATCCACAGACAAACCTTGATAAGCGTTGCTTTACCTTGAAGCGTACTGTGCGGCTGTTATAATTTAGCCACGTGCTCTTTAAATTTTTTTTACATAACAAAAAGTGTTGTATTTCTTCCACGTTAGAATAAAATAGAATACTCTTTAATATGTATGTACACCATATACGTTTCAGAACATATAGAGATCTACACTTTGGAATGTGCAATTAATTTTGTCTTTCTCACTGACCGAATTACTAAAAAGTGCCTGTAAATGTTTTACTTGAGATAAATAATGCATTGATTTGACTTTATAACATAGATTTTAGAATATCAATAATTACTGTTTCTTAGAATCATCTAACTGAATATTTCGATGCAATATGATTGCCATTAGTTGTTTTCTACTTAAACATTAAAAATCGAACACGCAACAGACTTCGGAAGAGAATTAAAACTAAATAAAATTCATGGGTTTCACGAAAAGGGCGAGTTGATAGGGAGCTAAATATTTGATTTTACAGCGAAGCGGGCCTTGACAATTGAAGTGGAAAAAATTTACCGTTAAGTGATCTAGTTTCTATTTCGTTTGAAACATTTGAAATTACATTTTCAAAGGGTTATTCACGAGGAATTATTAACTTTATTTATTTTGAAAAGATCAACAGGAGAAGACGTGGATTTAACTATCGTCGGCTTAATTCGTTAACCGGCTAAGTTCGTTTTTGTAAACTTTACAAGAGGAAGAAAAAACGAAATTATTATCACTTCATTTAACAATCATAATTCTGAAAATCCCGTTGGTTCCTATAAGATTTAGCAGTATTTCTTTGTGAAGATTACCTATTATTCAGGAAGCAGGTTTTCGAGCGTGGCATTTCTAACGTTTTTAGATATAGTACCTATGTGATATAGTCGTCTTAAATTTATCATAAGGTAGGTAATGGTCTGAACTTTGTGCCAGACTCAATTTTTTTTTTTTTTTTAAACCACCCAGAAATATCATTTTTCAAATATTTAAAAAAATGCAGGACGTAACGTTGACACTCAAACAAATATTAGGTCGCTCAAACATTATAAAACTTTTCATTTATTAATGTTTGTAAGTTGCTGTTCTGTTGATTTCTCGTCACTCGCAGTCAGTCGCTCACTTAGGAATATTATAACGTAAATTAATTATTTTTTGTCACTTAAAACATTAATTTACAATCACTCGTTTAAATACAACCCAATATAAGAATATGTGAAATGATGAAAAATCTTTTATTATACTTTTATTTCAATGATTAAACTTTGTATATAATAACTAAAATTCATTCGAAAGAGCAGTCCATCGATTAGTAAATATTCGATGAATCGTTCAGTCGAAATAGCGTTTGGCGATAAAAGGTTATTTCGCAATAAATTCCATTCGAACAATCGTTCAGTGGACTTTCCGTTAATCGAACAAATGACTCTCGAAATAAAATTACGGACCCTTAAGAATTTGGCCGTCGCTATATTTTTTTTTTGCAAACAGTAATCACAAACAAGTTGCAAAAAGTTATAAAAGCCGCTGGTCTATTTTGTAAATATCTCACCGTGAAATAAGATTTTACGGTGAGGTTGAATTCCTTGATTTAATGTAATAACAGCGCAACCACACTTCAATACACATTCGCTTGTTGATCTGCCCGTCGATTCAGCAGTGCGATTCTGTAAACATGTCGAAGTGAACACCCGCGCAGGGCGCACGACAGGTGAGTTGTCAAACCATACAAATAAGATGGAATGACAGCTCTATTGTCGTTCACTCCGCCTAGGTGAACACCGTGAGATGTCGACAGAATCGACCGGCTGTAAACATGTCGAAGTGAAAACTTAGTTGAAGTGACATGTGACATGTGAGCTGTCAAATCGTACAAACAAGATGGAATGACAGCTTACTTGTTGTTCACTGCACCTAAGTGTACACAGTGAGATCTCGACAGAATCGACCGACTGTAAACCCCTCATCGTGAAAACTAAGGCGCAGTGAGCGCGAAGTGAACTGCCATTCCATCTTGAACACATGGTTTCAGAAAGCTCACTTTGTGATCACTTCACCCAAGCTTTAATTTCGAGATGTGTACAGCAGTGCGATTCTGTAAACATGTCGAAGTGAACACTTGGGCAGGGTGCTCGACGGGCGAGTTGTCAAACCATACAAATAAGATGGAATGACAGCTGTATTGTCGTTCACTCCACCTAGATGAACACCGTGAGATGTTGACAGAATCGACCGGCTGAATCGCACTGCTGCAGCCATTGTGAGCGTGGGGATGGAATTTAGTTTTTACTGTTTTTTTTGCGCACAGATAATATTATCTACATGATGGTTTATTCTACGCACTCGTGTCCTATCTAGGTATAACGTAAAGAGGCTTGTGATGCACTCAAATTTCGAAGGTTCACTGGCTTCTAAGATGTGTACATAAACCTAGTTTAGAAGTCAGGGTTTTTAGTTAATTATTGTTTATTAGCCATTTAATTTTTAGGTACAAATTATGATGTTATATATTGAAAAATAAAATATTATGATATAAAAAAATAATATTATTATTACTTTTTTAATTTAGAGTTTATTTATTTATTTATTATACACTTTATTGTACACCGATAATAACATAAAATGAACATTAGAGTTGTGCGCGATACCATTAATTGTCGGCCACGTTCCATCGCGGTATCGTCTGCGCAAGTCTGTTGCCTTCTTTTAAACGTTTTATTTTTCTACCCACGTATATTTTTTCTACCCACGTAGGTATATTATTTTTTTGTTTATTACAATAAATAGTGTTACAGCTAAATTCGGCTGATTTTAAAATGTGCCGTAGAAAAAAATATTTCCAATTATCTTTTTTTTTAACCGACTTCCAAAAAAGGAGGAGGTTCTCACTTCGATTGAATTTTTTTTTAGTTTTTTTTTTTGTATGTTTGTTCAGCGATATTTTCGCCAATTGTCAACCGATTTTGGTGATTCTCTTCTTGTATGGTATCTTTTCGGACTGGTCTCATTTCAATTTGGTGAAGATCTGATGAAGAACTTCGGAGATAGGTAACGGAACTCTTCAATAAATGATAGCAAACCTGTCAGGATTGCTGGAATCGCATGTCTGTTTATTGTTTACACCAGTTCATAACATATCATCACGCCGGTACGCTTAGGTTACATAGATGTGTACAATTCAACCATGGTTTTGCGGTTATCTATTCGGGCATAACTTTATTGTTCATGAACCGATCTTGATGATTCTTTTTGCGTTGGGTTTAGTTAAAGCTAACCACTAAAAAGTGAAAAAAAATACAACCGACTTCAAAACAAAAAACACTACAAAGTATAAAATAATTATAGTTATTTTATACTTTGTAGTGTTTTTTGTTTTGAAGTCGGTTGTATTTTTTTGTAAAAAAGTTTTTTAAATAAGACATTTCGAAGTTAACCGCTCAGGCCCAACATGTGAAAATTCCCTAAAATAAAATAAATCTTATGTAATAGGTAGGTAAATAAACATTTAATTCGCGACACACCGGTGTGTCGCCGGGGCCGGACAGGTTAAGTTTATTTAGGAAATTGACTTAACTGTGTCAGATTCAAAATAAATCAGAAAAGAACAGCGGAGAAGTAAGAATAAACCAAATAAACTTATCTTTGTCAATTATTATTATTGTCTTGCAAAGATTTTTTTGAAAATCTAACTGACAAACTAAATAGACTTATCGTGTTTCTAGTTAGGAAAAAAAAAATACAACGAACAAAACCACTATAAAGTACAAAACAACTTCACTTTTTGAAGTCGGTGTCATAAAACGAAGAAACCACACCAGAAACACCGACTTCCAAAATTAAAGTTATTTTCTCCTTTGTTTAGAATTGGAAATCGGTTGTATTTTTTTCTAAAAAGGTATATTTTTTTCTTGCAACCTATCAAAAATTCCAACCCAGTATATTTATTTAGCTATCTCCGAAGTTCTTCATCAAATCTTTACGAAATTGAAATGGGAATAAACCTCTTTCGAACAAGTAAAAAAAGATTTTTCAAATCCATGAAATACATGACGAAGTTATGCCCGAACGAACATACATGAAAAAATATGTATAATCTAAACCTTCGAGTTGATAACTTCTTGCTTTTTGAATTCGGGTAAAAAATACCCAATTTTTTAATAAGGAATGGGCTTGCTCTTGACCTCGATCCCGTCTGACGGAAAGAGATAGATGAGGTCTATGATGGAGCGAGCGTTCCCAGAAGATGCCTGTTCACTCTTGCTTTGAAGGCAGACGGGTTATATGTGGAAGGAAATACAGACTCTGGTACAGAGTTCCACACTTTGGCTGTGCGCATAATAAACCCACCAAAAACATTTCATGTAAAATGTTGCCAAGACGACCAATAATGTTTGACCTGTGAAAAAGATATCAGATCTCATGTAGAGCCAAGCTTCTAAATCTACATGGCCTAACTCTACCGACCCGAACTTCACAAATTCTACATATCAGTAAAAATGTATGGCTTGGCTGTTTCGTTACTTACTTCAGAAACTAAATATTCGCATCACTAAGCTAAATATACATGAGGAGGCTCCTTCGTGCACCCCAAACCCTATTCTCAAAACTTGATTTATGAAAACTTTAATAATGAGACAGCTAAATGCCTTTTTTTACACAAAACATGAGTACATGAGACTTAGTACTTGCTAAACGTTTTCCAGTTTTCAGTTGCATGTAATTCAGAAATAGGTCGCAGCTGTAATTACAGCCTGCTTTTCAGCATACACGCCAATGCAATTACTGGAAACAGACCTTTCAGGCTGTTGAACTTTTTTCAGAACTCCGTGTTAATGATAAACGGAGCTTAGTGGTCCCGTTGTCAACAAGGAACCCTTGTAGTTTCGCCATGTCCGTCTGTCTGTCCCTCTGTGTCTCCGGTTTAGCTAAGACTGACTACGAACTTGAAATTTGGTATAGGTATAAATATTAATCACGCCGACAAAGTGATAAAACAAAATCTTGAAAAAAAAATCAAGGCAGGCAATTGTGACGTGCAACTACGGAACCCTGCACTGTGCGAGACACGACGCGCACCTGGCTGGTTTAAATTGTTGGATTTTTGTTCATCAACGCCTCCATTTTGGTTGAATTACCTGTTAGCAAGAGATCCTACTAATCTTTCTATCCTAAAAGTATGAGGCATATTTAAATCTGTATGTTTGGTAATGGATAAATGAATAACACCTCACCTCTAGAGCTTCATGGATGCTGCAAAGTGATTACGAAAAGTGACATGATAATATTTAATATGATAATTATTTATTTTGTAAAAAGGTTAAAAGAATTTACCACTTTTAAACGTCATATTTTTTGGTAATTTTTAATTAGATGTGGCCGGCCATTAAAATATGTAGTGTTTGGCGTTGATTTCAAATTATTAAAAACATATTAATGTGTTGTTTTACAGTTTCCATTTGCAGGCGATATCATTTTTAGCTAAAAAAAAAATATATGTAAATACCCATGTAGCACCCACTCCTATCAAGATTGGAGGCTCTGCACTAGAAGTTGTTGATGAGTACGTCTACCTGGGACAAACGATCCAGTAAGGTAGGGCTAACTTCGAGAAGGTAGTCAACTGTCGAATCCGACTCGGCTGGGCGGCTTTCGGGAAGTTGCGCGGTATCTTCTCGTCTCACATACCACAGTGTCTCAAGACGAAAGTCTATGACCAGTGCGTGTTGCCAGTGATGACCTATGGACTCGAAACGTGGTCGCTCACAATGGGCCTCATCAGAACGCTTAAAGTCACCCAAAGGGCAATGGAGAGGGCAATGCTCGGAGTTTCCTTGCGTGATCGAATCAGGAATGATTATATCCGCAAGAGAACCAAGGTTACCGACATAGCCCGAAGGATCGCCAAATTTTAGTGGCAGTGGGCAGGGCACATTGCTCGCAGAACAGATGGTCGATGGGGCCGAAAAGTTTTGGAGTGGCAACCGCGTACCGGAAGACGCAGCGTTGGAAGGCCTCCCACAAGGTGGACCGATGACCTGGTGAGGGTCGCGGGTAAGCGATGGATGCGAGACGCACAGGACCGGTTGTAGTGGCGACACTAAGGGGAGGCCTATGTCCAGCAGTGGACGTCTTTCGGCTAATATGATGAAAAAAAAAAATACGGAATGGGTAGATAATGACATGAATAGGACATTTCACAACTTCATTTTAATGCGTAGAAATTTATGCAAATAATTTTAGAATATCGTAATTATGTGCGAAGCTATTATCGAAAGCTAGTAAGAATAAAAATCTATTTCTTCATTTCAAAATCTCACTTAGCAGAATAATCTTACAATCTACAGCAGATAATTATATAACCATTCAAGATTCTGCATTTCCTCAACAAAAAAGCGGCCAATTTGCTACAGCTGCATTTCTTAGCGTTCTGAACGAAATTAAACTCCGCTTTACGAGCAATATAAAATGCCTTATGATGGGTTTATGAGCTATTCTGGTAGAAGCTAATTTAGAGATGTCATATATATTTAACTTAGACTATCGTTGTAATAATCGTATAAGGGATATTTTGAGTGATGAGTGGGTTAGGACGAAGAGTTTGTGGCTAAATGAAAACAGGTTCACAGGTCGAAATTCGATGGTAGAGCAACGCTTTCCGATCTTGGTCCGTGCGAACTTTTATGGGATATAACACCTCCTTGGTACCCCTTCGGGTATTGCATCCAAAGTACTTTGATCATGTATGGCTTGGTTTTCCTATTTACCATCTTGTCACAAAAATAACGTAGGTATATGCAAACCTAATTTTTAATTATTTCCTATTATATAATTTATACTGGGTAATTTTTTTTCCAGTGCGCAAACTTTAAGAACCACTTCTGCCCATGTAAATGAACAACTTTCCCCAAAAAAGCCATTGTCAATTCCTAAAAAAAAAATTGAGTCTCCCATACAAATTGTGGTCAGTTGATGACAATTTTGTATGGGAAGTTCATGGGGCAAGTTGTTCATTTACATGGGCAGAAGTGGTTCTCAAAGTTTGCGCACTGGAAAAAAAGTTATCCAGTATACAATAGAGGTAAAGTTTGTGAGCATGGATTGTTTGTTTGTTGATGAAAAACACTGAACGAGTTTTGATAATATTATGTCGTCTATTATGTCTAAAATTGCCCTAAGGGAACATACTGCTGAGATAAAAATTATCTTAGGTATTATTCCAGACTATAATCTACCTCTGTGCCAAATTTCATCAAGTTTCATTCCGTAGTTTTTGCGTGAAAGAGTAACAAACATCCATATATACAAACTTTCGCGTTTATAATATTATTATAATATTAAATAAGGATAGGTATACTTAAAGACAAGGATACCCTAGCTAGTTTGTAGGTATCCCTGAAGATTTAAGTAGTTCCAATACTTTATACAAAACGTGGTTGTAATCTCTCATAAGAAAGCATGACCCACTCCTTGGGACTGGAACATGGCACGTAGCCAACTAATACCAGGATACAGAGCTTTCCAGTATTTTTAATGGGTCAGATTTAATTCTTGGACGTGGTATCTAAGTTATTGAAGTTATTTTGGTACAAATTGAAACAGAAAAATGGAAAACTTCATACTTGGATACTAATAATTAAAAAGGAACTAGAATCAATAGTAAAATGTGACAAACGATAGGACTTTAATTCGTCAAAGAGTTGTGGATTGAAGTTTTTTATAATTACCTAATTAAAAATAATACTTGTATTTTTTTTACGGATGTTTTCTATTTATATTCACAACCAACCTACCCCAAACAGAAGTCATTAACCCATAAAATGTTAAAGCGTCATTCATTGCACCCCAAACTCTATCAAGAAGACAAAGTAACCGTACATTCCCAGCGCTGTTCTCCAAATACCTCGCCCTGAGCATAACGTCCATATTTGTATGCCATACAGTCGCGTTCTCTACTTAAAATTGTATAGAAATAGCCGTGGAGAGTACAAAGAAAAGTAATCTTAATAACATTCAGCATTGGGACCTCAGAATTGTAAAACAAGACTGTCTGTCGCCGTACACTGTTGGAACACATGATACCGCTGTATCGACCCGTCAGAGCGACGCGCGCACTCAAATAACTACTACAGAGCGCCAAAATAATTCAAAAATGGAATTAAAAACTAAGAAGCAAAATGCCAATCAACTGCAAAATAAAATAAAATTACAGTTTAATTGAAAATCATTTTGGCGCATTTAAATTGAATATCAAAATGAGTTGTCGGATTTAAATTTTTGTAAATGTTTTATGTTTTTTTTTGGTATTTTTTGTTTTATTAAATGGTATGTTTAATGGACGTTTTTTATGGGAATTATATGTGTTACGTAGAGTTTTGAGGTGGCTACGAGGCCGACTGGGACGGCCTGCGCCCAGTAGTATCCGAGTCGCGGGAACGCGTCGACGTCTGACGGAAAACAGACGTCAAAGAAAAAAGAATTTTCCAAAATATACGTTTTTCAATTCAGAACATAATGATATAGTGTCAAAAGACCACAGTGTTTTTCAACATATTGTTTCCTTCAACGTGTTTTGTTTCAAATGGTAACAGTGAGATAAAAGCTTTAATGAGGCTGGTTAAATGAATATCTAGACCTTTATTTATAGTCTATACGATACATTTAATTACCGTTTACAATCCATTAAGTGTTTCAGTCGATATTCCAACAAATTATTTGAAATTTCATAAGAAAAACGCCTGAAAAATACCGTCAAGTCATTACTGCATTATGTCAATCCGCGTAAGGTATTTTTTCGCGTATTTCTAATTCAATTCCTTTTAAAAGTTACTAAAATCAGTTTGTATTAAAATGAAAATGTTTATTCGGAGTTATGTAATTTGAAACGTTTATTTCGAATAATTCTGTTTGAAAAGCCATAACAGAATTATTCGAATACTCTTTGGATTGCATGTTTGTTATACATTTTCGTGTTTCTATACGAGTGTGTTCCGTTGTTTTAGTAGCGTGTGACGTCAAAGCCTTATACTTTGAGGTTAGGTTATGTAATAGTGCTTTTAACGGTACAAAAAAGGTCTAAGTTTTTCACGAATCATTTTATTCTAGTTCTTTCATATAGTAGTATCGACAGACCAGTGTAAGTTGGTGTTGAGGGCTTCGATTAGCATGAAACTACGCGTGTGTTGAAATAAAGGGTGATGCTCTAAATACCTCGTTTGATTAGCTTAATACGCACGCTTTCAACATTGTTGGCAAATAAGTTATAATATTATGTACAATTAAAAGGATTATGACGATTTGTCAGCTTTAGAAATAATACTATGACGTTTAATGATATTATGCTGATTTGGTACTAGATATAATCGTCAATTGCAGGAAATTCATGATTACAAGGTATTGTGTAAACTAATAAACTGCGGAAATAATACCTGAAAAAACCGTTTTGGCTGCTGAAACAATTTTATGTAGCGTAATTGGTGGCATTACTGTACATCATCTGCCTAGCCTTTTCCCAACTATATTGGGGTCGGCTTTCAAGTCAAACTGGATTCAGCATTGCTGTGAGAACAATTTAAATACATGAATGAAAATGTTTCAGCAGCCAATAAGTCATTATCATCATATCAGCCGAAAGACGTCCACTGCTGGACATAGGCCTCCCCCAAATGGGGAGGGGGTTGCTATAATCGCCACGCTTGGCAGGCGGGTTGGCGATCGCAATGTAGCTGTAGCAATGTACCTAAAGGGAATGCTGCTGCCCATTCTCTGGTGAGTCCCTTAGTCGCCTCTCTTACGACACCCATGGGAAGTGATGGCAGCCAATATGTATAGGCTGGTACTCCACTGTATCGGAAGCCGTCCCAAACGTTGTTGGAGAAAATCTAGGCTGGCAGATTGTGCAGTAAGTGGTACACAGGATGGCACACCGGTGGTGGGCCGCGAGATTTTCGCAATTTTATTGTTTATGATTACTATTACGTAAGATTTATTTTTATTTTGGAATTTTCACATATATCAGTGCTCGAGCGGTTATTGCAAAAACGCATTTTCTACCAGTCAACTTTTGTACCTATTTAAAAATACTACACTGTGGTAGGTGAATAAAACAAAAAAAAAGGGTTAACAATTTTTTGATTGATTATGGTAACGTATCCCATCACTTCCCGTGGGTGTCGTAAGAGGCGACTAAGGGACTCACCAGAGAATGGGCAGCAGCATTATCTGTAGATACATTGCTACAGCTACACTGCGATACCCAACCCGCCTGCCAAGCGTGGCGATTATGACAAACCTCCTTGGACGTCTTTTGGCTGTTAGAATGATGATGATGATGATCGTAACGTAATGATTAGTTATCTAAAATGATAAAATAATGAAGTTCATAGATAAAAGTTACGGTTATCTGCATAGGTTCATGTGTTGTTGACGCTATAGTTGTTATGTCGCAGCCAACTAAACTAGGCGGCAGATAAATGTGCAATAACAGACATTGACCCACGATACATTTATAGACTTTCTTAATACCTATCACAAACAGAAATAAAAACATAAAGCTGTGCCAATTGACTTTTATCGTGATCCTTTACGTTCTCTAGGAATGAAAAACGGTTCATATTGTATTGTTCGGGTATCTACGAAGAGATATTAAGGAAAGGTCAATGTATTCTATTGCAATTTTATCTGGCACCTGCCATAGATTATTCAACCGTTTAATTGGTGGCCTAGCTTTTTCATTTAGCTGCACCATTTTTCAGTGACCTGAGTGACATCTTCACCGGAACAATGTATGAATTGTAACTTTTAACCGTTTTATAACATTTTAGTTTCTTTCCCAGCGAAACCGTCGCTTATCTCATTATTTTTTTCTCATAGAAGTAAATAATTGTATTCTTTTAAGCCAAATAAATTTCTTAAACCGTAAACCGTATCATTGGTTCAATATCGTTAAATCTCTTGCCCATGTCACTTATATCGCTGAATAAATAGCGCAGTTAAATTAAAAAGCTAGGCTTTTAATAAAACGGTTGATTAAGCTAATTGTCTGCGACATATTTGATATATAATGTCCATAGAAAAGATTCCACAGCTTCATTCGTATAAGAAAGTTTTTACATTATACATAATATTCAACCTATTTAGTATGGTCATGTGAAGAGGAGGGATGAAACGCATGTAACTAAAAGGGTTATGAATATAAATGTGGATGGATGGAGAGGAAGAGGGAGGCCAAAGAAAAGGTGGATGGATTGTGTGAGGAGCGATATGAAAGAAAAGGGAGAACAGTTAGTGATAGCGTGACGGCTGATAGGACAGAATGGAAGAAAAAAACGTGTTGCGCCGATCCCAAGTAACATGGGATAAGGGCAGGAAGATGATGATATAATATTCAACCTGTCATCATTCGACGCCAGGGCAAAGACCCCTTCTAAGGGTTCTGGCATTGATCACACCTAGCTCGCTGCGTATTGGTTATTTCACAACGTTAGGTCCCTGGTTGCACCATGATATTTTCTGAAATGAGTCAGCCGGTCTATTATGTCGACATGTCACCGTGTACACTTATGTGGAGTGAACGACAAGTGAGCTGTCATTCCATCTTGTTTATATGGTTTGACAGCTCACTTGTCGTTCACTTCGCCTAAGTTCTCACTTCGACATGTTTGCAGAATCGCACTGCAGAATAGTGTTGAAGTATAGCTGGGTTCAAACTGCTTCATAACCATGGCTTTTATAATTGTACCCACTAGCTTTAGCCCGCGGGTTCACTCGCGTGGATGTCGGTTATCATGTAATAAAGTAGCTTATGTCCTTCTTCATATCCCAGGCTATATATCTGCCAAATCTCATGACGATCCGTTCAGTCGTTTTAGCGTGGAAGCGTAACAGATAGACAGACGAGAGTTACTTTCGCATTTATAATATTATTTATTTATTATTTTTTTATTCGAACAGACCAATGTTACCACAATTTTGTAACAATTAATTGATTTCAAAGAGTGTCCATGGAGTTACTTGCACGTTCTTCTCCAAAGAGATCTAGGCTTTGAAACGTGCAAACAGCATCACCTCTTTGACTGACCGACCTTGACAATTCAAAAGTGCTTGTAAATGTTTTAATTGAAATAAATGCTTTGAGATGAGTTTTGGGCTCGATCTGTCCGTTAATCACTAACCAACCAATATGGCATTATGTTATATAGCGTTAACGGATAGATAAACGACCGATAAAGTACCTCAGAAACAGCGGGATGCATCACAATGGGCTACGCTGAAGTTCAAAATTTCAATCTAATTTCAGATACACGTGCTACACGTTCATTTATTATTGAGTAATTTTCATTGTGGCCTGTAATTAAATGATATGATAGAAACCTCACCTACCTACTAATTAAAATGTATCTTCTTAATTAGGTGTTTCCTTTGTTATTTGCTGGTATATTTATAATTTGTCCTTGTCTAAATGAAAATGTTACCCAGTCATCATCAGTGGTCATTGTTCTGATCAACTATCGACATGGTATTGAAAACAGTAGCAGCATTTTTTAATATAAAAAAACAAAAAAGAATCATCCAAAACGGTTGACGATTGGCGCAAATATCCCTGAACAAACATTTTTCCATGGATCCCAGCTTCAGATCCTGACTTATACCTTCCATCATCAGCTCAGTAACATGAGATAATAATAATTACCAAGCAATATTTTCTGGCTTCTGACAATCCGGAACAACAGTCAAATGACAGCCGTGCCTACGGAGGTACGGAGGATTCTCGGTATTTTAACATGGTAAAAAAATCGACTGCCTCTTACATTTCTATGCGCATAACACGACAAAATGTATTGAACAGCTGATTTTTTTTGCGACTTCGGGGTTGGCCCCATAGTAAAAATTGTTCATAATGATGACCCCTTAAGAGGTATTGCGTTTATTCTGTTACACGTGGTTTATAGCATCAATAATGTGCTAGGATACAGAGCAATACAAAAAAACTTGGCAGACCGCTGCAAGGTATAGTTAGATGTGCTGAACAGTTCATAGATTTTTATAAATAAACAAGAGCAAATGGTGGTCACACAAAAAGCATCGCTTTTCACACCTTAGAAGACAATTGCAGTTCTAAATAACACTTTTTATGGATGAGAAATCATCAAATGACTCCTCCTGCTCTGGTCAGAGTGATAGGGAATATCAGACTCACACTAAAACTCATCCGTGTTCCTTTGAATTTGCGTTTCAGGGCCACGGTAACTCCTTCGAACAATCCCGTAACCCTGGGTCCTACCAAACACTTTTATCCAATCATTTTAAGACAAGAACAACCAAGATTCTTATACAGAGACCTATTCTTAAACAATACCACCGTGTCTGCCTACCAGACGATGATGCAGATACAAAATAAACAATAGCATACCACGGTTCCGCTCGCCTCAATGACACTATGACGTCCATGTTTCTGCCTTACAAATCGTGTCCCCGTTCCATTTCCACGCTATTCTTGAGGCTTTTTATTTGAAGGAGTTTTTTTTTGCTATCGGTGTTTGTGGGGTGGGTGTTTTTCTTTGGGTGCATGGAAACCTGTAGTTTTCAGACATTCTTCGGGTCTTTTCCGTATGAAAGTAGGTACGGTTTTATGCAAATAAATATTTCTAAAAAGCGATAGCCAGTGACTTCGTTGATGAACTAGTGGCTGGCTGCATGAATGTACGTCTATTTCCGAAACTACTACAACTTAAATTGCGAAGAAATAGTTACGATACGTTTTTACATATTTAAATTACAGGAAAACCTTTTAAAAGTATCGTTGATTTCAAATACACATGTTACAAAACATTATTCATTCGGAACCCTTTGTACGCGAGTCCAACTCGGACTTGGCCGGTTTTTCCAAAACTGATTCATCAGCGAACCACTCAGTAGGTACACTCCACTCGTATTTGTATACGTACCTAATGCGGGCCATACATGTTCAAGTAATTTGATCAAACAGGCTGGTTAAAACTGTTGGTCAAATAGAAATGTGAAATTTCATATTTCATCGTGCCATTTGACAACTAATTTTTTATCAAATTTTCCCACAGACATTCAAGCCAACTTGATAAAACTGTTTGAACCAGCATGTTTGATCAAATTAGGTACTTGAACGAGTATGGCCCGCATTAGTATTACCTAATTTCTGGAGATTTTCTCGAAATGTATACAACGTGTAACAAAAAAAAACGCAATACTTCTTAAGGGGTCATTGCACTCATCATTATGAACAACTTTTATTATGGAGATAAACGCAAAATAGCGAAAAAAAATCAGCTGTTCAGTAAATTTTGACGAGTTATGCGCACAGAAATGTATGGGGGCCGCAGTCAATTTTTTTTTTCGCGATTTCAGTGTTGATCCCATTGTGAAAGTTGTTCACAATCATGAGTAGGTACGACGACCCCTAAAAAGGTACTGCGTATATTCTGTTACACGTTGTATAAACCTTTCCTGAAGCTTAAGAGTGGGTATCTGTATTGAGTTATATGCTATAAGTTTTCAGCCTTCAGTACCGTTTGAGAAACAATCAAATTCAAAAACTTATTCGTATTCATTATATTTTTTAAATTTTTAAACTGTATTTTTTACATTTTAAATATTTACTAAAAATAAAAAAAAAAATAGTGTGTGTTCCAACTGGCTTAAAGCTTATGTTATGCCTGTAGAGTACAACAAAAAGTAGAAAATTAATGTTTGATAAAATTAATACATAATCAATTTCAAAACATGTCCGTATGAATTAACTTAATTATAACAAAATTCAGAAATCATGAGTAAGTCAAACTTAGCCTCACATACTAACTTAGTACAAGTATTAAATAACAGAAATCCAAGAGCCATGTCAGAAATAATAAGCTGGTTAGCTTCAAGAGAAGCCTTAAAATCTTAACCTGTCCGGCTTAACTTGTTAGAGTAAGTGGAGGCATGACGTGCTTAACTCGACTACGACTTAACTGTAATGGTATTATTCTTAAGGCTACCTTTCTTGGTTATGGTCTTAAAATGATTATGGTGTTGAATATGTTGGAAACGTTCTTGTTTTTTTTTTAATATTTTTTTTTATTGAGGCTCTCGACTTCGATCACACCTGATGGAAAGCGATCGATGAGGTCTATGATAGAGCGTGCGTGCCCAGAACATGGCTGTTTACTCTTGCTTTGAAAGCAGACGGGTTAAATGTGGAAGGGAACACAGACGCTGGTAAAGAGTTCCACACTTTGGCTATATCTAAACTAATATTATAAAGAGGTAAAGTCTGTGAGTTTGTGAGGTTGTAGGGGGTAATCTCTGGATCTACTAAATCGATTTTGAAAATTAGTTTTGTGTATGATAGCCACATTCATGAGGAAGGCTAAAGGCTATACGAGAACGGGAAACAACGCGATATACGCGTACGAAGTCGCGGGTAAAAGCTAGTTATGAAATAATCAGCTTAGTTGGTAAAATACATCCATTAAGTTATGGTTTTTATTCTATTATTTGTACTACTTTAAGAGCGTTTACGCGGTACAGCATTTCAAACAAACTTTCAAGTCCTTATTTTTTTAAATGAATGTACAGATTTTAATGAAACTTGGTATGCATACACTAGATATCCAGGTTAATAGTTAGTGGAAAACATTTTTGAAAAAAGTTCAGTGATTAGGATAGAGTGATTTTTCACATTCTATAGAAAATTTAAAATCGGTTCATTCGTTTCGAAAAATAAGGACTTAAAATTTTGTATGAATTCCGTACGACGCTCTTTAAACGACAAGATTTTCAACAAAATTTTCCACCAAAATTTGTAACTTTAGTCTGTTCACCGCCAAAGCTATTCAGTGACTAATGATATTTTAGTTAAACCTACTGACGACTTTTGGCATTTTGTACTTGCTTATCGAATATTGTCGCTGACTGTACCTTTTCACAAACAGTTCTGCATTTAAATAATATTCAACATTTTAAGCTTTCATCTTCTTTCATCATATTTTCGCTAGCATTGCTTAATTTTGTGAAATGGGGTTTCCAACCCCTGCTGTAATAATTTTTCCACTGTAATTGGAACTCTATTATACTCATTAAAGGTACATGACACCTAAACTGTTGCTACAAAGCCAACTAAAAATTTAGTTGCTTTGTACAAAATAACTAGTCTTCATAATGAATACCTATATTATTTGTTTTTTTAGTTACATTTTAATTGTAAGATCTGTCTCACATAATACAAGTTATTTAAATACTAGTATTTTTAATTGAAGTTCATAATTAATATTATTAATATTATGTCCATACTCGTAATTGTTATTATGTTCTGTAATAGAAAACACTGTTTTTTTTCTTCTTGACCCTCAAATTAGAAAATATCAACAAGGGAGACTACGGATATCAATACATTACCTCCCTCAAAACCGATTGGAGTCGATTTAGGTCGATACGTAATATAGATAGGTACCTACATAGTTCTATATTTTTTCGACAGTGTTTTCCGGTCGCGCCTAAGTGCCATCAATCAGCCTATCAAATTCTGCTGCTCGACATAAGCCTCTTCTATGCAGGATTACTCGGCTTACTCTTTTTTCTGCGTAAGCTAATTAAAATAATAACAAAAACATGTTTAATATTATTTCAGTAATAACATTACTGTTTGAAATCTAAATTAAATTATAAAATAAAATAATTTTGGTAAAAATTTGGTATAAAATAAAATAATAATTTTTGGGAAAAATAAATTAGGTTAAGTACCTAATTATTCATGAATACTAAATAATTATTCAATTATATCGAACGAATTTGAACTCAATCGTGAAAAATATATTTCTATTCTCATGTCCAATTTGACACGGAATCTTGACACGCACTGACACGATAATATAAAATTCATAATCTAATGGCTTCAGTGATAAGTTCAGGGTATATCCATGAATAATAAAGTCGAACGCCTGGATTGAATTTAATAATATTTTAATCTAAAGGTCAGTGATAAATAAAATAGTATTAATATTTTTTTGTCAGCCTTTTTCAGCGAGCATGAAATACGATGTCGTTTATACCCACAGTCTTTTCAAGACCCATTTGTGACAAAAACGTCAATCACGGTGGTCGATTTGTCATTTGTTGACGGACATTTAGACAACGTTATTTCTGACTGTAATTGTTGTGAATAGTGTATATCAACAACTGGTTTGTAAAGCTGATGCATATTTATATTAAGGTTCAAAGTTAAATAAAAAAGTGTCGTACTTAATTTTAAAAATGTGAGTCTGTGTTTAAATGTTAGTTAGTCAACCACGCTTCAAATGCTGAACGAATTTGAATAAAACTTGACAAATTTTATTCTGATAGTATTCTAGGAGTGTATTGCGGTATTTCCATCTTCCACGTGGCATTTCCAGTTCCATAAAGCCGCTGACAAAAGTTAATGGATAGACAAATGACTCTGGTTTTGGCGTTGGTAAAATTGCATTCGTTGTTATCACTGGGTAAAATTATTTGCTATCTGCATTTAAGGTTACATTGCATAAATTAACGACTACCGAGTATAGTACTCATTTAAATTCTCTTGATGACACCCTCAATTGTCTCTTATGAAGTTATGACACCCAAGGGAAGTGCAACCAACCGTTTAATCATTTAAAAAATTAGTTCAACGAAACGGACGAACAAAACCATCACTTGACAATATTTCACAAAGGTGAATAATATCAATTTGATCAGGTATTCAACGAACGTGTCGAATAACGTTTGTGCCTTAACCAAATATTGTCAATGCTAATTCTAGCTCAAATCGATATCTAGATACTGGATTGCTGGCCAGACTGTCTGGCGTCCCGCTTTAACTATGTGTGTGGTGCCAGTTGTCGCGCCTCATTTGTTTAATGTTCTACATGTTTTGTTACTGGACGAGCCATCTCTTTTATTTTGTACTTTGTAGCTCGTGTGATTTGTGAAACTTATTATGAAAATTACTGATGCAAGCGTGGTGATTAATTCTTTCACTTTATAACAAAGCTTTGCCCTCCACTAACATTTGTTTGAAAGCACTAGAAAGTAAGCAGGAGAAATAAATGACGGACAGCTTCTTTGTTTTATGTCAGATTTTTTACAACTTAAACCTAAACAAGAAAAAATCTTGCTCCGCCGTTTCATCGTAATTGGTCTTCCACAAAATCCCCCGCAAATCTACTTTTTGTTCGATCATTCACAGCTATCAGTCAGACCATACCTAGGCGCAGTTATTGTCGTCTGTCAGTCTAGACCGCACCGTAGTTATGCCTTTCGTCGTTCGGAATGTTCTACCGAATATGTCAAATGTCTATCACGTTATTTGGTTTGCCTACATTCTAGGAATAGTTGAGTGGATGTTATCGTTGTTTAAGCTTACATAACCAGGGATGTATGAGTGTCAGTTGATTATTTCCAGTTGACTTAAGATTTGGTGTGTTTTATGTTTGCGTTTTTCGAATTATCAACAGAAAAATCATGTTAGGGACTTTATAGCATTGCTTAAATTTATTAACATTATTTTAGGGCTATTTATGAGTTTAAAACTTCATCGGGAGCTACGAACACTACCTCAATTTACAGTTTTCATTTACAATCTGGTAAATAAATTGTTAATTTATTTTAGTATATCTAAGAACACCAAGCCTCATCAAAGCTTTCTTAGTCCTACCAACAGATATGTAAATAAATACTAACAATCCAAAAGAAAACGTTTAAAGACTGAAATGGGATGTAAAATGATATGACAAAAGCGAGCTGAGACAGCGCTATGGTTGCCCGTAGCGCTCGCACACCATGACAGACGAAGAAATTATACCCCCGACCTTCGCAGAGAAACTACTATTTTACACAACAGCCACTTTCGTTCTACTCGGAACGTTCAGCCTCTTTGCGTTTCTCTTCCTCGTACCATTCGTGATAGAACCGGCATTCACGACGATATTCATGCAGTTCGATCCAGTCGCAGCACTATGCGTTACAACAGGGGTAAAGCATCTCGTTGGCGCCAGCAACTGCTCCTGGGCCTCCTGCAGGGAGGGCTGCACTAAGGACTTATTTGAGTGTACCCAAATTCGCGTCAACTACAAATTGGGCATCTACCCCAATGTAACTCCCACTGACATGGACAATTTAATCAGAGCCGAGAGGGCGTTGAGAAAAGACTACGAATACGAGAATTACGAAGTAACAGCTGATAAAACTTATCCAGAATTGTTGGAAGAGGATCTACCTGATGCTATACCAACTGGATTGCAAGGAAACGACTCTGAGTGGTATTTTACTGGTGCCCGACTGTTTCCGAACGTGAAAGGCTGTGGGTACCCACCTATCCTCAATTGCACGGTCTTCTACGCGAAGCACAAACCTATTGGAAACAATTACACTTGCTACTACAGTCGCGTTGACCCTGGGTTGGTGATCACTGAGCTGGACATGTGGCAGAATACTTTAAACCTGGTATACGCCATGGCAATACCAATACCGTCGTTCATAATTTCGGTGATATATTTGACGTTTGCGTACTTTAAGATATATAATACTGAGGAAGAGTCTGAACAAGCGCCATTGAAGAGTGATGCAGAAGCTATGGCTACGGGAGATGATGAGAAGCCAACTACTCCAGGGTCTGATACGTTCAGGGAGGATCTGGCGTGTTTTGGACATCAGCTGAAGATGCAGCTGGCTAATGAGAAGCCTAAAGAGGGCTTTGAATCCAATAGTCCGCCGATTTCCAATTCTGCTTCTTTGTCTGGGTAAGTGAACAACTTATTTAATTTGAAGTTTCATTATTAACAAACTTATTTTCATTATCTTTATTTTTTAACTGATCCATTTAATTTCATGTCAGATAAGTGAAATGAAAAAAGCGAAAAATTTGGAAATAAATTTTAAATTGGTAACTTTAGTAAAATGATCACGACATACTTTATAATTCTAAGTTGATGTGTTAGGAAAAATACAGAACTGCACAAAAGTATAACAGCTTCATTACATAATATAAAATAAACCAAGATAGCTCGTGTTCTATAGGATTTCATTTAAAAAAATCTGCATTCGACAGGACCAAGTCATCGTTCGTGAACGCCTAACGTGACTAACAAGAATATTACACAGAGGTATGTCTCTGGTGGCTTGTGCTTTATTCATTTATGCTTAAGGCACAAAATCGTATGACTCGCTCGCGCACTTATTGAATTGCACTTATTCAAAAGAAATAAATCAGAACAAAAAAGTAGCTTACAGCTTAATGCTTTTCACGAATGTAATCCACAATGAAAATATAATTATTAATGAATAGGTAATTATTCGCATTGGTGCTTTGTTATTTAATTTTTTAAACTTATATCGATTTAGACCCAACGGTCTTAACTTAGCTTTTAATACAAGATGGTTAATTTGGAAAAATTCTAAAGCTGCTAAAAATACTGTATCTTTCAAATGAGCTATTTTATTAAATCTATTTATTAGGCATTTAGTTTTTCTTTTCTTTTTATCAGTATTGAGAAAGTTATGGCAACATTAAACAGTAAAGTAGATAGTCCTTTTAGATGGTCCCTACCCCTTTCCTTCCATAATGTAAATCAATACCACACACTGGTAAGAGTAAGTGGCAAGTTTTGCCCAAGCCTAACTTTTGTCATTCGTACCGACCGCATCAGCCGTTAAAAGCGCAAAATAACAAAAATTTATGGAAGGAAACTGTCTCAAAGTTCGTCATCAGTCCTAATGGCAGAAGTATATCGCGTCATACGATCAATTTTTAATTCCATAACTGCTTTTACGCCCGTATAGCAGCGACTAGCTTTAACAGTATTGCAAGAGCTTACAAAAATTACTAATTTATTAAATACTCACGCTCAGAACAGTTTTCATTTTTCAATCTATGTTTAATGCACATTACTAATGTCCAAATTCAGCAGCTTTATGCTTTAGAAATTTATAAATTGTACCCAGGCAGAATTTCAAAAGATTTGTTCTGACAGCTTTGCAATTTAATTATTTTTCTTGAAATGTTCCAAGAGTCTGAAACTTGGAAAAAATATTTCAAGACGTCAAAACTAAAACATTTTCCTATTTTAATGAATTTTAAGGTTACTTTTTACTTTCGTTTCAGATGACAGGATTCCTGAAGAGGCGGCATCGGATATAGAGTGCATCACGAGATGAGCTGAGCAATATGAACAAATTCTTTATAATCTTATTGTGCTCGACATGTGATTTTAACACGCTTGAGTATTGCTGTTCCTCTCATTCTATTCTGTAAGAGTGCAAGAGTGAGAAGGTAGGATAGACACAGTATGAAAGCACGACTTTGAAAAGGTCGAAAACGGGCGAAAGATTTTTTTTATAACGCGTTGTGAAATAAAAAATAATATTGAATATTTTGGCGGTGGTTATCTTCTGTTTTGGTTAATTATTTTTGAATAATGTATTAATGAGATGGTACAGACCCAATTTTTCAAAAGATGTTTAATAAAATCCCATCTACCTTTAACATGACAATAATTCTTTCAAGATAATGAAATTGTAAAAAAATTATGAGCGCCAATTTATGTAACGGTTTTTCATTTAATTGTATATTATATTTACGTTTTTAAACTTCCTTCCACAGAGAATTATTGCTCAATACAGAAGGGTTTAACAGGATAGAAGATAGCACCGCGTCAAAAGATTTATATTAGTAATAAAAGAATTTTATCTCCTAATAGTATTTATAAATAAGGTTTTAATGCTCGTACGCTAATGTGTCAAAATGCACGCGTGCTGTTAAACTATATTGAAAATATAAAGAAGTATTGTATATTATAAAAGTATGTATATAAAAGCAAGCTGTTCAAAATTAGTGAAATAATTTTATTCAATTGTTGATTTTGAGAAACATTAGTTGCGACAAAAAGCAGTAAAAGAGAAATAGAAAATATTTAGAAAAAAAAAGTATATTGATGAAAAAAAAAATGTTTAAATACATCGACTAAAAGTTATAAATAGTGTTTTACCACCAGTACAATTCATTGATATCATTTTAGTTGTAAGCTAAATTAGTTAATTTGAGAGTAATAATGCACATTATTTTAGTTTAAGTTAGCTAAATTACCCAAAGCTTGACTGAAGGTTTGATATCTGGTAAGAAAAGAAATCTCGAATAAAATTAGGTCAAACGTGTATGTATAACTCAATCATAAAGTACGTACGTTGATATTATTGAATTCCTTGCCACGCGCTACGCGATATTGATTCTCCGTCCCGCGCCTCGACTATTCAAAAATTCATTAACACTGTCCAAACCGATCCGAACCGACATTGTACCATTTTACTCACCGAAATAGAATACATTAATCAATTATACCGAAATTAGTTTCTCTATTCCATTGAAACATTTGATTTTTTGACCGAAATTAACAGTCAGCCGAGCACTGCATTTACTTTTCCGAAATATTCGAATACGGATTCGAATGTCCCATGGTTGTAAGTGATACATAAGTTTTTTTCGTAATAATAATATACTATAAAACAAAAGGCTTGTGAATATTGCGTAAATTCTAGAGTATATTACGCCAGTCGAGTTCCAGTTTTTAATTCTGAGCCCTGAAACTTTTTTATGGTTTTTTTTTCTGGTAAAAAATCTTGTAAGCTACTTTTGGAAGTTTTACCCATTATTTGAAATATATTAGTGATTCCAGGGCTATTGCCAGGATCCACTTTGTAACGAGGAATTGACCGTGCATTCATCACTTAAGCACGAACATTTCCTCCGACAATTACGTGAACTACCAATATTTCTTTTGAACAAAGCGTTTCATTTGTACACTTAATTATATTTGAATAATTCACGTAGACTGGATGAATAATAATGTTAGATATCGCTAAAATCTACGCACATTGTCTAGTGTATTAAACTTGATGAATTATATCAATAAGTGTTTGTATAATTTTGAAATCCGATAGTTAGATACGCCTTTATAGTTTTACTATGTATTGTATGGTGGTTTTTTCCCAAGAACCTAATTGTAAAATAAAATATTGCTTTATAAGGGTATAAATGGAACCCATTTTATTATTTTATAAAATAAATAATAATAAATGTTTACGAAAATAAAAATAGCAGATTAATGTAATAAAAATAATTATGTTTACTTCAATAGTGTTACTTATTTTCGAAATCTAATAAATGTTTTGTCAATTTGAAATCGTTTTAACAAAATTATAATGCAATCTGTGTTACAATTTTTTATCTTGAATAAAGCCAGTGTACTTATTTGTTATGTATTCAATAATTTTATGAAAATAATTATAATTATATCTAACGTTTTTAAAAACATTTATTTTAGAATTATTCACTAATTACAAAATATACTTCAAAATGAAAATTAGTATTAGATAGCGCAAAAGCAATTGGTAAATAATATCACAAAATGTAAACCGAAGTCAAATTAATTTTTAGCCATAATTTTTTGCGTTTTCCCTGTGAACGTCTGAATTTCGGTTGTGTATAGTTTTTTAGTGATTTTGGTGTTAATAATACGTATTTTAAATAATTCCAATGATATTGTTGTATTGCAATTATATGTAAAATGCTTTAATGTGATGGTAAAGTTAATTAAGGCACCTTCGGATAGGTTTCACGTCGATGCCCTTTTTTCCAAATAAATTATTATAAAGATGAGGTTATATTTCTATTCTTTTATTTTGTAATTATTTTATATTCAAACATATTTAAATATTGTGACTGACTGTTGTATAAAATCATAAAAATTCTAAGAGAAAATGTCCGCTGTTGTGACATGGGTTTTTTTTTGAAGTTCGAATAAATGTCGTTGATAATAAATAATTATTCGAACAATTTATTACATTGTACAGCAAGACGTAGGAATATGACCTCGCCTTACGAGTATTACAATTCTCATATAAAACACGTCTATTACACTTTCTTAATACCCTTACACTATTATTATTACTTTCGAATATTTTTCCGTGTAATTTACATCTGTCAATGATAAAATTAATAAATACCTATTAATTTTATCAAAATATTATATCGATAAAATAAAATTGCTTAATGTTTTGTGTATTTTGTTGAACTGTTTAATGGGAGCGTTCGCTATTTCAATGCTTTTTGGCTTGAAACAAAACACTTATTTGTATATAAGAATGATATATTAATAATGAGCATTATCATCAATCTATCGACACATTAAAGTGGTCAGCAGACTAGATAAAAGTCCACCTAGAGGTATTTTGTAAAAATCGATGAGATTGGTTTCAAAAATTTAGATATTATTGTAAAAGAATTAGGTGTTAAGAGCATAACTATTAGTAGTTATGTGGTTTGAGTCAGTTACACACATTTAGTCTTTTTTTCGGGAAATACCTAAAATGTTTGTTTGTTATACACGGTGTGCCAGAAGTTCCAGAAGGGTCATCTTAAAGGGTCGGTGTTCTGTACCTGCTAAACAATAAGAAAAAAATATCACATCAAAAATTTTTAACATATTTTTAAAAACCCGACAGCAGAAAACGTTAAGAACAAAACAAAATCACAGCTGTCTGATGAAGTTAGTGGTATAAATTGCAGTTCAATTATAGATTTTCTGCCATCGACTACATCAGACTGCTTGAAAAGTGTTTTTTTTTGTTACTTTTTAGTCGTTCTTCGAGGTCGGGGGAATTTTTTATTTTAACATTTTTTCTTTACTCATAGGCAGCTACAGAACACCAGCCTTAACATGACTACGCACTTCTAGAACATCCTGTTTATGTCCCGATCTAAAAGTTATGATATTCGTCAAAAAAATAAATTCTAAATCGGTATACTTACCTAAATAATTGGAACTCTATGCCAGCGTCTTTGTTCCTTTCCACATAATATAACCCGTCTGCCTTCGAAGCAAGAGTGAACAGGCATCTTCTGGGCACGCTCGCTCCATCATAGACCTCATCTATCGCTTTCCATCAGATGTGATCGAAGTCAAGAGCAAGCCCATTACTCAAAAAAAAAAATTACAAAAGAAATAGTTCCAATGAAAAGACCAAAAAACAATTAAAACTTGATTTCATGATTTATACCAGGTATGAAAAGTGACGGTTACAATTTCAATTCAGACTGTTACAAAGACCGGAAAATGATTATTCAGAGGCAATATTATTCCAAAGGTTAATTGTTTCTGGCCGTTTTCCAGAAAACCTCGGATTTTGTCCAATTCCAACATTTTTTATATATACACAATATATTCCAAAGTTGTAGCAGATGGTAACAAGTACCTACGTTAGTTATGTCGTGATTTAGTTATCGAATATTTTAACTCTGATTTATGTAAACTGAACCAAACTAACTTGGAATTGTCGTATAATAGCTGCAAAACCGTGTTTACATAATCTGCCGGTAGTAATAAATGTAGGTACTACTCGGCACCTGGTACGGAAATTTCAAACAACACTTAAAAACTTTGATCAGTTTCTTCGATAACATAATCAAGACCTTTCTGCAGTTTTTGAATCAACTCTGCAATTATATTCAAACAAAATTATTAATAAATTAATATTATTCGAATAAAATAGTTATCACTTTTCGAAAAAAAAAAATATGTGTAACCGGCTCAACAATTTGAAGTGTGGCGCAAAATTTTCTTGCTATTAAAAACTAACAAAAGCGAAAATGTTTGAATTATTAATATTCATCGTAAAGTGCGTTTTCATTCATTTGGAACTGTTGCCTTATAACCGTTTTGTACATAAAGAAATAAATAAAAAATCGTTAGTAGGAAATAAAGTACACTCATTGGCTTCAATTCTTTGTTTTATTTGTTCCACCTTTCGATAGGTATTTAAATCCAACCTATTTACAAGCTACAACCATAAATTATAAATAGTAGTAGTAGTAAATTGCTTAATTTTTTTCCACAGATTGATTAAGAGTTATTAGTGTTTTCGGTGACTCTTAAGAAACTTAATTACTCAAAAAGATTAAACCTTTGAACACTACTCCTAATTATTTATTTATCTGGTTAAAATATATTTTGTGGTTTATTTATTTTAACTCTGAGCTACCAAATCAATATAATATGTATCAGTAACAGGATCAATATTAATTTAAAAGAATCTGTTGAAATAGATTTATTTTTCACAATACTGTTTGCTTTCATAGCTAATGAGTAGGTTTATAAATTCATTATAGTTTTATAAAAATAATTGATGTTGATTCATTCGATTTTATAGACAGAAAAACATAACCTCTCATTACTGGTCCTGAGTGACTAATCCAGCTGGTCCTTGTCCTATAACTGGCGCCAAACCAGCCACGGCCACCGCTTTCAAGGGTCTAAAAAAGAAAAATATTCTTATTACAACGCCATCTATGTTTCATGCCAAGTAACACGTCTACGTTGGTGTGTTAGTTTACTTCGGGGTTCCAATATGTTTGCCTAGATGGCGCTATTTATATACTTGTCATCATATTACGACGATGTTTGCCTAGATGGCGCTAAATTAAATATTTCGATTCCTTACTTGAAGCCAAGTTCCTCTTTTGGTACTCCCAATCTTGCTAGTTTTGTTTCGTAGGTTGCCAGAAGATCATCATGGGCTTTACGCAAACGAGCTGCTTCATAACGAAGGTCATCTATTTGTGTGTCTTTAAGCTTCAGAAGTTCCTGTATCAGTTGAATAGGTACCAGTATTAATGTTACACGATTGAAATAGCAATCGAACTACCTGATAACATATGGTTCTACAACAGATGAGAATGTAGTGAGCAAAAGTTTCTGATTTAATCCCTATCGGTTCAACTTACTAATATGTATCTAAAGCCGTTTTGATACCGTTTTGATACACAAGGAAGGTAAGCTGAACAGTTTACCATGTCCAAATTACCAGAAATAGTTCAGTATGTCATTGGTTCATAAAGAAAAGCCTATTAATAATGATATCGCTTTCATGTTGTTGTATGTTACCTCATAACATAGGAGTTCTAAAAGTAACTGGCTGCAATTAAAGTGATTGATTTAAATCTCACATGAATCTCCCTTGGGCCCACATCTCGACCTTCCATATTCTTCAGCTTGGCTTCAAGCAGCGCAGTCTTCAGGGAAGCTTTCTGCTGTACCTCTAGGACAGCTCTTGAAAACCTCGCCTTGAGCTCGTCTCTTTCTCTCCGGATCCGATCAAAACGAACCTGGAGAACCTCGTACTCCCATTTCAGGACATCGAATTGTTTTTCAAGCGACGTTAGTTGTTTTGATTTGGCCTGAAATGATCAATCACCTCGCGTATAAGGTTCTATCCTAGCATTGGTCAAAATGAATATTATTACAGATAGTGCACAGAAAGAGACTAATACAACTACCAAGCATCGACACGTTGACCGCTCCTGTCAAACTTACGTCCAAGGGATATCCGCGGCCCTCACCAGGTAATCAGTCTATCTTGTTTGTGGTCATCCTAAATGAAATAATTACACCTTGTGTAACGAAAATGGTACTCACAGCTAATGCAGCTTTATCCCTGTCATAGTTAGACATCTGTCTCTTCAGTTCTTTGTTGTCTATAATAGCTGCTTCGAGTGGTTCTCTGAGACTTTTAGTTTCAGCTACAGCATCTCTTGCTATCTTCTCTGCTCTCTCTTTTACCTTTTGCATGTCTTCCATTTGTTGCTTCAGACTACTTATTAGACCTGAAAGTCGCAAGCAGTACAAAAATAACACCTCAATCAGAATTAAAGAACTGAGACTGGAAGTATTATTAAAATACTAACCCAAATTATTCAAAGTGATGTCATTGTAATAATTCTTCAAATCCGCAAACGCTCGCTCATGGTGATGAATTAATTCCGATAACTGCTTATTTTTCCTCTCTTCAACTTCTGCAATTTCCGTTCTATGCTTCACTGTCAGCTCCACTTTAGTTTCATGTAGTTTTTTATCAGCCTTATCTTCTATCTGACGAGCTCTCTCTTCAAATTCTTCTCTAACTTTTGATACTTCTTCTGCGTGAATTAATTTAGCTCTTCTCAGCTCATCTTGAGCTGCCAGCATTTTCTCTCTTATTTCTTGCCTTAGAATTCTTTTGTCGTTAAGCAATTCAAGCTCCTGTTCTTGATGCTCTTCTTTAGCTGCTTTCAAGGCTACCAAGTTTTCTGCTCTCAAAGCGGCTCCTGCAGCAGCTTGCTCATATTTTAAATGCTTTATTTTCTGCTTTTCAGTTTCCAAAAGTGCTTCATTTTCTTCTTGTGTTTCTTCTGTAGCTCTTTCTTTATTTCTCAACTCTGCTTTTGCTTCATCCAACTGCTGTCTTGTAATCTCCCAGAACGTTCTTATTTTGTCTCGTTCTAGTTGGAAGTAGTTACGTTCTTCCCTTTCTTTATCTAGTTCCTCTTTGACCTTGAGAGTGAACTGTTCCAGTTTCTCTCGAGTCATTTCTGATGTGTCTACGCCATCGATGATAATTGCTGAAAATAAAAAGCAATTTAGTGTTTAGGATTACGGTGTAAAAGTTACGTGAAACTTAACAGTGCGACGACGATGATGCGCAGATTTGCCAATTGACCTTGGTCGTTTGAAGTTTAATTGGAGATATCGAGCACATACTTTACTACATTTACATACCTGGTGCCTTTTTGGGCTTCCCCCCTCCTTCTTTTGCTTTCGGCGGCTGAAAGGAAACAACATCAGTTTAAAATATGTCGGTCAGTTTAATATTACAGTAGCATAAAAAAACACATAACTTTGTTTAGGTTAGGGAAATGGATGAGTAAGCCTTTGAAATAGATATAAAATATCAAACAAATTCAATTACAAAAATACATACCATTTTATTTTTTTATAAAATGCGCTGCACAACGTAAATATTATTAGAAAAAAAATGTCTTACGAACAGTATTGTTCATTTGTAGCAGATAGCAGATTGTTGTTGACGTTGTCAAGTTCAACAAATATGTTGTCATGGTGACTATCAATGAAGGTATTTTCATTTGATCCATGGAATTAGCGTGTTCTAGTTCACATCATTCACATGATAAGCAGCCTACAAACTGAAAGAAATACGAGAATTATGGAAGAAGACACGCTTCGTTGACCCCAAAATGGAGGAAGAGGATAATTATTCTACTTCCCTAATAGGTAATACTCATAAAATAATAAATTCGGTTTTTGCTCTAATTGGTGGGTAACAGCCATTATTACATTAAACCCTGTATTTTTGAGCAAGTTTTGAGAACAAAGGGCAATCCTAGCACTTAATAATCGATACAGTTGTTTATAAAACCTTCTTTGTTTATATAACTTCTCCAATCCGACACAAAAAAAACAAAGCTTTACATCCACCCGTCAATCAAAACCGGAAAATTTGAGAAATTAAACGTGTTACAAGAAATAATGTGATTCTATAGGGTAAAATATCTCACGGACCACCGGTAACATGTTGATTGAAGCGGTCAGTGCTATTATCTACGGGGCAGTGTTCCTAAGCCTGATCCTGGTCGACTATGTTCTCGGCCATGGGTTCGTCGACATGTTCCAGAAGATCTTCTGCAAGGTGGCATGCTTCGTGAAGAAGACTGTGAGGGAGGAAGCGAAGCAAGTCGTGGTAATTCCGGAGAATCCCATCAGTTTGCCCGTGCTGTTTATGGAGATTTTGGTCTTGAGTTTGACTATCGCTGTTAGTATATATAAAGTGATGTTATAGTCCAGCGTTTCTTAACTTTTCTCAGTCCACTGACCCCTAGAAAATCACGCATTATATTAAGGACCCCCAAAAAAAAAATTGCAATAATTTCGGACCTTTTACCTATATTAGAACTAAATAAAAATCATAAAAAAATACATTACCTACTGTGTAGGTTGGTACTGCTATTTTGCAACTAAATAAGTGTTATTTGGCTTGATGTTACCTACTAATCGAATTCCACTTGTAATCTGTATCTGTGTTTGTTTTACAAGAACAGAGAATGCCTTTTCACAGAAGTTGTTAAATGGTCCATAGATGAGAATGCGGACCCCCTGACCCCCAGGCGTCCGCGGACTATGGGTTAAGAAACACTGTTATAGTCCAATATACTTCATGTGCTACTTACTTCAACTATCGGATTTAGTAATCGTCTCTTTGACAAAACACATACAAACATTAAACTGAAACTAGTGCTTAGCCTTATACTGTAACCGGTATTGTGCGACTCGCATCCATCGGCTACCGGCGACCATCACCAGGTCTTCGTCCACCTTGTAGGAGACCTTCCTACGCTGCGTTTTCCGTATTCCTTTATGCTGATTCCCATAGAAATTTTATCAAAATCGGTTCAGTAGTTTGGTTTTTAAATCAAAATAGCTGGAAAAAATACGTCATCTAAGTAAACGAAACTGCATAGTTTGCTTTCCTGTGACTTTCCAGTGGTGTTGTTAGGTGTGGTACCACTAAGTATAAATGAAAAATAAAAACATCTTTACAAAAAATACAACCGACTTCTAAATAAAATATTTAAGAAACAAAAAAATACAACCGAATTCCAAATAAAAAAAAAACACTATTAAGTATTAAATAACTTTTATTTCGGAAGTCGGTGTTTTGATTGTTTCTTCGTATTTTAACACCGACTTCCGAAATCAAAGTTGGTTTATACTTTGTAGTGTTTTTATTTTTGGATTTTTTATCTAAAAATAAAAACACTACAAAGTTATCAACTAACAGCAACAGATTTTCTTTCAGTTCCTCAACAAATACAAGCAGTTACGCAGCAAGGACCGGCTTGATGACCTTCTTCATGAGAGCAAGGAGGCCCTGAGGCAGACCAACGAGTTTCTAGAGAAGTGGAGACTGAGACGGGTCAGAAAGTTTTTTTTTTTTATTATTATAATCATAGATAGCCCCGCTGAATAAAATAACATAGCCTTGCCTTTGACCACAATGTCACCTGATAGAAAGGGATGATGTGGTCAAATCACTCTTGACATGACACACAGGTTTTTTGATGGTTGTGTTTTGACGTAAAATACACCGTTCAGAAGTTATATGCCAAATTCTTGAAAACGAAAATGTTGAATTTTACTAAAAAAATCCCGTTGGTCCAGACCATTCTGAAGTGATAATAATAATACCTATGACCGCGAAATCCGCGAACCATTTCTTAATATAACCATTACCTAATAATAACTTAATCCGTGTTTCCAGTTAATGGGTTGTGGAGGTCTGGTATGCAGCCGCTATACGTAGAATACTGGTATTCAACTGAATCCAGTTCGACTGGAAGCCGACCCCAATATAGTTGGAAAAAGGCTGAGCAGTTGATGATGATTCCTTGATATGACATACGTGACTGCTTTAAACACATTTACTCGAAAACTGCCTCCTACCTCACTGCTTTTAGTTACGGAATAAAGGGTATTTCGCACTAGCACGTAAAATACTGGTATTCAGCTGAATCAAGTTTGACTGGAAGCCGACCCCAATATAGTTGGAAAAAGGCTTATCAGATGATTAATTATAATTTAATATTCGTTCGCAAACCTAATTTAAGTTTTTCATTAATTTCCAGGTACCCACTGAGTACTCCTACTTGGACGAAGAACCGCAGGAGATCAAGCCACTGAAGATCGAAGTGCCCATCTTGCACATGGCCATTATTGACGTAAGTAAAATAATGTTTCTTTGAGCTTTTCTTAAAAAGGATTCCTATTCATATACATAGATAATTTACAGCAGGTGCTAATGAATAGTCGGGTCTCTGTTCCAAGAAGGCTATCCATTGAAGAACCATCGGCAAGTATTATTAAAATATTCATCATCATCATCATCATCATATCAGCCGAATGACGTCCACTGCTAGACATAGGCCTTCCCCAAATGGAGGGAGGTTTGCCATAATCGCAACGCTTGGCAGGCGGGTTGGCGATCGCAATGTAGCAGTAGCAATGTACCTACAGAGAATGCTGTTGCCCATTCTCTGGTGAGTCCCTTAGTCGCCTCTTACGACACCCATGGGAAGTGATGGGATGGTGCTATTCTTTTACGTCCGGACATCATACAGAACAACATAGTAAAAGGCTAAGTACGAATGCGTTAGAATAACAAATTTGAATGATTGCTTTTTGGGTTGATTCCCACATATTATTATTCGTGACAGGGTAGGTACACAAAAATTTTAAGGCTAACCAATGTGGAGTTATAGGTGTCACTGCAAAAATCAATTCAAACAATAACTGCAACTTGGCAAAACTTCACCATCTTTTCAGACCCTAGGAACAACGCGGAGCCAACCAGAAAGAGGAGATGCTGGCGACGCAATCAACATCACAGACTCAACGCTGCTCTCAGTGACATCACTCCTTGATGATGACCTGGAGTCCATGTCAGATCCACTTCCCAGCGAGCAGCAAGAAAAAGTGGTGGAAGAAAAGGAGACCAGACACGTTGAGTTCAAGAATCGAACCCTATGGGACGTCATGGAGGAAGATGCGAACACTTTAGAAGACTAAATTTTAAATCTCTTTTGCAGTAATAGGTTGGACAACTAAAATGCCTGTTGTTTATCCATTGTGTTGTTCAGTATCATCTTCAAAATAAAACAAAAACCTTAAATCTGTTTTTGTTTCTTTGGGATTGAAAACTTTTATGTAGGACTCCATTGGAGGAAGACCATAGAATTCCACTTGCCAACGACTCTGCCAAGTCTATAGTCGGCCCATCTCTATTACTAAGATCTATAATATAATATTTTGGAAAGCGAATATTAATTAAATTCTCAAGTCTTCCTCGAATAAATTAGATCCCAGATAATTACCTACCCAAGTACGAGTACATATACATACATTGTCTCCCCACCTCATTTGTCCTTTAATCCCTACAAAGGTCTTTCTTCATATCACACACTTATAGTGTCAAATGCTCATAATACTGTTCAAAGAGCCTAAAAGCTGACAGATATTAATTCCAAACCTCAATACTAATTTATATTTGCATCCACAAATCATTCAACGTCATAATTTTGAACCTTATGTTGAAAGTCCCAAGGTGGAAGATAAAAAGGGTGGGTTTTTAGGAGTGGATGAATATGTTGGCCTAGGGGTGGCTATCCGCATTTGCTTTGATGTCATATTATCAGCAGGGTGTCTGGAATGATGGGATGTAATTAAAATTTGCAAATAACTCGGGCCACGGTAGTTCTGTCGTAATCCTTAAAGTTATAGTATTTCTAATCCGAGAATAGCCCCTATATAATTAATAAATTAATTTATATTATCAGCACTGCACTTAGTTTTTAAAATGTTCTTATGAGTAGAAATCAGCTAGTACTTACTGAATTATTGTTTTTTTTAGCCTTTGCTGTTCCACTGCTGGGCAAGGGCCTCAGTACGCGTCCAGGTAGTCTCGCCACCTCTTTCTGGGCCTGCCTCGGCGGCGGCGTCCATCTTCGGGCACCAATTGTGTTGAGACTTTTGCACAATGGTCACAATGTATGCGACTAACGTGACCCGCCCAGTCCCATTTCAGCCTGGCAGCCTTCTTACCTACATCCATTATTCCCGTTTTGGAACGCAGCGTGGTGTTTCTAATTCTGCCCTGTCTTTTTACGTTCAGAATGCTGCGTTCCATCGCTGTTTGGTAAACTCCAAGGCGGAACTTTTGCGACTCGGTGAGCGACCAGGACCTGAATTATTGTTCACCTATTTTTATTTTTAGACTTCCTAGTTCCAATGGTTAATTTTTAGTAGACATTTATTTGTTCAACATAATAGTTAATCAATTCATAATTTTACGATTTGAACCCTAGTCGTAAACTCTTTCAGGTAGAGATTCTTTTTATTTTTAAAGGAAACTTTAAAAACATGAAACCTCATGATAACTTTAATAAGGAACATTGGAATTAGAGGTTAATAAAATAAAATTTCATACCATTCCACTCAGCCGTTTTAGCGTGATAGCGTAACAGGCAGACAAACAGACAGAGTTACGTTTGCATTTATAATATTAGTAGGAACAGTAATAAAATCCATAAAATTATTAGACGCAGCAAGTACTCAGCTACTGATAAATTCCATGTCCATCACCACACTTATAATGAAACTCAACCAAATACAGTAGAAACAATAAATAAATAACAAATCCCTTTTCTCCCCCTGCTCTGATAGGGATTATACCAAATAGGTGTCTTCGTTTGAAGGATCAGGGGCTTTTCTCCGGAATCATCGCGTCTGTTGCTGGTAGCAAGGATTAAGTATACGACGGTGATTATAAGTTGCTTGCTTCGTGGCTAGTTTACACAGTGCAAGCTAGCGTGCGAGTCAGCCTGCCGAGTAGCTGCAGATGAAGTAACTTGAACGAGTTCTATCCAACTCGCACATGGCAGAGCTCGGATATCACTCGCATCGTTCGGAACCGTTCTTTGTACTCATGATACTCATCCTTTGGGATAATTTTAGTAATTAAATGTCATTATTTCCAAATCTTTTTGGCATAAAGATTTCCCTACATTTCATGGGATTCAATAATCTACAACAAGCTTTATTCAATTCCCAACAATATTCTATACGGATGATTTCCAAACAAAACGACAATAAATTGCCTGTACCTAATACGAAATCATCCAAGTATACTTAAACCGTAATTTAGTAAAAACCAAACAATAGTCACGTGGCTGCAGCTCGATGATTTTCAACCCTTGTTCTGTGATATAATTATGGTGTAACAACGGTAAACTATGATGGATCAGGACACGCCTTACGGTTTTGTGGGATTTTTTAGGGTTAGATCGTATTATGGGAAAGATAATTAACTTGAAATCGAAAAGAGTTGTGATTACTTCTCAGGTTCTATTATTACTAATGATTTCAACAAAGATGTCATTGATGTAGGATTCGTATAAATTCTTATAGATGGAATCGAATGCATGTCTATACAAACATAAGGACAGCTGAAGGCTGTAAATGATGTGGTAGAAGAAACTGATACAGTAGAAACAAGGATATTACTTTGATGCAATCAGTCAACAAAGTTGTCGGCAGGGCTTCCTGTCCAGGGTTCACTGGAGGATTCTCCAGAATCGCCACTTTAATAAGTTCGCATAATAATAAGCTGTTATATGAACCGACTAGGGATTCTTATTTAATTAAAAGCGTCTAAACGGGCCTCTGCGAATTTGTATTGGCCTTTTGAATGCCTTTTCCGGGACCGCAGAGACCCAAGAAATAACCCATTTTATAACATTTATACTTGGTTTACAATTTTTATTTCACTGTAAACAAACTTGATCACCTCGAAATTCGTTTTCAATCCGTGCACTATCATGTTTCCAGTCCAGGAAGTAGCATTCCGTTCACAACACAGACAGAATTGACGGCTTCATCATTTATCATTATTGTGGATGGCTCCAACTTTGCCGTGTGAAGTCCTATGGTCTTTGTGCTTGTTTGTAGTTTGTTCTGTGTGTTTGTCTTTTGGATTTTGAGCTTTGCATTGCTGGTGATTTTTTAAGCTTAAGCTATATTTTTTCATATTAAATCTTTTGCTGCCGCTACATTAGACACAATTCATTTTCTGTATACTCTGTCTATGTGGCTCTGTCTCACATATGAGTCCCAACATTATGCTGAATGACGGCCGTTTCACGCAGATGACGCATATCTTCTTAACTTGCATAACTCGATAATTTTGTTATTTAGTCGTTGTTTTTATGCTACGCGTCATGCTTGGCGCAAATAATCTTTTTTTCATTATTTCTTTCAATTAATTTATTAATTGTATCGGTTTACCAAGTTGACTTCCAAATTTTGACTCAAGTAGTTTGCAAAAAGATTGCTTCATATTAACTTTTGTCGAAGATTTGGAATAATCATCATCATTTAATTAATCATAATAACTTCGCGGTTGTACCCAGCTTGTAAGCTATGTAAATTGATAAAGGTCGAACTAGTAAAGTAGGACATGACCTATGAAATTAGTAACTGTGCAAAAAGATAAGATAGATGCATACATTCTACCATCTTTTTAAATCATCCAAAAGGAAATTAATTAGCAAATGCCCAAGAAACTAAAACCAAAACGCAAGGCGACGGTGATCAGCATCCATTTATCACTTCAAGTCTTTTTGTCCCGTTCTATTCAATACTTTTTGCGCGGAAGATTAAATTTCGCGTCTCACCCAAGGTCCAAAACCATTAATACTCCTCCACCACTTCACCAAGACCTTCCCTTCCTCTCTTTTCTCATCTATAACGAGAAGCTTTAATGGTTTTTGGTTTGATTCGGGGGATCAGGTTATAATAGTCTGTCCCCGTCCCGGTCTTGTCATTGAATTTTTTATTCTATTTGTTTCAACACGTCTGGTCGCTGTTACATTGATTATGATTTTTGCGGGTAGCTAAATTACTGAAGGGTAGGATTGATTTTTGATGACATGCGACTTTTTGGTTGTTTGTTTCAATTTGGCAGGTTTAAACAAAGTTGTATGTCGGGTTGGGTTGTTGAAGTTTTAATGGCGGAAAGGATGCTAGCACTTTTTTACATGACATGCCAATTTTATGCTATTTTCCGGTTCTGGGTAAGGCCGTATAGGCGCTTATAGTCCCAGAGGTATGCATAATAGTATTGAGTGTATTTTAGAAAACGACGATTTTAAGCCTAATAAACTTAAGTAGGTTGCATTGATAGTTTTCTACTAAATGAAAATCACAATGAGGAACCACAAAATGTTTGCATCCCGAGATCCATCATTTATTCATTCTTTGTTCAGTGGCCAGAGATAATAGTAGCTTAAACCAAAAATAGCCCATTATTAACACCTACACAACGAAGCCACGCGGCCTGCAAACAATAGCCCACAAAATAACTAGAATCATCGCTCAGAAACCGCCTAAACATTTTACAACTACCGCGCATATTTGTACTAGCTTCCATACAATCAAATTGCTTAAAACTTTACCATGCAATAATGCACTCACAGAAACCCTTAACACAGCTAACTAAAATCTATTCTTCAACAAAAACGCAGCATTTCAAAATTCGAATCGAATTTCTAATTCGAATAGTTGAAATAATGACCGTTAATTCAACCAGTTTACCAAGACCTATCATAAGGAACACCTTTCTTCTTCACGAAGGGTCAAATGAAACTGGATTTTCAATCCAAGATGGCGTCGGTTTAGATCGCCACGTGCAAGTCACGTGACCAGTAAGAAAAGCAAACGCGTTGGTTCGGAATAACAGCGTAAATGCCGTCATTAGCGATTTGATTATATTTTTTGTGTGCTTTGTTTGAATGATAGGATTTGTAATAGATAGGGGTATGACTAGGAACATGGACTATGTGGTTCTTTGTTTACCACATACCCTGTCCCTGTTTAAAAGGGAACGATGACAAAAAATAAAGAGCGCTAAAGGAAATTAAGGATTCTAAACTCATATTTATATTATTATTTTATTCAGGCAGTAAAACTTATTTTGTACGTGTTTTTGGGGCAATTATGCGATAGCATAAAACAATATATACATCAAAGCTTTAAATAAATCCTAACTTCAATATTTTAAAAGTGAAAGCGAGTTTGTTACGCTTTCACGCTAAAACAACTGAACGAATTTGAATGTAATTTAGCACATAGGTAGACGATGATCTGGAAAAGAATATAGAATACTTTTTATTTTATAATGGTTGTACTTTTCCGTGGGATAACTTCCAACCTCCACGCGGGCGAAGCCACAGGAAAAAGCTAGTAAATAATAATTTTTTTAACAACATTTAAAATGTTAATTCGAATTTTTCAAAAAAGGAATTTCTTTCAAAATTATTTTAATTGAGAAAGCGTGTTTACTGTCTTATAGTTGGACTAAATCAACAAAAACGACCTTAAAAAATCTGCCCAACCTACTGTAGATTAGTTAATCACCCCACCTTTAATTACCACCTACTGAGACCAATCCCTGTAACAAAATCACCAATACCTCATCACCATATTCCCACAACCAATGACTAAGTAGAAAATTATTAAATATTTTTGACACGTGTCGAAAAATTAGCCCTTTTTATCATTTTACAAAATAATGCTCGTGAACCACACCTTTGTAGGTCGCCATTGTGATTTTATCGATACGATGCGCAAGAGTTGAAAGGATATTAATTTTAATATAATAATCGGCATGTAATGGGATTAATCGTTGATCTTTTTTGGTGTCTATGGGTGATTTATTAATGTAGGAGTAAATGCCCCGTGTAGTGCAAGTTAGTTTTTTTTTCTATCGAAAAATCATTGAATTTTCCCACAGTTTGTGGATTATGGTGTTGTGGTAGTGGTATATATTATGTAATTGAAACATACAAATATATACATAAAGCTTCTGAATGAAGGTTCATCCAGAAGTTTTAGGTATATTTCAATTTAAAAGAAGACAATAATGATAAAATATTTGCAGTTTTGTCAGAAGATGTAGTGATAAGAAAAGAATACTGTAATTTAGAGTTAATTAAATTATTTGTTTTTGTTACAATATTGAATTGGTGCTATATCTATTTATCTATCTATTGGGTATGGTTTCCATACTTAGTTACTGATGTTGGTCCACTGTGCGTGAGCCATGGCGGCCGTCACTCCAACCAGCCAACCTCCCTCCAGAAGCAGATCAGTCCTTCTAGTATGTTCAGGATATCTGTAAGTGAATTGGTGCCCTATTCAATATGTATCAACAAACAGAGAAACAATCCTACCTATATTCTTAAAATCGCGAAATTCTGTTTGTTAGGATGATTGTAATTACGCGTCAATGGCTTACGGCCGCTTTCTATAACATATCTCAATCCCAATCTTGATCCCGATCCTTGTCTGTAACCAATCAACGGCCGAGTTTGTGTCCTTCACCACACAATCCTCACCTTTGATTGGTTACAGACAAGGATCGGGATCAAGATTGGGATTCAGATATATTATAGAAAGCGGCCGTTGATGGATTGAGATGACACAGGCACGTGGCCTTAACTGAGACATAGGCCCATATTCCAAAACGTAAACTCCGACTCAACTTGAACTCCAACTCCAACATGAGCACGAAAATGTCAATGAAAGCTTGTCTTATTGACGTTTTCGCACTCGAGAGATGAGCAATCAAATGCAAAAACATCAGTTCATGACAAGAGGCCCTAGACAATGAGCCATTCCATTAGCAAATGCGACTGTCGAAATGCCAAAATGTAGGAACTTGATCACGTGACATTTCGATCAGCATCGTATCAGCCGATAGTGGTCCACTGCTGGATATAACCCCCACGCTTGGCAGGCGGGTTGGCGATCGCAGTGTAGCTGTAGCAATGTACGTACAGAGAATGCTGCTGCCCATTCTCTGGTGAGTCCTTTAGTCGCCTCTTATGACACCCTGAGAAGTGATGGGATGGTGCTATTTTTTTACGGCCAGCATATATATAGGATAGCATCTGTCAATTCCATTCATTTTTCACAATTGCCTTCGCCACGCTACCGTTGACAGAATTTCAAGAATCAATTTTCAGAGTTCGAGTTGAGTTGGAGTTTACGTTTTGAAGTATGGGCCATAGTTTATTTTATATCCTGGTAATCTGATACGCGAGCGAAACCGTTAGCAGAATTGAACTTTTTTTTTAAGTCACCGTATTTGAAAACACAATTGCCTCAAAAACCTTAAATTTACATCTGATTACAAGCCACTAATTACAGATATTGTTCCCCATGCCGATATAAAATTTAATAGCTAGATGGACGGCAAATGCACCCTCGCAACCGAGACATTTGCATTGATATTGAATGTCCAGCCATAGCCACTGCTGCCGACAATCAAGGGATGATTTTACAACTCAAAGAGTATGAATCAACAGACGAGATGAATTAAATTTTAGGTTCAGTAATTTTTTAAAGTTCATGTTTCTTACTAAAAAAAAAATGTGTTTTTTTTCAACTGTAATAATTTACCACTTAAATCAAAACAATTCCGGTGGTAAATGTTACAAAATAGAAACACAAAATTTAATTTACTTTATTGCTGAAAAAAAAACGTATTTTGGAATGTATGAAAGAGCCTCCTCGTGCATCACAGTTTGTTCAACCAGACACTTAACTGAACCGAGCTCTCGCTCATCCTGGTCAGTCTCCCTTAACACCTTATAAGACTGGCCAATCCTTCCCGTGGTAGGGCTAACGCCCGTCTGATTCGCGACCCACCGGAGTCCGGGCGGCGTCAAGCAGCCTGCTGTGTTTCGTAGACGCGTGGAAGTATCAGTGCCTCAAGGCATCTTCTAGGTACGCTCGCTCCATCAACGACCTCATTCATCGCTTTCCATCAGGCGTGATCGAGGTCAAGAGTTAGCCCATTACTCAATAAAACAAAAATTAATTTTCATATTATTACCTCAATCAGCTGACCGAGTTCATTTATTAATGTTACCACAGCTGCGATGGGGATTTTATTGATGAGATCTGCGGGAGAAGTATTAAAATATCCAGGCATTACTCCAATCGCCATAAAGATTCTCTTATCCGTATTCCTGTGAGTCAAAGGACGCCCTATTTTGCAGTTAGTCATCAGCACCTACTCGCTGGCTATATGCGCAAGAAATAGTTGGATAGTAAAAAAAAACCGGCCAAGTGCGAGCTGGACTCGCGCACGAAGGGTTCTGTACCATTTTCTATAAAAACGGCAAAAAAATCACGTTTGTTGTATGGCCCTACTTAAATATTTATTGTATTCTGTTTATAGTACTTCTTGTTATAGCGGCAACAGAAATACATCATCTGAGAAAATTTCAACTGTCTAGCTGTCACGGTTCATGAGATACAACCCGGTGATAGTCATACATACTGACGGACAGCGGAGTCTTAGTAATAGGGTTTTTACCTTTTGAGTCCGTAACCCTAAAACACGTCTATAAACTAACAGTAAAACAAATGCATTATAATCTGTTTTTTTCTCTATAATGCCGAATTACATAAATTCCTTCTCACAAACATCTACTCTATGTCACAACACGAATATTATTAAGGCTTCCCATTTGTAGCGTGTTTAAGTGATATTAGACGCGAATGTCTGCGTGTCATGATTGATTCCGCACCAACGTCACGCTGGTGACTAGAGGGCTAGTATTACACCACAGAGCAACGAAACACCTGCAGTGCGGTTCTGTAAACATGTCGAAGTGAACACCCGGGCGGGGCGCAGGACGGGTGAGTTGTCAAACCATACAAATAAAATGGAATGACAGCTCTATTGTCGTTCACTCCGCCTAGGTGAACACCGTGAGATGTCAACAGAATCGACCGGCTGGTCTCGTCAGCATAAAGCTGTCAGTGTCAAAACTTTTGGTAACGAGCTTTTGGGAATTCACTCGTTTTCGTAATTAGAATGTTTGTTTTTTTTTTCATACAAAAATAATCATCGGTCTCAAGTCTGCTAACAATAGTGTCAGAATGGTCTATCATTGATTTCATAATTGTTGATTTTGACAAGTTAGGTTATCTACTTAATATAATAGCGTCATTATGACTTTCCAAACGGTCAACCACTGACGCTCCATTGAAAGAAATGGCATAGAATGATAATCTCGTACATAATGACAAATGAATGACAGACGTATGCGCTAATCTGCTAAAATTTTGACAGTTCCTTCGATCAGTGACCTACCATTATTAGAACGTCAATGTGCAGTCATTGCTTTTCAAAGACATTGAATATTTAGAAACACGATTCTATTACGAGACCATTGACCGACCAATGATCCGACCATTATGAATTTAGCAGATTACGAACTTATAGCAAAATGACAATGGGATCGTGTTAGAATATCGAATTTATAAAAAATAGCAGACTTGGGGCAAAATCAGTCAAAATAAAAAGTCAGTCAAAGTCAAAGTAAAAAGTGAAAGTAAAAAGTCAAAAGTCAACATCAAAAGACGGTCAAAAGTCAAAAGTCAGTCAAAGGTCAAAGACAAAAGTCAAAGTCAAAAGTCAGAGTCAAAAGTCAGTCAAAGTCAAAAGTCAAAGTCAAAAGTCAGTCAAAAGTCTGTCAAAAGTCAAAGTCAAAAGTCAAAGTCAAAAGTCAAAGTCAAAGTCAAAAAAAAGTAATAGTAATAGAATACAGAAGGCGAGAACATTATCAATATGGATAAACAGCAAGCGACAAAGCAGTTTTTTCGATTATAATTATCTGAATGTGATACATCAAAACATTGCGGGTTTACTGAACAAGAGTAATGAGCTGATTGTATGTCTTGAAGAGATGGCAGAGAAAAATACCGAAAGTGACATAATCTGTTTATCTGAACACTTCATGATGGCTGGCCATGAACAGTTGTTACATATTCCTAACTATACTTTGGCGGCATGCTATTCCAGAAAGGACAGTAAGAGAGGTGGCACATGTATTCTTGCAAGGAAGGGTTACCAGTTTAAAGAGCTTCCAGATATAGCAAAATTGTCTATTACCGGAATTTTCGAATGTTGCGCTATTGATCTGCCTATGTATAATACAATTATTGTTTGTTTATATAGGGTACCAAAGTCCAATAACTTACCTTTATTTTTTGAGCAATTAGAGAAGGTTTTAAGTACTATTTGTAACAGAAATTTAAAAAGAAGTGTCGTAATGGCAGGTGACTATAATATAGACTGTCTTAAACGTAGTAATACTCTGATTGATCTAGAATGTTTACTCTTAAGTTATAATTTAAAGTTAGAAATAAATCAGCCAACTCGACTCGCAAGCGGCACTTGCATAGATAACTTTGCACATAATGTGGGGAAAAAGTGTAAATCTGACGTAATTGACTTCGGCCTGTCAGACCACACAGCGCAAGTACTAAAATTACCGGTTAGTAAAAAAATTTTAATAAATTATTGGCGAACAAATAGACGAGATTATAGTAAAGTAAATATGCAAAAATTCAAAAATTATATAAAATCTTTTTCTTTTTCTGAAATCTATAATACAAATAATCCTAACACAGCATACAGTGCATTTTTTGAATCTTTCATGATGCTGTATAACTTATGCTTTCCTTTCCAAAACGTTACAATAAGAACCAAACTAAAACCTAGGTGGGTATCACGAGGCATTAAAATCTGTAGTAAAAAAAAGAGAGAGCTTATGTGGAACTATAGGTTAAATCGTAATGAAGTAAATAAAACTAAATTTAAAAAATACTCAAAACTATATAAAAACATAATTAATTTAACGCAACGTGCACAAAATAATCACAAAATAAAAACATCTTCTAATAAATCTAAAGCCACATGGGCGATCATAAATAAATCTAAACTGAATTTACCAAAAGATAGTATCACTTCCATAGAAACAAATCACAAAATTATAACCAAGCCATCCGAACTTGCGAATGCCTTTAACAATTTCTTTATAGAAAAGATAGAACCAATACCGGACGCCGGTAAGAATGTAACTGTAAATATTCCTAAATCGAGCCAATCTATGTTCATGGCACCAAGTACTCCATATGACATACTTCAAATTATAAAATCGCTTAAAAATACTACAAGTGTAGGATATGATGGGATCTCTACTAAAGTCCTTAAGTATATCGCTTATTATATCTGTGACCACCTAAGCCATATTATTAACATGTGTATTACCACTGGTTCATACCCGGAAAGTCTCAAAACTTCTATCATTAAACCCATCTTCAAAAAAGACAACAAGCGGAATATGAACTGTTACAGACCAATTGCACTTATTCCTATAATTTCGAAAATTTTTGAAAAGTACATATATAATCAAATTTATAAATATCTGGAAAAATTTAACATTCTTTCGGAAAAGCAGAAAGGTTTCCGCAAAAATAAAACGATAAACATGGCTGTTTTTGATTTTATAAATAACGTGATGGGGAATGTGGATAGAAGGACGCCGGTATGTACCATTTACTGTGACATGACCCAGGCTTTCGATTATGTTAATCATGACATTCTCCTTCGTAAACTAGAAGCTTATGGCATTAGAGGCAATATATTAAATCTCATAGAATCATATCTAAAGGATCGTAAACAGTATACAGAAATATCTAAAGTGAACATTAATACCAAAAAAGAAGAAACTTATTCATCTAAAAAACGTATAGTTAAATATGGAGTCCCACAAGGGAGCGTATTGGGTCCTTTATTATTCATAATCTATATAAATGACTTGCCACTAGTAACTAAATATCCAGTCTCACTTTTTGCTGATGACAGTACAGTCACTATTGATTGTATAAATAAAGATACGTATGAACCGGAAATTAATAACACAATCAATTCAATAATTAACTGGTTAGATAACAATAATTTAAAGATCAACCTAGAGAAAACAAAAATTATGTTCTTCAGCCAACGTTTAGAAGCACAAAATGTTAATGTTCAATACAAATCAACCGTTATTAAAAAGGTGGATACAGCTAAATTTTTGGGCCTAATCATTGACAATCGTCTGAACTGGAAAGCACACACAGAAGAATTAAATAAAAAAATATGTTCTTCTGCCTATGCTCTCTATAAACTAAAACCTATCATAAGTATCAATGCCCTTATAACTGCCTACCATGGTATAGTCGGCTCGATATTGAGGTTTGGAGTTTTATTTTGGGGAAACTGTACAAATAGAGAAATTATTTTTAGGTCACAAAAAAGATGTATTAGGGCTATGTTTGGTTTGAAAATAACTGATAGTTGCAAACAGTATTTTATAAAGTATAAAATTTTAAGTCTGCCGTCCTTATTTATTTATGAAATAGCAAATTTTGTACAAACCAATCCCAACCTATTCAGGAAACTATCAGACGTATCTATTCGTAATCGACGGGATAATAATAGATTATGTGTACCAAGGTCAACCACGGCATTGATGCGAAAAAGTATTTTTTGTTTAGCACCAATCATATATAATAAAATCCCAAAACCTATTAGACAAATGCCTACTGCTCTATTTAAAATGCATTTAAAAAAAATTCTTGTAAATAAATGCTATTATACCATATCGGATTTCTTAAATGAACGCAATTAATTAAGTACATTTTTCTGCAATTACGACATTTTTACAATTTGAATCTCAAATCCATAACCTTATCTGTACATTGTCTTCTTTTTTAAGTAGTATTACGTTGAAAAAAATAAATAAAAAAATATTGTTTTGTTGTTTCAAACTCAAATCTTTTGTGGTTATTTTAAACCAAATATGTTGTTTTTGTACGCCATAAATGGCAAAACATGCAGATCTAACCATTATTATAAGACCTTGCACATTATATGATGTATACTCATGTTTTACAATAAAAATCTATTCTATTCTATTCTATTCTATTCTATTCTATTCTATTCTATTCTAAAAGTCAGTCAAAGGTCAAAGACAAAAGTCAAAGTCAAAAGTCAGTCAAAGTCAAAAGTCAAAGTCAAAAGTCTGTCAAAAGTCAAAGTCAAAAGTCAAAGTCAAAAGTCAAAGTCAAAAGTCAAAGTCAAAGTCAAAAGTCAAAGTCAAAAGTCAAAGTCAAAAGTCAAAGTCAAAAGTCAGTCAAAGTCAAAAGTCAAAGTCAAAAGTCTGTCAAAAGTCAAAGTCAAAAGTCAAAGTCAAAAGTCAAACGTCAAAAGTCAAAGTCACAAGTCAAAGTCAAAAGTTAAAGTCAAAGTCACAAGTCAAAGTCAAAAGTCAAAGTCAAAAGTCAAAGTCAAAGTCAAAAGTCAAAGTCAAAAGCCAAAGTCAAAAGTCAAAGTCAAAAGTCAAAGTCACAAGTCAAAGTCAAAAGTCAGTCAAAAGTCAAAGTCAAAAGTCAAATTCACAAGTCAAAGTCAAAAGTCAAAGTCAAAAGTCAGTCAAAGTCAAAAGTCAGTCAAAGTCAAAAGTCAGTCAAAGTCAAAAGTCAGTCAAAGTCAAAAGTCAGTCAAAGTCAAAAGTCAAAGTCAAAAGTCAGTCAAAAGTCAAAGTCAAAAGTCATGGTCAAAAGTCAGTCAAAAGGCAAAGTCAAAAGTCAGTCAAAGTCAAAATCAAGTCAGTCAAAATTCAAAGTCAAAAGTCAGTCAAAAGTCAAAGTCAAAAGTCAGTCAAAGTCAAAATCAAAAGTCAAAATCAAAAGTCAGTCAAAATTCAAAGTCAAAAGTCGTCATGCCAAAAGTCAGTCAAAGTCAAAGTCAAAGACAAAATCCAGGTTCAAATGTCAAATTATTACTGGCTTATTTATTTATTTATTGTAACTTATTGCAATTATAACTATAAACACACTTAAATAAAAGACTCAACTAAAACTAAAAGTAATCTAAAACATGGCGTCGAAAAATTCCTCCGCATCGCAGGCCACTGGTTATGTACCCAAAATGCAGGCAGCATTACCACGTTGTATGGCAATGCTTATCCTTTGTCCGAGGTAAAAGTCAGCCCTAGGGTCACGCGAAGTGTCAACTAAGCGTCTTGACAGATCTTTAAACAAGTAACGAGCACTCGGACCCCACGACCCGAGAGTTTCAACCCCAAACGGCTCGAAAATATAACTACCTACAAGCTTATTATATTTCCGCCGCTTGAGGTTCTCCGCAGCCGCAGCGGCAGCGCCAGCGCAGCACGAAGAGCTAGGAAGATGGGATAGCGCAAGAGTATCGACACAAGTAGCGTCCCACACTAAGCTATGTCAGAATGGTCTATCATTGATTTCATAATTGTTGATTTTGACAAGTTTGGTTATCTACTAATATAAAAGCGTCATTATGACTTTCCAATGGTCAACCACTGACACCCCATTGAAAGAAATGGCATAGAATGGTAATCTTGTACATAATGACAAATGAATGGCAGACGTATGCGGTAATCTTCAAAAATTTTGACAGTTCCTTCGATCAGTGACCTACCTACCATTAGAACGTTATTGTGCAGTCATTGCTTTTCAAAGACATTGAAATATTTAGAACCGTGGTTCTAAATATTAATATAATATTCATTGGTCGTTCAATGGTCTCGTAGTAGAATCGTGATTCTACTACGAGACCATTGAACGACCAATGATCGACCAATGACCGACCATTATGAATTTAGCAGATTACGAACTTTTAGCAAAATCACAATGGGATCATGTTGGAATGACAAATTTATAAAAAATAGCAGACTTATCAGTATCTGAAGTGGTCTTTTGAAGTCCCGCAAACCTCCATTGAAGAGGGAGGATCCTCCGTCCAGACGGTTGTTGTGTCTGGTGGGCAACTGCCCGATACTTGATATTCGGACTGTTGTAGGTATATGTTTAAAAATTACGGACAATTCTAATACCGCGATGCAGGATTTCGTTCATTAGTGCGTCGCTGGTAGGATCATCTATCCTACCAGCTGTGTTTTCGTTTTGTTGCGTTACAAATTTTGTTTCGTTTGTTTTTCTTGTGGCGGCATTGATGCCCGCTACAAACGCACAGAGCAAATGCCCTATTACAGCCGAAACATGTTCTCAGCGCAATTTTGTTTTTACCATCAATAAATTATTAGCACTGCCATCGCTGGTAGCACCTAAAACGGTGTTCCGTACTCTGTATTACCTACGCAGTGTTTTAGGGCTTGATAATGTTTAGATAGACAGGGATGTGATTAGTTTTGTAACACGTCAATGGCTCAGTGATGAGTGGTGAAAGGTTGGATTAGTAGTGTATTCATGGTAAATAAAAGCTTATGAATATGAGGCTTGTTAGTAGGTATACAACGTGTACCTAACACAATAAACGCAATACCTCTTAAGGGGTTATTGTACTCATCATTATGAACAACTTTTACCATGGGACCAACCCCGAAATCACGAAAAAAAATCAGCTGTTCAGTACATTTTGTCGAGTACTACAATAAATGTAGGGGGCCGTGTTTTTCGCAATTTCATTGTTTACTTATTTGGTACGATTGATACATACATCGCATCTCATTGCTACATCGGTGGGCTATAGCTAGCATAGCAAACACAACATTAACAGGAAGATTGTACTTATACCAATAACTGATTACCCAGTACAAACGTACAAGGCTCACCCATACCCATCTATGCATCTGCAAAGCAAAACACAATAACCCACAAAAACAAAAAAATGAGACATTCGTTCTGCATATAATGCCGCGTAATGAAGTAATACGACGCGCCGATGTTGGACACAACCCCTTTATTTTGGTGGACGCGTATTCTGGGACTGGCGATATTTTTTTATTTAAAATTTTTATAATGAACATTGACTTGCGTAATTAAATGTAAAAAAATTGCAATCGTCACAATAAAACACATCTAAAGCGATCTGAATTATCCAATAAATATTATAGTTTTTTGATTATTGAGAAAAAATACTCTTTGACGTGTTTATCCATAGAAAGTGGTAAAATAGAAATATGGTAATCAAAAATTTATTATTATAAAAATTTTCGTCAAATACCAATAGGAAACATTACACGCACCGGTATTTTTATTGAATCAAATGTTAGAAATAATGAACATGGAAAATAGGCAACATAAAAATACTTTAAGAATACGTCCGTATCACCCAGTCAAAAAAGCAATATGTAACAAATTTGTTTTTCAATTTCGTACCAATTTTGCATACGGGACCCCGTCGTATCGAGCAAATAAAATGCGGTATTGTGGTTTTTACGATGCGTAAATATTTTTTCTTCGTTTTTATCCACTTTTATTGGTCGAGGTGGGAATAAAAAGCGGATTTTGTGTTATAACTGTGTGTTATTGTCACCAAAATTCTGTAATAGCATGTCTGGCAATATTTTTTCTGTTTTGTACCCGCTTTGGTTAACATGATACCGTTGATGAGCTTTCGCACGACGGCGACGTGCGATTAGTTCAGAATTATGATTCGGAGAATAATTTCATGTCCATGTTTTTGATATTGGTATGCATTGTAGATATCTCATGTTACGAGTTTATATTTATTTCGTATTGCTACATGAAGATACTGATTAGAGCGAAAACCGAAAAGAGATATTAATTACCCAGTAGTAAGTCAGAATGTATATAGAACCCAACATAAAAAAATAGCATTGTGTTCACTCGAAAACCATGATAATTATATAATACTAACTTTCGCCAGTGGCTTCGTTCGCGGGATGTTCAAAAGTTATCCCAAAAGAAATTATTGCCGGAAACAAAATCCTGTCCCATTTTAGGACATGGCCTAGCTATGTGCCAAGTTTCCTAAACGGTACCTAAACAATTTCACTTTTATATAAATAATACTAGCATTTGTTGGAATATTTTCGGCGCAACTTTCTTAACTTTTCTTTTCGTAAGAAACAAGTAAGAGAAATCTTTAAAAAAAATGATAAATGAATCAGTAAGTCATTCTCAAGTTATGGCGCGATCAAGGGAAATAGGGATTATTTTTTTTGTATAGATAGGTTAGGATTGTTTCAGGATACATTTATACTCAAGGTATTAGGTAATATAGATTTATATAAACATCTGAAGATAAAACATAACATACATGACAAGACAAATTACACATGCACATCACACAAAACGCATACTAAACTCCTAATCGCTCCCGTTTGACACATATTGACTGGCAGAACGCATCTGCGCCATAATTGTGTTTCGATTAGCGCCATGTCAGGCGGCATGCACTCATTGCTTATAGGAAACGCCATTACATTGTACGCAGCGCCATTATAGAAGGCGCTATTACAGGATGCGTCATTATTAATGTAATATGTGGAGTGATTAGACTGGTTGTTGATGTTCGATTCCATGTTGATTAGGAAGGTTTAGTACCAATGTTGGTGGCGGATAATTAGTGAAGTGTGCGGGCTTGTGTTATGTTAGGTAAAATATGATAGCTATTGAGTTTGAGTATAGGTTTCATAAGAAATATTTGAGGATAAACCGTCATCGTCGAAAGATGGGTGGATTTTACTTAGGTAAGAAGTTATATTTAGTATGTGGGCTGGTAGCTCTCCTCCTCTCTCCTGTTCAGCTGAAGAAGAGAGGATGTGTGATTTAAGACACCTGGGGTCTAGTCCCGAACTCGAACTAAGAACAACTGCCAAATCGTGTTGTCATTCATTCTTAGTTCAGGTTCGGGATTAATCGTAAGTCCGTAAGTGATACGGAGTAGAAAACGCCCAACACTGAAGTCGAAACTACAGACTTCGTTCTTAGAGAGTAGACCCCCTGTATTCAGCATTGGACTGCCATTGACGGATGACATGATCATGAATCGAAAAAAAAACGATAGTTTTCTTATGAAAACTATCGTTTTTGCACTCTATAATAAGTTCTAAATTTTATATCTTTTATTTGTTAATAACTGTCAACAAAATGAGAATAAGCTCACTGTGACGTATATTTCCGAAAAAAGTATGAGAACATAAAACGAGTTTTTATTTTCATCCAAGAAAGTCAACTTTAATCCTGACAAGCAGAACCAACTGATCAATCACACGCCACAGCTTCAATTCCATTCAAATTAAATTAAACTACCAACACGCAACATGGCATCCATTGCAATGTAAATTGCGAATCAAAAACTTTTTCATTGTTAAAAATGTGTGAAAATAACGACCCCAAAGGATTTAATCATTTTGACGACCCTAGTATTAAAATTATCGGTGATCGACGATCGGTCTTGTCTATATGCAAATCTCGATTCAGAAAATTTGAATTTCAAATAAAACATATATTTGTTTATTTTTCCGATACGCTACCTAATAGTGCGTACTATTGCGATTTCGTATTCAAAAATGTTATTTGTGGGGTATGCCACTTTGCATGTCACCGAATTTGGGGTTCAATACGATTTTTGACGGATGCCAATCATTGTCAGTTTTGTTGGTGACAAAATTGATTGTTGTATTGAAGTTGATTATGAATGATTTGGTTTATATATGATAATTTTGCATTTTGCGTAAAGCTTATTAAAGAAAATCAATCAATCAAATAACATTGTGTTCTTTCTTATCATGCCAATTTGTAGAGAAGGGTATAAAAAGCCATTTTTCCCACGTGCTTAATACTGTCAAGTCTTCTATTTAATTTAAAACTACCTTCTACACGTGGTTTCGCTTGCTATCCCACATGATTTATTTTCTAGGATGTTGCGAGAGAAAATTAGCTTTGAGCCTCTCATAAAGATTTCTAGTAACTGGGGGTCGCTCAGTGGTCAAAATTCAACCATAGTACCTATTGTATTTTTTAGCATTATTATAAAAATAATATGTATATATTTCTACTCTCCTCCATATAAACTTTGACCGTACCCATACTCTTCCGTACGCGTGATTTTCGTGTAAAAAGGAATACACAAAGTTTTTGTTTCACGAACCCATTAAGCGCCAAAATGAAACTACCAGCATTTTAAACTCAAATCGTTTATTTTCTAATTATTAGTGACATAATTAAACACAAAAGAAAGAAAAAAGAGAAGTTTTGCTATTTTGGAAAGTTTTAGAAGGGTGTACTCGCATGAGTACAGCGGCCACTTAGTGGTGAAAAATTTCAAAGCACTCTCTTTCTATGCACAGTGTTATCAAGCAGGTTTTACATTGCCACTGTACTCTCGCATGACAAACCGCACAACGCAATTGTTTTTTTCAACTTTTTGAGAATAGTGGCCACTATTCGGTAAGGCACTGTTCACCAAACCTGGCACTGTTGAAGATGAAGGGCAGCTTTTACGTTGCTTGACGCAAATGGTACCTTGCAAGATTGCACCTAAACAACAACTGGTCCAAATGATCTTCGTGGCTGGGAATATATAAACGCCAGGCATTAGGTAGCTACAGCCATATCTATCATATAAGGGAATAGAACCCACCACAACTTTTTTCCATACAAACTTATTCTGTAGAGTGATATTGATTGGTCAAGTTCATCTACTCTACCCATTCCTTTATTATATTTTTGGAACAAACGAGGAATACCTATCAAAGAAGACTTTGGTGATCTATAGAATCGATTTCTAGTTTTTCGAGAAGTGTTTTGACAACTCTTGAGCCAAGAGGCTCATTAGTCGCATTGGCTGTATGGCGCAAAGGCATAGCAATAACCAGAAGAACTAGCTCCCACGCAGTTTTTGAAACCAAACCGCATGGGAACATAATATTATGTATGAACATTTCAATATTCTCGGGAACGTCTCGAGGCAGTGAAGCAGTCAATAAGTTTTCATCAGGTCCTTCTTCTTCATCCGTCGCCACGCGCAGAGATGCAGGTGTAATGGGTACATGATAGTTGGCATCATCGTCTCTATCTTCAAAAATAGTTTGAACAGCTTCTTCTAACCCTTTGTAGTTGTTAACAGTCGTAAAACGTTTGGAAGCCATTATTAGTAAGCTGAAATCAAATAAAGGTTTTTCTTGCATGCATGTTGCCGCTGTACTTGATTGAGTACAGCAATGTTTACTTCAACAAATTTTCACTAATACTTGCAATTTACTTATTTTCTGTGAATAATATTATACAATAGTGATTACTAAATAGAAATGTATAAGTTGAATGATCTAGAAATTACATTTAAGTATCGTAAATTATAATAAAGTACACTTACCTACAGTAGTGTTATGTCTCGTCAATATGCAGTACTCACTTTGACAGAGTTTCAAATCTACCCTCATAAGATATTAATATTTTGATTAAGGGATTATTCAAAAATTAAAATTACCCCTGAAAATGTATTAAATCGTTCTAATCTAAAAGCTAGGTTACAAAAACTAACTGTACTCAAACGAGTACGGCGGCGCTTAATGGGTTAATATTATAGATATCCCATTAATTGTTTAAAGATCAGTCAAGACGCTTAGTTGACACTTCGCGTGACCCTACATACAAGGTTATTTTTAGTTATAGTTAAGAGTTTTTTATTTAAGTGTGTAGTAGTCTTATATAACTTAAAAGGGATAAATAAAAGTTTTATCAGATAACACAGAATTTAGTTATAGGGTCATTAATAACAAAGATTGCGTTTATGAAATACACAAACAAACAAACCTTTAAGCTGCAACTACAATTTTATTCTCAATCCCAAAACACCATTTTCCGTAACAAAATAAAAAACGTGCTAATCTTTGTGAAGAGCCAATAAATAATAACCACTTAAAACCCTTATTATCACGTAAAAAACAAAAATACATACTAAATATGCGCACACACATCTATTTTCTATGAAGACCCAACCCTTAGTTTAAAACGGCGACTGTGTGCTTAATCTACAAATTTATTTTAATCGACACGCTTGTACAAGAAACCTGCTGTGTTTTCGAATGTCTTCCCACGATTAGTAATCCTAACTTATATTATAAATGCTACAGTGAGTTTGTTTGTAACGCATTCAAACCTAAATAGCAGAACCGACTTTGTAAAATTTTGGCACAAATATACAAAGTCAAAGTCAAAGTCAAAGTCCAAACGTTTATTTCAGTTAGGCCATTAAACGGCACTTTTGAACGTCATCATTCACATTAAAAATAATATAAAGTGACTCTATTGTTCGTTCGCAAGGGTAGATTCTTATGGAGAAGAACGGACAAGAAACTCAAACGTGAAACAAAACGTGTAACAGAATAAACGCAATACCTCATAAATATTAGTAATGTAGGTAAGTACCTACAATATTTATGAGAAAAAACGCAATACCTCATTGTGCTCATAATTATCAACAACTTTCACTATGGGACCAACACTAAAATCGCGAAAAAAAAAACTTGTTCAGTAGGTACATTTTGCCAAGTTACTCGCATGTAGTGTCGAGTTTTTTTTTCGCGATTTCAGTGTTGGTCCCATAGAGAAAGTTGTCCATAATGATGAGTACAATGAGGTATTGCGTTTTTTATGTAACACGTTGTAGATCTAATCCTGTTTGAATACTAACGCCCATGGCAACGTTAATCTTCATTTGTGATTTCGGTTCCGCTTTTTCTAAATTCTTCACTGTGTTTCAAGGTATTAACTTTGTTTGATTGGGAATAAATGGTATCCGGAGATGCCGCCTTACTTTTTTTAGTAGCCCCACTCTATCTCCAACCACTGCAACCTTTGAGAGCCAAAATTGGCGAACACGAGAAAACGCCGAGTCAATGAAGCTCTACGAGTCTCGGAGAACCGATTTTCAGGAAACCATCCACAAATAAATACCAAACAAATAATTAGGTGATTAATTTCTCTAAACGTTGAATTCCCCCATACCACAAATTCTTCCGTTGTTCAACGCGACACTATAAATCGCTGTAATTGTTCGTAACATCAATTAGTGGGGTATTTTTGAAATTAACGTCTTTTACATAAAATGTTGTGTTTATTTTAAGACAATTGTTAAGCAGTAACTAACATGGGTGGTATATTGCTTTAGTGTGGTTTAAATAAAGTGTAATTAGTCGATTTTTCTTGGGTGTAGTTTATGTTCATTTTATTTTTAAACCTTGTCCCACACCAGGAATTTACCCTGTATCGTGGGTGCCTTTACAAACCTACAAACTCACACAGCCAGACCCAAAATTCTGTAGGCCATACAAATATTTGTTCTGTGCGGGAATCTTACACGCAACATGCAGCGCAGCAGCCAATCTCTCAACCACTGCGCCGACCACAGGGCCTAAGGCTGCGTTTCCACCAGAGATGTGCAAGGATGCGTAGCGAGGGATATGTTTGTTATGAACCAATAGCATCGCTACATTTTTCTAGCCTCGCTCAGCGCAAGCGATTCTATTGGTGCATAAAAACACATCCCTCGCAACGCATCATCGCACATCTCTGGTGGAAACGCAACCTTATTCTACTCATTCTCAAACAACGTTCACATTCGCATGTCAATCGCGAACTGTCAAAAAAGTCTTAATTTTCATACATTTTTGACAGTTTCCGACTGAGTTGCGAATGCATGCTGGTCCTGCTCCATAGGACAATCAAGGGTGTAGTGTAGGCAAAATCAAATTGGTCAATTTATATATTCACTTTACAGATGTAAAAGAGTTTTTATTTTTCTGTTAACACACTCTGTTTTATTAATGGTTCCAAGATTTGTAAATATGTGAGTACCATGTACTATGATCCTGTAAGTAGTATACTCTAGGTGCATCGACCTCACATATATTAAAATTAATTTTTGTACTCAAAATATTGTAAACCATTGATTTGAAAAGAGTAACTATGGAGTTTCTTGTCCGTTCTTCTCCATAAGAATCTACCCTTTCGAACGGACAGTAGAGTCACTTTGTATTATTTTTAATGTAGATGATGACGTTCAAAAGTGCCGTTTAATGGCCTAATTGAAATAAACGTTTTGACTTTGACTTTGACTTTGACTTTGACTTTGAATGCAAATGTTACTTGAAAATTGGAACTATATTTTTTGTCACCAAAATTTATATTTGTCATCAAGTTGTATCACCTAATAAATAGATCTATCGCCACGAAATATTTTCGTTCTCAGATAAACAAAGAGTGTTCCCAGGTATAAATTACCAAATTATTGTTAATATAATGTGTAAAATATGAGATGGATTACCAATAAAATTGTAGTGCATTACATGAATATAAACTTCGTTCTTATAATAATAGTTTTATTACTTAAATAATAGCTTGGTGCTCAGAATGGTAGATCTGTCACCAAATATTAATATTCGAACATAGGGCACAGGGAGCTTAGGGCACCCCGACTCGGACAGGTTAGGTTAGAAGGGGATGGCGGGGTCAAGTGAGCGAGCGTAGCGAGCGAACAGACCCTGCCATCACCTTCGTGGTTATTTTTTTTAATCCACCCAGTAATATGGTTTACTTCCCGTTTTATAATAAATCCCAACCTATTTATTTGATACTTGATAATATATCCCGAGGATTACATGTGATTTATTATGGAATTGATTTTTACAATTATTTGGCAACTACATTTTGGTGACAGATCCACTATTTTGAGGACAAACCCTATTATTAAAGAAATTCAAAACGAATAAAATTGGCGATAGCTTAAATCATACCCCTTGAAAATGAGTAAAATTGGCACTTTGGACGTTGATATAAATTTTATGATACAGGGTGATTCCAAATTCAAAGTGTTGTCCACGAGCTTTCCGACTTAGGTACGGCTGTGTAGTTCTGGGTGCTTTACGGGACCAAGTCAAACGATATACAGCTATTATAGAAATACTGCTGATTTAAATCAATCAATCATATAAAGTTGTTATTTTGTTAGTTAGGTCTAGTTTTTTGTATGTTTTTTGTATCTACTCTAGCGAATTTGAAACGGTTTTTACTATCATTTAAATAAATCAAAATGAACGGCTAAATGTTTTGCTAAGCGCAAAACTCGAGAACGGCGGAAACAATACTATTGGGATTTTTTTTTTCAAATATCTATTGAAGACCGAGGAATGTTCTTATGAAGACAAAAATAATTGCGTGCCTAAACGTAAAAACACCGGGATACAATTAAGATGTATTTAAAATTAAGATGTACATTAATCCTGACGTCTACGCAGACAGAGCCGCGGGCAAAAACAAGTTTTAGATTAATGATTTCCGAAATCTTATGAGCAGGCATTATACAATACACTTCACCGTGGCAAAGCTGCAGAAAAATGGTAGTATTTCATAAAATAACCACATTTTATTACCTAAAGGGAACTATATTTTTTGTCACCAAAATTTATATTTGTCATCAAGTTGTATCACCTAATAAATAGATCTATCGCCACGAAATATTTTCGTTCTCAGATAAACAAAGAGTGTTCCCAGGTATGAATTACCAAATTATTGTTACTATAATGTGTAAAATATGAGATGGATTACCAATAAAATTGTAGTGCATTACATGAATATAAACTTCGTTCTTATAATAATAGTTTTATTACTTAAATAATAGCTTGGTGCTCAGAATGGTAGATCTGTCACCAAATATTAATATTCGAACATAGGGCACAGGGAGCTTAGGGCACCCCGACTCGGACAGGTTAGGTTAGAAGGGGATGGCGGGGTCAAGTGAGCGAGCGTAGCGAGCGAACAGACCCCGCCATCACCTTCGTGGTTATTTTTTTTAATCCACCCAGTAATATGGTTTACTTCCCGTTTTATAATAAATCCCAACCTATTTATTTGATACTTGATAATATATCCCGAGGATTACATGTGATTTATTATGGAATTGCTTTTTACAATTATTTGGCAACTACATTTTGGTGACAGATCCACTATTTTGAGGACTATTGTAGTCTTTGTTTGAGGACAAATCCTATTATTAAAGAAACTCAAAACGAATAAAATTGGCGATAGCTTAAATCATACCCTTACTTAAATACTATTTACTACAAGTATTTGAATTTAGGTAAGGCATACGAACGTAATGTATTTTTTGTAAATCTCAATCAAACTTGCTGCATACTGAACATTCGACATATTGATTTCAAATACAGGGCTAGAAACATTTTTTATCAGCCATGCATACCAGCTCCAGCAGCTAATCTTTACATTATAGCTACAACATACTGCGTACCAACCTAATATTCTCTATATATGATCCTCACATACAGACACCCCATTACAAAACTGCACCTTTTCCCAGACCAACTTCCATCTTACTCCTTTATACCCACATTAGCAACGAACATACGAAGTACCAACTTTAAAAATCTAACTTTTATCGGAACTCATAAAGCTTCCAAAGTTACATCTAAGTGAAATACATCAAGTTTAACTGACCGCGTTAAGTTAACCGCAACTCTAGTGGATAATGTTTTACTAAGTTAAAGTACATAAACTTAGATGGATGGTACTCAGACACACACATGAGTTTTGTAAGTTAAAAGTTTAGATAATGTTACTTATTTTTCAAAATGGCGGCGTGAGTAGTTTCATGGGGTGTTGAAAGTTTTAAATTGTTTTATTTTGCGACTAGCCTTTTTCAACGGCTTCGTCAGAGCCTGTTCCACATGTATGAATATTTCAAGAGTAGAGATATCTTTTACAAACTCACAATTGAATTTACTTCTTTTTAATGTTAGCATAGACAACTTTACTCGTATAGGTGACATTTTGAAAAGGCGTTTTATTTAGTTGGTAAAAAAAAACTCAAAAATATTTATAAAAAGTATATTTTCAAATAAAGAAATATCAAAACACAGAATATAATAATTGGCAGTAGATCTGAAACTAATTACATAAAGAACTTAATTAAAGTCAATTGGTATGACTGTTATACAAAAAACATGCTAAATTAAAATGTCTAAAAACTAAAAATCTAATTCACGAAAATCTTAAATTAGCTAAAATATACAGGCCATTTTTATACACAGTGTACATCACACGATTTTTAACTAAAATAAAATTCTAAATAAAAATTGTTTCTTGAACTGAACAATTTTTTTTGTTTAATTTTTACTCGGAAAATAATTAAGACTTGGTAGTGAGATTATTCTTACACACTACGAGTAATTACAATTATATTGCTTAAGACTTTATAATTATTATATTATTACAATTATAATTATGATGTGATTATAGCAGTAAGCATGATTTTTTATGAAAAATCTGTGTGGAAGTTGCAAAAATACTTTGACTACAAAAGTTTATTTTAAAAATAAGCAGTCTTACTACTTTTATTGCAAATTTATTTAATAACTTTGATTTCAAGATACCGCAGTTTGCCCTTTGTTCTATTTAATAAAAATAATTTCAACTTAATTCTTGCATCTTCCATACAAATTCGATTTGTTCTCGTGTTAAGCATTATTACTACGGAAATTTAGAAATTTTTGCGACTACAGATAATATTCTTATAAAAAGAGCATTAAGCATACCAATTTTAATTTATGTACAGAACTCTTAAATGCATTTTTTCTGTATTATTTTCGAATGTTTTTGCTGACAAATAAATATTAGGAAAACTTTTTTTGATTTTAGTAAAATATGTTCGTACCTACCAACTTATTCCTCTTTTGAAGCCAAACTTGCAGAAACATGCAAGCTGCAGCTAATACTTGTTTTCATCAGAAAACAAATATTAGGTTCAGTTGTCAGCAAAAAAAATGAAAATGTGATCAGCAGATAAGAGTTTCCAAGAGATCATTAGGAAAACTTTTTACTTTAATCGTTTCCTTAAATAAATACATATCACATTTGAACACATTCTTCCGTATATTTTGCATTCTTAAAATAAAATTATTGTAATAAAAATCATGGTGTTAGTGAAAATAAAATTTATGAATTGTTCCCAAAACGTTTTTTGCTCCCATTTTTGTGTAGGTACCAAAAAAAACGAAACTTTTTTTAATGCGGAACTGGAGAAAATAAAAGCAATTCAATATTATTTGGAAACTAAACCGTGCTTTTTAAATTCAAAGCCTCCATCGTAACTTAACAGTATGAGTTATCAGCTAGCAGAACTAATGGAGTATTTTTATTTACACATCTAAGTATTTCATAAAAGCTACAAAATATCCATTTTCTTATGAGCTCGTGTCATTTTCTGTTCAGTTGTGAAAAAAAAACTTAGTATAGGCCGTTGCTGATTTGACACCAATATTTTAATTTTTTATACGTAATAATCAGCACTCAATGTATTTTTGTTTTTTCTATCCTTTATTTTCTAAAATCAATGTGTTCAAATTACTAATTTTATTAAAATTAATTTTCCTAGCTTATCCAAGCAAACCCATCAAGTTTGTAATATTTATAGTACAAATTGATTCCTTATAGATTCTGTTAATAATTCAAAAATAATTATTTTGATTTTAACAAATTACCTTACGATCAGACGTGACAGAGCTTATCATCAATCAACCTTAAATTAACTTATATACAATTAATGATAATAATTATCAAAATATACCATCTCATAAAATATCCATTGAAATAACTTGGCACTCACCATACAATGGTCTAACCTTAGAATATTTAAAAATAAACATTTTTATTACACAAAAAAATAAAAAATGAGATCAATCGATAATAATTTTTAGGCTGCTCTCTTTGGAACAATTTATGGGAAAACGGACTTTATCGTGTTTTAAATAAAATCTATTTTTCTATAACATCGCTGGTCCATTCTTCTGAATACTTCGAAATTCCTTAATAAATAAGTGTATAGGTATTATTATAACTATAGTTATGAAATATTTATGGATACATCAACATCGAAAGCGGAATGTAAATTGACACTTCAATTTAAGAATTATTTTTATAAAATACATTTACGTTTTAAGTTTTTTTTCCTTTGCGAATACTTTTCCAAACGTGAACATTTTAGTTACAAAAATGTTAACAACAGAAATTTTAATTATATATTTGCGTAATATTTTCATAATTTTGTGCAATTCTACATAACCAGAAAAAACAGTGATAACATGATGTGCTTCATTTTGATGACATTGATTCTTAAATATGTATATTTTTATTTTGTTTTTGTGCTGTTTTTATATAAAACCATTTTTGATTTTATAAAAATATTTTCTTCTTTAATTATAAATAGCAAAGTCAAATTCATTATTTGTATAAACATTAAAATCCATTCACTACCGATTTCTTTTTATAAAATTTAGTAGCAGCATGCCTATATTTTGCCATGGACCAAACATTTTAATGTATAAAATCACTACGTATCACTATAAAATATACAATATGTGTGCGTTCGACAGACGATACACAAAAACACAACTTTTTAATAAAGCTGTGTATTATTACGTCTAATAATTATACAAAAATTGGATTATTTTAATAATCCTCAATAAATGTACAAATTGCAAAAAGCGTAGCGCAGCGAATAACATTTCGATTTATTCATCGTACGCTTATAATACGTAGAAACCTTTTATTTAAATATGTGCCATGTCATGTTATGCTTTTGTAGTGTCATAACTATCATGCCATTTTAATCTTGTGCCATTTACTCAATTCAATTAAAAAAATATATATATTCAGATCCAATTAAGTGTTATGTAGTGTGTGTGTCCGAATAGTACGGTGTGTTGTAGTGTGCCATTTATGTTTATCAAATTATCAGCAATAAAATGAAAATCGAAAATGTTTTTTTTTTTAATTTTCTCTTTGTAAAATGTATATAATAAACAAAAGAAAATTTATATATAGTCCCTTAGCAAACAACACCGCTCAAGTCATTTTGACTAAGTTAACTGTAGAGCTAAATAAAAACCGATTAATTTATTGTAACCAATGTACTGAAGCGCTATGATTTTTTTAAATTCTGGCTTAGGTTTGAGTTTTCACTAAAAAAACATACCAATTGCAAACAACATGACAGAGCGACACCAAAAATCAATATCATGACAAATCACATATTTTAACAAACATGCCTACAATAAAATCCCTATACAGCATCTTCAGTGCAAACAGTTCACCGCTTATTTGAAAACAGTTTCCATCCCAGCATGAAGAGGACTGCGGTGCAGATGGATCCAGAAAGCTTGTCAGGAATTATTGAAGAGAATATCGACCCTTCTGGCTCCTTCTCAGCGACTGATGGCGCGTCCGTCTGGAATGATAGAATTTTTTATGTTTTTTTTTATGGTAATAATCAAAATAAACATTTTACTATGAATAATTTTTGAACTGTATTAAGATGTTTTGGTACTGTTTTTAGGCTCAGGGGACAGGGGGAAACTGCATTTCTTCCGTTGCACCATTTTGGTTGTTATGGATGAAATGCAGTTTCTATTGTTGTTACAAGATTTAGGCTACACCTGCCAAGAAGAGCAATCTGTCTGCCAAGTTACCGTGAGTTTGAATTGTTACAGTCAACTTTGGTAGTATTGAGAGTATTATTAGTAGTATTGCATATGAGTGTGTACGTATATTTCGAATATGTGACTAGCATTGAGATTTAATAAAAATAATGCAACTAGCAGAATATTTTTAACTATATATAAAACAATCGAAAATATAATTCCATGTATCACTCTTAAATAAATTGATAAAAAAGCAATACAAACAACACCCCTATACAACAATAAACTTAGCGTGTTCATAAAGATCGCAAACACTGAAAGCTATAAGAAGTTCTCGGTAAAACTAAAGTGGAAGCACTTTTTATAGATATTAATAAAACAATACTGTCGTAAAGTTTAGTACGTAAGACGTTTAGATTATACGACACGACTCCGATACGACGCAGTGTTAGAGTATTATATACATTTATTAGAGGAGAAATTTATCTATTTTATTTCGTATAATAATAATTAGGAAGTTTGATTATTGGTTGTAATAGTAAAACATTAGATTCGTTTCTAGTTTATTAATGGTAGATCACAGGAATTCTGGTGAATTGATCTAATAAAGTTACTGATGTCTATATTCGTCTATAAATATAGTTATTATGTCAATAAATGTTTATTTTATTATCCCTCATTTGTGCGATTTGAAGCCGTGGAATTTTAAGCGTTTTAGTTTAGACGCACTAAAGCAGTAATTATTTATAAAGATATTTTATATAATAATAAAAGGCGCTAAAAGTTCTAGTTTAAAATGAAATCCTTATTCAGTAATATAATGTGCCTAGTTAAATTGTATCTTGGTTGATTATATTGGTGTGATAGAAGACCATATTTTTATCGTTTCTAGCAGAGGCTGCATCATACGAACATAATTAGATAATATTGATACAAAAGCAGTCGATAAGATCAGTAACGTGTTATGATGGGTTATAATGTTGTATAAACTTAGGTTCGGTTATGATGGGGCTCACATGCCTTAAAAGAAAAAAGTCCCTAAAAAAGAGCGCCTAGCACTTAATTATAATATAATTAAGTATTTTAATTTAAAAAGGCTTAATAATACCGGCCGCAAGGGTTGAACTTCAAGCTTGAGCAATGATTTCCGAGATAGGTCCATGGATGACCACCCATTACATACAGGGAATTTTGTCGTTTGTCGGGCTGTCATTTGAACATCTTTGACAGTCGTTACAGGTAAAAAGAAAGATGACAAGGAAAGATAAGATCAGTCTTCCTAAGGAAATTGGACCGTGTTACCCAGTTACTGGGTTGTGAAGATCTGATATTCGCTTTGTCGCTTTAAGATTACAGAAATGGTATTCAGCTGCAACCGGTTAGACTTGAACTGCACTCTTACAAAGTTGGCAAAAGGCTAGGCAGATTAATTTATTTGGATAGTTTCCATCTCAGTACTTTATACAGGGTGTTCCAGAAGACCGTGGTCATATTTAAGGATGATGTTGGAGATCGATATACAGTAGGGAAAAAATATCATAACATTAAAAATGTGACGTTTTTCAAAAATATTGACAGCTAAAAACGACTAAAAAGTTCTGAAGATTTTACTTTTCAAGCAGTCTGATGCAGTGTGACATCAAATCTGTCACTGAACTAAAGTAAATTTTACCAACTGTGATAAACTGCTAGCCAAGTTATTTCTCCGGAACTTTTTAGTGATTTTTACTCGTCGACTTTTTTTTGTTTTGCTTTTTTTTCCAGCATACCAGCTACCCAATATCACCGTAGTATATGGAGGTAACCAAGAATTCAACAATCGTACCTAGAACAAAAGTCGCGCACAATAAACGACTCTAAGGTAATTCAAGTGAGTGATACACTCGACTATTTTATTTTAAGGATAATTTGAATGGCATTTTTATTAGAGGATAGAAACGATGCATGTTATGGCCATATTAAACCGTGGCCCGATATATCTGTTTGGCGATATTGCTCCAAGACTTTTCACATATAGCCATTTTATTGAATAGAATTGTGTTACATTCTGCTGCTATTAATTTAATAGCAGGCACCTAATATCTACCAGGGTTGCGGAATAGGTCGAAAAATTACCGGGGCCCTGGGACGCAAAGGGTAGGTATTTGAAGAAACACAGGTGTGTTTTAGTCAGTAAGAGTCTGACACTCCCTCCCACTCCGCCCAGAGCGCGAAAAGTCATTACATTATTTTCCATCCAAAAAGAAACGTTACTTCCGAGCGTTAGACACTGGAATCGTTGCCTGCGTCGGGCAGTGTAAATAGGTTTTTCCATTGGGAATTTCTCCATAGCAGTCCAGAGTTTAGAGTTGTGCCCGGTTGATAATAATATGTTTGTACCAAGGACTTGAACATAATGGGTGAAATACGGATGTTATAACAGGCACTCCTGAGTGTCAAAATCCATCCGTGTTCTTCCAAATGTCCTTTGCGTTCCAGGGCCGCGATGACTCTTTCGAAGAAATTCCGCAACCCTAGCAGGCTCCGGCACTAGCGGGTCCCGACTATGCTGACATCTCTTTGAGGCGCGCGTGGAACACAATACGCCGTCGAACCAGCCCCCTTAGACAAAACACTTTTCTGTAGCGTTACCGTCAGACGCTCACGACAAAATGTATGGGAATGACATTAGGTGATGACGTTTCCTTTCCACACCTAATGTCATTCCCATACATTTTGTCGTCAGCGTCTGACGTTAACGCTACAGAAAAGTTTTTTGTCTAGGCCCCCTGGCCTGCTTCTGATCTGTCGGCGAGCCATCCAACGCTCTATATCCGCAAGACCGCGCCTACGGTGGCTGGGTATTGCATATTTTTTTTCATGGATGTGAAATCATCAAATGACTCCTTCTGCAGCTCCGAGTGGGGCGGGAGAGAGTGTCAGACTCTTACTGACCTAAACCCATCCGTGTTCCTCCTAGTACTCTCTGCGTTCCAGGGCCGCGGTGACTCCTTCGAACTAAAACAACAAGTCGGGTATCGCCCTGCGACTCCCAACGCCCGGGGCGAATTCTTATGTTGAGGCAGCTGGGGTGTCAGGTTTGTAGGGAACATGCCTGCCGCCGACATTAAAAAGTATCCTATGTCCTTTAAGGCCAATTATTCTCCATATCAACATTTAACGAAATGCGTGAAAACTTAACAAACTAACTAACAGACAGAGTTACTTTTCATCTATATATTATTATTAATCATCAGCATCATATCAGTCGACAGACGTCCATAGCTGGACATAGGCCTCTCCGCGCGTGTCGCTACAAATACCGGTCCTGTGCGTCTCGCAACCATCGGCTACCCGCGACCCTCACCGGATCATCGGTCCACCTAGTTGAAGTCCTTTCAACGTTGCGTATTCCGGTACGCGGTCGCCACTCCTGAACTTTTCGGCCACATCGACCATCTGTTCTGCGAGCAAGTGCCCTGCCTACTGCTATTTCAGTTTGGCGATTCTTCGGGCCATGCCGGTAACTTTGGTTCTCTTATAACTCTACAAGTATATTTTTAGTAGGTATAGATTTAAACTTACAGCCCTAATCTCTTCAAAGTTAGAGTGAACAGGCTCCTTCTGGGTAAGCTCGCTCCATCGTAGACTTTGTCTCTATCATATCTGACATTGACTAGAGTCAAGAGCAAACCCACCACCAATAAAAAAAAAAAAAACCCTTTACAATACCAAGCTTATAATTCCGGAATTGTAACTATAACAGATTCGAAGCTCTATAAACAAAATCCTCAAAAAAAACCGAAGGTACCTACATATGCTTTATTTCTCCCTAATTTAAGGAGATTACCAACCACAGGTAAAAAGGACACCCTATTGCATACAAAATTAGAATGAAAAAAACATCCTCTCATAATACGAGACGTTAGTAAAAATCTGTATAATTTTATTATACCTAATTTTGCTTTGCCAAATTGAATACGGGACCAACAAATTGCTTTCATTATTTCGAGACTGCGAAAAAGAGATGCGAATACCAATCTTCAAGAGAAAGAAAAGGACAAATACACAGCCACCTGATAATCTAGCGACAAAGCATCAATCGCAAAGAATCATTTGAATTTGCATACATTTTAAGAAGTAAATAAAAAAGCAAATTGGAATAGCGGGAAATGGTGGCCTGCACCCTTATTCTTTGACATACAATCAACTTTGATACTTATATTAAACCAGGCATGGTTCAATTTTAAATACAAAAATAACGAAGCTACAATCAGATTTAATAAAAACTTCTCTAAAGAAATTGTAACTTAATATTTATTAGATCTTAGATTGAAATTCCGATAGCAGATTTTGAATTTGTTGTTCAAAGGTAAAAAAGGTATTATTTGGGAAACTATTTCGTGTGTTTCTTAAGCTAATATTATTGTAGGATATGTGAACGGGTTTTAATGGTATTGGTTATTTTGTGCAAACATTTTGTCAATAGGAATCCTTTAGTTTTTATTTGATGTTTCCTTGGACAAAGTTGTTGCTACTTATTTGTAGATGTTTGTGATATTGTAACGATTATTTGTGTTTATTTTCAGGTTCTTTTAAAGTATTTTTGCTCATGAAATTATTTACCGACTAGTTTTCGCACGTGGTTTTGCTCGCGTTAAAGTAGCCTATAACCGTCTCCAGAGTTTCGTCTATCTTTGAACCAAAAGGCCTCGAAATCGGTTCAGCGATTTAGGTGTAAGAGCGTCACATACAAACAACTTAATTAATTTTGCATAATATCAGTTAGGAATTTTTGACATTTTAGCCTTTTACATTTTGAAATTGGAATATCACAAAAACCCAAGAATTTAGTTCCTACCAACTTCCTTGAATTTAAAGATGTTTTTAAAAATCCAAAACCAATCTGTTCCCTAATAAACTGAACCTCAATATAATCTTTCTAAACACAAATAACAATCGTATTACAACCTCCGACTCGCGAAGCGTTATAACAAAGTAGAAAAAATCCTTTGAAGATGAACAATACACTGGTTCAACATCTCACGACAAATCGGTTCAAAGAGATTCGAGCATATAATTTTCACTCGATACCGATCCTGCTACTTTAAAAACCTTTTTGCTATCAAGGCAAATTCAACTTTGTCACAAAATGCTAAAGTCGACTTTCAATATTCCAAGTTCATTCACGTTATCGATACAGCAACTGGAATTACGCATTCCATAAACAAGCGAATTTCAACTTTAGATTTAAAGATACAAAATTGAATTTAGGCTGTTCATGTTCCAGTTATCCATCAGGTTATTTACAATGTCGCATAAGAAAAGAATCTGTGAAAGGAGTTCCGAAATGAATTTTTATTTAATTTTGCTTCTTTTTCTTTAGCGTTGGATGTTCATTGATGTTTGCAAATTGGAAAGGGTACTATGTCTGTTTGATTTGAATTTTTAATATTGATGAATGGGTTCAATATCCATACTTATTTACCGTTGTTATGCTTGTATCTTGAAAGCTAGGTCGACAGATATTATTCAGTTGTAATGGCAGAATATTGCATAACATGATTTTGGCTTACAGAAAGAAGTTAAAGTAGATACAGTAAAAGTATGGAATGATTTGCCAATGTCTGTATTTTCTATCATCTATAATAATAAAAACCTAGCAATAGACAATAAGAATACTAAAGGAAGTCACAACGACAATGCTAGTGTCCATTTCTTTATTTCATACAACGACACAATAAACTGACAATGTAGGGAAACTGAAATAGTTCTGATATAACTTTTCAAATAAAACTTTCATATCGATAAACGAGATCATAGTATTATATTGTTTAACAGTCAAACGGTTGAAGTTATGACTTTTAAAGTTGGCCGTTTTCCTCGTTGAATATTTAGTGATATTCTCCTTATTAATATTGCAAAAGTGACAATGATATCTGCAACATAAGATGAAAAATATTTGCAAAATCAGCATTGTTAAATGATGCAGTAATAAATACGAGGTAATTCAGGCTTCCATGGTAAGTCTTGGAACGCAAAGGGCATTAGGAGGAACACGGATGGGTTTTAGTCAGTAAGAGTCTGACACTCCCCTCCACTCTGTCCAGAGGGGAAGGAGTCATTTGATGATTTCCCGTCCATAAAAAAGGGTGTGAAAGTACCCAATACTTTAATGCCTAATGCAGGACTTCAAGCAAAAGTAACTAGAGTTTGACAAATACTAAACTTGAAATTCATAATTCAGAAAATAGGAATTTATTGCTGAAACTTGAGCCATAAGTAATTATAATACAATTTCCTACTTAGAGGTACGTCTGAATGCCATTAATTGAAAAGGAATAAATAATGATGATAAATATACTAGGTAACACCTTTTGTAAAACAGAGAAAAAAAGTAGGTGTACTACTAGTAGGTGGGTTGCGGAACTTGTATGAAAGAGTCACCGTGGCCCTAAACCGCAAAGGGCATTTGGAGGAACACGGATGGTTTCTAGTCAGTAAGAGTCACTCCCTTCTGCTTCACTCAGAGTGGAAGGAGTTCATTTTGATGACTTCCCACCGTTAAAAAATATGCGATCGGTAAATATGTCGCGACTTCTCGCCCCGGGTAGGTATTTAACGTATATAATGTGTAACAAAATAAACACAATACCTCTTAAGGGGTCATTTTACTCATCATTTTAAAACAACTTTTATTAAGGGACCAACCTCGACATCACGAAAAAAAATTCAGCTGTTTGGTACATTTTATCGAGTTATGCGCACACAAATGTATGGAATAGTCGATTTTTTCGCGATGTCAGTGTTGGACCCATAGTAAGTTATTCAGAATGATGAGTACAATAACTCCTTAAGAGCGTTTATGCCGTAAGGCATTTCATACAAACTTAGAAGTCCTTATTTCTCGAAATGAATGAACCGATTTTGTTGAAACTTAGTATGCATACGCCATCCAACCAGGACTAAAAAGTTAGTTGAGAACATTTTCGAAAAAGAGTTCAGGAGGAAAGATAGACTGATTTTTCCATAGAAAACTTGAAATAGCTCTCTCTCTCCCTCTCATCTTTTTTTCGAAAATTTTCTCAACTAACTTTTTAAACCTGGTTGAATGGCGTATGCATACCAAGTTTCCTTAAAATCGGTTCATTCATTTCGAAAAATTAGGACTTGAAAGTTTGTATGAAATGCGGCGGCGTAAACGCTCTCAAGAGGTATTGTGTTTATTCTGTTACACGTAGTATGTTACCTTAAATTACCTTTTTACCTAAACAAGGTTGCACAAGAGCGCGTAATAAAGCTACAATGTGGTACAATCGCACACTGCGTTCGAATCGCCACTAAAGTGTAATGTCAACCGTCTACTACCTCATTTTACCAACGTCATTGAAAATTTTATTGTCCTGCAGAGATTTAATGTGACTGATAGATTTTGCTGATACGGAGTTAATTTGAAATGGGACTGACTTAGTTTTAATAGGTTATGTTTGAAGCTTTTTCTTTATTTTGTTACACGAAAATGAAATCTCGACAAGAACGACTAAAACTAAAAAAAATAATGTTTCCTTCAAGAGTTTTTTTGTTTATTCAACTGGTTTATCTATTTTAAAAATTTTCATACAGCTACGACAGACTTTGGGGCTCAACAAAGCACAGTTTTCAATTATTCGTATTAAGTTTTGATTTAATTGTAGGTACTTACAGGCTTATTCATAAAAAAATCTAAGAATTAGAATAGGTATTTTAACTGATTTGCAAATTCTGAATTCAAATTAATCTTTATTCATAAGAATCTGCTCATTAAGTAGTTAAAACCACTAAATGAACAGATTCTTTAATCAAAGAATTCAAAATTTGCGAATCTTATTTTCTGCACTAAGTAATCGTATAGTCAGTTTTTTTTTTAAATAAATAGGGCTTCTTATTCATAAAGAAGATTGCAAAATGACCAACTCCAGGACACACATAAAAAGAACTAAGTAAAAAAAAAAATCATTTTTACGATATTTTAACTTTTACCGCCACACAGAAAACTTCTTTGTCAAAGCAAAGCCCCTGTCACATATATTTTTCCATTTCGCTAATAACTAACGTAAAAGATCATCAAAAAATACCATTTGCAATCAAGTAAGAGAGTCGTTCAAAACCGCGTGCGTTATATGTAATAATCTCGAACGTATATGTCAGATGACATTTACGACGACGGTTATAAATTAGCGTCGAACATAAAAATACGTATCGACATCGAACCGTATCGAAGCGTGGCGCGTCACTATTAAAAGTGATGTTTTGGGTTTGAGGTTCTGCATAGATGTTTTTTGGTTTAAAACGAGTTTAAAATTTTGGTTTTTACTGATTGTTTTGTATTATTTTTTTTTGCGATGAGAAAATATATTTTTCTAATATTTTCCAAATTAATCAAAGTAGTTTTTAAATTATTAAAGTAGTTAGGTAATATAAAACAAAAAAAAAACACAAACAAGAATCATCTTTCTTATGTCCGAACATGTCTTTTTTGTATTTTTTAAAATAGGTACGTGTTGTATTAAAAAGAGGGTTGTACCTTTTTCAAACAAAATATTATATTAATTAGGTAATTGACCGTATACTTACTAGCCTTACTGAAATACTTAAAACAAAACTCTGTTTTACTTTTTATACTCGTATGTTTACTACAGAACCACAAAACCTAAAAGTACAGTCGCACACATAACTGCGATACAATAAAAAAATAGAATCATTCTTTCTGTCAGTTATATTTTTTTACTCGCATTATTTACGGTCAGTCGTAAGCGTCTCCGCACTCCCCGCTAATCGCTGCCTCATCATATCAAATCGTGTAATAAAGCTTACTTTATAATACGAAATCGTATTATAATATTATTAATGTAGCGTTGTATGTTTTTATTAGAAAATGGACTTGATTTGACTTCGGCAATAAAAGTTGCTTCCAGTACTATTGGGAGTGCTTATCTAGTCTTTTTCCCAACCATATTGGTGTCGGCTTTTAGTCAAACCGGATTCAGCTGAATACCAGTATTTTACCTATCTTACTCTCCACAAAACTTGGTAACATTGGTACTTCTTGGCAAGACTGGTGTCAATTTTTTCTGGCTGCTGACAATTCCTAACTACTGTCAATGATCTACAAATGACAGCCGGGACCAAAAGTTCTTTCAAAGACACGGAGGAGTTTTAATACGTTGAAAATGTCACTCATCCATAGGCTGACCTCGATAAGCATTGCTTAAAATTCAAGATCGACCCAAGTGGATGTCATTATTAAGCCACGAGCTCCGTGTCAGACTCTTACTGACTAAAACCCATCCGTGTTCCTCCTAATGTTCTTTGCGTGTGTCTGCCAGGGTTGCGGAATTTGTTCGAAAGAGTAACCACGGTCCTGAAACTGACAGGGCATTAGGAAGAACAAGGATGGGTTTTAGTCAGAGTCTAGCACTCCCTTCCGCCCCACCAGGAGTCGAAGAGCCGAAGGAGTCATTTGATGATTTCCTATCCTTAAAAAAAATGTTCTTTGCGTTCCCGGGCCGCGGTGACTCTCTCGACCAAATTTTGCAGCCCTGGACGAGCCCCTCCTACCAGTTCCACAGGGAGTTTCTTAAAAACTGAGGTAATTTCAAGACAAATGAGAAGACTGGCAGTCTAACTGCAGTTAACTAATGACGTGCCAATATCCAAACTTTTCTAAAACTAATATGAATAGTGGCACAAAGAATAATATTTATGAAGAAAATATATTTGTAGGTACTCTTCGTAAATAGACGTGTAACTGCAAATGCAATACACACAACAGAAATGGTCAAAACAGACTGGCTGCTACCCCAAAACGTAAAACACAAGTACCCATAAAACTTAAATCTCATCCACTATAAACTATCGGAGAGTATCGTAAACTGTTTATAGATTGGAATATATTATCTGTTATGCTTTTATTCATGCCACTTGCATCGGTATTGTTGTGAAATTAATGGCAAAGAATTGAGAATGTTATGCGGCAAAGAGTAGATAAGGTACAAGCGATTGGGAAAAGTAGTGATTATATTTGTGTGGAAAAAAATATTACTGTTTTTGTTAACTATTTGACTACTGGACTTAGGCCTTAATATCTAATCGAAAGTAGATCAGGTATGGAACATTTTGGACCAAAACACGGGAGTTTCGACGATAGTAAAAAAATGTTGTTTTTTTCAAACAAGCGCAGCAGCAAAAGCGTGAACTAACTTCACAATTATTAATTTCACAGTTCAGGAGGTTGTTTCCCATAAAAATAACAGTTTTTTTTACTGGTCGGCACTATAGTCTTTACAATTTTCATCTTTTATCTCACAAATATCTAAAGAAATCTCATCCTACATTCTAGGCCGACCTTTGAATTTGATTTTCATAATTCATTATTTAAGGTCAAACTTACTGGCATGAAAACATTTCCCACCAACTCAACCCACATACCATAACAATACCATCACAAACTGACATTAAAATAACATCATTACGTCAAATACAAAATAAAAATCAGTCATAAACGAAAATCCTTCATCAGTAAAGGCAATAAAAAACGTACGATTAGCATTAAACACTAAATAATACTTTATCACTAATTTCAGGCGTACATTAAATTATTTACACCCTGTATGATGTAAAAGACGTCCCGGTTTGCGCACGCGCCGACCATAAACGTCATACTGAACTGTTAATCCTATCACCACTAAACAGTTTCATTACAGAAGATCCATATGACTCCAAATCCCATTACTATAACAATAAACAATTTTCTTTTGTGTGTCATGCTTTACGCAAATACATGATTTGTATTAATTCCCTAAACAGACAACGAAGATAATTTTCGGGAAACCACTTTCCAAAAATAAACCGAGATAAACTATTATCCTTTTGTCAATATTTGATTAGCTTCTGCTTCGACCGCGTTATTATCGCAAAGCAACTAATTACTCGGATGATAAGTACACCCTCATCCAAGCCGTAGTGTATTATGTATGAGCCAAATTTCAATAAAATCGGTTTAGCAGTTCGGACTCGAAAACGAAACAGACAAGTGTCTTTCGCATTTATTTATTAGTACGTATGTGCACATATTTCTTTTTAACCCCCCCTTATTAAGTACCAATGACTTTATGACGTCACCCATCTAATTCTCTTTTTAAATCGTTAAAGAGTGTTTATTGACAGTTAAAATTGTGTAATGAGTTCGAATCCAAAAGAGGTATTAAACTTTTCTTATTTGACGTTAATTTTTATTGTTTGACAGCGACGTTTTCAATTGGTTACGGTTATAAAATTAAGTGTTTATGTAATGAGGAGTGTTAAAATGGCTTAATATTAAAGCATGCGTGATGTATGTATTTATTTTGTGAGTTTGACGGTATAAGTATCACACGGTTTTGGATTAGTGATTTGTTTAGGTAGAATTTAGTTTTATTCCCTTCATTCCAATGTTTGATCCAATTTTAATTTATAAGTATTTTTCCTTTAGTTCTGAAAGTCGGGTGAAAAGTTTGCGTTAATGCGGAAAAAATGGTTTATTTATTTAAAAAAAATATTTAAAAAAAATCTATTGATTTCTGTACAGTCAAAAACAAAAGAATTATTTTGTTTGCTTCGTAAACAAATAATAAGTTATTCTTTATGAAAAATTATAGCTGAAGATTCAACTCTGTTATTGTTCCACGTAACAGTATAATCTTTTATTATAATAGTTTTTTTAAAGCTCATCACCTTCCTAATAAAAAAGATACCATTAAAATACTTTTTTACAACCGCCCTTTTTAAAATTCGAATTCTAAAACAAAATGGCGGGTGGAACAATAACACGAATTATATGATTACCCGACCGATAAGGGGGATGTTTGGTATTTCTTAAGAGTTTAATTTTTACAACAAATCTTTTATACCCTTCTTTATGTTAACAGTAAAGTTTCTATGGCGAATGTTAAAGGTACAATAAAATAGGTTACATTCGTAAGGAAATAATAATAAATAAAGTGCTTAAGCAGGATCAGTAGGAATATAGGGCTGGATTTAATTTGTTTCGATCGTTATTTTTCTAAATGGATACTTTTAATGTTGGAAAAGGTATACTTTAGCGCTTTCTTTATAATTGAAGTGTATGAGAAGAAGAAACAAAGTTCTTGGCTGGCGTAGGTATACGTTAGTTGATTTTTACAATCATTCTTACAGTACTACTAGCAACTGAGAATAAAATTTCACATGTCTAGACAGCATAATTTTTTGCGTTTAATATTGAACATTTAGTCAGATTTCAAAAGGATTAATCGATTTGATTTCTTGTCTACATCAAGCCAATCAAGGAAATTCGTCTAAGCTTTCAAAGTTCTTAACTATACCTAAGCATTTATAAACTGGACATTTGGCTCACTTTTTTGAAAAATTCCAAAAGACATTTTTTTATTATCTAATGGTGATTGATTAATGGTTTCATAAGCCCTGAAATGTAAAAAAATACACATAAATAGTGTGTTTTTTTTTGCTGAACATTTCACAGCCCTCAATTTTTAGCCAATCTGGTCAATTTTTTTAATGTCTTTACAAACTAAATCACACGCCGTTTTATTTATTTCCATGAAACGATTTTTATATACTCAGATTTATATTTTATACTACACACGTGCCCCGGCGTCGTCTAAATCCATCGTTTTATTTTAACTACTGATATGAAATTCGCGTTTTCCATCTCCTGTTATAAAAAAACTGAGTCTTAAATTTAATATCGCTTTTATTACGCAGATTACAATAATGTTCCAATGGGGTTGGATTCGTTTTTTATTTTGTTGTGCAAGGTGGTTCGAATAATATTGGAAAGACTTTAGATATCTTCAAAGTTGAGAAATTTAAAAAAGAGAGAAAGTTTAACTTAATAGGATGTCTTCAAGAATCAATCATGTATCTTTGCCTACAAAAGAGTAGAATTTCAATCAACAGTATCATTTCGCTGCGATTGTACCGATAGTGATATGAACAGAAAAAAAACAAGATTCATCAATTCCAGAGTCAAGAAAGAGTACCTACTTAATATTCATGGAAATATGCATTAGGCCTTGTCGTCTAAATTTCATTCAATTACTTAAATGTTTGAAGTTCTATCTAACCACAGTGGGCACTTTTTAATTTTTGTTCACAGTATTATTGAAAAATCGTATACCTACTTAGCAAAATGTAAAAAAAAACACTTCTAAACCAGACCTGAAAATCCAAAACACGGCTCATATATTCCCAACACCAACAAGCCAGGATAATGGCAAGTAAAACGTGTTGATATGACAAATGGTGCCGTATGCAATTTATTGTTCATAATAACTCGGCGCCTAACGCATTTGTTATCAAAATATTTTACACAGTCGACGCCTTTAAAAGTTTTATTGAGGAGGTGTGGCGTATGGGGATTTCTTGGGGGTGATGCGGAATGCTAAATGGAATGTGTGTTATTTAAATAGGTGCTCTGAAGATGCACGTTATATTGTGTATTTTTTTAAAAAATCGTGTGATAATGTTTATTTATAAAATATATTTATAGCATAAAAATTATGGGGTAAGGGGCTTGTAACTGGGCTTACGTAAACCACGTGCTTTCCCAACTATATTGGGGTCGGCTAACAGTCAAACTAGATTCAGCTGAATACCAGTATTTTACCTGGAGCGGCTGTCTACCAGACCTCCACAACCCATTAACTGGGTAAAACGGTACTTCTTGGCCAAGAAAATCTGATACCAGTCTTGGTATCAGATTTTCTGGCTTCAGACAATCCGTAACGACTGCCAAAGATCTACAAGATACACCAAGTTTTGGCACATTAATTAATAATAGAGTGGTAAAGTTATTTGTCTGTTACTATTACGAAAATACTTTCACTAATAGTAATGCATTATTAATTGATGAGTGCTATAGACTCATTTTCATCCCCGGAAAACGTTAATTTGGCATAGGCGACGAGAGCGGGAATATGCTTAACATCATTCTCTTCTTATCACAGCAAAGGAAGAAAGAATACCCCTTATAAATCGTTTCCATTCAACGGTAAGAAAGAATTGAACTGCCATATTTTCCTTATAATAATTAAACTGTATTATGAAATTCATATGATTTCCACCCTCTTTGCTTATCTGATGGAAAACGTAATAAAAACATGGTGTACCGGGGGAAATCTCAATGGCTGTCTTTTTTCTTTATCTTTTTATTCTTTCTCGACTCCGAATTATGATGTCTCACCCTGTGGAGTTTTAGCGATTTTTTTTTCCGACGTTTTTAAGACTTTTTTTTGCTTTCTTTAAGTTCTGGTATTAAGGCGATGTTGTTTTGTTTTCGACTTTTGGTTATTTTTTTTCTGTTTTTGTGGTGACTGATGAAGAGTGAACGAGAACTGTGTATTCAAGGTGTCGTCTGATACTGGTAGAAAAATCATTACATCGTTTCTCACAGCTTTACTTTGTGGCTTATCCTTCAAGAGCCGTAGATTTTTTTGAATTATGAGGCTTTCTTAAATATTTCGTAACTGCTGTTCGTCCAGAGATTTTTACAAACGAACGAATGAAGTTTTTTCTAATTCATTATGTTACTAAAGATTGAGATTACCTACAATACTATTGTTTGTGAGGATAAAAAAACAGGCCTTAATCAATGGTAAATGATTGCAAATTGGTTCATAAATAATACTTTTACATCAAATTTTTTTCGTCAATTTAAACTAGATGAGGCTGGTAAAAGTAAAAGAACACCATTGTTTTTTTAAGAGCTGCTTTAGAGGACGATTTTCTCGCCCTTTTTTACCATTTGTTTTAATAAAATCGTTCATATACATTTTTATACCTACTCAATTGCTGTGTACTATCTATCGACCTATGTTTTGCCCACCTACAAAAAAAATCTCCATCCCCTTAACCATCCCTTACTGACGCGATTTCATTACGATATCTAAAAGAACTGCATGATTTATATTTGTAGGATTATTTCCTTTTGTATTCGTTCCTGTCGCATCCAATATCTTATTATGAGCTCCGATCATATCTACATACTGTTTACCTACCTGTTGTAGGCTTATTTGAAATGTAATATTTCATTTCATTCAGAATTTATTGATGTGATCTATGTCTTCCCCTTTTTTCATTACATTGATGTCTTTGAGCTGTAGATGTACAATGTATTAAATTTTTGCACTCATTTTGATTTCGGATCATGCGTACAGCTAAGGAGTGAACCTGAGGGTCTTTAAGTCTAGGTTTAACTGTGAATGGGTAACTTCGTGGCAAGCGTATCCCACTGTCGTACATCATGGGGTAAGAAAGTCTATCAATTATATTTTTACTACTCAATATTTTTATAAATTTGTAGGTATTTTAAAAATTTAACTTATGACTGATGAGTTCAATAGATTGTAAAAATGTTTGCCATAACATAACACCACGGGCGTATTCCCCAAGCTAGAGCAGAGAGTGTACAAACTCGGTGTAATATTAATTAAGACTCTCACACTTTTACATCATCAACATTTTTCACTATAAACCAATGTGTCGCCTCATTTAATTCCAATAATCCCATGACACTTGATAATAATTGAAAACAAAAAAGAAACAAACGAAAATCGCCTCACCAACCCTTATTATGCTCATTCCCATGAAATATAACAGGTGTTAAAGGGTTACCTTTGGTCCAGTTGATGGTATTTGATGTTATTAATGGATTTCATAAAGGGTCGATGATTTTGCGTGTCAAATTGTGACGGAGCCATGAATTTTGGATTAAGCCAGTCCTAACGAATTAAGGTGTCATAATGGCAGCCTGTAATTTACAAGAGGTCATTTCACAATGACGAAAATTCTATTAATAATCGAGAAGTTTTACAAAAACAATAACGGTAAAGAACGTGAATACGGTTGGTTTTTCAATAGTTGGACCACTTTTATAAAATTAATAAATATGGTGGTTTGATATATTTTATACAAAAAAGCTGTAAAACTGCCAAATTTATTGTTTTGTAAAGAAAAATATACATTTGCCTGTTGAAAAATCAGCCCTTACGTTTTGAGTTGTAATACCTAATTATTCAAAAAAATATTATGTAAAAATAGCTCATTAACATAAAGTGAGCTAGTAATTAGCTGAAAATCCACCTTAAGATAAAGATGCACAAGCTCACTTCATCCAAGTGTTAAGAATGCATGACTCATGGCTGTCGAACAAGTTTTGGAAAATCACTAACATGAAAATATTAATTTCCAACTGTTTTCTACCACAACAGCAGTTGACGCCAAGGAGCTGTCTCCCAATTAATTCAGGCTAAGCGAATATTAAGCGCGTCGAGTTCACCTCTCAACGAGCGGTGACACCACTCACTTTTTTCATAAATAAAGAAAAAAAGATTAACGTTAAAAAGTCGAAAAAATCCGCCATCCACTTCGAGTTAATGATACGGCACGCTGAGTGGAGAGAAACAAAGGTTCGGGAGCAGCTCACACCGTACTGTGACGAATTGCGGAATTGTTTGAAAAAGTTACCGTGGCCCTGGCACGCAAAGGGAATTTGAAAAGACATGGGTGGGTTTTAGTCAGTAGGAGTTTGACACTCCCTTCCGCTCCTTTTAGAGCGGGAGAAGAAGAAGTCATTTCATGATTTTCAATTCACAAAAAAACCACTGTCCAAATACAGGGATAATGGATTAGATTTATCTCTATTTCTTTTATTATAAAGAGGTCTGCAAGCAAAAGGTGGCAGAAAAGTTTGATAACTGGCTTCCTGCCAGGGTTGCGGATTTTGTTCGAAAGAGTTACCGCTGCCCTGGAACGTAAAAGGCACTAGGAGGCATGGATGGGTTTTAGTTAGTAAGAGTCTGACACTCCCTCCCGCTCCACCCAGAGCGGAAGGGGTTATTTGATGATTTTGTTGGATGCTATCGGACCTTGTAACACCAAGTTCAAAATAATGATTGTAACTGTCTGTAATGACAGTAACCGTGGAATTTCTTGATGGTTGCGAAACGTGGTCACTCACAATGGGCCTCATCGGAAGACTTAAAGTCAACCAAAGGGCAATGCTCAGAGTTTCCTTGCGTGATCGAATCAGGAATGATGATGATGGTAATAAATCATCTTTAACTAAAATATCATCGGAATTAACATGTTTTATAAAACATAAAACAGCTATTCGAAAAAAATCTTTCAAAAAACTTATCCACCTAATTAAGCCAACTTGTCCGTTCCCAGATCGGTGTGACACAATCCCTCTAAGACTTAGCTTCGGCGCTTGAGAGTTTGAGACCCGCTAGACATGTCTCGATTTTTTTCTCCTCTATTTTCGATCCGTTTCCCGAAGGTTTTCGAAAGCGTCTGGCGTTCCACTTCAGGGTATGACTTCAAGGCTTGCCTCGCCTCGCCTTGGATTGGCGAAGGCTTTGTGTAGCCTTTTTGCTTCGTCTCAGCATGAATATTTATGGGTGTGAAGATCTTTTGGTTGTTTGGTGTCTAATATGGTATCAGGTTTGGCTATATCTTTTTGGAAGTCTTTGTTTAATTTTGCTGCACTTTTCTGGTTAATTTCACTAGATGGATTTATTACCGCTACTCCAATTTTTTGAACAATACTGTTTACTTTTGGATGTATTTTTGTAACATTATTTCGTTTGAAATTACATTCTAGTGTAGATTGGTGTATTTTGGTTTTTTTAATTCATTTGTTTCACAGCATAGTGAGTTTTTCGCTAAAAGCAAAGATAAATACGAACCAATCACCTAAGGCGTTTCTGACTTTATCTGCTTTGGACATAGAGGCTATCTTAGAATAATTATTCATTGCGTATTAGCTCACAAACCTTATCTCCTAATTAAAATTTCAGTGCAATCCAAAAATCCATTTCGACATCTCTCTTGACTCATACAAGTGTCGCATCTACCCTCAAAATAAGTATTAAAAAGAAAATGTCATCCCATTGTAAGACCCACTTATACACAGAGCAATCATGCGAGACGCCGACGAAACATAGGTAAAAGATATAAAAGAAAAAGATATGGGGGTAAAAGAAAAAGGAAAGGAATGGGGACTTTTGATGGAAGTAATGGAGATCGCAAAAGACGAGAGGTCGTTACTGTTTGACGGATTTCAACGATTTTAATGTGTTTGTAGTGGTGCACAGTTTTTTGATGGTTTAAGACGAATAATGCAGACTTGAGATTAATGTCTCCGGTTTACTTGAACTCAACCAAAATTTAAAAAATATGTTTAATAGATTGATGAATGATGATGGAGGAGCCTGCGGCTAAAAGAATAACAACCGCACTATTCGGTTGAATCTTCAGGTTAAGCAAAACTTGCCGCGGTCGGTTTGTGGATGGGTGACCATCTTAATATACCGAGACTCCTCCGTGCAAGCACGTTAAGTCGGCAGTCGTGACGGATTGTCAGAAGCCAGAAAATCTGACTCCAGTCTTGAAAAGAAGTTAACAACCCAAGTTTGGGTGCCTAAGTTACCCAGTTAATGGGTTGTGGAGGTCTGGTAGGTAGCTGCTTCATATAAAAAACTGGTATTCAGCTAAATTCGGTTTGACTAGAAGCTGACCCCAATATAGTTGGGAAAAGGCTAGGCAGATGATGACGATCTCGGATATAAATTATGTCCAAAAGTTTGCAAAATTTAGTATTTTCAAACTGACACAATATTTCGGTAAAAAGTACTTTCTATAAATTTTGATAGGCACCAGATAAATTTGCAATAACGGTCATTAACCCACAAACATTTTTTGACTTTCTTAATATCAAAAAACAGAAATATAGACAAAGCTGTCCTGGATCGACTTCTATCGTGATCCTTTACTATCTCTACTAATGAAAAACGGTTCATAATTTATTATTCGGGTATCTAAGAAAGGATATTAGGGAAAGGTCAATGTACTTTATTGTAAGTTTATCTGTCGCCAACCATAATTATGTAACTTTTTGCTACCGTTTGTCACTATGCATATTTTTTTAAAACATTCGGGAATCAAAATTAAACTAAGATTTACCTTTTCTTAAAATCATTCCTGATTACTTTCCTCTGTCATACACAAAGGCGCTACAACGTCTTCCATACCACGATTGTCGTTGAAATCCGATCCCCAAATCCGAGTAATTTACTTATGAATATTAATACAGATGATGCGAAAATAAAAAGGATCTCTCAGGGAATGAACACGGTTCACAAAAAGAGAGAAGAACCCTCAAGTGAAACCCAAAATACGAAAACACATTAGACGGATGACGGGACACAAAAGGTTATAGAAATTGTTCGAGTAATTTTTATGCATGTTTTAATATTTGTAAGTGGAAAAGGTACGGAACTTGGAGACGTCTTTCTTAAGGATTTGTTTACTTATGCTTATTTTAGAGATTTTCTTGTGGAGTTGATCAAGTGTGACGAAAATCTTCGTACTTATATTAAAAGATAGGTAAGTTGCAAAAATATTGAGACTCAGGATTTTTTTACTCGATTAAAATTATCAGCAATAAAAGTTATTCTATGGGTCTTAAATTAAAAGACCCATTTTTTTATTTAGGCACTAGTGTGCAAAAGCAAGTTTTGTCACTTTTTTGTAGTTTTCTTTATGATATCGATCCTGCTCAGAATGTTAGCACGAATGTTTTGACGTATTGTATAGTTACAGTATCATTAGCATAAGTGAATTTTGCATAATTATAATAAACTACAACTCCATAGTAATTATGCTTTAATTTTATGCGACATATACAATTTGTATCTTACAATTTGTTTAATAATTATATCCAATTCAAATAAATATTATGTGCGAAACGAGTATTATAGTTATAGTAAAATTTTACGTCACGTTACTATACGTCAAAAACATTCGTTCTAAACCCTTCGTAGTAACTGTAGTACGATACTATAATAAATATTCCATTTTGTATAATGATCAACTAAATACAGTTAAAAATTCTAGAGATGCTAGGTATTTAGGTGAATTTCGGGACAAACAGAAGCAACAAATTTTTGACGACTATGCTTGATGTAAATCCAAATATATTGCTTTCAACAAAGTCAGGTGAAAATCTCCACAATCATGACTCTTTAATACGATGCACGTATAATAGACGTATATGTTTATAAGTCTCCCGCTGTGATTCAGTTGGGACCAGAATAACGTAGCGTGATACAATAATATTCCAGTTTATTTTGCTCTGTCAGTACGTAGTGAACTGGCCTAAATTATAGTATGCCGTGTATGTGTGGTACTTGCGTTCGTAATAATAAATTTTAGTTCGCTTACATGAGTCGATTGGCTTGGAAAGGTTCAAATTCGTAAAATTATTGATTTATGCATAAACTTTCAGTGTAATAAAGCTATAGATTATGCACCTACATATACGGCTCAGGCCAGGCATGATTCTGAATATTTTGCTATAAATTAGAATATATTTTTATTTTAGTTTATTGGTAAAAAAAAATAACCTAAAAGGGTACCTAATTTTCTCAAGAGTAGTCACGTTCTCCCAAAGCTAGTTTCTAAAACTTATTTTTAGTCAATAGTCTACAGCTATAGTAGGCGCCAGATAAATGAAGAATAACGGTCATTAACCTTTCCTTAATATCTCTTCGTAGGTACCCCCGGACAGTAAATTATGAATCGTTTTTCATCACTAGAACAGTGAGGATCACGATAGATGTCGATTCAGGACAGCTTTAATTATGTCATTATTTCTGTTTTTGAAAAAAGTGTGCCAATAAATGTAGGTGGGTCAGTGACCGTTATTCTTTGTTTATCTGTCGCATACTATAGTTAAATTTTTACAAGATTTTATTAATTCTGTATAATAGATTAAACCAGAATAGTGCAACTTACATTGTTTTTTGGCACTAGTTTTTGGGAGAGTAACTGCACTTTTCACCCTTTTACTGTACTCATACCTTTTCATACTATATGCCATAATTGTCAACTGATCTCAGCAGCCAATACACTTGGCACCAACAACACACCATATCAAAGGTTGGTCCACAGTTTAAGCACGCACTAAACTCCGCACCGGGTTCTGTTGTTACAGTTGGCTGAAGCCGACTTGTGCCACCAACATAAGTATGACTATATTTGTGACCAACAAGGTCGTTAGTTTTATGCGAGTATGGTTGGAATAGTTGGAATGATGACCGTGAAGTTTCTGTTCTATTTCGGCTTTTCAAGACTCAAACTTGGAAATTTTCTTATATTTTTGTCAAAGCTCCACAGGCCTTGGACGAAAATATGAGAAAATTTAATATAAATACAAACATCTTCTATAATAATCAAATCCAACAGGGGTTTGATTATTTTACAAGATGTTTTTATTTCCAAATCGTCAAATGATAATAAACTTGCTCATTATTAGTTAATATGGAACAATAATGTGATTATGATTATAAAGTACATTGACCTTTCCCTAATATTCCTTCGTAGATACCCGAACATTAAATTATGAACCGTTTTTCATTACTAGAGAACGTAAAGGATCACGATAGAAGTCGATTCAGGACAGCTTTATGTCATTTTCTGTTTTTGATATTAAGAAAGTCAATAAATGTAAGTAATTATGTGAGTCAATGACCGTTATTGCACATTTATCTGGTGTCTATCATAGGTCATTACATATCTCAGAACTTGTAGTACAACCACCAGTCACCAGTTATGTGTACATTGTTGCTTTTTATGCAAGTTTATTATCATCAATAGGCCTATGTCCAGCAGTGGACGTCTTTCGGCTGATTTGATAATAATATGATGATTATCATCAATAGACTACAATTCCAGGTTCTACCGTACTGCTGGGAAATCCAAAATTAAAAAAAAAATAACACTACTCGATCTAAGAACCAAACCCGTGCCCTTATATTCTGCAGTAGCGCTTGCAAGCACTAGACAAACGAGGCAATTTCCTTTTCATTAGATATATTGTTCAAGTAAGAAAGATGCCTTACTATTTTCATTCCACTCAATCCCCCATCGAAATGACTGACAATAAAACCAGATTTATTCATCACTCAATTGTAAAGAGTATCGTTAATTTTATTGGTACATTACTTTTTGACTCATCCTCTTTTCACGCTGAGCTAATAAAACTCATCGTTCGTCGGCCGACTGGGCAATAATGTGAACACTAAATAGTGTAATAATATTCGTTTTTATGTTAAGGTGCGAAGAGGCAGAAAGTATGAAAATACTTGTCGTGTTGTTTACCTACTTATAGGTAGATATCCAACTTTTATAAGACCACATTAGAACTACATGGTTCTCAAATGATTTGGCCATTACATGTTTACCATTGTAAGGACTTTGACTTCTGAGTTTGTTTCGGTGTTCCTTTTCTGTACAGTCAGCTAGGAAACACCGAGAACATGTATTTAAAAATTACCAAAAAAGATTGTATTTTGTAAAAAAGTGAAATAATAAAGTTGAATTTTATATAAACAAATAAATGTTTATATAAAACCAAATTCAACTTTATTTAATTTAAAAATACACGAAACTTACAACAAATTAAAATATAGCATCAAAAAATTCGTCCTCAACGCTGTCAGCTCGTAATGTGCCCAAGAGACTGGCGGCATAGCCACGTTGAATGGCAATGCTTAGTCTCTGCCCAAAGTAAAAGCATGTTTTGTAAATATGTTAAAGATTTTATTTTTAACCTACATATTATTTACAAATATCATTAATATAAGAAAAACGTCAGAAAGACCTTGGAGAATGACACAGTCGCAATGCTACAGTGAGAAGTTTTCGAGCGCACTAGATAAACCTGTGTGATCAAATATTTTGTAAAAGATTACTCACGCCTAGGTATAATTTAACGTATCTCAGCCAAATAAACCACTTGGTTATCCATGAATCCGAGAACACATTAAACTGTCCACGTTCAATTTGCCATCAAAATAATCAACAACAGGGAAGACTTATTACGAAATAAATCATCACACAATTTCTGTCAAGCTTTGACCCAAATCTGTCAAATAAACTAAGTTTATCGAATGCTGCTTGTATACGAAGGTGGACTATTTATACGAAGTACTGATTGCGCAATATTTTGTGTGGTTAATATCGATGTACAGTTTTGGTTTTGTTTTGTTTTTAATGTTGGTAGTATTCTCTTATGTTTAGTTGTGTCATAATGATTTATGGGATTTATGATAGGTATGTAAATTGGTGGTGGCCAATGTAATAAAATTGTATGCACCTATTTGAGTTGCCTACAATATTTTCAAGAATCAAGATTTTTGATAGACTGTAATTTTCTCTCTAATACCGTCGTCATGTAGGGGCCATCCTTAAAACCAGGATTAATATTTAGTCCACTGGAACCTGAACTTAATTTAACTCAAGCTTATTATAGGCTTTCATGGTTTTCAAAAACCTGTGACCTTAGAAACGCGATTCTGATTGCTTACCGACACTGCACATTTGTCATCTAGAAATTTTAATGTAATTTTTTTTTAAATTTTAATTTAATTCTTTAATTCTACACTTTCGAAAAAAAAATTAAAATTCACGTAAAACTAAGCTATTGTCATAATAATTGTCCCAAGTTGGAAAAGTAGGTACATATTCATAATGCAGAGTTTGGCGACTTGCCAAGAACATGTTCATTGCGAATATAAAATATGATCTGCATATATTTGTTTTTCTGTTACGAAATCGGCAAGTAGTGGATCCACTTTAGTTTATTATTTATGAAGTTCTAGTGTAAACAGTCGTAAATCATGAAGAGAATATGCGTGCATACTTGGAACGAAGTCTAAGCCACTGACTTGCTAGATAGACCTTTGGATTCGATGACTATGAAAGTACCTTTATTTCTTTTACAATTAAAATTAAAATATTTAGTTTAGTTTCTATGTCCTAGTAATTATTTTGAGTCTGTGAAAAGAAAGTTAAAAGTAGCTTCCTTAGAGCCTTTTTATGGATGAGAAATTATCAAATGCCTGTCGCTCTGGGTGGAACGAGAGTGTCAGACTCTTACTGACTGAAACCCATCCGTGCTCCTCGTAGTGCCCTTTGCTTTCCAGGGCCACGGACTCTTTCGAATAAAATCCGCAACCCTGGCAGGTTCCTTAGCGCCTACATTTACTACAATCAGTTGTGATGGAACTAGCAGTGGAATCCCTACCTTAACTGCTCACCTTGTAAAAATATAAAAGCTTGTAGATATATGCATATTCCTGTTAACTTTATAATGCACCAAAGTAGTTCCTGAATATCGTGTTAATTAGAAAACTTATCTTTAAACGTGCTTCATACTTGGTAACAAGAAAATCTCTCTAGCGCCTGACAGTTTTTAATAGCAAACTGCTGCGCGCATGCAACTTTTATTTTTTAATCAGGCGTCACGTACAAGTTTGGAATCGAAAAGAACAGAGCAACAATGGAGAATAGCTGGTACATGACTTGTTTTCTTTATTTACTAAGCAACTTTATAGGGGAACGTGAATATTTAAAATTGAACAGTATCGCAAACATGCCAAACATTCGATTGTCACAAGGAATTGATTTAATACTGTACGTTTCAAACTGGGTGGATACATACAGCAATGAGCAAAAAGGTTACGAAAAAGTGATGTTTATCTTTAGGGAAATTTTTGGAAGTATAAATCAATATTTTAATACAATCTAAGAGCATGAAAACTGCCAGAATTCATCAAAAATTCAATTTTCCCATAATAGGTTGTATATTTTTTGTCAGCAGCATAGCAACAGCCGCACGGACCAATCTTCAAGGTTAAACAACGCTTGCCGAGGTTGGTCTGTGGATGGGTGACCATATTAACATACCGAGACTCCTCGGAAAGCACGTTAAGCCGTTGGTCCAGGCTATCATTTGTAGACCTTTGACAGTCGTTACGGATTGTCAGAAGCCAATCGTGCCAAGAAGTACCGGTACTTCTTGGCAAGAGTTAATGGGTTGTGGAGGTCTGGTAGGCAGCCGCTCTACGTAAAATACTAATATTTAGCTGAATCCGGTTTGACTGGGAGCCGACCCCATATAGCCGGCCAAGTAGTTGGGAAAAGGCTAGGCAGATGAGGTTGTATATTTTTTATCCCTCTAAAAATACGTGAACAACGGCCTACCGGGATTTCTTCCCGAAAATTCCACAGTCTCTTTATAGAGTGCAGTATAAAACATTACAACATAACAATTCCTGTAAGAATCATAATATACTCTTACTAGAATATTTACTACAACAATTCATACATACATACCTATAAATAGATAGTGCAGTACTTTATGAATCATAACGTAAACAAAGACAATAATGAACACGTGCCATTTTTACAAAAACATCAATTTTGTTTAACAGTTTAATTTGTTTTTATTATTGCGCAATTAGTGTAATAATATAATATTGGCTATTGATTTTATGGCTATTTATTTTAAATTAGAGCAGTTTTGGAATTTAATTACGTTGTTATATTTATTTCAGGATTAATAAAATTGCAGCGTAGATCCTCACTGCTATGTATATACGAACAAGGTCAATGACTTTTGTATTGATTCTGGTATTATAACCTACAATGCTTTTCTGGAATGTTTATCGAATACCACAACACTAAACTTATTATTTGACTTGCTAACGCCAACAGTAGTATTCGTTATATTTCGATGGCTGAAGCACCTATCAGTTAACGTAAGGGACATTTACCCAAAATGCCAAAATGAACCTTACGCGATTACTTCAAGTGGCATTCATCAGAGGATCACCCGGCGGCCACGGTGGAGCATACGGTGGAGGTCTGCCCTGCTTGGGCGGAGCACCGGCGTGTCCTCATCGAGGCGATCGGCGGCGGCGACCTCTAGCGTCCGGCCCTGGTTCAATCCATGGTCCGGAGCGAGGAGGCATGGAAAGCCGTCACCTCCTTCTGCGAAGCAGCAATGCTAGTGAAGGAGGAGGCGGGCCGCGTGAGGGAGAGACAACCCTCACGCCCCAGCCGCTGCAACATAGGGAGACGCACCGGGCGTTGGGAGTCGCTGGGCGATTCCCGGCTACCGTAGGTGCGGGCCTGCGGACGGCGAGCCTTGGATGGCTCGCCGTCCGATCAAAGCCAGGCCCGGGTCGACGGCGCGTTGTGTTCGCCTCAAAGAGATGTCAGCATAGGAGTAGGGGTCCGTTAGGGCCAGAGCCTGCCAATGTTGCGGATTTTGTTCGAAAGAGTTACAGCGGACCTGGAAAGGCACTACGAGGAGCACGGATGGGTTTTAGTCAGTAAGAGTGACACTTTCTCCCGCTCCACCCAGAGCGGCAGGAGTCATTTGATTAATCCCTATCCATAAAAAAAAGTGGCTATCATCAAAAAATATAAAATGTCGCTTACGTTTATTGATACTTCTGGTATCGACTTCATAATACGTAAGGTCTCGCTACAATTATATCAGTCCCTTTTAAAGTGCTCCCAGTAAAAAATGTTCTAACAATGCAATCTTAACACATACGCTATCTTGTCTCTTAACTCTTATTTCTTTTCTCTAGAACACGTTCATCAAAATCTTCAAAAAATAATAAAAAATGACATACCTCATCAGTTTCTCTTTCACTATCCGTATCGCTAATCCCATCATTCCGTGTCATTCCATCAGCAACATCCGTCCCTCCCTTGTCCCTCCAATGCTTCTCACTGGTCACCGAAAAAGTAAAGGTTCTCTCTCTCCTAGGACTTAAAAGAACTCCTGCGGGAGTCCTAGGACTCCCATAACCGAAAATATCCAGGTTTCGAGTCGAGAACAGGTCGTTGGTCCTGTCCGATCTTGGGGCAAAAACATCGTCTTCGAGGTCTGAATCCAGGGTGAGAGTGAGTGGTGGTGATGAAGCGGAACGTCGACACTGCTGGATTTGTACGGGGGCTGTCTGTGGGATGTCTGATTCGGAGTAGGGGCGGTCTGTGGACAAGAAGATAACTTTAGTTGATGTCATGGAAACCTCTGTTATAAAGCATAGAATGAAATAGAATAGAATACAAAATACAGTGCATCATAAAAATATATAAGGAGCTATAACAACAAATAAAGATTTTTGACACAAACAACGAACTTATAACGAAGTTTTGACCTTAAGTTTCAATGTTTTTTTAGAAACTTAGGAAGTGATTTTCAAATTTAACACTCGAAAATTATTGAAGAGGACATCAAGAATAAAACTAGGTCTGTCTAAGTTCATGGTGAGCACAACTATTTAACTGAAGTAGGTCAAGTTATTTTTTTTAAATGGTAGATTCAGATTTGACCCCAATCTCACCTGATGGAAAGCAATTATGTGGATGATGATGAAATACTATGATTAAAACCACTCAATCGATTCACTAAACTCGCGTTTAATTTCTCTTTTTTTGATTTCCAACAACAGGTAACAATTAAATGCAGCCTATCTACGCAAACCAGACTATTAAAGTAAAAATAACATTAAAAGCAATATATCTGGTTGTAAATCAAAATGTTTATTAGCAGTATCGCCTACGTTGCGCACAACATAATGTTCACGTGGGTTGTGATACTGCCTTAGTTTTGGGTGTTTTATTTTTAGCGAGGTACTGGATTTTGAGGTCCGTTTTTTCTTTAGTTTTTTCTGATTATTTTTCTTTTAAGTTTTTCTGTTTATCAATCGCTACAGTGGATCGATGTTATGTCTTGTGACTATTTGTCTCATCGCTTTGTATTTAATCTATATAATCCCGCTTGATCTTGAGCCAAATTGTAAAAGTGTGCTGTTAGTACAATTTTTAACACCCTGACACTAAAATACCAATTAGCAATATCAGTATATATTATAGCGGACTAGGTATTCCTATCAACTCATAAGGTAAATATTTGCAGGTAAATGGAATTCAGTTCTAAAACATTACGTATATTCGTTTCCTTTCTTCTAAAATCGCTGAGCTTTCTGAATCAAATTCAATTCTAGAGCAAAGATGTCACTGCAATGACGACTGGTGTTGCTAGAAAAATTATACGGCATCGTTGAAAGTAACTATTGAGGGAAAATATCCAGCGCAAAACTTGAATTTTTCGATATTCTTTTAAACCCGATTCGAAATCCAAGTAAATCGTAAACCAACACCACAGTCCCAGGCGAAGACAATGACAACTCAAAGTTTACAACTTCTTAAATGTTGGGATGTTGCGAGGCTGTTATTTTCTCCAAAAAACAATTGTGGTCATTCTGTAACATAACGTCTCTTTGTTCGTACGTGTGGTCAAAACAATAGGGTCTGACCACAGAAATGTGCAGTAGCTAATGATTTTGTTGTCCAATAACTTTTTATGTGTGGTGGATACATAAATGTAGAGTTTGAAGTGGAATGGAAGAAAAGTATAGCGTATATGGCCTTGCTCGTGGATAGCGAAGCTAAGAATGGTTATAAAATGTATGCTATGATAAAAAACAAGCCTTTAAGCACATTTGGCAAGGGCTATAGTAGAATTAATCTATTGATTGTAGATGAATACTGTTTAGACAGATCGACAGAGAATTTATGAATGATGGCATTAAAATTCGAAAACCAGCAAAATGTAGGTTTAAAGAATTTTATTCTCTTAAGAACTTAATTATCAGTTCACTTAAAATGAGATACATAGGGCTTACGTCTAAATATTGTTTGTGTGTTTGTTGTTTTTTATTGTTTGTTTGTTGTTGTATTGTGTGTGTTGATGTTGGCGACATTACTGGGACATATATGTTTCTCGAGTTTGCTTTAAATATTATGTAAGATAACGACAACAGCATACAATACCATCAACCCTGTGCAATACAGTCCCAAAAGATATCATTATTAAATTAACTTTTCAAACATGATTCATTCCCAAAGAACAAAGTCGAAAAATAAAAGGAGTTCTTGATCGCTGTACTGGAGTCGATTAGCTTGATTAACAGAGATCAGAAATTATTGGAAACAAAATGCCGCGGGCTGTATCCTGATGCACTTGACTTGAGATTAATAGTTCGAATACTTTTTGATATCTGTTATTTATTACTGGATGTTTTTGTCGTGTTTATATCGGATGAATGGCAGATTCTTTTTTTTGGCTCGTGCAGTTTGTCTGATACATGACTACTGAAAAGTTATGGTAGATATAGTATCAAATGTTTAGCATTGGAAGATTTATTTGTTCTACTACCTTTATAAATCTCAATATCAATAAAGTTATTGATGTATGTGTGTCACTAGCTAACATTCATAAGTACACACTCACGGTCATTGTCTGGATCATAAATGGACTTAATTAAGAGGATTCCAATAAAACTATTTGTTATTTGCACCTCAAGCGGAAATCCATATTTTTTAAATAAGCTGAGAAATCAAAACACTCTGGTTTTTCTTAAAGAAAGCTAGCTGGTTAGACACATAAATATTATAATCATGTAAATGTACATTTTTCAAGTGAACTTTCAAAATATGACAAGTACTTATTTAAAAAAAATGCAAAATCATAATTATATTGCACTCACATCTCACGGGTTGGTTGTAACAAAGACTGTACTTAATCAACATTGCAAAAACCTAGACCCAATCATTAAAAACAGTCGCAACGCAATACAATTCATCACATCAGGTAGCATTCAGACTAGATTTATTTGACCTTATTTTTAAACAAAACAAAGACGCCATGACAGAACAAAGAAAAGCAATTTGTTATCAACAATATCGATGGAGCGAGTACCAGGCAAACAGGAGCGACGAAGAAGTAATATACAAAATATAAGAAACACAAATTAATAAAATCTTGGGTCCGTCCGCGAGCGAAACCCGTTTTCATGACACACGTGCAGCGAGCGACCGGTGGGGGATAGAGATGGGAGTATAGCTGTCTTGCTTTAGTGCAACGGTAAGAATTGTGTGGACCTTGCAACTTGGAAATATTGTTAGTTTACTTCCAGGATTCGAAGTTTTGCCAGTGGTTTTGCTTAGCTCGAGTTAAACTTTAGCGACGTTGATAAGCATGCATTATGAATGCACATCCTAGAATCGCAATTCTCGTTTATGTAAATCAACTGTCTCCTTCCCAAATTCCCAATTCAAAAAAAACACACATATTTATTGCAAATAAATTAAATATCTTTCACCAATATACTAACATAAAATGCTCAAAAAATCATGGCTGCTACTAAAGCAGTCTTATCATCGTCAATTTAAACAGCCATTTCATCGTACTGCATGCTGTTAGGTTTCTTTGTAAATTACATAGTGTGACATCGTTATCTATATAGGTTTTCTCTGGAATATTTTGTTTTGCAAACTGCTACTAAAAATAAAGTGTCATTCATCCATACCATTCCAACACAATGCATCGGTAGGCGAGTCTGTTCGTTTTTTTTGTCTTATCCACGCTAGATGCGTAACACAGGTGTCCCTGGCTTACGCCTATTTACAATATCACAGCTATCTGTATTATTATTACCTGGTATCCTGGCCATATGCTGGGGTGGAATGGATTTGGACGGGACAGGTACACGGCACGTTGACTCAGTCTAAAGTTTTTCAGATTGAAAGATCAAGATAGACAATCTGCACGATTTGGAACTTAGGTATTCCTTAGATTAAAAAAGTAAAAGGTGTAATTGATCCACAGGATGTGATGGTGACTTCTTCAAATAAGTATCTTTAATTCACGGTTTGAGATAATTCTTTTAATGTATACGTAAAATTCAATGTTGTTCACATTTCAACATAACAGTTTCTTCAACTCATAGAAAAAGGAAGTAAGACTAGTCTGGAAGATTGCTCCAGAGATTCCTTCAGACCATAAATCAAAGTAACATCCAAACCCAATCCACCAAGACAATCAGCAACAACAAGAAACCGGTCACCCATCAATTTACAAACCGCGTTGACAATTGCTTAACCTCTTCTTCTGACACCCACATTTAATGTTTTACTCAAAGACAATAATTATTTGTCTACAAACTAGTAATACTTGTTTTAAGAACGACTTAAGCTGTGGTTTCACTGCGACGACTTTGACGGCCGATAGTGTATCGATACTTGATTTATGTCTGTCGTAAAACTGACCGTTTTATTGGCTTTTGCGTTTGATGCTACTTCTATGTTTACTTTTGAACAAAGTATTATAGTCGTTTTGAATGTTTTATTCTCCCGCAAGTTAGTGTGAAGTTTGCTGTGGTGTAGGATCGGTGGGAATCAATGCGGAAGTTTGAATCTATCTGGTTTGACCCATGTTTTTCTTAAAGTCAGGAAATAATTAATGGCCTCAGGGGTCCAGCAGGGGTGTAAAATAAATAGCTTTTTATTTAACTATCCTTACATCAAAATGGACAATAAAATAGTATTCTTTGCAAATGTACAAATAAAAATAATGCCACAATTTACGAAGACATGAAAGTGGATTTCGCAAAGACACTACAGAAAGTACAAAGTACGGTCACTAAATAGGAGATAATCTTAAGAAACCATAATGAAACAAATAATTTGGTACGCTACCGGCAGTGCAATTCTGTTTACGTGCAAGTGAAGTGAGCCGTCAATCCATGCAGACAACAGTTCACTTCATGCTTACTCTTTATGTGTACACGGTCAGGTGACGTTATAATAGACAAGATCTAACATTGTCAATTCTTTAAAAAAATCCCTACAACGTTTTCCAACGGAACCTGTCATACAATTAACCATTTAGTCGTCTTAATGAAATCCCCCTCGCTGGCGACCGAAGACTTGCACAAACCCGACATTAAACGTTTCCAACGAACGCTGTTCCTCGTAGCTGTCATTAGTATGAATTACATACGAATTAGCGAATTTATGTACCGCAAGAGTGAACGAGTGATGAAATTAGAACCGTTTGGCTGTACGTGCTGAGGTTTGACTTTTTTTCGTAATGGAGGCTGTAGTTCTTGCTGCCTTAATTATGTCAAGGGTTGCTTCTATTTTATCTTAAGGACGCATTTACAAATGTGTAGTCAAATCATTACTTTTTTACATAATAGTATGTTTATTAAATAAAATGCTTTGTATTCTTAAAATGTTTTTCCCAAGAATTGTTGATAGATGTGCATGGTACGATTCTGAACTATAAATATAATTTGAGATAGGTACAGTTTCTCAATAAATGTACCTAAAAAAAATTCACTGCGGTACATGCAAAGCATTTTATTTAATAAACATACTTTTGTGTAAAAAAGTAATGATTTGACTACCCATTTGTAAACGCGTCCTTAATAAAAACAAATAACGATTGATCCTTTCTGACATTATTATGTGATCGCTCTATTTGCTCATTTTAGTGACTGTGTTTTAGTATGCTGGTATAATTTTATTTTGCTCAGTAACAGTTCACATTGATATTTATAAGGAAGTCACACAGTTATTCAGTCTTTATGCTAGTGTAAGATGAGTTCTAGGTTGCATAAGTATGTCATGTAGATGAAAAGAAATAGTTCCAAATTTGTGCTACACCTATCATAGAAAAATGTACACCTGTGAAAACTTTGGTGGTTGGAAAAATACGGTTGTACAATTTTAACAAATGAAGGAACACTGACCACTATTAAGTTTCGACTTAAAACTGGTACTTGACACACAACATCCAACGATTACTCACTCTAACGAACTTCAAACAGATATTCCCACAAAATCTTGTTTCAATTCCACACATCACTGACCAATGACCAAAACATTCGTGATTCTAAATCTATTTTGTCTCAGACCCATAATGTTTTGTCCCAAAACCGTCTGTTCCACAACGATTTGTCCCAAAGCCGTTTGTCTCACAATAGTTTAAAGGATTATATCAAAAGGACATGGTGACTTGACACAAATGACCATCGCCAGTTCAGTGATTAATCGTTTGTTGATTTCAAATTTCGAATCACGTTTCGGACTTGGGGTTCAATACGTGATTGAAACGTTTATTTTTTTGGGAGGTGAGAAAAAGTGTGGAGCTAATAAGTAAAGGGATTGGGAAAAAACCGTATGTTGTTGATGGAGATGTATTTAGTAACGTACATTTGTTTGGTCGAACAGAAACTGATCGATTTTGTCCTGATTTAAATGTTTAAGAAAAAAACTAACATCAAGAGGACTGAAATGAACACATCGAGCCAATGAAATAAAGTTTTGCAAGATATTTATCACTCAGTCAAATAAAAAATAGACCATGTTTTCTATTACTAAATAATAGCAGCTTTTTTCCAAAAATCACAGTTGACTTTTGACCCAAATGACGTCAAAACACAACTTATTTTTATGTCAAAACACAGAAGTGCAGTAGCTCCAGTCCCCTTAATAACACTTCACTTCCAAACTCTTCAAACGATCCTAAAAGACGCAGAAATCCCTAAGGCAAAAGCAATCATCCATAAAATGTATAAAGCTAACCGCAGACAGAAGTTGGTAAGACTGGTCAACTGCGTGCACCTATTCGGATCACTGTGATTACAGGAACGGGTTCTTCTAACAGTATATCGGAGCATAGGATTAAGTACTTAACAATAATTATTACGTTTAATGAATAATTTCTAGAAGGGAGGCTATTGCAAGTAATGGTGACTTGAGAAATGGCTTCTGAGATTATTTGATGCAAAAAGTTGGATGTGTTTTGGTTTGTACCACATTTTTAATTTCAGTTAGTATATTGTTAGATGTTTTCTATTTGTTCCCATCTATATTTATGATTGTCTGGCCATTGTTAAGCATCTTTCTCTTATGTTGTTGCATTTAAAACTTGAATGATGCTACTGCATGATTTGGTGGCAATTTATTACTTGGCCTTATCTTACTGGCATTGTGGTCTAAACCCTGCCCAGACTTTCTGAGTTATGAGAAAAGAGGAAGAATTGTAATGACTGTATTTTACTTAAGTACCTGCAGATGACTGATATTTTTGACCTCAGTACATAGACTTACAGACTGAACAGTTAACTACTGTATTGTTTCCTCTAAGATAGTAATGTTCCTCCCATTAACCCAATAAAACATTTTACCGTAGCTGTCTGAAGTTTTAGTAAGACACACTCTCCAGCAATTTTATATCCACCATTTAAAACTCCCTGTGGCTACCGTTAACTGTACCCACTTCAAACAGAAGCGGCCTTGTATACCTCCAAAGACAGATTACCCTGAATAACATACCTTATGATATAATACCAGTACACGCTTCAGACCATTTCCTCTAAATTAAACGTAATTAAATAATTGATTTACAGCAACACAAATAATTTTCTAAATGGCTCCAAATAAGAAATAAAGCTGTATAGTAAACGGTTAGACAATTACCTATTATTAAAGTTAATTGTTGATCCCATTTGCTGTGATACTTCAAATGATACAGAACACATTATTAAACCCTATCCGACCATCACTTTGACCATAACATTCAACATTAATATTTTACTTAATGACTACCAAAGACGTAATTTCTACTATCGAATGTATTTCGGTGTTACTATTTTTATTTGTGTCTATCAATTTTGGGAGTGCTCTCAAAATTTTGAAATCAATTATTTTAATAGGAATAGTTCTTTTGTTTAACATTGAAATATGTAATTTGAATTTTTGATTTAGGTTTGACGATTAATAAACTATTTCAATTTTAACATACCACTTATGACTCTCTAAAATAGCATTTAAGGTAATAAACTACAAAAACAATTGACCTTTCCAATTCAAAACATAAAAAAAACTATGACTGTGATCAATCTGAAAATCCAATAAGACTAAGGAACATACATACATTGCTTCAAAAATCACTCAATACCTTGAAAAATTGGCAGCCCTCCAAAACGAAAACCAATAACATCCTAATTCGTAAAACCCTTTGCTAAAGAGAGAAAAAACAACATTACACGAGCTGTATAACAAAATGATGCGCATTTGAGAACGCACTCGCGTCCAGACGAAGCATTGTATGCAGATGCAAGTCAAGCCTCAAACTTATTAATTATCATGGGTAAGCACAGCACTGAATAGTAATTAGTTTTCTACGATCTGTCATAGTAGACGAGCGACTGTTTCGTGACAATTTATTTTAATGGAATTGTAAGTTATTGGGTCTGGTTTATTTATTAGGTCAGGCATGTTTTGAAAAAGATGTTGATGCAGTAGAACCTTTTTGAAGTGAAAGTTTTTGCTCTGGGCTATTTTAATGTCTTTAAGGACCAAACGAACGAAGATAAAATTAATTATGATCATTAAACAAGTTTGGCGAATAGTCGGGTTATATCAGTAATATTGGTACTTCTGTGGATATCTTCATTTCTGATTAGACCACACAAGAAAACTTCGAGCATCCCTTTTTATTGCCATGTCCAGCATTGGACGTCTTTCGTCTGAAATTATGATAATTCGTAATAGATTTACATTATAATTTTACATCCTGTATTATTATTTATATTCCAAGTTTGAAAAGTAATTGGACACTAGTCAAGCTGTAAATTTACTTGCACAAGTACTAGCCTTGTCTGTGTATAAAGCATCCTAGTGACAAGCAAGCAAGAAGTGCCCACTTAGTTTTAACGGGCAAACTAGAGGTAGCCTTACTTACTGCGTTTCCTCCTACACGCTTCCTTATTTCAAGTGTCTAAACAATATATCTCTCAAAAACCGTAAACCTGTATGTCCAACTAAAAATATTACTCACTCATTACTCCCTCGTTCGCGTAACACTTACTCACTTCAACAATTCCTTTCTTATTTCCAAACAGACAGAAGATTAATGATTTTAAATTTAAAGCCAGTTCACGGTTGCCGATAAAAAATCGCTGGTCTGTGTTCACATTTTACTTGAACGAGTAAAAACGTTTGGCTACCGTACTACGCAGCCTTTCATATGTAAATTAGTTCAGCTATTGTTGCCCTGATGTATGCCAAAGATGAAACTTAAAGCATTGTTTGACTTGTACTTATTGTTGGTAGTTTTCTCTGGTTTATGTGGAGTTGTGAAGGTGTGTCTATTATTGTGGGTAGACTAGTTGGAGCTTATTTTTTGTCTCAGTTTTAGTCTTTTTTTTCTGTTCTTACTCCAGCGATGGATAATATCTAAGACTGAACTATTGGACCCAGACAATGTGTGTGTATTCCAGAACTGTAACCTTTTTTGTTCAATAATTGAGAACTAGGATAAAATAAAATACAGAGAATTTTCGATTTTGGAATAATCAACCTGTCTATGGTCTGTTTATTGCTAAAATTGATGAATATTTTGATTAGCCTCCTAACGTGTATAAAGGTACAAAAATCTTCCATGTTATAGTTGTTTTATCTCACGAGTGCGGGCGAGCCATAGTTGTGTAGGTAAATGTACGTGCACATTGTCTTAGTGTGCGGAAGCTTGAGAGCGACTGACACAAGCTCACGCACACTAAGACAATGTGCACGTACATTTACCTACACAACTATGGCTCGCCCGCACTCGTGAGATAAAACAACTATACCTCTCAGACCAATAAAAAAGTATATACCTTTGACTTTTTTTAAAGATGATCATTCGTTTTAAATTCCAAGGTCTAATATTTTGTTTGATTCCTGTCTGCCCATATGTTGGGATCGCTTTCATATGCAATATTTGATGAAGGGGTTAGTAATCGTCTGCCACCTGACATCAAATACTGTGGGAATTATCAGCCGCTTCTGTTTAGTTACCCTTTTCTGTTATGGAATTTACTATAAGTAGTTCTGGCTTTCTGAGAGCTTTTAATTAGAATTTGTAATGCTCACAACAATAATCTACTGATGGATGTTTATTAATAAGGGCTCAATAGCTGTATATTTTGATGTATCCTGTCATACGGATTGTCCATCTCCTAAATTAAGACATAATTATAATCATCTGCCTAGTCTTTTCCCAACTTTATTGGCGTCGGCGTCGTCCCAGTCAAACCGGATTCAGCTGAATGCCAGTAATTTACGTGGAACGGCTGCCTAACAGGCCTCCACAATCCATGATCTGTGTAACATAAGACTTCTTGGCAAGACTGGAGTCAGATTTCTGGCTTTTGACAATCCGTAACGACTGTGACAGCTATCTAAAAATGACAGCTGGGACCAACGGCTTAACGTGCTTTCCGAGGCACGGAGTAGTCTCGGTATATTTGGATGGTCACCCATTCAGAGATCGACCTTGGCAAGCGTGGCTTCCGTGTGGCTCTTATAATTTATCCATGAGTTTTTTAGACATAACAATAATAATTATGAAAAATTTATTCCCGGTTAAATTTCATTCAGAATAAATTCCGGATTTTGTGCAGGCAAAGCTTCTTGCAAAGAAAAAAAGAAAGCTAGTTTAGAATAAAAAATTGAGTGTGACACAAATAATGTTAATACAACACGATTCGCATTATTGGTCCTTACATCCACATTCGCGATTTAAAAGACAAAATCCAATAACCTTAAACATTGAATAAACCCCTATTTCAAAAGGAGCTCACCGCAACCTGCCAAAAAATTGGCCCGTATGAATAATATCAATTCAGGTAGCTGCGGTTACAGCCAATACAACATTACCTTGCGCAGGAAATCATCGCAAATGTCAATCACGCCCGTATTCCAAGAGATTACGGATTGCCTTCATTTTTGAGAATATTTTTAGTCCAGACTTTAAAGTTTATACTTTTTTGAACCCGTATTCGAAATTCAATACAGGGAGCTGCGGTTTTAAAATTTTGTTGTGCACTAAATCTTTGGATACCTTTTGGCAAGTCTTTATCGATTTTGTGGTTTGTGAAACAAATTACCCAATTTATTTTTTATTTCATCATCCTTGCTTTTGTTCAGTTTATTTCATTTCAGTTGGTAAGTTTTCATAAAAGGTAGGCTAAGTGAGTATTGAGTACCTAATATCATGACCAAACAAAGTGAGGAAAATGGTTTTTGATCCTTAAAACCTACAACAGACTGGCCTGTAAAACCCCAAGGTTTAGATAGATGCATATGCATACCTACATAATACGTAGGCACTTAGTTGGTGTGCCATATTTTAGCATACAAATATACATTACACCAGTATTACTTATGTTGAATCACACGTTATAGGGGACGAACCTATTGCCACCAAGTGGGTACAAGTTCAGAATATCGGGCTGCCGCTGAAAAATTCCAGACAGTAATCCCAAAAAAACTAGCCACCACTAGCTCTCTTATTGCCTATTTATATGCAATCATCTGCCCAGCCTTTTCCCAACTGTATTAGGGTCGGATCCCAGTCAAACCGGATTCAGCTGAATACCAGAATTTTATGCGGAGCATCTGCCCACCAGACCTCCACAACCCATTAATTGGGGAACACGGTACTTCTTGGCAAGACTGATATCAGATTTTCTGGCTTCTGACAATCCGTAACGACTGCCAAAGATCTCCAAATGACAGCCGGGACTAATGGCTTAACGTGCATTCCGAGGCACGGAGGAGTCTCGGTATGTTAAGATGGTCACCCATTCACAAACTGCGCTACTTAACCTTGAAGCGGCCTGTGTGGCTATTATAATTTAGCCACGGGCTCCTCCGAGCCTATTTATATACAATGTTCTCAAATGTTGTTGTGTGTTTCAATGTGTTAGTCACTGCCTTTAACTAGACGACGGAGAAGATTATATCCTCAAGATCTTTAATTCTTAACCCTCTTTTTCTGTGTTCAAATCTTTTGCAGAGCGTATCGATGCGGTTTCATTTTACGAGTGTTATAAACTCTAAAAGGGAGAGTCTATGTCGTGATTTGTGACGACGCAGATCGCGTAGGCGTTGCGCTGGCTACCGTGCTGAGGCGTAGTGTTGTGACTGCGAAATATCGATAGATAGGGCAAAGGTGACAATGGTAGGATATTGTGGGGCTCTATTTGCAATAGTGCAGATGTTTTTGTAATCTGATACAAGCGGTTTGATTGAGATAAAGGCTTTGTTTATAAGTTAGTATTTTAAAAGAAGTTGTGTGTGTTACTATTGTTTAATTGAAGTTCTTAAAACGTAACAGACAGATGGGGAGTTTGTTGCGCTACTTCTTCTTCCCAGCTAAAACACTAGGAAGTGGTGACAGGTGGGCGTTTTGGGGGACTGTCTTTATGTAAAATTTGACGTTCAAAAAGTGCTGGTTCTCAGCCTAATTTGAATAAATGACTTTTGATTTTGATTTTGAATGAGATGTTTTTGCTTTTAAATCCCTTAGTCTTCTTAAATGTTCTTGTTTTAAAATAACTAGCAAAAATGATTATGTATATTTATTTTCCGCGTCTTTGATCACTTTAAACTAGCCCATAACCGTCTCCGGAGTCTCATCTATCTGTATACTAAATTTCATAAAAAATTTTTGGGACATTTAGGCGTGAAATAGTTACAAACAAACGCACTAATTAATATTGGCTATGGTAGGAGTTACTGCCAGGGTTGCGGAATATGTTCGAAAGAGTTACCGTGGCCCTGGGAAGAAAGGCACTAGGAGGACTAAGGGTGGGTTTTAGTCAGTAAGAGTCTGACACTCCCTGCCGCTCCACCCAGAGCGGGAGGGGTCATTTGATGATTTCCCATCCTATAAAAAAAAAAAAAAAAAAAAAAGGGTAGGACTTAATCTGAAACGAAAAATTTCTAATAGCAGGTACTTACTTCTCTTACTCTTGAAAAACAGGCAACTTTTCACTGGCTACAATAAAATGATACAAAAGCTTTTAAGTAGATAATATCCTGCTTGTTTTTGACAGCAGTCCTAAAGTTTCAGACAGGTCCTTCCACTTTCACGTGAACACCTGTTTCGTTATTAATCATTAAGCGTCTTCATTATCGATAAATTAACGGTGTCCTCGTTTTATGGACGTCGTCGTTTCGTACGGGTTATGGACAATTACATGATTGTAAGTATGAGTATGTTTTGACTGTAGTGAACTTTGGCAGGAAGTTGTAAGTTTTTGCTCGTCTATCGATGATGACGATAGTAAATAATATATGATGTATCATGAACAATGAGGATTAGTAAATCCTCTTATTTTAAGCCGCTGGGGAAAAAAAAAAATTAAACTATGTACCTAAAAAAAAATCCGTTTACTGATAAGTGACTGACAGACAACGCACAGCCGAAACTACTGGTTGTAGAAAGCTAAAATCTGACATGTAGGTTCCTTGGGAAGTTTAGGGCACTTAGAGAGGATTTCTCGAAATATCTACGGGAATGAAAAAAATAGGTATGTGTGCGTAAGAAGTCGGGGGCAAAAGCTAGTTATAAAATAATGGAAAGTGATTTGATTTGTCTTACTACACGCGTAAATTGCTGAACCGATTTTGATTAGTTTTGATTCAGAGATGGAGAAGGTATAGGCTATTTTTTGCGAATCTGTCTGCATCGATCCTTTAATAATACGAGCAAAGTCGCGGGCTAAAGCTAGTAATTTTATAATACCATATACCGCAAACTTTAGTGGAATTTTATTAGCTTTTAGAAGCAAGGTTTTGTTTGCGGTGCACCTGTTAAAATTCAATAATACTGCTCAAAACCACAAATCGAACAGAATAACAAATTATGATAAGCCATATTGATAGATCAAACCAATTTATAAACATAAAGTTTTAGAGCTCAATTAATTTACACCTAATAAATAATTCAAGCACACTTAATAAAACAAGAAACTAGATCGCGCTGAGCTCAATAATTAAATGATAAGACATCATAATTTGCTAAAGAAAAAGAAGAAAAAAAAACATTCAACAGATCAGACAGACGTCATCGTCTCAAAGAAAGAAAGAAATAAAAACAAAAATGCATCGATATCGGCACAGCACATCTCTAAAGGCCAGTGACCCAAAAAAGGTACGGAGTGAAAAAAAAGATTATATTTTATTTTCAAGATACAAGTACTATCAAGGCATAAATTAAAGGTTTTATTATTTTCTCTTTTTCTTGCACCACGTGTATCGATGTAAGCACGGAGGCTTGGCGACTTGTATGGTCAGCAGAATAACTTGTTTTTGTTTTTTTTATTTTAGTAGGACAAGGTAAGGCTTTGTGCAGGTTTTCACTGTTTTAAGGTGCACGTAAAGTGTAATGATGACTTGTTCACTGAAAGTGTTTCGCAATTGGGTTAAAATAATTTTATGTTCTTTTTTGTTTCTGACAATCAATCATATGATAGTACAGTTATTTTTATGTTGCTGTTGTTTTGGTCATAAAGTCAAACTAACAAAATGATACGGTCGCGAATTATTCTCGTAGGTCTCCGAGATATTTGAGATTATCCTATACTCAGTGTTTTAATTAGATATCGGGTTCAGAACAACACAGTTTCCACTTTACATTTTAAATATCAAAAACCCACACACTTCCAGCTTCGAAACGGCCAAACTACTAACAAACACTGCAATAATTACTAACAAATCAACTAACTAACAAACTGCTATCCCTACACAACAATATCACGATTATTACCGTTGAGTTACGTATAAACTGGCCCACTACCGGCCACTACTGGCCTTACGCACTGCGCATGTGCGCGTTTAAACTTTGAACACAAGCCAGTGTGTGTGACAAGAAACTTGTTGTTCGCTGCGCAAGAGCATGCGTACGTTGTTTTTAATTTTCTATTAGATTTATTTGATGTCAGAGATTTTATGGGTGCCTGTTAATATTGGTAGGTTTTGGTTGGAGCTGATAGGGATAAATTCATTTTCTACTTATTTTTTTGTTTTGGGTGTGTAAGGTAGTGTGGTAGATTCAATTACACGATGGTAATAAATTATTTTGTGAAAAAAACACGTTTTCTTAACCCGTAGAATGACTTTGAATCGATATCTGAAGAAATAGAAATGTTTCACTGCTAAGCTCTTTTATAAATGATATTTTTTCCTAATAATCAGCAAAACTTGGAGGGTTTTCTTTTATTTTAAATCAGGTTCTTCTCGAATATGTAGATCGGATTTTTTTCGGTCTATGAAACTAACGCTCTTCATCTGCATATTACTATTACTACATAATATAGGCTTTAAGGTAAAAAAATCTATTACGTTACGGACCACTAAAACAATAACCACAGCATAAAAAAAGAAACGACACAAAAACAAACAAACATATCTAAATATACCACTGCACACAATTTTACTGCGACATGTACCGTTAGCAAAAACAAAAGACATACGACACAAACTTAAGGAAAAGCTGTCTTTTTTTTCTGCTATGATATTTTAAGCTTTATTTCCTCAAAAATAAGTATCGCATCACAGTTTTTTGTTGAAAAAATATAATGGTTTTTAAAGTAGGTATAATCTTAAAACGAGAGTGTGGCAATACAAAAATAATTTAATGACAGCGATATAGTCTTGAGATCGTTGTGATTATGATATGTTGGTCGCCGTTGCATGAGTTCTAACTCGCATATGATTGCTTTTAAGTGGGACATTAGTGTTTTGAATTATACGTTCATTTCTACCCGTCTGCGGAAAATGAAGGGTGAAGAGTTTGACAGTCTTTGCATGCGAGTATCTGAAAATGGATGTTCGGCAGTAGCTCAAAAATGACTGAGCAGATTTTGATAGATGATGTTTTGATTTTATTTTCTTCTTAGACTTTGACGCTTCCTTAAAAATGAATTAGTAGAGCACACATGTACAGTTTTATTTGCTTGCTTAAACGTTAAACCTGCATGTCATTTGTTTTGTAGGTCAAATTGCAGCTGCATCACAAAAGGCCTGTAGCTAGCCATAACATAATAGGTGGAGTTCATAACTAAGCTTATAACTGAATACAAACGCACAATCATTGTAATTGTCATGATATTAAAGACTTATCTTCTTTGAGAAGAGTTTTTTTGTGATATGTATTTAAATCAAAACATAGCGGTACAGATGAATAAGAAAAAAAAATACAATACACAAACGACTTAAAAAGAAAAAAAAATACTTAAAAAAGATGTAAGTACACTAAAACTACGTACGTAAAAATTCAACTCTTCTATTAAAACCTACATGAAGCCAATAAGCCTATTAACACCAGACCAGTATTTAATAACAAATGTTCATAAAATAATGTAACTACAAAAAGAAAAGCCCAGTAAACTAATCTTGAATAATACGATTTTACGCACAAGTGTTATTAGGGTGACATTATTATATTCTATCCCCAAATAATAGTCGATAATACTGTGTTGATTATTTTACACCGCAGTGCACAGGCCATTTGTAAGCTTACTGTTTATTTATTAATGAGAAGTAAAATAAATTGAAGTCACGGACGTGTAATATGAGTATAAAATTATTGTATTTTAATTTTTAGACTGACTTTGAGTACTTCTTACCTTTTCAGAGGTTAAAGAGATTATTTTAACCTATATAGGTTTGTGTTTAAAAAAAAATATCAAAATGAAAATTTCGTTTACCTGTCCTAAAATAATTGAAGTTAGGAGACAAAACAGTAATAAACTGCACCTTAAATCCATCTAAAAACAGCATCAACAAAAACAAAATCAAAAAAACTGCGCAGACGCATCATAACACTCGTAACCTACGAAAACCAAAAATAACAACTAACCTAATAACTTTAATTGGTAAGTTAGTCTAAAATATAGCTAAAAGCAACGAAATAAGCCAAAAAGGTTGTACAAGAGCAACAAAATGAAATAAAAAAAAGATCCGTCACGAACATAGGCGAGGGAGAGCAAAAAGAAAAAAAAACACAACATAAGTTCAACGTTTATTTTGGTTGCGTCCTTTTCGCACGCTTACAGTTACGATATCTCCCTCTCTTTCTATCGGGCCGAGCGTTGGACACCTGTGCTTTAGTTTCCCCTGAGTACCAACGACCTCTGAGGGACAGCGAGACGAAACGTCATATGTAGACGGGTTGAGGTATAGAATATTGCGTCTTAACTTTTTTACTGACGGTACATTATAAATGCATGTTGTCATAATTACAGATGCGTCGTATTTCGAAGCAAAGCAATCATTGTCGTATACCGATTTGATTCGAAGCAAGATGGAGTATTTTTTTTAGTTTAATACGTTAAACTAATGTATCGTCATAATAATGAAAGTGGCACACCTGTTTACTAATCCTATTGTTAGAAGCTCAAAGGAAGTAAATTACGGAGTTTCTGGTGCAAAATCGTAGTTTTTTTTTTGGTGATTTTTGTAAAGGAAAAATAGGGCGTGATGGTTTTTTTTGCGCTGTTTAGAAAAAAAATGGGTTTTGTACGTCCGTTGTTGTTTGTGCGTTGAAGGGTAAACTTTTGTCAAATTAAGGGCGAATATTTTTTGTTAAATGTTAAAAGAAGGTATAAGGTACCTACTTCTCTATATAAGCTCAATAATACTGCCGATAGCATGACTTCAAAACATATAGCTAAGCTCTTATCCTATAACGGTGCTTGGATTTATGAACTGCGATTTTAAACTAAAAGATGATGCACTGGAAAGGGCTGATAAAAATAATGAAAGAAAGCGGATCACAAACAACTTTAAATATCATTCCTTATTTCAATATATAAAGTACAAATACAGATGGTAAATATTAATAACAAGAATCCCTGTCACCCGATAGGGTGACAGGGATTCTTGTTATTCCCTCCTTGTTTCCATTCTCTCCTGCTTGTTTTAAATTTTGCAGTGGCTGATAAGCCACTGCAAAATTTAAAACAAGCAGGAGAGAGGAATCATTTTACTAAATATTTGAAATATTTATATCTGTTATTTAAAAGTATTAGTGATCCTACAAGGAACTCACTTGCAGGGAAGGTAATAAGGTTGACACACAAGAGGGCTAGTGATCTGCCCTGAAGAATTCCAACCCAAATAGTAAGTTCAGTAGGCAGAAAAAAAAAAACTTAACAGACTCCTAATCTGGATTAAAAATGGCCAAACTCCTAGGGAACTCAAATCTAAGGCTCGCTAGAAGTTTCAACAGTCTACAACCAGCTAATATCTACATATACACTGCACAAGCTCACGACCGTTCAGTTGATATGGCGAGTTCCGGTTTTACGCGAGACGAATGGCGTTTGACCTCCATAGCCCTTGCCCTTGGCCAGCTAGGTTTTAGCCGTTTAGTATTTTATACAGGTACCTTGGGTTTTATAAGTTTTCTAAATACAGTACCCCGATCAAATAAAAAAACCGGCCAAGTGCGAGTCGGACTTGCGCACGAAGGGTTCCGTACCATTATCTATAAAAAAAAAACGGTAAAAAATCACGATTGTTGTATGGGAGTCCCACTTAAATATTGATTTTATTTTGTTTTTAGTATTTGTTGTTATAGCGGCATCATCTGTGAAAATTACAACTGACGGTCAGATAGACAGACGGACAGACAGACACACGGACAGACAGACAGACGAACAGACAGACAGATGGACAGACAGACGGACAGACAGATTGACAGACAGACGGACAGACAGACGGACAGACAGACAGACGGACAGAGGAGTCTATGGCTATCAGAGAAGTATATGGCATTAAAATTTTGACCCAAGCATCGAAAAAATGGAAGATCTACAGTCACTTGCTGTAGATCTTCCATTTTTTTCGATGCTAAAATGTATCCACAGTGGAAACATTTGTATAGCAACACGGTGTCAATTGAGATGAGCTTCTCGACTGGCAAAGAACTCATTCCATAGGGCGGATGTGAAAAGCGACTTAGAAATGCTAAATGTAATGTGCAAATGCAAACTGAAAAACTAATAGAAGGTCTGCCCGTCTGAAAATGTGTCCAATACCTACGTGAGGGAAAATAAACTTCTTTTAAATTTTGTAACTTCCCATCCAAGAGCCAAGACCCCCTTCATTTTCCCCCTTCATAGTTTAACCCTCAAGAGGAGCTCGTGGCTAATTTATAACAGCCGCGCGGACCAATCTTCAAGGTTAAGCAACGCTTGCAGAGGTGAGTCTGTGGATGGGTGACCATATTAACATACCGAGACCGGCCTCGGAAAGCACGTTAAGCCGTTGGTCTCGGCTGTCATTTGTAGATCTATGGCAGTCGTTACGGATTGTCAGAAGCCAGAAAATCTGACACCAGTCTTACCAAGGAGTACCGTGTTACCCAGTTAATGGGTCGTGGAGGTCTGGTAGGCAGCCGCTCTACGTAAAATACTGGTATCCAGCTGAATCCGGTTTGACTGGGAGCCGACCCCAATATAGTTGAGAAAAGGCTAGGCATATGATGATAGTTCAACCCTCAAGCTACTTAACACAAGACTTGTCTATTCTGTAACGTTAAACTACTGACTGACTTGTCATTCCAGCTTGAAACTATGGATTTATAGCGGCATTAATGCCGCCACAAAAAACCAAAGTAGCAAAATCAATATCGCAATAAAAAGAACCGCAACGCCATCTATCCTGCCAACTGCGAACTATCTGAACGAAATCCTGCATCGCGAGAGTTTTCCGTGCGATTTGAACATGTACAATTGTACAACAACCCGAATATCAATTATCGGACAGTTGCTCACCGAACACAACAACCGTCTGGTCGGAGGATCCTCCTTTTTTAATGAAAATTTGCGGGACTTTACTCTCTGTACCGCTACTTCTAAAGATTTATAGCGCACTCCACCTTAATTTTCATGGTGAGCTGAGTATTTTTGCCCATGAGATTTTTAATACAGGAATATTGAAATATAAGATAAATAACTTTAAAAGTCAAACAAGCACAATTACGTGACTAAATCAAACAAGTCATTGTTTGTTTGTTCTCTGCTGAGAATAGAACCAGCGAGCTGTCACTATAGCATGACGGATTTAGACCCGGCGCCTGGCGGGATTGGCATGAACCTTACACAGATTTTGGATTCTATTTTGAATGATAAATATATTATGATTGAATATTGAGTTCTACGTTCGGAAGTTAGGTAGGTAGTGTCCGTATTTAAAGAAATGCTCGCAATTTAGTTATAGTTTAGTTTCGCTTCCTTTTGACAACTTTTTGACATTGATTGTCGTTAAGATGATGCTTTGAATGTTAACGTTCCTCAATTTTAGAATTGGCTTTCTGGCCCTCTAAACCAGAAAATCATTTATTTACAGCATGGTAAAGTCTAATATAGAACGTAAATTGTTTTCAGTGTCACATAAAATAGAACCAGTAAAAGTCACTTTTTGTAACGTAACTGACATGGAACAACAATTGATTTTATCACCTATTCTTACTCTAAAACTCGAAACTCAATTTCTTTGCGTCCAACGTTTATTTTTGCATAACATAAATCTTTGTATTTTCAAACAATAATTTTGTCACCGGGACGTTTACGGCTTGGTTTGACAGTGATGAGCTATCAATTTATTTAATGACACTGAGTGAACCTGTCACTACTCGGGTGATAAATCTGAAGCGGTCTTGTTATACCTTTGTAAGCGAAAAGTATAATTAGTGTTCGTTGTTACATTTTATGACTGTATTATTTATGTTTGCAGGTAGGGATTCAGTTTTATTATAATTAGAAAAAATAAATAAACAGACAAATGTTTAAGTGTCATAGACAAGACGTACATGTACCAAAAGGTTAAGCTTATTAGTTAGCTAAAATAATAGTATTATTAGATGCTTCAATGATGTTACCAAAGACAACAGTTTTTAAAAGCAATTTCTAATTATTTTCACGATTAGTACAAAGTGTAATGATTTTTATAGCATACATTTAATATATTACATAGAAGCAATAAGCTTTCGATTTATGTTAAACAAGTTGTGAGCCAAAAAAAAATCCCAGACTTCCTAGTCAAAATTTCATCCACTAAATATTTTTTTGTTATTATAATTATACGGAATGATTTCCCGAAAACGCTAGTCTCATCTTTGCGGTTGCGGAATAAGTTCGAAAGAAGTACCGCAGCCCTGGAACGCAAAGGGCAATGGAAGGAACATGGATGAGATTTAGTCAGTAAGAGTCTGACACTCCCTTCCGTTCCACCCAGAGCGGAAGAAGTCATTTGATGATTTCCCATCCTTAAAAAAGTTTCTTCTTAGTACAAAATTAAGTTCTTTTGGACCCAGGCTCTGCGTTACGTTTCTGAACTCTTTAATTTTTACGTCCTATTTCAAACCCGTTATTAAAGATTGAACATAAAAAAGGGACTGGCTCGTTCCGAAAAAAGACAATACATTTTGCTTTGACTCATCGACGAGTTTATTGGGTCAAGATATGAACTTGTGACCTCACAAAAGTCAGGGGTCAACGCCTTAGCTGCTTATGCTTATTGATTTTAACATTACCATATTGAAAGCTATTCTTCTATTCTGATGCGGGTACTAAAAGTATTAAGAATAAACAGTCGCTTTTCAAGCAGTCTGATGCAGTTCAATCACAGATCTAAAGCCACAAACTGCATCAGAGTGATTGAAAAGCGACTAGTTTTGAAACTTTTTAGTCGTGTTTAGCGGTCGGGTTTTTGACAGTATTTTTTTTTAGTTCCTACATTTTAGTGAGTTATGAAAATTCAACGAACACCTAATAAAAGGCAAAATCCGTCCAGCCGTTTGGGCTGTAGGGCGTGTCACAGAAATTGACATATATACATAGACGCTTGAAATACATTACCCTCCTTCTGACGCAGTTGGGTAATCAAGACCAAAGAAACGATGGATATAGAAAAATGATGAGCGTTCAAAAATGGAGAAGATTCATTATCATGCTAGATCAAACCTCAAATTAATTACGATAGACACAGGAAGGTGTTGTAGGTAAGAAATGCACATTTAAATTGAGTTGTTAGTTACGTTGTCACGCCAAAATCTCTGAACCGATTTCGATGAATTTTGGTTCAGAGATAGATCGGAGCTTGGAGGTGGTAGGTAGGTTATAAGCTACTTTTATGCGAGCGAGGCATCGAGTATTAGGATAATATTTGAACCAAGAAACTGATCAGAAACATTGTCTCGTTACTCAAGTTACTCTCTGAAAATTAACATTCCCATTAAAGTCATTCAGGATTCAAAGAGCGCCAATCCTTTGAAGTTATTGGCATGGCCGTGCGAAAAGCTTAATAAATCCTCTCTTATATACTCAAACACTTATTGACAGGTCTGTACTAAAGTGTAAGCTGTAAACATTAATCTGAAATAGCCAGGAAAGCAATGTTTTGGTGGGTTGGCTTAGAAAGTGTTGGCAAGTTCTTCTAGTTCAATATAATATATGTTACGGCTAAAGGTGGGTGTTATCATAAACTTAAGATTAGCCGGCTAAACTTAGTGCTAACCTAACCTCAAAACACTTTAATATTTCTGTGTTATACCACACAAAAAAATTAACCACGAAGCGGGTCCTAGTGAGCGAACGAAGCGGGCGAACACAGACCCCGCCATCCCCTTCTAATCAAACCTATCCGAGTCGGGGTGCCATGACCAGCTAAACTTAAGTTTATGTTCACACCCACCTTTAGCCGTAACATATTTGTACGTGAAAACTTGGCTTTGCATTTCAAAAGTCTCAATATTATGTTCTAAAGACACCTAAAATGGTATTTGGTTACGAGTTTAATACAGCCGGTCGATTCTGTCGACATCTCACGGTGTAAAACCAGGCGGAGTGAACGACAAATGGGCTGTCATTGCATCTTATTTGTATTGTTTGACAACTCACCCGTCGCGCACCCCGCCCAAGTGTTCACTTCGACATGTTTGCAGAATCGCACTGCTGTTTACTGAGTGATTGAGTGACTGCATGACAGACAAAGCAAAGCCGAAACTACTGGTAGAGAGAGCACTAAGAGAAGATTTCCCGAAACTACGGTAGCGGGAAAATCTATAGGTACTACATTTTCACGCAAATTTTCTTATGCAGGATTACTCTTTCTTCTCAACCACAACGCATAAAACTCAAGACGGCCAAACCCTTTACACAAACATACACACACCTACGTCATAACAAAACGTAAGCTAATTACGTCCTGCTGAGTGATACGGCTTGCTAATGCCACGGCTTTGACACGAGTTGACGCGAGCCGACGTGAGTTCTTCTGATTTATGTACAACGTGTTGAAAGTGTGGTCGTTCGAAGGATTTTATATGCAAAATATTTATGGGTACGATATTAGAATTATATTGTGAGTGATTTTGTGAGGTTTATTGTTATTCTGCTTGGTTATGTTGTTCCCTTACTTCAAGGGATTAATTCTTAAGTAGGTATTATTAAGCGGAGCTAATCTTATTTTTTATTTATTTTTGATCATCATCTATGCCTCGCTTTTTCCCAACTATATTTGGGTCGGCTCCCAGTCACACCGGGTTCAGCTGAATACCAGTGTCATATTTGGAGCGACTGCCTACCAGACCTCTACAACTCATTAACTGGGTAACACGGTACTTCTTGGTAAGACTGGTGTCAGATTTTCTGACTTCTGACTATTCATAACGACTGCCAAAGACCTCTAAATGACAACCGGGACCAACGGCTTAACGTGCTTTCCGAGGCACGAAGGAGTCTCGGCATGTTAAGATGGCCAAATTGTGGACCGATTTTCAAAAATCTTTTTTTATTCGACAGCTCCTAAGGTGGACCCATTGTCACCAAGTCAGAATCTGATGATGGAATCCCAGAGAAATCGAGGGCAACCCTAAAATTTTACAGGCACATGTAGTCGTGTTTCATATACTTTCTAACGAAATTTAGATATAATATTTCTGCCTGGTAATCATGATCTCATGTTGCTGAGCTGATGATGGAAAGTATGAGGCAGGATTTGATGATGGTATCCCTGGAAAATTAAAGGCAACCCTAGAATTTTATCACCATTAAGGTAAATCACACCTACAAGCGATTAGTGGCATAGGAAATAAGAACCAAAAATTTTATTTTTTTACTGACTATCAGGAACTCTTAAAATAAAGGAACAGGTTTTTGAGTACCATAACACTAATTTTATATCACCAACATTAAATTTAAAAACCCTTAAAATATGACTAAACATAAAGCTACTCCATAACTTACGCACTCGAATAATAAACTTCAAGTTTTTATACGAAAAAAAAACCTATCACCCGACACTTATGGGAATAATGTTCTAACAAAAAATCATGACCCATTGGCTCCCGAATACAAAATTAGTTTTTTATTCTCGAATAAAATTTGAATAAATTTCTTGGTACTATGATTATTACATTTTGATTAATGATAGGCTACCGATATTCCTATCGTTGACATACCAAGTGTTAAGTCTAATTGATTATTTTCAAAAACGATATTTTTTACTAATTTGAATTTGAATGGCGAGAATATGGGAACTTTTAAGAAGTATTAAGTTTCAATTCTGAATTATGAATATGTTTAAGATACTAGTGTAATGTCAGCTGAACAGGTTGTCATTATAAGTAAAATTTTCTGTCAAAGCATTGAACACTTCCATTTGAGTTCGGGATAAAGGGGTGAATTGAGACGCACGATTAAATTATATACTTGAACAGAGTGACAAGTGGCTATCACAAGGTTCAATCTGTTACCTGTAACAGTGAACCTCTTCTCATATTTTGTTCATCTAGGAAGCGGGAGGAATCAGTAAAGCACATGTTTATAGATTTTTGGTATGGAGAGGTAAATTATTTAATGTTTTATTTTTTTAATTGTTGTTTCGGATTAAATTGATTCACTAATTATAATTTAAATTCAACCTTTTCTGGAACATTTGTTTCCGAATAAAATAAATGCGAGTAGTCAATCCATCCACTCCTTTATTTTATTCCAAATTCAATTAACAAAAAACAATCCACAGAATCACACCCAATTTTTAAATCGTCTTAAATATTCAAGGTAGCATTCGATCCAAATCATAGATTAAAAATAAAGATCGAAAAAAAAGATAACTGTGGCATTATTTATACTATATTAAAAAAGGTAAGTGTATCATTATTTATATTGTATTATAAAAGTTGTATGGCTACCGGACAAAGTTGATTGACCCGCCGTCTCTCGGCGCAAGCGCATCTTTCCAAGCTGTATTACCACGACACACATGAGACCTATTGTGTGATGGTTTTTGATGGGATATTATTTTATGGCGTGAGATATAAATGGTTCTTCGATATGGATGAGAGTTGACGTTAATTTATTTGTTTTTTTAACTCAGTTTTGTTAGCTCGAATAAGCTAAGTGTTATGGTGACGAGCTGAAGAGTCAGATATATTGGTGTAGTATGTAATGATTTTGACATTTAAAAAGTCAAAGGCATTCGTATGCTAGTTTTATTCTGCTAGATCATAAATGAGAGAAACCTAATAACAACTTACAGCAAATTGACGCTGACGAGGATGACGGAATGACCTCGACACATAGAGAAAGAGGCCAAGTCCATATTTGCTGAAATCCTGGAGAAATGGTAAAAAAAAATAAAAGGCGTTCGCTTTGCAGAGGGATAAAACAGTCTACCAGTCAAAAATAATAATCAAATAAATAAATAAACACAAAGAATTTTTTACAACAATTTACACCTCCACAAAAATGACTTATTTATTCCATTTGACGAGCTGAGCAAACTATTAAAAATGAATTTAAAATAAAATAATACAATTTTCCTACAGAGCACGTGTCCCGTTTCATTATGTTTTGTATAAAAACAAACCATAAACATGGCGCCTGATAAATTGTCCGACGTAAGTGCGACGTATTGTAGGTCGTGTGGTCCAAGTTATAGGCTGAAATATTTATTTAAAGAGAACTTTAAGTTGTTCCTTGTACTTCTCATCTGATAACATCAGACAACCCTCCACTTTTATCACAGTCCAAATGGTTAATCATGTTGCAAGAATCTGTGATGGGAAGAAACCAGACGAGATGACCATTATAACTTGAAAGTTTGGTACCTAGGTCTTTGGTGTGGGAAGTAATATGTATCTGGGCCGGCTGGCTGCAGTTGCAGAAAATCCAAAACAGCTAAGAAAAAAAACTCATTAAGCGTTATTTATTTGAGTCGTTTGGGGTTCTCCAGGAATCCGAGTGCTTGTCGAACCACCGGTCCCGTTTTGTTCAACCTCTGGTCAACCTCTGGTCTCGTGTTGTTCACGAGACCAGAGGGCTGGGCTTTTCTTCGCCCAAGAATTCAGCATGCTGCATTCTTATAATACGCGTTTGTCCATAATTATTTTCAGTTCTGTCTCGCTGATCGGATCATTCAGTTCCCTTCAAAATGGTTGAGCTGAATGGTGCTTATGCACGCGTCCTGTTCGTGAACGGGCGCCATCAGTGGAGACTGGCCATCTCTTAGCTGTCACTGGCTTATTTCAATAGTTTATACTTATTTGATACTTAGAATTCTTTTTTTTTCTCTTTCTTTACATTGTTCTCACATGTTTCTACATGTGAGATAATCCTGTTGTTGTTTGCAGAAGCAAACAAAGATAATGTAACCAGGATTATTGTAAATCATAAAATAGTTTAAAAGAGTGTCCGTGGAGTTTCTTGCACGTTCTTCTCCATACAGATCTACGCTTCGGAACGTGCAAATAGCTTCATGTTTTTGACTGACTGACTCTGACAATTCAAAAGTACCTGTTAATGGTTTATTTGAAATAAATGCTTTGACTTTGACTTTCATATATACTAGCTTATTTATTAGTCTAGTAATTTTTTACTAGACACTCTAATGTAGTAAAAATATATTGATAATAAAATAAAAATATTGATTGAATAAGTATGTTTATATTATCGTTCAATTCGGCTTCATCTTTGTACCACGCAAAACTTGGTTAGCGAAAAAACCGGTAGCAATACAATTTGCAATCAATTCACATGAGATATTAGTAATTTTATCACGCAATGGACGTCCATTAACATCGTCTGAATTATGGTTGTAAAAATCATAAGGGCCCATTTTTTCTTAAACTGGGTGAGTGTTGTATTTAACCTAATTGTTATGAAGAATTCATATTCTAAAGAGTATAATTGAGAGTTTCAACTTTTTAAAGCAACGGACAATAAAATATCAGAATGAAAAGTTAAAGACTTTTCGAATGAACTGTGATTGCTGATACGTTATAGTTGCCTTTTTAATTATTTTATTTTCTTGCCATTATCCCAATTGATTTGGGGCAGACCCCAACATGCAACAGTATGAAAGAAGAATGCAACATGCATTCTTCTTTCATACTTCTGTATCTATTAGTGTCCATTTTAGTAGTCACCTCTTTTTGACCTTCATCGTATCTTTGGACTTCCCCTACTTTAATAGCTATCCAGAATCACTTTTGCTGAAAACTTTCCTCACTACATTATCTATATACCTATCTTTCAGCATTATCTCACTATCATTTCACCAAGTCTCCTACTCTGAAAATAGCAGCACCAACTACACTGTATAAGTTTTATGACAATACGCTCAGACACTGCGCAGACCATGCCGAGCGCAGCCGAACTTTGCCGAGTACAGCCGAACATAGCCAAAGACGGCACAAAAAATGACGCCAGATGGTCATGACCTGCGTTAACGTGTTACGGACTTACATTTCTCATAATACTAGGTTTGGTTACCATGCTTGACCGAGAAGTTGGGATAGACCTGCCAAAAATCGTTTAATTAACCGAACCACAGCTAACAATTTTTGTGCTGAAATTCTTAAACCAAGAATGTTTTTTTAAAAATCACAATGACGTCATTTTCGTGAACCTAGTCATAACTGTATATTAGCCATAACTTTCATCAAAAACTTGTCAAACGAAAATCATCGTCAGAGTATGATTTCAATCAGCCAGTATCATTATGATTCCATTCTAAAAAGGAATAGTGCTATGCATCTAATAAGGCTCCGTTTTCCACCAACTCTGGATTCAGAATGGTTTTAGATTGAGAGAGGGCCAATTTTACAATTTTTAAGTAAATTTCGCATTTGCGCCTTAGTTGCAATATATAAAAAAAATATCATTTTTCATACTTTTTTGAAAATTACGACTGAGATGCAAATGCGAACATTGCTTGAAAATGAGTAGAATTGGCACTCAGATTAGCGCTGACAGCATAATTTTATTATTCTAATGAGATTGCTGGTGCTTTTGCCATGACACCCTTTTAGCATAACCAATAAATCAGTTTTGACGTAGCTGTCAAAAATAACATTTGGCTTTGTTATATTGGCTGAGTAAATAATTAGCTTATGTTTCAGTTTAATATTAAAAAAAGGAGAAAAAAAATTGTTTCAAGACCTATCCACAACTTTGAAACAGCACAGCCACCCAATATAAACAACTAAACGCCATTCCCAAAGAACTGCCCGCTGTATTTATTAAACTGGAAATAACTTCTCTATTGTAAACAGAAATATTTTTGTTTACTACAAACGTTCGCTTCGTTCGTTGAAAGTTGACGCGTAAATTAGACGTTGCCTTTATTTTGAAGTTTGATGCAAATTGAGTTGTTCTTGGTAAGGTTGGGAGTAGTGTTGTTTTAGTTGCTGTAAATGTTATTGAAATTGTTGGAGGTCTTATTTTAGTCTTTGATGAAAGATAGGTGAAAATATTCATCAATTCAGTGAAGCTTAGGACGCGTTTACTACTAAAATCTGATTAAATTACAGGTATTCATAAAACTATGCGATCTTTTCCGTTGAAACAGCATTTAAAACTATGAAATAAAAATGAAGTGACAGTCAATTTTTGAGTAACAGGGGAAATTCAACAACATTAGGTCACTGTAGTATACAAACCAAGCATATTAATAAGGTCGACCAAGTTTATATTTAGGAAGTCGAAAGGCTCACTTCTTCCATAATACATTTAAAACACGTAAGTAAACACCGCTATAGTTCCGAACAAAGCAATCAACTCAATAACGAAGATACAGCCAAAGTTAATTTTAAACAAATTGCTCACAACATTGTCATAAAAACCAGTATAAGAACACCCATCCATCTCAACAGAAACTTCGGAACTAAAGACCAAATGATAGTGGTTATATTACTTGGACCCGCCAACTTATGAAGACCCGTTGTTTCAAATTTGATAGTTGATAGTAGGAGGTCGAGTAATACTGGTGGTGTTAAAGTATTTTATTCACGTTTTGACACAATCGGTCATTCGCCTTACGACCATGTACGTGGTAGGACGTGCGTATGCATGCATATGAGACATATAAAATGAGAAAGCCAATATTTTGCTTTGTTTAACAAAAGGCTCTATAGTTAAAATAGTAGTTTATTATGTTTAATATTGTTGCAATGTAACTGTTTAGTCTGGGCAAACAGAGTTCAAATTAACATATTTTTGCATTAACATGTCGATTTCAATGTTCCCGTCTGTGTATATTATTGTGTCTGGTCTGGTCTTCTGATCTCCATAGACATTATTTGCAAGATATTTAATGTTGCTAAAATCCCTAATCATGTACTTGTCTCCTAATGTATTTCTCCATGCGTTTCTTGCAAGGATTGTTCATAATTTTAATATTCCTTGACAAGATCTTGTTTTACATGATACAAAGTCTTCGTTCAATCACTGTTCCTAACACTACGAACTTCACAGTCTAGCTTAAGGCGTCTCCAGTCATTTAACTACAAGACACGATAACAGTTACATGTGAACGTGACTAAATAACAACTTATTAAGTCTGTCCAATCATTGGTCTTTAAATACGTGCCATCTTCATGTCGTCCACATGTCATCTTAACGACTGGACTTGTGTCTAAAGTTGTATAATTTACGCTGACTAGATCTTGGGCTTGCTTTGGCTTGTTAGAATCTTTCATACCCTTGGCGAGACCGATATTTAAATATTGATCTGGTATTTTGTCTTCGTGGAACTGTTAATAATTTATTTTTTTCGTTCAAAAACTGAACTTATCAGGTACGAGAAAATTATTATAAAATATAAGAAGACAAAGTTTATAGACTTTCATGCTTTATGATTATGACAAAGTTAATAATACAACAAAAATAAATACTGAAAAAAGAAAAGAAGTAACTTTATAAATACATATTATGCGTATCAATAATGATGAACATAATCAAAATCACTGACCCATCCAAAAATTGATAGCCTCCTTAATTTAATCAGCATCAAAATAACATAACTTTTAAGGCCTTTTAATAATACAAGCCACTAAAAACTCAGACGGAATAATAAACATTTTGCTATCATCAATTAGGTTCATTTTAAAAATCGTTGCCATGTTGGATAAAAAACTGATAAGTTTTATTGAGACAATCAAATTGTAATTTTGAAAGTATAATTCAGGGGATATTACTAAAAATAAACAGTAAACAAACGTAAAGGTCGCAAATATAGAACCTGTTTAAGGAACAAGTTTTGGTTTAATTCATGAGAGGGGGCGACCTGGAAAGCTTGACCTAAAAATACAACTGATTTCCTAAAAAAACTCTACAAAGTACAAAATAACTTTAATTTTGGTAAATCGGTGTCAAAAATCCAAGAAACCACACCAGAAACACCTACATCGAGTCGTTTGTATTTTTTTTAAGTTGTATGCTTAAATTTTTAGTGACGGTTAAAAAATAAAAATAAATATCAACCGAATGAATAATCTCTTTTTGGAAATCGAACAGAAAAAGGAGAACAGAACAAAAAGGAACGGAAAGAAACCCCATATTGAAATTAGATTCAAATAAAAATATGCAAACGAATATAACAACAAACACTTAAGCATAGACTGAAAGGCAGCATACCCAACGGAACATTGAAAAAAATAACATTATCAACATTTTCCATATGCATATAGATACATTGAATGTATTGAAGTCTCTCATATAATAAGCATTCTCGTAGATAGGTCACAAGTATGTCGTACTGTTTATCGCTTTCTGCACTTCACTTACACCACAAAACCTGATCAGACTGGCAAAGATCCCGTTAATTTTACAGTCCCTACACAAATAACACATTACGATTCGGCCTGGGTCGCCGAATTCGATGGCCGATAATCCATAAATGGTACTCAAAGACAGTTAGGTAAGTATCAACATAGCACCTTCAAACTCGATGTAGAAGCTTCTGATTGTTAAAGCTTCTAATGAAAGATAACTACATGGTAGGCTAATGAACTTAAGTAGGCAGGTTTAGGACCAAGGGCAAAGGACCAAGCTAACGTATAAGATATTAATGAATTAAGGGCCAGGTGGGTAGTAGCATCCACCTGTGCCACTGATAATATCGGACTGTGAAAACCTGATTAATCTAAGGGTGAAGAAGGTTAGACGGCAGACGGCGTGCGTAAAACAAGTACGTCTAAATGATAAAGGAACCGGTCGGGCGCGTGCTGATGAGCTCGGGACCAGTTTGCGTACCGCAATTTAATATAATACGACTCAACGCTAAGATGCAGAGGAGAACTTATCAACTGTATGTACCTTAAATAAAGCATTGCAAAAGCTAAGCAATTAAACTTGATTAAACGAAGACACTGTGGATGAGAAAAATTTAATCGATACAATTTATCACATCAATGTGCCAGCAGACGACACTAATAAAATTGATAACGTACTATAAAAATAATATGCACGAGTATACAGAAATGTAAACAAAATGTTGACATTCAACTTGTGCAGACTTGTAGACCTTGATCACTATAGCCCTACGTAACACTACAAGTGTAGAAAAATTAAAACACTTCCAACCATTAAAGAAAATGCAACCTTATCTCCTTAAAGACAGGCTTGGTAATTGCTGAATCACACAAAGGTGGTTAAGTCAAAACGAATTACAGACCCAAGCGTACATGTGTGACTTGAGTGTATCGAGGCATGTTTTACTGAAAATGGAAACTGGAAAATCGTTTGTCGATACAACTGCCCTTGGCATTACTTGAGCCAACGTATATGGATAAATATGATAATATCCTTATAAGCACAGTCAAACAGTATCATAATAATGCATTATGTGTGTGCATTAAATGAGAATAATCTGCATTAGTCATGGTTGAAAATGTTACGCAATAGGTCTGGGAACACAGAAAACTGGGAAGAAAGAGACCTTATACAAATTCAGGGCAATGAATTACGTTGTAAGTATATTTTATGAGTAAATTCATATTAATTCGAGAGGTAAAACGAACTTAATGAAAGCTTATGCGTTGGACTTGTTGAAAAAGCTTTAATTAACGCTTTCGACGCTGAAATTGAAGTAAGTAATGCTAATTGTTTAAATTACACTGAACAGTTAGCCGCTATCACTTGATAGTTAAAGATATTTCTATGAGAAGCTAGTTTCTTTCCTTTTCCCAAAAAAAAAACATTTCAGAGAATATTGGCTTCATTTACATCAAGTGACCACAAAAACTGTTACCTTTTTTCCTTTTACCATTTCTGCAAAAACCTAAAGTCTTGTAATAACACCCACTTCACGCCATTACTCATAAACACGTGCAGGCAGACAGCTTGGCGTCTGAACTCTTTGTTTGCCATAAACTCACGTTCAGCTTATGAATAACAGCTTGTATACCTCAAGGCCTGAACACGGCCTTTGCAAATAATATTGAAAACATGTGTTTTCTGGTTGAGTGAGGTAGTTTTCTTTAATTAAATTGTTGCTTAAGTGAATGACTGACTCCTATAGTTTGGACGCTATATAATTCACAGCCTTCAGAGGCATATTCGAACTTGAGAATAGGATAAGGGACGCATCTTAGTTGACAAATCATATTGTACAGGTCAAAATTATCAAGCGTTATATTGTGATCATAGCACTTTCTGGGATAGAAAATACACGGGATTATATCATAAGATTAAAACTATTCCAAAGTTTGTGCACTACACATACAAATAAGCTACCTTACTGTCAAATTAATCACTGCACATTTGCGTCCATACTTCAACAGCATTCAAAACGACCTCAACAGGGTGTTCATAAATCTCCATTTCAGTAACCAAGCCACCATTAGTGGTGAATTCCATTACGACAGATCACGACCACCAGCTGCGTGTACGCATGTGTCACTGTACCACAGAAATAACTGCACTAATCTTGCTAGACTTTAAGGCGACGACGACCAAAATGGTCAACGGGAGTACCAAAGTTGGACATGGAATTATCCACTTAACCAATACAAAAATAGAGGTTGTAATCCTGTGAACTGATGATAGTGGGCAAAGCAATGCAAAGTCAGGTCTAAGCACTGAAGTTTAAGGTAAAAATTTCATTGGATTTGAAATAAGTGTAGCCTGTATTGTCATTGATGTTAAAGTTGTAGCAAAAAGAACAATGCGTACAGTTCTGTTTGAATTTGTATAGTTGTAACATTTTGCGAAGTAAATTGAAGAAAATGTTGGACATTTGTAAGCTAATACTAAATTATATTCGTAGACTTCAATGTTGTTTCCCACGTTTACTTGGAGTTCGAAAAATAAAAAGTGTTTTAGTTATTTCCGAACCTGAAGACGCTATAAGCTAGACGATAGAAATGAGAGAGAGGCAAACCTTACGTACGCCCAAGCCGCGTTATAAAAGAAGCCACCCCGGGCGTCGGGAGTCGCTTGGCGATTCCCGGTCATCGTAGGCGTGGGCTTGCGGATGGCGAGCGTTAGGTGGCACGCCGTCCGATCAGAACCAAGCCCGGGTCGACGGCAACGACGGCGCGTTGTGTTCCACGCGCGACTCAAAGAGATGTCAGCATAGTAGTCGGAGAACGCTAGGGTCAGACACTATCAGTGTTGCGGTTGTTCTAAAGAGTCACCGCAGCCCTGAACGCAAAAGGCAGTTAGAGGAACACGGATGGGTTTTAGTTAGTAAGTTCAGACTCACTCAGGTACAGTACATCGGGACATATTCAAAGTGTCAGCACTCTGAATATGTCCAGATGTACTGTACCTGATTTTCTACAGGTCATTTCTGTCTATGCTAATTTTGTTATTAGTTATCAGGGAAAGAATTTTTTTGGCATTTATCTTCTTTTTTTTTTTGTTTTTAATCATGTTGTATGATTGAAAACAATCTTAATTTAGCCACCACCACCGTCATTTCATTTACATATTTGAATATTATGACTTGGTTGAGCCCAATTTTTGATGAATATTATGCTCGTTGTTCTGATTTTGGTTACCTTTGGAGCCTTTTTTTATTTATTAAATTTCATCAAATACTCCTTCCGATCTGAGTGGAGCGGGAAGGAGTGTCAGACTTTAAATTACTAAAACCCATCCGTGCTCTTTTTAGTGCCCTTTGCGTTCCAGGGCCGCGGTGACTCTTTCGAACAAAATCTGCAACAATGGCAGGACCTTTGGAATCCTACTTTTTGAAATCTTGCCGAGACCTTCAGTTTTCAATACCCTTTACTTCTAAACGGAACTTCAATTTGCATATTCGATTAATTGCCTCATTATTACTTAAAGCTCTATATGGATAAACAAGATTGGCTTAGAACGCAATACTGTCTACTGTCGCAATTTCTGCATCCACGACGCGTATTTGTACGGTTTTGATAGCAATTAGGTATGTTTTCAAAATTTATTGCCACCATTGTCATTTGTATTTTGTTTATTACCTATTTAGATAACAATCGTAATTGTTTCATAGTTCAGTCCATACTTAATTGTCATTTTATTGAATCTGTTGTTATTTAGTTTTACGCTTTTGCCAATTGACTCTATGCTTTTTCATGGATCTGTGAAATTATTGGCTGTATGTTTATGTTTTTCTTTATTATTTTATAATACAACGGCTGATTACTTTTAGTCATTTATCGATTAAAAGCTTTTCACCTTTTCATTTTCTTTGTTTATTTGTTCATTCATAGCAATGCTGTCTTAAGTAAAACTATTACTTCAGATACACACTTTGTGGCTTTCAAAATGCTTAGTTGAACTAAATTCCATTTCAATATCTCAAAACAAATGTTCAAACTAAAATTATCTCCAAAAATTCCAAACACTATTTAAAAGCACGTGTCATGTCAAGATCTTGACAAATTCGTGGCATTCCAGACTGAACCTTGTAGCTTTAAGAGTGATCCCGACTTTCTTGAAGAAATATTTTAGGGGACTTCTGTCATTTAACCTGAAATTAAAATGTCCAAAATCGATGTTACTGTCGCACTGTCAGACGGAAGAATGTAAATCATGTTCTGGATTTTTTTCCCTTACTTTCGAAATATTTGTCTCTTTTTTCTGTTTCGTCTTTGGGGAGTATCTTGTCTGCAGTTCTTTAAATAGTTGTTGAAAGGTGATGACTATTGACAGGCTAATTGAGTTCTAATTTTGTACTTAAGAGTGTGGTTTTATGTTGTGTGTAATTGAGAATGTTTTTCATTGGGCTGTCTGTTATATATTATGTAGTTAGACTTTACAAACTTGTTTGCTCATTATGTAGAACCTAATAAAGATACAGATTATTTTATTGTTCTTTTATCATTAAAATATAGGTGTTCATGCTTTATTAATATCTTCATTTAGCATTAATTACAGTACAATGTAACGATCGCAATTATTCAACAGAAAATCACAAAAAATGTCAACTAATTAAAACATTGAAACTTATTATTAATTCTGAATAAAATCGTCCAATTATACAAAAGTAATTGCAATAATTTATCAAACTAACTTTAAACACAGTTTCTATGACAAAGATTTTATTATGAACCCCCAAAAATAGTACAAAAGAATTAATCTCGAAAATCTTCACAATTTAAAATGAATATTAATTGGGTGGGGACGAAAACACCCCTAAAGACGTTGGCAAGAGGGTGAAGAAACCAATGCTTGGCAATGAGTATGAGGTAATTAATAATGGCATTATCATACCTTTACTTGCGCCAGCTTCAGGTGACACAAGTTAATGTGTTTTTCCACTTTCCTACCAAAGATTTTCACGTGAAATATTTTGCAGTTTCAAGTACATTTGTATAAAAAAATAGAATGTATACATTTTGTAAAAAAAAAATGTTGCACGTGGTGACATGGAGATTTTATTTCGATAAAAAGTGTCGGTACCTGCAAGCACTAACACGTCAAAACTAATTAAAAACAGTAAAAGAATACCACCAACTAAGACAAAATCCGACAACCCAATAATAACCACCAACAATTGGCTCTGCCACCCTATTTAGAATAGAAAGTCAAAGGACAAAACACTATTTAAGTCCGACACCCGACATTTAGATTAATGTTTCTCTTTTTGCTTCGTTTTTTTTTCTTTTCCAACTTTTTTTTTTAGTTTTGACAAAAGACTCCTTGGTGTTGCCAGACAGTTAATAAATTCCTGTGTAATTATACTCTGTAGTATTTTGTTGAAAGCTCATTTGAGGGGTTTCTGTCGATTTATTGGTGTGATTCTTTTACATTGAAGATTGATTAGTTTTAAATTCTTGTGTTTGGGGGACGGTAATTAGGAGATGTAAAAAAGTATGTTTGAGAGATAGTAGAGAGGTTCAGTCTAATGGCAGTTGAGCTGAATTTTGCATTAACAATAAATATTTAATTTATTGTTAATGCAATCTTTTCTTTTCATTCCTAATAGTCGAGATTTTAGCTATCTTTTGAATGTTTAATCTTTTTCTGGTTAGCAAAATTCAACTCAACGAATAAGGGTAATTAAACAACAGAATCAAAACAACATCTCGTACAAAGGCATATAATGAAAATCGTCTAAAAGTTATTCCAATCCCAACTCTCCTAATAAACCCATAACGTTTGATAGCAATATTAGAAGCATTAAGTCTAGTTATTAACGAAATTAATGAGCTCTTAAAAGAAGTTTCAAGTTAGCTTATATACCCAGGCTTTGCTTGATAGTCTGAAGCACCAATTCCACAAAGTTAAACTCCGTATAGATGACAATTTTACCATCTTCGGTCATAACATAAAATGTAACGATTGAACTTGGGTTCAGTGCAGATAGGAAGTCGATGGGAAAGGATTTGAAGAAGGGTATTTTTATAGGCAATTTTTGGGTAGCAGTGATCTTATGGTATTTTAGTAAAGCTAGTAAAGCTGGTGATAATTTTAAAGTTATTAAGTATTGCTTACTTTAACAAATTATGAATGAAGATTTCCAAAATGATTATGACGTTGACCATTTCATATCTTCAGGTGACATGTGTCCAACGCGAGCTTAACAATAAAAAAAAAGCAAAGTCACTTAAGAATCTCACATGATAGTCTCAAAATTTAGAAACATTCTCGGAGTACATACGCCAAGTAATGTTTACACAATCTATCGTAAACATTCCTTAGCATAAACCATGTTCATTCAATTTCTATCCTATGAATTTCACCAAATTATCAACAGCCTTACAGTACTTTTACTCATACAATAATATGTATACGTTTACGCTCTTCATAGTACCAAGCATTATCTCAATTGAGCAGTAACTTGGACACAACAGCTTACTTTGTTTCATCCAAGCTGCCTCGTTCAATGAGGTGGAAAGCAGTGTTTATTAATATCTGTATAGCATCTTGAAAAGGTCATATGCTTCGGTGTACATTATTCCATTATGAGAGAAATGGTGTGAGGTTATATGATGCTTTAAGGGGGATTGGATTATGGTCCAAGCAAATGATCTTGAAGTAATGTTCAACTAAGGTTTTTCTTGGAATATTCTAGAAGAAGACCATGGGTGAATATAGACCATTATTAATGCTGTAAGAAGAAATAGTTTCTGAGAAAATTGCGGAAATTGTAAACAGATTTGATAGAGAGATTAGTCAATAGGAACATATCATTTGAAAATTAGTTATTAATAAAATCAACTTCTTTTATAATGTAACCCTGTTAAGTTCGTCTTTGTAAATTATAAATTATAATTGAAAATACACATTGCACAATTAATAAAACTTGTCCAAACAAATCAATTGTTCTGCAGGTACTCACAATTAGATTCCAATCAAAATCAAAACACGCACTTCAAAATTTTCGGCTACCAAAACATTCCCACAGTACAAAAATAAATTAAAGTTATAACAAGTATAAAACACTATTAAAGCTCTAAGGGCTGTTGGTTATGCGTAAGAGCATACAAGACGTCCACTTATCAAACGTCGAGTGGCTAGAAAAGTTCCCATGTTGCCAAAAATAGATGAATGCCTGTATGAATTAATGTGTATATTGTCCATTATGGCCATGCCCAAAGAAAGACTTATAAAATATGTACGTAAGTGTACGTCAGCTGAATTTGTATGTGACAAGACTGAGAAATTATTGTTAACCTATTTAATAACTTCTTCAAGCTTTAACGAACCTTTTTTAGCGTTGAGACCTCCCATTGTAACACCTTAGTTACTAATTGTTAGTTATTTGGTGTACACTATTGGTATATCTACAAGTAAGTTGTCATCATTATTATTACCCTGGCAATGTCCAGTGCAAAGAAAAGGTCTTGTGTAGACTTTTGAAATGAATGAATTATCATGCTGTTCATTGTCAATTTATCATTGATCTGGTGAACCTTGTTTTACCCAAATACGACTGAGCCTTAAAGAAGGAGTTTGCAGCGAGTACTCCTGAGGATACTATTGATTAGTGGCAAGACAAAAGAGAAATGTTATCTGGCTATAAGAGATGGTGTGTGCATCCGTGTTTACGCAAACACTCTTGTGTACTATTTTATCTTCCGCTACTATGGCTGTATCTGTCGCTGAGATTGCCTGCTTATCCAAAATTGGTTGCCTGCTTATCCAAAATTAGGTCACCGAGACTATCAGTCAATTTTGTTTTATGGCACCCAAGACCAATCAAGAGAATGTCACTGAAATACATACTACACGATTTTATTATTCTAAAATTTATAGCTTTTCCACAAAATTAATAATCGTGCAGAAACCTCAAAGTTGACAGCAAAACAAATTACTGATTAATACTACGTTTGGTTGACGCCACACGCCCTGTTTAAAATGTCAGTCCATTTCAAGCTCATTACCAAACTCGTGACTTGTTTCTTCAGCCTTAATAATAGTAAATGTCTGGATCTATGTAGCGACAATCAAGATTGCAACATTAAATTCTAGTGTTAAAAGTTTAAATTTAATCAACGCGTCTTCTAATTTCATCTTATTGATTTAACGGAACTTTCATTAGCTACCTCTGTTATGACTTGATCTGATTATTGAATGGTGCCAATGACTTGGTCTATAAATCCATGACATACTTTTGTACGTCAAGGATACATTATGGTGTCATCCTTATTTGTGTTTGGAACAGTTTTTAATTATTTTTCACATATTTTAGCGTACGTACATCATCACATTTTAATCCATCCATTAAAAAAATAAAAAACAACAACGAGCTCAAATGAGCTGCCAATCGTTATTTTAAAACTGTATTAAAAATAAATTTCCCGAAGCTCAGCTAAGTCGGTGGCAAAGATACTTCATTATAACGGCTCAGGGGCTTAGAGGAAATCCCTCGCGTACATCTAAAGAATCACCTTGTAAAACATTATAATGAGTTTTATAATCCCTGTTACGGGATTCGGCGATTTATTCCTTATTTGTCTTATGATTCTTTCTACGGAACTACACATCTCAGGGATCGGTTTGATGGCACACATGATTAATTAAAAACCTGTTGATGTAAACGGAATAGTTTCATATTGATTTTTCTTGCAGCATCAAGAAAAATCAAGAATGATGGAAGGTGAATGGTGGAGAGACGAACTTGACTCTTATCGGAAAGATTAGCTCGGAATGGCAGAGCATAGATAATTGTAAAAAGGGGAGAAGGTCAAGACCTCCTTGAGCAAAGGCCCAGCAGTGGGATAAAATGGGCTATTTGGATAAGCGTAGATAAGATTGCTATAATAAAGCCTTGCTAGAGATTTAGGACGAGGTCTGTCTATTTGTAGTAACTAGTTCTGCATTTTAACAGATCCTTATTAATATCATAAATATGAAAGTGAGACTGTTTGTATGTTACACTAACATGCCTAAATCATTGAACCAATTTTGATTAATTTTGGTCTGCGATAATCTATCTTAACTTGATCGAAGCCGGGGCAAAAGCAAGTTGAAAAATATAAACAACACAACACACGATATTCCTTAATATTTATCATCTGTTTTTGTCCATATTAAATTCAAAAACAAACTGCAACAACCGGCTCCAAACTACCAGGAAATCATAACTACATTGGAAATAAAAAAGATCTCAATTACAACAAAACCTGTCATTTTGTAACTGATGACATAGCTGACTCTTTCACTCATACTAAAATTCAAGTTGTAGAAAGGGACGGAACGCGGTAGAAACACTAGGGCAATAATTTTCCCGCACTCATCATGGTAATTGGTAAGTCCGTGTGTTTTTACTATATGTTTATCAATGACTTTTCTATTTCAGTAGTTGGCGTGAATACAGGTTTTAGAGGTTTAATACAATGTAAATAATGTTTAGTCCGGGCCTACTAATAGATAAAAGGCAATGTCGAATTCCGCCAGTCCGAATTCGGTACCGCCTTGTAGCTTTTAGTAGGCTGTTATGGGACTTGCAAGTTCCTTTGTGTCATCTCTTATATTTAAAGCAATCAGCAAAGGGATACCAGAAGTATCATCGTAGGTAAGCGACATTTTAGAATTTTTGATAAATGCCACTTGAACTAATCGCTGTAAGGCTCATTTTGGCATTTTGGGTAAATGTGCCTTACATTAACTGATACTTCAGGTCTCGAGTGATTAAACATTAAACTTATTTTTAATTTTCGTCATCATCGAAATTTAAACATTCCCATAATACTCTCAAGTATTTTTTTTTGGTATTCTAGTTTTACAATAAATACATGCAGTATAAATTGCGTGTATTTATTGTAAACCTAGCTTAATCCTTCAGCTTGGTTACGCTCACGTCTAGGTTTAATTCGCAAAACAGTCACCTTTGACCGTCTCCAGGATACCATAATTCTTACAAAATTCATCAGAATTGGCTTAGTGAAACAAACTCACCTTCTCATTTAAAATAATTAATTAGGATTTCGATAACATTCACATTTCTACTCCGCAGTTTCACTGGCTAGTGATTCGTCATTTGCATTGGACACACCAGTCGTACGGCCGAGTACCGTGCAATTGTACCGGGAATGAAGATTAACTGACTGTGAAGGTAAAAGAAGAGTCATGAGTTTATGATTTTTGCATGTCTGTATGTATGTCTTAGGTTACAGAGGTTATGTGGTTGTAAATTATGACACTATAAGAGAGTGTATTGATAGTCTTATTGACTAAAGCCTGCTTCTACAAACCAGACTTATCTGTTAACTACTATTTAGTTGCTAAACCTCCGGTTAGCAACTAACTCGAAGTTAAAAGATGATTCTACGTGTATTATGACTGCAAAAGAAAAATACTTTTGTAACTGTCATCTACAGCAACAAAATTACTTTTTTAAGCAACTCCTCATGACCTGGGATAAATATTGTACTTAGATACCCTTTATGAAATTCAAGATTAAGAAAAGTCAACATTTAAATAAGATATCTCAACGAACAAACTAGCAATATCAATAAATATTACAAAGCTTATACAAGAGCCGCCGGTGCAAGGCTAGCGCGGCGCGACGCCGACATTATCTAGCGATTAGCGAAGCAGCTAACTTTGTGGTTTTCAAAGTTTATTTCATTTACCTAACCTTTTCCCTACTATATTGAGGTCGGCTCCCAGTAAAATCGGATTCAGCTGAATACCTACCAGTATTTTACGTGGAGTGGCTGCCTACCAGACCTCCGCAACCCATTAACTGGGTAACACGGTACTTCTTGCCAAGACTGGTGTCAGATTTTCTGGCTTCTGCCAACGTAACGACTGCCAAAGTTCTACAAATGACAGGCGGGACCAACGGCTTAGCGTGCTTTCGGAGGCACGGAGGAGTCGCGATATGTTAAGATGGTCACCAATCCAAAGATCGACCTCGGCAAGCGTTGCTTAACCTTGAAGATCAACCCGTGCGGCTGTTATTATTTAGCCACGAGTTCCTCTTACTTCAAGTTTACTTATGTATGATTTTGTTAAGTATTTTAAGTAAGTATAAGTATTAGTATAAAGGCAAAAATCACGAAGTTAATCTCAGCTTCGTGATTTTTGTCTTTATACTAAATCATGGATTATATAAATTACAGCAACTAATTATAATAATCTTCCAAACTCGTGTTTAAAAAATATGGCGTCATCATACATAAAAAAATATAGGTACGTCTCTACTTGAGAACCTCCTCCGTTTGTTTAGTCGGTTAAAAATAATATAGAGAACCGGATAAAATTTTAGCAATTTTTCATATTTCTCGCCGAGGACATAGCTGTTTCTTCTTATACAAGATTTTACTTTGCAATTCTTTTAGGTTCAATAAATAATCAAATCATAATGTATTTTATACCGGGAAAAAAATAACTAGAAAGATTTTAAGAGGCCCAGCAGTGGGATTATCTCTGGACGTTTAATTTTTCATAACATCTTCTTCGTGTAACCTTAAAACCAAGCTACGATCATCTAAAGGTCTGCATCCACCACACCGAACCACAACAAACAAACATTAACTTTCAGCACCACTGTCACAAACAAACTATAAACAGATCCAGTATCTATCTGTATAGCAATCTATCGTAACACGAGAAACGTTCATTTTTCATTGTGTTTGTGTGCGTTTTTACGTATGTGTGTGTGACTCGTCGCATGCGCAGCGTTGTGTGCAAATTGTTTTATGAATAAGTTTTGTGTTAGATTATTTCGTGTAGTGTTTTTGAACTTTTTGATTTATTAGTAGAGGTGTGTTCTTTATGATTATGAAGTGGGAAGAGGATATAAATAATAAATTTATTTTTTCAAAGAAGATATTGCTTCATACTAGAAGAAAATAAACTCATGCAAAACTTGCTGATCAATATGAATTTGATATACAAAGCGCTAAGGGCGCGCGGCTCGGGCACTGTGATGAAAATGTATGGTGTTTGGTCGCGCGCCCGTGATGCTAAATATATTAATTCGTTCCTTTGACACCATTCATTTTATTTTGTCAGGCGCACCCTGTGAGCTTTGTATATCAAGTCCTTAATCGATATAACTATAAGAAACAAAATCGTATCAAATTCGACCGTCCCATTTGTCAATTAAAAATTTCTAAACTAAAAACCTGTAACTATGTGTGATTTTCAATAAAGAATATTGTACCTATATATCTACTCGTCGCGTGCTCTATATAAAGTCTCGCTTTAAAATTTTAATTAGTATTACAGATAATGTCCAAGCCATAAAAAACACTATTAATTACTTTTATTACCAAGCATTTAACACGCTTTAGGAAATTTTTATTGCACATAAAATACGACCCACCTGAACTCTATAAATCAATATTAAAACTATTAAAGCCTGTGACAAACAAACATACAGTTTTACTCCAATCTATTTTCTTACATTTTTACGCTCATCTTGTTTAAGCTTAGTGTACACTAACCACACCAGATGCGCAAGTTCCAAAAATTTTTATGACAGAGTAACACGTGCCCGTATTACTTTATATATAAATAAATATCGCGCGAGCGTCGCTGTAGTGTAAACACACCCTTAGTTAGGGTGTTTTTGGGTACCGTGTGGTCTTAAAATGTGTCATGGACTGATGAATGATAGTTTGGTCAGACCAAAGTTTTGGTTACCTTTCACATGCTTAATAATTCTGTCGACTTCATTGCATACGGTAGCGCACAAAAGTCATTGCAAATTTTTAAAACGAAAAATCTGAAACATCACAGCAAAGGCTGTGGTTATTTTCAAAGACATTACCTTTCTTTTCACTTTGCCACAGTCGGTTAATAAAAATATATTTCTAACTATCCGGAACCACCATCTTCCTGCAAGAGACGTTTTCTAAACGCGGTGTGGGGCGTACTTTGATGTTCAACTGTTTATATTGTTTTACAAAAAAAAATGACGAGGTAGGGCAAGGGAACACACATGAAAGGCTCTCAGTAGCCTGGGGATAAATATTTAAGCGTAGATATGTAGGGTGAAGCAGCTGGTTAGGTGGCTGGTCGAAAATTGATGGTTTTGAAGTCTGTTTTTAGAGTTTGATGGCAGAAGGGAGGTTTTAATTGTACGAGTATTGTCACAGAATACATAATAGTACAGATTTTCTCGGTTTCTGTTGTCTAAATCTTATGTTAATTGAAATAGTGGTGGTTGTTAATTTGACCAACCAAACAGATGGGCTTGCAAAAGATGAGACAGCCGAATTATTGATCAGTAAGAAGCTAAGTCTAAAAGAGGAACCGGTGTTTGAAATGTTGATGACGTGGAAAATGGACAGTTTTGATGAGTGTTTATTAGGATTGCTAGAAGAGTTTGGTGAGCAAAAAAACGAATGAACTGTGAAGGATAATAGGACTAGAAAAAGGATTGACAATTTTGATGGTGAATAACAAATAAATAAGGTTCAGAACAAATGATTTTGGAATTTATTAACCAGGTTTCGAAGCCTAGAGTGTTTGAAACATGTCTAAATTGCCACACTTTAATTAGAAACACCTAAAATGGATTTTGTCAGCTCTATGTCGTAGTTGGAAACCACAATTTAGAGAAATATTTACTACTGTTTACAAAACTAATACAAATGAACTTGTTCGAAAACGGATTATAAATATTGGCCACGCTGGCCCACAGTGTACACAACCAGAATGTTGCAAGATCCAAGTTGCAGGAATTAACAATTTAATGGTTGGCGTAGGCGATGTACCAACCTGTCCTTAATGATTGTGAAATATGAAAATCAGATAGTTTGTTTTGGTTGAAGAATAATGGCGAGTTGTGGCCTTCAAGTCAATGTGGGGTTTTGGAACAATTTAATAGGATTCCGCTTGTCGTCAGGGGAGGCTCTGCCATAATCGCCACGCTGCCAAAGATCTACAAATGACAGCGGGGACCAACGGCTTCACGTGCTTTCCGAGGCACGGAGGAAACTCGATATGTTAACATGGTCACAGACCGACCCTGGCAAGTTATGCTTAACCTTGAAGATCCACCTGTGCGGCTGTTATTATTTAGCCACGATCTCCTCAATCCTCATTTTGTAGACAAACACAATAGTGAAAAAAAAATAAAACTCAAAATCAAGGAAACGTGATGAGATTTTACTCGATTACTCTTACGGTTTCAATTCAAATACGAATAAATCAATCAGAGGCGGTTCAACAGAAGAGTTCAAGTCAGTGTAAATCAAGCACTACAACCGATTACTTTAAAACTCATTTTCGTTCAAACAAATCCTAATTTAGCCAACTACACAGTTGTGAAAGTATTGGCAATTTGGCATATCACGATAACGTATGAAGCGCCTGAGCCAGAGCTCGTCACGACACCTAGCTATGACATTTGATCGAGCGTGTCGGGACCTGGATTGGAGATTACAATACCTTAATTGTGTGAATCTTCATACCCTTTTCGGCATGGAAAAAGTTTAGAAGGATCAAGGCTTAAGAAGTAGCTTGACGCCTGAAATTATAAGGTACTGCCTGCACCACCCCTCTTAGCTGACACTATATACATAGAGTACTAGATAACGAGACAGATTTTATTCCTGTGGAGTATGCTACGCTACTTCTGCTTCCCAGCCAAAACAGCAAGGAAGTGGTGAATGGCTGACATTATGGCTGACTGTCTTAGTGAGATTTTTATGTGCAAGAAGTGCTGATACTTATCGCAATTTTAATATGTGAATGATTTATTTTGATCTCCCCATCATCCACAGTCCAAACCCATCCTTGTTCCTCCTAATGACCTTTGCAATCCAGGGCCGTGGTGATTCTTTCGAAAAAAAATCACAACCCTAGCAGAACCATGGCAGAGATGCAGGTTCTACCCACGATGGCAACAATGTCATCTGGCCATTTGAGTGTCATGAACTCATATTGTGCTAAAAATATGACCAATCGGCAAAATGGCAGTATAATTGACTACCCAGGGGGTACCTGACGTAAATATAAAAGAATTGGCAATCTTAAAGGATAAATTAGTTCAATGCCTACGGATAGGTACTTACTTACATACATAGTAAGCAAATTGGATATCTCCGCTACTTGGGTTGTGGAGGTCAGCTGGCAGTTTATTGTAAGTAAGCACCAATTTGAAGCCATGTTTTTTAAGCTCAAAGAAATACAGGTAAAAGCTACAATGATGATGAAATGAAGTCCAAACATAGTAGTTTATATATTGTAAATGATACAGTCTATGATCCGAAATCATCCTACAACAGGATTGAAGAAGAGAATACTAGCATTGGCAAGAAACTCGAAATCAAAATATATAAAGGTACACAGTAAAGCATCTGGCAGTGAACTACTATTGGCTTAGTATGATGGCAATGTACTTGCAAACATGATACGTAAACAAACCAGCCCATCTCTTTAACATCACAAAGACCCATACCCTTGAACAGACAACAACACAACTATCAATCTCAGACAAGCCAGTCGCCGACCAGTCTACAGCTTCTATCTAGAATTCTAGGATTTTCCTAAAGCCAACAAAAACATAATCTAATCGAAGTGCTATTAGACACAGGTGTGCAGTAATATCTGGCGGTATACATGTCAAGGGCTTGCAAAGGACATAGTGGAAATTAGTTTTGTTAGTCATTTGCGTTTGTGATTGTTGGAAGCTGTAGGGTCATGGTGAGTTGATGATGGTGGGGTGCACAGCGTTGATTTTACTACAGAAAAAATATGGCGTCCTCATATTTTACACCATATGACTATGATTTTTATAAAAATCAAGCTACAAAGCTAATGTTCAACCAAACAAAGCTATTATTAAAATTAATGCTACCATTGAGTCCAGTTTTCTTAAATAAATTGCTCACGCTCTTTAAATAATTTACTGATTTTAATAAAACCATTCCCAACAATGTATAGTGTGAATCTGTAATGTTTTTAATCTAAATCAAAATTAATTGCTAGGTCACCATCATCATCATCACTTTTATCACGTGGATGATCAGCATTTTCGTTGTATTTACTTTTGATAAGATCTGTTTCCTCAATACAGCCAAAAAGAACTGTCATATTCTAGTACCCTGTTCTATAAAATTTTTCTTTATGAAAATTAATCTGAACAATATATTTTTTAAATCTAACTAAACTCACTTCTGTTTCTGTTACACAGTAAGTATTTTCAGATCATATTAAAACGTTATCTCAAGTTTATAATTACGTCTCGTACAGTCAGGCCGACGCCTCTTGGTGTCAGGTTGCAACTCAAAGAGACCGTCTGTTGGACCAGCAACAAGTTTGTGGTGCAAGTCATAAGAGGATGAGGTTATAAATGTTGAGCAATAATGCGAGTTGGCAAAAAATTATACTCATGTAAAAATTATGTGCTTTGATACGTTTCTATTACCGTTTCAGAAATACATGAAAACAAAAATGACGTGATGATGAATGAAGAATGATATTGAAGGAAAAGAAATCGTGTTTCGCCAATCCAAAGTAACAAGAGATTAGGAAAATGAAATTGATGTGGTTACTTTGATGGATAAACAATTTCACAAGAACAATAAAACTGTAATTTATGATGCCATAGATAGAGTATAAGGCTAATCATAAGTGATGTGATGACAGTCAATTAACCTCTTAATCTAACTCTAAGGAGTTTGACTTTGCTTTGATTTTCTTGGGCCACAGAGCTTAAACATAACATAGAAGTAAATTAAATGTTTAAGCAAACTGCTGATATCTGAGTGAAAAACGAACAATCTGAGACTATGTTGTTGCTTAGACCCAATTGTCCACTTTATTATTATGTCGCGGAAAGTCCATAACTTAAATCATACACTAACTAAACCACGGGCTGCGAACGTTTAATTCGTCCGTAATTAACTGTAAGAAACGCCAGGTTCTAAGGGTTTAGTGTTTTACGAGATTTCTATCTACAGTTACACAATCTGATAACAATATTGCTACAAAATATTTTGTAAACAAATTCTACTGACAGAGAAGAATAAAACGTACGGCTAAGGAGTGGAATTTCCTGTGTTTCCTGATAGCTACAACCAGGGAGTCTTTAATTCAAGAGTGAATAGGTTACTTACAGGCAAACGTTCTCCAGTTTTGACCACATCATAGCTTACTATAAGGTGAGAGATTGGTGATACGCGTGCCTCACAAAAGTAAAAAAAAAAGAATATAGGGAAAACAGAAACGTAACCTGGGGCTCTAGACAAGTGACATTCTGTCAGTGGTAGCGTGGCGAAGGCGATTGTCAATACGTCAAAAATGTATGGGATTGACAGATGATATGGAAATGTCACGTAATCAAATTCCTACATTTTGGCATTTCGACAGTCGCATTCGCTATTTGAATGGCACATTGTCTAGGGCGTCTGGACTTTGGATTTGTGACTGATTTAATAGTGCTGTAATAGTAATAGGCTCACCTTTATTACTTGGGACTAATATTTAACATTCGAAAGACGTCCATGCTGAACTTAGGCCAACCGAGCGTCATCGTATCGATTGGTTGGTCATTTCGTATCTGGCCGACTCCCGCGGCTCTCCCTACGTCATCGATCATCACTTACGACATAATTTAGGCAAAATTTTTGTTTTTTTTTTCATACACATGATATTGCTTCTCCTTCGTTTATCACGGTTATTACTAACCACACACACTCTTTACTTCATCAGCACAGTAAAGTAAAGTAAAGTAAAGTATCTTACAAGCCTGAATTACTACAGGAGTGATGTCATGTACTTTATGTTGTTAGAATGAACTAACCAGTGTAAACGGGTGTTAATCAAGCCAGAACGGTATCTGGTTCATTCACAATGTAACGGGATGAAATAACACTTTCCAATTAGACCCATTAACTTTTTCTCTCCCCAGATCCACTAAAGGCTGTCAATCACTTTTGACCAAAAAATCTACACAAGCTAAAACTTCGGTTAAAGTTTCGTCAAGTTCACTAGCAAAAACTTGAAGTTTAAAGACTATAGTATAAGATTTAGTATTGTATGGTTTAGCCAGAGAGCAAGGAATTGCCACGCGGGCAATGACTGGAGACGCCATTACCAATAATATTGCTGTACAAGTGCATATTATTGTAATAGTTACGGCTATCATAGCCAAAATCAGAATAGGGTTCCTGGATTGAAAAATAATAATTCCGTTTGATGCGTCACTTACATTTTGAAAAAATACTGGTAGGCTATTTTATAGCCTTTTTAAAAAAAATTAAAAGTAAAGGTCAGGTGGGGCATCAGTGGGGGCAGCAGCTGGTGATCTCATTTGTTGGTGAAACTGTTACACTACAGTATTTCCAACAAATGAGTTGTGCCCATTGTCTTGATTTTTTTTTCGTGACAAAAAAAAAATTGTTTCCGAAAAAAATACTCATAAGGAAATACAGAATTTGTGAAAGTTTTGTGATTAAAATTATAAAAAAAAAATAGTTCACGAGAAGGGCCACTGCAATCTTTTTATTTTAGTTAATATTGATTTTTATCAATAATCACGAATTCAAATGACAAACGACGTCATTGCTGTTGTGACACGAAAATACGACCTGAAATCTTTAAGCCATGACAGTTCATGACCAGTGACTCATCGTCCGTTTTCGCGCGAAAAAAACTGTCAGTTTAAAACCGCAATTTTGGTAATAAATTGAAGCGTATATTTAATTTATGTATGGTCTATTTTACATGAATTTTTTTAAATGAAAATGTTGTATGTTTCCTGTTGTCACGGATTGTCAATTTCTAAGACACGCTTGATTTGTATGAAAAGTTCTAAAAAAACCGTCTCCAACAGTGACCGCCTGTGGCGTCTCACTACTCTGTAGGTACAGCTATAGTACACGTTCACTATCGTCGATCATTCGTGGCTCGTGAATGGCTCTTGAACTATACGGTAGCTCTTGTGCTATTGAGTGGTAGGGTTGACCGGAGAAGTTTTTAGATATATTATCCTAACTGTTGACGTTGTCAGTTTCATGTCGCAGGAATACAATTTTTCTTAACCAGATGGGTAGATGATCTACAAAGAACCTTGGAAAAGAGCTACCGATCTATTCTGTAATTAATATCTCCCCGTGAAAATGTAGATGTACGGTAATGAAGTGAACTGTCATTCAATTTTGATTGCATGGTTTATCAACTCACTGTCACCATTCGATTTTTGCATAATAACAAACTTGGTTGAGACTACTGAAGCATGATATGAAAGCACGCAGTAGAAGCGTGGCTATCATTAATGATGACAATAAATATGTAAAATTTAATGTTTTCACAAAAAGCGACAAACTGGTTGATAAGCAGGGATTTAATTCCATCCTAAATAATCTAGAGCCAGAGAACGCCCACGACAGAGAGATTCGGGAACCTTTTGCCCAGCAGTGGGATACAAATGTAAGCCAACAAATAAAATGCTCAGAAAATCACGAGTACTTAACAGCAGTGCGATTCTGTAAACATGTCGAAGTGAACACCCGGGTGAGGCGCACGACAGGTGAGTTGTCAAACCATACAAATAAGATGGAATGACAGCTCTATTGTCGTTCACTCCCCCTAGGTGAACACCGTGAGATGTCGACAGAATCGACCGGCTGGACAGCAAACGAATTATGAAAGTTAATAACTCATCATACATTGTGTATGAATTTGATTAAATCATATTTTTTTTCGGATTTTTTTTTTAAACTACAAATTTTCAACAGGATTTATACTTCAAAAGTTTTTGTATCACTTTAATAACTCTGCCAGCCCTAAAACCAGCCCCAGGCTCCGACACTTTTTGCCTCTGATATCTAATGACAAAGGCATCATTATCTAATCACGGGTTGTTCGTTTTTTACCACAACTAGCTACTCATAGACTAGACGTTCTCTATGCTGCAGTGATCAATCTTTGGCCATTTTAAAATAGTCTAAGGTTTTGTTGCGTGCAACTTACTTAAACGGTTGATGGTGTATGCTTTGGTTAAAAAGTAGTTAAAAATATTATCATAAATGCATAATGTTAGTAAAATAATCAATCCCCCTAGCCTTTTACCAACTATGTTGGGGTCGGCTTCCAGTCTACCCAGGTCCTGCCAGGGTTGCGGATTTTGTTCGAAAGTGTTACCGCGGTCCTGGAAAGCAAAAGCACTACGAGGAGCACGGATGTGTTGTAGTCAGTAAGAGTCTGACACTCCCTCCCGCTGCACCCAGAGTGGCAGGAGTCATTTGATGATTCCCCATCCATAAAAAAGGTATACCCAGGTGCGGGTGCAGCTGAATTATCACATCATCATCATATCAGCCGTCCGTAATCCGTAATAACGTCCACAAGTAGACATAGGCCTCCCCCAAGTGTCGCCACACGACCGCCACTGTGCGTCTCGCATCCATCGGCTACCGGCGACCCTCACCAGGTCATCGGTCTACCTATTGGGAGGCTTTCCAACGCTGCGTCTTCCAGTACGCGCTCGCCACTTCAGAACTTTTCAGCCCCATGGACTATCTGTTCTGCTCACTGCCACTTCAGTTTGGTGATCCTTCGGGCTAAGCAGCTAAATATCAAAGTATAACGAGTTTATTTGTTTTATTATAAGAAAACATTTCAATTGGAATGGATTTTTGTTTGACGATGGGACTTTCACCTAAAAGCATAAGATAAAAAAAATATAAAAAGAGGAGATCGACCCGGAGTTGTTGTTGAGTCTTAAATTACCTGTGATAATACTAATAAAGTCTAGCATATCAAAAGTCACCCCCGTTATCAACCTCACTGGCCTTGTCTTTTTAACAAAGATATAACTCGACGCCTCCCGCGCATTTGGTCGTACGTATGTTTTTTGTGATTTTTCAGGAGAGAGATTTTTAACTTTAGCGTTTTGTTGATCAGCCGCAAAACATAGGACTATTATCGGGTTATAAACTCGATTTTTTGTGAAAATATGAAAAACCGGCTTTAATAATGTGTGGTATTATAAGACCTGCTAAAATCTTATTTTGTCAAAAAAGAAACATATATTACGACTTTTTGAGTGGGAGGTATGGAACTAAAAACGATAAAAGGTAAGCAGAACTTTTTTCTTTGGTAGTAATGTCTTCGTTAGGTTTTGTCTTCGCGACGAAAAACAACCACCCCATTGGTCAATTTTACCAGATTTAATAGCTAATACCACCTTAAAAACTAAAGTAGGTACAACTAAACTAGAAAAATAAGTCTGCATGTCTATTCAGCACAGTACAAAGTGCAGGACCATGCAGGACCCAACACAATTCTACAAATTATTATCATACATGTCATAAGATAAAGTACTGATTATTAAGCAATATAATATTAGTATTAGCATAAAATTATTAGTTGCTAAAGCTTTTGTAGCACGACTCGACAATAGATTATAATTCGATACACGTACGGTCGGCAGAAATGTGAGCACCAAAGGGTTCGATAAAATTGTGACTCAATAAGGTTTTATGTTTTTTTATAGAAACAAAATGCGATATGAACAGTGTCATATTTAGCTGATATTGAAGTGTTGGGTCGATGACATTGGCTCTCTTGTTATTTTTTATTTTCTTTAAGAAGCAAATTGTAACAAAGAATAATTATTTTGATATTTGACAATCATGAATACTGCTTTATTTGCCAAAGCGGTAATTGTTATACAACGTGTAACAGAATAAACGCAATACCTCTTAAGGAGTTATTGCACTCATCATTAGGAACAACTTTTAAATAATGGGACCAACCCGCAAAAAAATCAGCTGTTTAGTACATTTTGTCGAATTGCGTGCACCAAAATGTATAGGGCAGTCAATTTCTTTTTTCGCGATTTCAATGTTGGTCCCATAGTGAAATATCTTCATAACAATACATATTTTAATCAAATTTCCGTACTAACATTAGATTCTCAACACCAGTTCCTAAGCTATCCCTACATAAAAATGCACACACAATTATTTATCAATTTGACGTAATGATAGCTGCACTTACGTACCCATAGTCGTCGGTAATGACTTCAATTAGTACTACCAACGGATCGTTACAGCACAAAATCATTTCTGACACATAAATTGTATAGACTATTGTATCATTGCAGTAACATTTGAAAGATTAATTCGATTGGCTGCTGGGTTAATTTTTTTATTGACCGTACATGATATTCGAATTTTGAAGTGTAATTTTGTGTGATTTGTTTTGTAATGTCTTTAATTTTTGAATGGATGGGTATAGCACGCTTCTTTACAATTGTAGAGGAAGAATCTACTTTATTAAAAGTTGGTAGCTTGGGAACACCGTAATGTTTACTTTCTCAACTTGTCAATAACGTAATATTGGGTTTAACTTCCTGAAGTTAATGATTTTGATATTGGAAATGAGGTACCAAGTTATTCTGAGCCCTAAGTTAGAATTGAAGGACTAAACTTTTCGCATAGGCGATTCGATGTTGAAAACCACAATTTTCTTCTACTCTCTTCTAAGCACGAAGTAACAGAACACATATATCATATTGCTAATGTCGTTGCTGATGGGGTAGAAAAAGAGTGATTGAAGCCTATACCGACGTAGATGAAGCAACTCACTTTCTAAACTTGCCGTGAAAGTCCCTTTTTTGTTGGGGTGATAAGGACCGAGGACTGGAAGAAGAAGTGTTGAGGTGGGCGGATTACATTGTTGCCATCGCGGGTAGAACCTGGCTAAGGCTGGCACAGGAACGATAAGATTGGCATAAAACAAGAGAGGCCTATGCTCAGCAGTGGGCGAAGTCGGGCTGTGGATGATGATAATGATAAGCCAGAAAGCGTTTGCACACTGGACATCAAGAAATTATGCAGTATTCAAACTCTTATACAATTTTCCACGCACTCCCATTCCCACACAACAAAATAGGCCACTCATATCATTACACACATTTCGCCAATAATATTCACCTCAGAACCAAAAACAAGGCACATTGTCACGACACATAACGGTTTGATTGCTATGCTAGCCTGGTACCTTACACTCGGCCTATGTAAGCTGTTCGATTGCTATGCTATCCTAGTATCGTATACAAGGCCTAGGGTAAGCTGTATGAATAGCTGATGGTGTCACGAAGACAGCTGATACGGCTAGAATGTAAGTTGTTTGATTGGTTGAGAAGTTTGTTTTGTTTTTTTTTTGTTTATGAATGGGTTAGCTCTTGACCTCGATCACGCCTGATGGAAAGCGATACAAGAGGTTCATGATGAAGCGAGCGTGCCCAGAAGATGCCTTGCACTGGTAGAACGCGTCGACGAAACACAGCAGGCTCCTTGACGCCGAACTCTGGGGGAAGGATGGTCGCGAACCAGGCGGGCGTTAGCCCTACCACCGCAAGGGAAGGATTGGCCAGTCTTATAAGGTGTTAGGTGAGACTGTCTGTGATGCGCCGAGCGCTCGGTTCAGTTGAGTGTCTGATGGAACGAATTGCGCTACACGAGGAGGCTCCTTCATGCATTCCAAAAAATGCTCGCAAGGTTGTGCGTAGACTAGGTCCAGGAGAGTTGAAATAGTTTCGGATATTGGAATCAACAGGATAAGGATATTTGATTGACTTTGGGAAACTTCATTGGAATTCAGTCACATATTAATATTTTAAAAGCATTTAGTCTAAACAATGCACCCCAAGGAAATAATTAATAACAGGTAATTTTAAGAGACTACAATTGATTTTACAGACATAATCGTACTGGAGAAAAATAACTTCTAGAAGAAGGCCTGACTGACAGTAGGACGGTTGATAGAAGAGAATAGAATAAAACGCATTGCGCCGACCCCAAATAATATGAGACAAGGGCAAGAAGATGACGCTGAGAATCTTGATATTAAGCCAAAGATGATAAGAACTCTCAAATACTTAAATCCAAAATTAGTCTTTAAAGCAATTCCTGCCCGGCCGAGACACACAGCATTGAGTACGTGGAAAATGTTGTGTCAGCTCACATACTCAACTGCTTCATAAACCGACTGGACAGATTAGATAATATCTCCAAACTATTTGAAATGGACGCATCATCTAGTACCCACTGCTGAGCAGATGCCTCCCTCTCCTTTTTCCACACAACTCTGTCTTTTGCTATGTCAAGACAGTCCTTTCAGTAGGAGTGGAGCTCATCTCGTCCTTTTTACTTTGGTCTGAGGCAAATATGTCTTTTGGTATTTCTTTTGCCCATTTTGAACGTCCAAAATTTTGGTTTTGGAACGCAGTGATAACATAAAAGAATATAATATATCAATATCGCAAAATAAAATGCCCGCAGCATTAATAACAAAGCAAATAAAGACGTCATTATCGAAGCCGTCCTGCGATGATCTTAGACAAATGATTCACTTCTCGTACTTGACCCAGTTGCATTCCCGCGCGTGCTTGCAGTAGGAAATCGTTCGGTTTGCATGTTTCCCTGTACGGTTTTTATGGAAATATTATTTTTTAATGTTCTTTTTAATTTGTTTGAGATTCATGATTTATTGAAAGTATTTATTGATTTGTTGAGGAGGTAACCTTTGGTTAAGATAATGGTGTGTCCTAATCTCATGATAAGACAAAGGTATATCGGGTATTTTTAATTTTATGATTAATGACTTGACTTGGTGCTAGAAATAAAAGAGAATCCGAATTCATGGGTTATGGCATAAGGTTAGAAAGAGGAATAAGATTTAAGAATTTACATCAATAGAGGACAAAGTTTCAACACCCAAGATAATATGAAAACATGATCTTGAAAAAACTAAAACTGTTTGGGTGCTCTGCACATAATACTTCAAATTATATACCTATGTTACATTTGACGTGGAAAACACCATCACATTATTTCTATGTAACAAACAAATACGACCATATCAGTACAACTTGGCACAGAAAACCGTCAAGCAGATTAATTCCGGCCGATAAGCTGCAGCATCCACAGTACCTGATTACCATTCGCAATATACCCATCCTTAGTTCATGCCTAGCGTGGTAAGCAGAACTTCCTACAACGTTCCCATACCACAACACATGCCCAGAATGTATTATTACGGGTTTCCCATGGTATTTTCTATCACCGTTTGAACCTGATTTAAATTCAGATTTAAATTGCAAAGGCGTTTGCCGTTTTGATGCATGCTTAGACTTTGGTGAGGCAATTGAGATTCTGTTTGATAGTAAATTGGAGGCATTGCATAGCTTGGTCTATTTACATCGTGGACTTTCAGTGTTGGGATTTAAGCTTATGGTATCCGTAGTGAACCTTTAGAAAAGTATCTTCAGAGAGAGCTTGGAATTGAAGGATCTTTCTCTTGTCAAACGGGAACTACTATTTATCATTATGAAGACCTTTTTATACATTATTATCCATTGCTGCATTAACGAGCTAATGAGTATCCATGATTGGTGATAGTTCATTATTGTCATAACAAGTTAGTTCTAATTTTCAGCACTAAAAACTGATTATGTCCTTTTTTCACCCATCCCTGTTCACCAGAAACCCTTGAAACTAAAACACAGCAACATTTTGCCATATTTTTGCGATAGAAGGCCAGTTCAGACTTGTTTACGAACATGTCGCGCCTACGTGAGCGTGGGGAGACCGGTCGCACTGTCGCAGGTTGCCAATTCGACTTGTTCTTTAGGCTGGTAGCACACTGTCACTTACCGCTGCGTTTTCGCTGCGAACTGCGAAATTTTTTCATAATTTCGTTCTGTAGTCACAATGTTTCTGCAGTTGCGTTGCGAGGCTGTGTGCAAACAGCGTTATGGGTGTAGGTCTAGAAGGTAATGAAGTGATGTTTTTACGGTGTTTTTGGTTGTTGAAGTTTGCAAATTTTCACTTACCTAGTTCTTGTTTTACCTAATGTGGTTATGCAGCTGCATTTGCTTACATATTTAACAGTAGTAATGTAGGCATTAGTAATCAGAGAATTTTATCTTTCATGAAAGCTTTTATGACAAGCTATTTGGGTTATTTTAGGGCTGCAGCCAGGCAGGAGAATAATGATGAATAAGGCTTTACTTCTAGGATTTTCTTTTTGAGTGGATTGATTTCAGTACAGAGGACTGTTGTTCCCGTTTCCAAAACATCAAGATTTTGACGGTAATATGACAAAAACAACTTACTCCCTGGTCTGCAAACCGTACCATAAATTACGAACAAAGTTTTACTTTAGATTCAGACAATACTTCAAAAATTACTTAAATCTTCTTGTTTATAACTGAAATCATTGAATTGCTAAAATCACCGACAAATTCGAACGACCCGATTTAAATTCAAATGTCAGCAGGCGCGAGCCACACGTACAGTATTGAGCACAAGTTTACGTCGAAATTATAACAATTTGTATGTATAATCATAGCAAAATTATTGTCACTTTCCTACGCATGATCCCGTTGGCCGGTCTTATGAAATAACACCTGCTCTGTTGGTGACACACTGTACTAGCGGATACATAACAAAAAAAAAGTAAACGTTAAATTTGAAGAACCAGAACTATAATGCCAGGTGCATGCTGAGTACGAATTGATCAAAAAACTAAAATTAGAAGAAAATTGTCGCTACGTTAAAGAAAACATTATGAATACGCTACTTGTGGTATGAAGATATTGAGATAACGGCAAGTAGAGAAGAAGGAGACACTCTACGCCAACACCAAGTAATTTGGGGTGAAAGGGTGAAAGATGATGACTAAATAAGTTACGCTTAAAGTCATAAATAGAAAATAATACGTTTACATGAAGATGTACTTGCAAGAACATTTAACTTGACTTCATCTAAAGTAAATAAATCCTGCCCGTGCAACGGGCTAGTCCTTTCTTTAGGAGTTGAGTTCGTCCGGCCATCCACGCTTTGGTTGTTGTTTAAAAGATTGACCAAGTTATATACCATTCTACTTTTAGTGCCATAAAGATGAACATTTTTGCAGAATTGCAGATGTCTCGATATATTTCCTTGCAGTGTTACGTTGGTTCTCAATAGGGCCTCAATGTTTATTATGTTTTTTTTTAATATTCTGGTATTTTTGTTACAAAAATGTCTCATTTGTTACTCAAATAATCACTGCATTTCTTACTTGTCCTTATGTCTCCTCATAAAATGTTTTTTTTTTATATTCTTAGCCCACATATTTCGTTAAAAGTTATCATTCAGGGGAGTGTTTGCAATTCTGAATAAAAAAATAATAGTTTATTCAAAGATTTTCTTAACGAGTTTGAAATTATGCGTTAAAATATAAAAGGGATTTTTAAATTCTGTTATATTTTATTCATTATTATTTCGTACTTAGTCCAGTACCAACTCAACTTCCAGACCTCTGAACCTTCAATTCGAAACATCATTTCACTATCAGCTACGCATAATTTAAATCATGCACCATCAGCGTGCTCATTTGTCATCACAAATGAGAAGAGCTGGGACATTCTATTTTTAGCCGAACTGCGCACCATATTAAAATTATCTATCTATTTCTTCGTTGAACCAATTTGAACTCAGTTGTACAAATTGGTCAAGCGTGAGTACTCTAACTAGGTCACCCTTGATAGATGACCGGACTGTACCAACTTTAATTAGTGCTTTAACTCTACTATTTAGAACTTTTGGATGGATAATTTGAATATCTAAAGGAATTATTTATGATGGAATATTACGGATTCAAAATTCGCTATTGGTTGTGAATTTTAATTTTAAATTTTAATTGGTTTTAACATTGGGTTTAGATTAACTCAGGTGGACATGTAGTAAATTGTGATTGAAGGTCTTGAAATAGGACAATTGTTTTACATAACTTTATGCTATGCTATGCTTACAACTACTTTATTTATATAGAGATACAGCCCGATGACAGCTACCTGCAGACAGGTAGATGGATGGACAAACTGAGAGCGGAGCTTAATAGAGTTTTATTGGTTACCCTTAGGCTACGCAACCATAAAAAGTGACATAAATATTGAAAAGCACTAAGAACCACTTACACATACTCAACATCATTTACAACCAATTAAACAATAAAATCTTAAACCAACAAACTAAACTAATTTTTAATACTACAAACAATAACAATTAAAAGTTATAAGAGACCAACAGAACAAATTTTCAATTACACCAACACTTAGTAGGCATAATACAAAACAGTACATCAAGTATTACGCAAACCTAAGACTATAGGTACTGATAAACATAGAGATTAATAACCAAACACTGAATAACAACCTTATTTTGAAGTTACAGAGTTCAAAATCGATGAAGTTGAAGATCAAAATAAAGTTGTAGATGTAAAACAGCTTTATGTCATTGCAATCGCTTCGGAACTGATATTTAACGACTGTTCCATTATTTATGCATAGGAGATTAGAATAACGTTGGTAGTCTGATGAAAACGTGTTTGACGAACTATGTTTTGGAAGAATGGGATCAAAACTGGATAGTAACAAATTATTACCAAAGTATCATACAAATTAATATAATATAACTAGATACATACATAATTATTCCTTTACCTGAGACTGGTATTTGTACAAGGAAGAACTGTCACACATAACACTAGGCCTTCTCCGCAAAATGTTGTGAAACGCTTTGAAAAGGGACAAAACAGAAAAGACTGATTCAATTATTTCCATCGCAATGGTAAGTTTTCTGAAAACTCGATGATGCAGAAAGACAAGAAAAGATGACCCCAAATGAACGAATGATCCGGGCTAGGAAAAGAAGTATGGTATGGTAAGTAAATAGTTAAGCAAATTGCAAACACTTTAACATCTCGAATATACGAAAGGCAGTCCTTATTCTAAAATATTTAAATCAAGGGTGCTTATAAAAGCCACTATCGTAATCCTAAATGTACACATAAAGACGTTAAATTTTACTACACAAAGACACAGGGCAAAGACATTTTCAAAATTTATGATCTTTAGTTAAAACTTTGAACCATTCAATAAATTGTTTCTAAACAAAGTAAGGTAAACCAACAACGCAGTTTTCAAACGTAACGTGTACAACTTAAACTATCAAAGAAATCGAAAATCAACTTGCAAAGAGAAAGAAGCTGAAAACCATAAACCTCGTGAAGAAACAATTCTACCACAAAACAATATAAAGGTAACCACTTCAACAATACTAGAAGAACTAAACAAAAACATTAAAACAAGAGAACAATGTTAGAAACGTGTTTTATTTGAACCAGGAAACAGTATGGACACAATATAATTATAGTAAGTGATTGTAGGGAGTACGATACTATCTTAGGACAAGAAGTAATAAAGACGCCTCACAGTTAAATCTAGCCTTAGAACAAAGAAACTGTGGAGTTTATGCTCCAAAGCAATGGTAAGTGAAAAGGACCATAAGCCACCACCATCTATCCGTTCATCTATCTTTACCTGCATTTAAAAGACTTGTAAAGGAACATTATCATTCGCTGTGATTAACTATAGTCGTCATTTATTTTATTTATTTATTCACCTTACATCTATCCTAACAGAGTTTTTCCCCAATGCGATAAATGCGCTTATCCTAACTTATACTAACATCTATAACTAATTATATATAATGCATTCCTTGTGAATTCATCAAGAGTACAACAAAATAGGTCCGTCTCATTAGCAATCAGGTTGAGCGTGCGTGTTTTGAATGTCTGTATACTTACATATGTATGTATTTCTTTATATATTATTTAGCGTATTATATATGTATCTGTTTATCTATATCTATTATGTTTATAATTAAATTAGTTTTTTTCACGTCAATGACAGCCCTATTTCATGTCCAGACAATTACTGTCCATCCCAGGTTGTCTGGAAGAGATCGCGTAATGCGATAAGCCCGCCCATTGTATGTGTTTTGGTTTTAAGTTTCATTTTTGTTTTAATTTTGGTGTACAATAAAGTGTTTAATAAATAAATAAATAATCAACCCGATTATTATGGTTCTCAACTTAGCAAAAGCTCCTTTGCAAAGGTGTAATAATGTGAGCATGAAGACTAGACAGACTAATCTTACGAAATTGGTAATTTGGTATCAGAAAATTATTAAAGAGGCTACGAGTATAGTTTTCAAATTTATTAAGTTCAGGGGGCCTACCACAACCTCTTAAAACAATATTATTTTAATATTACTTTGTAATTTCTGTTGTTGCATTTTCAACTCTCGGCGCTGATCCGAGAGTTGAAAATGCAACAACAGAAATTACAAAGTAATATTAAAATAATATTGTTTTAAGAGGTTGTGGTAGGCCCCCAGAACTTTATCAATTTTCTCAGCAATGTAGCAGTCGTTTTAAATCTCAAACAGACGAAAAGCCTTTTTTTTTGTTTTTTTTTTAGGTATGACCACTAGCAAGTTAACACACTTGGGATATCAACTGCTTAACCGGACTAACCAGACGAAAAGCCGATTAATTAATGAGTTAAGTGAAGTCAATAATAGGAGCAATGAAGAAGAACTTTTCGACCCCAAAAATTGCTTTGTCTTTACCAATGTGGTGACAAAACACTTTCTCAAGATAGGTAAAGTTATTATTATAATCATAGTTCAAATCCAATGGAGTCTCGACAACTCTGTTCAAACCAAGTCACAGTACATTGCAGTATTGGAACCGGTTACAGAACCGCTTCTGCCGTTGCCCACTGCTAAAGTTCATACGTGTATACTGCACACTGCACTATAATATTGTAGGTAATACTATAGTTTAGATGTGGTGCAAGTTATAGACTTACGAAGTGATAGGACTTCTAAATAACTCGAACGTGGATCATCAGTGATATGAAAGAGAAGGGAGTCAAGATTACTAAAAACATTAAAAATTAAAAACATGTAAATGTAAAGTAGAAAATTAGAACATTAATATTAAATTACAGTTAGTCTATTAAGTACAAGTTTTTATCTAACAGAAATGATTTGAGCTTAAAAGCAAAAATGGTCCTTACTGGGACAGAACAGACGCCAAAATATGATTGTCAATATGATTGTGTTTTGCCCCACTAGCAGTCCCACGAATAGAGATTCGTGGGACGGCTAGTGGGGCAAAACAGAATAGTCCTTTGATTTACCCACCTGTTACTAAATCGCTTCTCGCTCATTGCTTGCGTCCCAACGTTAGACAGTAGCCAACCCTCAAGCTAGCTATTGCTTAGAGAATTATGTTCGATCTCGACTTACCCCGGCTCAGGTTTATAGGTTACAAACGTAAAAATACTAACGTCAGCGTTGTTCTTACAAGGATTTATTGGAGAGAAGATTTTATGAAAGTTACAGCTTGTAGTGGTAGTGGTTAAACTAGAAAGGATTTCTACAGCGAATGCCCTTTGAAATTTGTATTAAGTGAATTTAACAAGATCATTAATTTACTTCAGATCACTTTCTGCTCCTTTTATTTTAACCAAAAAAATGAGAAACTCATTGAAATGAAAACTAAAATATATTTTGAATTAATAACATAAACGAGAAACAGCACTGCAATTTCTTTTTTCGCCAATTGGTTTTCTATCTGTTAAGATGGTTCTGGTGCTTGAAAACCATAATGTTACCATACTAATCTGTTCACCACGGCTTTATAAATAAACAAACGTGATTTCAGAAGAAATAAAATAATGTTTATAAATTTTCATTTTCCAATAATAGTTTACAAATGATGTACCAATAGGCAATAAAAAATAATTATCTTCAGCAAACACTATGATTCCCACACTATGATTGCTAAGGTAAGTGCACCAGTTGTTGACTTAGATAAAATATTTCATATTGCAAAATATTTAAGTGGATTATCAATACACTTGACATCGTGTTCATATCAGTTTCACTGACTCACATCTTGAAGTGTTAAGTTATTAATATTATTGTAAAGTTTCTTTTCATAACATAATATTAGATACTATGTCTGTAATCACCAAAGAGTAAGGCAGAGTTGTTCCAATAGTACTATAAAAGCTGACCTCTTTGGTTGGAACCCTTTCGAAGTTTAGATAGGTAATGGCACAATTAAGGAATAAAATTAGAGTAACACGAATTCAAATTTTACGACAAAAAGAAGATTGGTGACTGCCAAAGCCTAAGGCCGATCAAATAAAGATGTACATCTAACTAATTTAAGCACGAGCTACCCCTACCTACAGTACTACCTACTCACACTCCACCATTTTTTTTGTAGCATATTATAAGTATCCTGTAAGCTCGGGAGTGAGCTTTTTGCCATTAAAAGTTTACTCATTCAGGCTATCGACTGCTACTGAGAAATTTCAGGTAGAAAAACCAATCAACTCTTTACCCGAGTCGGAAATCGAACGCGCACTCAAGGAATGACCTCATGATCAGTAGTAGCACTTAAGATCACTAGATCATTATGGCAGATTTTGGTAAAATAAATAAATAAATAAAATATTTTTATTTAAACAAAATGTGCGCGTCTTTTAATAGGCAAATAAATTATTATGTAACCCATATATTTATTACGATCTTATAATAAACTACCATGTATAGATTACTACGTTTCACTATAAATGTATCATTAACATTACAACAATTACGTAAATGTTTCATACTTATCTATTTAATAGTTTATCAATAATTATTGACATTCAAACAATGGGCAACTTGACCTTACAGAAACATATTTAAACTAATTATAATAGAAGTAACAATTAATCAAACATATAATAAACATTAAAAGATAAGAAACACTTGCAATTTCATTGACAATAACTTTTGATACGTAATAATTTATTATTTATAAACAAAAAGCATTATTTGAGGAAAACAATATAATAAAATAAATTGTAACGCGCAAAACAATTCAATGAACTTCAATTAGGTATTAATGTATCATTTATACACCTATTTTTTTTGTGGTGATGTGGTTTACAAACATGTACGGCGTAAATGTTTGCAATTTTTTTATATGCATATAAATTTATTGGTTTAATAAATGTTTTCCATATATTTTAGTTTCATCATTTAACATTATTATACAGGCTAAAATATTTACTGCCGGAAAATATATGTAAAAATAAACTGCCAACTGCCTTGTTCAGTAACTTATGTACTTTTCAGAAACAGGTCAAGGACATTCCTATTATATTAATCTATACTGCTTTTAATTGCTGTAAAATGCAAATAGAGTACAAATGAAAAGGGGACGTTATTTCTCCTTTTCATTTCAACTCTGTTTCACATCATGAATAAAGTGAAACAGATATGTATTGCGCACGAGATTTGGTTGGGACGCTCCCTCAGCCAATATTGTTTTTTTGCCGATAATTAGTCCATGCACGAGGAGTCATTACCTGAAACTTGTTTCTACTTCTTGTGTTATAATATGTACCTATGTTTTTTTTATGTAGTTGTATATTCAATTATTCGGAATTCGAATAACGTTCTAAGGATTTCAACTTATACATACATGACACCTTTGTGGAAATAAAGAAAAATATATCAGAACGATTTCCTTTAGAACTTAAACCTAACATGAAGGGCAAGACCTAATCATTGCAAAACGTATTCGTGTCAACAAAACTGTACCTACACTTTACATTATGCAATATCATAATAATATTATAAACGTGTATAAACACAATAATACTATGTCACAATATAAATAATTATATGTTGAGTTATAAAGTTAGAAGATAATTTTACAACTGAGTACTACGCACGAGTAACGGTGCGATAAGAGGCGTATTGCACTATTACGGTTAAGGGTAAGATGTGCAAGCGCTGTTGTTGTGATGATTAATGTTTTAGTACAAGGTTAGATGGCCAGGTGGGTAAAATGATGAGTGGGTGTGCAAACAATTGCAATTTTTAATTATTTACCTAGTTGCGTCATTAATAAAAAAAATTAAGTCAGCATTTGGAGCAGTTTCCTTTGTTATTAATTAGATTCTATTGTCATCATTGCTCTAATATTTTTTTTCAATTGCACTGTGTATCTTTGATCATTGATGACGTCAGTTAAAGAGGTTGCAAGCATTTTTTAGTATTCAAGGTTTAGTTTTTTTTTTTCGCTGGTACTTATCTGCCTAGCCTTTTCCCAACCAAATTGGGGTCGGCTCCCAGTCAAACCGGATTCAGCTGAATACCAGTATTTTTATGTGGAGTGGCTGCCTACCAGACCTCCACAACCCATTAACTGGGTAACACGGTACTTCTTGGCAAGACTGGTGTCAGATTTTCTGGCTTCTGACAATCCGTAACGACTGCCAAAGATCTACAAATGGCAGCCGGGACCAACGGCTTAACGTGCTTTCCGAGGCACGGAGGAGTCTCGGTATGTTAATATGGTCACCCATCCACAGACCAACCTCGCCAAGCGTTGCTTAACCTTGAAGATTGGTCCGTGTGGCTGTTATAATTTAGCCACGAGCTCCTCTTTTTTTCGCTGGTACTAAAAATATAAAATAAAAAAATTGTTTATGGATCATTTCAATATCCTTACTTGGTTATAAATAACAAAGACACAGAGTTAAGAGTGAGACAGAGAGCGATTTTAAGTTTTGTATAATGATAAATGATAAATGATATTTATTTTGTAAGTAGGTTAAACATAACACTTTTACACGTCAATATTTTTTGGTCATTTTAAGCTAGATGAGGCCGGTGTTTCCTAGCTGACTACCCTGAGAAGAAACACCGAAACAAACTCAGAGGTCACAGTCTCTTTTGAAGTCCATACAAATTGTACTGGTCAAATCATACGAGAACGTGAAAATGTGAACGTATAAAAAGTGTATTATCACTATCTTTCCCCTGAACTCTTTTTCGAAAATGTTGTCTACTAACTATTTCGACCTGGATATCTAGCGTATGCATACCAAGTTTCATCAAAATCGATTCATTAATTACGAAAAATAAGGACTTCAAAATTTGTATGAAGTCCTCATACAAACTTCCAAAGTCCTTAGTCAGGGCATACGCTCTTAAATAGTATATTTTTAACACCATGGTAAACACATTCATATTTATGAGAAAACTACAACATATCGACAGACAGACACTCCCTATCCTATTACAAGCACAACAATGATTCACAGACTCGTATTAATAAGAGATAATTGCTACAATTATAGTAGAAATGTACGAGTAAATAACTAAGTATTGAATAATGTCATTGTAACAAAGATAGGATTATTTATTATTCAAGATGCCTTATTGACCTGGGAATGTGACATATGTCAATGTTTTGTGTCGGATTGTAGTATGTTTTGACGGGATAATGGGAAAACTGTCACGAGTAATAATCTAGTGGTAAGTACATCTTAAATATTATCTGTCTGGACAGGTCCACTCAAATCTGTGTGGCACTTTCCTCAAAAGGCCACCTCAGACATTAAGGCGAGCCTAACTTGAGCGCGTAGGCATCTAACGCTTACCCCAGGCCCCGCAAGGAGTAGCAATACGTAATAAGTTACGATGCGCGGGAGACGCGCGCACCAAGCGCACCGCTCGCTCATGAGTTAACGGACTCGGGTAGGTACTAAGTTCCGTCACAGGATAAAGTAATGCAGTAGATCAACTTGAATTGATTAGTATAAGTTTATTTTGTTTTATTTTTCTATTTAGTATTTTTTAAGGTTATAGATGGATTAAATACGAACGAACGAAACGAAATTTGTTAAGTAGTGTATTGTACAAACTTGAATCCAATTACTAATCATTAAAAATCAGTAAGAATACTTATTTATTTTAGAGTCAATTAAAAACAGTTTAGTGTATGTAATTTATAATTTCTATACATTTTTCCTCTTGCCAATAAACACCGATAAAGTTACGCATTGGATTGGAAAAACTATCCAAACTGACTACATAGTTTTTTGTGTCTTGTCATAACTTGATACATTGTTAGTAATTAGTAAGAGGATGGACTCTAGTGTACAGCGCATAAATGAGCTGGTCCGGTAGCCTAAACGTTACCAAAAGTATGTTATTATAATATTTTCATAGGAAATGGTCATACTGTAACACTTTCACACTATGGCACGCGACTCACGAGTGCGCTGCGCGTATTGGTTAGCATAGACGAGACCTACACAAACGTTGCAGACACCATAAATATTATTATTTGTTGTGTTGTGGTGGCTGTGAGTAGGTATCCACCTAGCGTATAACTACACTTATATTTCTTCTCTACATGAACACCAAAACATTATTGCACCGATATTCAACTCTCATGTAGGAAATACGAGCTATTATTTTGGCATTTGTTTAGGAGTAAGATAAGTGAAAACGGACATTTCTAATAAATACAAACTCTCCGAAACCATCAAGACTAACGTAGCGGGGTGAACTACCTATTTGACATTTGAAAACAGTAAATCATTGTATCATGTGCGCGCGAGGTGGCTTTATGCACTCTGAAATAGGGTTCAAATTCAATTGTTTTACATACTTGATGCGGTTGGTAAATCTATTCCGCGCGAAAACTAAACCACTAAAGCGCACGTCTTTATGCGTATTGAAATAAGGTTTAAATTAAACTGTATACACACATATTCGCGGTGTGTAAATTTATCTGTTCCGTGTCGGTACTTACCTAGTTAGTAAAGTAAATTATGTATATACCTATATACCTTTTTGTTTATTCAGCCAAAGTTTATAAAAAAAAGTAGTCACCGCTGCAAGCTGCAACGAAGAGCCGTGACAACTTTATTTTCCCCATTTTTTTTTTTTAATTATTGCTACATCTAATAAAAACTAACTATATTACAACTGTTTGAACACTAAATTGTATACAAGTATTATTGTTTAACCACTCGACACGTGAAAATTCCAAAATAAAAAATAAATCTTACGTAAATAAACATAAACATTACATTCGCGGCACACCGGTGTGCCGGCAGTGCTCGAGCGGTAATAAATTTAGGCTTAGCCAGTAACAGAACTTAGCGGGGGTGGCGGGATCGCAAAAATTGGCACACGTCCGACCTCCAACACGTTCCGCTCGGGACTAAATGACACGGGGCGCGCGCATGAAAAGACAAAATCACTTGATTTTGGAATTAGTGGGATACGTATTTTCATATTTCACATTATGACGGCCGATTTATATCACATTTTTTACGACCTTTATTGTGGTATAAGTTTTATTACTCAAAACCTTATATAACTCAAATGAAATGATAATTACATCTTGATTTTGACTTGTCTTTGCGATTTAATTGGATGCAGAAAAGTGCAAGTAATCGTGTATCGCACGGCCGAAATAGCTAGATCGAAGTGTGAAATATGTAATATATTTTTTTCAAAATTTAAATCCGTGTAGTTTACGAATAAAACACAATTTTACACAATGCAAAACAACGTTTTTCCAGATAACCTGGCCTTAACCTACATGGTTCTCGTATGATTTGACCAGTACAATTTGTATGGACTTCAAAAGAGACTGTGACCTCTGAGTTTGTTTCGGTGTTTCTTCTCAGGGTAGTCAGCTAGGAAACACCGGCCTCATCTAGCTTAAAATGACCAAAAAATATTGACGTGTAAAAGTGTTATGTTTAACCTACTTACAAAATAAATATCATTTATCATTTATCATTTATCATTTATGTGCAGCTGTTGTGCATGATCAATTGTTACTCTGGTATTACTGACTGTGACTTCTGTCTGTTGTTTCAATACCTATAACTTTATTATTATTTGTATGCTCTCGATTAAAATGTAGAGATCTGACCATCTTATTATAACATTGTAGCGGCATTAATACCGCCACAAAAATCAACGTAGCAGAATCTACATCGCAACAATGAGACTCGCAGCGCCATCTATCTCGACAACTACGAACAAACAACGAAAACCTGAATCGCGGTATCAGAGTTTACCGTGAGATTCAAACAGATACAACAGCCCGATTATCAACTATCGGGCAGTTGCTCACCGGACACAACAACCATTCGGGCAGTTTCTCACCGGTCACAACAACCATCTAGTCGGAGGATCCTCCCTTTTTAACGGAGGTATGTGGGACTTTACTCTCGGTTCCACTTCTTCCATAACATTAAAATCGTATTGAAACCTGTAATTACGAATAAAAATGATTTTATTTGATTTGATTTGATGACTATACTTGTAGAGATGCTTGGAAAACGCTGGAAGCGGTTGATGACAGATTTGACAAAAAAGTGATGTAAATGTGAAGTATGCTCCAAGGCAGACTAAGGAGGGAACAGTGTTTAAAATAAATGCTGCTTCTTTCTATGTGAGTGAGTATGAGTGCGTCTTAGTTGTGTGTGAGTGAACAGGCTCCTTCTGGGTAAGTTCGCTCCATCGTAGACATTGTCTCTGTCATCTCTGACTTTGACTAGAGTCAAGAGCAAACCCATCATTAAAAAAAAAAAAATAATGTAGTATTTCCAAGTAGTAGTTTTCCATGAAGTGTGGCTTTAATTTTTTTAGTCATGATTTAATTTAAAAGGTTACAATATTTGCATTAAAATATTGAATTTCATGCATTTTATTATTTTTAGCGGTAAGGTCTGCAACTGCCTCCGTGGTCGAGTGGTTAAGGCATTTGCCTTGTGACCTGGTGGGTTCGATTCCCACGGGAAGCATACTTTGTAAAGTTGTTTCCAGTTTGGCTAGGACATTGCAGGCTTGAATCACCTGATTGTCTGATAAAAAGATGATTCCGTGCTTCGGTAGCCACGTATAAGTGGTTTAGAAACTCTGACACTAGGGTGTGTGGGGTCGTTAGACCTTATTACCCAAACGAAGAAGAGAAGAACAAGCGGTAAGTCTGGCTATCGAGTATCCCTGTAATTTAATTATAAGTTGTACATTTTAAAATTCATTTTTATTTTATAATCAATACTCTATTCTAGTAACGGAAAACTAAGATATTTACAACACACTCTGCTGTTACTAAATTCAATTATTATTATTATTATTATGAGCCTGTACTGTCCCACTGCAGGGCAAAGGCCTCCCTTCCTTGCTTCCACTGTTCTCTGTCTTTTGCCACATCTGGCCAATCCTTTCGGTAGGAGTCTAATTCATCACGCCATCTCCTCTTGGGCCTACCGCGTCGCCGGTTCTTGTTTGGAACCCAATCAGTGGCCACTTTTGCCCAGTTCTGTTGCAACATGCGGCAGATATGGCCAGCCCAGTTCCATTTTAGATTGGCGGCTGAGTTGCCTACGTCTGCGATTTGTGTTTTGGAACGAAGTATACTGTTTTTGATGCGGTCTTTGATTTTGACTCCAAGAATACTTCGTTCCATTGCTCGCTGGCAGACGAGCAAAAAAATACACTAAATTCAATAAAACAAAGAAAAAAAATAACATGTTCATAACCACTCACTGAGCCTTAAGGCTGCAGTCTTGCAAAATTCACTCGCGGCGAATTATTTGCGCAACTTTAAATTCTTTTTCTTTACCAAGTAATGAAATAACATGAAATATTTTTATTGCCCATAAATAACCATAATATAAGTAATAGGTAGTTATTTTTTTTAAGTTCTTCTAGGTGGATTATGTTAGGTAAATCAAGTGTTAAATACAGCTCTCTCGCGCCCAACATCATTTCGAGTTCTGTTTGGGCGCTCAGTCTATGGCAATGAAGAATTAATTTACAAATCTGTTCAGCGCATAATTAGCTCAATATTCTCGTCTTCAAAATGCGCTGATTAGTTTTTTCTAGTTATGTTTCATTTTCTTAATTCAGAGGTCACACTTTCATCAAAATTCTCTGTTTTCATCTCTTAATAAACGGTTTGTTTCATTATAACTATGCATTGTATGTATGTAATAATTTGATTATTTTAATGCCAAGAGTGCATTAAGCAAATACTTAAAAAAAAATAGCACCTAAATCACATTACCCTAACAATAATAATAATCTCAAAAGACCTCCAAAAAACGAGTTCATAAACAAGAATTGAGAGAGAAATTCCTTAGTGGCCGCTGCACGGGCGGAGCGTTCGGACGTGTGGTCCACGACAAATTTTAATTGTTCCCTCTCGCTCTAACATTGCTCCTGCTCTAACGTTGGTTACGCACTGTTATGTATCTAAAGTTGCTCTACTTTATTATTTTTTGTATATAATTTTTCGGGTGTTGTAAATATTTGTGTTTTAGTAATAGTATTGTAAATATTTTATTTCAATATGGATCGTAAACGTAAAAAAAATATGCATGCACGAAAAAAAAAAATTGGGCTCAAACGTAGAAGTGATGAAGAGAAATAGAATCCAAAGGTAAGTAGAACTGTTTACAGTATTCATGTTTAGGGCCTAACTACAAGGTCAAATTCAATTAGCTAGCGAGACTCCACAGACTTGATGGGTATACGATTTTATCAACTCACACTTCAAGTAACAATACTACCAGCGGTCATTGACCCCAAACAAATCATCAAATCTTTACTGTTTTTATAAAATTGTTATAATATTGTATACAGGGTCGAATTAAATTAGATAGCGAAAGTCCGCAGAAGTGATGGGTATCAATATATAAGTATGACAAAACAAAAATTAATTAATATGATGTTCATGCATGCTGTCAGAAGGTATAAAAGAGTGTGGTTGGGGAGGGCGTGAGTGCTTGTGTGGGCATGAGTGTGTGGATGGATGTGTTTGTGGGTTGGTCGGTGTATTTAGTGTCTATGTACATACATAAATAATAAATACACACTGCTACTAGCGACCAAAATCGGATCGGCTAATCGGCTAATTTGACCAAAGTCGGATATCTTTTAACCGTGGAATAAAATTAATTAATAATATGACTAATTTATTTTCACAGGTCTGCTGCTGGCTCTCGTCAACCATTTTCAGATGTTAGCAACCTGTCAGAAGCGCGAAATATTAATCCTACCTCTTCTACTATTGGAGTACCAGTGATGATTGAAAATATTGACGGAACTGAAAATGTAACAAACTCAAATAAGAAAATGAACCGGAAGCGAACATTTGAGGAGGCTTTTCCTTTTCGCCGAATTTTCGGAAGGAAACGTCAACAACCTGTAATTGTTAGCGACGACCAACAGCTGCAAATTGATAATGAAACAGAAATGACCAATGATGAGGAGCTGTTTTGCCTAGAAGGGCGCAGAATCGTATCGATCAAATATTTTTTAGAAAATTTGGGGAAGATTGCTGATCATAACGAAAAATCTTTTGGATGCAGGTGATGGTACACCAATGATTGATGCAATAGCTGACGGGTGTTGGTCCAAAAGATCTTTCCGTAATAACTATTCAGCATCATCAGGTGCAGCAGCAGCAATAATCGGTGCATACAGTGGTAAAATTTTATATCTTGGTGTAAAAAATAAATACTGCATAGTATGTGCAAAAGCTGAAAATAAAAAAAATAAACCTGCAAATCATATTTGCTACAAGAACTATTCTGGTAGTTCTTCCAGTATGGAGTCAACGTCGCTTGTTGAAGGATTTGGTAACTCTCTTGAATCTCATGGTTTAATATATGCTAGACTAATATCAGATGGTGATTCAAGTACTCATAAAAAAATATTAGAAAGCAATCCATATAAAAACTGCAAGGTTCAGAAGATCGAGTGCAGAAACCATCTGTTAAGAAATCTATGTAACAAACTGAGAGCACTTACTAAAGATACTCATATTAAGGAAACTTTTAACTGACTTCAAAATCATGAAGTTACGCAGATACACAGTGCGGGCTATAAAGTTGAGGAAACACGAAGACATTTCTGACAGTCAAAAAATGGTAAAACTTCGTACAGATATTTTGAATGCATTACACCATTCTTTTGGTAGTCACTCTGATTGCGATGACGCTATATGCCCAGCAACTGATAAAACTGACCGAAATACGGCACTTGATGTAGCTAACACAGTTTTGTGGAGGAAAATGAGTCAAATTGTCTTGTTTTTGGCTGCAAACGCTAAAAGTCTAATTTTTGACGTCGATAGCAATCCTGCTGAGACATTCAATTGAGTGATTGCCAAATATGTGGGGGGGAAAAGAATTTATTACACACTGAAGAATTCATACCAGGAAAGGTGTTCCGCTTCAGTTAAATGATAAATGATATTTATTTTGTAAGTAGGTTAAACATAACACTTTTACACGTCAATATTTTTTGGTCATTTTAAGCTAGATGAGGCCGGTGTTTCCTAGCTGACTACCCTGAGAAGAAACACCAAGCGACCAATAAACGCTATCCATAAATGCATATTTGGTAAACCTACTGGCAAATACACAAATGTATATGAGGTACAAAAAGCGAAAAGAAAAGTTTACAAAAGATTATTTAGAAAAAAAATCCGTAGAAATATGAACGATCCAGATTATGGACAGAAAGCTCAAAGACCAGATATGACCGATGAAGATTTTCAGATAACAAAAAATGAATTTCTTAAACAAACGGAGCTACCTGGCCAGCAAAGAGACGAACTACAGAAACAGACGATAGACCAAAGTTCCAGTCAAGAATGGTTAGAAAACAGAAAAAATAGATTAACCGCGTCTATGTTTGGAAAAATATGTAAACGTAAAGAAAACATTAGCTGCGCTCCTTTAGTGAAAGCTATTGTGAAACCACAAAAGTTGTCAAATGTCCCATCGATCACATATGGTAGAGATTATGAACAAATAGCATTAACCCAATTATCTCTGCAGGAAAACGTCACAATTACCCGCTGCGGTCTTTATATTCATAAAACACTCCAATATTTAGGAGCAAGTCCCGATGGTATTTATAAAGACAAAGATGGAAAAACAGGACTGGTAGAAGTAAAATGCCCATTTTCTGCAAAAAAATATGCAAGCTGAAGAAGCTATAAAACAAAAAAAATAAAATTGTGGAAATGTAACACTAAGAAAAATACGTTTGTGATTGACAAAAACCACGATTATTATTTTCAAATTCAGGGCCAATTAAACATTACGGAGATGGATATGTGCTTATTTGCCGTATGGACTGGAGAGGAGTACTCAATGAAAGTCGATTATATAAAAAGAGACCCTACGTTCTGGCACGAAAAAATGGTAGGCCCATTGTCTAAATTTTATTTGCATTGTCTGCTTCCTGAGCTAATTGATTCCCGCCTTGAACGCTCGATGCCAATAAAAGACCCGCCATATATCATTCAAGCTATTGAGAAAAAAGTAAAAAAAAATAAGAACGCGTCCACGTCTTCTACCGCAGACGCTGTCGTTCAGGATAATTAATTCCTGAAAGAAAAGAAAGAAAGAAAAAGTATTTGTTGTGACTCGTACAGGAAGATCTAAACAAAACAAAGTCAAAAATAAAAAACCGGCCAAGTGCTAGTCGGACTCGCGCACGAAGGGTTCCGTACCATTAACTACAAAAATCACGTCTGTTGTATGGGAATAAAATAAATATTTATTTTATTTTGTTTTTAGTATTTTGTTGTTATAGCGGCAACAGAAATACATAATTTGTGAAAATTTCAACTGTCTAGTTATCGCGGTTCTTGAGATACAGGCTGGTGATAGATAGACGGACAAACAGCGAAGTCTTAGTAATCGGATACCGTATTTACCCTTTGGGCACGGAACCCTAAAAAGTAACAAAGAAAAAGAGTAATCGGTGCACAGAGTTACGTATAATTTGAAAAATAAGAAACAACAATTTTGTGTTTAATAACTTTTTATTTATTCAGCCATTATTTTGTCCCACTGCAGGGCAAAGGCCTCCCTTCCATCCTTCCACTTATCGCCAATCCTTGTGAAAAGGGTCGAGCTCGTCCCGCCATCTCATTCTGGGCCTGCCGCGTTGTCGTTTGCTGCTGTTTGGGACCCATTGTGTGGTTATTTTAGCCCATAGCCCCTCCGGCATGCGACAGATGTGACCAGCCTTCCATTTTAGCTTGGCAGCCGTGTGACATACATGGGCATTTTGAGTTTTAGAACGCAGTATCGAGTTCCTTATACGATCAGAAAGTTTAACTCCAAGGATACTGCGCTCCACTGCTCGCTGACAGACCCCGAGTGCGGACTTTTGACGATTGGTTAGTGGCCATGTCTGCGCTCCATAGGTGAGGGTAGGAAGAATGCACATGTCCATGAGTTTTCTCTTTAGTGAGAGAGGGAGAGTTCCTTTCAGTTAATGCTTCATCGACCAATAGCTCTTCTAGGCGTTCTCGGTGCGTCGAGCAACTTCTTTATCGTGTCTTGCCTGGAAGGAGACTATTTGGCCGAGGTATATAAACTCATGGACATATTCAATACTCGCACCCCAATTCCTATGTTACCTTGGTCTTCGTCATATTCATCGCGAGTCCAACCTCGAGGCTGGCACTGCTCAGTTGGTCGAGCATTAGGCCTAACTCGGCTGCCGTGGAGGAGAAAAGAACAATATCGTCGGCGCAGCGGTGATAAGTTAATCTTCTATCGCCCACGACGATGCCCTTGTCCCTCCAATTGCTTTTTAGTTTTCTAAAGACTTCTTCAAGCGTGGCTGTAAAGAGCTTTGGAGCAAGCGGGTCGCCCTGTTTTTAGTGAATGATGGTCCTGTGGTTTTTATTTTTAAAGGCTGCTGTGCTATTTTGGTATACCTATTTTTTGTAGTAGTTTAATTTATGTAGGTTCGATATCTTGGTTTTGAAGAGATTTAAATATGGCGTTGTGCGATAAACTGACAAATGCTTTAGAGTAGTCGACAAATGCGAGGTATAAAGGTAAGTTGAATTCTAAATGTTTTTCTATACTTGATTAAGGGACTGTAAATGGTCAGTAGTGGATAGGCCATGGCGTAACCCGGCTTGTTCGGGAGGTTGATGTTGATTGAATTGGCCAGAAATGCAATTTTCAAGAATTTTTATGAATATTTTGTAAAGGTGTGAGATGTGGCTGATGGAGCGGTAATTGCCGATGTCGGTCTTATCACCTTTTAATGAAGGATGATAACATTTGAGTGGCAGAAACTACTCGGAAAATCACCTTTTTGTAATATTGAATTAAATAAGTTCCTTATGTATGGCAACAAGATAGGCTCCGCGGCTCGAAGTGATTCGGTTGTAATACCATCTTCGCCGGGACTTTTATTGTACTTCATGCCTCTGAGAGCCCGGTGTACTTCATAGCCAGATATTACCGGGACCTCCTCAGGACATCAGTAAACTTCGGTTGTTTTTTGGGATGTTTGGTCGTTGGAATATAGAGATTTATACAACTCGGTACTTATCCCAAGAATTTTTGCCCTAACTCCTTGTTTAACACCATTTACCATACCACGCATAGCTGATCTTAGGGATCGGTTGTTTGTCAATGCGGTAGCCAGCAGATTGGTACGTTACATTCTGTCGCTCTTCTATAAGACGTGTTGTGCTGTCAGTAAGTTTTGTTTTCTTTTTCTTGAGGCACACAATTTTTTGACTGGCGATTTTAATAGCTTCCTTTATGTTTTTATACTGTACATGTACGTCCTCTGAATCTGTGTCTAATAAACTGAAAGTGTTTTTAATATTTATGTCAAACTGTTCTTTATTTGCAATTAGTGTACATCTATCTGAACTTTTGATTGTACTTTGTTGCGATGTAATTTCAAATCAAAATTTGCTGTCCGGTGATCGGAGCTGATAACTACTTCATAAAAAATTATAATAAACTTACTTTACACAAAAATATGGCGTATTCTTTTAACACTCATTGGCTGGCCCCACTATCATTTTTTATGTCTACTACGATACTACGGAACACACAAAAACACTACATCCAGACCCAAAGTATCATTAAAATTGAAATAAATATTGAATAATACTTAGTAGAGCAACTTTCCGACCGTGTCAAATTTTGTTTTAAATTTTACGCTAGGTAGGATGAATGCGGGGACTGCGGGGAGCCCGGGTGCAGACGCTCGGCGCGTGGACTCGCTGCACGCGATTCTTATATTGTGCACTAGAAGACTAAGCCCTTAACTAAAAATTAAATATATACAAAATGAAACTGACACCGCAGCTATCAGAGGAAACCAAACGGTGGCGCGCGATAATAATAATATAGAAATTTTATTTGAGCGTAATGTGTGCTGATAAAAAATAAAGATACCTACTTATTTTATACCTACTCGTACAATAATAGGGCTTTTTACTCAGTTGGTAGGAATTGCTGAAGTATCAGTTCACGTTTGGAACATTTACCCAAACTGCAAAAATATTTCTTACAGCAATTAAATAATTAACATAGGTAGCATTAACCAATAAAACAGAAATGACCCTTACGTTAATTATTACTTACTTAACAGATATCTCTGCAGACCTATGGCAAAAAAATATCGGGTCGTCATAATTATTATCTTTAGGAATTATTACCTAATATTATTTTTTTTTCCCAGAAAATTAATTATTTTATATCATACTGACCCCGACTTCACTCGCTTAACTATAAAATTTTGCTGCTATAAAATATAACCTTTTTCAGGGTCCCATATATCTCGATACCAAAATTCATCGCGAATTACGCATAAAAGCGTTACAAAGAAACTTACTTTTGCATATAGGTAAAATATTTATCAGGTTTTTGCAAAGAATATTCGCCATTGATAGCCTTTTCTACAGACTGGTTTTGCTAGTAATGATACATTAAATTTCGACAGCTATACATCTAAAAAAACGTCAACAACGCCGCCAAAGTCGCGTGGCATAATAAAGACTAAGCACCAAAAGCAACAAATAAAAACAAAACATTAATAAAACCACATTATTTTCTAATACCATCTTAACCCAACATTACAAAACTCAACAATCCTAACACATCTTATTCCAACATTACAACATAATGCTACTGTTAAATTACAATACATTTTTGTATATTATTCCACCATTGAATAGAAAAAACATTGATGTTATTTCAATATTAGATTAACTTTGCGTGGTCGGGTTACGTTCACCGTGTCTTAACCGCATAATATTATATTTAACATAGGTATACCGCAACACCGTTTGGTTGATAGGACAAACTGGTATGTTTTAGTGATGTGCTAAGACTAAAGTACGTAGAGTTGTCGATAGTTTTATTTATTTTCGTATCGTGCATTCATTGATGTAAAACCCAACACTCACCCAATTTTTACCCAATAGTGTAGGTACACTGTTGGGTAAAAATTCCATTGAGGCAACCTATGAAGTTTTCGCCGTTTAGATGTCAAATACATACAATCTTGATTTGCAAAACTAACGACCTGTTTATCAGACGAAGAAAATATGTTTTTTTTACTTTGTTTCGATGCTGTTGATAAATTGATCTTCCATTATTTTTATAGCTAAACTTTTAGGCTCTCGCCTATTACTATTTTTGTTGAGGATATTTTTAATTCCGTATTTATGGACATCATTATATTTAACATTAAATCTAGTTTAAATAGTGTACACCTAAATGAGGAAATTACTATACCAGTAAAATCATAAAATCAAGCTTGACTTACACTCGTACATCAAAATCGTACATGTTAGTACATCTATCCTAAAAAACTAATGTGGTTGATCACCCAAATTATAACAATCATAATTAATTTAATAGTAAATAATGTTAAAGTTAGTGTTAGTGAACAGTTAGTCGATTTTAAAACTTGTACACAACAATACTTTAAAATCTTCCTACTACTCTTATAATAAGAGCCGTAAGCCACCCAAACATAATAAAAAATAAATAAATTACCTAAATAAAAATAAAATAAATCCTCAACATCGACATCGACAAATCCCCTCCCTACCCGTTGAGAGGATGCATTAAAACCGATGGTAGATTTGATGTGCGCACGCGCGTCGAAATACAAGTTGTAATATAATACGCGCGTATTTATTGCGTTTGCGCTGCGTCGAGACCGTCGCCGGACCACCGGGTACTTGTGATTAGCGCGGTTTTTCTACAATATTATGTACGGCTTAGAAGTCGTTTGTAGTAGTTACTTTCTAGTATGTTTTGGTATTTTAATTGATCCAATCAGCAACACATTTTTTGCAATGTTGACGACACGGTTATCGCGGTGGTTGGGCAATCGGCTGCTGCGCTGCGTGTCGCGGGTTCGATTCCCGCACGGAACAAATATTTGTATGGCCTACAGATAGTTGTTCCGGGTTTGGTTTTTAAAGGACAAGCCCGCCAGACTGTTCCCAATCACTGTTACTTGTGAACGCCCGAATCAACAGTTGAAACCACCACAAAGTCATCAGAAAAGAACAACAGAGGAGTATTAGCTAAAACGTTACATCCACTTTCCACCTTATCAAGCAGGATATAGAACTGAGATAAACCAATAGACACCAAGGGACATTTACAGCTGGCGTGGGTCAGCCCTGTTGTCAAGCACCAAAGAAAATTGAAAAAGTGATAAATCTCGAAGACGCTGCGCCAACCTTGGCGCAGTGGTTGAGCGATTGGCTGCTGCGCTGCGAGTCGCGGGTTCGATTCCCGCACGGAACAAATATTTGTATTGCCTACATATAGTTCTTCCGGGTCTGCCTGTTTGTGTATATGAGATTGTGTGTTTGTAAACGCAACCACGATACAGGAGAAATTCCTAGTGTGGCAACGTTTAAAAAATAAACTACGTTATTTTTCTAATTTGAAAATTGAGCGAACAAAATGGGTAAGCGGTCAGAATTTCCAAATGTCATGTTTGTGGTTGATCTCTGTGAAATAATTGCTGTTGTCAGTAGTAACTTAGATTGCTTCAAGTCGGAGGCAATCAGAGGCGACAAGATTTCACACCACAGCTTGTGGTTATTGTAAATTAAGCAATGATTTGATAAGACAATTACTAGCCATAACTCTCACCATTTTTATGGATGGGAAATCATCAAATGACTTCTTCCGCTCTAGGTGGAGCGGAAGGGAGTGTCAGACTCTTACTGACTAAAACCCATCCATGTTCCTCCTTATGCCTTTTGCGTTCCAGGGCCGTGGTGAGACTTTCGAAGTAAATCCGCAACCCTGGCAGGATAACTCTCATCATCATCTGCCTAGCATTTTCCCATTATATTGGGGTCGGCTCCCAGTCAAACCGGATTCAGCTGAATACTAGTATTTCACGTAGAGCGGCTGCCTACCAGACCTCCACAACCTATTAAAATGGTAACACGGTACTTCTTGGCAAGACTGGTGTCAGATTTTCTGGCTTAACGTAACGACTGCCAAAGGTCTACAAATGACAGCCGGGACCAACAGCTTAACGTGCTTTCCGAGGCACGGAGGAGTATCGGTATGTTAATGTGGTCATCCATCCACAGACCAACCTCAGCAAGCGTTCCTTAACCTTGAAGATTGGCCCGTGCTTCTTAGGACAACTCTCATCTAGGAACTAAATTCAATAAGTTTTTCATCCACCAATAATAAAATTAAATTAACGACAACATTAACTTACGCAATATAGCGTTAGTTAACCCCGTGACGTAGCAAACCGTTAGTTAACCGATGGTTTAATAAATCAAAAGTTAAACGCAGCTAACTTGTTGTTCCTGTACGTTATGCGGCCACTTAGCGGGGCTGCGTTTACACCGAGGTGATGTGGTGAATGTTACGATTATGGTATAAAATATATTACGAAATTATTTTTTTTTTTTTTTTTTTTTATTGTTTGAAATAGTTACCGCGGCCCTGAAACTCAAAGGGTATTTGAAGAAAAGTGGCTGGGTTTTAGTCAGTAAGAGTCTAAAACTTTCTCCTACTCCGCCCAGAGTGGGAGCAGTCATTTGATGATTTCCCATTAAATAAAAGGGATGTACAAGGGAATTCTTAGATATCTTGTCTGTGATGTTTTACAGATATCAAGCAGCAATAGGTATAATATTGTTACGGTATTCGTACTACGAAGTGGCAATGACTTTATGATTCCGCCGTGAGAATGGGATAGTAATATTCATCCTGCATAGCTACGTTTCTCTCTCACACCGAAAACATGATGAGTTTAAAACATCATACGGCCCGTCACGTCTTTTTTTCGTGACAATACAGTATACAACATTGCTTTACTAGTAAGTATGGAAGAGACATGAAATAAATCTCTTTCGCACTTAGAGGCAAAGCGATACTCTATCTCTCTCTACTCAGCTGTCAAATCAACTGTCAAAAAACGAATATAGGCCCTCTGATTTTGACATTAGTATTTAGAGTTAGAGCATGTTAAATAATTCGGCGGCTGTGGTGGTAGTTGACTGTCTGTTTTCACAGAGTTAAATTAACGTCTAGTTTTGATACACTACCGTGTAACACACCCCCGCCCCCGGCGTGAATTTTTCTGGTTATAGAGCTGCAAGATCTGCCAAATCTACAGACTTTTAAGCAGCGTTCACATTCACGCCTCTGTCGCAATCTTAAAGTCAATTCCATTAATGTTTAAGCAAAGTTTGCAGTCACAATCTGTAAAAAAAGCTTCAATTTCCCGACATTTTTGACAGATTTCGACTGAGATGTGAATGCGAACGTTGCTTTAAAATTAATGGGCACTCTGTCTAAAATACCTCTTTTTGTCCGACATTTTGCTAGATTGTGACATATAGCAAATGTGAACGTCGCTGTCGCATAAAAAATAGTCCTATTATTACGCTACGGTGTAACACGCGTCCCGAAGCTCAATGCTATGCTCGCTACTGACTTTATGAGCACACTTTAGAGCAGTTAACTTGACTCGACTTTGTGTTGAGCAATTCTAGACGATTTAGCTGACCTAAACACTGGCAAGTACTTTACTATGATTTATTTAAGTATAGTCCTTTATGTACATAGCTGCAAGTTGTTGTTTATATGCATAATATTATGAAATAGTTGTTAACGAGGTAAAAGATGAAGCGGATATTTTTTTCGGTGAACGCGTGTTGGGAGGTTTTGCGATGTATAATGTATTTAGTAGATGTTTAGGTCGTAGGTATTAGTAAAAATGTTCTCATATATGCTAGTACAACAAGCTACCCGAAACTGTAAAATTTTCCCATTCAACCTTAAACTTAGCAGATAAAGTTAATAATCTGTTAATGAAATTTGACAGATTGTTATATAGCTTTATGTGCTGGCGTCTGTACGCAACTGAAACTGAAACAGATGATGTTGCAGGCATTATTAATTTATTAAAAGTTTTGTTTTTATTTTCAGGTAAATATGAGTGTAATGAAAAGTGATTTCAATTAAATCAAATTCAATTATGAGTGTAGTTCTCTAAAACCCTCACACAATGACTTTTAAACGATACAATCGCACAAAGAAACCTTACCAAGATTTGCACTTAATTTTCCTCAACCAACGTCCACAAACCACAATTCAAGTTGAATCCGATCATTTATAACTTAGTTGAATGCAACAAAAACTGCATTAAAGTTAAGAAAAAGCTCAGTTAATAATTAACTGCAGATCGTTATTAGACGTCATCGTAGCGAGCTTATTGCGTAGTTGACGAGGGCTGTGAGATACAGGTGAAAATGTTGGCTGATTTGTTGGCGAGTATAAAGTTGGCAGACATGTTGGCGAATAAAAAGTTGGTAGACTTGTTGTGAATATTTTGGGTTGAAAAAAAAACATGTTGACAGTTAGCGTGGCAGATATGAACATAGATATAAAAGCGGCCAAGTGACTCGCGCACGAAGGGTTCCGTACGTCTCGTTTGTTGTATGGGAGCCCCACTTTAACATTTATTTTATTCTATTTTTGGTATTTCTTGTTATAGCGGCAATAGAAATACATCATCTGCGAAAATTTCAATTGTCTGACTATCACGGTTCATGAGATACAGCCTGTTGACAGACAGACAGACGGACAGCGGAGTCTTAGTACTAGGGTCCCGTTTTTACCCTTTGGGTACGGAACGCTAAAAACAATAGATCGTGAGTTTTATGGATTAAATAATGCAATATGCAGTTTCCTATAGAATTTACAAAAAAATATAAGTAAAGTTAATTGATATAATTCCGGAATTCTATCTGTCGTAGCCATATTGGCCATTTCATGGAATGGTTGGTCATTTCATGAAATGGCCACCTCAAACCTAACCTCATCAATGGACTGTTTCTGTCGGCAGAGTTAAAAAGAATAAATAGAATAGCAGCTATTCCATTCAAACTTAATCAATCCGTGTCGGGGTGCCCCAAGTGCCCTTGAACCTAATCATACCTTACTTCTTCACGAAATGACCAATTCTACGATATGGCTACGAGATATCTCTATTAATGAGAAAATTCAACAAAAATTGTACTCCATCTACATAATGTAGACACCATTTACTTCTTCATGCTTCCAGTCTGAAAACCGAACACACAATAATCGACATTATCCATTATATAACGATAAACCACAAACCAACCAAAAACAACACAAGCTAATCATCCTCTCCACCCGTAAACCACATCACCGCTCCATCAAGTGGATATAAAAATTATTTCGTTATTCTACAATCAGACGCAGTTATAGCTGTATGTCACGATGACTCTGCGCAGGCGACGCGTGTGGTTGTCCATACTAATGTCATTGTGTTGTTTTGTTGTTGTTTTTAACTGGAGACTGTTTGGTTTAAGTTTGGAGTTAAATATTTTGTGGTATATTTTGATTTTGTTATGAACATTATCCGATAAGTTTCTTAGCTATCGCTAAAATAATACTATTTGTCAAAAGTACTCAACAGTAGCGTTCGTTTTCACTTTATTTACATTGAATATTTACATCTCTATCGTAAAAATCTAATAAACCATGATTTCTTCTCATCAGCTTTCATAACATAGTTACTGTCCTCTGCAAGTTTGATTTAGACTTTATTTATAATTTCACAAGATTTTCCGCTCGTGTCAATGTAGCCTATAATCCTCCCCAGGTCCTCAAATACAGGGTGTTCCAGAAGTGAAAAATTTAAAGAACTGGCCCTTTGGTCTACAGCTCCGATGTTCACGTTTTTCCATTGAAGACAATCAAGAGGCCTATCTGCTCAAAAGCCTCTTGTTTAATATTAAACAAATATAATAAAAGCTTTGACTACGAAACTACCGAAAGTAAATACATAACCAATATAAAAACCACCTCTAAATATAAAAACAAAAATCACAGTGTCTGTCCGTGTCAATTAACATAACATTGAGTATGGCCACGTGCTATGTTTTATGGTAGTAATCAATTAATGTTTTAACAAACCCATGAAGGAGTGATTTACAAGAGCGTGCCCCATAAGTGCCATGATGTCATGTTAGATAAGGCTTGGGCAATAAAAAGATGTTAAGTGAAATTGTTGGCTTGATGTTATGGTCTTTTAGGCACGTGTTTAATTTCTGATGCATGTACTTGGATTTGTAAAACAAAAGACAGTTCAGAGACCCTTTATGAAGTGGATTCCATACGGCCAGTTTATCCTCTATCTCCAGTTCGAGCTTAAGATTCTGCATTCATATGACACACTCAAAGATAAGTCAGCAACATCAACTACCTACTTAGAGCCAATGAGCCGACACATGCACCTTTTATTTCAGATTAGGCCTATCAAACCACTTTCATCCCACTAAAAGCTCATAGATATGAAATATTGCTAATTACCAATGAAATATTACAGCCATACAGCAGCAACCACAAAAAGACGTGTCATATTTTAAATCGGGACGCTAAAAGCACCATAAGTAGCTGACCATCAACGTCATAATATCATGTCGATAATGTGTCACTACAGCATAATGCACAGTCGTGACTATTTGTAAATGTAGCATCCATTACTCGTGTATAATGAGCACAGAGAGAGATAAGCATTTTGACAAAGCAATAGATGGCATTAATATTGCAGCAGTGTGAATAGATGTGACAAAGTACGTGGATGGTTAATGTAAAATATGCAAGGCACGTCGGAAAATAAAGAAGGGCAATTTGTATTAGTCAGGTTGTGAATATTTATAGGTAGGCAATTATTTAGTAGCTAATAAATGTGTATAGTTAATCACATGGGCATAAATTAGGTTAATTCCTCGTTAGAAGTCATAGATTTCATAAAGTTATTAATCATCGAAAAAACAATCTGCATAATCTGAATAACGATTAGAGTCATACTAAGATAAAACTTATCATAAAAGATAATGGTATTCAATATCAAGAAGACAACAAAGCTAGAATAAAAGAAAGACAAAATAAAACTAACTCATAAATCAAACGGAACAAAAACTTCAAAGCTAATCAGAATCACGGTTGGTCACAATTCATATTTCCTTGAAAGCGCTTAGCTACATTATCACAAAGTACCACTATTGGAGCGTATAGCGTATGCCATCAACTTTAAACGACGTCGCAGTCCCATTACGTCGGACAATTTTTAATAAAAACACACAACACAGACGTTACACATGATGAATTCGATATACTTTTGCTAAATGAAGCGCAACGCCCATAAGCCTTTGGTACTAGACAATTTCTTACTACCATTCCTTCTTATTTTGTTGGTGCAGCACATACTTCTGTTTGCTGTTCGATAACATCTGCTGCTTTGAGTTCTGATCCTTATTTTCACTGGCTTAAGATTCGACTTTTCAAAGTTCGGTTAACTGTTATGGAAAATGTAAGACTGTCAAATGCACCATCAGATATTGTCTATCGGAGTTTGCTTATGGTGTTACTTGCTATGATTTATGGTTTCGTTCCGGTTGCATCTAAGTTTTGTTGTGCTAAACGTTGTTTGTGCCGATAAAGGAAATTACCATCAGATCAAAACCAAACGCCGTTGTATTTCAAAGGATTGGTGATTTAAGTTCGTTGCACTCTAGTAAAGTTAGGAATATACAGTTCAAGAAGTATTACACTCATAAGCAATTAGTTACTTATAGAAGAAGGTTTTTAAAATTAAATACAAGACATTGACAGGACCATCGATAGGCCTGTTGGTCTAGTGGTTAGTGACCCTGACTGCAAAGCCGGAGGTCGTGGTTTCGATTCCCACCCAGGACAAACTTTGTGTGATGAGCATAATATTGTTTGTTTTGTGTCTGGGTGTAATTTATCTATAATACTCGTATGTATGTATTTATATGTATATCAATTGTCTGGTTACCATAACACAAGCTCTGCTTAGCTTGGGATCAGATGGCCGTGTGTGAGTTGTCCCAAGATATATATATAGATATACAGATATATTGCTTCTGATTTTAACCAATTATTTAAAATCGTTTATGAAAACAATTTCAAAATGAATATGTTAATCAGAAAAAGCAAAAACGATTCACATTGCCTGTAATAGAAACAGCCTTTTATTTACGCAGTAAACAAATACTGGCCAGGAATAAACCCGATTATAAAATTATGATCGCAATTTCAATATAAAACCACGCATATAAAGTGCGCATCATTTTAATTTAACTCGTCCTCATTTTGTGGTTGTTTTTGACACAACATAATTACCTTAATCCTATTTTCTCGTAACACTTTCTACTTTATAGTGTATTATCTGCTCATCTAATAAAGGTTGTGTCACCTTACCAGCTTTACCTCGAAAGTTAATCTGACGCTTAATAAACTTTGTATGATTGATCGGTTCCTTAAATACTAAGCTATCTTTACCGTTAGCATCAGCATCATCCTCTTAGTTGATGTCCTTATTTACAACAAAATAGGGATCAGTTTTGAGGTCATAATTAATAAGTATTGAAAGCTTTATCGTCTTGGGTTTAAAGTTCAGTTTCAGAAAGTTTATTTTCGTTATCCGTAAACGTAATTTGGTCATTGGTTACGGTCAGTGTCACAGTTTTTTTGAGGTTACGTTTGAGTGTAACAATAGTGTTTGAACTTTATGGTTGAATTGATCCAGAGATTCAATTTCAGGTGATAGAAAGTTAAATGTTGATTATCTTCAATCTTGATGTTTAACGGGTCGTTTGAACCGAATAACAATGATGTCATTAAATATGACTAAGAAACTTACCAAGTCCTTGATAGGTAGGAACAGCAGTGCGATTTTGTAAACATGTCGAAGTGAACACCCGGGTGGGGCGCACGACGGGTGAGTTGTCAAACCATACAAATAAGATGGAATGACAGCTCGCACGTCGTTCACTCCGCCTTGGTGGTCACCGTGAGATGTCGACAGAATCGACCGGCAGTTCTTATGAATAAAATTGTATTTACCTGAAACAAGATATTTTAACAACATGAAAACACTGTAGCCTATTATAAAGATCAATAGGGATAATTTAAAAAAAGGGAAAAAAATGTATTTTTGTTCATCAGAGAACAATTTTCGCAATCGACGGAAGTTCTTCGATTTGATTGCGAATATTGTTCTCTACAAAGAAATTACCTTCTACAAGCATGACAAGAAACAAACACGTAGGCCCATATTCCAAAACGTAAACTCTAACTCGAACTCAAACTCCAACATGAGCACGAAAATGTCAATGAAAGCTTATCTAATTGACGTTTTCATAACAAATGCAAAAACTTAAATTTATGACAAGCTCCGATGAAGACTCGAGTTGAGTTGGAGTTTACGTTTTTTAAAATGGGCCACTGTTTCGATAATTACTAAAGTGTGGAGCAGCTCAGCAGTATCTATAATCCAAGTTTTTCCTCCATTCCTACAAGCCATTTCGTCATAATTTCTGGAACTCCATACTTTTGGAAGCTCGATTATCACGAAGATGCTTTGCCAAGAAAGGATAGGCAATCTAAAAGGTTTCTCAGAAAAATATCAAAACAATGGAGTCGTTTTCCTCCTGTGGATGCGTCTGAAGGAAGTTCTCATTTGTGGTTTTTATTAGTAACTCGGTGTATCATGGTTGTTAATGTGTTTTAGTATAAGTGGTTGGTTTCGAAAGGTACATAATGTAAGTATCTATTGATGCTTTTAGTTACTGTTTTTATTGTGTAATTGAACGGTGAGTTGTAGTTGCAATAATAATGACAACACGGTTGGAGCAGTGGTTGAGCGATCGGCTGCTGCGCTGCGTGTCGCGGGTTCAATTCCCGCACGAAACAAATATTTATATGGCCTAAAGATAGTTGTTCCGGGTCTGGCTGTTTGTGTATGTGACTTTGTATGTTTGTAAACGCACCCACGATACAGGAGAAATTCCTAGTGCGGGGCAACGTTTTTTAAAAAACAAATGAATTAAAAAATATGACAATGGTATAATATGTTACAATATCGTGATTGCTTTCAAGTGTTAAAAAATAATTAGTCTTTTTGACAAGTATGCATATTTAGGTAAGTACTAAGTTTTCATGTTTAGGATTGGTGTGGGTCGGAAACTGAAGGTTTTATGTTACGGAAAGGAAAATGGTTAACTCTTACTAAAATCCTAATTTATAATTTTGGCACAACGATATACGAGTACATTAGATTCTAAATAAATTATTGGTAGCTCCTCAACATGCTCGAAACTAAGTTTGTATAACTCTACCACTAATCTCAAGCCTGAAATAATTAGTTAAAAAGGGTAGAAACCTAAATAAATCTTATAAATCCATCAGATAGATTTCCAAAAAATATTGGACACGTATTTTTTCATTTTATCACGTAAACAAAACATTATGACGATACATTACGTTGAAAACTCGTATGACGTCACGCCTTGGTACATTTTAAAAACATAGAAATGACGTCACAAAGCTTCACTCCTGATCGTTGATAGGTTTTTCTCTTCGTCAATTTTTATTGATTTGTTACAGCAAAACATACGCGTCCAATATTTTTCGATAATCTAACTGACTAAATAGAAAATAATATGTTTCGTATGGTGTCGGACGTAAAAGAATAGCATCAGCCCATCACTTTCCGTGGAAGTCGTAAGAGACAACTAAGGGATTTACCAGAGAACAGCAGCATTCTCTGTAGGTAAGCAGTACAGCTGTAGCAACCAATCCGCCTGCCAAGCGTGGTGATAATTGCGGATTTGTTCGAAAGAGTTACCGCGGCCCTGGAACGTAAAAGGCACTAAGAGGAGCATGGGTGGGTTTTAGTCAGTAGAAGTCTGACACTCCCTGCCGCTCCACCCAGAGCGGGAGGGGTCATTTGATGATTTACAATCCAAAAAAAAAAAAAAACCGTGGTGATAATGGCAAACCTCTCTCATCTGGGGGAGGCCTATGTCAAACAGTAGACGTCTTTCGGCTGATATGATGACGATGATGATGAAACTTTTTTTTTTTTACTCAGGAGTCATCCCTATTCATTTTACAGTAATGACAGTTTACATCTCAAATCTCTAAAACATTGTCTCTGCATATCCTAACACACCAGTCACACAACAAAAGGAAAAGCTTGCTCGAATTCATAGCGTCGTAAAAAAACAGGTTCCTGATTGGCCCCAAAACCTTCCTTAATGACGGGTTTACGTTTCATAACTGTGTTTACAGTAATTTCTCAACAGGGATCTTGTCACGATTGTGTTAATACCCCGAAATGATGGGAACTGCGAGTTCGTTTGGTCACGTTAATCTCGGAAATTATTGCACCGATTTGTATGTGTTTTGTTAGACGGTCATTTGACTGCGTTTATGCAAAGCGTTGGTTTTTTTTTGACGATGGATTTTATTTGTGGTAATGTCGAAGTTATTTTGTAATTGCAGAGTTGTGTTTACGACGTATTTGGGAAAATCGAAAGCCTTTGTTCCAATTCATAATAATCAATCATAATTTTTTTCCCGATTTTTTTAAGGTTTGTGCGAAATGCCTTCAGTCCTTCACCTTCCATACTTCTCTGTTAGTCATTGTTCCAGGACAACTATAAGACTGAATTTATACACCGATGACTTTAAACTCACTGAAGACAACCACTACCAACAAAGACACTGCTCTTATAAGTCTACTAGCAACATGTCAGGTTTGGTCTTCTATGTCATACCAAGACAAATTCATAGAATATTCTACGCTTTAGAAATTAGATGTAGAATATCGTTTTAAGATAATATCATATTATTTAGTATGCATTAGTGTCATATTTATTTTACGCATAACTTTTACACACGGTGTCTACATCTCTTTTATTTGACTCTCCTTTCATAGATACCTAGCTGGAAGAGATTTCTTTAGAAACAGGTAGGAAATAGGTCTCACATTTGTACCTGTTTTTCTGTTTCCTTTATCTTATCTATTTGTTAAATGTGTGTACATAAACTGTTAAAAATAATGTACGGCATAGTCACCGTTGTAGGTTTTGAAACATAGAACAAAAAACTGCGAAAAAGACATGTACACTTTGAAACAATTTTTTCTAGTCAACAGTGAGCTAATTTTACAACAGTCGCAATCAGTCAAAAACCCCTCTGATTTTTCTATTTTTTTCCCATTTGCAACTAAGATGCTAATGCGAATGCTGCTTAAAAAATTGTAGAATTGACTCTCTTTTACCTAAAAATAAAATTAAATGATATCATTCACACAATACCAAGAAGTAATCACACTGAAATAATAGCTCTCAAGAGTTCAAGCTCAACACATGTCAAGAGAATGCGTTTAATAGTTATAACTATGTTATAACGTAACATCCAAGTAACGTTAATTGTTCATAAATAATAATTAAAACAAAACATCTTGTTGCATTAATGTGCAATGAGCTGTGTTATTCCCACGTTTAAGTTTATTATTGTTATAAACTTATTACACGTTGTGTATAATGTTATTACATCTATGAAGCTATTAGGAAAATTAAGTATTGTTTTGATGGTCATTCTTATGTTAATAAAATTTTGTCTCACGTGCACTAATTTTAATGATACATTTTTCCCATTGACAAACATAAGAAAGACATCAAAAAATGCTTCTTAAGAACTCACGATAGAAATTTCTGTCTCTGAATTTGGCACGACAATCGGCACTTTGTTTCAAAGTGCCGATTGTCGTGCCAAATTCCGATTTGTGTACCTACTGATAGTTAAATTAGAAACCCAATATTTCTTCATGAACAACTGTGCAGAGTATTGTGCACTTAAACAATTAGCTTGGTAAAGTTCGGCACAAAAACTTAAACCAAGCTTATAGCCTACTCCATAGTAAATGTGGGTCTCTCCTAAAAAATAAAAAACGAAGAGTTTCACAAAGTTCCCTACCGTAGACAATGTTTCCTGATAGCTACAACCTAGAGGAACCTGGTCTTTAAGTCAAGAGTGAATAGGTTACTTCTAGGCAAGCGTGCTCCTTCGTCGACCACATCATCGCTTACCATCAGGTGAGATTGTGGTCAAACGAGACAATATCAATAAAAAATAATGACCCACATATTCTCCATATACCTAATATATGATCTATACCTAAATATCACGACAGTCATCAAAAAACTTGACTTGAAACTGAAACCTGATACAATGGGCCCAAGAGGCCCTTTCATCATCTGCCTAGCTTTTTCCCAACTAAATTGGAGTCGGCTCCCAGTCAAACCAGATTCAGCTGAATACCAGTATTTTACGTGGAGCGGCTGCCTACCAGACCACCACAACCCATTTACTGGGTAACACGGTACTTCTTGGCAAGACTAGAGTCAAATTTTCTAGTTTCTGACAATCCGTAACGACTGTCAAAGTCTCGTATTTTCTAGCATATTATATTATATTACTTATAGTAGTATAAATAAGTTAGGTGCTATAATTGAAACAGTTCGTCATAATATTTTGCACCTGTTGTTTTGAACTGATATAGTAGGCTTCATGTTTCGTGCAAAGCTAATTGACCAGATTGTCATTTGACCTCTGTGACTCAGTAGTAACACTTGTTTAATAATTTAGACAAACTATTTCAGTATTGGCGGTTAATCAAATATGGGGCCCCGAAGATATGATGGGAAAAAAACAACGGGTTGCACTCCGGGAGTGCCGGCAGAAGTGAAAACATGAACATGAACGTTGTGCATTTTTAAATATTTTGGAATGGTTAGGGAATTTTTGCACGAATTGCTTTATTTATCAGTATAAAAGTTCTATCATTTATGTGGTTAAATACAATATTCATTTATTGCGCTATCGTACACAAACATGAAAATTTATAATAGGTACATATTACATTATCCGTCTTACGAATTTTCAATCAGGTTACGCGTCCTGACGGTCACCTGTGTGTGAGTTTAACATTTTTTACCCATCCCAAAAAGTGCACAACGCCGCTAAAGAAGTTTTCACTTCAAAAACTTATACACTTAAAACTGAAACTGGTCCAAAAGAATAATTAATCTGTGTCGTAAAACTCGATTTGGATCTTTTAAAAACGCCCAAAATCATCATCAAAATGCTATAAAATGGACTTTAGGCTCATAACCAAGGTAGCAACGGTTTAAGGTCAAAAAGGTTAAACCAGTCTTACTTAAACTTTTTGTCAGTTAAAAGTTTTATTGTGTTGTTTAACATGAAAGGGTCTAAGTTAACTGGTCAGGTATAAGTGATGTTGTGTAGAAAAATTATGTTTTTTATGATTAAAACAATATCAGTTTTCGTAAGTAATAAAGTTTTTTCAAATGTCAGAGAAATTTATAGTGGAGAGGATTATGTTTAACAAAATAAACATAACTATAAGGGATTATAAGTTCTTAAAATTTTAAGTAAAATGAACCAGATTATTGTAAAAGTGAAACTTAGGCATATTTTTATTAATGTATTTCTTAAATGACTTAATATTATTTTAGATTTTATACTTATCTACTTTGGGTTTGTAGTCATTTGATTTAATCTTTTTCCCTGTCCATTATTTCTTTTTTGTTGGATTTTGATTGTTATGTCGCAGCCAACTAGCTTAATCAGCCGTTTCATTAAAAGGCTTTTCATTGAACTGCGCCGTTTAATCATTATTTATTTATTTATTTATTTTATAATTTATGTACACACAGAAAAACAGTTGCAGAAATAACATAAAAACTAATAGTACAAAGGTACTGCTTATTTCTTAAGAAATTTCTTCCAGCAGACCTGCGAAAGGAGAAATATAGAAGAAATGTAGACAATAGTGTGTAAGAAAGAGCAAGAGAAAAGGGTATGTGAAGCCTTAAACTAAAATATAAATAAACCTACATAAACATTGTAATTATAATATACTATAATATATACAAATAAATGTTTAATAAATAAATATATTATATACATACATATCACAGTACAGAGGAAAGGTAGTGCTCTTTAAGACGAGTTTTAAAAAGAGAAATAGTTTTCAAATCTCGAATGCTAGGCGGAAGGCATTATCAGCGACATCATAAGTGACATGAGTAAGCCATCACCTTATTAAGGCGCAAGCCTTTGTAAAGTAAGTACAAAATTTAAGGTGAGTTGTAGGTATATTATTATATATATATACCACTGACTAAAAAAAAAAAAAAATGATTATGGGGGGGGAGAGGGAAGCCGCTTTTTTCGGTGGGAAATTAATTCCCCTTCCCCTATTATGTCTGTCACGTAAAAATATTTGAAAAAGGAAGGCTTGGTGACAAACTATATCCCCTTGCCATATTAGGGGTTAAACAATTTATTCAACAGATTTCACTTAGGTCGCTGTAAAATCGGCGAAGTTAAATGAAAAGGCTAGGCCACCAATTAAACGGCTGATTAAACTAGTTACCTACAATATATTCATTGCACTAAGTACAGGCAATTGAAACAAGTCCAGACAAGTTGCTGGACAATTGCTAATCAGACCGCTCAGTTAGTTATTTCCCTGTGACTCATCAACGAAATGCTAGCGGTAAACATATTTTTTTCTACTCTGGAACTTGTTACTTCATGACTAGCCTATAGAAGGCGCCAGATAAACTTGCAATAAGGTACCTACATTGCCCTTTCCCAAATATCTATTCGTACGTACCAGAAAAATAAAATTATGAATCGTTTTTCATGTCTGGAGGACGTAGAGGATCCCGATGGATGTTAATTCAGGATATGTCTTTATTTCCGTTTTTGAAATTAAAAATGTCAATAATTCTGTACCACTTTAGTACATAACCGTTATTCCGTATGGTGTCGGACGTAAAAGAATAGTTACACCATGCAAACTTAAGTGGTAGTGGTGGGTGTTGTTGCATAATGGTGTCGGACGTAAAAGAATAGCGCCATCCCATCACTTTCCGTAGATGTCGTAAGAGGTGACTAAGGGACTCACCAGAGAATGGGCAGCAGCATTCTCTGTACATTGCAACAGCTAAATTGCGATCGCCAACCCGCCTGCCAAGCGTGGTGATTATGGCAACCCAACCCATTTGGGGGAGGCCTATATCCAACAGTGGACGTCTTTCGGCTGATATGATAAATAAATAAAAATAAATGTAGGTGGGTCAATGAACGTTACCGCAAAATTTGGCACCTACCATCATAGTTAGTCTTCGTTTGCACCTAAGTTTTGCTGATTATGCTAGATTTACCTTGAGCTACAGGCAAAATTAAATTCTATCAGCGATTTTTAGTTTTTTTTTTATGTGCAGTCACTCATGTGCCAGTGTGCCTTTAGTCCGGTTAAGCAGTTAATATCCCACGTGTGTTAACTTGCTAGTGGTCATACCTAAAAAAAAAAAAAAAAAAAAAAAAAAAAAAAAAAAAAAAAAAAAAAAAAAAAATGCCAGTGTGCCTCTATCGTATTGAGGTTTTCTGTAAGATGACCCAATTCTAGATTTCTGAGTTAACCTCAATTTTGTGCATAAGATGACGTGCTGTATTTAAATTTGTAATTTTTAGTGATGTCTAATTCCTAAATTTCTAAAGTCACATCGAAATCGTCTGCCTAGCCTTTTCCCAACCTTTATTATTAATAAAGAGAATAATAAAATAATATTTTTTGTTTATTCGTGGCAACTCAGGCCCAACAGGTGTAAGTATTGGGGTCGGCTTCCAGTCAAACGGGATTCAGCTGAATACCAGCAGTTGCGTACAAGACCTCCACAACCCATTAACTGGGTAACACGGCAGTTCAGAGTGGAGTCAGAGTTTCAGGCTTCTGACTATCCTTAACGACCGCCAAAGACCTACAAATGACAGCCGAGACCAACGGTTTTCCAAGGCACGACACATGTTAAGATGGTCACTCATCCACAGACCAACCTCAGCAAGCGTTCCTTAACCTAGAGTCACCTCAAAATAGTCCCCAAAAATTAATTTCACTTCAAATGCAGTAATTACGAATACCATTAAAAATGCAAAAAAAAACTCAAGCTCGCTAATTAAATAAATTCACACTGCATAATTTTTTCACCTATTAAAAATAAAAATGACCACAACTCAAAAGAAAAACAACCTGTTTTATGACTGTATCATGATAGTAATAACGTTTTAATTTCCATGAATCTTATTACACAAGTTATAAACTCTGTACAAAGGGTCCATTTTGACCATATTAAACTACATAAGGACTCCCTTTATCTGGTTTTGCGGTTGAAAAGAACCCTCAAACTCTGTGAGTCTGTGAGCAGGTGCTTTAAATAATAATACGAGTGAAAGGCTAGTCTGCTCTCAATTTTAAAGTTATGACAAAAACACGAAGACAATACGCTTTTGCAAAGTTAAGACAAGATTTAGTGGACTTGGGCAAGTCTAGCATGGTGATGATAAATGGTTAATAAGTTTTGACGAAATGGAAGCCAATGGTGGGTTAAGGACACCAGAATTGGCCAAAAAAACTTTTTTAGTGCTACCCCTTAAAAATTTCAACCAGTCTATAGGACCAGTTTGGAACAAAGCTCTTTTGAATAAATTTTATAATTTTGCAAATCTATATGAGACGGAGTTAACCAGAACATGCATAAAAACATTCGAATTGAAACCTCCTTTTTGAAGAAAAACGCGAGAGCTTGACAATAACGTCAAATTGTAGAGAAATCGAGGATTAAGGATGCACAGAACCGAAAACTCTAGCTGAAAAAAGAAGCATAAACTAAATTGAGTTTGATTTTAGGCTGAAGTGACGATAATTCAGGTTAGCATAAAACCTCATTATAACTACCTAGTCAAAGGATTGAAATGGGTAAACTTTTACGATTGTAACTAAGCCAGTTTGCATATTTCAAACGTTATTAACGTATATCAAGTACTTAAAAAAGCTCAAAACGACTATTCAAAATCCAAAAAATAAAATTCATGCATTCAACCCTATCAAACCAGCTACTGGTTTAAACTTCCCAAAAAAAGAATCCAAATCACATTAAAGTCTTTAAAATTCAGAGTCCGTTGCAATAAATTATCATTCGTTCCACGGTTCCTCCATAAAATGTAATAAAAAAAACATCAAAATATACCAAATCGGGGCTAGGAGCGAACTCAGACAAAGCTCTATTGAACTTGTCTGAACTTGTTCCTTAAAAAAAAAGAAGCCAGGCACCTGTTTGGAACACCACCTGTGGCATATATTAAGTCTCTTTAGAGAGAAAATAAAAAAAAGTTTGTAGTACAGTTTTGTACGGGACAAAGTTTTTGTTGTTTTTTTTTGTTGTCAAAGTATTGATTTACTCTCGTTTAGACGTATTGTTATTGCCCATTTTTGTGTTAAAATATATTTTGTGAGGTTTTTTGTTTTGATCCTGTGACGGAATATCTAATGAGTTGGAAGTCAAAAGAGTGTGTACGGTGTGAGTGTAATGGTTAAACAATATTGAGTTTAAATGTCTGTTGAAGTGTGATACTTGGATTTTTTGTACCAATTTGATTAACGGCGTTTCAGAACTGGAAATATTTTTAGTTAAGTTAACTTTTTGAGTTATCAAATTATAGAGGATAAACAATTACTAGCCGGGCTTTTATTTTATGTTTTTACTGTTTGTGTACTATGCATTATTATTGTTGCAAGGCTGTAAGACTGAATTCAGTAGTAGACTAGACTAAAAAATATAATTTGAAAGCTGGCGCAAATCAAAATCTAAACAAATCAAAATTAGTGCAGTACTCAACAATAGAGGCAGAGACAACAATAATAATATTGAGATATTATCTAAAAACAGATAACCTTAACGGACAAGAAACAACTAAAGACAGTTTTAATATTAACAAATTAGAATCTAAAGCGGTTGTCCAATCTAATCAGTTTGAATAATTTATTCAAATCTGTGTACCGTTTGAATTTCAATGTATCATTTATTTGAATCATTTAAGTTGATATTATTTTGAATAGTGATTGTGAAACCAAATTATGTTATTGAACACAAACAATGTATTATGTTGGAGTAATTGCAAAATTACTGTACAGTCGTTCATATGCTTGGAAATTGTCGAACAAAATTGCTGTGTTTGACTGTTAAGGTTAAGATCGAGAAGAGGAGATTGCGTAGATTAGAAACGAGAGGTAAAGGCGAATCATTAGTACTTAATCCTTGTAGGAGGTGGATTGGAAACCTGTTACTACTGTCATTTAAGTGGGCTGATGTAGGACTAGTTGACGATATAATAGACAACGTAAGTATCGAAAAAAGTGCTGGTTTCTTACAAGATAAAACGACGCTTGATCTGCCGTAAACAGATGTTTAAAATTTTATAGACTAGGATGCTAGAATGATAATAGGTAATGTAAGAAGTATTAGGTGTACTAATGAAGTATAAAAATCTGAAAAGAGTGGAAAACCGGTTAAGGTGGCATACAAAACTTAGAGGAAGCTTAAGTTCAGCAGTAAACTTTATTAGATTGAGGTCATGAACATGTAAATATAAACAGAAGAAGAATGACACAATGAGATTATTAACATGAATGTTTTTTACTGCAAGTAAATCTTATAAGACACTAAACTTTTGATCATCAAAAACTAGATAGCGCTAACATTTCCTAGCTAACTAAAAGAAATAAAGAAATGCAATGAACCAGTCAAATCGATTTGATAACTATTCAGTCTACTACACGATCATAAACATGAGCCCTAGTAACGTTACCTACCCACATAATGTGTGAGCATTATTACTGCTATCTTTAGTAATACTGCATCCGTTACTTTAGCTGGGAGCTATACTTAAGTAGCCCTTCCAGTCCTGTCAGATTCGAGAGTTATAATTTCCATAACGATAGTTTAAGTAGCTGTTCTACCGTATTTTGTAGTGTTTTCTTTTAATATCGTTAAGTTTGATACACGATTCTTAAAGGTGTAAGGAGATTTTCGATAAGCAATCCATATAACAAATTTGCATGAAGTTTAATGAAGTCAATTTTAAAATGTATTCTCAAACAAAATGTTCTTTTTTTGCTTTAAGGATATTTGCGAAAATACGTATTGTTTGTTTTTATGCATTAATGCGTAAAAGATGTGCAACCTTGTACAGGGCGTGAGCCAGTGCCATCCTGGGCATGATTGCTGAAAGGCAGAACTGTTCTGTAATGAATCGTTGCTCCAATACTACGGCTGGCATACTAAAGCAACGAATATTTCTTTTTAATAATATGTTGATGATGTTAAAATTGTTGCATTATTAAAATAGTTATAAGTTTATTTAGCAAAATTATAAGTATCAAGTTACTCGGGAAAAAGAAATGTTATAATGGTCTTATCTAATAACATATGAACGTATTGCAGACTGCATAATCAGATTCTTATGAGAATGAAGATTTTACAGTTCAGTTGTTAACATTTTTAGATGATTGAATTGATAAAGTCACTGTATTCGCACAATTAATTATTCTATTAATTTTACTTTCATTCCAGTGGCATGTGCAAAATTGTTTCTTTCAGTAACACGTTACTACATTACTAAAATTAATATCCAAGCCAAACCACAACGTTAAGTACAATAATTATAAATGTATTATTAGTTACCAATGCTGACGACATTAGCAGAGAACCAGAACGTAATAAATCTAATTTAAACAGAATTCGACCACTGAGCACAAGTATCGTTGACAAAGTGCTAATTTTGAACATAAATAGACCAAAATTAACATAGAGACGGTGACATAAATTATACGTATTAAACTCTAGGCTTGTTTTGATATATAACGTGTTTGAGGTGTTATAGTTTTATGACCATTTCTACCATAAGACTTCTTGATTGTACCCTGATTAATATTGTAAGTACGTTTCTTTCTGATGACTTGAGATTTATAAAGAGTTTTTTAGATGGTAAAAATACTATTCTATGATATGTTTTAAACATTATTTTCTAGCATAATATGAACTGATTATTGCATATACCTTCACCTGTAAATTCTACGTCTATCTACGTAGTTACTCTATCAGTAATCCTTGAAAATCTTTAACTCAATAACACGGTATAAAGCTTTCGGTGAAAGTTTAGGTTTACCTACAGTGATTCATAAGTTTTTCATCAACTTCTTAATGATGCTACTGAATTTATTCGGCCCTCAATGAAACATCAATGAGACATCTAAACTATTATTTCTTGATTACTTATCCAATTGCTTCGTCAAAAAAAGAAACGGTCGCTACTGACAAAAGCCGACGGCCATATCTTTGACAATATAAAAAGAAAAACTTCAAAACTGCTGAACCGTCTCTTTCCACTTGAATAGTAATCGAAAATAAGTCACTTCTTCAAAACCGTGACTTACTTTCATTACAAAATTGTACTTACCGTGTTTGAAATGCACGAAGACCGGCCACTCTAAAGCTTTGGGATAAGGTACATAGAAATTTTGATTCAGGTAAATGCAAAACATAATTTTGTTTTTGCTTCTGTAAAGACCACACAGATTATACGAACGAATTTTGCTTTTTGATTTACAATTTAGTGAAGTTCGACGTTTCTTTCTATGTTTATGTTTTAAAATTATGAGTGTTTAAAGTGCTCTTATTCCATCAGTAATGTAATTACAATATCTTTCTTATAGCCTATTACTACTTCTCTTATATTGGGACTGACCCCAACATGGTTGGGAAAATACCGGTAGATGATATTTATTATGTTTTTTATTCTTATTTTCTAAGTGTAAGAAGCTGACTTCCTACACTTGGGAAATAAGAATCCTGTGAAAACTGGCCTCAGCTGTATAAGACTCACACGTTAGAGGAAAAAAAATACTACTACTCATTCCTGCTGGAGTTACATTTTTTTTTTTTATTAGTGATGGGTTTGCTCTTGACTCTAGTCAATGTCAGAGATGACAGAGACAAAGTCTACGATGGAGCGAGCTTACCCAGAAGGAGCCTGGTCACTCTAACTTTGAAGAGATTAGGGTTGTAAGCTTTTGGAAACACATACGATAATTTAAGAAATGCAATATGCAACACATTTCATGTAGTTTTCGATTTCTTCGTTCACGATCATTCGAGTTGCCATCGATTTTCGCTTTCGATTGTCGAGTTGTTTGCATCGAGTCCAATGCCAATGCTTGGTCACGGTGTAATGTGTGACTTGTTGGCGTGAATTCTTCTTTTGTGTTATTTTCAGAGTCGTTTATCTTAATGCTAATGCTTTTTGTTATTGCAGTGGATATTGATTGAGAGTCTATTGTTGCAATTACTGTTTCATTGTCTTTTAATATTGTGATTGTTCCACTTGAAATATTGATAATAATAAAATGTTTTTTTTTTCTATTGAGGTTTTATGGTAATATGGTCTATTAGATATGTAAATCTTACTTAGAATGTATAGATATGCTATGCGTTTCTTTATTGGATTCTGCTTCATCATTTTCAAAAGAAGGCTCGTTTTAAGTGCTGCCATTTTAATTTCTTTTTTAATATTCGAATTATTTCACTCTTTGATTTTATTCTACATAATAAGATCCTGTGACTTTGCACGTTAAAAAATGTCAAACCAAAAACAACTATTCCGTCATTTTAATCAAATATTATAACTACGTTTCTTGTCACTTGGGCCATGCGGATTCGTGACTTCAACCACGATTTAGAGCGTGCCAAGTTTACGTCCCGCCAAGCTTGAACTAGTTCATGTTTCTCTTAACGTTTTCAAACTTATATAGTTCTGTGAGCTGAATTTTAAGTGTGTGTTCAGTAAATGTGTTGTTTACTACTTCTACTAGTGCTATTTCTACAGCAAGTTTGTTTGTAAGATTAAATAGACAGAAAACTATGTTGTCGTTTATATTTAACTCAACCATTTTACTAGAATAATTTTGCATGACCTGCTATTAAAAAGTCCTTTAGTTATCTGCCACAATAAGTTTCATTGAAATTATCTCTCATTTAATATAGGTAATAAATTCGTAACAAATTCCTCATGAAAAATCGTTTTATAATGTTCCACAAATTAATCTTTATAAACCACAGCGTTGGTATTTAAGGCGTGTTATTTATCCTGTCCCCACAATTCAGAACTAGTCGGAACATGTCCCTCTGCTGACAGCGATGTACCGTAAACAGAAGATATTTTCGACTCGATTGACGAAGCTACGACTGCAGTCTAAACACGGGTTTATGAGTTATGTTAATCGTTTAGTCGAGTTTAGTTTTAGAGATTTTGCTGATTATTATTTTTTGTGGTTTGCTGTAGTTCGATTTTATTTTTCGATTGTTTTATTATTATTTGATTTTTATTCTAATTATTATTTTTGTGACACATAACCACATTTCACTTAATTTTATTCTTAGTAAAATTAGACAATTTCTGATCTCGTTTGAAATTGCCATATTCAAACTGGTAATTTATTTTTCAATCAAAGTTATTAAAACTTAAGCTCACACTAATACTTTTCTGTTTTTTTTCTGATGTGATTCTACTTTATTCGTTTAGTGTTCACCACAGTAAGTCAGGTTTAGGTAGTTTCATAAAAATAAACATATTTAAGTTTTTACAAAATAATATTTATTTCACAATTATTATTATTATCCCATAAAGTGATTGGGAGACAAAAATTAACACAATCCAGGTTATACGTTTTGATTACATGTGGTACTTAACTAGAATAGGTACTTGTAAATAAGTATGAATGCTTATCAAGAAAAAAATCACAAACTTTTAAATGCAATATTTACAGGTCAAATTATTATTTCTATATCTATCATATTCATATTTCATACAAATTAGGAAACATTTTTTTTTAAGTTTTTTACACTTTTTGGAAACAGAACATATTATTCTGAAATAAATTGTACGGCTTTAACAAAATTAAATTCACCAGGTAAAAATACGTCAAAATATTTACAGTTGCACTAAAATTTATAATTAATATACATACATTGAAATAAGAGGACATTTTATAATTTTAATCCTCCTCAAAATGATTTCAATATCTTTTTCCATAATTCTTTACGATTCCGTAAATTTAACTAATATTTGGTGTCTAATCGATTCCAATGAAAATAATTAAATGAAAATGAAACTATTTATGACTATCGAAATTATTTGGAACTAAAATAATAATTGAGATCTATATACTTGTCTTAAAAAAAGTAAGTTAATCTAAGATCTATTTTTATTTTCACCGTCATATTAATGGAATAAATTAAACTAGATTTAAATGAATCTAAAATTGATAAACAAGAGATCAAATGGAAAATGTAACTAAATTAAAAACTTAACAACACTAAAACATTTTTAAAGTCGCAATCAATTACAATATTAATTATTTGCAATTGTGATCACTGGTAAGATTATATTATAAAATGCAGCAGATATTATTGGCGAAAGCACTTACGAACATATTTATAGAAATATACTTCCGTACGATATTAAACATTTTTATTAAATGCACGACATAAGAAAATATAATTATTACTTTTAGAATTCATGAGGCGTTTTGTCGAACTTCACTCAAATTTGAAAAAGCAAAATTCATTTTTAAAAAGCGGAATAAATGTTAGAATTGCAAAATCGAATTAAATTGAGCTGCGGAGACCTCTCGATTTAATTCGGACGTAACCACCATTTACAATTTAAGTGCAGTTGGACACAACATCTCTTCCAAAACATATAGGCACAAAATAAAATACGGAGGGACTTAAAAATACGTAACAACAGTCCAGACCTGCTTTGCAGTATCACTGTCAACAATACTTATCTAGTACAATCTTCATTTTATCTGATGGTATTGAAGAGAGACGACGCGAGGGAAACCTTTATGATAGCCACTACCATCACTAGGTTGACGATGTAGGTCGAATTGCATCTTAAGTGGTAAGGTGGTGTGTTATGCTCTCGAGGACACTCACCTCGCCTATTGTCCTGGGCTTCTTGGCCAGGCTGTCGAGATACCAAGATGTGGCACAGAACTTCGTACAGCTCGGCTAGGAGCCGGTTCAGCCGCGAGAAGTTCTCCTCTGTTGCCTCTCTCTCACTCGGTAAGTTGAATGCTATAGCCATCTTTGTCTTTCACTACGTCTTTTTCTACGGAAGAAGCGTGGACAGATAGCTGTTTGTTTGTTATGCATAAATGCTGTGTGCCGGTTTGTGCTAAGCTCCTTTCCGCTTTTGGATCCACTTCTTCGTTTTTATCAAAATTTTGTATCAATCAAAAAGTTCCTCAGAACTTTGAAAATCGTACTCCAAAAATTTTTAGGATCAAAACTTTCCTCCCAGGTTAGTTAGAAAAATGTTCAAGTGGTACAAAAGTTTTCTTGACGAAAAATTTCTCGAAAGTCAATTTTACGAAAATATCACTCAAAAAGTTCACTTTGACACACCGAATGGCACAGAGTCCGAAATAAAAAATATACACAGTTCAATTTGGCGATAATGAGATCACTGGTAAAGTTCCGACCTCAAAAGTTCACAAGTTCACAAAAAGTTTTGGCCGCAAAAAACTGCTGCGGTACATTGTTCGTAAATCACTCGTAATTTAGGTGTAACGAGCGCACGGTCGATGACACAATCGCGCTAACTAACGCACTATGCATCGCTGTGGCTGGCCGATGTAAACAAACTGACTTCGCACGTCGCTCTACAAAAGAGGTCGTCAGTCGACTATTGCACGTGCGGCTCACTCGGAAGCGAATCGTGTAATAAGGGATAATACTTCGTGCACATCATTGCCTCGCTCGACACGGCCCCTGTGTAGGTGCGCTGCATAACGTGTGCACACACGCACACCAACGAAACCCATTTGATTATAAATAGTGGACGCACGGTAGCACGCTCCCTTCGCACTCTACTACTACGATCAACGTCCACACCGCTGTTGCCTTCCCTTTCCCCCTCTCTAATTCTACATGTAGCCATCTCTTTCCAATCAGGTTACATCATGTTACAACAGCAATCGACAAAGTGTGGCTCTCTCTTTTCGATGATACAAAACCTTCCCTTAGTGGAAGGGGAAGAGATGATCGTGTCGATTTTGGATTTTGGTTGTAGAAAGCGCGCCAAAGTGAACTGGCCAATCGGAGGCCTTTATTCGTATGGGGTGAGGTGACGTAAGAATGGAGGACCCGAGACAACGGGGTTGTTAAACGGAAAGCGTTCACTCGACTACTGGCTCTCGCCGCAAACCTACTATATTTTGTTTCGCGATATTTTAACTGCTCTTTGTTCAGGAGATATACGTAAACTTGATTTTAGCCTCGGGTCTCGGTACTGTGACAGGCGTTAGCGCGTGTGTTTTATTATTAGTACATAATTCAGTAGTACGTTCGTAAAAGCGGTATAAAATTGTTTTAATGATCGTGGTTTTGCCATACGCGTTGGTTTGTGAAATCTAGAGGTGTTTTTTAGGTTTATTGGCGTTTAGGGTCGAGTGGAAACCTTTGTTTAGATTGAATACCGGCAATAAAATTGATAACCAAAGTTAAAACATAAAATGGTAAATAAAATACACATTTGCGTGTTTTTGTAACTCTTGTGATTTATTTTTATTTGTTTTGAAAGTGACTTTAGCTTTTTGCCAGATAGGTTTTGAAAACCATGTTTGTCCCAAGCCAATTTTGATGAAATGACGACCCGTATTTTATTACAAAAAATCAAAACATAGTTAAAAATAAACGATTACGTACCTAGTGTATTAAATATGGATTTATAATGTTTCCAAACCCTACAAATATTTTTTTTAAACGAATCTCATGCAAAACTATTATGAAAATTTAAAATACTCATCCGTTCGTAAAAAAAATTAAACACATTTTTTTCTGCAAATAATATCAGGAAAATATTAGGGAAAAATGTAACAGAAGGTCGAGTTTATGTCAAAAAAAAATGGATGATTTTCAGGTTACAGCGATGCAGTGAAACGAGCTAAGTATTTTTTTTTCAGGTATCAAAAACATTTGCAAAATATCAAATGATTTTTATCTACTTATTATATTTTTTTTTTTTTGCAACGAAAAATCTTGAAATTTTATTTCAATTTATTTTATCCACTTACATTGTTATTCACACCTCACAACACACTGTTGTCAAGATTATCACAGTACCATTACACCACTGTCTTCTTCAAACATCAAATCAGAACTAACACGACAAATCAAAAGATTTTTGGCTCTGCCTTAATATTAGTCATAGCAAACAAAGTCAGACCAAGGACTGTCCGGATCATTCCCTGACTCATTTTAGTTTAAATTAATTAAATAACACGAACGGTACATCTCAGAAAATTATACATTCAACTGAGGCTAACAAAGACTTAGCAAAAAACTTGATTGAAATTTTATCCTACCAAAACTTTATTTTAAGATTCAAACCATATTGCATACCTAATTAAGTAACTGCATCTGTTTTTCGAAGAATGAACATGAAAGATTGGTGGTGTACTACAATAATATCGAAATACACACATTAGAAAATCTGGACATGGTCCCAGAATAAGCTAGGTATTGTCGCTAAAGTAACAAAATGGCTTGATTTCTAAAAAGCTTTCATAATACTAAACACACAAAACAGTCAGAGATGCGTGTGACATGTGTATTGTGTAATGCCTTTCAGTGATCTCTCAATTTTCGAATTGGTACACACTATCATAATAAAATATAAGTAGTATAACGTTGAATTTTCAAGAATTACATTAGCCAAGTAGAAATTGCCCTGACACAAACAAAGATGATAAATGATATTAATTTTGTAAGTAGGTTGTAAATAACACTTTTACACGTCAATCGTTTTGCTCGTTTTTAAATTAGATGAGGCCGGTGTTTCCTAGCTGACTACCCTGAGTAGAAACACCAAAACAAACTCAGAGTTCAAAGTCTCTTATGAAATCCATGGAATTGTACTGGTCAAATATATGAGAACCATGTCTGAGGTGGTATTTTGAGGAAAGTACCACAAACATGATATTCCTATCTTGTATTTGAAGATTCAAAAATCTAACTGAGGTTATTTCTTTGGGAGTATTTTATCACTTCTACTCACTAATTTTCTCATCTTTATGTTCATAGAGGCACATTGGCCAGTTAAACAAAACCCTTCACTGGACACGCTCAATAACGCAAGTACTGCTGGAATCACTTTTTATTTCAGTTCGAGTTTTATAAGAATTTTGTATCAATAGATAATTGCTACTATTCAAAAATCTAATTAACAGCTATAATAATTAAGCAATAATTATCAAATAAATGTCAACATCAGTCAAACCAGTAGCACGTACAACTATATTAATATTAAACTCCGATATTGAAGTGCTTAAGGACGAAATTATAAATTCGTGATCGGACATTAAGATTGTGCAAATAACGTCTGGTTTAACAAGTTATTAGACTCATTAGCTCTGGGTAAAGATGTAATTTTGAATGGAATTGTTGAACAAGTAAAATAGATGATACTCGTAGTTTTAGACAATTTCTAGGAACGCAGTCTAAAATATTTATGATATATCTTTTGGATCAAATACATAGTTGCTTTAGACACGAGGATGTACCTATTATTTTTAAAGGTTTACATGTGAGCTGTTGAAGAGAAGAAACTTTAGCCTTTGTTTGTATGATTAATTTTGCAAGCTGTAGACATGGTATATACTCGCCGTATCGTACAGATAAGATTACAATTTATAGTGGCCACAAGCATAAAACAATGTCAATCACACACACTTACGTGAAAAAAACTAAACAGAAAAGAATTTCAACAGAAAGAGCTTCTAAATTATATTTAACTGAATTGAGTAATTTTCATTTAGAAAAAGATTACAATCAAGTCTAATAAAAAATCAAAATAATTCTGAAACAGAAGAAGATAGTTAAAACACAACAGTAAATTAATTATTATTATACAGCTATCGTATTAGTAACCCAATGCGATAGTGTAGAAAAAAATAATTATAATTACAATAACAAAATATTTTTCAGTTCATAGATACAATTCAATAATTATTCAATTGCCCAAAGAATTAGCTTTGCCATTCAACGTGGCAATGCTGTCAGCTTTCTGGGCACGTTTCCGTTGCTGTCATCAGCAACGCGGAGGAATACTCCAACAGCTGAGTGTATTTTGTTTTTGTATATGTCGCAGCAAATTAGCTTAATCAGCCGTTTAATTGGTTGCCTAGCCTATTCATATAATTGAACCGATTTTTCAGCAACCTATGTGTCATTTTTTGTTCAACATCGTTTAATGACTTGCCATATCACTTATGTCGCTGTCTGAACGGCGCAGTTCAATGAAAACTACTAGCTGAATCAGCCGTTTCATTGAAAGTCTAGCCGACTTTCAATAAAACGGCTGATTCAGCTAGTTGGCTGCGACATATAAATAGTTAGGTTTAGAAGATATAAATAGTTAAGTTAGTTATGTAAGTACATTTATGGGTTACCTTAAATAAAATTCAAGTAACATTAGTAACACAATACATAATATAGAGCCTGATAATGAAATACAACCAGTCAAGCATAATCATAAACGCTTTACTATCGATACAACAAGTTCAAACGTGTTCAGTGAAGCGATCGAATGACTTAACATATTGAAAGTAGGTCATACGCGAGATGACTAACAGACTTGCTATGAGAGTCTACATGATACCACTCTCGAATGGAGACCATCTTTTGATAGGTGATTTGTTGAATTGATTAGCAATTATAAATTCATTATTGATTAAGAGATTGTTCTTTAGTGCTAATGAGGTGTTCATTAGTCCTGAAACAAGATTCATAGGTAGTATGATCTTTCATTATTCACGCACACATTGTCTTTTAAGCCCTAGTTAGTGTTGATCCGGGGTGTATGTATGAAATATTGGTTATTAACCTCATGCTAGCAACTAGCTCGAAGTCAAAAGATGACTCAGATTTATGAAAGTGGTCGTAAGTTCAGTCGATGAGTTTTATTATTGATTGGATTATTAACACTTGAACCAACTGTACTTATATATTCTGACTTATCCGCATAGACCGCCTTTGTACCTACTGTGTTTTACCGCTCAAGCCCAACATGTGAAAATTCCCTAATATAAAGTAAATCTTATGTAATAGGTAAATAAACATTAAATTCGCGATTAATTCGCGACACACCGGTGTGTTGCCGGGGCCGGACAGGTTAATAGTGCTTATAGTTTTAATAAATAAATGTTTAAGGACAGAATATAGTTTTTGCTATATTAACAAACGAGTACACACACCGCCTAAGAATTTAGCAAACCTTCCAAACTATTTAACAATTCTTCCCAATAGATGGCGCTACTAGTCTCTGACTCGAGAATGGGGAGCAAGTTTCCCCTTACTTTGGCGACGAAATGAATGTTACTGTCCTGCTGACTGATAGTTCGAATCAAACAAATAATGAAGAGTATAAAATTTCAAATAGTATTTACTTTCTTAGTTAACATAACATGCTGATTTAGTACTGTTGCATACAAAACTATTAAATTTCAACAGCTCCATGTCCATGTTTCGTTAAATGCTAGCAACACAAACAAAACAAAAGCTTCTACAAATAAATAATTCAAAATATGAAATAATCAGACATAATGCACATTAAGTTTTACAACGCAAAGGTAGAGCTGTGCGTAATAAATATTAAAATTGATATGAATGCATAATGCGGTAATGGGAAAGAGGTATAAATTCGTGTTAATGCGATTGACAACCGGTACCGTAATGGTCGCGAGTCCAAATGCAACGTTATTTGAGATATGGTTCAATGTAGAGTAGTTAGCGGGGATTAAGTTTTTATGGATGGCGTTGGATCATTTGGCTCCCTTAAAAATGGTTGAGCCGAATGGTGCTAGCGTATGCGTCATGTTCGTGAACGGGCGCCGTCAGCTGAGACTGGTCATCTCTCGACTGCCATGGTTTATTTTAATTATTTTTTTGAATTGTTTCTTTTTTTACTCCGGACTCTTTTATCCTGCACGTCTTTTACATCGTTCTCACATGTATGTATAATTTCAATATGAATGATGTAACCATAATTTTGTAACAAAATATTATTTTTAAAAGAGTGTCCGTGGAGTTTCTTGTACGTTCTTCTCCATAGAGATCTACGCTTTGGAACGTGCAAATAGCTTCATCTTTTTGACCGACCGACCTTGACAATTCAAAAGTACCTGTAAATGGTCTAATTGAAATAAATGCTTTGACTTTGACTTTGACTTTGACTTTGACTTATGTCATTTTAAAAAGGCCTCACGTTCTTCAGAATTCACATTGTTAATGTCATTGATAATTTGTACAATCAATATGTATAAAACTGTAGCGTTACTCAATGATTGAGTGATTTAGTGACTGACAGACAACGCACAACCGAAACTCCTAGTCGTAGAAGCTGAAATTTCGCATGTAAGTTCCTTGGAGAGGATTTCTCGAACTTCCTACGGGAACGGAAAAAACAGGATTTGCGCGTACGAAGTCGCGGGCAAAGCTAGTCAATTATAAGCTTTCAAACTTTTCCTGTATTGCGCTTCCACTCTCATTTTGCTATCATTTCATTTTCTCTTTGTTAGCATCGATGATAACATCGATTTTTATAAATTATTTATTTTTCTATTTTCCTTAGTACTATGTAAAAACTTGTTGTTAATAGTATGTAAATTCATTTAATATTATAAATGCTCTGTACAACAATACAAATACATTGTTGTTGTCTATGTGTGTTTACATAAACATTCCTTTCAGTCTTGGTGGTTTCTAACATTAGCACCTATTTAGATATATTTATGTGATTTAGCGGAATTAATTAGTGGATAGTCAAGTTAATAGGCATCTTATTTGATTGCAATTAAGTTCTTTATTTGCTACAACCACTGTGGTCATCGTTACTGACCTCCATTTCTTGGAAAGCCTTAAACAAAAAAACTCAAAACGTATATTTTCACAATCTGCTAACCATAACTATTACCACTATAAACAAACGTTGATGATTTTTTATGTTTATAAAATTGTGACTGAAAGAGATTATGAAGATTTCAGTATTGATTATATTCCTCATCGTCTTAATTTTTGTATGTCGCTGCATCTTCTTCCTTAAACCACTCCAAAACCGCCACAAAGAGCAATCAGAATGAGCCCAAAGCCGTGAAATCGGACAGTAGCTGCCACGGCGGATTACGATTTAAGTCCAAATCGGGACTCCTTGGTCAAAGTGTAAAAGTGGAGATAACACTATCAATCTGTTTTGTTGACCAAAAAAGTGTTGGATTTGTTTTTTGTTGTTTGCTTGATGAACTCGGAACGACGTAGATGGCTATTGGTGGGCTGCAGAATTTGTTTAGAGAGTCACCGCAGCCTTGGAACGCAAAGAGCAACAGGAGGAACACGGATGGGATTAGCCAGTAAGAGTCTGACACTCCCTTCCGCTCTACCCAGAGCGGAAGAAGTCATTTGATGATTTCCCATCCATAAAAGACTAAAGGACTCAGATCCTAAAGCCCCCAATTATTTTCTTAGTAACAAATTGACGGTTGTTATCCACAACAGTTAAAATGGTGGTCGTAGCCGCAGCCCAACCGTGGCTTCTGCGACCAAGGTTGCGACCACGACCACGACTGGTTGTGGTCGTGGCCGTCTTGTACGCAAGGTGCTTAAGCGTGAACTACGAATTTTAACTGTTGCGGATAACAACCGTCAATTTGTAAACAATACAGAAGTCCGCGCACAGCAATAAAAAACGTTAACGATTTCTTCATCAATTTCATCGCATTTAATATTGCATTTAAAAAACCGTGATGCGCACTAATCTTTAATTTTTTATGAGATCCATCATACAAGAAGAAAATAAATCTGTTATATTAGCTACACGGAAATAATAATGACAAATAAGGATTTTAATTTCATCTTTTTATACCCGTTTTATTCCTTATTTATGAAGTGCAATAAAACTCTTCGGTAGTCTATGGTCTTCTTAAGTAGCAATTTGTAGTATAAGACGTCATTATATTACAAAACACTTTTTAATTGTTACGTTCCGTAAAATTAGTTTCTACTGTTATTTATAATTAACCTAGGAGCTTTGTATCCTAATCGAAATGACTAGCAATAGTATTTTTTTTATTTTTTTTTATTGGTGATGGGTTTGCTCTTGACTCTAGTCAATGTCAGATATGACAGAGACAAAGTCTACGATGGAGCGAGCTTACCCAGAAGGAGCCTGTTCACTCTAACTTTGAAGAGATTAGGGCTGTAAGCTTTTGGAAACACAGACGCAGGCAGAGAGTTCCACTCCTTTGCTGTGCGCATTATAAAAGACGTTTGGAAACGCTTAGTGCGAATTGGTGGAATATCTACAAGGTAGGGATGGTAAGATGCAGTGCGTCTGGATGTCCGATGGTAGAAGGGGGCCGGTGGGATGAGGTCGTGGAGTTCTTGGGCACACTCACCGAAGTACAATCTGTAGAAGACCGATAAGCAGGCAACCTTACGGCGATGAGCCAAGCTATGTAGCTTGGCATCCACCAGTTTTGCGATTTATATTTTCAAGTGAAATATTCCTCAGTTTAGTTCTAAGTACAAGGTCTAAAACACTTATATTTTCCATATCAACACTAGCCCAGTTTTTACGTAATAGTTTATTGTCATCATCATCTGCCTAACCTTTTTCCAACTACATTAGGGTCAGCTCCCAGTCAAACCAGATTCAGTTGAATACCAGTATTTTACGTGGAGCGGCTGCCTACCAGACCTCCACAACCCATTATCTGGGTAACACGGTACTTCTTGGCATGACTGCCTGGTGTCAGATTTTCTGGCTTCTGACAATCCGTAACGACTGCCAAAGATCTACAAATGACAGCCGGGACCCACGGCTTAACGTGCTTTCTGAGGCACATACGTACGATTTATGTAATACAAGCAAGTAAAATCTCCTACCGTATAATGTTCAACGTTCTAACACAATTTTCTGCAATTCATAGCCATTGTCCGAATATTTTTGAAAATCGTTCTCTACCTGGGTACCTACGTAGGTACTTACAATACCGAATTTCACACTTAAGAAACAAAAACATTGTTTTATTAGCTGCTAACTTTTTCCCGCGGCTCCACCCGCGTGGATGTCAACCCAGGCTATGTATCTATCAAATTTCATGACGATCCTTTCAGCCATTTTAGCGCGAAAACGTAACAAACAGACAGACAGTGTTACTTTTGCATTTATAATATTAGTAGGTATCAGTAGGGACATTCAACCACACCAACATTAAATGAACGGCACGGTTGGCGCAGATGTTGACCGATTGACAGCAGTCAAATGTCAGTGTTGCGTGTCGCGGGTTCGATTCCCGCACGGAACAAATATTTGTATGGCCTACAGATAGTTGTTCCGGGTCTGGCTGTTTGTGTAACACTGAAAGGAGTCTCGAGCCCGATTTTGATGAAAACTAAAACAGCATCATTCGATTTTTGAAATTCGGTATTTCTAGGCAGGAATCGAACCGGTTGATTTTGAAAAAAAAAACACCATCCGAATGTGTCGCTAATAAAGATCAAATTCTGTTAAGTAATTAATTACACATGGCAAACTAAAGGAAAACGCTAATTTTTAACAAGTAACTAAAAACTAAAAAATCTGTAGAATATAAATACATAATCGTACTGCAGATATAGTCCGTCAGTAATATTCATTATGACACTGTTAACAGCCAATGCAGGATCATCAGTAAAAGCTCTTGTAATCATAAATTCCTTTGCATCAGCAATTTGATTGGTCGGCTAATAGATTGAGTGCTTATTGATTGGTGCTGCGGCGGGGCACAGTGGCGTGTAATGGGTTCAACGCAAAGAAGGGGTTGTTGATGCAGTTAGAGGTAATGTAAAAATGCAAATCGATGAAGACTGCATCGGTAGGTTTTGTGTTACCCAGTTACTGGTTGTGGATTTTTTTTGAATCGCCATGGCCCTGAAACACAGAGGGCACTAGGAGGAGCACGGATGGGTTTTAATAATAATAATAATTATAATAATAATAATATCTTGGGACAACTCACACACGGCCATCTGATCCCAAGCTAAGCAGAGCTTGTGTTATGGTAACCAGACAACTGATATACATACTTATATAATTTATAAATAAATAAATATTATAGATAATATTATAATAATGTATATTATAGATAAATTACACCCAGACACAGAACAAACAATAATGCTCATCACACAAAGTTTGTCCTGGGTGGGAATCGAACCCACGACCTCCGGCTTTGCAGTCAGGGTCACTAACCACTAGACTAACAGGCCAGTAAGAGTCTGACACTCCCTCCCGCTCCACCTAGAGTGATAGGAGTCATTTAATGATTTCATGTGAAAGTGTGACCAATGTGAAACCAGCAATATTTTCCACATAATATAAAAATATTTTACAAATGCAAATGTGACGTGCGCCATAGACTAAGTTGTAATGTTAACAAAATATGAACATTGTATTACAAACACAGTCCCATACTTTTTGTTCTTGTATTTTTGCGATTCTGTAAAATTGATAAAAGATACAAGATAGGTAGAGTTACTACTCTACCTATCTTGTATCTGACCTTCACGATAATTGAGAAATGCTTGCACTGTCTGCACAGGTCCACTCAAATCTGTGTGGCACTCACTGATTCTCATATGTTTTGACCAGTACGGATTGTATGGACTTTAAAAGCGACTGACTTATGAGTTTGTTTCGGTGTTTTTCTCAGGGTAGCTAGAAGTTGAGTGAGTTACTGCCAAAATATATTGCCATTAAAATTAATTGTGTTCCAATGTTCGGCCAATTGCTTGGTCGCAGTACTGAGTTATTGCCAATTAATTAGTCTCGTCTATAGAGTCATTGACAGATTTTGAGTATTATGGAAGTGTGAGCTTTTTAGGGTTCCGTACCCAAAGGGTAAAACGGGACCCTATTACTAAGACTCCGCTGTCCGTCCGTCTGTCTGTCTGTCACCAGGCTGTATCTCATGAACCGTGATAGCTAGACAGTTGAAATTTTAACAGATGATGTATTTCTGTTGCCGCTATAACAACAAATACTAAAAAGAGACTAAAATAAATATTTAAGTGGGGCTCCCATTCCACAAACGTATTTTTTTTGCCGTTTTTATGGCTAATGGTGACCCTTCGTGCGCGAGTCCGACTCGCACTTGGCCGGTTTTTCAATATTGTGCTCAGTGGAGAAGAAGGACAAGGAAGACCAACTCCATGTTAATGGGACATACGCTCTAGGAAGAAGAAGAAGCGTGAATTTTTCTATTTAACTGTATTTCATGTTATTGTATTTATATCTAAAGGCATATTGAAACTTTTCCACTCCTCAATCATTATTATTGAGTCTGAAGTCATTGGTTCAGAATCAAATCAAGCTACCTTAAGCTTGATTTATTATGTTAAAACTACCTACTTATTTTAATCGATTTAAACTTACTTAATGATCATCGTCATCACAATGATGATTTTGTCAGTCTATCATCAAAATTATTCAAATTCATCTCGCACACAGAAGCTTTGATATGCAGTTATTATCAACAATTTTCCAGCCACAATTTTGATGTGTATCAACAGGGGTGACTTCAGAACTATTAAATATCGGCCCAGGATTAAACTATGCATGTTAAAATGAAACAACCCCTTTTTCAATCATGAGGGCTTACTGCTGATGGATATGAAATAGTTTTCAGCAGACATTGGGTAAACAGATGACTGTGCGATACATATTGCTGTATTTGGAGTTATTGGTTTTGTAGATATCGTGAAGCAGGGCATATAGTTCATTGTTTGCTTATAGATTAGTTTTAAGGTATGAATACTTAGTGATTATGTATCTTTTTGTATCGAGAACCTAAGGACCTTTCATGGTGACTTGGTCCATTGAATTAAGAATTTACAGAAAAAAATCATGAACAACTGGTACAAAAATCAAAACAAGGACGCGGTGACACCACTAATCACTTGCTTGTGCTTGTTATCTGTGTCAGAGGTGTAAACAAAGACAGAGCTGTTACAGTATCAAAGATGTACGAAAAATCACGGTAAAGATTTGGTCTCTTGATCGAATCACGCAAAACTGCTGTGTGCGGAATGCGGTGCCGAAGCCAAAATGGAGCGATCGAACCGAAGAGACCCAAGTTTAAGAAGGTAGGATCTTGGCACGTCAATATGCAGCTTATACTCGTCGAGGAAAGATGAGTTAATATATGACGACGAACCAAGGTTACCGACATAGCCCAAAGGATCGCCAAATTGCAGTGGACAGGGCAAATTGCTCGGAAAAGATGGTCGATGTGGCCGAGAATTTCTAGAGTGGTGACCGCGTGAAGACACAGCGTTGGAAGGCCTCCCATAAGATGGACCGATGCCCGATGGTCGCTGGTCGCTGGTAGCCCATGGATGCGAGATGCACAGGACCGGTTGTTGTGGCGACACTTGGATGAGGCTTATGTCCAGCAGTGAGTTTTTTGGCAGATATAATGATTATGATATGACGACGTAGCTGTAGAAAAAAGTAACTGAGAGATAGTGACTCATTTTGATCTAAATTATCACACTTACAGATCTTCAAAATGATCCAAACTTATCCCTCGTATATTTAAAATGAATTTGCAAATTAGTGCAGAGTACAGTCAACCTGGCCGGCTGGACACATGTCTACTGAGAAATTTTTATATTGCAATCCAAGTGATGCGCACAGTTCTGCGAGGATTACGAACCAGAGAATGCTGTGCAGATTTACGCATGACAACGAAGGTAAAAATTACTGCGAGGTAGTGACTTATTTGAAATCTCTAATACAAATCCTCACCGTGATTAAAACTTGTCCCTTTCTCCCTTTACCATACACCAGAAGCACCACTAAATCCCTCGTTCGTATAAAATTGAATTCGCAAAAAGTGCAGAACGCGGTCCACCTGGCCGACTGGACACATGTCCACTGGGCAGTTAATAAATTGCAATCCAAGTGATGCGCACAGATTAGCGAGCGCACCGGAAAGTTCAATGCACTGGGTCTTGTATAGAGCTGTTTATACCTATGTGGGATGTGCTGTGTTTATGGAATTGAAGCGTTGTGTTTCGCTTCACTAGATGCTTTGTGCTATACATGTTGATTGCATCACTTTAAATAGGTGGATTTGAGCACATTTTTTGGTTTTTGCTTGGTCTTTTGACCCGTGTATTATAAGTAATTTCCTCTACTCAACTCAATCATATTCATAGCTAATTTTGACATTAATCAAGTGTCAATGTCATTGCGATGTATATATTAATTAGAGCACAGGAGTTTTGCTTCAAAAGGATAATAAATTATGGTTTTCAAATCTTTTAGATTCCATTTCAGCAAATTTTTGTATGGGTGAATGCCCATAATGATAATTAATAATAATGATAGTATATTAAGTATCATTCATTTCTACTAAAAAAAATTAATTACTAAATTTCAGTCGTTTTACAAATGACGGAGTTTCAGTTATTCATTCAGCATCAAATTTAACAATCATTGCGTAAATTATCACACTAAAACCTTCACAATCACACCGCCACATGCAACTCTATATCCTCCACTTAATCTGCCACATTTAGTTCGAAGGCATATTGCGCCATCGCACCTGTTATTTGAAATTCATATTATTTACCATTGTAAACCCATGGGTTATCTCTTCAAAGCGTTTCATTAACAACTTATGCTCCACTCTTTGTTATGGCAGACTGAGTTTGAGCGAGAAAGCCGTGGGAAGTAGAAAATGAAAGTTTTTTGAGGCGTAGTTCTAGATTATAGAGGAGTTGAGGAAATGAAAATTATGGCGACGAGTCAGTGCTCTTGTGTCACTCCTGATCAACCACACTCCTTCTGTACTCGAATTTTCTAGGTAAGAAATTCTAAAAAACTAATGAAGTTGGCATTATTTGTTTGCATCAACTGTTTAACAGCCTTAACGTCCTACGACATTTCATAAAAACTTTTCAAGTCCCTATTTTTGGAAATAAATGAACCGATTTTAATGAAACTTGGTACTTATGCATACGCTAGATATCCAGGTCTAAATAGTTAGTAGAGAACATTTTTCGAAAAATAAGGACTTAGAAGTTTGTATGAAATGACGTAGGGCGTAAACGCTCCTAAGTATAGTTTGTGTATCAGTTTATCCATTTGAGTATTATTATAGTATTGTATGGTACCTATGTATAGTGTATTGTTTCTACAGTTAGTTTATAGTTTATCTTTGTATTAATTAAATAATAATCACGTTTCTTTTCTTTTCACATCACACCTACCACTATTTATCTCTGCATCACTCAAAGGTTGACTGGTAGCAGCTGAATAAACTATAGTCTATACTTACTTTCAAAATAGCTATACAATGTCCCATTCAATTAGGGAATGCAACTGTCGAAATGCCAAAATGTAGGAATTCGATCACGTGACATTTCGATTTCATCTGTAAATCCCATACATTTTTGAGGTATTGACAATCGCCTTCGCCACGCCACCGTTGACAGAATAATAATAATAATAATAATAATCTCTGGTTGTTCTCGTCTGGCTAACGGCGAGTACTTGCACAGGCATAACCAAGTGGCCAGGATTATTCACCAGCAACTTGCTTTGAAATACCAACTTGTTGATTCTGAGGTACCGTATTACAAGTATGTGCCCAACCCAGTTCTCGAAAATGACCATGTCACGTTGTACTGGGATCGGTCTATCATCACTGATAGGACTATCGTCGCTAATAAGCCCGATATAGTGGTGATAGACCGATTAGCGCGCCGCACAATGATAATCGATGTTACCATTCCACATGACGAGAACCTCGTGAAAGCTGAGAAAGAAAAACAAATCAAGTATCTTGACTTAGCGCACGAGGTTGTTGACATGTGGAATGTGGACTCGGCTGTCATTGTGCCGATGGTCGTTACGGCCAACGGCCTGATGGCCAAAAGCTTCGACGACCATCTGTCGAAGTTGGCGTTGCGCAGTTGGATAAAGGGCCTGATACAGAAGGCAGTACTCCTCGATACGGCTCGTATTGTGAGGAGGTTCCTTTCTCTGAAGCCCTAACCACCGGTAGCTTGGAGCTCGCTCCCGACACCGGCGGACTACTATTTTTTATATTTTTAAATGTTTTTTTTATTGTTTTTAAAGAAATATTTAAAAATGTAAAATATATGTGAATGAATGAATAAAGAGAATAATAATAATAATATCTTGGGACAACTCACACACGGCCATCTGATCCCAAGCTAAGCAGAGCTTGTGTTATGGTAACCAGACAACTGATATACATACTTATATAATTTATAAATACATACATATTATAGATAAATTACACCCAGACACAGAACAAACAATAATGCTCATCACACAAAGTTTGTCCTGGGTGGGAATCGAACCCACGACCTCCGGCTTTGCAGTCAGGGTCACTAACCACTAGACCAACAGGCCAGTCGAATCTCACTTGTCTCGAGCCCGGATGAGAAATATTCATCGCAGGTCATTTTATAGGCAAGCCTTTTTTTAAAATCGATTAACTCTTCCATAAAAAAATAAACCGGCTACCCTTAAAAGAGGACCATGTCCGAAAAAGGTCGGGAGATATGAGCGAAGCCTGGACCAGTAGTAACTTGTTGACACAGGTCGTAACATGTTGCCAGCCTATTATCATCGACGGATACCTACCTACCTATAATTAAAAACCTGATTTCTGTAGAAAGATTTTTAACCCAAACCATTTATAAATCAATAGTGTTATTATTTTCAGAAATCATCTCAAAATTCTTATTACGTTCCGAGGGTATAAGACACCTTGCTTCCTTTTGGATTGTATGATACTGTAGTGCGATTCTATAAACATGTCGAAGAGAAAACTTAGGTGAAGTGAACGACAAGTGAGCTGTCAAACCATACAAACAAAAGTAATGACGGCTCACTTGTCGTTCACTCCACCTAAGTGCACACAGTAAGATGTCGACACAATAGACCGGTGGAATTTTAAACGAACCACTGCCATGAGAGTGGTAAGCAAATTGGCTTCTCAACTAAGAATAGGTAGTAAGAAAATTGGCACTAAAGAGCGCTTTTTAAAATCATCACGGTACTATCCAATACATAGGGTATCTTAATCTCAACTTTATCACTTAAATATTGACATATATTTTCATATCAGTGAAAATAAACGAAAGACAAATATTATAATTTAAACCTGTAGTTACTTGTTGAAAGTTTATCGCATGTCCTCTTTAAGTAAACATACAAAAAGACAACACAACTCTAAACAAGCTTCTACCTAACATTTCAATTGGTTTAGATAACTGAGAAGTTTCATTATCTGATCTCACTCTCAAGTTTGAATTTGTTGAGAAGATTAGCCACATTTTTTTTTTTTCTTTCAAAACTGTACTTAACTCCTTTTCAACATCTTAATAGCTAAGCCTCTTGACTTCTAAATACTACTTAATTTTCGTCTTCATGTTTTGTTGACGACCCATCTTAAAACATTGTAACTACCAAAAACTCAATCAACAGCCCTGTTACCACTATACTTGGTTAGCCAAACAACCCAAAGATAACTAATGTTCAAATAGGTAAAAAATCACTACGAAATGGGCCCTACCGACCTGCCAGCTTCGGTTTCTGCCTACCTACTTTTGAGCAAAAAACTCATCCACAGCTGAGGATCACAAAAACTGTAAACAAAACTTTTTTTTGACACATCTTCGGACATGTTGTGGACTAGCTGATAACCTTTTTAGGGTGACAGGACCAATCTTTGACCAAGATTAAAAATGTTTACCTCTAAAAAGTTTAAGCTATTAAAATCACATATAATTTTCTAAAAAGTAAATTGACTTACGCACTCCTGTCAGCTTTGCATCCAGAGAATATTCATCATCATCATCACATCAGCCGAAAGACGTCCACTGCTGGACATAGGCCTCCCCAAGTGTCGCCACAACAACCGGTCCAGTGCGTCTCGCATCCATCGGTTACCCGCGACCCTCACCAGGTCAATCTTCAAAGCAAGTGTTAACAAGATTTTTTTGGGGTCATTTGTTCCATCATTAAGATGCATCCCTTACCATCAGGCGAGATCAAGACCAAGAGCAGGATTATTAAGAGTATAAAAAAAAACCAAAAAATTACTATACGTTTAAGTTACTATCAATGTACTCATGGGTAACACCTGGACGTTCGTCCAGAACGGTTTCACAATCATTAAAAAATATTTGTACCGCCGAAAATCAAATGGCAACAAGGAAAACTTAAAGATATTCCACTTTCTAAACCAGAAACAAACCAAAAGAAATACAGAGACAACAACAGTCCCTCTCACCTTAAATCAACAAAACTACAACGCAATAGAACACTCGTAAAATCAACCTCACAGTTAAGTAAAAAATGGTTAACAAAACTATAAGTTTGTAAAAGTTAAAGCCATTAACTGATAATATAACCATTAGCCAAACGGAGATAAACTGAGTTATTGTTATTGAAATAAACAATAATGTGATAAAGATAACGAATAATGAAAAGATTTCACTTGCTGCTGATTGTGGCATCATTATAGGGGATTTACTTTACAGGTACTAATGCTACCTACAAAGTGTACATTGTAGCTTTTTTGCATTTTTGTCCGCCTCATTTTGTACGTCTCCGTCGAGATACAATATGGGGGTCTTTAAGTCAAGAGTGAACATGCAGAACAGCAGTGCGATTCTGTAAACATGTCGAACTAAAAACTTGAAGATCGACAAGTCTGTCACAATGAGCTGTCAAACCATAATAATATTAGGGATATTTTTAAATGCACATCTGTATAATTTTAATGCATACCAGAAAAAATAATGCTGTGCAAAAAATCCCAATTGATTAGAAAACATGTCTAACAAAAAAAACTAAAAAAATCATCCAAAACGAGATGACCTTTTTATCGAATTCACACCAAAAATGTGGTTCATACATCGGATTTATGATTTATAAAACAAAAATACGAATTGTTTATCAAAAATACTAACTTGCACTCTAAATTACACTTCCCTGAAATAGCAGGTGGTTATCATGGTTACAATAGTAGCCGGTCATTGGGCACCCCGACTCGGACAGGTTAGGTTAGAAGGGGATGGCGGGGTCAAGTGAGCGAGCGAAGCGAGCGAACAGACCCCGCCATCCCCTTCGTGGTTATTTTTTTTTAAACCACCCAGAAATATCATTAGCCAAATATTCGTTCAGTAAAACAGTTCTGCAAATACCATTAAACAGTATATCGAATTTGATTTATTTAGTGTGCATAATTTGAGTGCAAGTCAGTATTTTTGGTTTAACTTTGAAATATTTTGATCGAAAAAAGGGAATATATAGATATCGATTTAAATACATGCCATAATATTATAAACAAGATGGAATGGCAGCTCACTTGTCGTTCACTCCACATTAAGTGTAAACGATGAGATGTCAACATAAAAACCCGGTTGGTTACTTCTAGACAAGCGTGCTCTATCGCCGACCACATGGTCGCTTTCCATCAGGTGAGAGTGTGGTAAAAAAAAAGCCATTGGGCAAAATTGGGTTGCAACAATGCATATATAAAGATATAGATATACATCGTTATGAACAACTTGTGCTATGGGACCAACCCCGAAATCACGAAATAAAAAATCACATTTTGTCGAGTTATACTTACAGACATAAATGGGGCAGTCGTTTTTTTTTCGCGATTTCAGTTTTGGTCTTATAGTGAAAGTTGTTCATAATGATGCGTAAAATCACCCCTAAAATGAGGTATTGCGTTTATTCTGTTACACGTTTTTCAGGTACCCGTATTTTTTACGAAAAAACAATTGAATTTTCTAAGTTCTGGCTATAATCAGCTGAGTAAATAACGGAAAATAAAATGCTACTCCAAAAACGTCATCAGAATCAAACATAAAAATAACAAACAGTTCCAGTTGAGTATCCTCATCAGATCTCCTCACATGAGACCAAACGATCCGATCTTGGACTTTTTATTTTTTTTTAATTCAAAAATATATTCCAAACCTACTTAACTGACGAGAATCGTTTACCAAAGCCAGTCCGTTAAAAAATGTCAATAACGATAAAACCTCTCAACAAAATCAAAAGTGTACTAAAGGACCACAATTTGGCATAAGTCGTGACAGGTCCACCGTTTTGCTAAACAAAGGGATCAAAAAATTTGAATGACAATACAAACTTGGTGAAGTAAAATGAATAAAGAGGCGTACTAAAAGAAGTGATCCTCAAACCTTCGGCTGGCATCAGACCAACTCCCACGCTGATCGTTGCTCGCTACTAATCCGACGAACAATAAGACTCAGCTGTGTAAATATAGAGGTCAGGATAACACGGTGATGTGCGAGAAGATTTGGAGAACTGGTTGTGAGGGTGTTATGGTTTTTGTTTTAGAAGTGGTTGAAGGAGGAAAAAAAATGATGACAGAAGTAATCATTATAAATCATAATTGTAGAGAACTCTTTATCAAAGAAAAATGCACTCAACAAATAAATAGAGATTATCACACTAGGACTTGGGCTGGCAATTAGCAAAGCACGTTTTCGCATCAGTGGTTATTTATTTATTATTTATTTATTTACACATACAATTATATATACAGGCAGAACCCAAGATAATAAAAGTAGTCATACAATGTGACATCCAGAGACGCCCCTCACAAACTGATCACCCACCTACTCGAGTCCATGATTGACCAGTCTCAAGTAACGGCTCCTTGGGCCGACACAAGTTACATAGAGGACAACAAACTAACTAAAACACAAATACTAACTTAAAGATATTAGAGGAAAGATTAAAAATAATGGAGAAATGCTTATTTTAGAAAACTCCGTGATTATCATCATATTTAATTAATTGTGGATAGCAATCCGAACAGTCCCTTTATGATAAAGCATAAATTAGTGCTGTTTTTGCCAACGGATGAGGAAACTTCATCAGGGCGTAAGAATGATCACGAAGTTAACTCTGGTACTAGCGAGAAGACCACCTGAACTTGCTCCTGAAAATGCTGTCATCACTCCAAGCCCTAAAATCACCCCTAAACCCAATTCCCAATCATAAAACCCTACAATAAAGCACAGCTGTTCAACGTAAACAATTCTAAGACCGAGATCGCAGGATAAGACCTAAATTGTCGTTCAATCAGCCTAGTTTCGTACGAACAGATTCCTTTGTTCTACAACCAGTTTAAACCGGTATTTTAACTTTTAACGCGAAGTTTGATGTTAAGGTTGCTAAGTTTGGTTTACTGTATCTGCTGGTAGTTAATCGTAGGGCTAATGCATTTGATAGATGAAGATTGGATTCAGCTAACGATTTGCTTGTTACAATGGTAAATAATTTTATTGTGATGTAATTTCATTTTGTAGGAAAGTAACAGATACGTTGCATTGATCTGCTTTTACATCATTGATGGTTAAGATTTAGTTGAGAATGGGATCTATTTTTTGAATTAAAGGACTTTTAGTGAAGTGTAGAAAAGATTTACTTAGTTACAGTACCGTAAATACGTGTATTAAACTTAAACACTTGCAAGGTTCTTCGGGGTGTACGTTGCAATCGTTTGTTTGAACTCTGTCAAAACAACTTGGTCTCAATTAGTCAAGCAAGAGTGAATAGTTTACAGTCAGTAGGTACTTCTGTTGTACTTCTCGGCAAACGTGATCCATCATTGACCACATCATTGCTTACCACCACGAGAGATCGTAGTCAAACGCAAGACAAATCTATATATAAAAATAGCAAACCAAAATAAAAGATCCAAAAAAAAACTCATATAAAACTCACAGTATATCTCATATGTAACTAACAGGAAAAAGCGGAACGTGCAACATTTTGCAACCCTACTCTACCCTTGACCAGACCATCAGGTGGACCATTAAACCAAAAATAAAACTTAGAAAAAAAATATCAACAATAGCACTTTCAAACAATAACTTTCAATCCCAAACACGTGCATGTAACACAAAAAGCTTTTTTTCTGCAATACTTGCTTGTAGGTCAGAATTAGACAAAAAAATTGGTGGAACTAACTTTTGGTTTGCGTATGCCGTAGACCTTAAACACAAAAGAGAAACGATCTATTTGGTCTGCACTAACTTATACAATAAGATTGTTGAAGGAGAGAAAGAAGTGATAGTTACAAAGTTTTCAGTGCGCGATCAGGAGTCTAAAGATTTGAACAATAAGGGTGAGTTTTATTTGTGTTTTCGTTTGGTAAGTTTGTTGAATAACACTACCTGTTACGCAAAACAGGGGTGGTTTAGAAATTAGTTATGGTACCAAAAACGTTGTTTTGTTAAGCAAAATTGGCTTTGTAGTTTTTGGGCGAAGTTTGTACGTGTCTACCAATTGATTAGTTAGCGAATTCATGTTAACATTTGTATATATTTTTTTTAGTAGGTCCGTCCATGAAACCCCAATACTCAAACTTTCGAGTGTATCTTTCATGGGTACACATTGGTTCATCAAACTATCCTCACTGATATTTTGTATCTCATATTTTAGATTTCCATCTTCCATAAGTTATTGTTTTGTTGTGTATGCACTATTTGTTGTTGTCCAGTCTTGCCAAGAAGTATTGTGTTACCCAGCAAATGGGTTGTGGAGGTCTGGTAGGCAACCGCTCCATGTAAAATACTGATGTTCAGCTGAATCCGGTTTGACTGGGAGCCGACCCCAATACAGTTGAGAAAAGGCTATGATGACTATTTGTTGTTGTGCAATGTTTAGCTACCGATTAAAAGCAGAATTTTTGACTTATGAAACCAAAGACTTTGATCAAGGCTGAAATACGGTAGTAAAACAATATCTCTTATCTTGTTTGTGCGCAAACATGTCTTACACGCCAGTATTCAATAAACTCTCTTGTCACACGCGATAATCTCGAAACCAAAACTTTAAAACCACAATTTGGAAAGGTAGCCCTAATTATTTTCACACATTGAATCACCTCTGATATGAATCGTTTCAATTTGCAGTGATCGCAATCATCCCAAATCGTCCAAAAATAAACAGAGACACATCCATTTTTGTCGAAAAAGAAGCATTTTAGACATCCAAATTTTATTCGTCGTTACTCGAGTATGTACAGACTACGTCTAATCTCAGTTCATTATAATTAGGCTTGTCTCAGATTTTTGTCATCATAAGGAATTTTACAAGTAGCTTCAATTCAGGTTAAACTTTTTATTGCCTATTTTGTCCCTCTCCTGAACAAAGAGCCTTCCTTTTTCGTTCACTACGTTCAGCTGTTGCGAGTCTATTCTTCCTCTTGCGTGTCCTTCGTCTGGTTGCCAGAATGCTATTATGTGTCGAAAATCTTACTAAGTACTTTTACCGGTATAATCAACATGTTCAATGATCAGACCACTTTGAATCTTTCAAAAAAGGAAACTGGTTTGGTCGTACCACCTTTTTCAGAATCTTCATCAGAATTATTGATGTCTGTAAGTAAATTTTTCTTTTTTAGTTTTTTTAATTTCATCGAGCTTTTCCACTTCTTCATCTTAACCTTTTTCTGGTTCCTCATTATTTCTGTCAGCCGGAACTTTATCTGTACGTACACTAATGCCCAAATTGCGTGTTGCACCCAAACTGAACAGATAGCGCGGTGCTAAAATAACAGATTGTTATTTAACCTAATTTATCGATTCCCCTGCAACCAACTTTTTAGTTACGCCTCCATTATGGAATCAATCTTCATTGATTTCGTAGAAAATGTACTGATCGTCTTTTGTTTTGGTAAACTTACTAGTCTATTCTCAATAGATATGTTATGAGCGCGCGCTAGTGAAGACTCGAATACATCCCAATTGGGTCGTATAGTCTTTAGTCTGTGTCACGCATGGCGACGAGCGTATCTTCTTTGTATATATACAAACAAGAACTTGAAGTGACATGAAGACATGAAGTGGGCTGTCAATCATGACAACCTACTTCATGTTCACTTCACCTATGTTTTCACGATGACATATTTACAGAATCGCACTGCAGGTTAAAACTAGGTTCACACCTAAACCTGTTTAGGCTTGAGTCACATCAAAACGAGTTTTGCAGCCAATCGTCTGCGTAAAAAGGCGCCATGACATGACACAACACAGTAATGTGACCCAAGCTGTAGTTACCCTTTTTTCTCTAAAGCCTCTTGCGGCTCAGTCGTGCCATCATCATAATAACCGAAATACACCCACTACTCGTCAAAGGCATACCCTCAAGCATTGCCACATATATCGGTCCTATCCTCGCATTGAACAGTACCTTTATTTATGGGAAATCATCAAATGGCTCCTTCCACTCTGGGTGAAGCGGGAGGGAGTGTCAGACTCTTACTGACTAAAACCCATCCGTGCTCTTCTTAGTGTTCTTGCGTTCCAGGGCCGCGGTGACTCTCTAGAACAATACCCGCAACCCTGGCAGGCTCTGGCCCGAACGGGCCCCGACTACTATGCTGACATCCCATTGAGGCGCGCGTGGAACACAACACGCCGTCGCGTCGACTCGGGCCTTTGATCGAACGGCGAGCCACCCAACGCTCGCAGGCCTGCGGTGGCTGAGAATGGACCTAGGAAGTTTAGAAATCTATGTTGAGTCTAAATCCTGAATCAATTTGTACTCGGTGAATGAATTTACGAGATACTAACAAAAACAAAGAAATAGGAGTAATGTTTTCATAGTAATGATAATAATGATAATAATCACAAAATATTACCAGATTCAGTAACTATTACTATCGATTAAAAGCAACAACATAAAAGCAATCAAGTTCATTTTTAAATAACGACTGCAACCGGAAGCACTAATATATTGTCGCTTATCATTAATTTTTGTGTTCATAATGAGTCACATTTAGTCGCATTAGCCTAATACCCGTCATATCCTGTGTTCTGTTTGATATAGATGAAGTATTAAGTGGACGAACCTGTTCTATTTCTGATTTCGGATTGAAGAGTTTATTGAAATCTAATTAAAAGAAATGTGTTTTTATTTTTATGATAGTGAAAGTGAATCATTTATGGGACTCACTAGAGAGTGGGCAGCAGTATTCTCTGTACATTGCTAAAACTACACTGCGATCGCCAACCCGCCTGCCAAGCGTGGCGATTATGGCAAACACCCCTCATTTGGGGGAGGCTTATGTCCAGCAGTGGACATACACACAGAGACAGACAGTGGTCTTTAGGCTGATTATGACGATGAAACTGAATCTGTTGGATGCAGAAGCACAGGTCCGGTCGATGCCGTGGAATTTTGTGGAGGCCTATGTTCAGCAGTAGACGTTTTTCGAGTAGAAAAAATCCATGTATGTAGTTTGTGCCTATTTCTATCACAGAAAAACAACCATTTATAATACCCAGATGGTAATTAAAAAAGTCATTGATCCTATATTCCCTTAATCAGGACAGGACTCACCTATCATGATCTGCCTAGCCTTTTTTCCCAACTATATTGGGGTCGGCTCCCAGTCAAACCAGATTCAGCTGAATACCAGTATTTTACGTGGAGCGGCTGCCTACCAGACCTACACAGCCTTCGTAGTTCTTAGCATGACTGGCGTCAGATTTTCAGTTTTCTGACAATACGTAACGACTGACAAAGATCAACAAATGACAGCCGGGACCAACGGCTTAACGTGCTCACTCATCACAACATGCCAACCTCGGCAAGCATTGCTTAACCTATATGCCAAATAATATCAGAATCCCTCACAGATTCACAGACAGCATTCAGTTTTATAGCTATTCCCATCAAAACTCAAAGAGGACCAACCAAGGGAAAAAAAAACGTCAAAAGACTTAATAATAGTATTGCATGGGACATTCAATTATGGGGACATCGTTAATCTAATGAACCATGGTTATGGAATCCTATTTAGATTTTCCCATGCAGGTATTATAATTACATTCACCATTGGTTAATAACTGTAAAACAGGTTAACCTTATCGTGTTTTTGTGGGGGCAAGTGATGGAAGGACCGAGATATTTAAACTTTGGTTTTTCGCTTTACCAAAATACTTGCATGTATGATTTTTTCGAAAAATCTATAAATTCCGTGCCTGTAGGTAGCCAGGGTTGCGGAGTTTGTTCGAAGGAGTTACCGCGGCCCTGGAACGCAAAGGGCACTAGAAGGGGCACGGATAAATTTTTTGTCTATAAGAGTCTGACACTCCCTCCCGCTCCATCTAGAGCGGAAGGGGATATTTGATGATTACCCGTCCATAAAAAGATGGTAAACATTTGCCAAAAGAAACAATCGTGGACCCTACCGGGCACAGCAAAAGAAAGATGTGGAGATCTTATAATCCAACTTATTCTAAAAACATACAAAATTCAAGAGCACTTTCATCCTCATTTCATTACGATGAATACAACTGCTTTATCTTTCAATTATAAAGGCACCCAATTTAACAAACTCTAACAACACATGAAACTTAACATAACAAATTCACCCTTATCTCCACAATATAATGCACATATTTCTTCTGAGATAAAAAGAGGACGCACTCATTGGACGGAATTCGCGCGTCTGAACTGAAGAAATATTTGCCACGTCCGTTCCGCGGGAGTGTAAATTGAGCCTTAGAATACAAGTAGGCTCCAATTAAAACCCCACCTGGTGCCACCTACCACAGCAGTCACCCAAAATAAGCAGACCATAACTACCATCCATACAAAGACATACCAGACCACAGACCATACTCATCTATACAAAGACAAAGAGACAACTTTATTACTAACTAATAAAACAGAGTCTATAACTCACTGAAAACCCATTACGAGGTTTAAAACTGACAATTATACATGATGTGTCTTTAAGAATTCTTTATTGGGCTCACACTTGACATATTGTACACAGGGTGTTTTATTTTAAGCGTTTTATGTGTTTTTACAGCAGTCGGGTCTGTTGGATTTGTTTTGGTATTCTGTGCTTTACTAGGGTAGGTATTAGGGTAATTAATTTTTAGCAAATACTTAAAGTGTTGATTTAAGTCACATCCACATGCTCCATCTTGCCATGCCATGCCAAATGGCAACACATGTGGCATGGCAAGATGGAGCAAGCTATCGCCTTTTAGTTCGCCAAGACAAACTTAATTTTTACCTACGGCAACGCTTTGTAATCGACCAATTTAATAACTACTCATATAATTATATGACATTGTTAAATTCTAAAATTCATAGTGCTGTTGTTAACGTGGATATCGGTTATCGCGTAAATAGTAGCCCATGTTCTTCTACATATCCCAGGCTATATATTTGCCAAATTTCATGACGATCCGTTCAGCCGTTTTAGCGCGAAAGCGTAACGGACAGACAGACAGAGTTACTGTCTCATTTATAATAGTTATTATAAGTAGGGAAGTAGGGATTACATAACTATAGCAGCTGAATCATACTTTTTCTAGCACCCATAACAACTTTTCCATACCAAAACACAGCAGCAGCTGATCACCTCATAAACAACGAGTTTTATCTCCTTTTTACGGTTCGCCATTTAAATAATACCTGAAAATCCTCCCATCAACGTCTTTAACTAACAGCCGTTATCACCGCACATAATTAAAACCATTGTCTTGCACCAAAAATTACGGTCCCCATAAATAAAAGGCAGTCTTCGTTTAAGATGCCATATTTAAAATAGTGCCATAAAAACATCTTGTGTTATCATACCAAAAATACTGGTCCTTCGAGCCGGATGATTTAAAGAGTGACACAGGTCAAGTTATCTTGGTCCTTCGATCCCAAAAAACGTGAAGAACCATCGATCTAGCTTCCTCGGTAACATGTCGGTACTAAATATTTTATTGGTACTTAAAGTCTCTTTATTATTCAACTCAGAGATTAGTATAATAGGTATGATCATTAGGGTGACAAAGACTGAAGACTTTCTCTATGAGGGTGTTAATTTTATCGCAGAAGATGCTACAAAGTTGCAGAATGAAACATTAACATCGTTGGTACGGTGATTGCACTGAGGTTCACAGCTTAAAGATTGATCCACACATATCAGGGCTACGATCCGTCACAATGTGGTTTGACACGTCCCGGGCACGGCCCGGACAGAGATGTGTGTGGACAAGTTCATAAAAAATGAATGCACCGATATTTTTTGAGCTCCGGACGTATCACGGCCTGGCCACATCCCGGGCACTGCCCAGATGTGTGTGGATCAACCTCTAAGAATCAAGTTCTACTCAATGTAATTAATTAGCATTAAATTATGATCAATCTCTAACAGGTAGATGGTGTTTAACAACATGATAAAATGTAGTTGGTGTTAATATTATTGAATATTCTGCAGTTTGCACGTAAGGACATGGCTTTATATTACCGTGGGTGGTGTAAAAGCTAGTTCAATTATAACAGATTGTAATATTACGGGCTGCTGCATTCACTTATCGTTATGATCAAGATATTACTCCCACTGAAAAACATGATTTAAAAGTCCTTGGATATTTGCATGATTTGCTTGATATGTAACGTTTTAATACCTTGAGTTGAGCAACTAAATTATGTTCTCTAAGTATATAATGTAGGATTGCCATACGCTACCTTTGTCACAATCCCAGACATTTTCGACTTTTGACAATTATTTTTCGCTGGTAGAAATATCACTTCGTCTAGCTAGACGAAGTGATATTTCTAGGTAGGGCCATAAAAATATAAAAAAGTAGAAGTGGCAAGGGGGCGTGTGTGACGGTGTCCGCGCGACATGGACAATTGTCCATGTCTCAAACTTAGTGCGCTTTCGACCGTGATCGTTACAAATTATAAGAATGCCGTGTTGTTCAGTGGTTTCTTGTAAAAACTAAAGCCTACACCAAAACTTTGTAGACCATGGAATTACCTGCCTGCCATATTACTATATTTGTCTTTAAAATCATGAAAAACAACAAATAGTAAAATATTTCTTGCTCTTACTATGTTATTTTTGTTTTCAAAAAACACAGCGACTGTACTATTTTTGCAATAAATACATTGCTCCTTAACCACGGTCTAAGTTTGTCGCTAAGTGACTGTAACAAGCAATGTAAAAATCACACAATGATATTGCTACCTATTGCTTTTACTCAACTACATGGCAAACTGGAGATATAGGTTTCCGATACATTTTCGTCTACCGGGCATATCTCCTTGTTTATTTTATCTATGAGCAAGGCTATTGGAATTCCGATGATAGCCCATCGTAGATATTATTGACTAACTTAGGTCTTCAATTGTCTACGTAATGGAAGCTAACTGAGGAAGAAGAAGGATTACAGAAATAAAACAACGACAATACCAAGTTTAACAAAAAACCATTTAAATATGGCCGCCAATTCTTCAAATACCACAACTTCAAACAACAGGAACTATCAATATTCTTGTTTATACCAATCAAAATTGATGATCTCGTAAATATTAGATTCCTTTGTCAATCTCAAGGGGTTCGGTAGCCGAGATGTTTGGACATAAAATCAATCACATGTGGTATTGACGTAAATACAGTTATATTGGGATCTGGGACAGTTATTGGGCCGTTAAATGTGTGAAGTCCCTGAACAGTCTGTGTGTTTGATTGTTTTTAAGCATGTTTGTTTCGAACAGTGTTATCTTAGTCGTTATGTTAGAAATTATTTTTTCTCGATTTCAAAACAAGAACGTTCTCAATTCAGTTGGATTTTTTATGTTTGTTACCTCATAACTCCGTTATTTATAAACCGATATGTATTTTTTATTATTATTTATGTGAGAGGATATACTTCCCTATTGGTCCTTTAAGAATTTCATCAATATTAGTTTAGTGGTTTGGTTTTTAAATCCAAATAGCTGGATAAATATATCATCCAAGTAAACGAAATTGCGTATTTTGCTGTCCTGTGACTTTCCAGTGGTGTTGTTAGGTGTGCGGTTAATACCTATCTACCACAAACAAGTGAAAAATAAAAAAAATATTTACAAAAAACAAACAATCGACTTCAAAATAATGAAAACACTACAAAATAACTTTAATTTCGGAAGTCGGTGTTAAAATACGAAGACACAACCAACAAAAACACCGACTTCCGATTTTTTTTAAAAACGACTAATTATAAAGTTACGAAGAAATGATTTTTCAAGCAGTTTGTTACAGTTGGTGGCATTATCTTTAGTTCACTCACAGATCTAATGTCACCAACTGCATCAGACTTCCGGAAAATTCCATCGGAAGGTTTTAGTCGTTTTTTTCTGGTATTTTTTTATTCACATTTTATTTTGTTTTGACATGTTTTCCATAATGTATATCAGCTACCCAACATCACCCTTAAATATGACCACACCTTTCTGGAACACCCTGTATACTAATGTTCCTTTTCAGGCCGCATACCCTACTCCATACTTTCTGTACCAAGAAAATCAAACAATCAACCTCTCTCAAAGACAGATGACACAGAAACCACAAAATTATCAATCATAGAGTACTACTCAGTACCTACACAATTAAATTCCAATTCACCTCGAACAACCAGCAAATAAATTGAAATATCAAAACTGAAACCGTGTTTCAATTCAAATCGTATTGAGACAAAGACAATAGAGTGTAAACAGGTACGGAACCTTGACAGTGTAATTATAAAGAGCCATTTGCGCTGTAATCACGAAGCGAAGGGACCGCTTTTAAAGGCTTAAAGGTGGAGTTTGATTTGCGCAGTGTGGACGAATGTTTGCTGTCTTTTATGTTATGTCAATATACAGTGTCAATATATTTATACAATGTCAGTATTAAAATAAAAACCGTCTTTCAGAAAGAGGTCCTTCTTTAAAACTGTTTCCTAAATTATGTTATTTATCTATTTGACTAGTAAATGCGTCCACTGTTGACTTCGATCTCACTTGATGAAAATGGAAGGATTAGGTCTACGATGAAACGAGCAAGCCCAGCTCAGCCCAGTCTCTTGCTTTGATGGCTGTGGTTGATCGGTGGTAGGAAACAGGTGTTTGCAAAGAGATCCATACTTGGTGTGAGGCATGTTTCTATGGATCTCATTGTATTTTCATCAGCCACAATGGTGGCAACACTAAAATATTGTGTGGTGGTAAACTGGCTTCCTTTGCGAGTCACAGTACATAGCGTATCAAATATAAATTTAGAAGATACAGTGACTATCCGGAAAGCTGGCACAAACGCAAGTGTATTAATAAAGAATACTGCTTTAGAAACGCGTGAATCAAACTGAACCCTAATAGATTTGTCGCCGGCGGGTGTGGCTCAAACTCAGTTTTTACTCGTAAATTTATTGTTACAGTCGGTACAGCTGCTCTGTTGCGTGCGCTGGCGCAGGACAATAGCTGTCATCGATATACTTCAATCATTGTTTATTGGAAATTAGCTTTAGTTGTCTTGTAAGACCTTTACTTTTAACATTATAATACAAAATACAAAAGTTTGCGTTCACTAGCGATTTCTTTTTCAAGCTGTGTAGTATTTGAGTTAGTAGTAGGTTCTTGCTATATTATTATGTTGAAATAATTTTTGAAAGTGCTGTGCACTCCTGTAAGTGACAAGTTCACCCTACTTAAAAACATCTGGTATTTTTCTTTTTTGTGTAAGTGTTAGTGAATATAAGTCGTTGGAGAGCCATAATTAAATAAATAAATAAAAATTAATAAATAAATTATAGAAGGATTGTTTTTGTGTACTAATTTTGGCTTGTTTAAACCTGAAAGTAAATGGACAGAACAAAAATTAAGCATAACCCGATTATTTCCTGCCTTTACTCATCCTTTTGTTTTGTACATCATCATCATATCAGCCGAAAGACGTCCACTGCTGGACATAGGCCAAGTGTCGCCACAACAACCGGTCCTGTGCGTCTCACATCCATCGGCTACCCGCGACCATCACCAGGGCCTAAACCACCAACTCTTAAAGCAGTATTACTTCAATATTACTTCCAGTGGGAAAGAGACGGAGCTATACAGGACGTATAGCTCCGTCTCTTTTCCACTGGAAGTAATATTGAAGTAATACTGCTTTAAGAGTTGGTGGTTAGGCCCCAGGTCATCGGTTCACCTTGTTGAGGCCTTCCAACGCTGCGTCTTCCGGTACGCAGTCGCCACACCAGAACTTTTCGGCCCCATCGACCATCTCTTCTGCTAGCAATGTGCCCTGCCCACTGCCACTTCAATTTGGCGATCCTTCGGGTTATGTATGTTTTATAAAATTAAGCGAAACCTTGAAAATGACTATTCGATACAAATCGGTTAAGTTTTTCCTGTAAACGAAAATGGTGGTTGGTAGTTAATGTCATAAATATAAATGCAAGTCAAGTACATTTTTATATTTATTATTTACCTTTATTCTAAATCTACACTATATAATCTATACTATAATGAATCTGATGAGTTTGTTTGTTTAAAACGCGGTAATCTCTGGAACCACCAGGAGGCCTACCACAACCTCTTAAAACAATATTATTTTAATATTACTTTGTAATTTCTGTTGTTGCATTTTCAACTCTCGGCGCTGATCCGAGCGTTGAAAATCCAACAGAGCGGAACGCAAAGTAATATTAAAGTAATATTGTTTTAAGAGGTTGTGGTAGGCCCCCTGTCGGATTTGAAAAATTATTTTTGTATATGATATTCATGAGATTATACGAAAATGTAATATTCTTACGGGAATGGGAAAAAACAGGATATTCGCATACAAAGTCGCTGGCAAAATCTAGTTTCAGACAAAAGTGTTTTGAAGGTTTTTTGTCAAACATTTTGTCTTATTAAAATATTAGCAGAGTATACATAGTACAAAAAAAGCGTAACCATATCCCTGTCTCTACTAATATCATAAAAGTGTAAATAACTCTGTCTGTCTGTCTGTCTGTCTGTCTGTCTGTTACGTTTTCACGTTAAAACGGCTGAACGGATCGTCATGAAATTTGGCAGATGTGTAGCCTGGAATATGGAGAAGGACATAGACTACTTTTTTACGCAATAACCGTATGCACGCGGGTGGAGCTGCAGGTAAAAGCCAGTGCGCTATAAATCAAAAGACCAAAATATCCTAACACCAAATCACCCGACTCTAGAGATATTGCCTAATGCGATCCACTGCAAAATGGGTGCTATTAATATCATCTGCCTAGCCTTTTCTAACAATATTGGGGTCGGCTTCCAGTCTTACCGGATTCAGCTGAATACCAGTGTTTTTACATGAAGCGGCTGCCTACCAGACCTCCACAACTGGGTAACACGGCAACTTCTTGGCAAGACTGGAGTCAGATTTTCTGGCTTCTGACAATCCGTAACGACTGCCAAAGATCTTCAAATAACAGCCTAGACCAACGGCTTAACGTGCTTTCCGAGGCACGGAGGAGTCTTGGTATGTTAAGACGGTCACCCATCCACAGACCGACCTCGGCAAGCTTTGCTTAACCTTGAAGATCAAACGACCGAACGAGCGATATTAATAGCTGGCTAATAAATGAGTGCTTTTATAGCAGGCAAAAAAACAATAGTAATCATAAATTATCTACAGTTAGCCTTGGTAATGACCTAGGATATCACGCTCGAATTGTCTGCCTGTCTGAACTTGACCTAACAATTTATCAGAAAAAATTGCTCATTCTTGAACAACACCCATTGTAGTCTGCTGAAAAACACATGCAGATCGTTGAAACCATAACACCTATAGAATAAGGCTTAATCTTGATTGGTCTGGTGGAAGAAGTAAGTTTGTAAGCAAAGGCGTGTGCCGTAACAGAGATATGCGCACGCGACTGCAGTCGGTGAAGAAAAGGTGGTAAGTTATGAATGATGGTTTTTGGGAAAAGGATAATGAATTCCTTATAACGACTAACGTGAAATTTAATCTTGATCACCACTGTTAGCAGATTTTTTTATTGCCCTGTCTATACTGTATAATATACTCGTATTGACCTCCCTAATTGTGAGCGCCGCCAAGGTTGCCCTGAGATGTCAGCATAGTAGTCGGGTCCCGCTAGGACCAGAGCCTGCCAGAGTTGCGGAATTGGTTCGAAAGAGTCACCGCAGCTCTGGAACGCAAAGGGCTTTTGGAGGAACATGGATGGTAAGAGTCTGATACTCCGAGCGGAGCGGAAGGAGTCATTTGATAAATACATATCTGAATTTTGTTTTTTTTCAATCTTTAGTTGTTCCATTTTCATTTAAGTACGGCTCTGAACAATCGATAACTTTTTGCTTTCTCGCTACAGTTAGCCAGATATTTTCCCACGATCATTGTTTCCAATAAAAACATAAAAGAAAGCATACAATAACCATGTTATTTTTATCGTACGCGATTTTGAACTCTATTTCTTATTAAATACAGACTACATAAATGAGCAAGAAATCCAAACCTGTACCAGGTTAATTACTGAATTATTTTGTTTTATGAAACGTGCCGTATCCGCATTCTTTTTTTTGCAAGTTTTAAATAAGAAATTCAAGCAAATTGTTCCACTTTAAATTAAGGCGCTGTGATCAGCAAAAACTGAAAAATTGCTAGTTTCCTGACGTAATTTTAGCCAAATCTGTTTAGTTTCAAGCTGCAGAAAAAATATATGTTAATTTCAAAGAACACTGTTGTTTCCGAAACATGTTTAAAAATAAATTCCTCGATAGAAATTATCGTCAAAGTTACCTCCAACTTTGACCTTAGAAAAAAAAACCCGTATTTACTAGCCTACTTATGCCCGTAAAATTTATAACAAATAATGAATCGAATCGAAAGTATTTTTCTTTTTTTTAATCTTAACGCAAAACTTTGTTGTTTTAGATTTTTAATAGCTCAACTGAGTTTTGAGTAAATCGATAAAATGCTTCATATTTGGCAAGAAATTGCAAGCATTGTGTCGTCGCGCTTCTCTTTCTTTTCTATGCAGTCCCAGAGTGACCGAGTTTTTGCTGTTCACAGCGCCTTAATAAAGTTGATATTCCTACGGGTTTTTGAATATTAAAGACAATATTTCTTGGTTTTATAGTGTTCTAAAATTTTAAAATCTAAAGAAGTAGAATAAAGAAATGTGTATATTTGCGCTAAGCAAGCAATTAAGAATTTTTTTTAATATTATAACCCTTTATTTCATAGTCTTCTATAATTCGTACCTACTAAAGAGCTGCCACAAGAGTAATTTTATATTCAAAACCATTTAAGACCCTTAAAATTACAAACGTCTTTACACCGCCACCATATTGCAAGAAATAATTTCAAAAAACCAATTTATCCGTCAAATTACAAGAGAAATTACAATTTTTTCCAAAAGAATTACAATTATTGCCTTTTTTATTGCGGCAATTCGGAATTCTTGGTACATTTTTACGATGGCAACATTTGAATAAACGAAGGACCCTTCCCTAGTGCAAAAATACGCGGTTTTTATCATTAAAGTTAATGCCATTGTACAGAACAAAGACTACAATAGTATACTGGTACAGAATAATATCTATGGCGCTGAACGACCGCGACGCGCGATGGAGTAATATTAAGCAACCCCAATTTTTGCAATTAAGGCAACATATTATTTTCTGTTAAATATGGTATGGCAACCAAAACCATGATCTTATAAATTTAAGATTGTATGACATGAAATGATGTAGCCTAACTTCATTATTCATCAATATAATTCAATAGATGTTATAACAGCTTTTGCCAAAATTTAGGTACCTAAATACTATGAATGCAGTTTCATTACAAGATATTGTGATAAAAACAAACAGTCATTACTATCTGGAAAGTAATTACCTACCAAAACGTAATTCTCTGGACCCAAATTATGATAACAACTCATCATAATAAAACTCGTCAAAAATCTCGACGTTTCACTCAACCCTCAAACGCTTACAGGTTATTTATACCCCCTCACTCTGCCCCCTAAATCGAAACCGTAGCTCGTTCAAATGACCGAAAATAATGACCTAACTATTGTCCTCGCCCCAATGTTTGCGAAGCCTCATTTATTTTTATATCTCTACGGGATTTTTAACAGAAAAATGTAGAAAAAAATGGTGGACATCACCGATGATGGGCAGAATTGATGTGTCGTGACGGTTTTCGAAATTTAAATGTATCGGACAATTTTTTTTGGCTTTAAATGTGACCCATTTGGCAGTTAGAGGGTTGGATATTTTCTGTTGTGTGTCGAAAATGGTTTGTTTTTGTTGTGTTATCTTTTTGAGTATGTGATGATATATGACGATTAAATAATTCATCATCTATGTTAGTTTAACTCATCTTACTACCATAATAAATGCGAAAGTTTTGATGGCTGTATGGATGTTTATTACTCAATCATTCTAGAACGGCTGAACGGATCTGGATGAAATTTGGCACAAAGACAGATTACAGCCTCAGAGAAGGTTTCCGCTGGGATCATTTATTTCAATAGGGCAAAACCGTTGGTAGAAGCGTTACATATATATTTCAAACAAGCTCACCTGAATATACCAACTTTATTTTACCTCACTACACAAATAGAATACAATAATCCCCTAAAGCCGCCATCTTTAAAAACGTACTGGTCAAACAAAGGCAAATTAACCGCTACTCATCTGCAAGCCCACTTGTGGGGTACGCTCGTAGCCCAATTATTTTCTACAGTCGGTGTTTGCGGAGATCTTCAGAGAGTGCACCAGACTTGGATGGCCTCTCGAATTTTGCATAACCAATTAGTTTTGCACAAACTAAAACAGACGTCTTTCGCATGACGGTCGGACAGACCCGAAGTGGAGTTGGTAGGGTTAACTTTTTTTTATGTCACTTTTTTAAATTTAATATCATTTATCCATACTATAATAGTAAAAATGTGGAAGTAAATCTGTCTGTTAGCTCTGCACTTCATAACGGCTGAACGGATTTAGATGAAAATTGGTTCACAAATATCTAAATCGTGTCTTGTAATAGATTATAGAATACTTCTAAGTATTCAGGGAATATTTTCTGTTGGGATAATTTATTGATGATACAGGAGAAATTCCTAGGGTGGGGCAACGATAAAAAAAAAACTTTCGCGTGGTTGGAGCCGCTGGCAAAAGCTTTTTTTTAAGGATGGGAAATTCTGCTCTGGGCGGGAAGGGAGTGTCGGACTCTTACTGACCTTTCCGTGTTCCTCCTAATGCCCTTTGCGTTCAAGGGCTGCGGTGACTTTTTTGAACAAATTCTGTATCCCTGGCAAGTGATAGTAAGTAGAATATGAAATCAGTTTCAGTGCTCGATTATTTTGCTGATCCAAATTATGAATGCTGTTTTGTTTTAAATGTTAATACTCCTTGCTGTGTGCACTGCTTGCTGTGTGTATACTGGTGTAATAAATAATTATTTTTAGAGATTCTTTCAACAATATTATTTTACCACAAAGATCAATTTTAAGTTAAAATTCAAATATGTTTGCAGAAGAAACTTTATTATTTTTGTACATTTAAATCAACTCCATAGCTTTCTTTCGGTCTTCTAATTAACACTATATAAAAAGGTCGTATGTGCTTAATCATCTCTGAATAATTTCATTTTAACATCTACTCTAAGTCATTTATCTTAAGATTGGTTTATTACTAAAATATTTAAACAATAATAAATTCGTGGACTCTGAAATTTAAGCTTATTATGTAGATGCCTAAGATGAAAATAAATGAAGCTACTCGTACGTTGAGTAACTAACATTATATGAGCAATTAATATCATCATAATTCGTGCAAAATTGATACTTGGGAAATGGTTTTTTTCCGGAAGAAAAATAGATCATCTATTTTCTGCATCGTCCTGAAAATAAGTAATTTTCTAATCATCAAAATATTTTTTCCACAATTTGTCAAAATGTTCCAATTAAATATTATTCCATTGCATTTCAAAATCAACCACATTACCTCTCCCAAACGCCACACCAATACCACTCTTATTAACATTAATATTCCATTAACCCTAAGGTTTAATTTACCATCACAGGGGTAGTTGCCAAAGATAATGCCAGTGGCAGTGTTTGCATATGCAAAAGGGTGCTTTGAGTTGTTTTTCCTACTGATTAAGTTGATAGTGATGGGACAGTCGAGTACAGACGACGTTAGTTGGAGGATGATATAATATTTGCTTCTCATATTATACCAGAAAATGTCTGCTTTTTCTATTTGAGACGAGTTTGCTCTTGACTCTAGTCTAGGTCAGAGATATCAGAGACAAAGTCTGACTCTAGTCAGAGATGACAAAGATCAAGTCGACAATTGAGCGAGCTTACACAGAAGAAACCTGTTTACTCTAACTTTAACAGGTTAATCATCAAATGGCTCCTTCCGTTCTGGGTGGAGCGGGAGGGAGTGCCAGAATCTTACTGTCTAAAACCCATCCGTGCTCCTCGTAGTGTCCTTTGCGTTCCAGGGCCGCGGTGACTCTTTCGAACAAAATCCGACATCTCTTTGAGGCGCACGTGGAACACAACGCGCCGTCAACTCGGCGCATTTTTTTATTATTATTAATACAAACACATAATTATATAACACAGATCAGGATGGTCGGTGACCCCCAAACTAGACATTTGCCTGTATCTTGAGGGTCAGAGAGTTGCCACATTTTTAGATTACAGAGATAATAATTAAAACTAGGTAGGTGACAAAAAAAAATTAAATAAAAAAAAAATTAACCATTTTCTCCTCGCCTGTCCTCTCACTTCCAAATATTTAGATAACACAGCCTCTGTTTATTCAAATCGCCAAAACTATCTGACTACAACAACTTCGGATTGTCAATTAGCCGACTGCGCGGAGTTAGGGTAATGTATTAAACTGTCCTTTGCATACGTAGTCTGTTTATTCGGCCTGTCCAAATTCTAAGGTGTTATTTCAATAAATAGTCCGTGTTTGGATTTGTACCACACATAGAGCTAAGAATTGCTCACGCTGGAGGCAATTAGAGACAGTCAAGTGTTTCGTCTTTTCCCAATTAAGTTGGGGTCGACTACCAGTCTAAACGTACCTAGGAACGGGGCAAATAGGAATGCAGGGGTGAATCGGCACAAAATTATGAAGGAGATTTTTACGTTATTTAAATCTTGTTTGCAGCATTTGTTTTTGCATTTGTTTCTGGAGTGGGGGCTGGTGACTTCAAGTTGTTGGCAATAATTGTACTTAAGACATGACATCTCGCAAAATCAACGCACAGTACGCATCGTCTTCATTTTTTGTTTACGTAACAAAAGTAAAAAATGTAAAAAATATATGTGCAATATTTTTTGCATTTTTAGTACGCGACGGACCAAATAGATTTTCTTCAGGAAAATATCCCAATATAATTATTATTTTGGTATTAGCAATGACGTCATGCACCAACATCACGGGTCTAAGAAACAGTGCAAGCATAATCGGTATCGACGGCGCGTTGTGTTTCACGTGCGCCTCAAAGAGATGTCAGCATAGGAGAAGGGGCCTCTTAGGGAGAGCCAGAGCCTGCCAGGGTTGCAGATTATGTTCTAAAGAGTTACCGCGGCCCTGGAAAGCAAAAGGCACTACGAGGAGCACGGATGGGTTTTAGTCAGTAAGAGTCTGACACTCCCTCCCGATCCACCCAGAGCGTCAGGAGTCATATTTTGATGATTTCTCATCCATAAAAAAGGGGCACTAGGTATGTATGGAACGTATTGCCTTCTCAAGCAGCAACCACGGAGACGTATCCGAACTCTGTGAAACATTAAGACTATGTAAGTACGTATTAGGTATGGTAATTTAATAGGTGGTTCTGTGTTAATAACTTGATTAGTATTCGATTGACTGCACTATTGTGTTTGAGGCTGTTTATAAGCGTTTTCGTGAAGAAGTATTGTTTCATTAAATGTTGTCTTATGTTAGGATTTATTTTTCATCGCCAATATGGCGACGTTTAGGGGAGATTAATGCATGACTAATGTCTGCAGTAGACGTCTTTTGGTGGAAAATTTGATGATATCTATTGCAAGAGCTCGTTCAAATCGAGAACTCATACTGGTGTTTATTTGCCAAACTCATGAGCTAAGATTTAACCTGTTTCTTAAATGTTTTTTTAATAGTTTTTTGTCTACCTACATAATAAAGGCAACAAACCTTTTTCTCAAATTTCTTCATTTCCATCTTTTAACGTAACTTCTGAAAAATCTGAAACACTACAGAGAGAGTTCAAAGTCAAAACAGTAACTCCCCACAATCGAAGCTAACAGCTCCAAATACCTCAAATCCGCCACTTTATCATAAATGTATATTGGAATCTCAACAGAACTATTAACACGTCTAATGCAGCACACATTATATTTACGACTCATTATAAACATAATATACCATCAACATACATCAAGGTAATGCATGAAAACACATAAAACTGACTCACGAACAATATTTTCAATCGTAGCCTATAAATTCTGTGTGTAATCCTAAAGTAGTGGCGCAAGCTATGAGAATCTGTATAGATTTGTACCAACCCAGAAACGCGAAAACGAAATCAGCTGTTCAGTACATTTTGCCAAGTTATGCGCACATAAATGTATGGGACAGTCGATTTTTTTTTTCGCGATTTCAATGTTGGTCCCATAGTAAAAGTTGTTCACAATGATGAGTTCAATGACCCCTTAAGAGGTATTGCGTTTATTCTGTTACACGTTGTATAATCCAGGCAAAACGCGTTTGCTTAGCTAGTAGTAGGTACAATAGGTCTCCTATGAGTATTGCTGTTACTCCTAGTTTCTAAATTGAGAAAACTGAAGTTAAAAACTGGCCAAACGCTACTTCAGTACAAGTTCTACAAGTACTAGTTCATGTCAATGGCTGACCATTTACCATTGACCTTAGGTGTTCCAGAACTGATGGAGTTGGTGACAATCTGTGATTGAACTAAAGTAAAACAAAACAAACTGCTTAAAAAAACATTTCTTCGTAATTTTTTGTCGATTTTCTTTTCTTTTTTTTTTTCTTTTGACATTTTTTCCCTAATGTATATCAGCTACCCTATATCACCCTAAAATATGACCAAACCTTTTGGAACACCCTGTATAATACCCGCTTCAGCCTATCACTTACGCAAAGCGGTCGTTAACTTTGAACCAACTGACGCACATGTAAATGAGTGTCCATGTTTATTATTCCTAGTTTTAATTGAAGCCGGCACAGCCACCATACTGCCATCACAACATTGACACCTGTGCTCAGTATTGTTCTGTCGTTTATGAAGATATTAAGTTACCACAGTTTTTTTTAAAACCTTTTTAATATGTAGGGATATCATGATAGGGTCAGTGCCGGCAAATATTCTACATTTTTATAAAGAAAATTCGTTCGATGTCTGTTTGAAATATTCACACAGTCACTACACAAAATTCACAAGATCAGCGATAGTCATGAAGAAACACTGACTGAAGCACTAATTCATACAACTAAATTGAAAACTAAACTGGAATAAAAACTGACGCTTTTATAAAACAGGCTAATAATACACTAAAGAAAAGACAAGTCAATATTTTATTTCTGAAATGGTGTCAATCATCGTGTCGAAAGAAACTTTTTTTATAAACCACGTATTATGAAATTAAAAACTTCACACTTTTAATTTTATACTTTCTTATAAACTTTTTGTAATAGACGATCACTCATAAGTTAGGAACTTCGAAAGCGTTATTAACTTTGAAGCATTTGATACCCCAAGGATATTAATATCATCAATTTCACTTTAAACTTCTAATGAGGTGTTATTAAAAAAATTGATAGGTCTTGGAAAAATAAATTATAGGAAACGTACACTTTTCGTAAAGCCAGAACTAGCAAAAAGGAAACAAGTTTAGACAAAGAAAAGAGACCTTTGTTCAGCTTGGAACCGTACAACCAAATACATGTACAAAACTAGCTGTTGCCCGCGACTTCTTTCGCTTGGAATTTTGCTAGGATAAAAAGTAGCATATTTGCTATTTCTGACGGCAAAATTTTATCTAAATCCATTGCTGTTGTGGCGTGATCAAGTAACAAACATCGATCCATTCAAACAAAATAATTTGCATCTTTACTTCTAATGATCATCAATTCATCACTGATGTTGAAAAATTTGAAGGCTGAAGATAAATGCATAAAATGATATTAGAAAGTCTAGTGGTTAAAGACATGGTGCTGAAAGATGATATCCTACCAACGATGTAGCTGGTGACAGAGGAATTATACAACCATGACGTATCATGCTTACGTCACGCTTCTATTCCTTTGAAAGATTAGAAGATATAGATACCTTATCCGATGCTGTGGTTAACCTTTAGTACTCAGTGTTGCTAACGTGTTGTGCTTGCTTAAAGGTTCGATTCGGTTCGAAACAAAATAAACGCAATACCTGAAAAGGGTCATTATCCTCGTAATTATGAACCACTTTTTCTTTGGAACCAACAATGAAATGGAAAGAAAGGGCTATTTTATGAGTGATATTTTTAATATTCTAAGAATATTAAAATATCACTCGTATCACTGGCAATGGTAGATGGAAGAAGTGCCCAAAAGGAGAGAGATTTGTACTACTGGATCTGTTAATATTTTCTTTTGCCAGCATTTAAATTTCGTTAGCAATATGTCTGATACTGATCTGGTCAGTACAGTGAAGTTATTCTAATGCAGCCCGCATTAGAATTACTGACTGGCAAATATTTTTAACGAGGCTTTTATTGTTTTACATTTTATTGAAGAAAAGATTAATGTTGCTTGTAATTTTTGTACACTTATAGAACTGTCACTAAGATTACTGAAATGTTATATAGCTACACATTTTGGAGTAAGCTACTATTAATCATTTTCTATATACGATTTTACCTTCAGCAGTTAAATTGTCAGTTTTGATTGACGATCTTAGTCATCAGACTGAATTTGATGTGGATTCACTAAGTAAATAATGAATAGCATACAAAGCAGCTTTGATTTACAAATGATAACAATATAGAATTGAAACTGCTGAGTGAATTTGGATTTGGATAAAGTAAACATTATTTGTAATGCCAATATTTATTGATGCTATCTTTAACTCAACAAGCTTTTGAAATTATTACTTTCCAGAAATTAAATGTCTGTGATTATTCCAAGAAAATGTTCATCTCTTGTCGTTACAATACGAACGTTGAATGTCATTACTATCAACAATAATTGTATGAAAATCGCACACCTTTGTATATAGATAAACCTCACTGCAAAACTTAGGCTGAAAATAGTCCATGCAATCTATGAGTGTCATGGAGTATCTTTTGAATTAGACAAAGGCACTAGGATCTTTACTGACTTACTGCTGCATTTCCCTTGTACAGAAATTATCATTGTCAACAACATCATCACCTTAAATTTTGTGATAGAGGTTGTTAGTGCTAAACCATAATAAAAAATTCATATATTGTTAAGTACTTGTAGTGTCTTCGGTTTATCAGTAAATGTTGCTCAAAGTAAGGTCTGTTCAACCACCACATTATTCTTGATTACAGTAGTAGTATGAAAATGAAGCCCTATACAAAAATTTTCTCCTCAATCCTCAAACGCACCATCTTGTCATTAGAATCTAACTATTAGAAATAAAACAAACTCCTGCAATACCGCTAGACGCACGTGCACTTACGGCTAACGTGCTAAGCGTTCACTTGACTGGGCATATCTCTTTGATGAATATACGTTTGTGTATTATGTTCGTGTGGTCTCTACGAATAGAACTACCAATCAATTGGTGTGTTGAGAGATGGGTCGAGGACTTAACTGGAACAGGGATCTGTATCCAGTTTTGTAAAGTTTCTGAATCTGTGATAGTCTCATTATTTGTCTTTATCTTGTTTGTTTATTATTTAGCAAGTACACTCCATGGCATTAAATTTAATACATTGGCATTTTTTATTATCTCTCCTTGATTAACTTTGCCAACCATGTATTTTGAAGCTAGCAGAATTTATTTCAATATGTACTCTTTTTTTACGTTTTTCATTGGTAATTTTTCTGTTTTGACTAAACGTGGTTGCACTAGTGTATTGTCATTTTCACCTCCAAGATTCAGGTAAAATACAGCGAGGTCTGTTTTTACCTCAAACTTTCAAGCTTCATTATTACAAAACGAAATTTAAAAAGAAAACTTATTAAACAATAAAATCACTTTTTCAGAAATAAGAGAAAATAGACCCATCTGTAAGTTAGTTATTTATAAACGTATCATATCTACTTTGAAACTGGAGTACAACAAAAATAAACACACCGAGAAGTCGACGCCAATCTATAAATGCATCGTATGTGTATCCACAAGTTGACGATACATAAATAGCATACATGCAAGCAGTATATGTACATATGTTAGCGTAATAATATTGTGTGTAATTATAGTACATGCTCTTGAACGCGACTAGGTTTCCGTGGATATGATCAAGTGATCAGATCTGACTGTTATGGATTTATTGAGACATGGTTGCTACTGATTTTTGTTTAACTAATACAGTAAAGGTTACTTTTAGCGAAGAGTAACGTGAGACAATTATTCAATTTGATACAAAACACTGGAGCTAAGACCTAAGGCTATGCAATAATACGTCTTCATAAACGATAACTACTGAATTGTAATCAGAGGTCTCTATTTACCATCAGATGCAATGGGCAAACTGCCAGTTCTTTTCATACAAACAATTGTTCATATTAATCGACATAATATCTTGCTTTATTTTACTTTTAGCAAGTTTTTTTTATGGCTACAAACCTTTGTGTTTCAGCTAAAGCTCTGTCTTTATCAGTCTTCAGATTTTTCATAATATCTGTAATAAATCTTTAAATATTATCATCCTTTATGTAAGTTATATCTTTCGGACATCATACCCTGCATTATCAAACTCTAATTTTAGTACCTAACTAACATGAAGTTTAACACTATAGTCATGACCTCGATATGATTGAATAATACCTATGTATAGTTGAGTACCTATACGACAGTACACAGTCGCCGTATACTACGGTATACATAGTATACAATATATATACAATACTTATGGTTGTGTTGTTAGTATAGTGTAAGTTGCACGTACGTAGTGCCACTATAATACTTGTATAAGCGAGATGATTGCTAAGGGCTTGGTTACATGGATTTACTGTTGGAAATTTATTTTGATGTCCTTCTGCAGGTACTTTATTACTGCTTGACTGTACTGCAAATACCGTAGGGTATAGCCAAGTTATTTACAGTTTTGATGCTAGTTTCCGAGTCTTGCTTGGGTGCAACACATTACCAAAAAATATCCATACGGACTAAAGTACGTTAGTCTGTCTGTTTTGTATCGCCTGAACCGCTGGACCAATTTTGATGAACTTTGAAGAAATACGTTCTCTCGGAACATGTCCCATTTCACGCTAGCGTAGCCGCTGACAGATGGTATTGAAATAAAGAAATTCCATAGAGGAAGCGTTTACATCGCTGATCTTACTTCCTTTGTTAGATACAAATTTTAAAGTGCTGAAAATGAGAATGTGAAATCAATGAATCATTGATACTAAAACTCGGGACACACTCCAACCCCAATTATCTTGTCACTCCCCCGATCGATAAATTGGAAACTAACGTAGACATTGCTACATCAAATATTAATCCTAATTCGTTCACGTGACACATTGTATTAGTAGTTACTACTAACGTGGAAATGCAATGAATCACTTACCAGGAAAATGCATTGCATTAGTAATTTGAACCACCTATATCAAACGTTTTGTTCGATGTCCATTAGAATTAAGGAAAGGTGTCTGAAAATCAAAGTTGTGTGTTACGTATTTGTGAGGACAATTTCGATTGAGGATTCATTTATTATTTACAGTTAGACAGTCCTAAAGTTTGTGACAGTTACCTACGTTGTTATTAGCGTTTATACTTTGTAGTTTACTGAAAATAATTATGTTCAAAGTGAGTCGAATATCTTTAAAGTGGAACATGTCATTGTTTACACAATACACGCACCAATCACACACTGTACTAACCAAAAAAAAGAACCACTTTCATCTTTACTCAGTAAGTGTATATCATTTCAGCTGACTTCAAAAAAAACAAGGGGGTTTTCAATTCTTCGGATATTTCTCAATCATTTCCTTAATTAGGTCACTTAGTTTTTAGTTGATGTGCACGTATCATTACTACACTTCATGCCCCATCATAAATATTGTTCGCACCTAAGTTAACAGATAATCTCTAATCTACACCTTCATTCGTCAACCTCAAAAATAATCCCCTGCACTTACAAATCCTGTACCTCTATAAACGCGCCTTAACCCGTCGCAGGCGCAGCTGCACGATGCGCACTCGCTACCGGTTCTGCGGGCTAACGACCCCCCCGCCTCGCCCCGCCATCGATACTACCAAACGGAAAATTTTATAACCACAATATTAGATTTACGTTTTCATTTTATAGCCGTAAATGGGTATGTTGTCATAGTAATAGAGGATATTATTGTACTTGACTTTTTTTATATGATTTAGTTCGTGATGTTGTTGGATTTTGTGAAGATTTGCAAGTTAATGATGCTGCTGCTTAAAGACTAGAGGTAGACAAAGTAGAACTTGATGAAAAAGTAGTCAAAAATTTTATTCTAGGGATTTTTATGATTTGGAAAGTGATTAAAGTTAAAAAAGAGAACAAAATTTGATAGCTAGATACAATTTACGGATTACTTTTGAAAACATATATTTTCGAAGAGTCCTTCACATGTTCAACGATCTTCAAATTAATAAGCCTATGCAGATCTAAGGAATCTTAACAGCTAATCTAGTACTTACAACTTACAGTATAACTAGAACATTTCCAAGTGCAAGTTTTTGTCAAGTTCTGTTCATAACTGCATAGCAAGGCTGAGGGTCAAAATAGATACATTGAGATGAGACAAGCACTTGCCAAACATTGGACTACTCTATGTTGATAGTTATTGCGATAATAGAGTGGTGTACCATGAGAAAGGTCATGTTTTTCTTACTCCTCAGCTATTCTTTTGTGATTAATTTCTTTGCGGGATTTTAGACAGTTGAATCGTTTCTTTGCCATTGTTTATTCTGGCTATCAGGAGTTTCAGTGGTTTGGAATTGTTTGGCAGGCTTGTGGTGTACTATCAACTACTAGTACACTAGGTAATGTTCTTGGTTTCGTTAAAAAAACTATGTGATTCTATTTAAGATATAAATCTTTGATACAAGCCGCGTCAGTGCGTGCTAGTCCGCCTTCAACAGACCATCAATCCTTATCAGGGGACCACACGTTGGCTCTTACCTTAAAAGCTAGGCCTTCTTCTGAATTAAGTGATCCCTTTCCAAGATCATGTTAACATAGTTGCTATTTCGCAATATCTTAGATTTTGATCAGACTAGGTGGTCCGGTTCCTGTCTATCGGACTGGTAGATCTTACACAGTCAGTCTGTTAACCTATCAATTAATTGTTCCACGTCGATGTAATCTTTCTGAACTTATTTTGGATAGTTGGGAATGTCATTAGTTTTGATTGCAAGTATCATGAAATGAATATGAATTTTGCTTTCCAAAGTTTATCTCTACTGTGTCGTTAATTGCAATTTGATGATCATTGATTAAGCTGCCTAGTTGGTTTTCTTTTACATTTGCTTCCTACATACCTGAGCTTGACTTTGTTAAGTTTGACGAACTGTCGAGCTTTGATTCAAATAGCTCCAAGTTGATCATTTTTTTCACATAATATTATTATGCTTTTGGATTATGTCGTTCTGAGAGCCTCTAAAATAACAATTAGACCAATAATAGTATTGGATAGTTAATTTTAATATGTCGGGAAATAAATACACAGTTTTAAACCTACACTGTTGCAGCATTTTTTTTATTTAACAATTATCCAACTAATATTCATTTGGCGACTTTTACGATACTTACTTCTAAATAATAATAATAATATCTTAATAATATCTTGGGACAACTCACACACGGCCATCTGATCCCAAGCTAAGCAGAGCTTGTGTTATGGTAACCAGACAACTGATATACATACTTATATAATTTATAAATACATACATATTATAGATAAATTACACCCAGACACAGAACAAACAATTATGCTCATCACACAAAGTTTGTCCTGGGTGGGAATCGAACCCAGGACCTCCGGCTTCGCAGTCAGGGTTACTAACCACTAGACCAACAGGCCTGTCATTACAATCAGTTCAGCGATTTAGGAGTGAAAGCGTGACAAATACACTAAATGTCTGTCAATACTTAACACCATTTAATATTATCAGATATTTACAGCAACACTACCATCCAATTTTTTGCGATCTACTGAGCGATTTACTCTAGAACATCGTTCACATCAAATTACTGTGTACATTGCGAATCGTATAACGTTCTGCGTACAAACGCAATTCTAAATTTAAATATCGACGAGAGAGCGAGACGGGAAGCGTGCTCGTGCGCTGGTTTTAGATTATGTTGAGGTTGGATATGAAATTCAATATGATGTGATGACTTCTATTGCACAAATTCACGTAATTACGCTAATTTATTATGCAAGTAATCAATATTCTACCGTTATCTCCAATCTTAACCTTTCACTATTAACAACAGAAAAAAATAAGATGATGGGAACTTGATACACAAAACTGTCCGGGCTGCGCGGGGCGATGAAAATGTATGGAGTATATTTTGTTCCTTTGACCAAATTTTATCTTGTCGGCGACCTGTCCGCTATCAAGTCCCTTAGGATCTAATATCTAAAGAAGTCTTTCATTGGCTGGCTTCCACAAAAGTAGGTAATCTCTAGAAGTGCTGAGCTGATTAGTAAAATAAATTATTAAGTATATTATTATAGTATATCGTGTTCCGTATGGAGTCGGACGTAAAAGAATAGCACCATCCCATCACTTCCCGTGGGTGTCGTAAGAGGCGACTAAGGGACTCACAAGAGAATGGGCAGCAGCATTCTCTGTAGATAAATTGCTACAGCTACACTGCGATCAGCCAACCCGCTTGCCAAGCGTGGCGATTATGGCAAACCCCACCATTTGGGGGAGGCCTATGTCCAGCAGTGGACGTCTTTTGGCTGATATGATGATGATGATGATATCGTGACACCTAATCCCAAAAACCAACCTGCAAAAACTAATTTAATCCTGTTCCTATCCAATCCCAACCTAATCTACGTTAAACAGACTTGTCTTGCGCTCGCGCACCGCTCCCCCTCCGCAACCCTGTAATTCCCCCCGTGCGTAAACGTGACCCCGAGACGTGAACTCAAACTACGCTGCTTTGTTTTCTTTTTTTGTTTTTGTATCTCTTCTCTGCCACGGATCATTATTGTATTGATGTTGGTCATTTTTTCTTTAAGTGCTAAGATAGAATTATGTGGGGTATGTTTCGCATGATTAAGGCTTGTTTTACACGTACCACAACCACACACATTACGTTAGCAGTCGCTAATTTGTATGAAAATTAAGTGTCAAATTCACACGATTTTGCCGTCATTATCGACCGTGAGTGTGATACTGACCACATCGCAGCCACGTCGCTACCACAAAGTAATCACCAGTGATACCGCGATCTAGCGGCCGACCACATCGACATTTTTAGCCACAACGCAACCGCAAGAAGCCGCAGTGACTCTATTCATACGTTACCACAGCTTGACCACCTTTTATCGCGACGCCGACGGTGTGGTATGATTGTGGTACCTACGTGTGAAACAAGCCTAAGTGCGCAAAAAAAAGTTTGATGACAATAGCTGTTTTGTTTTTGGTAATTTATTGACAAAAACAAATGTGACAAAAACTAAATAAGAAATACTACAAAAAATAAAAATACGAACAGTCGAATATAGAACCTCCTCCTTTTTGAAGTCGGTTAAAAATATAGTAAGACCCTACCCCCTGGGTTTAGGTTATCAAAAGCTATATTAAACATTTTTGGGTTATTTAATAGGATAATTAGGTATCAGTAAAGATATAAATTGCCTATTTCATAGGAAAAAAATGTTTAATAATTACCAATACCACTTTAAATTCCTATTATCTCTTTCCACATCTTTTCAGGCTATTTTTTAGACATTACGATTTTGCATGCGATGTCCAAATACATAAAGATCATTTCGTAAAAACTACGTACAACACGAAAGCAATAAGAATGTTGATGACGATGGTGAATATTGGTTACATAAATACTTTTTTTCACGAATATATTACAAAGAAACAACCTATGTAGTTTTGACACATTCTGTCAAATGTTTATTAATCAGTATGGTTTGAAACGTCAAATTATCTGGGGTACATCAACTTCAATTTTCTTCAAAACTCCAAAATTTTTCCTAGTTTTAAGATCCAAAATGACATAATACTTTTGAGGCCTTCAAAATGATGTGCAAAAATTAACTGTATAGGCATCTCACCAAACCGAAATGTTCCCTATTGATATAGTTTTCTGGGACAATAAATTGTTGCCATACCGCAAAGGAGGATAAGATAAAACGTAAGTTTAATGGTCTTTGATGCTTTACTGTATCATTTAGCTTGCAAAATAGACTGCAAACTGTAACGATGTTGCTTGTGGTACCGGCCTTATAATAACTGATCATCTCACTTCACCAAATTTTATAAAACTTTACTATATAAAGTGTTTATATAACACGCTCTTATGAGGTATATTCCGGACAATATTAAATCGATAAAATAAATCTGCTGAATCAATGAGCGATTAGTATTATATCTTTATTTCCTACTAATATTATAAATGCGAAAGTTTGTATGTATGGATGTTTGTTACTCTTTCACGCAAAAAATACTGAATGAATCTTGATGAAATTTGGCACAGAGGTAGTAGTACTGTTTATCGTGGGAGTATGTTCCCTTAGGAGCCGCGGGTAGCAGCTAGTAAGATATAGCTAATTATTTAAATTACATATTTAGTAAAAATGCTTATTAACATTGTTGAACTAACGGAATATTTCTTTTCAGCACCCGCAATGGATCAAATCTTCATGATAGAAACATACGTCAAAAAGATCATACTGAAAGTAGATCCACCCGAAAAAGATGCATATGAACTGGCAGAAGAAGCGGAAGAGAAGAGAAAAGAAGCAGAGGCACTTGCGGCTCTCGAGGCTGCTTTGTTAGCCAAAAAAAGCAAGAAAAAGAAAAAAAAAGGAGGAGGCGCTAAAAAGAAAGGCAAAAAAGGCAAGAAAGGCAAAAAGGAACCTCCGGGGCCATCAGAAGAAGAAATGAAATATATGCAAACATGTACAGTGGAGATGAATTGTCTACCCGTTTTTGATTTCATTGTAGCACATGACAACTTTGTTGCTCCTCCACCACCCCCTCCTCCTCCAAAAAAAAAAAAGAAAGGCAAGAAAAAACCTAAACCTAAACCTAAGAAAAAAGGCAAGAAGGGAAAGAAGAAAAAACCGATACCATGGAAGATTGTACTGCCATCCGAACCATTACCTCAACCACCATTCTTTGGCGTTGGTAACTCAGTCATGTTTCTTGAAAGACCTTCAACATTAGAGGATACTTTGAGAAAAACTCCAATTTACATCACCGTATGGAACAGAGATCAAGAATTTGGCTGCACCGGCTTCTGTGTAGTAGAGTGGCACAAATCATTTTTTGATTGCCTTCAGAAAGCTGCGGATCTGAACCCAGTAAATTACGACTTAGCAGAATACAGGGATTCAAGGAAACCAGAAATGATTACAAATACAGTTGAAATGGTACGACCATTGCAATGTGAAGAAGATTTGAAAGCATCAGGTGAAGTTGAATTTTACATTCGACTTACGTGTTTGGGCAGTAGAGTAATTAGTTACTTTGTGGCATTACCAGAAATGGAACGCATACCAGGACGGAAGTATCTATACGATGATTTGAGGGTAAAGGATCTAGAGGTTGTCAGACATTGGGATGGTACTGTGATAGATGATGTTCCACCTGTAGCGTACTTCTTCACTGCTCCTGATATAACAAGGGAACCAATAAAACCAGTTGAAGAGCTCGTACAATACGAAGACTTCGTCGCTCCGTTTACAAAGAGTGAACTAGCGATTCTTGCTATGGGCTTCCCCAAGGGTCCTTGTGGTGGAACTAACTGTTTGAAGAGAATGGAGTACAGAGGCAGTCAGCACCAGTTCATTCCCGGTGAATATGTAAAAGGGAAGTACCAGCATGGTCAGTTTGTAAATAAGCGAGATGTGCATGGTCCATGTGGTAGGATTGATTGTCCCCTTGCGAAGAAGGTTCGTGCGTATCTTTGTACCGAAGGCAGCTATAAGCCTTGCATGAAACCCTGCTGCAAAGACTACTATTAACTTCGAAATATTGTTTTTTGGGAGTTGGCGTTAAATTATGATGTCTAAAATCAAATTGGATTAATTTATAAGACTGCAGACAGGACAGCATCGTTATTACATCATTATGAAACAAGAAATGTTATAGTATTGGAAATGATAAGTTTGGAAAAGTAAACTCTGTTTGTTTCATGATAATTTGTTATCGATACTCGTTACACCCGCAAATAAAATTAATTTGACCATAAATTTAGTTCTAAGTTTAAAAAAAAGAGCAAAACCGATTAATACAACATTGAAAGACCAAAATATGTGCTTACTCATTTTATAGAAACCTTTTTTCTGTACACAGTGCATCAATCAAATTGCTCAAAGACTGGTTTTATCATACAGCTCCACTCCTGCAGCAGGAAACTACCATATTTTTTTGTAAAAAGTACTCCTATTAGTATTGTTTATTTCATACTTTACACAACAAAATACAAAGACGGATTTAAAGCCGTATGATACTAAGGATAGCGTTAGTATTCTATCAGTGAAGAAAATTCCAGCTCGTGATCTTCAGCAGGTCCTCAAAAAAGAAGGTGAATAAATAAATAAATAAATAAATATCTTGGGACAACTCACACACGGCCATCTGATCCCAAGCTAGCAGAGCTTGTGTTATGGTAACCAGACAACTGATCTACATACTTATATAATTTATAAATACATACATATTATAGATAAATTACACCCAGACACAGAACAAACAATAATGCTCATCACACAAAGTTTGTCCTGGGTGGGAATCGAACCCACGACCTCCGGCTTTGCAGTCAGGGTCACTAACCACTAGACCAACAGGCCTGTCAGGGAATGGCCACTTGGAGTGTTCACTCCAGCAGCAGCCCTGTTGTGGACAATGGCACCGCACTCACAATATTAGGCATCAGACGAAGCCCCCATTTTGCCAAGTTCCTACCTGGATGCGTTACGGATTAAATTTCTTCCATAAAGGCCATTGCACTTCACATCTAGGTGTTCTTGAGAATTCAAGAAGTCAAATATGATGTCTTCACAGCTTGATTGAAAGTTGCATCCACAAAATAAGATTAAAGTCATTCTAAAGACCAAATTGGCAGTCATTAAATTTTATATTTTAGGAATCCTGGTGGAATGACATATTGATCAGCTAATTTAGGAGGACATAAAAACATTTTAGTGGAGCTTTAACTAAACCCAACGCAAAAAGAATCATCAAGATCGGTTCATAGAGAATAAAGTTATGCCCGAACAGATAACCCCAAAATCATGGTTAGGTTAGGTTACATTTGCGTACCCCTTCACAGCGTACCGGCGCCGGCGAGCCACTCAAAGCTCGCCATCCTACGGTGACCCGCGGCCAGGAATCGCCCTGCGACTCCCGATGCCTTAGGGCTCATGGGCCCTTGACTCAGGGATTTGCAGGTCAACTAATCATCATCATGTCAGCCGAAAAACATCCACTGCAGGACATAGACCTCTCGTTAGCGTTGACACATCGACCGGTCCTGTGTGTCTCGTATTCAGCAGACTGTGCTCATTTTTAATCGACTGCTTTTTTAAAAAAAGTAGGAGGTTCTCAATTCGACTGTTCTTTTTTTGTATTTTTGTTAAGTTATTATTATTGCTAATTGTCAACCGATTTTGATGATTTTCTTTTTTGTTTAAAAGAGTAGTTGAAAAACTTCTGATATAAGTAACGGAACTCTTCAATACATAATAGCAAATCTCCCGGGATTGCTGAAATCGCATGTCTGTTTATTGTTTACACCAATTATAACATAACATCACGCCGTTGTGCGATAAGAACCAGGGCCAGGTCGACAACGCGTATTGTTCCACGTGCACTTCAAAGAAATGTCAGCAAAATAGACGGAGCTCACTAGAGCCAGTGCCTGCTAGGGTTGCGGACTTTGTTCGAAAGAATCACCGCGGCCCTAGAACGCAAAGGGCATTAGGAGAATCACGGATGGGTTTTAGTCAGTAAGAGTTTGTCGCGTCATGATTTCTCATGCAAAAAAGGGTTTATGCATTAGTTTAACTGCACCAGATCTTGAAACGACTTTCCCCTTTTGTTTAAAAACTTAAATATGAGACTTAGTGGACAAAACACAAGTAGGTAATGATTCATTTAGTCCACTTTCTCTTTTTAACTTCGCACCCGAGGCTAATGGGGGCAAAACAATTATTGCATGAGATCATCGCCAGGTCATTATTCTGAATTGAAATTGGATAAAATAATAAAAATATTTTTGTTTGTCAGAAGTTGTGGGGATAAACTTTTTTTTATTTTTTTTAATTTTTTTTTCCAATGGATACGACACGCACAGGACCGGTTGTTGTGGCGACACTTGGGGGAGGCCTATGTCCAGCAGTGGACGTCTTTCAGCTGATATAATGATGATGATAATGCTGTTTTCCCACTTTATAATAATATGCTACGTATGATTTGACGACATGGTTGGCGCAGTGGTTGAGCGATTAACTGCTGCGTGCGCTGGGTTCGATTCCCGCACGTACAAATTTTTGTATGGCCTATAGATAGTTGTTCAGGGTCTGACTGTTTATGTATGTGAGATTATATGTTTGTTAACGTACCCACGAAACAGGAGAAATTCCTAGTGTCAGGCAGTGTTTAAAAAAAAAAAAAAGATTTTGATAGATTTAGTCTATGCTAGCATTCTCGGTTCCACAAAAATACAAGTAGCAGTGGCACTATCTGTGGTAACACAGCCTTCTTCGCTTACTATGCCACAGATAGTAAGCGAAGCCCTTATATTTCTGGTTTGTGGAGAACAGATCTGTAAAATACTGTAATTCAGTTGCATCTGGTTTTACTTGAAGTCGACCCCCGCATGGTTAGGAAGAGGCTGTAATAGGCAGTCGATGATGAGGTGCCTTTTATATTTTATTGCCTGAATAGTTCCCTTATCTTCGTGCACTTACGTTTGTCGTACACAAACGTACATTCTTCTTTGTTTCTGACACAGGAATCTTTCTCATTTAAAATGACTATTTACCGTACCATTTGCGACACCTAATACTTTTTTTATGGATGGGAAATCATCAAATGACTCCTTCCTCTCTGAGTGGAGCGGGAGGGAGTGTCAGACTCTTACTGACTAAAATCCGTGCTCCTCCTAGTGCCCTTTGCGTTCCAGGGCCGCGGTGACTCTTGCGAACAAAATCTGGAACCCTGGTAACCTAATCCTACGGACTAAGTGACTCCCTCCTCAAAAATAACTAAACCTGAACAAATTCGCGAATAAAACGATTCCAAACATTCGTAATAACACGTTTTTAACAACAATGGCCATTTAAAATACCATAAAAAATCCTTCATGTCCTAATTGCGTTTTTATCTGCACCCGCGAAGCGTGACGCTGTCCAAATCTCACTAATGACGACAATGATTTCCGAAACCACTTTATTGTTATCATCACCAAACACCATATCAACCCTTATTTCGTTAGTCATAAGGTCTTTGTTTGGTAGAGTAGTGGTGGAAGTAAGTTTGTACGAATGACATGATATGGGCCAAGGGAGTTGAGTACAAAATCTCGCGTGTTGATAATCTTCTTGAAAACTGATTTTCTGAGCGTATTAAGGATTACGTTGAAATTTGTTAATATTGGGTTTAGTTTTGTGATGTTTTCCTATAGTAAGTGAGTAACTGGAGGAGCTCGTGGCTAAATTATAACAGCCACACAGGCAGCTTCAAGGTTAAACAGCGCTTGCCTAGGTTGATTTGTGGATGGGTGACCATCTTAACATATTATAACTCCTCCGTGCCTCGGAAAGCACGTTAAGCCGCTGGTCCGGGCTGTCATTTGGAGATCTTTGGCAGTCGTTACGGATTGTCAGAAGCCAGAAAATCTGACACCAGTCTTGCCAAGGAGTACCGTGTTACCCATTTAATGGGTTGTGGAGATCTGGTAGGCAGCCGCTCCACGTAAAATACTGGTATTCAGCTGAAACCGGTTTGACTGGGAGCCGACCCCAATAAAGTTGGAAAAAAAGGCTAGGTAGATGAAGTAAGTAACTGAAGAACGCGGGAAAAGAATCTAAGTACCTTTTTCGATAAATGAGACAGCGTTCTCTGTTCTTTTCAGCAAGGAAATGAATAAAGTAAGTATTAGTTTTCTGTGTTGCTTACAAGAAAGGTTTAAAAAATAAAATATGAAAACACTTTAGTATTATGTAGAAACAAGAAAATCCAAAAACTAAAATTCTTTTTTAGGTTTCCGTATCTAAAGGGTTTACTAAGACTCCACTGTCCATCTGTCTGTCAACAGGCTATATCTCATGAACCAACCGTGATAGCTAGACAGTTAAAATTTTCACAGATGATGTATTTCTGTTGCCGCTATAACAACAAATAATAAAAACAGAATAAAATAAATATTTAAGTGTGGCTCCCACACAGCAAACGTGATTTTTTTGCCGTTTTTGTTATAGGTAATGGTACGGAACCCTTCGTGCGCGAGTCCGACTCGCACTTGACCGGTTTTTTTTATTGGTGTAACTATGTTACCTTACACAATAGCTATGATGATAAACAACAGAAACCAGTAAATCTCGCATAAAACACGTGCACGATTTTTTTTACCAGTTATAAACCTTTTATACACATAACCAAGCCGACAAGACACTCACATAACAATTATTTTTTCATCAAAAAGACCTTGCAACTACAGTTGCAAACAAAAGCGCATAATGCAGCATTGTTTATGCCAATTTGAATGCATTAGACTAATCGTCGCAGTCGGTTAGGACAGCGATTCTGAAACTGTTGTGTGTGAGATGATAATGAGGTCTATATTTCAATTCAGGTTATCACATTTTGGAAAAATAAACTCTATGTCTATTCACGACTAAGCTCAAACTCCGTTGCAGATTTTTTAGAGCCTTTTCAATGCAATTAAAAAACAATTTAAATTACACTACGTTAAAGTCGATACTTGATTTGCTTTTAAAGGATTAAAATAATGTATCTCGAAATAAATTCAGGAAGGTGTGATGGATTTATTTGTGTGACCTGTATCTAACTGTTGTGGAATTTCTAACAAGGTCAAATATTCAATACAAAAGTGTTGAGTTACCATATTTACTGGTGCTCAATTTTTTCACCGCACTTATGAATATATGCCTCTCGCTTCTGTAGATCTTGCAGAATGCAGAATTTTATGAAAGGAGAATGACGCTAGTGATACAATATAATGCTAGGAAAATAAAATAGCTAGGTTTGTCGAGATACCAGAAGCGCTGTATTGCATTTGTACATAAATACTGTCATCGATCAGACACCAAAGCTAAGTTTTCACCGCAATGCCATAGTGAAAAACTTTTTTTTTAATATGGGAAATCATCAAATGACTCCTTCCGCTCTGGGCGGAGAGTGTTAGACTCTTACTGACTGGAAACTCATTCGTGTTCCTCCTAGTGACCTTTGCGTTCCAGGGCCGCGGTGACTATTTCGAACAAATTTCGCAACACAATTCCGCACGCTTTTCCGATGAAAAGCTAGTCAGTATTTGTTACCGGGCCTCTGACCAAGGTTTGCTCAATATACAAGTACATTATTATGCATCAGTCAGTCATTGAGACATATCGATACTTCGATAGCATCTCGAGGCCCGCGCCTTGAAATTAATTCAATTACAATTTTTATTTATCAAATAATATAAATTCATTGTGTATCCTCTATCTCACTTTACTTTGTTTGTATTTTTAATTCATAAATATTTGTACGCCATATTATGGCCATATTATGCTTTACACGTCTAGTTCCATTTTTCTTCTAATTAAATAAACAAAGCCATTTTAACCCCGAGAAGGAAAACTTTGAATATCGCTGGACCAGCGCAAACTAAATTATGTTGAGTTGTGATGTATGGTAATTAAAGTTGTCGTGGAAACTTCCTATGTAAAAACTGTTAGTCTGTTTGTATGTATGTAGCTTTTATTAGTTCATTAATCGAGTTATGAATTATTACTGCTAGTTCATAATGGTCGTTGTAATGTATGTCAATGAAGATAATCTGAGAATTAAATTATGTGTACAGATGTTAGAATTGAACATAAACATCATGAATATGTTTCATGACACGGTTATACAACGTGTAACAGAATAAACACAATATCTCTTAAGGGGTCGTTGTACTGATCATTATGAACAACTTTTACTATGGGGCCAATACTGAAATCGTGAAAAAATAAATTGTCTGCTCCATACATTTCTGCAAGCTTATCTCGAAAAAATGTACTGAACAGCTGATTTTTTTTTTCGCGTTTTCGGGGTTGGTCCCATAGTAAACGTTGTTCATAATGACCCCTTTTTTTTTTTTTTTTTTTTATAGGATGGGAAATCATCAAATGACCCCTCCCGCTCCTCCCGCGAGCGGCAGGAAGTGTCAGACTTTTACTGACTAAAACCCACCCTTAGTCCTCCTAGTGCTTTTCTTCCCAGGGCCGCGGTAACTCTTTCGAACATATTCCGCAACCCTGGCGGGCCCCGCCTCCGTTGCTGACTGCTCGTTGCTGGCGGCGCGTTTGGAGTGAAACGCACCGTCGACTCTGGCCTATAATGACCCCTTAAGAGGTATTGCGTTTATTCTGTTACACGTTGTAGATACTGGAAAGAGAGCTAGGGGAGTATCTTCTTCATCCATATTTAGACACCTTACCAAATAAACCTTTTTTACAAAAATAAAAAAATAAAATCGACTTCCAAATATAAAATAACTTTAATTTTGGAAGTCGATATCAAAAACAAAAACCGGCGGCGGATCTATTTGTTATTCCAACGGTGTACAATACAATTGGTAGGTCATACATTTACTTGATTAAATAATTATTCTAAAAGAACTCACATAAGTCTAAGTTGTATGTAAATAAACTAAGCTTTTCTATATTCTTCTTTGTGTTGTGAATCAACATACATATCACATGCAAGGACATCGTTGATTATTTTAATACACAGATAAAGTTATAACGTGTGCATCGTATTATTATTACGCTATCTTTTTCCCGCGGCTTTGCATACATTTTCGAAAAAAAAAGCGACATCTATCTGTGTACCAAAATTCATTAAAAAATAATCCAAAAAAAAAAAAATATCTTGGGACAACTCACACACGGCCATCTGATCCCAAGCTAAGCAGAGCTTGTGTTATGGTAACCAGACAACTGATATGCATACTTATATAATTTATAAATACATACATATTATAGATAAATTACACCCAGACACAGAACAAACAATTATGCTTATCACACAAAGTTTGTCCTGAGTGAGAATCGAACCCACAACCTCCGGCTTTGCAGTCAGGGTCACTAACCACTAGACCAACAGGCCTGTCATTACAATCAGTTCAGCGATTTAGGAGTAAAAGCGTGACAAATACACTAGCTTTCGTATTTAAAATATATTGGTTTAGAAACATTTCGAAGAAACTTTAGAGTTTAATAATTGTATGCCAACAAAAGCTTTTTATGTTGTAAGAATACTATTCAAGTATTTAAACTTATGCTGCCAGTGTTCTGGGCACTTCTGTCATTGATAGCGATGTGGATGGATTTTTTGATGCCCAATGATTTATTTTGTTTTTATACACGTTTGTACAAACACGATAATTAGTCTAGTTTGTATGTACATAGTTGGGTTTAATATATATAAATAGTTAAGTTAGTTATGTACATTTATTGGTTACCTAAAGTATTTAAACACAATTATTTAACTATAAACAGGATATGTTGGCCCAGATTCATACGCCTGACGAAATTGAATAGCAACAACTCTACTTGCGTCAAAGCCTTCTTGGTTAAAACTTTACAGTCGAGAGACTTGGCTCGTTTGTACTTCTAACTTCTAAGATGGCGCTTCAAATGTGTATATTATTTTTTTGAATTTGGAATATGCTACTACTCTACAGTAAGTTCGAAACTAAATAATCACAACTAATTCAAATTTTTCTAAATAGGTATTTCTATTTATTATTTTGGTAAGTGAACGCAAGCTGTGGTCTCCTGTAATTGAAGGAGAGGCACTGAACTAAAACTTTGTGGTCAAAAATTTTTTTTTTTTTGGAATGATGTTCCTTATCGTTTGAACTTGGATGGGACTAGGCGAAAAAGTGTAAAATTTTTCCGTCACAAATTTCCGTCACGACCCTTTCTTTAGTGTAGACGGTTATCCATAGGATGACACGATTCTTCAATAAAATGTTATCCAAAACCTATGCCTAAAGATCTAAAGAATATCGTGAAAGACAGAAAGCTAAAAATAAATAAAAGACCGGCCAAGTGCGAGTCGGACTCGCTTTGGAGTGTTCCGTACCATTATCTATAAAAAAGAAAATTTACGTTTGTTGTATGGGAGCCCCATTCAAATATATATTTTATTCTGTTTTTGGTATTTTTTGTTATAGCTGCATAGCTTTTACGGTTCATGAGATACAGCCTAGTGACAGCAGACAGACAGATGGATAGATAGACGGACAGCGGAGTAATAGTGTCCCATTTTTACCGTTTGGTTACGGAACCCTAAAAATGATACCCAAAACCAAAGGATAGAAACTTCGTTCTAATTAAGTGTTCCACGACACCCATGCAGATTTTTATTACCACGGCCGGTTAGGTACCAAAATAAAATGACACATCGTGTTTCTTGATCGTCTAACTGTGTTTCTAAATCTTCATGTATCATGTTTGCCTGGATTTTCTAGTTTTACTTGGCCTTTTGTCTTCCCCACAAATGCATGACTCAACGTAGGGGAATGGATACTCAACAGCATTTATAGCTAGGCCAACAACCCGTCATTACCTGCACACTTTATTTCTAAGCCTTTAGCAGGTTCAATTGCGACGGTAAAATGTCTTGTTTCAGTGTCGAAGTTAATAAACACGTGTCACTCTACGCACGTAAAAAGTGTAATTGAATTACACTTTTTACGTGCGTAGAGTTAGAGCTTACACTTTTATTTCCTAGGGTATTTGAAGCGTCACTGATGATGGGTTCTTATTCTTTAATAGTATTTATTATAAGGGTAACAATTTAAAGCAAGTAGGAAGCTCTTCTAATTCTAATGTGATCACCACGTTCTATCGACATCTGCAGTGCGATGTTGTAAACAGTTGTCAATTCATAACAAAAAGTTAGAATAACAGCCGGTCGATTCTGTCGACATCTTACGGTGTTCACCTAGGCGGAGTGAACGACAATAGAGCTGTCATTCCATCTTATTTGTATGGTTTGACAACTCACCTGTCGTGCGCCTTGCCCGGGTGTTCACTTCGACATGTTTACAGAATCGCACTGCAGTTCACTTCATGCTGAAGTGAGCATGAAGTGATCTGTCATTCTAACTTGTTTTAACTTAAGATTACAGTGAGATGATTTTTGCTGTGAGATGTTGACAAAATAGACCGACTGTAGTATCAAGTCAAATGAAATCACAATTATGCGATGAGTACGATTATTTGTTCTGTATCTGGGTGTGTAATTTATCTATAATATGTATGTATATAATAAAACTGTAGAAGAGGTCAATTCTGTACATTGAATATAAAGTAAAAAAAATACTCCAGGGGTGCTTTATACAAACAGTAGAAGCCAAAAATATTTTTTTTTCTTTTTTTGTCTGTCTGTCTGTCTGTCTGTCTGTTGTTCGTCTTTCACGCAAAAACCACAGGACGGATTTTAATGAAACTTTTTTTGTTGTATAGCTATTAGTCCTCGCCAACATATAGGCCATAATTTATTTTGAAGATCTGAATACAAGACGTGGAACCTTAGCAGCCCGGCTAATCTATAAGAGATATTAATATACCGCAATAGGAATAGTTGGTCAACATGATGAGTACTGTCTGTCGACATAAAAAAAAATTAAGGTCTAGAGCACCTGATGTGGAACCCTTTCAGGGAGTTAAGCTATCGGCTATTTTAATCGATTGTCAACTGGTCTCATAGTCCGTTGGTTTACAGCCTGCTTCTCGAAAGACTTGGTCTGGGTTCGAATCTCACAAAAGTTGTAATTATTTTTGGATTATTTTTTTCTTATTTATTTCCTTATTTTTTTATTCTTACCAAACCTAATATTTTCAAATATTAATAATATGTTATTGCTGTATTTTGCATATATTTTTAGCAAGACAAGCAGAACCTGTTTTCTGTTTATATGTATTCTGTTTTGTTTGCATCACGTTAAGAAATACAAAACTAATGTAGATAACATTCACATAAACCTGATAGGATTGTGGCAATCTAGAAGAAATCAACTTATTATCTACATGCATAGTAAGTAGGGGTAAGTATCTTTAATGACACTTGCAATGCCATCTGTTGAGCAAAATTGTACTTACCATCAACACCACGAGAATTACACCAATAAGAATTTTTTAGTTAAAGATTCTTTTGATACTTACCAGGCGTTACGCATTTGATGCAAAAAAAAAATTGCTCCACTGACTGTTTTCATTTTTTTTACTTTTGATAGGTACGCGTTTGACCACTATCTCACCAGATGGCAAACGATGATGTGATCGAAGATGGAGCACGCTTGCCTATAAGTAACCTACTCACTCTTGATAAGACTCCCAGGCTGTAACTATCAGGAAACACGGACTCAGTCAGGGAATTCCACGCCATGTGTTTCCAAAACGTTTTGTTCACGTGGGTGTGAGATCCACCGTGTACCGGTGGCGTACCGCCGTACGTCTTGTGGTGCGATGATAGAACGAGCTTGGCGGAATTAAACTATGCAATTCCGTCGCACACTCTCCAAAATGCAACCGATACAAAACCGACAGGCTAAAAACTCGGCTTCGATGCTCAAGACTTTGGAGCTTCGACTCGGTGAGCCTTTCACCTCTTGGATTTCTTTCCCAGGATCTCCCTCATTCCTAATTATTTTCTGTTTATTTTGAAACAAAACTGTTCAATTCCCAGTCAGCTGGTGATTCGTCGTGACCAGCCTAGGGCCAGAAATTAGCAGTAGCGGGTTTCACACTCCAAAGCTTCAAGGCGAACTGTGGATCCCTGGGCAATGACGCCACAGAAGAACTCGCGAAGATAGGTTATACAGGCGCATATACAGGTGGTAAATATAGGTTTGTGAGTGCTAAGTAATTGAGCTGACTTTAACCGCTCAGGCCCAACATGTGAAAGTTCCCTAATATAAAGTAAATCTTATGTAATAGGTAAATAAACATTAAATTCGCGATTAATTCGCGACACACCGGTGTGTCGCCGGGGCCGGACAGGTCTCAGATTATCACTCCCTTGCGGCTTGAGTATTATCTATCGGTCGTCTCTCCGCTCAACCTGTGAAGCCCACTGGTGGCTTTTGTACATTTGGGAGGAGCTAGGCTTGCAAACTTAGCCAGGACAACGGATTCTCTACTCTACTCTATCCGTTGTGGGTGTTTTTATGGATGGGAAATCATCAAATGACTTCTTCTGCTCTGGTTGGAGCGGAAGAGAGTGTCAAACTCTTACTGACTAAAACACATCCGTATTCCTCCTTATGCCTTTTACGTTCCAGGGCCGTGGTGACTTTTCGAACAAATTCCGCAACACTGGCTACGACGCTTCGTCGACCCGGGCCTGGTAGTGTTCGTACAGTGAGCCAACCTACGCTCGCCATCTGCGGGCCCGCACTTAGGGTGGCTGGGAATTGCTCTGCGACTCCCGACGCAACGCCCGGGTTGTCTTTTACTGTTGCGGCGGCTGAGGGGGTCTACTCTCTTAAGCCCGAAGTCTGTAGTTTCGGCCTTAGTGTTGGGCGTTTTCTACTTCGTATCACCTACGGACTTACGATTAGTCCCGAACTAGGAATAACTGTCAAATCGTGCTGTCATTCATTCTTATATTCTTTTCCGGACCTTGGAATGAATCAGGACGCCGCAGCCGATCGCCTCGACGAGGACACGGTGATGCTCTGCCCAAGCAGGGCAGACCTCCACCGTATACTCCACTATGTCCTCTGCGGAGACTTTTCTTCTGATAGTTTCGGCATGACCATTAATCAAGCTCAGGGACAAACTATTAGTCGTGTTGGTGTGGATCTGCGGAAGTCCTGTATCTCGCACGGTCAGGCTGTATGTCGCGTTGTCGCAAGTAAGCAGCGCGCAAAGCCTGTTTATACGTACTGATGAATATCACATAACAAGTAATATTGTTTACGAAGAAATTTTTTAAGTGTTAATAGGTATTCGTTCGTTCTTCGTAATTTTGTAAGTCATGTCATAATCATGATGAGTACCTACATACATTTAGTGAGTAAGTGTATATCTTCCTAAATACGAAATGCACGCGCGAACGAAGTCGCGGGCACAGCTAGTCTATAATATGTATGTATTTAGAAATATATAAGTATGTTTATCAGTTGTCTGGTTGCCATAGTACAGGCTCTGCCCAGTTTGGGATCAGATGGCGGTGTGTTGATTGTCCCAAGATATTATTATTATTAATTACCTATTTAATTTGAGTTCTGAGATAACACAGGCGCTTTGCAATCAATGCTGATCATGGATGGGAAATTATCAAATGACTCCTTTTACTCTGGGTGGAGCGAAAGGGAGTTTCAGACTCTTACTGACTTAAACCCATCCGTGTTCCTCCAAGCCCTTTGTGTTCCAGGGCCGCGGTGACTCTTTCAAACAAATTATAACAAATTTCAACAATAATACTATAGCCATCAACTCCTCCACCAAGACCAAAAATTGCAAACGTTGATCACTGATGACACTAATTAAATCTTTGTTCTGGTACCTAGAGGCTTATTACTATGAAAATGCGACTGATTATGATAAGACTACGTAACTAATAAACTAGTGTCACATAACTAACATAACAGCATACATGACTCACTGAATCACTAGCTTTTCAAGCTGATGTAATATTCAAAACGACACCACTATCGATTCTAACCCTTAAGTTCTGGCTCCTAAGATCCAATGTCGTTTGTATTAATAAGATACTGATGAAATGAACGTGTTTCTTTACACGCGATGATTCATGATTTATCATGGTGGGTGTGGCTTTAACAGGTTGAAATGATAAAAGATTTGGCAGTTCAAGTGTCAATTCTTAGTAAAAATGGCTGCGGTTTTAAAGATACATAGAAAAAAAAAATCTATGACCAAGCATATCTTATTTATTTAACCAAAGTCAAGGCTCCACCGTCATACCGGTACGACACCAGATTTACGCGTTTTAAAACTCTATTATTACTATAACGCAAGGTATATTATATGATTTTGAAGTTTGACATGTCGGGAGCTTAAACGAAATTAGCAATGCTTGGTAATTGAATTTTGTTATAATACTTTTGATAGGATCAGTTTCCAGTCTAATTTGATAGGCCTGATAAATTGTGAATTACTTAACCAATTTTTAATTAATCAAAACAATTATGTTAGTTTTCATCTCGCAATAGCAATTTGCTTCTTCTGCAAGAGAAGAGTTGTGAACATTGAATGTTACAAGATTTTATACTATGATTCCCAATTATTCTACGATTTTGGACAAAGTCGTGGGTCTAAAAATTTCTTCTATTAATTCGCATAAAACTAAATTTCTGCTGTTTGAACATGTATCATTTTCATTACAGTTATGCAGAAAATGAAAAAGCTACATTTTCATCCAAATCAGCAGACATTTTGTGTTGCAAGTGAGTAACGTTTACAGTTATTTTGTTTAGAAGGAGCCCATAATATAGCATGTTATAAACATCAGATAAATGTGCAATAAAGGCCATTGACCCACATACATTTAATGACTTTCTTAATATCAAAAACAGAAATAAAGACATAAAGCTCTCGTGAATCGACTTCTATCGTGATCCTTTACGTTCTCTAGTCACGAAAAACGGTTCATCATTTATTTTTAGAGTATTAACGAAGGGATAATAAGGAAAGGTCAATGTACTTTATTGCAAATTTATCTGGTGGTTTCTATAGCTGCAAAACTATTACCTAATGTGTCCAAATCATTAAGCTACTGGTTTCCTAATCATCATGACCAGTCAAACAGCAACAAGAAACTAGTTCCTCAATTATAAACTCTCTACAAGATTTAGATAACAGGTTAGTGATTCATCAACTCAGTGATAATAATATTTAATTTGTACGACGTGACCTGTTTAACTAATTTGACCGTTGGACTGATGGCACTGACTGCTTTAACCAGTTTCCGATATGGTTGTAAAAAACGTAAACAATGACTCAGCGTCGTATAAGTGGGTTGGCAACAAGATTGGTATAGTTGCTATGGAAGATGGCGGTAGAGAAACGAGTCATCCTTTTGACTGAAATGGAGCTCGGTATGATAAGGCGTGGTGATGATAGGTGGAGTAAGGCGGTGACCGAGTGGCGTCCGTGGACTGAAAGTAGAAGACAGTGTCGGTCGTCCGCTGGTAAGATGGACAACATTGCTACCATTGTGGGTAGAACTTAGATAAGGCTGGCGGACCGCAGCAGGCGCACCGGGCGTCGGTGGAGGGCATACGCTGCCCTCCTTCTGCCCCCCGAGGCGGGCCACCAGCATGGGATTACAGAAGTCACGTACGTTCCGGCGATCCCCGGCGTAGGTGGGGGATGGAACACCGGGGTGGTTTCAGTCAGTAAGAGTCTGACAGACCCCTCCGTCTGCCCCAGGACGGAGGACATCCATGAGGATTTCAACCCGTAAAAAAAAAATGCTGGCACAGGAACGTGACGATTGGTACAAAGAGAGGCCTATGCTCAGCAGTGGGCAAAGTTAGACTGTGGATGATAATGAGTTGCAATAAAGTTTTGAGACGAGGAAAAGAGTTGTCATGAACGCACCAATATAATGATACAATGACTCAGAGTCGTGGTGGTGGGTTGGCAACAAGTAGTTGCTATGGAAGATGGCTGCGGAGAAACGAGTCATCTATCGTGTATTTTGAGTGCAATAATATTTTGAGACAAAAAAAGAGTCTTAGTTAATAACACATATATATTTCAAGTAGATAAGGACTAATATGATGATGCAATGATGTGGTTGCAAAAAAACGAAAACAATGACTCAGAGTCGTAGCCGTGGGTTGGCAACAAGACTAGTACCTAATGGTTGCTACGAAAGATGAAACTGGTAAAACAAAACGAGATCACGAGTTGCTATGGAAGATGTAGGTGTAGATACAATTCATGTTTTTGTATTTCGTTTTGCAGTACCTAATCTATACTAATATTATAAAGAAGTAAAGTTTGTGAGGTTGTAGGAGGTAATCTCTGGATCTACTGAACCAATTTTCAAAATGCCACATTCATGAGGAAGGCTGTAGGCTATTTGGGAACGGGAAATTCCTACAGGAACGCGTACTTGTACGAAGACGCAAGCGAAATGCTAGTGGAAGACAAAACTGTTAAAATCAGTCATCTTTTTCTTTCGAGTCTGAACGGTTTGAGAAATCAGTTTTTAAGAGAAGTAAAATAGTTTCATTCAATGATATATGTTTCAGATGTAGAACCAGGGCAACTAGGCCACCGAGATGGTTGCCTGGTTGCCCTTGTTCCCTATCCTTCTCCTTCACGCTCTAGTTGTAGGAGATATCTTCCTGCTAGCTGCTAAAAACAACGACCCAAAATGACAAACTCTCGAATTTTGGAGACCTATGTCTTTAATTGGACCAAGCTTCCTATGTAATTCACAACAGGTAAATAAGTGTTACTCATATAGGTATCACATAACAACCTGGATACTTCTAGAACTCCAAGTCCGCGATATACTGCGTGTTAAACTTCAGACGCTAAAACAAACTTGTTTGAGTCATCGTGTTTCAGAACTGTGAAACTAGTAAAAGAAGTCGTAATAAAATTAAAAACACGTAATGCCTGGAGCCCTACAATGTACAGTGTTATCTGATGTGTTATTTTTAACATATTTGGGTGTGCAGTGCACATTTTATGTAGCATTATTTTTTTTTATTGAGGAATGGGCTTGCTGTTGACCTCGATCCCGCCTGATAGAAAGCGATAGATGAGGTCTATGATGGAGCGAGTGTGCCCAGAAGATGCCTGTTCACTCTTGTTTTGAAGGCAGATGGGTTATATGTGGAAGGGAACACAGACGCTGGTAGAGAGTTCCACACTTTGGCTGTGCGCATAATAAATGTGGAGGAGAAGAGCTGAGTACGACTGGTCGGGATATCAACCAAGTGAGGATGGTACCCAGCAGTACGTCTGGTATTCCGGTGGTAAAAGCTATTCCAGACTATAATTATAGTCTATCTCTGTGTTTATTTTTATCCAAATTCGTTCAACAGTTCAGGGCGTGATTGAGTAACAAGCATTCATCCATCCAAATTATATCATATTTTTACTATTGATAGGCACGTGTTTGACCTCTATCTCACCTGATGGTAAGCGATGATGTGGTCGAAGTTGGAGCACACTTTTCTAGAAGTAACCTATTCACTCTCGAGTTAAAGACTCCCAGGTTGTAGCTATCAAAAAACACAGACTCTTGCAGGGAAATCCACTCCTTAGCTGTACGCACAATGAATAATTATGTTTCGTGCGTGTGTGTGGGATGTCCACCATGTACCGGTGACGTATCGCCGTACGTCTTGCGGCCCAATAATGGAAAGAGCTTGGCGGAATTAAACTATGCAATTCCACCGCACACTCCCCAAAATGCAACCAATAGAAAACCGACAGGCTAGCAACTCGGCGTCGATGCTCAAGACAGAAGCTTCAACTTGACGAACCTATCACTGCCGATGATCCTCTTGGCTTGTTTCTCAATTCACTCAAGGCCCTCAAGCAATCGATTTTGATGAAATTTCTATGGAACCAATCGGAAAGTAAATTATTTCATATAAAAGAAGAATTTTTCAAATCGGTTCATAAATGACGGAGTTATGAGCTAGCAAACATAAAAAAATACAACCAAATTGGAACTTCTACCTTTTTTTGAAGTCGGTTAAAAATAGTTCCCAAAGCATATGTCCAATCACTTGTTTAAATAGTAAATACACTTAAAAAAGTGAGAGAGACGAACTTTTTGTCTGTTTGTCATGATATGTTTGTTCTGTAACTGTTCTGTTTGACGGGGAGAGTTAAATTGTTTAATTATGACTTCATAGTGCACCTGTTACAAATTCTCGTACTTATTTGATTTGTATAGAATCGTCATTAGAAAGGAAAGGTTTTAGATCTGAAATAAAGCATTAGCAGTGTCGTTTTTATTTAGTATGAATATCACTAAAAACTCTTTTAAAATAATAAAATAGTGTACGCATTATTATATTTTGTTGTACATTAAAATGTTTACCCGTGAGAACTTGTAATTAGCTCTATGTCTGATATACAATTCTTATCCATCTGTTACAGCTGTTGTGTTGTCCAACGATTGTACAAAATAAAAATAATGTACTGTTTTACAAGAAATTTTATGATTATGATTAAAATGGCTGTCTTATTGATGTGTCTGATATAAACGTGTAGACATTTTTTGTGCTTTATTTATTAATTCACTTAGTACTACGTACAATCCTATTAGGTACAATAAATAAATTACCGACGATTCGTACAGAAGACAGACACAAAATAAATAACATGGTTATTAATTTAGCAGAAACACGACAAACCCACCAAAACATTTTGGCTATTTCAATTAGTAGCGTTTACATCAAAGGGTACAATTTAATAATAAAATTCAGTACAATATTGTACCCAACATTCAAAAAGCTCTAACTTTGTATTGTCCTCTAAAAAGGATAGAAAACAATTTCATCATAAACGGTGCTAACAAAATCATAATTAAAATTAAGAGTATCACAAAGTCACATACTCGTAATTAGTACATTATGAAATGTTTTGTTCGCAAAATTAATTATTATTCATTAACGTTCGTAAACCACAATGTTTAGGACAAAAAGGTGAATTCAAAGTTTGAATTGTTTTCAGCATGTAAGGTTTCATTAGGTGCTAATTGTGCGAAGCATGTCTTAATTGAAGGTCCTTTTTGTGTTTGGTTCGGACCTTTGAAAAGTGTTTTAATTTATTGGTTCACGGGCCATTCTACTTTTTAGTGCCTAAAATAGAGATGAAAATTGATGAAGACTTTTACAAAATTACAGATGTCTCGAAATATTTTCCTAGCAGTGTTGTTTGTCCTCAACTGGGCCTCAATTTTGACTACGAATTTCTTCAATGTTCTGGAGTTTTTAATTACAAAAATGTCTAAAAAGGTCAAGGTTATTATTACTAAAATTATCACTGCATTACCAGTCCTCCCCTGATAACTATATCATAAAAAAAATTGTTTTTAAAATATTATAAGCCCTTATTATATTTTGATAAAAGTTGCCATTCATTTATTGAAAAATAATAGGTTTTTCGTAGATTATCTTAACAAATAGTAGTACCTACAAGAGAAGTTTTTATAGGCATCGAAAAGTAGAATGGCCCTCACATCAAAAGTATTATGAAGAGGCAGAATTAAAAAGATGATAATTGCTGGGAATGGAAATGTAATTAAAATTTTATTTGTTTAAAATATATTTTTTTGGTGGGAACAAGATATCGATTGTCCATCTTTGTGCTAAATTCTATTCAAATCTGTTCAACCGTTTAGGTATGCGTGATCGAGCAACAAACATCAGTTCATTTTTTAAATATTTTTAAAGGAGGTAAGGATTGTGCAATAATACACGGTTAGATTTGAAGCTATTTGCCACAACATAATATCGTACGATTATGTTAGACTCAGTTCCGTTTTAAGACTTTTTATTTAACCAATGAAAGCGTGAAATACGAAATCATCAGAAATGTGCAAGAGCATTGGGATAATACGATGATCAATGCTAGATCCGTCTTTGTTAGAGAAAATCCGTTTGTCATGATTTCAGCTGAAAACGAGAATATTTTAATTTGTTTTCGAACTTCTCTTGATATTTACTAGTTTTGAGAACTATCGGTCATCTTTAGGTTTATGTATAACTAGCTTGATGATATCCGCAAGAGAACCAAGGTTACCGACATAGCCCGAAGGATCGCCAAATTGAAGTGGCAGTGGGCAGGGCACATTGCTCGCAGAACAGTGGTCGATGGGGCCGAAAAGTTTTGGAGTGGCGACCGCGTACCGGAAGACGCAGCGTTGGAAGGCCTCCCACAAGGTGGACCGATGACCTGGTGAGGGTCGCGGGTAACCGATGGATGCGAGACGCACAGGACCGGTTGTTGTGGCGACACTTGGGGGAGGCCTATGTCCCCGGCGGGATCACACATCGTGGTCGGTGGGGCCCGTATCGCTGTCGAGTCAACCATGAAGTACCTGGGATTGGTGCTCGACAGCCGGTGGGATTTCGGACCCCACTTCCGACGGCTGGCGCCCAAGTTGTTGGGCGCGGCTGGGGCGCTGTCAACGCTGCTTCCCAATCTGGGGGACCCGAGCACCGTCTGTAGGCGGTTGTACGTGGGGATCGTGCGATCGATGGCCCTGTATGGGGCCCCGATCTGGGCGGCTGACCTGACGGCCGGCACCATCTCTGTTCTGCGGAAGCCGCAGAGGGTGATGGCCGTCAGAGTCATCAGGGGTTATCGCACGATCTCCTACGAGGCGGCTTGCGCACTGGCCGGATCTACGCCCTGGGACCTGGAGGCAAAAGTCCTCGCGTCAATGCATCGGTGGCGCGAGGACGCGCGGGCGCGCGGGGAGCGACTGACATTTTGAGCTGCGTCGGTCGCAGCTGCGCGAGGTCCTGGTGGCGGAATGGCGGAACAGGCTTTCACGCCCTAATTCCGCCCTGCCCAGTGCTCGACTTGTGGCTCGGGAGAAGGCACGGCTCCCTGTCGTTTCGTGCGACACAGGTCCTCACGGGGCATGGCTGCTTTGGGAGGTTCCTGTGTCGCATAGGCAGGGAGCCGGACGCTCGGTGTCACCACTGCGTCGACTGTCGGGAGGACACGGCGCGGCATACGCTGGCAGAGTGTGCCGCTTGGGAGGAGCCACGCCGTGCCCTCGTCTCTGTGGTAGGCAGTGACCTCTCGCTGCCGGCTGTAGTCCGTTCTATGGTCGGCGGTGAGGTGTCCTGGGACGCGGTGGTCTCCTTCTGCGAAACTGTCATCGCGCAGAAGGAGGCTGCGAAAAGGGAGAGGGAGATGTCGAGTGCTCTCCCGGCCCGCAGCAGGCGCACCGGGCGTCGGAGAAGGGCGTACGCTGCCTTCCTTCGGCCCCCCTAATTGGGTCCAGGGGCGGCGGACTTGGGGATGTCCGTTGCCCCCCATTCATCCGGACCCGAGGTGGCGGCGCGTGGTGTTCCCGTGCGCCCCTCTGACGTCGCGGGGGGAGTTAAACACCTCACTCCCCCGCATACGAGATGTGGCCCGCAGAGGCGGGCCGGCACCAGCCGGGGATTACGGAAGTCGCTATGTTCCCGCGATCCCCGGCGTAGGTGGAAGATGGAACACCGGGGTGGTTTTAGTCAGTAAGAGTCTGACAGACCCCTCCGCCCGCCCCAGGGCGGAGGACATCCATGAGGATTCCCCCCCGTAAAAAAAAAAAAAAAAGGCCTATGTCCAGCAGTGGACGTCTTTCGGCTGATATGATGATGATGGTGATAACTAGCTTCTGTCAGTGGTTTTGCCAGAGTGGAAATTGATAACTATCCCAAGCAAGCAGGGCCTTCCTGACCGCCATCCCTTTCTAACCTAACCTGTAGGAGTCAGGGTGCCCCAAGTCCGGAGCTCGCTTCGCTTACTCTCGCACCCATTGTAAATATCTAGCGCGCTGATTGGTTGTTTCAAACTCAATTGTTGGATTTTGTAGACAAAGTCTAAGAAAATTTAACGACCAATCAGAAGCCACATTCAAAACTCGGTTGATGGATTCTGCTAACATTGACACGCACCGGGCGGGGAGGGTCGATGGAAGTCACATGGTTTTGATTTTCTTTTCCATAGTACCTACCGAATTATTCTCGATTCTTCTCATCTCACACAAAAAGCGTCTAGTGTTTCTCAAAATTTAAATTATAAAATAGCAGGTAGGTATTCTAAAACATTCCAGTACAGGAACAGTTAAAATTGAACCCATACAGTTCGACCAATAGATAGCAAACTCGATAACTGAACAGTTAAACTAACCAGATGCAATCAACTGTACTGCAGTTTCATTGCAGTCGAAGTTTCGGTTCGCTGATTAAATTTGCAGTTTGCAGCAAGGTGAACCGTCGTGCGAGTTAGTAATTAGAGTAGTCCCCTAAGGGAGATGGGTTGAAGACAGCGTGTAGAGTCCTATTTATGTTAAGTATTCAACTTGAGTTAAAAGTACTATGGATTATAATGTTTATTTTTATGCCTTCATACAGTCGCTGCCAACTATCTCAATCAGCCGTTTCATTAAAAGCTTAGCCTTTTCGTTGAATGACATGGAAAAGTCATTGAATGATATTGAACCGAAGATGTCACACAACGAAATACTTTATTTCGTTTCGAGAAATACAGTCTTTTTTTTAACGATAGTTAATCATCAAATGACTCTTTCCGCTCTGGGTGGAGCGGCAAGGAGTGTCACTCTTATTACCTAAAAACCCATCCGTATTTATCCTTATGCCCTTTGCGTTACAGGGCCGCGGTGACTCTTTCGAACGAATTCCGCAACCTAGAAACTTAGCCTGGAAAACCAATGCAATTTTAATTACATTTTTCCATCAATTGTCATTTTTTTAACTCTGAAAAGTTACCCGCTTGTATTGGAATGGTCATGTGAATAGGAGAAATGAAATACATGTAACTAAAAGAGTTATGGATTTTAATTGTGGATGGATGGAGAGGGAGTGGGAGGCCAAAGAAAAGTTGAAAGAGAGATGGAATGTGTGAAGAGCGACATTAAAGAAATGGGAGTTAGCGTGACGGCTAATAGGACAGAATGGAAGAAAAAAACGCTTTGCGCTGACCCCAAATGACAATTTAAGGGATAGGAGCGGGAAGATGATGGTGACATTAGGCCTGAAGAATGAGGTTGAATGACGCACACAGAAGTTACAAGATGATCTGAATGTATACCGGCAGAGAAAAACAATGCCCGGGTGAATTTGGGACAAAGGTTTGACCAAGAGAAGTAATTTTTTGTACCTGTTATTTTTCAGTATAATATTTGCCTTTAAAACTTATTTGATTGGCTGTTTTATGCGAACGTAAAATAAATAACATGGTGCTGTTGCCATTACAGACACACACATCTCTGCTATAATATGAAATCGTGATGATTTTGTTATAATTGTTAATGCAAAGTGTTAACAGAAATAATGAAAAACCTGAAAAGGAGTATTGTAGACACCAGATAAACGGAGGACACGGTGGAGCATACGGTGGAGGCCTGCCCCGCATGGGCGGAGCAGCGCCGTGTCCTCGTCGAGGCGATCGGCGGCGGCGACCTCTCGCGTCCGGCCCTGGTTCAATCCATGGTCCGGAGCGAGGAGGCATGGGAAGCCGTCACCTCCTTCTGCGAAGCAGTAATGCTAGTGAAGGAGGAGGCGGGCCGCGTGAGGGAGAGACAACCCTCACGCCCCAGCCGCCGCGGCATAGGGAGACGCACCGGGCGTCGGGAGTCGCTGGGCGATTCCCGGCCACCGTAGGTGCGGGTCTGCGGACGGCGAGCGTTGGGTGGCTCGCTGTCCGATTAAAGGCAGACCCAAGCCGACGGCGCGTTGTGTTCCACGCGCGCCTCAAAGAGATGTCAGCATAGGAGTAGGGGCCCGTTAGGGCCAGTGCCTACCAGGGTTGCGGATTTGTTCGAAAGAGTTACCGCGGCCCTGGAACGTAAAAGGCACTAAGAGGAGCATGGGTGGGTTTTAGTCAGTAGAAGTCTGACACTCCCTGCCGCTCAACCCAGAGCGGGAGGGGTCATTTGATGATTTCCCATCCAAAAAAAAAAAAAAAAAGACACCAGATAAATGTGCATTAACGGTCATTGACCTACATCCATTTATTGACTTCCTTAATGTCAAAATAAGGACATAAGGCTGTCCTGAATCGACTTCTGTCTTGATCCTTTATGTTCTCTAGTAATGAAAAATGGTTCATAATTTATTGTTCGGGTATCTACGAAGGGATATTAGGGAAAGTTCAATATCCTTAATTGCAAGTTTATCTGTTGCCTACCATAAAAGTAATTATTATGTAGTACTTATAATACAACAATATAGAACAATTAAAGTTTCTATTATCACTTACTAATTCAAGTCAATTAATCATCATCATCATCATCATATCAGTCGATATACGTCCACTGCTGGACATAGGCCTCCCCCAAATGGGGGGAGGGGGTTGCCATAATCGCCACGCTTGGCAGGCGGGTTGGCTATCGCACTGTAGCTGTAGCAATGTACTTATTACCTACAGAGAATGCTGCTGCCCATTCTCTGGTCCCTTAGACACCCTCGGGAAGTGATGGGATGGTGCTATTCTTTTACGTCCAACACCATACGAAACGGGCAATTAATACTTGATTTAAAAGTTCAAAAAGACTAAACAGTATTTTTACGCCTAATGACTATTCAATTAAAAGGGTTATTAAAAATCCGACCTACCACAACGCTACGCCGACCGTGTCACTCAACAAAAAGTGTAATTAAGTTAAATTCATCATTGTCACAGCCTCACAATTTATGATAGTCATCTGAGAATCAGTCAAGTGTGAATTGGCCCCATTTTTAACACGGTTTTTTTTTATTTGGTATATAAAGTCACAAATTCATAGGTTCAAATTTTTATAAGACTTACGGAATTAAATAGTTTAAAAAATACTAAGTACTTAATAAAAACTGTGTCATTTTCTGAACTTATGGCAAACAAAACATTGTGTCCAAAATGGATTAAAAACTTCAGAAACTTGTTAATATTTAAAAAAACATTACAAACCGACTATTTTTGGAAAACCTGTTCAGAAAAGTAACAAATAAAATTATGAAAAGTTCACTAACCTTCAAAACATAAATTAAGATTTCAATAGGTAATATAATGGTTATTTAACGCAATGAGTGCCAGAGGATGGATGGCGTCGCCGAGGCCGGCTCAGAAAGCGGTGGCGAGATGATCTAGACGCACACCGCGAAGACTGGTTCGAAGTGGCGCAAAAATAGAGTGTCTGGATGGATATGGGGGAGGCGTTTGCCCAGCAGTGGGACACAAAAGGCTATTAAACAAAAATAGTTCTTTTGAATAACCCATAAATAACCGCACACTAATTTCAAAACCTCTTCAAAATGAAAAACGGAACACCAACTTGAAATACCAGACCAATTCAATACAGTTAATAAATAAATAAAATCATAGATTACCAGCATAAAGCAATCACCGCCACAATAGGCGACATTTCAAGATTAATATTGGTAATTTTGACCATATTAACTATACCAGTCAACTGTACAAGGAAAAACCAAGATACACCTTACCATCAGAGAACAAAATCATTGATACAAAATCTTCGGATGAAAGGCTTTTTCAACCGCAATATGTAATTGTGGGTTCTCACAATTCAAAGGTCCTAATTATAATTTGAATCGTTTATGAGTTAAATATTTTCGGCGTCAAATAGACAAAATAAAATGTTTGAAGACATCGTCTCGTGTTTGGTCAACAGAGCGGAAGAGTACGAAAACTGTGGAGCTGTATTGGCTAAAAAAATTTTGAACATGCTGATTGTATGTTATTCATAGAATCCATACTAATTTTATAAAATAAAAGCGAAAGAAACAAACAGGATTCAGGATTTGGATAAAATTTGGCACACGGATAGACCTACATAGATCTTTTTACCCCGGGAATATGTTCCCTTGGAATAATTTTCGAATTTCCCGAAGCCACTGGCAAAAGTTAGTATGTACATAAAAAAACAGTGGATGAAGCAGTAAGTCTCAATTCTAATAATACTAACAATAAATTATTGTATTAACAATTCACAACACGTCCATTACTTCCTGCTATTTATATTCATACAGATGAATCATTCTTGGAAGAAGCACGTAGTTAATAGAAAACAAAAGTGCGTAGGTAAGTAACACAAAAAATAAAAGTAGTTTGGGTAGGTCCCTACATGAAAATCACGCAAAACCATGAATTATCGTCGTCAGTCTATGCTAATACTGCTGCTAATTTAGAATCAATCACCAAAACGTTGACATTTATGTATAATTATTTTAGGAACGTCCATCTTATGCAACCACAAGCTTCTGCCAGCGGCTTCGCCCGTGTGAATGTCGGAATGTTTCCTCTATCCAAGCCAAATTTTATGCAGATCCGTCCAGCCGTTTTGGCGTAATTGACAAACAAATTTTAATGTCCATCCAAATTTTCGCATTTATATTAGTAGTCAGATTAAATAAATTATTGTGAGCCAATATGAAGCCACAATAAAATTATAAATTCACACAGCGTCTCCATAGCTTCCCTATCTAGTTCCTCCGGATGACTCACTCGCAGAAGTAGGACGGTGGTGGAGGCCCCCGCTTTAGAAAAAAACGTACACCTTATCTGTTGCATCAGATTGTATACAGGGTGATCTGTCTGGAGGTTGTGCTATTTACGTATAATTTTTTTTGGATAATGAACATGGAATGGTTTTCTGGTGCCCTATGTTTTCGAAGTATTTATGGGTTTAAATAACGTATGGGAAAAGCTCGAAAATTTTATAAACAATGATGTAATAAACGCTAGGAATTATATTATTTACGATACATTACATTTTTGTATATTTACGACATTACGATGGCATTATAATAATATGTACTACTAGAATATTTTTGTGTCATTTGTCTGTGTTTTAGAAATATAAAAAGCTCAATGTACTAATTAACGTACGTTTTTTTTCAATTGTGAGTCAACATAATTTTATTCAGCCCTGCTTTAAAATGTTCCACATTGTGTACAAGTCGTAACGGTTGATTTGCTCCAATATAGCTAACAGCTCAACACATACAGTATTGAGCTAATCTGGTGTCTCGTATACATTGTGTCTAGACACAAATGACACAAGTGATGAGACAGTGCCTGTCTGTGTCAACGTTGTGTGTTGTGTTTGGCAACGTCGTAAAGTTCTGTGCTTTGTGGTGTTGGTTTTAGACCTGATATTGTTAGACTTTTCAGAGACAAATGAATATGGACCTGAATTTTGTGAAGAATTCTGTTTAGATGTTTATTAATGGAGAATTCAAAGTCATTATTTTATGTGCAAAGATGAACACAAATGATTATCCTACTATCCTATCCTACTTAATCCTACTCTTACTAATGTACTATAGTATAATATTATAAATGCGAAAGTTTGTGAGGATGGATGGATGTATGTATGTTTGTCACTCTTTCACACAAAAACTACTGAATGAATGTTGATGAAATTTAGCACAGAGGTAGATTATAGTCTAGAATAACACATAGCATACTTTTTATCCCGGGAGTATGTTCCCTTGGGACAATTATCGACATTTGCGCGGCGGGCGGTAGCTATTTTAAAATAAAACTGGTCCTGATGAAAAGTAGAAAGACAGAGAGATCCTTGCCTTCAATGGAGTAATAAGGGCCCAAAAGACTACAATTTCCTGAGTCATCGTAATGTGAACCTAGCTTTAATTATTTGTTTTTAGGCCGCTTTTTCTTTACAGCTATATGCACAAAATAATATTTACATCTGAGTGGCTTTAAGTAAACAGCGAATAAGTTACAAGCGGCAAGTTGATCAAACGCGGGCCAGTGATTATTAATAAAAGAAAATTAATAAAGCAAAATCAAACATCCTGTATAGAGCCGGTGCGCTTGCGCCGGTAGAGCCCGTGTGCCTGCACTGGGTTGAGCCCGAGCGCCTGCGCCGGTGAGTCACATCCCGATCGTCAAACACTCTCACGACAAAGGCATAGTGAAAAATAAATACTGACAAATTTTACTGATGATCTTCAAACATAATTGAGTACTAAAGTTTACATTAAGTTAAGTAGATAAATATTACCTTTGATTAATTCCCTTCAAGTAGGTATTTATAAATTACAAACGTCATAGATTTTTTTATTTTTGCGAAGAAGGAGAGAAGTGTTCAGATGTGGAACAAATATTAGGAAACTTAATTTTAAAAATACACAGAGACATTGATTGTATGCCTCACGCCTGCAAGACTTGCTGAAATAACGCTAAAAGGTAAGAACAAAAATGATTTTTTGGTCACGTAGTCATAATATTTTCTATAGGTTTTTAAGGCTTCGCTTGCCAGGCTCCCATCTGTCTACAGAACCAGGTCCCATCTGGCACGCAAAGGACCTTTTGAAGAAACACGGGTGGGTTTTAGTCAGTATGTCTGACAATCCCTCCTGCCCTGCCCAGAGCGGGAAGAGCAACTTGATGATTACCCAACCAAAATAAAAAAAAGAGTCCCATCTGTCCCTGTACTAAAATTTATAAAAATCGGATTGGCGATTTAGGCGTTAAAGAGTAACAAACAAAATCACTTTAGCATATATTTAATAGGTACTAGTTTAGATAATATAAGTTCATATATTTTTGTTCTTTTACGACACACTAGCTAGCCCATTCATAAATTAAAAAAAAAAAAAAAAAAAAGTCGCAGGCAATTCCCGGCCACCGTAGGCGTTGGCCTGCGGATGTCGGGAGTTTTGGGATGCATGAAGGAGCCTCCTCGTGCAGCGCAATTTGTTCCATGAGACACTCAACTGAACCGAGCGCTTGGCGCATCCTGGACAGTCTCATCTAACACCTTATAAGACTGGCCAATCCTTCCCTTGCGGTGGTAGGGCTAACACCCGCCTGGTTCGCGACCACCCTCCCACCGAAGTTCGGCGTCAAGCAGCCTGCTGTGTTTCGTCGACGCGTGGGAGTACCAGTGCCTCAAGGCATCTTCTGGGCACGCTCGCTTCATCATGGACCTCATCTATCGCTTTCCATCAGGCGTGATCGAGGTCAGGAGCTAGCCCATACATAAATTAAAAAAAAAAAAAAAAAAAAAAAAAGTCGCAGGCAATTCCCGGCCACCGTAGGCGTTGGCCTGCGGATGGCGAGCGTTGGTCGGCTCGTCCACCAGGCCCGGGTCGACGGAGCGCTGTGTTCAACGCGCGCCTCGTAGAAATGTCAGCGTAGAAGTTGGAGCCCACTAGGTCCAGAGCCTGCCATTGTTGCGAAATTTGTTCGAAAGAGTCACCACGGAGGGAGTTTCTTGATGATTTTTTCATTTGAAAGGGAAAGTACCCAAGCATTCGATACTAGAACAACTGCTTTTTTTCTTTGTTGTTGAACCCATAAATGGTAGCTGTTATAAGCAGTTTGATTGTAACTGAGACGTTTAATTTTTTATTTCGCACTAAAACTCTAACTGTTCATCTCTTATTATGGTGTAAAAAACATAACTTTTTAATCTTTAATTTCACAGTAAATCCCATTGATACCAACATTGTATTTTATCTACTACAGTCCGAAAAAAATTACGATGTAATTCATCATTACGAAATTTTATTTGAAATAACGGTTTAGAGCGTGACGTTTAGAATGTTGCCCTATTTAACGATTCAAAACGTCAACGGACAATAGTGTTGCCAGTTTTATGTGTTGTAAATCAAAGCAAACATAAATTTAGTTTCGACTCGTCATTTATTAACGTTTTATGATGAGAAAACGTTTAGGATTGAACTTTTTATGAGTTTTATTGAGTTTTAAAAGGGCGTAAGTGTATGTGTTCGCATTTAGGTGTGTAACAATAATAAAATGCAATATTTTAACAGCATGTTTAAGCTTTTCCAAAGTACCCATGTTGCTGGTTTATAATTTTCTCTAACATACGCTTATTTTGCTTATTTAGCTAAATAAGCAAAATAAGCGTATGTGCGTCGATGCTCGAGACTTTGGAGCTCCAAAGTCTCGAGCATCGACGCCGAGTTGCTAGCCTGTTGGTTTTCTATCGGTTGCATTTTGGGGAGTGTGCAACGGAATTGCATAGTTTGATTCCACCATCATCGGACCACAAGACGTACGGCGATGCGTCACCCGTACATGGTGGACATCCTACCCACACGCACAAAACGTTTTGGCAAGACTTTCATTGTGCGTACAGTTAAGGAGTGAAATTTCTTGCCAGAGTTTGTGTTTCCTGATGGCTACAACTGGGAGTCTTTAAGTCAAGAGTGAATAGGTTAATTCTAGGCAAGCGTGCGAAGATGGACTTCGACCACATCATCGCTTACCATTAGGTGAGATAGTGGTCAAGCGCGTACTTATCAATAATAATAAAATAATATACAGTAGTTAAGTTATTTCAACAACACGGCACGGGAGTGCATACTACGAAGACACGAACATCGAAGACGTCGTGCGCCATCTTCGGCCTAGACGCCATGGCTTCGTACAATTGCAATTGCATTGAATTATACCTATAAACGTTACGTCTATAAAATCCTTACATTTCGTAGGTACCAATTATTGAGGAAAGAACCTTGGACTGACTTTCAAAAGACATCACGTCAGACGAACCACTTCTTTTTTGTAACTACCTAATTATTTTGGTAACAAAAGGTATCTAAATGTGTTAAATATGAACGGATCATTCAAGGCCAGTTTAGCAACCTTTGGGGAGACCGGGGATATTTGGTTATAAGCGACTTAACGGCAAAATCGTCGGCTGTAGAACTTATTGTTCGCCTCACCATACTCGCAGATTACCTTGGCGTGGCGTACAGTGAAACGAAAATCATCATATTTGCTGTCACAAGCGATGCTGTGGAATTGGGAATATTTTAGGATGAGATGGTATCATTAACATGCAAACCTCACACCCCAGCTGCCACAACAAAAGAAGACGCACCAGGAGTAGCGGGGCGATTCTCGGCCACCGTAAGCGCGGGCCTGCGAAAGACGAGCCTTGGGTGGCTCGCTGTCCGATCACATCCAGGCCCGGGTCGACAGCGCGTTCCACGCGCGCCTCAAAGAGATGTTAGCAAAATAGACCCTAAGGGCCAGAGCCTGCCAGGGTTGCGGAATTAGTTCGAAAGAGTCACCCCGACCCTGGAACGCAATGGGCGTAAGGAAGAACACGGATAGGTTTTAGTCAGTAAGAGTCTGACACTCCCTTCCACTCCACCCAGAGCGGAAGAATATTGGTGATTTCCCAGTTTGTCAACTATCCCCAGCCTCCCCAACGGTACCGGACGCATAACGGGACTACTAAAGTTTTACTGCAGGAAAACGAGTCCATTCAACCCTTCGAAAGGTCTATGCTAATAAAATTAAGATCGATGGTAGGGAGGTAGGTAACCAACATTCCTATCATGATTGTAGAACCTCAGTCAAATGTCATTGACCTTGTTACCGCTACTTTTCCACTAATGGGGTTAAAAATTGATCACACGGTACGCCTTCTGTATAAAGGCTTAATAATTTTTTCGAAAATTATTCATACTCGTTTACATAATTATTGTGGGTACCTACTAAATATTTCGGTATATAATAGATAGGTACAATTTTATAATAGTAGACGGGGCCCGTTAGGGTCAGAGCCTGCCAATGTTGAGGAATTTGTTCGAAAGAGTTACCGCGGCCCTGGAACACTCAGGCCACTAGAAGGAACACGGATGGGTTACTAAGAGTCTGAAATTCCCTTCCGCTCCTGAGCGAAAGGAATCATTTGATGATTACCCTTAAAAAATATGGTCTATTTGAAAGAGTTTGGATAAGAACCTGCTGCAAATCCTATTACCGAGAACTCAACCAATAATCGTATCTATAAAATAAAAACCCGCCAGTATCTGTATCGTCTCAATATTGACAATCAAAATCGATAAGATTCTCATTAGCTCAGTTCGTTGGCTGGCAGTAAAACAAAGCTCACATTGGATGTTACGAAACATTTAAATAGTTTACAAATGAGTTCAAATATCATACTGTTTGCTGAAGATAAGTGAGGTGTGTGGGTCAAGTATAAAACTGAAGCGATCTTGAGTCAATGTGATTTATAAGGTTTTAATAACTAAGGCATGTGTGCAGAAATATTAAAGGACATATTTTATTTTATTTATTTATATTTGAAGCTTTTGTTCGCCTGTTTTACAGCGATTTTCAATTAAATTTATTTGGCGCCAGATGAACTTGCAATAAAGTAGGTACATTGACCTTTTCCTAATATCCCTTCGTAGATAACCGAACAATAAATTATGAACCGTTTTTCATTACTAGAGAACGTAAAAGATCACGATAGAAGTCGATTCAGGATAGCTTTATGTCTTTATTTCTGTTTTTGATACTACGAAAGTCAATTTTTTTTTTTTTTTTATTACTGATGGGTTTGCTCTTGACTCTAGTCAATGTCAGATATGACAGAGACAAAGTCTACGATGGAGCGAGCTTACCCAGAAGGAGCCTGTTCACTCTAACTTTGAAGAGATTAGGGCTGTCAATAAATGTATGTGGGTCAATGACCGTTATTGCACATTTATCTGCCTACGATAGGACATGGTCTACCCGAGTTGCAGCCGTTAAAACGTAAGGTGGTAACAAACGAACAGACTGCTGCCACAGTCAGAGTTACTTTCGCAGTATTCTCATAATCTTCATCCGCTCAAAACTTGTACCACCAAATCAACACAGATAAAAAAGTATGAGCCAACTCGAATTTTAATAACAACTCCTTTGTACAAGTTAACAGCTTTCGAGCTTTTATGGCGACATCTATCGGCGATAATCGTGTTGTAAATGATAAGGGGCCATGTCAGGTCTTTGTTCTCCGGTTTATTGACACTACGATGTACGACCGTGACGGTGATTCATTCATTATAGTTGCACTGAACTTAGTTTTAAGAATGTGGATACAATTGGATACCTGGAAATCGCTGCGCTTTTTTGGTGGTATTGAAATTGGGAATCTGTGGTACGCTTTCAATATTTACAAGATGATCGGTAGAATTTCGTAAACTAAGTGATGTTTGCAATCTCAAAGCAAAGCCACTTTATGTAAAACACTTAAGTATATGTATATTATCCATCTTTAATTACCATTCTCGTATTTATTTTAGTTATGGAGAAAATATAAACATATGGGCTACGCCATTATTACCTTTACTGTTCGCATTATTACCGTTATAATGAATTGGTGTATTAATTATTACAAATTAATAACGGACGATAAAAGTCATGTTTAGATTTTTTTTGTTCGTTAGTACACGATTACGTAATTGTTGTTACAAAAGAAGCCTTATTTCCAAATGAAAGTAATCATAATATGAAAGTACCTAAGTTTATTTGCCAAGTGAAGTCAATCGATAAATTACTATGCAGGCGCCGCAATCCACATTGCCTCCTCACTTTTACCTTTAACTTCTTTGATTTTGCATTCCTAATCTGTTAAGTCATCCTTTCCTTTAATAACGTCTGAATCATAGGAGATAAAATCTCTTGGTTAGTCTTAGTAGCCAATTAATAATCCTAATCGTAACTACTACTGCTACTACGGGACCAACACTGAAATTGCGAAAAAAAATCGACTTCCCCATACATTTCTTTGCGCATAACTCGATAAAATGTACAGCCTGTCGATTCTGTCGACATCTCACGGAGTTCACCTAGGCGGAGTGAACGACAATAGAGCTGTCATTCCATCCTATTTGTATGGTTTGACAACTCACCCGTCGTGCGCCCCGCCTACGTGTTCACTTCGACACGTTTACAGAATCGCACTGCTGATCAGCTGATTTTTTTTCGCAATTTGCAAGTTGTTCATAATGATGAGTACAATGACCCTCTTAAGAGCGTTTACGCGGTAGGGCTTTTCATACAAACTTTCAAATCCTTATTTTTCGAAATTAATGAACCGATTTTAATAAGACTTGGTATGCGTACGCTAGATATCTATGTCTAAATAGTTATTAGAAAACATTTTCGAAAAAGAGTTCAGGGGGAAGGATATGGTGATTTTTCACTTTCTATAGAAATCTTAAAATCGCTCTCTCTCTCTCCCTCTGAAATCTTTTTCAAAAATGTTTTCTGATAACTATTTAGACCTGGATATTTAGCGTATGCATACCAAGTTTCGTTAAAATCGGTTCATTCATTCTGAAGAATAAGGACTTGAAAGTTTGTATGAAATGGCATACGGCTACACGCTCTTAAGAGGTATTGCGTTTATTCTGTTACACGCCAACCGCCGCATGACGCAGTCAACAAGCTTAATCAGCCGTTTAATTGGTTGCCTAGACTTTTCATTAAAATGTGCCAATGTTTTAGCGACCTAAGTGACACGCTTTGTGCATTATCGTTTAATGACTTGCCCATAATATCACTTAGGTCGCCGATTAAACGACACAGTTCAATGAAAAGGCTAGACTTTTAATGAAACGGCGGATTCAGCTAGCTGGCTGGTTGGTTGTTATGTCGCAGACAACAAGCTTAATCGGCCGTTTAATTGGTGGCCCAGCCTTTTCATTTAACTGCGCCGACTTTTCAGCAACTTAAGTGTCATCTTTGGGTCAATAGGTATCGTCAAATGACTTGCCTATATCACTTATGTCGCTGATTAAACGGCACAGTTCAACGTAAGGGCTAGACTTTTAATGAAACGGCTGATTAAGCTAGATGGCTGCAACATTTATTTATTTGAATATATTGTAACATGTTCTTTTAAACGTTGTTTTAAAGATATCTATTATATTTGTTTCAACCGATTTTGATTATTTTCTGTACAGACATAGGCAGACGGTTAAAGATATACAACGAAGCCGCGGGGAAACGCTAGTTTTTTTATTAGTCTTTAGGACTAATTATACTAACACAAAAATAAACGGGGGGGGAGGAAAAATAAAACGTAGCATATTAATTTATAATGAGGTTAACATTGTCCCATGTTGCGCAAGAATGCATATTGTTGCATCAAATTTCTTTTATTGTTGAGCTTGACTCATGAAGCTCGTGACTTAATAATAATACCAAAATGAGACGGTCTTCAAGGTTAAGCAACGCTTGCTGAGGTCGGTCTGTGGATCGGTAACCATCTTAAAATTCTGAGACTCCTCCGTGCCTCGGAAAGCACGTTAAGCCGTTAGTCCAGGTCATTTGTAGATCTTTGGCAGTCGTTACGGATTGTCAGAAGCCAGCAAAAAATCAATGATCTTATTGGGAAGTACCTTTATTATTTTCTTGCCCTTCTACCATGTTACTTGGGGTCGGTGCAACACGTCTTTTTCTTCCATTCTGTCCTGTCAGCCGTCACGCTGTCACTAACTCCCTTTTCTTTCATATCACTCATCACGTAATCCATCCATATTTTCTTCAGCCTCCCTCTCCCTCTCCATCTATCCATATTTATATGCATAACTAACAAACATAATATAAAGTACCTAGATACATTAAAATTTTAAAAAGCTTTTGTTTATTACATGTTTTTATAATGTTCTTATGAGATGTATTTTACACGACCTCTTAAATATATTCAAATAAGTTTTGTTTCGACTACTTAAAATACAACAGTTTCCCATCTACAATATTTAAAAAATACCTACTCAAAACTTTTAAAAACTAATTACTTCAAACTACAATAGATCATTTAGTAACAATTATTTATGATTCATAATAGTCTATTGTCTCCACTGTTTTACTTGTAATTAGCATATATTATTGTCCCATTAGGAAAATGAGTGGTCGCCTAGTGATAATATTTTTTAGGGCGTGGACAAAAATTGTTATAGTTTTAAATTATAGAGTTTTAGCAAAAACTCGCGTTTATGGTTGTAATTAGTTAAGCGTGGATATTTAAAAACATCCTATAACATATTTTAATTTATTATTATTCTGCCGTGCCATGACAAAACACTGTAACTCGAGTTACAGTGTTTTGTCCAACTAGCTTAATTAGCTGTTTTTATTAAAAACTAGCCTTTTCATTGAACTGCGCCATTTAATAAGAGATGTATGCGACATTTTAAGTTCAATATAGTTAAATGATTTGCCCATGTCGCTTATGTCGCTATAAAAGCGAAAATGAGTTTGTTTGTTCGTCTGTTACGCTTTCACGCTAAAATGACTAAACGAATCGTCATGAAATTAGGCAAATATATAGCCTGATGCAGATATATGGAGAAGGAGCGACATAGGCTACTTTTTACGCGATAACCGACATCCACAGGGCCGGGGTCGCGTGAAAAAGCTATTAGTATTATAAAAAATACAATATTTTTTCCAAGTTCACCCAAACACCATCAAAAATTGCATTAAGTATATTTATATGCAATACAGTGCCTCCTTTCTTTTTCTTTACAAACAACGTCTCCCTACCATACAAATAACACACACACATAGGTACTTCTTATAGAATATTCTACTCTTCACCTAGCACAAATACTTCTATCACAAACCCCAAGAAAATCGCGCAAAAACAACTCACAGACGTCACTCGGCCTACTTCCCAGATATAAAATCATAAGTACGTGAATTTTCCATAATTTTCCATGTCACATGCCCGCATCCGCATTACATTGTCTGATTCACGCTGAACAACAGTGACCTTCATGAAACAATGGCATGCTGTGACATAGTTTTTATTTATACACTAGTTTCTGACAACGGCTTTGGCCGCAAGAAAGTCGGATACAATATCCCAAAGGATAGAAAAATTTTTCTACAAAAAAATTTAAACGACTTCCGAATAAAAAAAACACTGGGTACAAGGAATAAAAAAAGTAATTTTTTTTTGTAAAAAGTTTTAATTTTACACTTTTTAGGGGTAAAGCCATGAGTACATTATACCTCTGCCAAACAGTATATTTCCAGGCGAGGCAAGATAAAGAAGTTGCTCGACGAACCAAAAGGCCTGGTAGACCTATTGGTCGATGAAATACCTAATGAAAGGAGCACTTCCACTTTCCCTCATAAGAAACTCATGGATATGTGCGTCCTCCCTACCCTCACCTACGAAGCGCAAAGAAATGTCAAAAGTCCGGACTCGGGGTCTGCCAGCGAGCAATGGAACGAAGTCTTCTTGGAGTAAAAATCAAAGACCGCATCAGAAACAGTATAAGTACTTCCTTCCAAAACATAAATAGGCAGACGTAGGCAACTTAGCAGCCAATCTAACATGGAACTGGGCTGGCCACATCTGCCGCATGTCGCAACAGAACTGGGCAAAAGTGGCCACTGATTGGGTTCCAATTGTTCCAAACAGGAACCGGCGACGCGGTACGCCCAGGAGGAGATGGCGTGATGAATTAAACTCCTACCGAACAGTGGAAGAAAGAAAGGGAGGCCATAATAAGGGGTAAAGCAAAATACGCAATTTCATTTACTTGGATGACACATTTTTTCAAGCTATTTTGATGAACCAAATCACTGAAGTGATTTTGATGACATTTCTATGGGGTCAACTGTTAAGATTATTTTGTACCCATAAAAGAAGATTTTTTCAAATCGGTTCATAAATATCGGAGTTAAAAACATAAAAAATAGAATCGAATTGAGATCTTCCTCCTTTTTTTGAAGTTGGTTAAAAACGCAGTGCAAAACAGTGTGTTTCCGTTTACACTGAATAATATAGAATGATTGTAATTGGTATTGTCTTAGTTCTATTGGACAGCCGTAATCTAAACTTTGGAAAGTGGCACACCTAAAAGACACGTAATAATTTGCATGGTATGCCATTGTCCCTTTAAATGTTGAGTCACATATAAAATTGATAGTCAAATACAGTCATTTAGGAAGACTATGGGACGCAACCCTTTAATATTAAATAATCTACAACCAGACATAAAATTTCGAATCTAAGCACTCCCAAAATAAAGTTCAAACTTGAATAGTAAATTGTAATAAAGGAATTGGAACCAATCGATCAATGATGGATGTATTGAAAATCGCAGGTGTGCGCATGAGTCGACTTTTTTGTCGTGCGTTTGTCGATCCATTATACTGTGACTAGAAAGTATTGTCATCGTATTGATTTGAATACGTGACGTTTATCTTGTATTGTGTGGTGTTTTATTTTGAGCTTTATTGTTGAAACGTTAAAGTGCAAGCATTTTAGAAAAATATTTGAATGCAAGGGGTCCTAATTATGATCATCATCTGCCTAGTTCCCAACTATATTGGGGTCGGCTTCCAGGCAAACCGGATTCAGCTACCAGTATTTTACGTGGAGTGGTTGCCTGATAGACCTCCATAACCCATTAATCGGGTAACACGGTACTTCCTAGCAAGACTGCTGTAAGATTTTTCTGGCTTCTGACAATCCGTAACGACTGCCAAAGATCTACAAATGATAGCTGGAACCTACGGACTAACGTGCGTTCCTAAGCAAGGAGGAGTCGCGATATGCTAAGATGGTCACCCATCCACAGACCGACCTCGGCAAGCGTTGCTTAACCTTGGAGATTGGACCATGCGGCTGTTATAATTAGGCCAAAAGCTCTTCCATGCATGGGGTAGGATTTAAACACCGGTACAGCAAGTTTCAAAATAATTACGAAGCATGATTATAACATGACACCATACAAAGCCAAAACAAAACATTACAATGCATCGCAGTTCTAATTAAATAGCTTGTAAGTGAGAATCATATTTCAGCAGTCGCTTCTGCGCTGAAACGTTAGCTGACGATCAAATATTAGTACGCTTGCTAAACAATAGACTGGCTTGTACTGTCGGTAGACAAACTGTTTATTAAATTGCTTGTTTTATTATAATTTTAGTTTTTTCATATATATTTTTAAGGGTACCTGAGGGCCAATTATTCTACAAATTTTTAGGGTTATGACAGCCGCAGGAGTCTCGGTATGTTAATATGGTCACCCATCCACAGACCAACCTCGGCAAGCGTTGCTTAACCTTGAAGATTGGTCCGTGCGGCTGTTATAATTTCCAACGCTTATAAACTAGGTAATAAATGAAAATGAAAATTTACGTTCTAGGAAATGTTCTTCATTTAGAAAAGCATTTGAGGTGTGAAATCAGAGGGCCTATTCTTCAAATTTTTAAGCAACGCATTTGCATCAAAACAGCCTCAATTTCCATACATTTTTTACCAGATTGCGACTGATTTGCGAATGCGAACGTTGCTTAACCGCGCCGAATTTAATGTTTATTTACTTATTACATAAGATTTTTTTTTTTGGGAATTTTCACATGTCGGGGCCGCAGCGGTTAAAAATAGTAAAATTGGCACTCTGGGATTTTATGGAGTTTTATCGTCATAATAGTCTTGATATCACAATTGCAGTTTCAATATACATAAAACTTGCCGAGGATCAAATTAAATAGAAAAAATACGCTGTCATTCCATCTTGTGTGTAGTGATATTATTCTATAAGCGCCTCACATGAAAACTAAAGTGAATTCGCGAGAAGTGAATTATCATTCCTTCTTATGCTAGAAATTGACCGCTTCCTTCAAGATTGGCAGTATATGCAGATATAGTAATAATAATATGCTGGCACTCGCTCTAATGAAACTATTGGAAAATCCGTAGTAGGTATGCAACCTAGCGTCAATATTGACGTGCGGCCTAAAATCGTACGTTACAGTTTACTTATGTGGATTTCCATTTCCGAGCCTAAAATGATTGAAATCAGAGTTTCGTTCTTTTGCCTATGACATTCTGTACAGTGTTATTAACGCCTCATCAGAAAGCTTAAAGTCACCCAAAGGGCAATGGAGAGGGCAATGCTCGGAGTTGCACAAGAGAACCAAGGTAATCGACATGGCCCGAAGGATAGCCAAACTTAAGTGGCAGTGGGCAGGGCAAATTGCTCGCATAACAGATGGTGGATGGGGCCAAGAAATTCTGGAGTGGCGACCGCGTACCGGAAGACGCAGCGTTGGAAGGTCTCCCACAAGATGGACCGATGACCTGGTGAGGGTCGCGGTTGTTGTGGCGACACTTGGGGGAGGCCTTTGTCCAGCTGTGGACGCAGATTGATTTCATAATTTTTTTTGCATAAAATCCCCGAGATGACACAAATAAGACCATTACTAAAACGATTAACGAATCTCGGTATTACCTGTTTACAAACGTCATTTTCAATTTCAGTGGAACAGGTACTTTCCCCAATTTCAAACAATGAACTTTGATTAGCAGAAATATATCCAACAGGAAAAAAAAATTAACGGAGTTACATTTTTTTTATTTAACATTCCAGAAACCGTTTGCTACATAATCTAGAAAAATAAAAGCAATAGAATTTTGAACATTGAACATAAAGTTTACACATCGGGACACAAAAAAGTGAATAAAAATGACACGTATTTATTTTGTCCGCGGTACACCGCGAGTCAATATAACTGGGTATCAGTCACCTCGAGTTTGGCTGCAATATTCATTAAGCGTGGCTTACTGCTGGCTATTAATTCACCAACACTGATGCATGCCATTGTACTAAGGTGTGCTGCTCTGTTGTTTGTTTTCAGGGCTGTTAACTATAGGAGGGAAGTATTTTTTATAATTTTTAACTTTTTCAGTCAGATGTCATTTCAATTTTCAAGATTTTTAAAAGCAACTTCCAACATTTCAACTATGCACCAGCCTTCTTTCATTGTTCAGGTAGTAATAATTGAAGCAAATGATAAAAATAAACCACATCACTATGTGAAATTCAGTCGTGACTAAATGTATTGACGAATTTAAAATATACCTATATAAGTAACATAAATGTAAGTGTTAAGTGAGTTTGTTTGTTTGTTACGGCTTCTCACCTGAAGGTTCACCGGTTTTATCCATTTTAATAGGTACAGAGCTAGTAGGGCCCAGGAGACGACTACAGGCTCCTTTAAAGTAAGCGAAACCGCCGGCAGGAGCTATTCTAAAATAAGTACAAAAATGTAACAGTATACCTACTAACTGTTTGCACAACTTAAACAGCAAAAGATACCTACACTTGAGTGCAAATATAAGTCGACATAACACGAAATTGATACGAAATATCTCTTATGCGTATGATTCATCTGACATTCTGATCTTGACCCACTTATACAAGTTTTACAAACAAACAGACTTGCAAACAACTGACTAAGCACAGAAGTATGCAGCATTTTAGTTTGTCATAAGATTTGACATTGAATGTATGAAATTGTCACAAACTGTCTATTAATATAGGTATTACTCATGCTGGTGCCTTAATTAAGAATAATGTGTAATTTTCACAAAAAAAAAAAATAATAATAAAAATAAAAAAATAAACTTACAGAGATAATTATATACCTATTTCAGATGAAGAAAGTTTTCATGAGCTTGAGCTTTTGAGCAAAAAACATTCATTAAAAAAAATAAGTAGGTATTATCAGTAAAGCACCACTTGTTAAACCACACCTGCACCTTTAAAAATAAATAGGCAATAAATGAATGAAAAATAATAAAATATTGTAAAAATAATATTATTCCCCAGACAATATTATTTTAATTTCCGCACCAACCATACCATTGAACCCGACAAAGTGCACCAGCTATTGTCCAACCCTGCCAATGATTAATAGCATCTATGAAGCCTTGGTAATTACCTCGAACAATTGTATCGCGTGAAAAACTATCTGAACCCACTGCTGTAGCTGAAAACTTTCATTAAATTAACACGTCACCGGTATGGAATGGCTTTTAGATGGTTTTTGTTTTCGTTTCGCTGAATTTCTCGCCAGTTCAATTTTTAGGAGACATTAATTATATTGAAAGCTGTATCAATATTAGTGTCTAAAAGACGCGTCATCATAATTCTTATAAACCTTATGCCTACAATTCTTGTGTTTAACCAATTTTGACGAAACTTTGGACACTCGGGTCAGAGCTGAAAATAACCAGGATTAGTACAGGAAGACAGTTTGTTTTTATTTTATTATCTAGTACATTTCCGAAAGTCTGATATTCGTCCAATTACTTCCCGGTTGGTGTCCTAAGAGGCGACTAACGGACTCACCAGAGAATGGGCAGCAGCATTCTCTGTGCATTGCAACAGCTACACTGCGATTGCCAACCCGCCTGCTAAGCGTGGCGATTATAGCAAAGCCCCCTTTTGGCGGAGGCCTATGTCCAGCAGTAGACGTCTTTCGGCTGATATGATGATGGTGATGATATTCAACTTTCACTCGGGTAGAACCGCTGACAAAACATAATTAATTTACCGTTACTTCTTACATCACGCCGACATGAACTGCCATAAGTAATACAAGTTTCCTTAACACTTTTGTTTAATTTATTGCATAAATCCAAAAAAGTCCTTTTGTTTAAAAAAAACTGTTTAAGTAACAGAAACAGTTTTTTCTTCTCTCCATATATCCCCATAACTGACAAGTAAAGTTAACAAGTTTCTTCAACTATTTACATAAACTAATCCACTCATTCATTCTCATCCGTTAGGGGTTCTAACTAACCATCATTTGACTCACCATTTACAAATATTCCAAACCTGTATCGTAGCTGATTTGGGAAACCAAAACGAACAAAATTCACACACTTGTCTTCATTTGAATATGTCGATACTTCAAAATTTGCATGCACATGTTCGTCAACACCTTGCAAACTCCCAAATTACAGAAGTATTCAAACAAAAATATACTCACACGGTCAATTAGATATTCGTCCATGGGTAAAGAATTACATTATTCTAATGTACCGACATTTGTTATAAACGAATTATTTAAATTGCAACCGATGTGAGAGAATGCAAGAGACAGATGCAAATTTGCGAATCCTACAATCTCAGTTGATCAGGAACTAAATGAGGATTTTATACAAATATGCAAGAACAAAATCCCTTATGCTTGAGCGGGTTTGAAATTTTTGTCTCCTTTTCGGGTATTTTGAGCGGTGCCACAAAAGAATAGCAGGAATATCTTGGAAATACAATTTCACGTTTTGCTTCTGAATATTTTAATTGGAAATAATTTTGAGATAGTTTTGGTCGATACGATCAGTAAATACAATGTTGCTTGAATGGATACAGTAAATTACAAAATAGGACAAAAGTAACGTAAGCAAATGAATTAAGAATTAATGCAGACCTAGACCTCAGAACGGTAAAATATTTGCATTGTGAATTAGACCCACTTTCTAAATCAATGGGTCAATCACGTGTGAACGTATTATTCTAACGATCACATGCCAAATGATTTACTATGTAAACTATACTTATAAGTTAAGTAACATCAGAAGAATCAAATACAAGTATGTCAAGTATACGACAGATTATTATCATATTTATACAAACAAACAACAGTAACCAAACCACTTTAGCACAAAAAAAATCCCTAACTCGTCAATCACATACAATAAAAACATCGCATCTACACCTTACTATGCAAACAAGAAGAACCATGAGTTGATTCACACAAAGAAACAAATCCTAACAAAATAAATAAAGAAATGCAAAAGAATAATATTGTATTAACTTGAATACATTTCATGGTCAATTTGATAAGTAACCACATTGAAAATAAAGTAGATGCAATCCATTTTGCTATATTGATATTTGATTCAAATCATCTAAGGGAGAAAGAGACCAAAAACATTATAACAAAAAATTAAAGGGGTAAGACGGAGATAAAAGATATTTAAATTGTCAATGCAGACAGGTAAAAAGGGACGAACAATAATGTGGTGATGGCGAAGAATGATTGAATGATACAAGTTTATGCAGATGATAAATAAGTGCAAATGATGGATTGTGATTTGTTATAGCCAATATTGAATATGAGAATGGACAAGTGACTTTTTTCCCATACATGATTATTTTGTTAATTTCTAGTCGTCAAAACGAACATCAATTTTGCCTTACCTTATACCTTCCGCAAGCTGGTCATGTGATGCAGAGGTATGCAATATCGTGAGTAAAGTTTTTAGTATTAATGTAATTTGAAAATGTTCATATTTGGCTATAAGATGACCAAAGACACATTGGATGGACTCTGTTGTGAAAGATGATATGGCCATGAAGGGAGTGAAACCTGAGATATTGACCCCAATTATATTTAGTTATAGACATGAGAATGATGACCACTAAGCTGCTAAACAACAAGCAAGTTATCATACTTGTCTGGTTGCACCTAGCAACAATAAGCACAACCTGGTTTACGCAAATGAATAACAATGCAATATTTCTAGATCAAGGTCCTAACATGACATTGACACATTTCTTCAGAAGGTAACAACGGTACAAATAGAAATAGGCCGTTGATCGAATATTTATAAGTTTCGTGATTTTGCACAAGTAGGAACTACAAAGCCTTGGAATGGATTATTAAACGCATGGGGAAAAACGTGAGTGATAACTTAGTAGAAAATTGTATCCATCTCTCTTTACAGAGTTTCAAAATTATTAATAGTGTATACGACTATATTGATGATCTATGCTATAAGTTTAAGTGGGATTGGGTCGGACATGTCTGCCGCATATCAAAAAAGAGAGAGAAATGGACAAAAGGAACCACCGAATGGGTCCTATTAAATGGCAAAAGACATAGTATTGTATTATAAGTATTGTTGATACCTATGCAAGACAGTAAAAACGGATAGAAATAGCACTCAGTATGCTGTTGCTGATGCTTTGCAGATACTTCAGCAAATGTCTCAGACGCACTGCAGCGCCACGGCAGCTCCAATAGCATCCCACAGTGTAAAACTTGAACACATTTAGTGTCATTTTACCAAGAGTTAATAATAATATTATTCCTGCAATAAGTCAGATGTCATTCTAGGGTTACCAGACTTAAGAGCGTTTACGCCGTACGGCGTTTCATACAAACTTTCAAATCCTTATTCTTCAAAATGAATGAACTGATTATAACGAAACTTGGTATGCATACGCTAGATATCCAGGTCTAAAAAGTTATCAGAAAACATTTTTGAAAAATATTTCAGAGGGAGAGAGAGAGCGATTTTAAGTTTTCTATAGAAAGTGAAAAATCACTATATCCTTCCCCCTGAACTCTTTTTCATAAATGTTTTCTGATAACTATTTAGACCTGGATATTTAGCGTACGCATACCAAGTTTCGTTAAAATCGGTACATTCATTTTGAAGAAAATCGACTTGAAAGTTTGTATGAAATGACATACGGCGTACACGCTCTTAAGTTATTTTTTTTCAGCATAAACATCGTAGTTGAAACTACTACCATAACAAATAGCACAAAAACATTTATCTAAACCAAAACACTCAAAACAATCCACAACACCGACAGTAAACAACAGCAAAAACTGGACTTTTGAGACAAAAATAAAAGTAGACGTGTACATTATGCGCGCAAGAAAACGTCTCACCGGAAGTTCGAACATTCTGCAGTGATGGTGTGTTCCTTTTGCTGCTCGACAGTGTAGCGGACATTTTTGCATTATTTTTTTCGAAATGAGAACATGAGACGGATTGCTTAAAAAAGTACATAAACTTTGGCTTCCTAAAAAGAAAATTAGAGAATGAAATGGAATTGCCTTGGGAAACGTAAACGTGTACAAGTTAAAAAAGAAAAGTAAGAAAAAGGATTTTCTTGGCATGTATTGGTCTGGTTTATGATGACAAGGCTGCCAAAATTTCGTTCTTCGTGATATCTCATGGTATAGACATAGAGAAACATAATTCTGTGCCAAAATAGTTTTGGGCTAACCGGTTGGTAGCCTTGGTGTTACGAGTAATCCAGTATCCACACGTTTCTGGGTAGCTCGGTGTCCGATCAGAACCAGGTCGACGGCCCGTTGTGTTCCACGCGTCTCAAAGAGACGTCAGCATAGTAGACGGAGCCCGCTAGGGCCAGAGCCTGCCAGGGTTGCGGAATTTCTTCGAAATAGTTATCCCGGCCCTGAAACGCAAAGGGCATTTGGAGAAACATGGATGGGTTTTAGTCAGTAAAAGTTTGACACTCCCTTTTGCTCCGCCTAGAGCGGAAGAAGTCATTTGATGATTTACCTACCAACCTTAAAAAAAACACATTCCTAAGAGAATTCTCAACGGCACTGCTGAAATCTGCTTTCTCTTTTTATTATTAAGATTCGTTTTTGACTTGTGATCTCATTAGCTACCATATGGAGGAAAACAGCTTTGCATAACTACCTGTTTGAAATACATTTTCTAGAGAAAATGAGAATCTTCCCGGTAGACACTGCAAGGCAATGGCTGTAATATTGTGGCCTCTATCACATTCAAGGTAATCGTTGTTTTGTATTCTTATAAGATTCATTTATTCTGTTATGATTATTATTTATTCCTGGTAGAAGGCCATCCCGTCCGTCAATAACAACAATATTATTATTATGTACTGGTTATGCCTACTCGATTTGCTGTACCTATAGGTCATTAAATGTTTTTTAGTGATTCTTTACTATGAAAACTGTCTGGGAATTGATAAACAAAGCGGACAGGGCGCAGGGCGCTGACAAGACAGAAATCATCAGACGACTTCTTCCGCTGACTGCCGCTGCCGCTTACTGAATAAAACCCATCCGTGTTTTTTTTTTTTTTGGCGTCTCAGTCTCTTACTGACTAAAACCCATCCGTGCTCCTCATAATGCCTTTTGCTTTCCAGGGCCGCGGTAACTCTTTCGAACAAAATCCTCAACCCTGGCAGGATCCGTGTTCCTCTTCATGCCCTTTGCGTTCCAGGGCCGCGGTGACTCTTTCGAACCAATTCCGCAACTCTGGATATCAAGTCCTTAAGGGGGAACTAAGGGACTACGCTTTGTTTATATTGATTCAGGTTCTGAACAACCGGGCTTCATTCATATTTGGCGTGCAGTATGCAGCCCGTCTCTTTAAAGTTTTTAAAAACAAAAACGCACTTTTTGAACGCAAACATTTACATGACGACAGTCTCACAAAACGCCCGTCACCACTTCCTAGTATTTTAGCTGGGATGAAGAAGTGGCTTCACCTTACGCCGTGGGCTACACATACCAATGTTATTTAGTATTTTTCTTTAACACTTGTACCTATATTACTATTTTTATGTAACTGTTTGTTTTCCCAAACAAAATAAATGAATAAAAGTTTTAATTGCAAAAATTACTTTCTTCATTAAACAAGATCAGTGTAGAGTAAACCAATGACTTTTTCCTGCAACAGTCGAGTCTCGAACCAGTTCTCAAATTATAAACATTTTTTATTTTATTTATTGCTCAGTTGCTCGGGGTCAGTAATGTTTTGGTTTTTTGCCCTCAATTCGTATCGTTGAGACAATCACTGGTCGTAAATCTGCGAGAGTTTTAGAGACCCTTAGAACCGCGGTTCGTTACAAATTTTGGATCAGGTCACGTGTCCTGACGCGATTTATAAATTTTTTACCCATCCCAAAAAGTGCACAACACCGCTAAAGAAGCTTTCACTTAAAAAAATACCATGCGTAGTGATTCGGCTGCTATTTGCAGGCCGGTAGTAGGAAGCCCGACAGTCAGACAAACTCTAAGTAAGCATCTTCCATTTGCATTTCTTCGAGGAAATTAGACTGATTATTTGTAAATACTGTAGTAGGGTAGATGACTAAAAAATTTAATTAGACCGTCAGATAGATTTCCAAAAAATATTAAACACGCATTTTTTCATTTTTCACGTAAACAAAAAATGAAAACGATACAGTGCGTTGAAAACTCGTATGACGTCATATGTAACTACACTTTTTACCTATACATGACGTCACCAGTCCCCACTCCTGGGGCTCGAGTCTGCTATTGCAATCGTGTCTCAATGACCGGTCAATGATCGAATATTTGACAACTTTGACAGTTTTTGTATGGGAAATGTGTCATAAGTTTGACATAATACGTCAAAAATCGATCATTGACCGGTCATTGATCGAATATTTGACAACTTTGACAGTTTTTGTATGGGAAATGTGTCATAAGTTTGACGTTATACGTCAAAAATCGATCATTGACCGGTCATTGAGACACGATTGCAATAGCAGACTCGACCCCCTGATCATTGTAAATTCGTCGTTTTTTAATGATTCAATAAAGCAAAAAAATACGTGTTCAATATTTTTCGATAACTGACGGACTAAATAGAATCATATATTTTTAACCAGAGTGCCGATTTTACTAATTTTCAAGCAACGTCCGCATTCGTATCTCAGTCGCAATCTGTCAAAAATGTATGAAAATTAAGGCTTTATTGACAGTTTGACACTGACATACGAATGCAAACGTTGGTTAAATATTAGTAGAATAATTATAATTTTAATGTATTTTAACAATGTTATTATATTATTTACGTAAATCTATTTTTGTGTTTGTTTCAGTCCCATACTAACTCAACAAGTATTCAACTGTACCATCAATAGAAGAATTTGGTTTTTTTCTCTTTTATTAAACACACACACTTGCTTTTCCAATCTACTTTAGACATTGGCGAATAGTCGACATCGGCTTTGCTTGCCATATTTAAGAATAGAATAGAATAGACCCTCTAGAAAAACCCTCTATTTAAATATCCTTCGAATTACTAGTATTAATATGAAAAAGTAATAACGCGCTTGGCCCACTGGTCTTACCAGTTGTAAACGTCCCTTGGTGCTTAGTGGCCCAGCTCTGCAGTGCGGTTCTGTAAACATCTCGTATTGTAAACTCAGGAGAAGTGAACATGAAGTAGGCTGTCAATCAAAATAAAATGACATTAATTGTGTGTTGTGTTGTGTATGATATGTTATTGTTCTCTTTTGAACATGTGTTTGTTGGTGTTGTAATGTGTCTGTGTCGATTAAATGTTTTCTATTCTATTCTTATACTTCAGAGTGAAACGTAGTCAGAATAGATCAGCTGTTTTGTCTCCAGCTGAGAAGAAGTGGAAATATGTTCTTTTCTTCCTCACCTATTCTTGGATGATTAATTATTTTCGTTGCGGGATCGAAGACAGATTCTATCGTTTCTCCGGGACTCGTCGCCACTGTTGATTCTGGTTGTCAGAATGTGTTAAAGTGGTTAAGAATAGTGTGACGAACTTGACACAATAAAAAACTTGTAACAAACAAAACAAACAATCACATTTTCTGCTCCAAGACAAAATCAATTCAAAGACGATACATAAGCAATGCATAATTTTATAACAAAGTTTAACTACTCTCTTTTCATAACTACAACATACCTACGGAACCAATACTAGAATTGACAAACGACTACCATCTTTGCCTGAGTCATCTGTGAATGTGATGCAACACTAATCAGTGGGTAGGTAGAGGTGTAATAAAAACATAGCGGGCGGGGCGCATCGACTTTGTTAGAGGTGATCGTGATCTTGAGAGATTCGAGTATAATTTTAGATTCGATAATCTTAAGGTTTTATATTATGTCACGTGGGCCCTTGGTTTTGGTTCATTATGTATACTTTACTAGGCTATGTTTATGGTAAAACAGTGATTATTGATAGGTGTTTTGACAAGAAAATGTGGAGGGGTAAGTATAAATGTGGAGTCAAGTCAGTATGCTTGTCACTACCTCCTATCCTTTTCTTTTAGTTCAGGGGGAAGTCTTTCAAAGGCAGCTGAAATGTTGGGGAAAATTTCAGGGAGTGTGAGATTTTTACCTCACTAAAACCACCTCGGTGATCACCATCAGCAGATGGATGGGGGCCCAGTTTTTTGTTTGAGGAATGGGCTAGCTTTTGGCGTCGATCACGCCTGATGGAAAGCGATGGATGAGGTCTATGATGGAGCAAGCATGCCCAGAAGATGCCTTGAGGCACTGGTACTCCCACGCGTCGACGAAACACATCAGGCTGCTTGACGACGGACTCCGGTGGGAGGGTGGTCGCGAACCAGGCGGGCGTCGCAAGGGAAGGATTGGCCAGTCTTTTAAGGTGTTAGGTGAGACTGTCCGGTATGTGCCGAGCGCTCAGTTCAGTTGAGTGCCTGATGGAACAAATTGCGCTACACGAGGAGGCTCCTTCATGCATCCCAATCCCGTAACCTTTTAAAATATTACTCTAGAATCCCCTCTATGCAACGCCTGTTAGGGCACATACCTGGGTGACTCCTCAGACTGTATTTCCTGCTCCTTGTACCATAAGACATGCCAAAGTGACTTATACGCTGCCTTCGACAATGCCGTGGACGTAGCGTATGTTTTGGGCCACTCAAGATACTGTCGTGCAAGTGATATGAAAAAAAAGAATTTCCTGGTTTCTGAAATGAAAATTGTCGCAAGAATAATGTGACTAGCCAGCTCCTCACTTGACTTGTATTTAATTTGAGAGGCGTCGATCATTTATTTCCAGACTGTGGTAAACAAATTATAGTAAATACTTAGCAATTAGAGGTATTAATTTTACATTGCTCGCAAAACAGATGGTCGATGGGGCCGTAAAGTTTTGGAGTGGCGACCGCGTACCGGAAGACGCACTGTTGGAAGGCCTCCCACAAGGTGGACCGATGACCTGGTGAGGGTCGCGGGTAACCCATGTATGCGAGACGCACAGGACCGGTTGTTGTGGCGACACTTGGGGGAGGCCTATGTCCAGCAGTGGACGTCTTTCGGCTGAGATAATGATGATGATGATGATTAATTTTACACAGGTGGCTCGTGGCTACCCCTTTGGTCCATCAATGTATTCGGCAGCATATGCTGTTAGGAAAATCCGCCAATTTACAGATGTTGAAACCGCGAGACTAGTCTATTTTAGTTACTTTCATAGTATAATGTCTTACGGTATCTTACTATGGGGACGGGCTGCTGACATTGAGTCTGTTTTCATTCTGCAGAAAAGAGCCATCAGAGCCATTTACAATCTCCGCCGGCGCGATTCTCTAAGGGAACTGTTTAAAGAAATTAACATCATGACGGTGCCTTGTCAATATATCTATGAAAATATCATGTATACGTTCTTCTCCATAGAGATCTACGCTTTGGAACGTGCAAATGGCTTCATCTTTTTGACCGACCGACCTTGACAATTCAAAAGTGCCTGTAAATGGTCTAATTGAAATAAATGCTTTGACTTTGACTTTGACTTCAAACAACACTGCGGTAAATAATTTATAAATCTGTTATAGTTAGGTAATTATAAAGTACCGAGTCGCTAAATGGGTAGATAGAAAATCACTTTACCATTACTGCCGTCATAAGAAAAGAGAACCTATCTACACAAAACGAAATAACCGATTTCCGACATTAAGAAAATAACTTAAGGTTGGAAATCGGTTACTTCGTTTTGTGCAGATACGTCCTTTTTTCCTATGATTGCAGATTATTGTATGCTGGACACGTACTTAGATCTGTTTTAAGAAGTTTAGGGAGAGTGAAATGTTTAATGACTCTTACATGTAATACTTAAAAATAAAATCTCACTGATCTTTATTTTTTATTTTTAGTGAAAACAGGTATAACCTCTTATCTACCTACCTAAGAATCTTCTTCAATAAAGTGAGCGAACAAAAAATTGCGTCAAGATTTACAAGAGCGAGGCAACTGAAGAGTGATGACTCAAAACAACTCATTGTTCCCTCTCAATTTACACGTAAAAATTCGCGTTACCTAACGAAGACACTGTTTAGAAAAACTAAAGCCTTCCATTATCAACTGAAAATAAACCTTACTACAGTAAATACAAAGTTGCATTCAGGTTGTTGATTTGTGTGGATATAAGACGTTCTTCTGTCTGTAAACGTGTAAAGAGCACCTATGGCTCAATGGTGCAGGTGTCCTCCAAACAAAAGGGCTTAGGTTCGACCCCAGTTCGGTCGCGATGTACAGCGATTTGTGAAAAAAAAATACAAAGAGGGTTATTTTGTTGTCTTTTTTGTATGAAGGGTTCCGTATTTTTGTGTATTTATTTTTTTCTGGTTGAGTATCACCTCATTTCAAAGCTTCATTTGAAATAATCGCGTGGAAGCTTTCTAATTTTCGACATGAAGAAAATGTCTGGGAGAATAATTTTGCGACACTCGTCGTTCTGATTTGTTTTTTATTATTTCTGCTGCAGAAATTACAATGATGTTTTGGTCTCTTTATTTTTTTATTTCATTTTGTTGTTTGCGTTTTAAACATTTTACTGCACGAGTCTACAGCCTACAGCTTATAGCAATCCCCAGTTTTCAGTCGTTTTTATTTCTATGTAGGAAGATAAATAATAATAATAATATAGGTTGTTTCTGGTTGATTTCTTGACAATAAACCTAGTAGCTTTGAAGATATTCGGAACCACATTTAAATGGACAGGTACAGAAACATCATCATCATCTGCCTAGCCTTTTCCTAACTGTATTGGGGTTTCCAGTCAAACCGGATTCAGCAGAATACCAGTAGGTATGTTATGTAAAGCGGGCAGCCGCTTCACATAAAATACTGATATACTGGTATTCTGCAGTATTTTATGCAAAAAGGCTACCTAACAGACCTCCACGACAGTAACACGGTACTTCCTGGCAAGACTGGAGTCAGATTAATTTGACTCCAGCCTTGTCTGGCTTCTGACAAGTTTGTCCGAAGCTAGAAAATCCGACTCCAGCCTAACTACTGCCGAAGATCGACAATGACAGCCGGACCAACGGCTTAACATAGACTTAAGATGGTCACCCATCCACAGACCAACCTTGAAGCGATCTTCTTGTGTCTTTTGTTTAGCTAAACAAAAGACCAGAATTTTTTTTAAATATGTTTTTTTCTATTCAAGGAAATAGTCTACCCGTTCATCAAGTTTTATCCAAATCCATTCAGCCGTTAAAACGTGAAGAAGATACAAACAAACAAACTCACACGCATACGCATTTGTAACATTAGTTAAGATATTAAACTTCTACAAAAATCATAACTATTAAATCAAAATCCCTAACGACCACTCTCTCACACAGCATCAATCCAAAAATAAATCCACGGTCCACTAAAAGCTAAAAAGCTAGAGGGAACCCCAAAAAAGGTGAAAAGGCACAAAGTTGGCTCGCGCACAGCACAAAACTGTGTAGTCATTGTAATCAATCAGCGAGTAATGGTGCACCTCTAGCGCATAGTGCGGTTTTTCAGCTCTTGCCAATGATATCAACAAGAGATATAGTGGTGTCTATGGTGCGAAATGGCAAAGGTATTCTTTTGTTTTGGCTTGAATTTTGGTTGAATTGGCGTTGTCTCGTGTATTGTTCGTAAACGGGTACTTAGGTAATGAAATTACCGTAGATACCCACTTCAGCTAGAAAAGGGGATGGTTTCAAGATAGTAGCATTTTGTTCACATATCTGTCGCAGCCAATTAGCTTAATCAGCTGTTTAATTGGTTGCCTAGCCTTTTCATTTAAATGTGCCGATTTTTCAGCGACCTAAGTGACATCTTTTGTTCAGTATCGTTTGATGACTTGACCGTGTCACTTTTGTCGCTAATGAAATGGCACAGTTCAATGAAAAGGCTAGACTTTTAATGAAACGGCGGATTCAGCTAGTTAGCAGCGACATATACAGAGCACATTGTTCCATTAAATCGATATACCTCGACCAAAACTGATCGATACATACATACATACACAAAGCTTATTTTTTATTACATTTTAATCGTCCACCATATTGCAATTTACATACATACAGACAGGTCGGCCTTAATTTGAAAATAATAACGTCTGGACAGGGTAGGTATAAAAAAGGGTGACGAAGCTTCGAGTAAAAAAATAAGGACAAAGAAGTTATTGTTGTCAGTGTATTTCAGTTAAAGGAAACATTAGAGTTTGGCAAAGTTTATATTGTGCGTAGATAGTAGTGGTAGCCAGTACATAATATACTAGATTTTGATCGCGGCTTTGACCGCGTGGAAGTCGGGAATCGCGTAAAAAGTAGCCTATGTACTTCTCCATATCCCAGGCTTTGGCATGAAAGCGTAAAAGACAAACAGACAGACAGACAGTTAAATTGCATTTATGATATTAGTAGGGATAGTTTACTTTAGTTAAGGTATGGGAACATTCATCGTCATCATTCGTTGAGTTTAATTATAATTATTATATTTTAGGGTTCAAAACCTATAAGAAATCTATGGTAATATTAAAAAAAAAAACTTTGAATCATTTGCACGCGAGTTCGACTGACACCTTTTTTATATTTAACGAATCTGAGCTTAATTTAACCTACAAAAACGAAACGAAGAATTATCGTACTTTGTCCCACCAATCCGTTCCACCAGTGCAAGTAGATAAAGTAGACTAATCTTTGAGTGTATTTGACCCACTAAACCAATTAGTAGAGCAGGATAGACGCCAAAGTCGTGATCAGTCTATTTCAGGTTCATCATAATCATCATATCAGCCGTTAGACGTCCACTGCTGGACATAGGCCTCTCCCAAAAGGGGGGGGTTTGCCATAATCACCACACATTCCATAATTACAGAGACTGCTGCTACCCATTCTCTGGTGAGTCCATTGGTCGCCTCTTACGGCACCCACGGGAAGTGATTGGATGGTGCTATTCTTTGAAGTCCGACACCATACGGAACATATATTTCGGGTTACTAGAAGGGAAACGAATAAAAAAAATGTTTCAAATTTTATTAAGGCCTTGTGGCCTTAATAAAAACAACCTCATAGGTTTGACCTGCCAGAGACCACGAAAAATAAACGTTTTTCTCTTATTATAATAAACTAATATTATTGTGTCAAACATAAACAAAATAATTGCTAAACGTTAAAGGAAAACCATAAACAGGAAAATCCTAACAAAACAAAATGCACGCTCACCGCACGGACACATCACGATCGCTTTCCGATACGATGAAATACTGAGAATCCGATTGTGGTTTCAAAATGGCCGCCAAATGTTTTGCGAACTCTTTGTGTGATTATGGGAAATGATTTAGAATACACATTATGGAGGAAAATGTTATTTATTTTGAATAAAAATGTTGTAAAACGATTGATTTATGATTTGTCTTGTGGTTGACGGTGGATGGAGGTGTGTCGCGTAGATATTAGATATTTTAGGTAGGTTATGCTTGAAAATTCCAAAGGCAATAGACGATGACGAGAAGTATTTTTCGTATCTTCTATTCGTAGGGGCGTAGCTCATTGTGAACTCCTTGGCTACAGGTCACTGGCTGACAAGTTAGTCGTTACATTTTTTTTTTATTGAGATATGGGCTTGCTCTTGACTATGATCCCGCCTGATGGAAAGCGATAGATGAGGTCTATGATGGAGCGAGCGTGCCCAGAAGATGCCTGTTCACTCTTGCTTTGAAGGCAGACGGGTTATATGTAAGGGAACACAGACGCTGGCAGAGAGTTCCACACTTAGGCTGTGCGCATAATAAATGTGGAGGAGAAGCGCTGAGTACGACCTTGAAAGCGTCTAGCAAAAGAAAGAAGTATTTTTGAGCAATGAATGTATTATAGGTAGGGATTGTTTTTATATATGAGTCATGTAATAATTACCTTTCAAGCCAGATTGGCCTTTGGATTTATTAATATTACTAAGTAGCTCACAGGATCAGCCCTGTGGTGCTTCAGTACCTACTGTTTGCATTGAATAAGAGCTGCAAGAAAAGTGACAGTCATCACTTGGGGTCATTCAAGCATGGGGTCTTTTCTATGGATGGGAAATCATCACATGACTTGAAGAAGGGAGGGAGGAAGGGAGTGTCAGACTCTTACTGACTAAAAACCCATCCGTGTTCCTCCTAAGACCCTTTGCGTTCGCCGTGACTCTTGCGAAAAAAATCCGCAACAACGTGTAGAGTGGACACGCTCTTTCGAAATGGCTCATTCCTAAACATTTACATACTCAACCAACACATAATCATAATCCCTCAACTCTGCTATTTTGCCAATGATCTACAAATGACAGCCAGGACCAACGGCTTAACGTGCTTTCCGATGTACGGAGGATTCTCGATATGTTAAGATGGTCACCCATCCACAGACCGATCTGTGGATGGGTGACCATCTTAACATATCGCGAGCGCAAGCGCAAGCGTTGCGTAATCTTAAGCAACCTCCTCGTCATCCGTAATAAATAATACCAAATTAATCAATTCTCCTTTGCTTTCGTGCAAAAAGATAGGTAGTGGTTATCTCATAAAACAAGGAAACGAAAAAAAAAAGAAAAAAAAAACTGACATAACATTAAAACCCTCGATAAACCAGAAGCTGCTTCCTTGGAATTATTAATGACCATACATTTTTCTTCACATATGGACATAAACAGAATATTTCCAAACAGGTTTCCTTTTACATCTTATTTCCAATAAGAATGTTAACAAAATAATATCGAATAAAGAGAAAAATAATAACCCTTTATTTTCTTGTTTATGTCGCATTACACTTTGCGAAGTGATGAAACAAACTTGTTGGCACCAAACAATGAGTACACAATAAACATAAACAATTGCTGTTTCTGCAGGCACTAAGTGTTGGAGTTGGGGCAATGAAATCAGCGGGGTAAGAGGAATTTGTGTCTCAAATGCCTCTTACCCCGCTGATTTCATAGAGCCAACTCACAAACCCAGCGGATTACGCTCTCATATGTTGAGAGCTTAATTCGCTGGATGTGAGAAGCTCAGATCCAGTCAATGTGGCGAACCTTGGGAGAGGTCTTTGTTCAGCTTGGACATCTTTCTTTATTAATGAGCTCATATAAAAACAGACCGGATGAACGAACAGAAGGCGATGTTTATTTCTAAATAAATCTTTATGATGACGCAGGAGCGTTTCTTGGGTTCTAAAGTTTCGAAAACTTAATTGACGTTAGAAACACCTTTTTTTAAGGATGGGAAATCATCAAATGACTCCTGCCGCTCTGGGTGGAGCGGGAGGGAGTGTTAGATTCTGACTGACTATAACCCATCCGTGCTCCTCGCAGTGCTCTTTGGTTTCCAGGGCCGCGGTAATTACTCTTTCGAACAAAACTCCACGACCTCATCCCACCGGCCCCCTTCTACCATCGGACATCCAGACGTACTGCATCTTACCATCCCTACCTTGTAGCTATTCCACCAATTCGCACTAAGCGTTTCCAAACGTCTTTTATAATGCGCACAGCAAAAGAGTGGAACTCTCTGCCTGTGTCTGTGTTTCCAAATGCTTACAACCCTAATCTCTTCAAAGTTAGAGTGAACAGGCTCCTTCTGGGTAAGCTCGCTCCATCGTAGACTTTGTCTCTGTCATCTCTGATATTGACTAGAGTCAAGAGCAAACCCATCTCGAATAAAAAAAAAAATAAAAAAAAATCCGCAACCGTCAGAAACACGTTTTAATGTTTGTCTGCTTCTGACATGAAACTGCATCCTTTTAGGAGAGAAATACTGAATAATTTATTAGTTATCTCAATAAATAACAAAAAATTGAACTTAGTATATGGATATGTTATATAACTTGCATTCAAAGAACAAAATAATAGTAATAAGAAATTTATAGATACAATTGCTATTTTCCTGTGAATATGTTCCGAATATTGCGTATCGTACTTAGAATACGTGAAAATGAGAGAAATCAATTACGCGACCCTGTCCACGGACTCCTTTCTCGGGTGTTTTATAACTTTACACATGGCGCAGAAACCATATAGAATAGAATACTCTTTATTATGCACACCATATAAGTTACAGAAAATATAGATGAAGAAAACATTACATAGGGTGACACAATGGGCGGCCTTATCGCTAAAAGCGATCTTTTAAAGACAACCTTTGGATAGATTTTGAAGAGAGAAGGAAAGACAGTACTGTAGGTAGTCTTAGGTGTACTATTAATATATACAATAAACATATATACAATAACAATTATGAAGTAAACAGCAGAGAAACCAAGTAAAGACGATTAAAGAGAGAGGTAGTGGTTTTTAACCATAGTTTTAAAAGTAGACAAAGATTGAGCACGCCGTATGGACACGGGCAAGGCATTCCATAACCGCACCGCTCGAATGGTAAAAGAATTATCGTAGAAGCTGGTGAAATGCATCGGCAGTCAAGTTTTCCGATGACCTAAGATATCTATTATGTGTGTCATGAAGGAACTTGAAACGTTCTTTAAGATACGAGGGGGTTGTAGGATTGAACAGAATACTGTAGAGTAGAGATAAAATATGAGAATCCCGGCGAAGTCGTATCGGAAGACACATATAACTCATAGTCGATTTTCAATATCATGCAGCTTTCTCACCGCTGTTCTTATAGCCACAATACTACAGTAGCGCCATCTTTAATTGAAGTTTATTCACGTTTCCTCGTACTGAAATTAACACCTTCGTGTCTTTGTGTCTCTTTGTCTAATAAATTGTCTAGTCTTTCTTATAACCGTAGCAAAAGCGGGATGTCTTGAATATTTGCGAATGATATTAAAAATAAATTGCTATTGCTTGTAGGTACTTACTGGTTATATTACAAGTGCTACAAACTGTTTGTATTCTGAATGCTTCTATAAAATAGTAGTAGAAAATATTTGTATCCACTAGGTACTATTTTATAAAATAATTTTTTGACCACGAGTCAGATTTCCTGGTTGTGGTCTATAAAATAGTACATGCCTGTGGAGAATGGCCATGGCAATTCTGCCTCATCCCTATATCATTAAGATATTATGTTGTTGGATATAAAACGACTTTGCGCGATTGTGATTTCGTGAGGAGCTACAGAGCTGTCAATGTGACTAGATCATTAATTAATTATCTTTCTCTTTCAATTATCACTAAAGCCTATGAGCGTATAGTCTCTAATACTAGACCAGTCATATACTATTCTCATATCGACGTAGACTTAGTTAAATATTTAGTAGGTCCCGGAATTGCGTCAGCAATCGACGAAGGCGAATGCCAATCAATAAGGTGTAGTCATTGGCCTGTATACCAAGTACCGTGCGAGTCAGACTCGCGCACGAAAGGTTCCGATGTCTATTAAAAACAGAAAAAAAACACGTTTGTTGTATGGGAGTCCCACTTAAATATATATTTTATTCTGTTTTTAGTATTTTTTGTTATAGCGGCAACAGAAATACATCATCTGTGAAAATTTCAACTGTCTATATCTATCACCGTTCATGAGATACAGCCTGGTGAAAGACAGACAGAGAGACGACGTGTTAGTAATAGGTCTTAATAAGGGTCCTGTTTTTACCCTTTGGGTACGGAACCCTACAACATTACGAAGAAACAGTGCGTTGAAAACTCATATGACTTCACTACAATAGCTATTACTTTACTAGCAAACGTGCGTAAATATTTAGAATTACATTTTTTCCACTTAGTAGAATACCTATTCCTTTTAAGAACAAAATACATAATATTTTTATACTTCTTCACTAAGAATAGCACCGAACCCAAATGAAATTAAACACAACTAACATTGAAATAACTCCTTAATTCAACTTCTGCAAGCACTAGTGCTAAAATAACAAATTACTTCGAAGACTTCTGGATATTATTACAAAACCAGGTGTAGAGCGAAGCCAAGTGAAGGTAATAGTGCAAACTGTTAGCTTAATAACCTTCTTTTATTAAAGAATATTAGGTTTGAAATAACTTGCGAAGTTTTTTACGGTAGCTTTTTTATTTTAATGATTTGTGAGATGGATGTTTTCTTTGATGAAATATTTTTGTTAAGTGTCTGTTTCCAACTTTGCAAATGCTTGAATTTATTGATCAAGAGGTAATGTTTTGAATCTTTAGTAACATAATTATTATCTATATAATATACATGCAAGAGTAACGTTAAAGGAGCTCGTGGCTAAATTATAACAGCCACACGAGTCGATCGATCGATAAGGTTAAGCAACGCTTGCCGGGGTTGGTCTGTGGATGGGTGACCATCTTAACGATACCGAGACTCCTCCCTGCCTCGGAAAGTACGATAAGCTGTTGGTCCCGGCTATAATTTGGAGATCTTTGACAGTCAGTAGTTAATGGGTTGTGAAGGTCTGGTAGGCAGCCCCTCCACGTAAAATACTGGTATTCAGCTGAATCCGGTTTGACTGGGAGCCGACCCCAATAAAGTTGGGAACAGGCTAGGCAGATGATACAAAAGTAACCCTTTTTTTTAGGATGGCAAAATTATCAATGACTCCTTGCGCTCTGGGCGGAGCGGAAAGGAGAGTCAGACTCTTACTGACTAAAACCCATCCATGTTCCTTTAAATGCCCTTTGCGTTCCAGGGCCGCGGTGACTCTTTCGATCAAATTCCGCAACCCTGGATGCAAAAGAAACCCTGTCTGTCTGCCTGGTACCTCTTGGCTCTTGGCTGACGGGATTTATATGAAAAAGCTTTTGCTCGCGACTTCGTTAGCGCATATTCCGTTTTTTCCTGATCCCGTAGAATTTTCGGGAAGTCCTCTCTTAGCGCTCCCCTACACTCCTCAAGGAACCTACATGCCAAATTTCAGCTTTCTACGAACAGTCAGCTGTTGTCTGTCAGTCACTCAGTCAGTCATCAGTAACAGTAGAATTTTATATGTAAGGATAAATTGCCGCAGGAATAGGCAACTTCGTTTTCGAAAATGGTACCACACCGAGAGTTTCTCTTAGGATAATTGTCGAGTACATACGGGCTAATCTGCAAAAATTAGCTAGCTAAAAGAAGGTGACGTCCACCACGGCACCAGCACGGCACTAGCACGGAAACCAAACATTAAACTAGATAAACAAAACTCAGCTATTCTCATATTATTATAACACCTTACAATTCCTATTAAATAGCAATTCCTAGTTGTAACAAAGAACTGTAGCTCTTGATAAACGTACCATGATAAAACCGAACGAGGTGAGTCACTGGTACCCGTTATGTTGTTTTGCACCATCGACTAACATGCTTAAAAGAAAGTTGTGATATTGTATTATAAGGATTAGTATTATACAAATAGTATGATAAACTAGGTTGGTTTAAAACTTTAAGGGAGATTGATTAATCTATATACCTTCATGTATAAAAGCGATAGGTGCCTCATTCATTCTTTCACTCACTGATTAATCAGTAAATTTCTAAAAACTACCACACTATTGAATGAAGACGTTAGCTACGAAAGGATTCTAGGAAACTCTAAAGGCGTGAAATAGGGGGTGGAAGTTTATGAAAATTAAGCTAGTTGGCTGCGACATTATGGGCAAGTCATTAAACGATATTGAAACAAAGATGTTACTTAGGTCGTTGATTAAGAGGCGCAGTTTAATAAAAAGGCTAGCCTTTTATTGAAACGGCTGATTAAACTAGCTGGCTGTGACATATACATGGATGCACGGAAAATGCATGTATGTAATTTTGTGCCAATATTTATATTATGCTCTTGACATGTATGCTCCTGAATTACCTACATCGTTAATTACAAGGTTGAACCACCATAACTTTATACAGTGTCCTGACTTTTAATACCAAATGAAACCTACGCAATCACCATTTATTATATTTTGACAACACCTTAGACAATCTTTAGCAACATTTCACAAAATTACGTTTGCGGCCATTAAAATATGTTTCCTAAAAGTCAAGAAGGATTATTCCTGTTTTTAGATAGCAAATGTAACTTTGTACTGTCTCCTCATTTCCTATCCGTTTGGAGTTCAATTTAATAATCGTAAACCTGAGTTGAAATTGAGAAATAGGGAGCTGGGTGTAAATTAGTTTACATTTTATTACTTCCGAATATTTAATAAGAAATCGAGCCGTAAATGGTGAATTTATTACACAAAACAGTCCAAATTACCAGAATAAAAGTTCAATAAATTATATTTTACAAATAATTATACATTTTGATGTCCTTATTTTTGGCTCTGAAGGAAAACACTGTTAAATATCTGAAATCGCAAAAACTTAACTAATATAATTACTTATGCAAGTCTTTCTAATTAACCGACTTCAAGAAAAGGAGGAAGTTCCGATTTTTTTTCTAAATGAGAAAAAGCAATGGGTATATCGAGCAATATTTTTAGACTCGAGTCACACAGAAAAGGAAAATCAGAAAGGAAAGTTTTATAATGTTTCAGCTGAATTTGATTCAGCCCTCCTCATTATAAGACAGTCTGCTAGTGGATATTACGTGTAAGTATATAGGTACGTAATTATAGTCTAAGTGCGACTGCGAAAAATAAAAAGGCCTGTAATAGTCTTGCAATGAGAAAGTTGTCTATGATCATGCTAGTTAAGTAATGAGGTAAAAGCATCAAATATTATTTGATCTAGCCATTATGACATTTGTGGAAATAGCGCAAAAATGAAAAGAAAATTGTAACTAAAGACACACCAAAACAAATTAAAAGTAACCCCATTCTTCACTTCATAACACACAGTCACCATTTCTGAAATTCATGTTCCACCGAGCTGACTCACAAAACCCTTGCATAAATAATACACAGCCATTGTAAGCCAGTCTACTCATATATCTAGGTATTATAGTCTAACTACTATATCTGGGTGGTGCTGCTTTGTGGAACTTTGCTACTTTTCCGACTACATTAATTTTCACACACATTAAAAGCGACTTTAATAATGTAAGGTTTGTGTGGCCATAAAACTAGAGGTTGTAAGATGATTTTGTATTTTTTTTTTAATAAATACATTGTTAACTTACTATTTTTCAGAGTCTTACTTTAACAATTATTTTCACAATTTTTTGCTTTTAACATAGTACCCACCTGAAGAACGAGCAAAGCGATAATGGAGAATGGCGACTGTGAAAAAAAAAAGCGATGTATGAGGTCTACTCAACGCCGAAGGACTTAAACTTTTTAGATTTGCGATTATTGTCACTCCATGACTTCCAACCTTCTTCGTCTCGTCTGGCCAAAACTCGTGTAGCCTTACCATAGTTGTGGAATATGTTTGAAAGAGTTACTGCGGCCCTGGAACGCACAGGGCATCAGGAGCACACGCATCAGGAGAACACGCATTACACGCATGGGTTTTAGTCAGCAAGAGCCTGACACTCCCTTCCGCTCCACCCAGTGCGGTAGGAGCCACTTTATGATTTGCCATCCATCCAAGGTTGCGGAATTTGGTTCGAAAGAGTCACATGGGCCCTGGAACGCAAAGGGCATTTGGAGGAACACGCATGGGGTTAAGTCAGTAAGAGTCTGACACTCCCTTCCGCTCTTGCGAACGGACAGTAGAGTCACTTTATATTATTTTTAATGTAAATGATGACGTTCAAAAGTGCCGTTTAATGGCCTAATTGAAATAAACGTTTTGACTTTGACTTTGACTTTGACTTTGACGCTCCACCCAGAGCGGGAGGAGCCACTTGATGATTTTCCGTCCATCCGAGGTTGCGGAATTTGTTCGAAAGAGTCACATGGGCCCTGAAACGCAAAGGGCATTAGTAGGAACATGCATGGGTTTAGTTAGTAAGAGTCTGACACTCCCTTCCCCTCCGCCCAGAGCAGAAGGAGTCATTTGATGATTTCCCATCCATAAAAAAAGCTGTACCGTAAGTAGGTAGTACCTATACTGCTACATCTCCAATTCCGCCATTTTCATGGGCTCGTTAACTTCAGTGCCAAGGATTAAGAAAAGCGGATTTGCGGCCATTTCCGTCAAATGTCCACATTTGAAGGAGACACATACATTATGTTGTGGAGATTATGAGGTTTTTAGTCAAAGAGGAAATGTAGTGTGCTGTGAAATATTTTGGGGAGTAATTAGCTACTTATGTCGTCAATGTTATTTTGTTTGTGGGGTAGATGTTAAGCTCTTTGATTTGGAGTGTATTTTTTGACAGAAAATTAAACAGTCGAAAAGTTGATCGGAGAATGTCTCAGCTATGAATGATGAAGACAAGTTTACAAACGCATCTTCTCCCAAGGAATAGGCTTTGACCAGCTTACTTTTTGTGTTGGTATACATAGCAGCTACCACAATTTTTGCTCGAAAATAGGTACTTGAGTCAAATTGCCACATTGCTGTTGAGTCTGGCTTTCAGGAGTTAGTTACTGTAGCACCACAAGGCTCCGCCGTAAATAAAACACCGTTTAAGATTCAACGAATACTTATTAATGCACCCACATACATAGATAGACATAGATAACGCAAGAGCAACTACTTCGCGTGCCCGTTTCGGTGCCCAGCTTACGATAAAAAATCGTAAGCCACCACTTTTGCGCTCAATTTGCATCGGTGTACGCGAGTCGGACGTCAGTTAGGTGTCAGATAAGTGGTTAGGTCAGTTAGGTGCTACACGTGGCAGCGTCTTTGAATTGTTATGACTTTTCCCATCATCTTATAGTACTTGTATTGACGTCATAATAAGTAGTCAAAAAATGGTACGCTTGGTTTTCATACAGATCGTGATACTTGCGTTAAGTATGACTATTTATATCTGTGATGCCATCTGCCTTAGAAACTAGCTACTACATCACTCAAAAAAAAACAATCATAATAATATTCGTTTTCATTCCTAATTTAAAATACTATTTATATTTCTGCTGGACGCTTCCAAAGTTCCAACGAGTAACTTGTCACCAGTGACCTGCAGCCCAGGAGTTTATAGTACTGTAGCCACCTTGGCTTCAATAACCAAATCTGTCAATATATCATTTTTGATTAGCTTGGCTCTGGCAGCCAAGCTAATCAAAAATGATATATTGACAGATGTAATGTGAAGCTTCGAACCGGTAGGACTCCAACAGTAGTCTCTTTAAAGTTCAATCTGAGTTTCATTTATAGTATTTAATGCGTAGCCAGCCATAGTCCTGTGGTCTACTGTACCTACTGCAGAGGTTGGAAATAGTGACTAAAGAAAAGTCCATGAATCGTTTCTTTGGGCTTCCTCATTCTTATAAGTAGTCACATATTCCGGGCTACCTAATCATAAATGATTCACATACGACTGTTATTATTACAATTTATTCCATTACTACACCCGCCATCATGCATCCAGAAATGAACGTAGATACTAATATGCAAAAAGGAAACTCATTTCATACAATAATAGACATTACCACTCAAAGTTTATGGTTTAATTTCCTGAAAGCGCACATTTCATTTGTCTGTAGAGCTCAGATACGTGGTATTAGCTTTTTATGGTGTCAGCAGGGCTATAAAACTGATTCTGTTACATGTCTTCAATGTGTTAAGTTTTGATTAGATTATGGAAGGATTTTGATACGTAGTATTCGTCGCTTAGTAGTTGGGGAACACGAAAAGTGATTTACTTATTTATTTATTAATCACACACACACACGTTTCCTTAATCTAATGCGACAAAGTAACTTAAAATAAAATTTACTTAACTATACCTTACATGCTACACAGTACGTGGCTCTTGTGAACTCACTCAGTGTACAGGTGAAAATGTCGATTGCATCCGCCACCGTGTTGAGAGTGCGCAGCGTGAATAATGTTAATCTCTTTTTTTATTGAGGAATGGGCTTGCTCTTGACCTCGATCACGCCTGATGGAAAGCGATAGATGAGGTCTATGATGGAGCGAGCATTCCCAGAAGATGACTGTTCACTCTTGCTTTGAAGGTAGACGGGTGGTAGAGAGTTCCACACTTTGGCTGTGCGCATAATAAAAGTGGAGGAGAAGCGCTGAGTACGACTGGTTGGGATATCGACCAAGTGAGGATGGTACCCAGCAGTACGTCTGGTATTCCGGTGGTAAAAGGGGGATGGTGGCATCAGGTCGTGGAGAAATAAACCTTTTCTTATGGTTGGGAATTCCCAACCATGTCGCTCATTCACGGACCCACCTCGGCAAGCATTGTTGAACATTGAAGATCGACCCATGCGACTGTTATTCTGTCGCCACTAACTAGCTTAATCAGTCGTTGAATTTGGTGGCCTAGCCTTTTGACCTAAGTAACATCTTTGTTTCAATAATGTTTTATGACTTGTCAATGTCACTTATGTCGCTGATTAAACGGCGCAGTTAAATGAAAACGCTAGGCTTTAATGAAACGGCTGATTAAGCTAGTTGGCTGCGACATATAACTGTTTTTTTTTTTTTTTAAAGTTTAAAAAGTTTTTTTTTTTTGTTTTTTTAAAAAACGTTGCCCCACACTAGGATTTTCTCCTGTATCGTGGGTGCGTTTACAAACATATAAATTCACATACACAAACAGCCAGATCCGGAACAACTATCTGTAGGCCATATAAATGTTTGTTCCGTGCGGGAATCGAACCCGCGACACGCGGCGCAGCAGTCAATCGCTCAACCACTGCGCCAACTGTGCCATCAACTGTGTATGAAATGCATCTTTTTTTATGGACTGGAAATCATCAAATGACTTCTGCCGCTCTAGGTGGAGCTGAAGGGAGTGTCAGACTCTTACTGACTAAAACCCATCCGTGTTCCTCCTTATGCCTTTTGCGTTCCAGGGCCATGGTGACTCTCTCCAACAAATTCCGTAACCCTGGCAGAAATAACCTGAAAGCAGTTTTGAACCATCTTCTGTTGAAACAGTAAACACTAACTAAATTTCTGAAAATTGAACATTGGTGCTCCTTACATAAAAAAGCTTTTATTTTTTTTAATACATCTGAAAGAATTTCAGCCGAAAAACGTCCACTGCTGTGAATAGGTAGGTACTGACTTGGCAGTTCCCATAGCCACATCGACCGTTCTCATACATCTTGCATCCAGAGGACTCTCTTGGCCTTCATCAGGATATCGGTCCACCTGGAAGGCGTCTCACAGGACACTTTCCAACGCTGTGACTTGATAAACGCGACTGCCACTCCAGAACCTGAAATACCTAAAAAGAAGACTGCTTGAACTGACAAATTATGAGGCTTCGTTCCTTGCTTGCTTTGTAGTTCTAAATACAACCAAATAAATCAAAACAAGATTTGAATGGAACCGACACTGTTTTAAGTTTATTTGTACCATTTTGAGAGTATCATACGAAATTAAATAGCCTTTGTAATTGTAGTCGTTACGAGAAACATACGCTAGGAGGTAATTGCGAGTCTGGTTAAGTGGAGGTCACATCTTTTAATGCTGACTGAGAGACTTGTGAATATTTTAGCTTGTGAGCATTTTTGTTTATTTTTTGCAGCTACTTATTTAGAGTAGTGACCGCGTACCAGAAAACGCAGCTTTATAAAGCCTCCGACAAGGTAGTCTGATGACCTGGTGAGGGTCGCTGGTAGCCGATGGATGCGAGACGCACTGGTTGTTGTGGCGACACTTGGGGGGCTATGTCTAGCAGTGGACGTGTGCAGGCTGATATTATGCTGATGATGACTTATTTCGAGTTTTGTTATCTTCATCAAAAGCTGTTCAGTCAATTTTATGAACACTATCTCCTTTTCTCAGTTTCTTACAACTAAGCCAAGTATGTACTTACCATAAGATTAGAAATAAACTCTTTTGCAAAAAAAACGGGCACTTTAGATTTTTTTCTCTACTTCAATGAAGAAGAACAAGAAATAGGTTTTGTTAATTTGACGATGTATTGGCATGTTTTTTGAAACATCCTGGCATGATTCTTTACGTTCCAAATTTAAAATTTGAAAAGAAAAATAATGATTATTGTGGATTATTCTAAAATTGCTTTACTAATGGCGCGAATTGCTGAAACGATTTTTAACTGATTCCGATATTTTAAAACTTTTTGGATATTTTCTGCAAATTAAACAATTTAATCTTTCTTTTTACATTAAATACCACTTTTTGATATGAGTGATAAAGCGATAAGGACCGGTAAAATTATAGCCCTACTTGAAGAAGGTTGTTCGCAAACTTACGTGTCTCAGCGGCTAAATGTGAGTCGTTCAACTGTCCAGAGGACTTGGCAACGGTATCTAGAGACTGGTTCGGTCAAAAGAAGACCCGGTTCGGGAAGAAAAAGATGCACAGAACCAAGAGATGACCGCTTTTTGGTGAGTCAGGCGTTGCGTAATCGTAAGGCGTCAAGTGTGGACCTGAAGAAGAGCCTTGAAGAAGTAAGAGGAGTAGAAGTTAGCTTGTGGACGGTCAGGAGGAGGCTTTTGGCTGCCAATATCAAGAGTTACCGCCCAGCTCGGGGCCCTAAATTACTCCGTGAGCACCGTGTTGCTCGACTTCAGTTTTCTCGGAACTGCGCTTCATGAACTCTGGAGGACTGGAATAAAGTATTGTTTTCTGATGAAGCTAGAATCTCTTTGTGTGGAGAGGACCGACGCCGGCGAGTGCTGCGAAGACCACGGGAACGCTATGCGGAAGTGTGTTTCGAAGAAATCACTCCTTATGGCGGAGGCTCCGTTATGGTTTGGGCAGCAATTAATTCGACGGAGCGTACGGAGTTAATATTCATAGAAAATGGAACATTAAATGCACACCGGTACATAATGGCAGTCCTAATTCCATATGCACAACCCACATTGACTGCACTTGGGGAAGATTCCATTTTTATGGACGATAATTCTCGCCCGCACCGTTCTGGCGACGTGGAAGCGTACATGCAAGAAGTTGGGATCCGTCGTTTAGATTGGCCAGCTCGAAGTCCTGACCTCAATCCAATTGAGCATGTGTGGGATGTTCTAAAAAGACGGGTAAGATCAGTGCAACCTGCTCCACAAAACATCAGGGAGCTAAAAAGAGTCATTGCAGAAGAGTGGGAACGTATTCCTCAAAACGTTATTAAAAACATCGTGGAAAGCATGCCCAGAAGGATTCAAACTGTGATTTTGGCAAGAGGAGGTCACACTCGTTATTAGGTTTTTACATTTGTAACTTTATTTAATTAAAAAAAGTAAAAAAAAACTTGTCTTTATTGCCGACCACTTCTTATTGTTTGGGCGTGTACGTCGATTTTAAAGAATCCATCGTTTTTTTTTCTTTTAATTGCTCGAATTCACTTCACGCGCATTAATTTACACGATTATAAGTATACAGACTACGTCAAAGAAATAAATTTCATTTAATTAACCAAAATCGACCTTAGAACGTAAATTTCCTTAGGTGCCCGTTTTTTTTGCAAAAGAGTGTAGTTGATAATCCAACATTACTTTGATGTCCTCAGATACAAGTATTTTTGACGCACAGCGCGGTATATGCGTGATCTTAATACCAGTGTTTATCTTTTTGTTAGTGTATTTTCTTTCTTTCTAGATAAAAGATAAAAACAATCATTCTGCTGATCTACCGAATCAAGAAGTTACCATGTAACTTACCAACGACGACGGACAACGCAACGATGGACGACGTGTTCACTACATTTCTCAATGTTTAGAGGACAGACAGTACGCAGTAAAAATACAGCCAGTTGTAACATAACCCAACGTACACGCCTTAACAAAATATGCAATACTTTTCAACGCAGCATCTCTTTGCCTTTTGTGCGTCCGTACAGTAATGACAGAAAATTGAAGCAGCCATCTTTTGTGCGCCAACTATTTCAATCAAGGGTCCCATCCCATGGGAATTAAAAAAACCGACCAAGTGCGAGTCGGACTCGCACACGAAGGGTTCCGTACCATTATCTACAAAATCGGCAAAAAATTACGTTTTTCGTATGGGACACAACAATAACATTATTTTATTTAATTGAATTATTTATTTTACAGTTAATAATATAACTCAATATTCTGTGAATATTTCAAGCGTCTACCTGCTGCCGTTAGCAATATATGGGAGCCCCTTAAATATTTATTTTATTCTGTTTTTTAGTATTTGCCGCCATAACAATAGCGTACTGTATAATTTTCAACTGTCTAATGATCAAGGTTCATGAGATACAGGTTGGTGACAGACGGACGGACGGACAGCGAAGTCTTAGTAAAAGGGTCCCGTTTTACCCTTTAGGTACGGAACCCTAAACAAAACGACAAACGGATAACAATTCCTACCATTTTCTAAGAACACTGTAGTACTAGGTACTTATTAAAGTAAGTTGTTAGTAAGAAATACTGAATGAAATGGTTTTTTGATCTTGGTACTTAATTGTGAAGGATTTGGAGAATTTGCTTTATAAATTAACGCTTAAAAGGAATTTGGCGCCGGCGCTTGCTATAGCGAAATATTATTCTCTTCGGAGAAGTTTCTTGAGAAATCTCTCAAAGGCGCTATTCAAGTGTTTTCTTAGAACACTTAAAATAATGACGATATCAGTCAAAAACTTAATTATTTTGTGAAACTATACTGATAGACTTCATTTTATGGGGAAAAAATATTGTTGTCAGTATGTACGATTTTGGTTCCACCCAGACAAAGCTGTACTTTAGCTGAGTTTTTTATCATCTTAAAATCATAACAGCCGAAAGACGTCCACTGCTGGACATAGGCCTCCCCCAAGTGTCACCGTAACAACCGGTCATGTGCATCTGGCATCCATACGCTACCTGCGACCCTCGCCAGGTCATCAGGTCACCTGGTGGGAGGCTTTCCAACGCTGCGTCTTCCGGTACGCGGTCGCCACTCCAAAACTTTTCGGCTCCATCGACTTTTTTGTTCTGCGAGCAATGTGCCTTGCCCACTGCCACTTCAGTTTGGCGATCCTTCGGGCTATGTCGGTTACCTTGGTTCTCTTGCAGATATCATCATTCCTAATTCGATAATGCAAGGAAACATCGAGCATTACCCTCTCCAATGCCTTTTGGGTGACTTTAAGCCTTCTAATGAGGTCTGTTTGAGCGAACACGTTTCGGTTCCATAAGTCATCACTGGCAACACGCACTGGTGTCACTGTCATCAATCTAGCCTATTTTGTCTCGCTACCTACTGGGCAAAGAACTCCCTCTCTCTTTTCCACACAACTCTGTTATTTGCTAGTATCAACTCTGTTGTTTACTACCTAAGATTTATTATTCTACTGTACCCATTTGAATTTTGAATAAAAAAAATATTTTTTGAATAAATTATGGGCCTGTCATTTCGGTAAGAGTCAAGCTTATTCTGTTATCTTTGCCTTGGTTTGTAACGATGGCGTATATCATTTAATGGGACCTTTTAGATAATTAATTTTGCATATTTCTTGATTTGCACGTGGTCGGCATGTCCGGCCCAATCCCACTCAAGCATAGCGGGTTTTGGGTAATGTCCGTGATTTTGATCGATTCAAAATGCACCTATTCTTTTGGTATTCCCACGCAAGTGAAACGAATCTACTTAGAAAAAGACGAAACTAATTATGATTGAATCGATCTCAGTTTTTTTTTTCATTTCAAAAACTTCCGTCTTTCATAAAACTAAACAGAACTTCTTGAATGAATTTAAACTTACCACAACTTACACTAAACACCGCATTAACATTGGAGAGGTCATTAATTAATTTACTTGTAATAACCGTTGTTAAAATCTCATTTTTCGGATCCGGATTTAAGTGACCCGTATAAGCAATGAAGTCGGTTAACTGGATGTGGCTCGGTATCTTAAATATCAAGGCATCGTCCTAATACAAAGCGATCATGCACCAATGTGATCGTTAATTTGTTCGGTAAAACCAGAAAGCGCCCTTTGTCAGCGTCTGCTCTGCCTGTGTAGGTTTGACGTACAAATGAACGCGACGATTGCGTATTCGCGCAATGATTGCTTTGTATTTTGGATGATGCCTAAAAAGTTGGGTTTACTCTCTCGTTTTTATTCGCATATGAGCCAAAATATGACCGAAATTTCGAAGTCATCCCGAAAGTCAGACAACCAGTCTTGGCAATGGGTGTCTTGTTACCCATTTACTGGGTTTTGGAGGTCTTAAAGGCAGTTAATTAATGTACATTAGTAATATTCAGCTGCATCTAATTAAACTGGTTAGTTAAGCTGAGCCCAATAACGTTTTGCGAAAGTGACCTAATTTTTCACGATGACATTTTGCGTCAAGACCACTTTGTATTTTAAATCTCTAATGGAATCAAACCAAAGTTATCTTTTAAATCCAAGTAAGTTATCGAGCCCGGGGCCAATATGTATGATTTTTTTATTATTTAACCTTGTGTTAGCAACTTACTCGAAGTGAGTTTTGACGGATTTTTTTTTGTATTTTTTTTTGTTGTTTTCTATAACAACGTTTTTACTTAAACTTCATTTTCTGACAGTTGAAATATCATATCGATTTATGCAAGCGGACTTTAGACGTTAGTTTAGCAAGTTTTTGGGAGCCAGCATTTCCAGTCTACTTCTTAATCTTTGTTACCCACAAACATGGGCGTTATTTCCGTGTTGAACCTCCATAAATTAGTTAAAAAACAAATCGTGCCATTGAATACATAAACTCTAATGTTTTGATGTGCAGTTATGTCAGTCTGCATCACTGAACCAGTTATTATATTGTTAAATGTATGCTTAAATTGTTTTTGATGAGCTGCGGGTAGTATCGCGTTTATTAATGGGTATTATCGGATGTTAAGGCGTGGTTTTATGCTAATAGAATTGGTTGGTCGTGTGTGGTCTAAGCTAGTATTAGGTCGACCAAAACCGACGCTTTACTTTGGTACTTACTAACTGACGATAAAACATTTAAATCGATAATAATTTCCGATTTTCATTGTATTTCGTTGGGACCAACAGTAGTCGTTTTAATTAAGAATATACTGCACCTGCATTATATCCCTCTGAGATTCAAAGATACAATAACAAACAAAAAACGGTTCAAATCAAGCCCCTTTTCATTGATTATTATGCGTCACCCAAAAACTAAAGCGCCTGAATATTTTTAATGTGCCTTTTATTCAAACTAGCAGCTGGAACCTTTCTCACGCAATAAAGCCAAAATACTGTCGTAAAAAAAGCTTAAAAATCGCTCGTAAAAATCGCAAAATCATCTTAAAAATTCATCGATCGGTCACAATGGAACATTACCTTTTTATTGCCACTAATGAATATCTTTTTGGAACTCACCCTTTACAATACAGTGTATCAAATAATAAAGTTTTAAATTCTAGAACATAAAAATTTGTAAACGACGTTTTGTATTTTTTTTTATTATTTAAAGATCGAAGGGTATCAAAAAATGTTTGTCATTCTATTTGAACTTGCCCCCTTTTCGGTTGCGACAACCCTTGATTTTGACACGGTTAACCGGTAAATGCTGGGTGTGCAAAAAATTACCTGACTTTTTACTTCCGAATTTTTTGCACCCATACACAACTTTATTTTTGGTATCATAAGGGTTATAGTTATCACAATTTTTAACCCCGCATTGACTTTTTAAGATGAAGTAGGTCATAATTGGGATCACAATGCGAATTAAACCGTTGCTAATAGGTTGAAAGTGTAACATTGTGTTCAGTATTTTGACTTACATTGTAGATTAATTTCAAGGGTTACAGTTCATTTTTTCACTCACTATTATTTTGTTGACTCAAAACGTAGCGTGCCCAGATCACTTATATTGTGACATGCGTGTCAAACAGATATAAGACAGAGGTGCCTAAAGCGTGGAGTACCGTTTTTTCTTTCTATGACCATAATCAGGTCACGCAACGTTTAGTTGATCTGTTATGCAGTCGTTATAGATTTCTTTGTTCAATACAAGTTAATATTTTAGTGGTGTCATCATCTGCCTGGCCTTTTCCCAATTAAATTGGGGTCGGCTTCCAGTCAAACCGGATTCAGCGAAATACCAGTATTTTACGTGGAGCGGCTGCCTACCAGACCTCCACAACCCATTAACTGCGTAACACGGTACTTCTTGGCAAGACTGGTGTCAGATTTTCTGGCTTCTGACAATCCGCAACGATTGCCAAAGATCTCCAAATAACAGCCGGGACCAACGGCTTAACGTGCTTTCCGAGGCACGGAGGAGTTTTGGTATGTTAAGATGGTCACCCATCCACAGACCAAACTCGGCAAGCGTTACTTAACCTTGAAGATCGGTCCGTATAATTTTGCCACGAGCTCCTTTCTGTAAGTATGTGTGTATAGGTGTAAGCTATAAAATTGCTTACTCATTCAAATACTGCAAAACTTACTGTCTGTTTGATACCACTTCATGTCTTCACTTTTTTGAATAAAACTTGGGACACGCGAGACCATATCCATGGAATAGGACATCTTCATCTTCCTGCCAAGTTACTTGGAATTGGCGTAACACGTTTTTTCCTTCATCACTGTCAGCCGATACGCTATCACTGGAATAATCCTGGAAGAGGACATATTATACTTTTAATCTCTTGAGTATGTATACTTTGAATAAGTTTCGATACTCACGCGGGTAAAGCTGCTGGCAATAGCTATAGTACAAAAAGTTAGTTACAATAAAATTTACTTTTATCACAGATACCGTTTCCATATTAAAAATCACAGTACCTAAATAAAACAGAACAATGTTTTGACATTACCTATTTTTTTCCACAGCTGATCAAGACCTAACAAATGTTTTTCCCGGTTTATCGTTTGCACTCTAACCTATCTGTAAAGAGCATGTCAACGTCATAATATCAATACCTATTTAAAAAGGTATTAAACAATGTATAATAGTTTATTTACTCATCATAAAACACCCTCTAAAAACCACATTAAAACAATATTAACACCACACACAATAATCTCATTTCAATACAAAACACATCAATTAGCTGTCATCACCAATCAGCGAACAAGCATTTAATCAATCCGTGCTCACAATCACAATGTTCACAATCACAATATTCATAACTTTGTATTCAGAAGGTAATTTGGATGCAAAACTGATAATTAACGCATTAACATCCAAATAACGGGGACAAAAGGTGTGCTTCGAGTTTGAATTGGGTTACCGTGAGTGGCCCGGCAGTTGAGGGTTGGATGTGCCATAGAAGATAGTGCACATTTTCTTCTGTGGATTTCGTTTGGAAATGTGAAGCATTTCGAAGATAATGTTTTATTTTGGATTTTCTTGAACCAAGTATAAGAACTATTATGCTACCTGCCTTTTCTAACTACTTTCTTTCTTCTGTCTACATAATTGTAAGCAAATCCATATTTTTTCATTATATTTGCTTTCAGCTTGTCTTTGTTTATTCTGCTTCCGAGTAATCGTTTGGCAATTTAATTGAAAGTGTATGTGACTTTTCATTTGAACTGAAATTATTTCGAAAATCTCAATTTATAATGTTTCGATACATCCGGCATAACTTTATTTTTAGATAAGTATTCAAAGTACTTTCCAAACATTAAATTAATTTTTACAAAAAAATATGAGATGAATTTAAATATTTTGGACGAACCGATGCGTAGATTATGTATTTAAGAATTCACTTAACTTTGTCAAAAGCCACTTATCCGTTCACAAAGCAAATACAAATTAAAACTACCAACACAAAACTTGCATGCCGCTATATTGCACAACCCTTACCAACCTGTCCACACTGAAGTGTGCTGATTACCCTATTTATTCTATTAAGTTGGTAATTGTTTAGTGAATGAGTTGCGTTGAATCTCGTCCGTAGCGACTATTAGACCTATTGTGTGTCTTTGTGAATATTGTGCTAAAGTGAATATGGTTTGTGAAATGACGTAGCAATATTAGGGTTGTTTTGGGTAAGACAATGGATTTTGGGTTGGTGTTTGTTTGTAGTTATGCTGTTGCAACATGTAAATAGACGTGGTATATAATGCTTCTTATTTTTCTGACTTGCTTGTCAGCTAGTTTGAAGTAAGGTTTTGGTACAGTATATGTACTTTTTAAGCTCGTGGCTAAATTATAAATGCCGCACGGACCAATCTTCAAGGTTAAGCAACGCTTCCCGAGGTTGGTCTGTGGATGGATCCTGGTCCTCCGTGCCTCGGAAAGCACGTTAAGCTATTGGTCCCGGCTGTCATTTGTAGATCTTTGGCAGTCGTTACGGATTGTCAGAAGCCAGAAAATCTGACACCAGTCTTGCCAAGAAGTACCGTATTACCCAGTTAATGGGTTGTGGAGGTCTGGTAAGTAGCCGCTCCACGTAAAATACTGGTATTCAGCTGAATCCGGTTTGACTGGGAGCCGACCCCAGTTGGAAAAAGGCTAGGCAGATGATGTACTTTTTAAGCTAACATATTTAGGTCAGCTTAAAAAGTACATAATCATCAGAAGGGCCAATTCTACATTTTTTTTGTATCTTTTACATTTTCATCTCAATCGGACAATTTGGAAAAAACTTATTTACCTGAATTTTTGACAGATTGCGACTGAGATACAAATGTGAACGATGCTTGAAAATTTGAATTGGCCCTCTGATTTGCACGCCCAATATAACATGAATGTTTTTACTTGATGACACATCTTAGCCAAAACTATGTTCTAACCAATATTTTCCCAGAAATCCCTAGAGGGAAAGGATTGAAAAAATTAATAGAAGTTTTACGAATTTCACCCTAACTTGTGAAATTTCGCAATAAAATCATTCAACGGAGAAATAAAAAGTCAACGTCATCATTACCGCCCGAATTTTATAAAAAGATAAAATAAAAAAGATAGTTCCCACGACACACGGTAATCATTCCAATCAATAAAAACATAAAATACTTTGACATTTAATGACAAACTTACCCATTGATCAAAAAAGAAATAAATAATAGCACACCCGATATTTACGAGTTCAAACCCTTAGCAAAAAACAGACGAACAGACAGTTTGGGGGAAAAATAAGAAAAAAACCGTAACCGCGGAATCAAAAATTATTGGGACCTTTTTTGAGTTTGATTATAAGCTCGGCTTACATGGTGTCGTTGTAGCGCCATCATAGTGCATCACTTTGTTCTGTATAATTTATTTGATTGCTGCTTATTTCTTGGAAAATGTCTTTGTTAACTTGAAAACTTCTTTCACACTTAACTTTTCAGACATATAAAATGTTTCTTTTTTTTATTTAAAAATACGATTTCTCCCGTACGTTTTTCGAAAAATAAAATGGCTTGTGGCTTTTTGCTAAGTATAATTTAGTTTACCATCAGTAAAAAAAAATTACAAACGGATTGGAACCCTTGTTCTACTCTCTTAAAAGTAAAAAGGTGGAGGGGAAGAACTCATAAGTCATCGAAAAATTCATTCGAATCGCTGTCAATGGGAAAAGTGCCCAAAACACTGGCCGAATTACTACGTTGAATGGCAATGCTGATTCGTTAGCCAAAGAAAACGCCAGTCCTCTAGTCACGTGATGACGTCGACTAACTGCTTGATAATTTCACTAAAAACTTGATGAGCACTCGAACCTCATGGCCCCAGTGTTTCAAACCGACACGGCTGAAATACATAATCTAATGAGTTTTTATGTATTTGTAAATAAACCATTACTTGCTTTTAAAAAAATTCACAACAACTCCCCATGTAAATCTACGGTTATTTGTCTGTGGGTCTTCATCGACCCTCGCATTTAGCAGGGTTAGACGCAAAAAATACAAAAAAAAACGTTTATTTCGTTACATTTTAACCCCTCAACTGCATTGAGCGTTAGACCATGGCTTGTTATGGCAATATGATTACAGTTTTTTAGATTTTGATTATTTTAAATGTATCTTAAGCTTATTGTGATAAGTATCAGTTGCTTTGTGCCGTATAAAAATACGCACTGATTTTGTAGGTTACACCTGACATTAACATTACTTCAGGAAAATCTTTTTTTTGAATAAATATAAGAATAGTAGTTTCATCAGTAAAAACACGGTTTATAATGTTTTTAATGTGAACTCATAATATAGAATTAGTTCATTTCCATAACTGCTTCTTTTTCAATACTTCTTCTTTCTCTTTGACATCTTTTTCTTTATTTCGATGATATAATCATCAAATTTCTTCTTCCACTCTGGGCGGAGCGGGAGCGAGTGTCAGATCTACTGACTAAAACTCATCCGTGTTCCTCCAAATGCCCTTTGTGTTCGAGGGCCGCGGTGACTCTTTCGAACAAATTCCACAATTATATCGATGATATACCTAGATTTTGTTGGCCCAATACCTAGGTTTTGTGGACCCAATACCTAGATTTTGCTAGGCTAATACTACACCATCCGCGAAATCAGCCTTAGCAATTCGCAGGCATCTAACAATTCTCTTCTACATTAATTTGTACAGCAAATGTCCACAAAGTCCGGTCATCACACATAACGCGTGACAACTCGGTCCAGATGGACAACAAAGAAAGGTTGCAGTAGGTAGTTAATAAGTGGCACAAGTGAACGCAGTTACAGTTCATCGGAACTATGATAAATGGCGATCCTACGCTCTTGATTTAACTTTGATGTACAGGGTGCGCGGAAAGTTCTATGGGCTAAGCAGGCTATATAAGTTAGTTTTACAAAGACTAAATGATTGAACAAATAACAGGTGTATATATAATCACCTCAATCTTTTCACTGTGTTTATGCAAGACTTCTTTGTACTCATTTCTTCTTCAGTTCCAGTCCTTTTCGAGCGGTTTATAGTCGATGTTGTAACTGACCATTATTCCAATTTGCGTTTTTGATTGAGGATTTCCGAAATGTGCTGAAACCCCGGGAAGCTACTTGAATGCAAAAAAAAATTGATTTATCTAAGTATTGATAGAGACATAACAGTTTCAGATACTACGAGTATATTACTCGTGCAAGTTAACTTTACACCTAGCTCGACACGTTAACTCGCACGAGTAAAACATATTTATACTTCTTTCTTTTTTTTTTGTTAAGGTAATATTTATTAGTAGTTGCTGTTATCCTGCATTCTAGGCATAAGCCTCTTCCCATATCTACGGAAATAGTTAGTTTAGCGGTAATTTACCTCTCCCTAACTTTAGCAGCACCCTGTACATTAACAGGCGTGACCACACGACTGTACTACAGATTACGTGCGTCGCATCGCACTGCGCACAGATTGTACTAAACAATTATGTTTATGACGGTACGTAGGTACTTGTGTGTTCTATGGTGAGAGTAGAAAGTACTTAGTGCTACTAGTTTGTGTTTGTGTAATAATAATAATGTAAACTATGTGTTAATCTGCACAATATGACAATTTATGTTGCTCAGGACATGTTTGCGATTGTAAAAGTCATTTACAGGGTCCTCGCGCTGGAGTGAATCGCTGTGAGTGTCTAAAAGAATCACAATTACAGTGGATCAAGGACAGTGGATCCTTAGGAATTAACACCGCAGACGAACTTGCAAAAAGAAGCCTGTGAAGCTCCCAGGAAGCTTCAGTGCTTCTGGGCGGAGCTTGGCTGGCTCACTTAGCCAAGACACCTACGCACAACGGACCGAATTTGTACTTTTTCACCATAGTTTTTCCAGATATCCTGTTACAGTACCTAATCAAAGTCATAGGATTACCTATAAATTAAGAGTATTCCTATTGAGGAATACCCTATCTTCCTTGTCCTAAAATCCGTGTAAAAGAAAACTGGTACTGACTGCACGAATGCTTGCTTTGTAACATCATGTTACACTAATATTGGGACTTGGTGCCTTAATAAAGAAATCTTATTATTATTATTATTTTGTTTTTTTTAATTTATTTTTCTCAGGTAAGTACCTGGTATTTGCTAGAATCTCACGGGTGTGAACCAAGGTGAGATCCTAGTTATTATTATCATTATTTGATGGTGTGTTATTCTGTACTGCAGTCAAATTGTTGTGTAAATCAAGTTGTAAAAATTTTCTAACTATCCGGCAAGTATTTAATATGGCAGCTTTTTGTAGTGTAAGGTATGTATATTTATTATTATTATTATTATTATTAAGTCCCGTACCACCGGTCAGTACCCCACCTTTAGGTGTCTTACTTTAGGTAAATATATTTGGAAGTCCTATGACTTTCTCAAACTGTGCCTATGTTTATACTTGAAGGGAAAATCCATGGATACTCCCATGGTCATAATGATTTATATGCAAGCGTGTAACCAGAGGGCAACCCACAAGTTAATACTTATAATGATCTTTTGATGTGCAAAGCGATTACTTCAGGGAAATTGTGCCCTTATTCCGTATAGGTTCCGGGTTCGATTTCCAGTTGATGTTTTTATGATTCGACGGATATTGGTGTAATAGGTAATTTTGTAGTTGATATTATAATAGGTGTCTGTGTTGGAAATAGTAATTTTGTTCTTGATAATCGAATTTGTTGGTGTTACTTTTTTTTTCTTCAGGTGTCAATGGTGTGTTTGGCCTCTTGGGTTAGTACAATTTCATTATAGATTGTTCTAAGTTCGAAGTTTTTCTATAAATACTTATCTTTTTTGAGACTTTATAATCACAGCACAATTTTTTTGGTGTACGGCGCCAATGCATAGGTACCGACTTTAAATAAAATGGCAACATCTTGTCTTTTTGGAAGTCAAGATTTTTGTCAATATTTTAAAATAATTGATGTATAAAAAAGTTTATTTAACACAAAATTAATATGTTAGCAAACAATTTGTTAGAAACTTATAAGTATTTTACAAATGTCTGATTAGTTTTGGTGTTTCATCTGACAAACGAAACTTCCTCATTAGAATTCCTTCTATATCATAAATCAAAGACCGTCACAGAATCCTCAATCAAACAGAGCCACAAATTAACTGACATAATCAGCTTAGTAGCTGACCATTAATATCGTCTCGAATCAACCCTTTGGCTGCGTAATACCTGCAGGCAAACACCGGAGCATAACCTATGCTAAGCTCCGGCGCAAATATAGTAAGCAAACGGATATTAAGCTGGCTTTATGTACTGGTGCGTGGTGTGGGCGTTGTGGTCTTGATTTCCGGATATTGGGGAATTTGGACGGATATTTGGCGGTGATTTTTTTTAATGATGGCTAATGTGAATGTCGCCTAGCGCGATGGGTCCCTACGTAAAAGAATAGCACCATCCCATCACTTCCCATGGGTGTCGTAGGAAGCGACTAAGGGACTCATTAGAGAATGGGCAGCAGCATTCTCTGTAGGTACATTGCTACAGCTACACTGCGATCGCAAACCCGTCTGCCAAGCGTGGAGATTATGGCAAACCACCATTTGGAGGAGGCCTATGTCCAGCAGTGGACGTCTTTCGGCTGATATGATGATGTTGATGATGATGAACGTGAACAAGAAGACAGTTGGTTAAAAGTTAAAAGCTACTGAAGTCGTGTGGTGCGATTTTTTAGATTATTTTTTTAAATGACGTCCTAGACGCCTTTTGCATAAGGTTCGAGGTGGCACGTTAATAGAGTAGCTGGAAGGTTTTTGGGAGACCGTAGTCCAGCTGTGGGAATGTATAAGCTAAAGAAATATGAAAAAAGATGATGATTTTTCCATTATAATTGGAAAAATTTGCTTTAAAGTAAAGAAAATACTTTTTACCTTTGAAACAAAATTTATCGTCGACTTGATTGTGCGAAACACTACAGTAAATATTAACAAAACATTGTTCACCAAACTGAAAACATAGGGCAACCCTAAGTAAAGATGCAGAGAAAATAGCTACTTTTATTCTCCTACTTATCCTTCTTTATATACCTTCTTTATTCAGTTTCCTTTAATGCAAACTACTCTAGCAAAAGAATTCTCGACGGCAAAAGAACAAAATTCAATTTCCTCCGTTGCACTTTTTGCCCCGACTGTACATTACACGGACAAGCACTTATCTGCACAGTGTACGCTCGATTGAAGGTTGCACTATCCATAACTTTAGCCTTGCTACCGTTTTCCACCTACACACTGTGTTCGTCTTTAGAGAGTTGATCCTGGAGTCTGTGTCTCGCAGTGTCTCTTGTGTTTGGTTTTTGAATCGTGTATGTTTGCCGAAATTGGCCAACATTTGACTAGCAACTGGCAAATCCTCTTTCTTCATCTATTAGGGATGATATTTGCTTACTGCGACGATCCATGTTGATGCTCCTCTTGACGTGAGGATTTAAATATTTTTGTCTGCAAAAAGGTTTTTAAAGTTTTTTATAGATTTTATACTTACAGAACTTACCTTTTAGGAATATTGTGAGTCTGATTGTCTAGTCTGAAGTAGAGATTGGTGCCAGCTTGCTTTTAATGATCATTTTCACCATAAATTGTCCCGACTGCCTCGTTGGTCCAGATGTCACATGCGGTGTTGCTGAGCATTAGGTCTCCGGGTTCAACTCCCGGGTCGAGTAAAGTGTTTTTGGGATTTCCATAGAGTTTTCCTCAGCTCTCAGCTCGAAATGTTGATTTTTGTCTTCGGTTGATGAAAATAGGCTAGCTCTAATACTCGCGAATTATTGTGTTTCTATGCAAGTTATAAATAAAAAAATATATTTTATTTCAGGTATTTAACCCACGTAGGATACCAGCATAGAAAATATTACATTGATTTAAATAAAAAAATAAAAACAAAATAAAATGAATTAAATCCATTAATTAACACAATACTAGCACTCGATTGATTAATTAATTAATTTATCAGTTACCTATTAATTTCAGTAGTTCTTTATTTAACGAATTCGTTTGAATTGTTTTTTATAACTTCTACATAATTTCTCTACCTATAATGATATTTTTGCTTGTTTCTCGATACTAAAAAAGCATTTCATTCAGGTTTCCACCATCTTCATAACCTCAGTCATACTGGTTCATTTACGTATATGTCGGTTTTAGTATTTTTGTTCTCAAGTTACATTCTTTTTCAAGGCAATCTTTTTCAGTATTTCTGTTATTGAAATACTATCGATAGGATCGACTTTCTCTTCCATTTATTAGTCAATATTTTTCACTACCTATTTTAAATTCATCTCTAACGTTACAATTACCATTTGATATTAATCTCCAATTCGTACCGTCCATCAAAATCTGTAATAGAATTTCCGTCTACGTATCACCACATAAGGACTGGGGATTAGGCCCGACTGTTGACTTAACTAATGCAACGCCATCTAGCCGTAGGCTTAGTAAACAATGGTGTAGTGTGCATGATCTACTGTTTTCGTCTGCAGGATTATTGGCCATGCAATTAAAGGGTACTTGCTTTTGAAATGGCTTTTTGATGAGCAGACTAATCTTGTGAAAAAAAAAACTAAAATTAGTCAAGTGAAAACATTTTTTTTTGTTTTAATATACCTACTTATTGTAATATCTGACCAGGTGGCCAGCGATGCGGAGGCATTTTTTGACGCCATACTTTATATTATTTTTAGTTTTAGTTACATAAGAGCTTTTTATTTAGGTAGTGTTAATAAACAATTATAAATAAATAAACTTTTCTTTTAGACTAATATACCGTCCTCAATATTATGTTTATTTTAGCTGTAAGTCTCCCGTGTCATACAAAAAAAATAAATAAATTATAAATAAATTAAAAAATATAATAAATTAATTATAACTCACTTGTCAATAGGTACCTACTACATATCAAATGAGCCGAAACGATGGTGCTAACTTTTTCGGTTGAGGAGTTGCTATGGTGACATTCTGGCTCCATTACCAGACCAGCTCCATAGTACTTATTGCATTGTGCCAAAAGTTACATATTAAGTATACCAAGTTTCCTGCCAGGGTTGCAGAATTTGTTCGAAAGAGTCACCGCGGTCCTGGAACGTAAAGGGCTGTAGCGGCTACAGGACATTTGGAAGAACACGGATGGGTTAAAACCTAAATGCAGAAAGGAGTATCGCTTGCTGACTAAAGTCAGCAAGCGATACTCCTTTCCGCATTTGATGATTTCCCATCCTTAAAAAAAAAGTTTAAATTTATTCGGATATCGGGAAATGCTTGTAAAAATTCTTAGAGACATAAATATACGACAGCAAGTATAAAGCTTCTAGGACAACATTTGGACGTAGTTACACGACAAGGATCCAATCCACATTTAGCTAGTTTAGAGATATTGAATTTTAAAGTTTACATCGGAATTCTTCTGTGATGCGGTGCTGTAAATTTGTTGGTTTTATTGGAATTAGAAGGAACCCTTTTTATTTTTTAACTTTAAGTCAAATTTACTTTGTTAAATTTCATATTTCAAATAATATTCAAGAAAATAGGGCTCTGGATCCTTTTTGATAAATAGTAGTCTCGATAAAACCAGCAATAAATGACGTATCGCAATAAGGAACCATTTCATGAACTGGTAACAAAATCTTTAAAAATAAATAAAACTACTAATAATTAACTAAAAAAAATTTATTCTTATAAACGCTCGCATCTTTTCTCATTAATATTAAACAAAAAAATAATAGTTATACCTATTACTAAAGTATTAAAGTGAGATTCACACGCTGCATGATGATTATTATGCTTATTCTTCCTGACTTTCATATTCTGTATGAAAATCCGGCTGACCACTGAATCCTTCGAGGTCATCGTCTATATTTTCATTCCCCTCTAGAGACTTGTAAAAGTCTAAACAATCTTTCGGAATTAAGTGGAACATTGACCTGAGATCGTCTAGTTTAGGTTGAGCAATTTTTTTGCCTAAAGGCCACAAAATTGTAAAGTCCCTTTCAGAAAAATCAAAAGATTTTCCTTTCGTTTTCTTTTGAATATTAAGTTCATAATAATGGTCTTCATGTATGTCACTTTTCATGTAAATAATAAATTTCTCTTCTTTTTTTAATGAAATTACCTTTGTTTGTAGCCAATTAGTTTTCTGCTTGTTTATAAAAGTTTTTCTGTTTACTATATTTTTTTCAATATTTTTTGAGCTCAGGAAGTCCTCTTTAACCATTTTTTTTACTTCGAGCGGATTCTATCTTTTACAACTCCTAATAACTTGCATATAGTCGTCCGCAGTGTAAATACGTTGATGAAATTTTAATTGGCTCTCAATTTTTGAGAAATCAGTATCATTTGGCAGAAAAGTATGTCCTGACTCGAGGTATTTGAAAGTTATTGTCCTAAGAGTATGATGAGAGTTTAATACTGTTTTAAGCATCATTACTATTTTTATATTGCGGTTTTGTCCGCCACAGCAATCACTCCATAACACTAAATGTTTTACCTTTGAGTCAAGCTTGTTCTTAATAAAATTGATCAAACATGACCCGACTTCCTGGGCCCCTCGACCAGCTTCACCCTCGATCCATACATAACAATGACCAGTATCATTAGAGCCTTTTATAAAAGACAATGCTGGTCGGAATTCGTGGAAGTGGAAGTGTTTTCTCCAAGTCGAATGTCAAGCATTCAAATTCTTCGTCAGTTTTTGCCTTTGCTAAATCTTCTTTCATACATTTTCTCAAATCTTCTGCTATTTTTAGGTGACTTTCCTTTTCATGCTTTAACTTCTCTTTCTCTTCATATGACGAACAATTTCTTATTTTATTAGTGAAGGTATCACACCTTGTGCAAGTATCTTTTTTTAGTGAATTGCAATCAAAAGAAAACGAAAGGAAAATCTTTTGATTTTTCTGAAAGGGACTTTACAATTTTGTGGCCTTTAGGCAAAAAAATTGCTCAACCTAAACTAGACGATCTCAGGTCAATGTTCCACTTAATTCCGAAAGATTGTTTAGACTTTTACAAGTCTCTAGAGGGGAATGAAAATATAGACGATGACCTCGAAGGATTCAGTGGTCAGCCGGATTTTCATACAGAATATGAAAGTCAGGAAGAATAAGCATAATAATCATCATGCAGCGTGTGAATCTCACTTTAATACTTTAGTAATAGGTATAACTATTATTTTTTTGTTTAATATTAATGAGAAAAGATGCGAGCGTTTATAAGAATATTTTTTTTTTAGTTAATTATTAGTAGTTTTATTTATTTTTAAAGATTTTGTTACCAGTTCATGAAATGGTTCCTTATTGCGATACGTCATTTATTGCTGGATTTATCGAGACTACTATTTATCAAAAAGGATCCAGAGCCCTATTTTCTTGAATATTGTTTGAAATATGAAATTTAACAAAGTAAATTTGACTTAAAGTTAAAAAATAAAAAGGATTCCTTCTAATTCCAATAAAACCAACAAATTTACAGCACCGCATCACAGAAGAATTCCGATGTAAACTTTAAAATTCAATATCTCTAAACTAGCTAAATGTGGATTGGATCCTTGTCGTGTAACTACGTCCACTTATGTTGCCAGTTATTATTAGATATCTATCAAAAAATTGTGAATCTTTTTCTTTTTTAGCACACCGATAAACATATTTAAAATTATTCGGGTACTTTGGATTCCTTTAGTTATTTTAATGAAATGTTATAAAAATGCAAATAAATATATCATATGTGACTCACGTGCTTTGGATTCTTTTTGAGGTTTTCAATACTGTTTAACAAGTTATTATCAATATTCAACAGAAAGGCTTTAAGTGTTTTGGATCCTTTAAGTGATTTACTATGTATCGGTTTTTGAAGTAAAACTAATTATCAGAAAGGATCCAAGTGAATTGGATCTCTTCTAAGATTATATATTTTGAACTAGTACCAATAAATACTGTTTCTCGCTAATGATCCATGAAGATTGGATTGTTTCAGTGGATTCATAATAAATGCCCGCCATACATGTGGACTGGTACCTTGTGTTGACATCACCGTCTGTGTTTGTATTTCACTGGGACCTTTTTGCTGAACGAAAGTATCGACCTTTACGGTTTCTTTGGTATACTTAACTCAATTTTGGTAGTTTTGTGGATTGGATCCTTTTCGTGTTACTACGTCCATTTAATGTTGTTGTTTTTTTTTAGTTTTGTCTCTCCATCATCGTTGTCATCATTGGCAGCCTTGTTGCAGCCACTACTGACTATAAGTGTTCTTCTACTTGTGCCATGTTTTCATGGTATCTAATAGTCTCAACCCGTACGTACTTACAAGTGCTTTATTTAGGCACATTTTTTTTATTTTGTTATTTTTGTGCGTCATTTCTGGTGGGATAAACGGGTTTTCTTTTCTACTACCTCATCCCTCCATCTGAGTACCAATTCTACTCATTGTAAAGCAACATTCGCATGTCAGTCGCAATCTGTCAAAAATGTATGGAAATTGAGGCTTTTTTGACAGATTGCGACTGTCATGCGAATGTGAACGTTGTTTAAAAATTAATAGAATTGGCGGTCTGGTTGTTAGTTTTGCTTGATAAGCAATCATTGTACTGTTTGTTATGAAAAGAAATGGTAGCAAACTTTATACTTTTACTGTAACTAGGAGCAATTCCGAAAGCCATCGAGAATTATGTAAGTATGTCTATGTACAACATCTTTATAAATCTCCATCATATAACAAAAATCTTGAATGTGTTCATCTATAGTTTTTTTTCTACATAACTTATTGCCACATTCACCCCAAAGGCCAGTGACAAAAATATGTTGAAGAAAATCGTATTAGTAATGATTTATTTGTCAGCCCTCTCCTTGGGGGTAGTTCCACTAGTCATGGCATATAATGCTTGGACACTGTCTTCAAAAGATATATCTTTATGGTTCGTTCTTAAATGTATTGTCGTATCATGTTTGGAAATGGGTTTGTTGAATTTTGGGTGCAAAATGTTCTTTTTTGTGGAGGAAATTCTGGAAAATGCGATGAGTTTTATAGACTAAAATCGGCCGTATTAGTAAAGATTTTTCATTGAAATAATTACGAAGAAATTATGTCACTGATGCAGAAATGATGGCTGCGGTAGAGAGCTGGATGTAAGAAGCACAGGATCGCTTAATATGTTGAAATTTGTGGGAGGTCTATGTCCAGCAGTGTGCGTTATCATCCTCATCATCATATGAGCCGAAAGATATCAACTGCTGGACATAGGCCTCCCAAGTGTCGCCACAACAAACAATCCTGTGCGTCTCGCATCCAGCGGCTATCCGCGACCCTACCTAGGTCATCGGTCCACCGAGTTCGGTCGCCACTTCAGAACTTTTCGACCCCATCGACTATTTGTCCTGCCCACTGCCTCTTCAGTCTGGCGATACTTCGGGCTAGATCAGGGTGTATGCAATGAGTTTTGGCTGAAATGATAACGAAGATGTTCCTGATGACCCTGGACACTGTCTTGTTCTTTGCGTATGACTAACTGTCATACGATTGATTAGTCATGGCTATGATTCAGTATAGTAGTACTAGTAGGCGTTGGTTTGCAACCTTAACTATACAAATATGGATAGTGCGTTATTCATACTTACGAGTACCTACTATGGATATAGCAACCGATCTTTAAAAAGTAACTTCAAAGTAGCAAAACGACAGCGAAGTACCAATAATACTTAACTGACAAAGTAAAAAAAACACACGAACTGAAAAAAGAAATGTTTCATTTCTTGTCAAGTTTAAAATTAATTAATATTATTTATTCATTTGGATGTTACTCAAAATACACTTAGGATTTTTAACTAAAACATGAAAATGACGCCTTGAAATTCAAAACAAATGAAAGTGAATTTCTCGAAAAATTTCAGTAAGGCGGTATGTTCGCCATCGAAATTTTTTTTTATACTTTAGATAATTTGAAAAGTCTTCATACTTGTTAAAATCTTTTGGTTTTAAAACTACATAGATTATCAAATAGAATTCAATAACAAACCATAAACAATATACCGAAATACAACTAAAGATCAAAAAAAGGAATAGTATTATTTTAAAGTATTAATTCAACGGCAGAAACACTTGATTTCAAAAAAGTGACACCTACAAAAATAAAGGACAAGTGCAAACGTGTTAGCACAAAGACCGAAGAGACTTATAGAAAGGAAATCCTTAAACAAAACACTGGAGTGTAACGTCGAAAACAATAATTCTTCATTACTATTACGTGTTGGGGTAAATGATAGACGGACACATTAAAAGGGTGCATCGTTTTTACGTATAAGGCAGCTTTTATAAGGTCTGCTTGAAAATTACATACAAATACAACATTATTATAATTATATTTTTTGAAACGTACTTAGTGTGCTATTATGCTGGTTTTTTTTACTAGTTAAAAATGTTTGTAGTTGTGTTTCTGTCAAATGCTGTAATTACTCGTCTCTTATTTCACAATCACTGTTACATAATTCACTTTAAATTTAAAACTAGAATGAAATAACTTCATTTCAAAACTCTAGATAGACACAAAATCAAAAATCCTCCCCATCATTTGGCCGTACAAGCTATTGTGCAAGTGGCACATTCAACTTATCGGCATATTGTCCAAGTTTTGAGGGAACGTGCAGGTGTACACGAGGGTGGCAGTTTTTGTGGCCGCCACTGTAAGCGTGAAATAGGAGCCGACTTAATAAGTGGTTATTTAGCAGGATAATGCTTTGAAATTTGGATTAATTCGGGTTGGGTTATTTATTTTTGGTCGTTAGTGTAAGTAGATTATGGTAATGGTAGCTCTTTTTTGTTCCGTATGTGTAATAGTTTGAACAATTAGTTACTCCTGTTAGTGATATTAAATAATAATAATAATAATAAAATTTTATTGCTAAAAATGGTATAATTAAAAAAATCTGCATAGATTGTACAAATAATTGGATGAGCTGCTGTTCTCCTTGATAGATTGCTGAGCAACCTGTATTAAGGAAAAAATGCATTGCAATTATAAGGCAAACTGTCACTTTAAGACAATTTTAAGTTGGTTTTCCTATCTCATCACTATTGTGTTAATCGATTTGACTATTGTGTCAGTCGATCGAACGCAGCAAAATATACTCAATACTCTATCTTTATATTTTTACTCAAGTATGTATGTAGAGCCTAAAATAAGGAAAGGATTTTTTTTAATATTTGGTTATTTATTTAATTGTTTACGCTTAATTTTACCTTTCAAGTAATTAACATAAAATTCTAAACATACTTTCATTCTGTTATCAATTTCCAAGAGTCTAAACGCTGCCATAAGGTTTTTGAATAAAATTACCACACATAATTAGATTGCACAAATAATTGGGTGTACCATATTGACCGCTTTCACCCTTTTTCATGTTTTATCTCTATTCATTCTAGGTTTAGATTTTTATTTGCAGTTTTGATAATTGTTTATTATTTTTATAGTTAGGTACGTATTATGTACAAACACCATTATTATGGATATTTTTTTTGCATTTTTAATTCTATTTTTTAGTCCGCTGCGGCCCCGACATGTGAAAATTCCCAAAAAAATATAAATCTTATGTAATAGGTAAATAAACATTAACTTCGCGATTAATTCGTGACACACCGGTGTGTCGCCGGGGCCGGAGCGGTTAAATACTATATTTTGTACAAGAAAAGTAAAACTAACAGAGAAGCAGCCACTATATTCGAATAAAAAAAAACAAAAACAATGTTGAACTCAATCTTCAAGATTGCACCCAATAAAATTTCCATTAAAACAATACTCCACATAAAATAACGACGCTATAAGAGCATAAACAGCATACCTATTAAACCGTCTGTCTGTCTATCCGTACTTTATGTCCATTCATCACGAACGAACGAACCGTCACTTCCTACACACGAAAGCACTCAGAAACGTAACAATCATCGCTTAGAAACATCGCCATATGCGCAAGACAACTCCACACGCCCACCGGTCAAATTTGATTTACGCGTGAATTACATGTCATAACCTGTATGCTCATTTTACCCCGACCTCCCCTTTAAATCGGGTGACAGACTACAAAGAACCCAACAGAAAAATTGTTCCACTGGATTTTTTTAGAATCTTTCGTCGGTAATTTTTAGACTTTGGAAAGGGAGGTGGAAGAAAAATGTAACACACGTTTTAGGTGTCATAAAAAAACTCCCTTTTTCCAGTCAAGTGCACCTTTGTTCGTATCGATAATGCATTAATTTGAATATTCGCGGTGTCATATGTCAAATGGTTTGTAATTTTCTGTTTGTTCTTTTTTATTATTTAATGTGATTTTCCTCGGAAGTGTAATAAAGGTGTGCGTTTGTCACGATTGATTACTTTGTTAAATTATGTACTAAGTATAGGCAACGGTACAAATGTGGCGTTATGATAATAGTTTTTGCACCTGTATTCTTTGGTAGATTTCTCTAGCTTCATGTGGATTAGAATAAAATTGTGCTCAGTGCATAATTTATTTACATTTATTATATTAATTTTTTTTTAAAATATTGACTTAAACAATATCGAGAAACAATATTGATAATAACGAAACATTTTGACAATAAAATTAAGAGGAAAGAAGAGGTGCTGTAGCTACATTATTGAAATTAGGATGCTTTTTAGTGCCAAAAAGAAATCAAAGACATTATAGATACAAATTAAAACACCCTAAATTCTATGCACAACACTATTGTCTTCCAAATTATAATAATTCACCTCCTCAAACCCATTTACAATACACCCTTTGTATTGACTATAGTATAACTCAACGTCACTAAACACTACACAGGTGAGTTCATTAGAGATTACTCACGGTAATTTGCAGTTCGCCGTACAACGCCATCTGTCGACCGTGTCGATAACAATCAGACTACGCTCGGCCAATCATATTGTGCAAGTGACGATGTGAGGAACAATAATTATGGAATTAAGAGGATTATTTTTGGTAAAGGGTTGGATTTATTTTTGTATTTTGTTATAGATAATTATTTGCTTGTGGACGTTGATCAGTACCAATATTAAAATAAATCAAAATGTACGTTATTATTTTTGAAGTGTAGAAAATTAAGACCTACGAAAATTAATGCGTCATATTTTTTCCTTAACTAAATTCAGAATCCATTTTACAAAAACCTATCAAAGTTTCCAAAAGTATATTCAATATTACCAGTTTTACGAAACCAGTTGATTGGTTAAGGCTAACATTGAAGCTGATTCATATTTCGCTGAAATCGTTAACTTGGACACAACTTCAAATTAAAAAAACAAGTTTTTCTTCCAGCTACTGCATACTGGTTTTATTGTACTACTTTTTAAATCCGATCCTCTCCCATATCTGAACGTTATTTATTTAATATATCATAACAAAAATCAAACGCTTAATCACTTAAGCCCAAAAGATACACATGTGCTCCATTTAACGGATCACTTACCCCGTACTCACCCTAAGATGCGGATTTTTAAAATCGAAACTAAAAATCCGCATACCATATTTAAATCCGCAAATAGTGTTTGTAAACTCGACCCCATATTTCACCCCTCGATGAGCGTAGAGCGGGTTGAGTTCAAATGTTTGAACTTTGAAAGTGAATCTATTGTAAGTGGTGAGTTTTAAAAGATATGAGGTACACTGAGGGGTTTTTGTCAGTTTTTTAATACAACATTGTTTTTTTTTACATAAAACTTAACACAACTTTTATCGTAAAATTCAAATAAATCTTTTCCTAAGAGTAAATTTGTTCAACAAAAAAAAATATTTTGTGTTATTAAATAGATAATATGAAAGTTGATAAAATTCTGAGGATTTCTGAAGTTCTATGAGTGTATAAGGTTTTCAAATGGCATGGTCAAAAATTAAGGCATTACGTCTGTATATTTCTATGCATAATGTATTAAATAAATAAATATGCCCACATTTTTTAGGGTTCCGTAATCAACAAGGAACTCTTATAGTTTCACCATGTCCGACTGTCCTTCCGTCCGTCTGTCTGTCCGTGGTTTAGCTCAGAGACGCTTAGCACTAGAAAGTTGTAATTAGGTATGGGTATACATATTAATTACGCCGCCAAAGTGGTATAGTAAAATTTCGAATCATTTTTTTAGGGTATAAAATAAAATCGTCGCTACTTTACGTAAAGTGGCGCTGTTTTTTTTATCGTCCATCCTATGGTGTGGGATGTCTTTAGATAGGTCGTTTAATATTGTAAATATTGATGATGTGCAAAAACCATTTTTCCATTCAACGATCCGTTTGCGAAATATTAAATTTTTCTTCCAGATTTTACCAAAAAAGTAGGCACAACCCACTCAGTGTACCCCAACCACTCTCACCAACTTAATACCGATAGATAGCTACCAAATGTTATAGACAACATAGATGACGTCACCATGACAATCAGATCTATAGAGGGGGATGAGGGTTGAGCACAAGTGACAGTCATCATACCGTTACATCGAGATTACTGTAGATGGTGGATGGGTGGCGAGAAGTCAGGGGTAGGGAGTAAATGGTGGAAGATTATTGAGAAATATATGGCTTTTTGTTGGTCTGGAAAATGAAAGCTTATGGTGAAATCAAGGCTTTCACAAAAAAAATCCTTTTTATGATACTGTTTCTCTGGGATTCTGCAAAAAAATTAAATGGTACCAAACTAATATTTATTATTATATTATTTAAATATTTTATTTCTATGAAATTCTATTTTAAATCTGAACTTTAAACTACTAAAATGAGTAAGCATTGGTAATTGCGGATGTTCTATTTTTAATTTGGTTGAATTTAAAGTACTTGCAATGAATGACCGCTAGTTTTATGTAGCGTACAACTAAAAATTAAGTAGATTTTATTACCATTGTTTCATTTATTGTCTAGATTTATTGAGAGAGAGTCTCTTCTTTGTGTCAGCCTCTTCCAAATATTAGATCACTCAAATCTCTTCAATTTTTCCGTAGCAATAATTTCCTTTCTTATTCGATTATACCATTAGAGCATTAGCGTATTGCCAGTCAGCGCACGAACCATTTTTCTTCTCGTACTTATGGAACCCCAAAAATTCACTTTGCTGGAATTAGTCTTCATAATCCTGAAGCTAATTCATCACCGTTAGTTGAATGAGTGGGGAGTGATGATGCGAAATAAATATTATAAGATACAGAATATTTTGGCAGTGTTGTAACGAACTTACTACCCGACTGCGCGGCAGTTAAGACAGGGTTATGTTTTTTTCAAGGTGGACCGATGACCTGGTGAGGGTCGCGGGTAACCGATGGATGCGAGACGCACAGGACCGGTTGTTGTGGCGACACTTGGGGGAGGCCATGTCCAGCAGTGGACGCCTTTCGGCTGATATGATGATGATGATGATGATGATGTTTTTTTCAAAGGTTTGATTTCTTAAAAAAAGCTTATCTAGTAATATGAATATGCTCAGAAACACGAGTCGAAGTAAAAGTACCAGTTCATTAATACCAGTAAATGCTGAGCCGCTTGGTGGGTTCTTGCCCACTATTTCTCCGAGAGGAGGCCGTGTACCAGTAGCGGGAAAATAATGCTATGCTATGACCTCTTTTGAGAGTAGCTCGAGGATAAATAATTAAAGTTAAGCAACGCTTGCCAAGGTTGGTCTGTGGATGGGTGACCATATTAACATATCGAGACTTCTCTGTCCCTCGGAATGCACGTTAAGCTGTTGGTCCCGGCTGCCATTTGTAGATATTTGGCAGTCGTTACGGATTGTCAGAAGCCAGAAAATCTGACTCTAGTCTTACCAAGAAGTACCGTGTTACCCAGATAATGGATTGTGGAGGTCTGATAGGCAGACGCTCCACGTAAGATACTGTTATTCAGCTGAATCCGGTTTGACTGGGAGCCGACCCCAATATAGCTGGGCTAGGCTGATTTTGGATGTATGATTTATTTTTTTCGACAAAACCAAGTTTGGATGTTGCTTTGTTAACGTATTTGACTGCAAAAGACCGCCCCCAGAATACCTACTCGTAAAATCACAAATATTTTTCAACAAATATGTTTCCTAAAAAGTCCGACAAAGTAGTGACGATATAGTATCTCATTCAATGCTCGCGGTAACTACAAACATTCTTCAAAGGCACAATTGGAAACAAGATTGACATGTTTCATATCCACACAGACTTATAAAGGTGGATACATTCACAGTAAAATTCACAACATTTAGCAACATACCCATCCCTTTCAATTTCCATTATCAAACAAAAAAATACCACCCAGATTCAAAAAAAGAATATTGTTAAATAAAGAAAGTCAACCCTCAATTAGCCACGGTGTTTTAGACCACACACAATTTGTAATTGGTCTTTTAGACCCGACAAAGAAATTTACGCAAAAATCGGTGCGTGTCACATTGGCCGATAAAGTTATAAAATATAAAGGCTGTGCAGTACAATGGAGGTTGTAAATTTCAATATTGAGTGTGACTGGCCTGGACGTTAGCCTACAAAGTTGCAAGAAATGGTCCTTAATGGTGTCAAAAGGAGATGTTTTTATTTACTTTATTGTGGCGAGTGATTGAGATATTGATGACTTTTTGAGAATTTATGAGACTCTCTTAAATGTAAATAGAGAAGACATGGATTTGATTAAGGTTTATTGAGAAGTTCAAAAAGTACTTATGAAATCACTTGATGTCCTGTTTTTGCCTCCTTAAAAATAAAAGATTATGAATTTAATTAATCGTATTTTTATTTGTTCACTAAAAAGACACACTCATTACAAGAAGACACAACACAAGTCAGCTATATTTCCAAGTTCTGCCAACTTACAAATTACGTTATTCTTTTAATTTATGATAACTAAATTGCAGGCTGAATTTTACCTATTCGTTACTAAAAAGATCGTTTCTCAGTCTCATATTTAAAACCAAAATCAAACTTAAATTTAAAATAAATATGTACTGTAAATCATAAAAATTTTGTTCCTATGTAGCCACGCCCGGCTCCACTCGGCACGTGCGCCAACGGTCGGAGACTTCAAATTAACGCAATAAAATTAAACCTAACGTACGACTTCGTAAATTTCGTGTGACGACATTTGCGTACACTGTTGTCGGTGCTAATGGAAAACACATAAAGTTTGTTATTAGTTATTATGGTATTACGTTTAATGTAATTTCGGTGTGAATACGTACCGATTACTGTGTTATGTGTTTTTATATTTTTGTTTTAATTAGCTCCTGTCCACGACTTTGTCTGCGTGAATTTAAGACTGGCATTTCACATGTACTACAATCTGTTTTTTATATAAATAAAGTATTTCCATGTTATAAACTACACGTGTGCCAAATTTCATCCAAATCCGTTATGTACTTTTCAAAAAAATTCTCCATCCATCTTCACAAACTTTCACATTTATTACGCGACTGCCCAAAAAGGAGTGTTAACTTTTAATGTTAGTAGCAAAGAATAGAATTACTTTTGCAGGCTGTTAATTTTTTGTACATATATATAGGTTTTTATTCATCTTTGTGCAATTTATTGATTTAATGACATTGCACAAAACATGATATAGGTAGTTGAATTTTTCATTTCTGTAGCAGTTGCAGGGTTAACATTACACAAACAAGAATACTATTCAGCCCATTTAATAAGAACCACTTAGACTAAAAAAATATCATCTAATAGTTTAAAATTATTTAAAAGTACTAGGTAATTTACACAATCCCAAAAATGTATGTGTCACTTTAATAATCCCGTGGAAATCGACACGTGTGCATATCGTCAAAATTAGCATAGGTAATATTGATAATATGCTAATTTTAACTGTTTAGTGCCACAAAAATCTCGAACATATGGACAGTCGCACGACAATTGAATTGTAATGAGAATAATTTTGTGTTCATAATGTGGGTCCAATTTTACAAGTTGCCCTTGTTTATCGATGGGTATCACAGAGAGATATGAACTGTGTATCGAAGTTTATTTAAAAACAGTTTAGTAGTATGTACCTATACATTTAAATATAAATTCAATAATAGCTTAAATGCTATTAATGCAAAAGACATACAGCCTGAGTGACCTGTGTGCGGCTACCAACGATGCTGTGGAGGTGGCAACGTTTTGGGCCACCCAAATTTGACCAACGATCGTGCCATCGACACGAAGAAAAAGAATGCGAAAGTGAGTAAGTATGTTTGTTTTTTTTATTGCAAAGATAGATAAAACCCTTTTTTTTTTTTTTTTTTTTTTTTTTTTTTTTTTTTTTTTTTTTTTTTTTTTTTTTTTTTTTTTTTAGAGGATGGGAAATCATCAAATGACCCCTCCCGCTATGGGTGGAGCGGCAGGGAGTGTCAGACTTTTACTGACTAAAACCCACCCTTAGTCCTCCTAGTGCCTTTCTTCCCAGGGCCGCGGTAACTCTTTCGAACAATTCCGCAACCCTGGCAGGCGGGCCCCGTCTCCGTTGCTGACTGCTCGTTGCTGACGGCGCGTTTGGAGTGAACGCGCCGTCGACTCTGGCCTGACCTGATCGGACAGCGAGCTACCCATTGCTCGCTGTCCGCAGGCGTCAGTCACTGCGCCTTGCCCAGGAGCGTCAGTTCCTGAGAGGCGCAGCGACTAACGTACGTCTGGTAGATAAAACCCTGAAGACGGTTTTAGGTGGCTTATTTTGCGAAAATATATAACGCGAGCGAAGTCGCTGGAAAAACTAGTTAGGAATAATAAAAATCAATTTATATGAAACTTAGTGACTGACAGACCACGCACAGCCGAAACTGCTGGTCGTAGAAAGCTGAAATTTGGCATGCAGATTCCTTGGGGAGGGGAGCACTAAGAGAGCATTTCCCGAAATTCGTACAAGAACGGGAAAGAACGGGATATTCGCGAACGGAATGGCGAGCAAAAACTAATAAACCTACAATAATGTTAAGCTATCTGAAATTATAATGACTTGTTATTCTAGCAACTTCCAAGAGTCTATAATTATTATGTATACTTAATTCATTACATAATATCAATTTATTATCGATCTGACTCCATCCAAAAAAATAGTCACCCAATTAGAACAACAGTACAAAATGTATTCAAATTTTATTCACCTTAACTTATATCAGTAACATCGATCTTGCACACAAATGTTCCATGCACTTTATGGGGTTACCATTCTGCATAAAAGGTCCTGGCAAAAAGTCATTACAAGTCTCAAGTCATTTTAGGTATTTTACTTTCGATCCTGTTTTATTTTCTTCAATTTCTAAAAAAAAAATATCTTAAACTTGTAATAAGTATAAATATATAAGTAGAAATTCTTTTTTTCTACTTATTTGTATATATAAGTAGAAAAAAATATGATTCTGTGTAGTCCGTCCTTAAGATTTCCAAAAAATATTGGACACTTATTTTTGCTCGCTAAAAAATGATTAAGCGCATAAAAGTACAAGAAACGTAGTGACGTCACGCGAGTTTTCAACTCTCTTCTTTTTTATTTATGGTAAAAAAAGAAAAAATACGTGTCCAACATTTTTATAGAAATCTATCTGACGGACTAATTCCATTTTTTCAGTAGAATACCCTACTGAAGCTGAATTGTTTCTTGTGTGTCAATTGAATATTTTTTGTTCTGAACTACCTATTATTTTTTACCCGCCATGTATTATACTGTTCAGCTGTAGGTACTTACACATGGATGCCTGAATAGATAGCTGTAGGAAGCCAAACTCAACATATTCGGGAAATGACTAGGAATAATTTGTAAGTGATGGTCACCCTACAGGCGCTTGATAAACGACCATTATGGCCATGTTCTTAATGCCCCTCTTTTATGCCCAATTTGTTATTTTATTACACCCATAAAATCAGGTGTTACAGTTTACACCAGCTAATTAGGACTTTTTTTGTTCTGTTAATTTTTAAGTAAATGCCAATATGAAATAAAGTTTTTTATTGGTTTAGCAATCCTAAAGCGATAAATTAATGAAAAGGGATGTGGTTCGTTTCCTGTTGCTCTGGACATAAGGTGGATGACAAAAAATCTTCCTTGACATCAAATATATTACCTATGTACTTTTTCAAGTAATGGACTAATCTTAATTAAATTTTTCAAGAGCGGCCATTAAATGACAATGTATTTGAATAACAATTAAATAAGTATTATGTAGGGTATATAAAGAGGTTGGGATGAAGGCGAATAGCCCAAATTGGTGGGCGTTGAGACATTAAATAAATAAAAATAAAAATAAAAAATTCACGTATTTATTCCATATTTTATCAATTTGCCGCTCGAGCACCGGCAACACACCGGTGTGCGCCAAATTAATCGCGATTTTAATGTTTATTACCAATTACATATGGTTTAATTTTTTTTTTGGGTATTGTCACATGTCGATACTTACCTAACAACATTTTTATTATTACGTACATTGTAATAAAAATGTTGTTTGTTGTTAGCAGTCACACACAGCCTTGACAGTAATGTTTATTAAAGGGCTAACACAAGAATTCTCGAGTAATAATGTTTTCTATGATCTGAAGAAGGTTCAGGGAATTCACTGAATTCGAAACGCACATGACCGGGAGACGTGTCGACCCTTGGAAGAAGCATACAACAACCGGATTTTGATTTCAGCTGAAAAACGTCCACAGATGTTATAGGTCCAGCAGTGGACGTCTTTCGCCTGAAATGATAATGATGAGTCTGGAGTCAAATAAATAAATGCAAAAGAAAGTTTTATGTAACTACTATCAACATTTAAGTACCACATCTTTCAACTTTAATCCTAATCAACAGTCCACCATACCACATGGTACGATGGTACCACATCAACATGAAAAGCGACCACAATCAGTCAAAAATTACTACTGAAACTTCAACCACACATTAGAACTGTTAACATTAGTTTCGTTGACAATGATCATTTGTATACTTGTTAAGACGTGCCTCTGGGAGACAGAAATAGGAACCCTGATGTGGTGAAATTACTTGATGGATTGTGAAATATTTTTGGTCTATTTTGGTGAAACTGTGTTTGATATTTTGAAATTGAATCCACGTTGTTGGCAGAGCTGAGTTATTAGGAAGAATTTCTTACTCAGATAGCAAAAATTCTAGTTATTTTTGCGGCTTTGTATCCTTGGTCTAGAGTGTCAGGACCCGTGGATCATATTTATGATTGTTACGAGTTCTCTTAATCAGAAAGATTGTTAAATAATACATCATATTCATTAGTTTATTATTTTAGCATGTATATGCATGTATTTTATAGTTTTAAATATAATATAATTATTATTATTTCTATATTTCTTCCGAAACAAAATACTATTTAATTATTTTTTTTGTTGAAGGTACACCTACCACTGTGTAGTCTTTTAAACGCAAAGGTTGACTGGTAGAGAATGCCTTGTTGCATTAAGTCCGTCCATGTACCACTATTGTACATAAAGTTTAAATAAATAAATGATATACATTTTATAACCGGCATTAAAATACTCTATGTCACATAACCATACTACAGCTACAAGCTTTCCATTCGCCGAAGAATTTTCAAAACCGGATCAATACTTCTAAAATTTACTTCTTACAAACATTTGAGTAGACAATTTTAACTAAGATAATTGACGAGCCATTTTCTGAAAAAAAAAACTACCTGGAGTTTCACTACACTTTTCACTGAAACTACATAATCATGGATTGAAAATGGGTTTGACAGTTAAATTGCATACTTTAGGGGTGCAAATATGATTGACAGGTAACCGCTAACTAGGTGTTAGCTATTACCCAGCATTTCTTGGAACCAACCTTTCACGGAAAAGCACGACAATCACAATTTCAAAAATGCAAGATGGCGTCGATATTGTTCGCAATTTACCTGTCACGATGGCTAAAGTAAATTATTAGCTATTACTCAGTAAAATAACAAAGGGATCGCGTTTTAATTCCGAGTAAATCTCACGGGCGACCGATCAAGGAGGCCGGTGGCCTGGCGTGAGGATGACACATGACTTGGTCGTAATGACTGGATTGTGCAGTTCGATGAGTAGGCGGAAAATAGGGAAAGTTTCGTTAGAAGGGCGTTTGGAGGTGACAATGTTTCGTAAGGATTTGGTGTTTGTTTCTTGATAGTTATTAAGTTACTAGCTATTGCCCGCGACTTCGTACGCGCATATCTCGTTTTGTCCCGTTCCCGTAGGAATTTCCCGATCCCGAAGGAATTTTCCGTTCCCGTAGGATGTTCCTGTTCCCGTAGGAATTTCCCGTTCCCGTAGGATATTCCTGTTCCCGTAGGATGTTCCTGTTCCCGTAGGAATTTTCCGATCCCGTAGGATGTTCCTGTTCCAGTAGGAATTTCCCGTTCCAGTAGGATGTTCCTGTTCCCGTAGGAATTTCCCGTTCCCGTAATAATTTCCCGTTCCCTTATAGCCTTGGCCTTCCTCATGAATGTGGCTATTATACAAAAATAATTTTCCAAATCCGACTGGTAGTTCCTGAGATTAGCGCGTTTAAACCAACAAATTCTTCAGATTTATTATATTAGTATACAACGTGTAATAGAATAAACGCAATACCTCTTAAGGGGTCATTGTACTCATCATTATGAACCACTTTTACTATAGGACCGAACGAAAAAATCAGCTGTTCAGTACATTTTGTCGAATTGCGCGCACAAAAATGTATGGAGAAGTCAATTTTTTTCACCATTTCAGTGTTGGTCCCATAGTGAAAGTTGTTCATAATGATGAATACAATGACGCCTTAAGAGGTATTGCGACGTTGTAGATACGGTCCTGCCAGGGTTACGGATTGCTCAATAGAGTTACCGCAGCCCTGGAACGTAAAGGGAGTTTGAAGGAACACGTAGGGGTTTTAGTCAGTAAGAGTCTGACACTCCCTCCCATTCCACCCAGAGCGAAAAAAGTCATTTGATGATTTCATGGCATAGATAAAGCTCCTCTACCTCCAGATGATACAGTGGTGCAGACAGTTTTCGTTTGACTGTAATAAGCTTTCTACCATTTAAAACTGCCCAGCCGTGGGAAAATATAAGTTGACAAACAAAAGAATGTCGTTAGTCATTAATAACAAAACGTAGCAAGTTCTTTCAGAATTGCTGACATTCAAACTATCTGAAAACATAAGGCTAGCCGAAAGCGTAAGTGTTAAATTTTATCCCGGAAGATTCCGATACTTCAAGACTAAAAATAAGCTCAATATGACAACTTCCTAATAAATAAGCCCCATGAAGATCTTATGAAGGTTTGAGTAACCCAAAACATTGATACAGAAGTGATGATTATTCACTCAAAGGATAATACGTACACAGCTGTGGGTGGATAAATAATAATGACCTATCTTGCAGGGGAGAATAATAATAATGCACCCATACAAATATCTACAGTAAGTCTTACTTCCATTTTCATTATTCTTTTAACAACACAGGCCAATTACGAAACTTCAAATTTTTCATTCACACCATTATTTTAACACAAAGAATGTACTAATACGACGTGGATTGATGCAAATGACACCTGCTTACAACACAAACCTAATAATTTACTTGCCAGTACTGAAAAAGAACACATTACAATATCAACTTAATGTCTTAGAACTTAAAACTCGATTTATATCTTCAGAACTGTAAAATGTAACTTTGTAAAACAAAATCCATTTTGCTGCTACTGAACCAATTATTTAAACGATTTTCATTTTTATTTTTAGGGCATTAAAATCTAAAGAGTTTTTTCAACAGCTGCAAAAGATAATTTTGTAAAATTTTCAGTGACATGTTACTATTGATTTAAGAAAGTTTATATAAGGGGTGTGCAGAGACGTTCTCTTTGAAGAAATTATACAATTTACGGTCGTAGGGGTGAGAATGAAAGGAATGCTTGGAAAAATAAACTGTGAACGTTTTGTTTTTGTTGATATTTAACTTTCAGACGTTTGGAGGGGTAATGTAGCTTGGATTAATTGGTAATCTAAATAATGTAAAGAATAACACGAATGTTTGAAGCCAAAAAAGTACAGGGAAAATGCACCTTATTAATATACTAATATTATAAAGCTGAAGTGTTGGTTTGTTTGGTTGAACACGCTAATCTCAGGAACTACTGAAAAAATCTTTTGCTGTTGGATAGCCCATCTATCAAGGAAGGCTACAAGCTATAATATGACATCACGCTACGACCAATAGGTGTGTGACGCATAAAATTGCGCGGGTTAGCTAGTATATTAAAGCCCCCAACTATGTCGGGGTCAGCTTGCAATTTAACTGGATGACGAGACAGCAGTGATCCATAATGCTTTTTGCGTTCCAGGGCCGAGGTGACTCTTTCGAACAAATTCCACAACCCTGGCAGGTTCTATGCTGACATCTCTTTGAGGCGCGCTCTTAATGGACAGCGAGCCACCCAACGCTCGTCGTCCGCAGGTCCGTGGAAAATGAAACACATAGGAGATGCTTAAAAAAACTGCGACAGCCCTTTGGCTAAATTGCTGTTAGATTTTCTGGCTTCTGACTATGTAACTCTACTGACAAGATCTACAAATGACAGCCGGAAGTGATGCTTTGTAAAGCACGGAGGAATATTGGTATGTTAAGATGGTCATACATAGACCAACCTCAATAACCTTTCTTATTTTTATAAGTTAAAGTAAACTTATGTGATTTTGAACTAAATAATATTATATATAAACTCTTTTGCAAAAAAAACGGGCACTTTAGATTTTTTTCTCTACTTCAATGAAGAAGAACAAGAAATAGGTTTTGTTAATTTGACGATGTATTGGCATGTTTTTTGAAGCATCCTGGCATGATTCTTTACGTTCCAAATTTAAAATTTGAAAAGAAAAATAATGATTATTGTGGATTATTCTAAAATTGCTTTACTAATGGCGCGAATTGCTGAAACGATTTTTAGCTGATTACGATATTTTAAAACTTTTTGGATATTTTCTGCAAATTAAACAATTTAATCTTTCTTTTTACATTAAATACCACTTTTTGATATGAGTGATAAAGCGATAAGGACCGGTAAAATTATAGCCCTACTTGAAGAAGGTTGTTCGCAAACTTACGTGTCTCAGCGGCTAAATGTGAGTCGTTCAACTGTCCAGAGGACTTGGCAACGGTATCTAGAGACTGGTTCGGTCAAAAGAAGACCCGGTTCGGGAAGAAAACGATGCACAGAACCAAGAGATGACCGCTTTTTGGTGAGTCAGGCGTTGCGTAATCGTAAGGCGTCAAGTGTGGACCTGAAGAAGAGCCTTGAAGAAGTAAGAGGAGTAGAAATTAGCTTGTGGACGGTCAGGAGGAGGCTTTTGGCTGCCAATATCAAGAGTTACCGCCCAGCTCGGGGCCCTAAATTACTCCGTGAGCACCGTGTTGCTCGACTTCAGTTTTCTCGGAACTGCGCTTCATGGACTCTGGAGGACTGGAATAAAGTATTGTTTTCTGATGAAGCTAGAATCTCTTTGTGTGGAGACGACCGACGCCGGCGAGTGCTGCGAAGACCACGGGAACGCTATGCGGAAGTGTGTTTCGAAGAAATCACTCCTTATGGCGGAGGCTCCGTTATGGTTTGGGCAGCAATTAATTCGACGGAGCGTACGGAGTTAATTTTCATAGAAAATGGAACATTAAATGCACACCGGTACATAATGGAAGTCCTAATTCCATATGCACAACCCACATTGACTGCACTTGGGGAAGATTCCATTTTTATGGACGATAATTCTCGCCCGCACCGTTCTGGCGACGTGGAAGCGTACATGCAAGAAGTTGGGATCCGTCGTTTAGATTGGCCAGCTCGAAGTCCTGACCTCAATCCAATTAAGCATGTGTGGGATGTTCTAAAAAGACGGGTAAGATCAGTGCAACTTGCTCCACAAAACATCAGGGAGCTAAAAAGAGTCATTGCAGAAGAGTGGGAACGTATTCCTCAAAACGTTATTAAAAACATCGTGGAAAGCATGCCCAGAAGGATTCAAACTGTGATTTTGGCAAGAGGAGGTCACACTCGTTATTAGGTTTTTACATTTGTAACTTTATTTAATTAAAAAAAGTAAAAAAAAAACTTGTCTTTATTGCCGACCACTTCTTATTGTTTGGGCGTGTACGTCGATTTTAAAGAATCCATCGTTTTTTTTTCTTTTAATTGCTCGAATACACTTCACGCGCATTAATTTACACGATTATAAGTATACAGACTACGTCAAAGAAATAAATTTCATTTAATTAACTAAAATCGACCTTAGAACGTAAATTTCCTTAGGTGCCCGTTTTTTTTGCAAAAGAGTGTATTTATTGAATTGTGAAATAAGACTAAATTATTAATCAAATTAAATGTTATTAAAATAAATTAAATTGAAGTTCATAATTAACTTCAATTAAAATTGTTTAAAAAAATATTATTTTATATAATTTTAATAATATTATGAAGCTATCAAAAATATATATAATGTAATCTGTGAACTCTTAACACAGTCCTTCATTTCAATTATTCTTTTGTGAATATTATACACATTGACGTGGGTTATATTTGTGATTTTAATTTAAGGGTTTCTTGTTTCTTTTAAGCATGTAACTGTTTTTTATCCCCAAAAAATAAAATAAAATTTTCTATAATATTTAATTTTTTCAACTAACTGTTACTCTAAATACACAATAAAAAACTAACACAAGAATTTATTGTGGTGGTACAACAAAAGGTAGGTATTTATATACTTAACTAAAACACGTACCTATATTTTTATTTAAAAAACCTCGTCTCATCCCTAATCGTGTCAGGGGAGGCAATTAACTGATATCGGCTGAGTGTACACGTAAAGCGTCTTGTATAAATATTGAACCGTGCGCCAGACGTATTTGTGTGTAACAGCCTTATAATATTGTTTGTCTGGCGCTTTCTCTGCATTTGGTAATGTCAGGAACGTTTTATTCTTTTGTTTTGATATAAATAAATAAATACATTAGGTAGTACCTACAGAGTTTTTTTTTGGAAATAATACCTAGTTGTAAAATAGCGAGAGGGTTGAAAGACTAAAAATATTTAAGAGTGACTGTTAACTTAGCAGAACAAACTGCTATTACAAAATTGTTTCCATTAGGAAATTCTCAGTAGCTGCCTGGAGTTTGTGGTGTTGGTGGTGGATTCGTCGGCTCCCAGTCAAACCGGATTCAGCTGACTACCAGTATTTTACGTGGAGCGGCTGCCTACCAGACCTCCACAACCCATTAACTGGGTAGTTCCATTTCTTGGCAAGACTGGCTTCTGACAATACTCAATATTTTATTGCATTCCATATGTATTTAAACGATGAGTTAATAAGGCAATCCCTAACGACTGCCAAAGATCTACAAATGACAGCCGGGACCAACGGCTTAATTAATGTGCTTTCCAAGGCACGGAGAAATCTCGATAAATGTTAAGATAGTCTGATGTAGTTGGTGCCATAAAATCTGTGATTTAAGTAATGTAAATGCCACCAACTGTTTCAAACTACTTAAAAAAATATTTCTTCGAAACTTTTGTCTGGTCGAATTTTTTTAAAAGGTTTTTTTTTAATTTTCTATTTTTTTCCTTATGTATATCAGCTACCCACACCCTTAAATATGACCACGCACTTCAGGAACACCCTGTATATAAAAGAAAAAAGTCATCATCATCATATCAGCCGAAAGACGTCCACTGCTAGACATAGGCCTCCCACAAATATCGGGGATTAGCCATAATCGCCACGCTTGGCAGGCGGGTTGGCGACCGCAGTGTAGCTGTAGCAATGTACCTACAGAGAATGCTGCTGCCCATTCTCTGGTGAGTCCCTCAGTCGCCTCTTGCGACACCTACGGGAAGTGATGGGAAGGTGCTATTCTTTTACGTCGGACACCATACGGAACCACACGGAAAGAAGAAAGAACAACAAGATAATTTAGCTAACCAGTCATTTTTTTGTTTCTTTACTATCTCTTTCCAATTCCCACATAACAAACGGAAGTTCCAAAAGATCACTAACCGGTATCAGGCGCATCCGTATTCAGAACCAAAGGTTCATACAGTGATCCAATCAAATGATTTTCCCTGAGCCTCATGTAACAGTGATTAATATCAGTAATACGGTGTTATTGTCCGGTGGTGCACCGTTATCGTGATCGACAGTTTCGAATCATGCGGGCTCAGTGCGGGGTGAGAGTGGCGAATTTAGGTTCTTTTTTTGACGTTGCACTTTTATGAGATAGTTTGAATGGTTATTGAAGGAAGATTACCTTTTATTTTTAAGGATGGGAAATCATCAAATGACCCCTTTCGCTCTGGGTGGAGCTGGGAGGGAGTGTCAGACTCTTACTGACTAAAAACCCATCCATGCTCCTCCTAGTGCCTTTTGCGTTCCTGGGCCTCGGTAACTCTTTCGAACAAAATCCGCAACTTACCTGGCTAAATAATACAGCCGTATTGGTCGATCTTCCAGGTAAAGCAACACGAGCCGTGGTCAATGAGTAATCATCCATTACGTAACTAGACTCGTTCTTACTTCGGAAAGCACTGGTGGCTGTCGCTAGAGTAGGCGCCAGATAAACTCGCAATAGCCGTCATTAACCCACCTACATTTACTGTCATTCCTAATTGCAAAAAATAAAAAAGGCATAGCTGCCCTGAATCAACGTCTACTAGTAATGCCAAAAGGTATCGTCTGACGAGATAAATTTAATTGATTCGTTTCTTTTATTTGTGGTAATGCTCATTAGGTATTGCATTTTCGAAGATTCGCAACGGGCACTTTAAGGACAAATATCTACGTTTTTGTTTCAGCCAAAAAGGCTAAAATCCTCTTCAGTAGGTATATTATTGTCAAGTGACATAACAAAAACATAGATTCGTCATAGCAAGCCCGCACGTGTTAGGGAAGTGTTTTATTATTAGGTACCTTTATCTTTTTAGATCTATTTTTTCGTTGGTTTTGTTGCTCGTCATTTATATCGCATGGCCTAACTATTAATTTAATTAAAAGCGTATCCATTTGGGGCTACTTTTGCGCTGGTTTAGATGTAATCATTAATTCTCTTTATTAGGAGCAGGTTGTTTTGTTGTAAGCTTAATGTTTTGGAAATGAAAAAGTGGATTAATTTTTGAATTTGTTGAGCGTGCAATGTTGCTATGTAACTGCCAAAAATGTTTGTTAGACCGCTAACGTAAACGTAAGTGGTCAAAAAGATAACTGTTGTTAGCGCTTAGATGCGAATTGATGATCGCAGCCTGTATTTAGAAAGAGTTTCAGTTGTTTGTAGATTTCTTGTTATTTTTTTTGATAGAAAAATGGCGTTTATTCAAAATTATACAAAATAAAAATACAATTGAGAAAATAAAATAGATAGATTGTCCTAACATAACACGATTATCATATCGATAGCATTTTTTGTTTAAAAGCAAAATAGCAGGTAATCTACAAAACAAAAGATAATTAATGTCAGGCCTTACGTATTTTTATTTACTAACCCTAACATACTTTCATAGTAATATAGTAACACAATTTTTTATGATTAAAATAAACTAACAGTAAAAATAAATCAGTACCTACATCGTTTTTTAAACGGTGAGTCCTCCCCATCACTAAATAATAATGAATCATCATTTTGCACTTTTATTCTTTTTTCAAAACTCCGTGGGAATGTGCGTAGGCATGGGGTGAAAGCGTTTTGCGGTTAATATATTTTCCATTTTTTTAAAAAAGGGGCGTTTAATATTTTTTTCTTGTTTTTGGCCAGTTATGATTTTTTCCGTTATTTGTGGGAGAATCAATTTGCCATCTAATTGTGTTGGGAAGTATTTAATGGGGTCTAAAAGGTCACGGATCATTGAAACTAATGGTATAATAATGATGACTAAATTTTTTGATAGAAATCGTGTTTTGTAAACTTTGAGTGATAGGTATTCCTTCGTGTGAGGATTTTATTTGGCAAAAAACAGGCTTAGAGCACAACTGCATTTTTTTTTATTTTATGTATGTAGGTACAGTTATAGTTTTCATTATTCGTTTACCTCTATCGGAGACCTTAACCCGTCATTGAATCTCGACGCTTGGAATTTTTAGCCATGAAAATGTATATAAGCACATGTGAAAACATTGTACAAAGACGGATTTAATAACTTTGAAATTTTCCACCTGTCGAATTTAGGAACTTTATCTTTCTTTTATTTCTTTTGACTTATTTCTAACTTGCTACTTTTAATTAGGGGCAAAGTACATCTCTAAATTTTGCAGCTGTATACAACTTAAGTTGTTTTTTTTTATATGGGCAATCATCAATGACTGATGATTTGAGTGAGATAGAGGAGTGTCATACTCTTACTGACTAAAACCGACCCGTGTTCTTCAATACTCAATATATTTATTTGCATTCTAAAATGTGAAGTTAGGTGGAAGGTATACATACATAATTTTAGATCATTGTGGACCCTGTCGGGCACAGCAAGATAAGATAGACGAAGAGTATTATTATATTATTATTTGAAAAAAGTAAAATATAAATATTTTAGGGTTCCATACCCAAAGGGTAAAAACTGGACACTCTTACTAAGACTCCGCTGTCCGTCTGCCTGTCTGTCCGTCTGTCTATCACCGGACTGTATCTCATGAACCGTAGTAGCAATTTTCACAAAATGATGAACTTATTTCTGTTGCCGCTATAACAACAAATACTAAAAGCAGAATAAAATTAATATTTGAGTGGAGCTCCTATATAACAAACGTGATTTTTTTGTCGTGTTTTGTAGATGTACCTACGGAACCCTTCGTACGCGAGTCCGACTCGCATTTGGCCGGTTTTTTTCTACTGCTCACTTCGACTGTGGTTTATTTATTTTTGGTAGGTTTTAATTTGTTCTTCCAAATGCCCTTTGCGTTCCAGGGCCATTTACGTCTAGTCCTCTCTTCTTCACCAACCATTGCCAAAACTGTGTACCAAACCAACCATGAACAATTATCATTTGTCTATTCTTTCCAAAAACAAACCATAACACCATAACAGCGGTCAGTGGGTAGGCAGAGTAATTACTGCGTGTATAATAAACGAGCCATCATAAAGGTGCGTCGTGTGAATTGACAACACCTGTGCGAGGGTGTCTATAGACCTAGTGGGGGCTTAGATGTGGCATCGTGGAAAAAAATATGGAGCTCTGGTTGAATAATTTTTTACAGTTAGTTTAAGTTTTTTTTTGGTTGGAAGAAAAGTATTGCTTTTTGTAAGTTTTTATTTGTGTTTTTTTAGGGTTATAATTTTTAAGCTGCTAAGCATAAGCCATAAATTTATACAGATGTATTTTTTCTAAGTCTTGAGCTGACTTATTAAAAGGATACCTGGAATTGGAACAAGCCGATAATTTTGATTATAATTATTCAAAGAAATAAACAAATGATGAAACTATATTCCCAAAGGATATGCGCTCCTATTTTGCCATCAAATGTCCAAAAGTGCAGACTACGGGCTGATATAGAAAAAATCCGGAAAGAAACAAATATGTGTGCCCAGGTTTCGAACCAAGGAACTTACACTCAGCTATAACGTTGCAGGCAGTTAAATATGAGTTTTATTATGTCCATAGTTACTTAAAGTTTTTAGCTAAGCAAAGCCACCCTGTTTCATTCCAAGTTCGTGACACAAGATAAAATGCTGGTGATCTATTCAATTCACCTTTTTTCCCACTTTAACCCAAACCCCAGAATATAATAAAATTAAAATCCAACGCCTATCTAGCCCTTATTCACACTACACAATAATGAGGCGTCACAAACAAAAAGCAGGAAACGATACGAGAACGTGACGGATAAAATTTCTTAGCGATTTCTCATTCGACCCCTCACAGTCACACTGCAAACCATTTGATTTGTTTAATCAAATGCGGGCTTTCGAATTAATTAGTTCGTTACGCACCTGAGCGTACCTTTATTGTGTGTGAAACTATATTTTATTTGCGGTTTCAAAACTAAAAAATGTAGCAATTTTGAACTTTACACACTTGGGTTACGGTTTGTGGTATGTTTTGTTAAGTGTAGATACTAAGTTTGTCGACACAAACCTATCATTATTTTGAATTAATTTGGTATTCAATTCTAAAACTAAAACATTATTGGTTAGAGTTTAAAATCGCTTTTTATTTGAATTTTTTATAAAAGATTTTTGTTGATTTAATTTTTTAATGTTTCGGCACCTAATTATACAGTAACAGTCACTTGATGAGTAGTTATGTAGTGATACTTTACGATTCAATGGGTAACGAGTTTGATTCCGATTTACATTTCCAGGAAAAAATTGCAATATTGTTGTTTGATATCCAAATTGGTGGTTGTCAAAATTCGTGAAGTAATAACAAGGTTGATATCAATTACTTTTTGTAATGAATTGATATGACATGTCACCAATGACAATTGCTATGAGTTCCTGTTTTGGCAATGTATTGTTCAATATTTTATATAAATCAGATAATTGGTGGTTCGAATCAGAGTTTTCGTCAGTGTGGATAGCATGGTACCTAATTATTAAGCGGGCAGTGCTTAATAATTACCATAGTGGAAGGAACAATTCCCAGTGGAATCAATTGAGTAGGAATAACTTATTTATGGTTTTTATTTATGGTTTCTTTTTCAAATTTAATAGGTACTAAAAATTTTGTTTCATTTTAAAAAACTGTAAAGTATTCTCTAGATTTTTCTTTGACAAAATATTGTTGAAAATTAGTAATTAAGATTAAACCTGCTACTGCTGGACACATGCCTCAAGTGTAGGTTGACATCAATCGTTCAAGTGTTTCTAGCTTCCACTTAACTTTCGCAAGTCTGACTCGGTTATCAATTCACCTTGAGTAAACCAAACCTCCGCCTTCCGATACCCGGTGGCTATTCCAAAACCTTTGAGCAATGGTGAAGCTCAAGTCAAACATAATACACCTACCTCAGAAACCACCCTAGAGACACCTTCATCATCATCATCATCTCAGCCGAAAGACATCCACTGCTGGACATAGACCTCCCCCAAGTGTCGCCACAACAATCGGTCCAGTGGAGTGAGTTTCGCATCCATCGGCTACCAGCAACCCTCACCAGGTCATTGAGACACCTTACTATAACATTAAACTAACATGTCGTAATTCACCCCATCTCATAACGACCTCACTCCCTAATTACAACCTCGAAGATAATTAACATCACAAAACTCACAAACTAAGATTACATGAAATCCGTAACATTTAGTCGTAAACTGAGCAAATCCTATGTAACTATTACACCCTGGTACTACCCGGTTTTACGATCAAATTTTTAATCCCGTTGACATAAAGGAGTTTATCTTGATTCAGTTTTATTGGCTTGTGACACATTGTTGTTGGTATGATGTTGATGCGTCTGCGATAATAGGGTGACGAGAAAAATGGTGTTTGTTTTAGCAGTGTTTTTAAACGTAGTATTTTAGTGGCCATTTTTGAGTACATTTTTTAAAATGACCACCAAAATAAAAGGTCCTAATACTCCCTAAATCCTTGGAAAAGGACATGCATGTAAGGATAATTTAATGTTAATCTTGCAGTTTATAAGAAAATAAGTACATCCATTTAGGTGAAGACGTGTCAAGCGAATCCGATATATAATAATAGCTATTATTATGGACACTGCAAGGAAGAAAAAAGGGAAGTGGTTATTTATCGGATATTAAATTTAAAAGAAAACTGTTGTGGGGAAATATGATTTATTTCCAACTATCTCTATCCATTTAAAATTTTATTTACGTTTCGTTAGATCACTGTACTAAAATTAAACAAATAAAAAAATGCATCGTTTTATTTCAAGAAGAATAATATCGTAAAAAAATCCTATTACAACGGTCTTAAATGCATAACATCTTACTGCATACATCCCTTATTACTATAAAAGAGTGCTAATAAAAATCAAGAACTTTACGATCTTAAAAATGTTCCTTGTGTTTAATATGGCACCACGCCTGATATATCAACCAGGGCTCAGATTTTACTGTCCAATACGGAATTACATTTGCATAGCCGTAAAATTTACTACCTATGCATTTTGTCTTCTAATCCGAGCATTTTAGCACACTGTGCGCCCTTCAAATACTACTAAAATCTTTTTGCCACTTGCGCAGATTGTATTTTGTGAGTTTGAAGGTTCATTTTAGTATGGAATGTTGGTAAAAGTAAAGTTGTTTTGTTCGTAATTCGCCGATTTTATCGTCGATCTTACAGGTTACGTTAAAGATAAGTTTTTATTGTGTTTGTCTTATATTTATTGTTTTGTATGCAACGTATGTATGGAATTACGTGACAATGGTGGCGTCATACATGTATGGGACTTTTACTGGAAGAGAAAATTATTTCTTTAATCATTTATTTCCTTTAGGGTAGTCCTTGGGCTCTAGACAACTGACGTTCTGTCATCGGTAGCGTGGCGAAGGCGATTGTCAATACGTCAAAAATGTATGGGATTGACAGATGCTATCGAAATGTCACGTGATCAAATTCCTACATTTTGGCATTTCGACAGTCGCATTCGCTAATCGAATAGCACATTGTCTAGGGCCTCTTGTCACAAATTTATAATATGCTCCTCGTTATTTTCAAACTATTCATAAAAATAAGTTAAGTTTAAAATAATTTTAAATAAAATATATAACGGATTTATTATTATACGTGCGGTAATCTTAAATACTTGAACCTCAAGTTTGTTGTAGTTGTTTTGTTTGTTTGTGTGTAATATCAGGATTAAAAATAAAATTGCTTTGATTTTATCCTGATATTACATTATATTTTAAAGACGGCAGACTTTTTGGACTCACTAAACATATGACCTCTGAGAAACCATTAGAGCCATTATATAGGAAACCCAGGCGTTTGCAGAGCTGTCATTACGATTCGCTCTTGACGAGCTTATTATTACCTTTGTTTATTGTATCAATTACATTTCTAATATTATAAGGCACAGATAAAAAATATTTAAATACATAAAAAATAGTAGCCAACCGATATCGGGAACGAGGTCCAAGCTACCGGTGGTCAGGGCTCCTGAGAGAGGAACCTTCTAACAATACGCACCGTGTCCAGGAGTACTGCTTTCTGGATCATGAATTTGATCCAGAAAGCCACGAGTATTATTAGTATTATTATATCTAGCCCGAACTGTCCCACTCCTAGGCAAAGACCTTCCTTCATTATTTCCACGATTCCCGGTTGTGTGCCTCTTCTTGCCAATTCCCAAGGAAGACATCCAAGTCGTCCCGCCATCTCCTTCGTGGTCTGCCGCGGCCCCGTCCCGCGATGTCAGGGCAGCAATTTTGTGTTTTATGGGCCCACCGGTCGATGGGCATGCGGCAGACATGTCCAGCCCAGTCTCATTTAAGCTGGGCAGCCTTCTGAACCACGTCGACGATCTGTGTTTTGCAGCACAGTACAGTGTTTCCAACGAGTGTTATTAATGAGAAAATAATTGTCTGTCCTCAAGACCTAAAAGTTTAATGGAGTTTTATAAAACTTGGCACACGAATAGACCATGTCCGGGATAGGATATTTTTTATCTCAGGAGTTCCCTTCGGATGATTTCAAACTTCCACGTGGACAAAGCCACAAGCAGAAACTATTCCTCTAAATAATGTAGTTCTACATCCATACTTCACCAAATATTAATCCCGATATATCAGGGCTCCCCTCGCTCACTCAGTCTGACGGCTCATCACAGGACAACAGGGAACTTCAGACTTAACAGTCGTCAAAATTTGCATGAAACTCATCAGCGAGCAGTTTACGAGTGTCTCTTCATATGCATTTATTGTTTGAGGAACAATTAAAGTTATGATTGGTCCTTTAATTGTTAGACGAAGTGTAATGAGGTATGTTGGTATTGAGAAACTTTAGTTGGGTTTTTTTGGTGGGAAATAAACTGATCCAGGTAGCATTATAAAGGATGATTTCCACCAATCGCATCGTATCGGATCGGAAAGGATACGAACGGATGCGCCGACAGCCGATGCGTCCGACAGGATGTCGACGCATACGATCGACTCCGTACCGTCGCTTGCGAACGTATCCGTTTTTGCGCCTAGTCAAATAGTTTCATTCCTACCGTGTTGACGTGGTGAGTGCGAATTTATGTCATAAAGACATGTATGCTTCTGCACCATACAATTAAATTTTTCTTTTAAATTCATGATTGAGGGTCTGCCGTGCGTGTTTCGAAAATGGTGGTGGTCGTGGGTTCTATTCTCACGGGAAGCATACTTTGTAAAGTTGTTTCCAGTTTGGCTAGGATATTGCAGGCTTGAATCACCTGATTGTCCGATAAAACGATGATTCCGTGCTTTGGAAGGCTCGTATAAGCCGGTGGTCCCGGTCGCCAAATGGCGGTCGTCAAATAAACCATGTCAGAGGCTATTGAGGCGGCTTAGAAACTCTGACACTAGGGTGTGTGGGGTCGTTAGACCTTACTGCCCACACGATAAAGAAAGAACTTTCGAAAATGAGTGGTGCCGCCGGGCCACGGCTTTGAGCGCACGTGATGACAGCCGAAAGGATACGATCGGATACGACGACAGGCGAACGGAGCCGATCACGCGTCGTAGCATACTTTCGGCTACGATCGCATGACGCGGAAGACAAAAAAGAAAAGTAGTTTTCTATAAATAATTAAATTCATGGAAGAGTGATCTTTTTGAATATTAATTAGTTAGGTTATATGCAATACTGTATGTCCACTAAAATTCTCCGATAGGTATAATTTTATCATCTTCACTAATATAAACCAGCCTTAGAAGTTCCGAGTCAATATTGAGAACAAAGACATTTCTGGGGTTCCCCATCCCCCAAAGATACCCGAGCAACCCATTCATCACTAAACATCACATTACTTCACAACAATATACTAATTTTAACACAAAATCCACCAAATCGTCACATGGTCACAATCAACCGGTACATTTAGTGCCACGGTAGTGCAAACGGTGTGCATTTAGGGTCACGGTAAAGCAAATGGTACTAACTAGTGTTGTAATGAAAGAAGTAAGGATCTGTCTCTGGAAGTGCGGAATTTCCGCAAGCAATCGTACCAGCGTACCTCCGCAGCGTACGCATCGTATTTGCAATAAAATTGGTCTTAAGAATCTCTTGAAAGTGACAAAACTTTTCTTTAATCAAAGTTTGCCTCTATTACAAAATTGTTATCAAGTCTAGCTTATTTATTTACAAATTGTTCTTGAAAAAACATTTGTTAGTAACATGAGGAGCACATATGCTGAGATTGGTACCTTTTTGGCCGCGCACAGATTTATGATGCTTTTGTTATTTTTTTTTAAATTTGTATTAGCTACGTATTGTTAATTTTATTTTATTGTTTACTTTTTTGTTTGTCTTGTGCGAATCACAAATAAATGTTTTTCTTTCTTTCTGTCTCTCTCATGGCTAAATAATAATAGCCGCACTGATCGATTTTCACGGCTAAGATTCCTTGCCGAGGTTGGTCTGAGGATGAGTGACCGTCTTAACATATGGAGACTCCTCCATGCCTCGGAAAGCATGCTAAGCCGTTGGTCTCGGCTGTCATTTGTTGATCTTTGGCAGTCGTTACGGATTGTTAGAAGCCAAAAATCAGACACCAGTCTTACCAAGAAGTACCGTGTTACCCAGCTAATGGGTTGTGGAGGCAGATACACCGGGATTGGGATAAGACTAGGCACATTCATTTCTAGTGGAAAGACTGAACTCGTTGACCATGCTATCTCATCCAACATCATTTAAAGCAACATCATCTAGCTTCGTATTGCTCATCATTGCGTTTATGATGTTTGTTTTTTTAGTACGCACACAAATTTACAGTTTCATATCATTTAAGATGATTTATAACGAAAATGAGCTCGTAAAATTTATTGAAAGGCATTTGGTGGAAAGGATATTATGAAAAAACTGCTGAATGTACCTGTTTAATTTTGTTAATATATTTTTTAAGAAATAATCCATCCCTACATGGTCAATATTTTGCCAATTTCGTACTACATAGTTATTTATTTACGCCCAAAGTAGTGCTAAAATTTAAAAGTTTCGACACAAATAACTTGCACATATTTTTTTTTCTTTTTGATTTCCATAAAGGGCTAGATAATGTAAAAATAATTAAATGTGACTTTTTTTCTGAATAAACACCGTCAATCAGAAGAGTAATCGCCATACAACGTTTGTAATCTTTGCAACCGTGGACGGTTATTCACCTCTGCCTCGATCTCCGCCGTTACTGAGAAGGCCTCTGTCACATCCCTATTGCAAACATCTATATTAGGATTGTGTAAACAAAACGACAATACATGACGGATGGTTATTGTCGCAAGGAATCTGTGTGGGTGGCTAATTGAGCTTTCTTCAGGGTTCAGATAAAAATAGCTTTTCATGGTATTGAATATGAATGGTGGTATTTGAAGGAGTTGCTGATAAAGATGAATAGGGATCGAGAAGAGTAGGTACTTTCTTAATTAAGACTATTGTCATGGACGCTTTGGGCTGAACAGCGTCGGAAGAGCTCGTGGCTAAATAATAACTGCCGCACTGATCGATCTTCAAGGTTAAGCAACGCTTACTGAGGTTGGTTTGTGGATGGGTGACCATCTTAACATATCGAGATTCCTTCGTGCAACGGAAAGCACGTTAAGCAGTCGGTCCCGGCTGTCAATATTTTGTAGATCTTAGGAAGTCGTCACGGATTGTCGGAAGCCAAAAAAAAGTTGACACCAGTCTTGCCAAAAAGTATTGTGTTACCCAGTTAAAGGATTGTGGTCTGGTAAGCAGCTGCTCCATGTAAAATGCTGGTATTCAGCTGAACCCTAATATAGTTGGGAAAAGGCTAGGCAGATGATGATGGTCAGCCCATCATCATCTCAGGTCTGCAACAGTGTCGAGATTTTTGTAAATAAGGGTATTTGTCGCTGTAACACTTAAATCTTATTGCACACAAAACACAGGCAAGGCAAGGTTTAAAGGCAAGCTGTACTGACTCTTGGGTTTCTTAAAGCAAACTCTCAGTGCAATAGAGGGATTTGCAAATTAAGGCAGTACACCCTAGTAACCGCTGCGGCCCCGACATGTGAAAATTCCCAAATAAAAAATAAATCTTATGTAATTGGTAAATAAACATTAAATTCGCGATTAATTCGGCGCACACCGGTGTGTTGCCGGTGCAAAAAAAAAACTTAAATAATTGCCCGATAGCCAGATAAGAATGCACCAGATATAAACACGGTCGGCTGGACGGCGTTCGGGAAGTTGCGCGGTATCTTCTCGTCTCACATATCACAGTGTCTCAAGACGAAAGTCTATGACCAGTGCGTGTTGCCAGTGATGACCTATGTACTCGAAACGTGGTCGCTCACAATGGGCCTCATCAGAAGGCTTAAAGTCACCCAAAGGGCAATGGAGAGGGCAATGCTCGGAGTTTCCTTGCGTGATCGAATCAGGAATGATGATATCCGCAAGAGAACCAAGGTTACCGACATAGCCCGAAGGATCGCCAAATTGAAGTGGCAGTGGGCAGGGCACATTGCTCGCAGAACAGATGGTCGATGGGGCCGAAAAGTTTTGGAGTGGCGACCGCGTACCGGAAGACGCAGCGTTGCAAGGCCTCCCACAAGGTGGACCGATGACCTGGTGAGGGTCACGGGTAACCGATGGATGCGAGACGCACAGGACCGGTTGTTGTGGCGACGCTTGGGGGAGGCCTATGTCCAGCAGTGGACGTCTTTCGGCTGATATGATGATGATGATGATGAGATATAAACAATATTAAATGGAGACACTGATCCTTTGTCTCGGTCGAAACAAACCAAAGACATTTCCCTACATAAACCTAAATAAACCAATCAGTAAATCAAAATCAAACACCGAACAAAAAAAAAACCCCATCTCATTACTTCACTCCAATAACTAAATCACCCGACTTTCTTGAAGGAACTAATCAAAGGCTATAAAATTAAGGCAACTATAAAACTTGACTCCACCGGGTATCGAACCTCGTAAACTAAATGAGAACATTCGTAAGCATGGTGGTGATGAGATCAATCTTGCAATTTCCTGTCGTAACTTTGTGACAATGAGGAATTTGTTCTTGGTAATTTTTGACGATGGGGTACGCAAAAATCGTGGTCGTAAAGTTTTCGTATCTCGTATCTATATCTCTGGGTTTTCCTTTTTTTATAAAAAAAAACGTTTATAAATTCACGTACACAAACATCCAGACCCGGAACAACTATCTGCAGGCCATACAAATATTTGTTACGTGCGGGAATCGAACCCGCGACACGCAGCGCAGCAGTCAATCGCTCAACCACTGCGCCAACCGTGTCGTCAAACCGAACCGTCCGTGTCGTCCGTGTCGTGTCGTGTGGTAATACCACTTTAAGAGCGTTTACTCATCATGGTAGTCATCTGCCTAGTCTTTTCCGAACTATATTGGGGTTGGCTCCTAGTCAAACCTTCAGCTGAATACCTGTATTTTACGAAGAGCGGCTGCCTACCAGACCTTCACAACCCATTAACTGGGTAACACAATCTCAGGCGTCTGACAATCCGTAACGACTGCCAAAGATCTACAAATGACAGCCGGGATCAACGGCTTATCGTGCTTTCCGAGGCACGGAGAAATCTCGATATGTTAAGATGGTCACCTATCCACAGACCAACCTCAGCAAGCGTTGCTTAACCTTGAAGATCGATCCGTGCGGCTGTTATTATTTAATAACGAGCTCCTCATGGTAGTCTTGCACCTAAATAGTTCGCAACCAGGAGCACTCAGTATAGTTCGCCGCTCTATAGCGAACTAGATCGCTTTTTTAGTTCACCAGTTCCCATCTCGAACTAGCGAAAGACAGATCGTTTTCTTACTATGCTACTGCTAACCATAGATAATACACTCCACTGATCAGACAATTGAACTAACGAACGATGGGAAATGCATGTGCAGTGTGTAAGTGATGTGTGTGGAAAATGAAGAGAGAGGCCTTTACCCAGCAGTAAGACATAACGGGCTAGATTAGATTAGTGTGTAAGTGAGCTGGTAGCAGTGATGTGACTAAATCGGTTGGCACCGCGCTCTCGCTCATTTACGCTATCGAATGAACTAACGAACTAATGAGTGACGGATCTGGGTCCTATTTCTCATAGTTCGTCTGCGGGAGCAGCTTAACGACATAGTTCGTTTGCAAACTACACAGAACTACCTCACGGTATCTAAACTGTAAGTCCTTATCTTGGAAATTAATTAACTGATTTAAATAAAACTCCAAACATAATTATGCGTATTGTCATGTATCGACTCCCACCTAAGTACATAGTTTACCGCACGATGCTATTGCACAGCGCCTTACGGTAAAATTTTGTGTACTTAGGTATTCTTTACGGTTTTTTTTTAAATTTCCATAATAAAAAAATAAGAATATCACCAAGGAGTTTCACAATCCTAGAATAAATAAGTTGAATGATCGAACATCCTTGGTAGCGCTTTTGATCAATACGTTTGTCTCACTTTAATACGAAACAGAAAATGAGACTAATAAAAATAAATAAATGGTCGATTTAGTTTTAATTTGCGTAGGCAAATTCGCGCCATTTTCCTATTATAAACGTCAAAGATTGTTGCGACTTTCCGATTGATATCTAAAAACAAACAGTTTTTTTCATTACCTATTCTACTGTTTTCTCGCAAATGTATTGAAAAACGTTGTATGACATACGTGCAGAAATTGATTTTTACTAACTCGTGACTATGGTAAGCCTTCGGCATAACTGTTTTGTTCCGATAAATTATATTTATTTAGATAAGTACCTATTCATTTTTATTTTGAGATTTCCCTTTGTAAAAGTTGTTAATAATAATGACCTATAGTGACCCATTTTCAGGTTTGGCGTTTGATTTGTTACAGCCTATATATACTTAGATCTCTTGTAGCACCATAACTATTGGAATTATCAAGCAATCTGCAAAGTGGATATTGCAATATCCGGTGAGGTAGCTGAAGATAATTGAAAACCCACTCAATTGAATTTATGATCTAATTGTATGCTGTTTGATGTTATATATTTTTTTTTTTTTTTTTTTTTATTGTTGATAGGCACGCGCTTGACCACTATCTCACCTGATGGTAAGCGACGATGTGGTCGAAGATGGAGCACGCTTGCCTAGAAGTAACCTATTCACTCTTGACTTAAAGACTCCCAGGTTGTAGCTATCAGGAAACACAGACTCCGGCAGGGAATTCCACTCCTTAGCGGTACGCACAATGAATGTATTCCCAAAACGCTTTGTGCGTGTGGGTGGGATGTCCACCAAGTACCGGTGGCGCATCGCCGTACGTCTTGCCGTATGTCTATAAATTTACATACGTAACTACTAATATATATGAAGACGTGAAATGGTTTTATCTGCACTCACAACGTAATGTTCCAAATATGAGTTCAAAAACGAATGCATAAACACATTACAGTTCAACATTTTCCTTCGATTTTTAAACAACTGCATCATAAAATAACTTTTTAATTTTTATAGCACACTTTTTCTTTTTAATTTTTGACGCGGGCTCATTGACTTAAGTCAATGAGCCAGCTTTTATCTTTGTCTATGTTTGAGCGCACTGCGCAGTCATTCGAATACGCAATGAGAATATCCGCCATATTGGAATAAACTATTTTTCCACTTATTTTATTTCAACTGTATGAGTGAAGATAAAATAGTGTATGCAACGGCATATAATTAGGTATTAAAACACTCGTGTGATGCTATTATCACACTCGGCTACGCCTCGTGTGATAAACCCACACTCGTGTTTTAATAACCCTTTTTATATGGTCGTTGCATAAACTACTATTTGTTGATAGAATAGGATAATTTACTGAAAAAATCTAATTAGTTCGTCAGATTGATTTCAAAAAACGTGGACATGTATTTTTTCTTTTTTTACGTAAATAAAAAATTAAGACGATCGTACAGTGCGTTGAAAATTCCCGTGACGTCACTATGATGGTACAATTATTACTAACAACATGAAGTCACGCGTTTTTTCAACGCACTGTATCGTCTTTATTTTTTGTTAAGAAAAAACATAATAATTATATATTCTGATTTCGTCACGGGATCTGTAGACAGTTGACTCGTTTCTCTGAGACTCGTCGCGTTTCATTGACTTGGAGTTTTTTTGACAGTCGCCACTGTTGATTCTGGCTCTCAAGAGTTGTAGTGATTGGGAGTAGTGTGGTGGGCTTGTAAAATAGGGTTTTTTTTAATATAACAAAGAGTGTGTTTTTAGCTTTTCATACCCAAAGGGTAAATAAGACTCCGCTGTCCATCTGTCTGTCACCAGGCTGTATCTCATGAACCGTGATAGCTAAACAGTTGAAATTTTCTCAAAAATGTATTTCTGTTGCCGCTATAATAACAAATACTAAAAACAAATTAACTTAAATATTTAAGCGGGACGCCAAGACAACAAACCTGATTTTTTTGCTGTTTTTTATAGATTCGCGACTCGCACTTGGCCAGTTTTTTTCAAAAGCCTTTAGTATTATTTTAACTAGCCCCTTAAAGTTAATACTTTAAAACAATACACTTATATGCCACTCACAATAACAGCTCACTTAACCTCCGGCAAAAAGCATAATATAACTAAATACATTTTATCAAAGTCTCTAATCCTAATTTATACACAAAATGTTTAAAAGCGCAGAATTGATAATATTATCATCATCCCTTCTAAATACTCTTTGATGACAATTTGCCTTCGAGGCAGACACTTGAAACGTTTGAATATTAAACATTACCTACTGACTGCACGCTGCATGATAACTACAGAGAGGATTAAAAGTGTATGTCTGTTTACAAAAGTCATTATATTGTGTTTTGCAATTGATTTATTTCACGGAATGCGATAAAGTCCCTAGTTGTAAGTTGTTTTTAGTTTAAGGTTTTCTGCATGTATTTTAACTTTGGTGTACAATAAAGTTCTTATAAATAAATAAAACTTCACGCAACACAAGACTACAAAGGTGGATTATGTTTGAATTTAGATCTTTTAGAAAATGGCAGTTACGTCACAGGCTTACTTATTCGATACACATAAAAAAGAGGTGTAGACATGTAGTATATAGTACGAATCATTGTTTGGATATTCAGTAAATTTAGATTTTGTGATAGTTTCACAAAATCTATCTAAAAAACTCTTTTAAAAATATAACTTTTCCATATCAATATTCAAACGTTTTTCCAACAGCGATTAAATTAACGAAATGATAAATGATATTAATTAAAATATTGCAAGCAAAGTCGGGTCTAATGATCTGTTGTAACATATTCCTCAACAATTTCAGAATACTGTAAACAGCTTGCGGCCTATTTGTCAATTAAACTAATTATACTGTCAAAGCTTTTTGACATTTGCATAACGCTAAGTGATATTATGAGGGAGGGCAGAAATCATGGTGGGTAATGGCTAATTTACACAAAAATGGTGTTTATTTTCTTTTATATAGAACTGTTGTAGTATAAATTATTATGAGCACGGGTATTCCATAGTACCCAGGTACTTCTTATTTAATATAAAGTAGGTCCTTTGAGCAATCACGTTTTCATAAAATCGACTTTTGAAATACAACTGTAGGACTATATTAGGTTGATAAAAAAAACTAAATCCATCTTCATCCACATTCATTTAATTTAGTGAAAATGTTGACATTTCAAGACTATTGAGCCTTGCAATGTCAACATTTTTTGTCAATCGAAGTAATACAAGGATAAAACTAGTTTTTTTTTTCAATAGTGTCTGTAATCTTTTTATCAATGTTATTGTTACTGGGGGCATAGAGAGATACATCATTGCTTTGTTTATAAGTCTTAACCGGATCAATAAAACTAGATACTCCTACAATCTGCCTGGTGAGGCCTGGTGGTGCCTGGTGAGGGTCGCTGGTAGCCGATGGATGCGAGACGCACAGGACCGGTTGTTGTGGCGACACTTGGAGGAGGCCTATGTCCAGCAGTGGACGTCTTTAGGCTGATATGATGATGACTCCTATACAATCAAACATTTTAAAATATTTGGTTACGATCACAAAGCAGGCATTCCCTAGATATCTGCCAACCCCTTTACCAACCACAATCAATCTTATAATCCTCATAATTCAATCTGTCATTGGGCGTCTTCACTGACTGCGCATTGCCCATTCAATCAGGGTTGTCAATTTTGCTTCGTTACGCAGAAACCGCTTTGATAAGACATGCAGATAGGATTATGGACGGTGGCAGCCCTGTCCAGGCAATCATTAGGCTTGCAGCTTGTTTAGCACTAAATCCTTTGTCTATTACTGGAAGGGATGGGAGTTTGCGGATATTCTGCAAATCAGGAATTCCTTCGGATATTAGATGCGGATAGTTTTTTTCTGTCATTCTTCTAAGATGTAGGAAGTTAAAGAGTTAGGGAATCATTTAATTTTTTAAGGAATGTGTAAAAATTTGTTTCTGTAGTCAAGTGATCGTGTGCATCCACTAGCTACGTTATTTAATAGGACATGCGGATAGGATTATGGACGATTATAGCCCTGTTTAAGCAATCATTAAGCTTGAAGTTTAATTAGCACTAAATCCTTATTTTTGTATTTGTGTTTGTTTGTGGATATTCTGCGGAGCTGGGATTTTTTCGGATATAATATGCGAATAAAACTCTCCGTTTTATTGTGGTCTTAATTCAAAGTTGTAGGAAGTTAACAGAGATAGTACCCAGTTTTATTTTTATCAAGTAATCGTGTGATTCCAATAGCTACGTATATTTGTTACAACGAAGTAGATAATTGTGTGAATAAAACATATATTTGTTACAGTAAGAAAAAGCGCTATATTTAGAGATACTTACTAAGACATTAGAAGTAAATATGCAAGCACACTTTCGGTAAATATTTTAATTATTTAATGCATTAAATTGTTTCCCTTGTTATTGCACAAATGTTTCACCAAAGACAAAAGAAAAACAAATATTCACTGATTGATGCAAACTGTTAGAACGAAATAGTGAGGAGAAATATCTGAAATACGTTTATCTTCGGATCTTCGGATATTGTCTCGGATATCAAACGTCCCTATTTCTGCATTGCTCCGGATCAATTATGTGTGATTTGGTTTAAATTGAACGTGCTCTGTGTTTAGATTGAATGTCTGTTTGTAAGCACACTGTACCTATTTGAGTCTTAAGTTTATTTTAGATGCTAGATGTTGGTCAAGTTAAGAATAAGACGTTTGTTTATTTGTAAGTTAAATGTTAGTGGCCTTTGGGATTTCCTTGTGTTGGATGTATTTTGGCTTGTTCCTGTGTTGTGTGTGCCAACAGTGTTGGTACGTGGTACCCTTATGTGGTTACCTCTAATTGGCACAATTTACATATAAATATATTATATGGCGCAGCTAATTTGCTAAATTAGCCGTTTCATTGGTTGCCTAGCCTTTTCATTTAAATGTGCAGATTTTGTTCAATATCGTTTAATAACTTGACCGTGTCACTTATGTCGCTGATGAAGCGGCACAGTTCAATGAAAAGGCTAGACTTTTAATGAAACGGCGACTTCAGCTAGTTGGCTGCGACATATATATAGTTTCAGACCAAAAATGATAGAGTAAAGGAGTTCATCACGTGTCAATAATTTTTATAATTGCAAAACTTGTAAAATAAAAAATATATATTACGGCATTAATTTAATGAAACAGGCTGGTTCAAACAGTCTCATCTGGCGTGAAGAAATACGAAATTTCATATTTCTATTTGAACAAACACTTTGAACCAGCCTGTTTGATCAAATTACTTGAACGTGTATGGCCCGCATAAAACAACAAAAACTATTTGTTTAAACATTTTAAAAATTATCTAATCTATGTAAGATAGAACCGAAATTACTTTCAACAATAGAATTCTGAAGCTGAGCTGTGACGATGCAGTGCGCAGGGCATATTGCTCGCAGAAGATAGTCGATGGGGTTGAAAAGTTCTGGAGTGGCGACTGCGTACCGGAAGACGCTGTGTTGGAAAACCTTCCACGAGGTGAACCGATGCCCTGGTGAGAGTCGCGGGTAACCGATAGATGCGAGACGCACAGGACCGGTTTTTGTGGCTACACTTGGGGAGGCCTATGTCCAGCAGTGGATGTCTTTATTTTTTTTTTTATTAAGGAATGGGCTTCCTCTTGACCTCGATCACGCCTGATGGAAAGCGATGAATGAGGTCTATGATGGAGCGAGCGTGCCCAGAAAATGCTTTAAGGCACTGGTACTCCCACGCGTCGACGAAACACAGCAGGCTGCTTGACGTCGGACTCCGGTAAGAGGGTGGTCGCCAACCAGGCGGGTACTAGCCCTACCACCACAAGGGAAGGATAGGTCAGTCTTATACGGTGTTAGGTGAGGCTGTCCAGGATGCGCCGAGCGAGAGGTTCAGTTGAGTGGCTGATGGAACAAATTGCGCTACACGAGGAGGCTCCTTCATGCATCCCAGTCTTTCGCCTGATATGATTGATGATGATCATGAATAGTAAGCTAGACTATCGCTGTTTTTACCCTTTATATATGCACGGGAGTTCTTGGATAGGCCACCGAAGCAGGGAAACAAAAAAACAGAATCACAGTGTATTATCAGATTTTAAAACGCGCCTTCACAAACATTCATCGCAAGATGCTCGACGCTTCAAGCTTAGCATCTTAGCGCAGGCGTTACATTGCTTATTGTTTGAAATTTTAAACTCGCTCATTTATTTATTAAACCAACAAACTCGACGGCACGGTTAGTGCAGTGGTTGAGCGATTGGATGCTGCACCGCATGTCATGGGGCCAACAGATAGTTGTTCCGGGTCTGGTTAATTGTGTATGTTAGTTTGTATGTTTGTAAACGCTCCCACGATACAGGAGAAATTTCTAGTGTGGGGCAACGTTTAAAATAAAAAACGAACACAGGCGGACGTAACCATTTTCTACCAGTCCACCTTTTGGTGGGTGATGCAGAGACAAATCATTGTAAGTGCAATAACGTCAGACGTTTCTCCGAAAATACGGGTTACGTTAGGTAGTGTCAAATTGGAGTCACAATGGAACTTGAATGAAGCCTAATTGTAAGGTTGCAGGTGCAATGACGTCACAGATTTCGTCCAAAGTATGCTAGGCACTCCCTAGAATACTTTAAGATAAGTTCTAACATGACTTGAATTTAACACTTTAAATTCAAGTCATGTTAGAACTTATCCGGATTTGAGCCCTCTTAGTCCTTGACATGAGAGACGAGGCCTGAATGTAAGGTGGAGGTGTAATGACGTCAGAGATTTCGTCCAAAGTATTCTAGGCACTACCTAGAATACTTTAAGATAAGTTCTAACATGACTTGAATTTAACACTTTAAATTCAAGTCATGTTAGAACTTATCCGGATTTGAGCCCTCTTAGTCCTTGACATGAGAGACGAGGCCTGAATGTAAGGTGGAGGTGTAATGACGTCAGAGATTTCATGCAAAATAAACTGAGATAGTATTGAATAGGCGCCACGTTGGAAACTACTCGGATAAGAACTTCTTGTCCTCAAACATGAGAGACGAGGCCTGAATCACTGGGCCATCTTGACTTTCATTAATTGACGTATAAGTAGTGGAATTTCCAGCCGGAGTCTGTAATTCTTGTTAGCTACAATCTGGGGGTATTTAAGTAAAGTGTGAATAGGTTAGTTTTAGGCAGGCGTGATCCATCATTGACCACATCATCGTTTTCCATCAGGTGAGATTGTGGTCGAACGCGAGACCATCAATGAAAAATATTTATGTCACCATCTGCCTAGCCTTTTCCCAACTATATTCGGGTCGGCTTCCAGTCACACCGGAATCAGCTGAATACTAGTATTTTACGTGGAGTGGCTGCCTACCAGACCTCCATTATCCATTAACTGGGCAAGAATCTGGCTTCTGACAATCCGTAACGACTGCCAAAGATCTACAAATGACAGCCGGGACCAATGGCTTAACGTGCTTTCAGAAGCACAGAGGAGTCTCGGTATGTTAAGATGGTCATCCATCCACAGACCGACCTTGGCTAGCATTGCTTAACCGTGAAGATCGACCCGTGCAGCTGAAAATCAGTTTCTCTAACGAAATATTCCGTTTCGTACTACACGATACAACCAATTCAAGATTTAACAGTCATAAATATTTAACAGTAGCTAACAACATTATGCTTATCACACCTCATAAGCACTACTCATTATAATTATTTAACTAATTAACCATAAATCAAGTCCTAATTAAATCAATTAACTAAATCAACCAAATCAAATCAGCATTACAGTAGTGATTGAAACCTTAATAATCATATTAATTGTGTTCAGGGACTTAGGCGTAATCCGGCTAATCTATGGGGCTTAGAGTGTGGTTGGTACCCTTAATTGGCTACCTGGTCACGCGGATTTGGGTGGAAAATCGGATGGTAGCGGTAGAAATGGTTACCGTAGGGCTCTTTATGATTAAAACCGGTGTTAGTGTTTTTAAAATGATAATCGTTAAGCCATTACAAAAGCGGGACAAACGAGCTTTTTCCAATTTTCTATCTAAAGTCAGGTTTTTATGCCGGAAACGGTCCCAGACACTTTTTTGGAGATGAAGTGCAGTTTTAACCCAAAGGATGACAAGTTGAAGATGCCTTATTGCATTACGTCCGTAATTGTAGCACTACTGTGTCTGTATCTTTGCCTCGCTGTAACCTAATATTTAGGCTCGACTTTACAGGTAATTTTTCGCCATGGTTAAAAAAGGCCTTTTTCAAATACTCAACAAGAGCAGGCTAAAATAGGACATCTTTCATCCACACCTTCCCTCATACAGCATTTTATATATTATATAGAAACTTAAACAGAACACCAACTTTTTTTAAAACAGGCATAAAATAAACATAAACTAAAATTTATTTTTTCTGTGTCAGTGTCGTCGAAGTGTCAACGTTCAAAATTTGTTTTGTGTTTCAATAACTGATGAAATATTCTTAAAAATACTATTTAATTATATTACCATAAGTAATTTTATTTTAATTAAGTGTGTCGATGTCAGAATGTATTTTTTTCACCTGAGGCTTACCTAAGGAATGAAGAAGACACAAGACGTCAGGGACTTCGAGGATAGATACTCTGCATGCTTCGTTGATTTCGGCCTTAAAACTGGTGAATAAGTTTGAAATTTGTTTGTTGTGATTTAGGTATGAAACCTAGTGGTTTTGGAAGTCAGAAGTGTACCTGACTTATCTAGCTCAATTATGCTCAAGCTTTCTCAATTATGGAGATACAAATCTTTGACCTAATATGTCTTCAGCAATACCCACGATAAAATCAGACGCACTGAAGGCTCAAACCATTAACATCAACCAGACCATTTAAAAGCAAAAATGTTGGTAAAGCCAACTCATACTAAAGGTAGGCTTACATTACTGTGACGGGGTCTGTTGTGGTGTAGGATTTTTTCAATCCAGCGTCATAATCACAAGTAATAATAGTCACAAGCGAGTTTTATAGAGCACCAGAAGACGCCACGATACGACACAACACGTTAATGTAAACCCAGCTTAATTTACACGTAGGGCTCATATGCAATGTCAATCAATATCACCTAACGCTCCAGTCAAAGGCCTCCTGAAAAAATCTGTGGAAATAAACCATAGTTTTGTACCCTTCTATTTTATTTTTTACATTTGTGTTATCTGCAGCAACGCCAAGCTACTTGCTCACACAAACTGGACTGGATGATTGACCCCAATAACATTTTATTCGACTGGCGAATCGAAACCAGGACCTCATGTTTTCTTCTGGCATTCTCTCTTTTCACCCGTCACGCTATCATTCAAATGGAGGTTTATGAAGCTAACCCAACAAGTTATCAACTTGTATCGATCGAAGTATGAAACTCATCATCATCATCTGGCTCGCCTTTTCCCAACTTTACTGGGGTCGGCTCCCAGTCAAACCGGATTCAGCTGAATACCAGTAATTTACGTGGAGCGGCTGCCTACCAGTCCTCCACAACACACGTAACACGGTACTTCTTGGCAAGACTGGAATCAGATTTTCTGGCTTCTGACAATTCGTAACGACTCTATTATCGAATAATCGAACTTATACCTACATCTATAAAATTTACTTTTTTTCAATCTACATTGGCAGAATAGTCAGCATTGCTTGCCATATACAGGGTTATTTGTAAAAAAATTACAACGTTTCAGTGGGTGACAATACTCATGATTATAAACAACTTTTGCTATGACATCAACCCTGAAAAATCGAAAAAGATATATCTGTTACATATATTTTCATCAGGTGATTATTTTGTATGAAACGGCTGACTTATTTTTTGATATTTCAGAGTTGGTCTCAAAGTAAAAGTTTATAATCATGTATAAAAGAAACTGAATACAATTGAGTCTAACTATTTTTTTCTTCTGTTTCATGATCTATCGGACTTCACCAACAGCTGCCGGCATCCTGATTGGCAGCATGGTGGGCAGCTTTTTCCTTAGAGGATACAGAAAGTGGCCGATGTTCATTGGAGGAGGTCTTGGCTTTGGCATGGCCTACACCAACTGCGAGAATAGCCTGAACCACTTTCTAATGTCTATGGATCCCAAAGCATGTGTGGTAAAGTTAGTATACTTCTTATGTTTTATTTAAATTAGTATTTTTATCGATTTCATATTTTTTTTTTAAAATTGGTGATTTTATTAGCGTCATTATTATTAGTGTCAGTAGCATCGTCATTTACAGTTTGACAGTTTTTAGCTCTTTAAAAAATATAGCTTAGACATCGATTTAACTTAAATAAAATAGTAGTTTATACCCATTGTTATATTTTAGTGCTAGCGTACGCTAAAATATAAACTAAAATATATCTGCAAAAAACCTCCCCCATGTTTCACCAACATCAAAAAATGAGGTTCTGTATTATTCTGTACCTACTGAGTCTGAGATTTAATTTCATGAAAGTATTCAACTAAAATTATTATCGGCGTAGCAACTATCACAAATGTGACAGTATAATAGGCAAGTTCAGTGGTAAACAAAGCTTCAGAGACCTAAAAAGACACCCAAAGTGAATAAAACAGTTTACTACATAATACGACCCAAGATTATCACAACTACTAGTAAAGCTTTGTATTAAAAAGTTGCAATTAGAAGCGGCTCACCACTCAACCAATAAGTTCTACCTCTATACAAAAACGTCAATATCATGCAAATTCTCTCCTTTGTCGCAATCAAAGGCAATAATTGTTTACCGACAATTGCCTTGGAAACCGTTTGTATTGAAAACTGAATCCAATACTAAATGAACAACAGTCTGTGAGGACAAAATTGCTTTTGAAATTGCAGACGGAACTAATTATGGCTATAAAAATATTGAAAAGGGACTAAAACGGGCTATTTTTGGACACAGGATAGTAGTCATACATTGTGTCGCAGATAATGAAGAAGTTAGCAGACATTGGACTCAAACTGCTATAAATATTGGGGTTGTAAAAAATAGGGTTGTCACTGGATGTTAATTGGGGCAGTAAAATTATTTTATGGGTCTAATTATTACGTTTGATAGAAAAGTAACTGAGAAGCTTATTAAAAATAAAAAAAAACGAACTTATAACTTTAATGGATCCTTGGTATTTGAAACACCATATTGGGTAGTCTGATGTAGAAAGTAAGAATTAGAATGACTTGCCATACGTCCCTTGAATTACAAAATCTATGTTCTGTGTTTTAAGAATTTACTTGAACACCATTTCTTAATCAATGGCTTATAAAAAGGATCTCGTTACTTATTTGAACCTGTCCTTAACATGTCAACCATATTAATTTACAAGCAAAAGCTATTTGTAGAAGTGTAACTTTATAATCAGTAACATTATTATTCCAAATATAATTTTAATACCTTGAGAGACAACCCTACAAAAATCCCATCAAAACAACGAAACGGTCAACAGTAAAGACGTTATACCTTATTTCTGCACAGCAGGACATTTCCCTTCGCCATTTGCGTCTTTGTTTCCACATAAAGGTCACTTACTGTCGCATCTTCTATTCAAGCTTCAGTCGCTTCCATATTTGTATTGAATTCGGCAACGCCTTCTTTTCTTTCGTTGTTTGCAAACCTGCCGCCTATTCACCACCCACAGAGACTTTCAACAATTTAATCAATTACATCCACCTTTGCATCAGTAGATTCTCTCTCTTTACTATAAGGTCCAATTTTGAGTTTACTAACAGCGGAAATATATTTGTTTTTCGACAAATCATCACTTGTTTTTCCGTTTTAAACATTTTTATTTGTTAGGTTCGGATCGTTTGTGAGTCATGCCCGTTGTAGCTTTGAGGCTGTCCGCATGGGCGTTTCTATGGCTTTTTTTAGGTAAACGCATGTCAATTACATTTCGGATTGCGTTTGGTTTAGGACAATGGCTACCAAAGTGTTTTGTTATGCTTTTTCAATATTTGGGAACCTTTTCATACATTTTGGTCTTTACCGAATTTACTTTTCTAGATTGAATTTGAATTTTGTCAATTATAACTTATATTGTTAGGTACTTCTTTTAAACATATGTATCTACCCGAAAAAAAAACTTTTATTAATTTGATAATTTGAGCGCACTGTTCACGATAATTATTTGTGACAAAATAATCAAACATTTACATAACACAAACGTATCCAATCTTGTAGGTAGGTATATAAGCAGGATAAAATAAATAACCAGCATTTTCATAATTACTTCCATCCTTCTTGTCATTATTGTTATTTTCTAAGTAAACGTTCATAGTTTTATTGCTTGAAGCGACCCAAATAAATAACAATCAACAGAAGCCACTATGATTGTTCACCAGCTTACCATTCTCCTATTTTTCCTCTCCTTTACCATAATGGTCCATCATCTATCATTATTGTTTCTCCAGCCATCTTTGTTTATAACAAACAAACAAATAATGTTGAGTACCACTGCCTTATTCATCAAGTTTGTATAGATTGGAAGACAATATGGCCAGAGGCAGCGCAGTTTCAATTGATCGTGCAGACAATTGTACCGTGCATACGGCCAGTATAATACCCATCCTTTTTAATAAAAAGAAAAAGCTGCTCTGATTAGAAAATAGAACATTTTTACGTCGAGTTAAAAAAAGTTGCTTTTCATGTCAATAACATGGACAGGTTTCAATGTGTGTTTCTTTTTATGGCAACTAGCTGTTGTCCGTGGTTTTGCTTATACTCTGGGTGAAATTATACATATGTAAGAGGTACTGGTAAATTCCGTAACCCTGGCAGGCTGTACATATGAAGCTTGGATCAGAGGGACGATTCTATTAATTCTAAATCAACTTTCGAAAAATACAGGACATTCAAAAGTTTTGTTTTTGACTGATTGCGACAGAGATGCAAATGCAAACGATGCTTAAACATTCGTAGAATTATTCCTCTGGAATTACTTTCGAATATGGTTGAATATGCGATTTTATGTGTTACACAATTGGGGTGTTGGTCTGAACACTGTAGGTTAGGACTTGTGATCTCACCAGTCCTAACCCACGTTTATATACATTAATTCCCCGGGCGTCGGGAGTCGCAGGGTGATTCTCGGCCACCGTAGGCGCGGGCCTCCGGACGGCGAGCGTTGGGTGGCTCGCCGTCCGATCAAAGCCAGGCCCGGGTCGACGGCGCGTTGTGTTCCACGCACGCTTCAAAGAGATGTCAGCATAGTAGACGGGGCCCGTTAGGGCCAGTGCCTGCTAGAGTTGCGGATTTTGTTCGAAAGAGTTACCGCGTCCCCGGAACGCAAAGGGCAATAGGAAGAGCACGAATGGGATTTGGTTAGTAAGAGTCTGACACTCTCTCCCGCTCCACCCGGAGCGGAAGGGGTCATTTGATGTTTTCCCATCCATAAAACACTTCAGAGAGATAGTTAGATTGCCTTTCAGTAGCGTCATACTCATTATGGACCAGTATTTTTATCAGCCTATTCTGTCCCACTGCTGAGCAAAGGCCTCCCCAAACTACTTCCAGATCTTTTTGTCCCGAGCCACTTCAAAGTAGGTGTCTAGCGTAAAATTTTACGTAATATTAATCAATGTTTTTTTTTTTACAGAAAGACGCCGTAAAGAGGATTCTCGTGATGATGGTGCAGAGTTCGTTTTGTACAGTAGAGTTCTATGAGTGAAAATTGTAATAATCTATAAATAAATATTTTGGTTGATTTTGTTGTAAATTGTAGTTTTAATGCCTATTTAGAAAACCATAAGTACAATAATATAACCTTGCCGTAGAAGTACTTGGTGCATGTGCAGAAATCTTTGGGATGCATGAAGGAGCCTCCTCGTGTAGCGCAATTTGTTCCATCAGACACTCAACTGCGGTGGTAGGGCTAACACCCGCCTGGTTCGCGACCACCCTCCCACCGGAGTTCGGCGTCAAGCAGCCTGCTGTGTTTCGTCGACGCGTGGGAGTACCAGTGCCTCAAGGCATCTTCTGGGCACGCTCGCTTCATCATGGACTTTATCTATCGCTTTCCATCAGGCGTGATCGAGGTCAAGAGCTAGCCCATTCATAATAAAAAAAAAAAAAAGAAATACGAATATTGTAGTTTAGATAACTATGGCGGTTTTTGGGACAAGCCCACCACACTATGCCCAACCTCTGCCACTCCTGAGGACCAGTATCGACTGTGGCGATCTAAGGGCCCTATTTCACTAGGACACTATGGTGGCGTCCTTATTTTTTGGTCACGAAAAAAAAGAAAAAATACGTGTCCAATACTTTGTGAAAATCTATCATATGGCCTTTTTTTTAAGGATGGGAAATCAAAACCTATCCGTGCTCCTCCTAGTGGACTGAACAAAATCCGCAACCCTGGCAGTACCCCGGCCCACAGAGTACTTTTATATACTGGGTAATTTTTTTTCCAGTGCGCAAACTTTAAGAACCACTTAAATGTAAATGAACAACTTTCCCCAAGAAAGCCATAGTCAATTCCTAAAAAAAAATTGAGTCTCCCATACAAATTGTGGTCAGTTGATGACAATTTTGTATGGGAAGTTCAAATTTTTTTTTTAGGAATTGACTATGGCTTTCTTGGGGAAAGTTGTTCATTTACATGGGCAGAAGTGGTTCTCAAAGTTTGCGCACTGGAAAAAAAGTTATCTAGTATATGGCTTTGGCCCTAACAGGCCCCGTCTACTATGCTGACATCTCTTTGAGACGCGCGTAGATCTGACGGCCTAATTCAATTTTTTCAGTAAAATACCGTATTGCGCCACTTTAAGGCATGCACATTTATTATGCGCACAGGCAAGGTGTGGAACTCTCTGCCATCATTTGTTCCCTAACACCATTTCCCGTCAGCATTAAAAGCAATACACAAACATCTTCTGGGCTCGCTCCATCGTTGGTCTTATCCAACGCTTACCATCAAGCCAGTCAGAGCTCAAGAGTGGGTTCATCAGGTATAATCAGACTTAATTTAATTATCCATTGCTGGGCAAAAACCTAGCTCTTCGTTCCACTTAATCTATTTAAATATTCCTATCCCTACCATAATATGATAAATGCGAAAGTAACTCAGTCTGTCTGTCTGTATGTGACACTTTCACGCTAAAACGGGCTAAACAGATCGTCATGAAATTTGGCAAATATATAGCCTGGGATATGGAAAAGGACATAAGCTACTTTCTTCGCGATAACCGACATCAACGCGGGCCGAGCCGCGGGAAAAAGCTATGATGCAATGTAATACAAATTATGACTCATGCAGGTATTGGAATGTGAGGGCAAATTCTATAATTACTGTTACCGATACGTTCTTTAGAACGTATCACGCCAAAGTCAACGGAGCGTTGACTCCAGACCTATGGTGTGTAGTAGATCAATGACCTGTGATTTCATCAGGTGCACTCTTCCTTACCTACGTGAGTCACCTGGTGAATCATCGCTGAAGTGGACCAAACAATGTGCGGTGGAGCTATGTTCGAACTAATTATTTTTCTGTTTTGTTTTTTTTGTTATTGTGAATATGTAGAAGAAAAAAAATAAAAATAGAAATGAAAAAAATGAATGAATAGAATATATATGAAATGGAAGTTAATATAAATTATAGATTGTTTAGGTTTGTGGTTTATTGCAAAACTTTTATGGAAAACACACTATTTTTATTGTTGTAACGCAATGAGCATTTCATGCTTCCGTAATTGGGGAGCTAATGAAAACGTGATTACTATGCATTATTTAATTTACATACTTAATTACTTCGGTATATGGTGGTTTCTAAAGGAAACCCACCATACACTATTCAAACTCTGGTCACACGGCTAATTATGGCCCCTTACCAATTAAACTACGTATATCAAAAAGTCTTATAAGGTGACATAACAAACCATCACACTTTAATTTATTATAATCATAAACATTTAATCTATCTAAAAAAATAAATTAAAATAAGTCGTCTCCACACCTTTCTTCAAGATTCTGAAGCGTATTATCGTTTTAAAAGTTGCAGTTCGTGACATAAAATAGGCCGCACAGAGTCGACTGTTGTTACAAATAAAATAAAAGTTAGTGTAAGAAGCCTTTATTGCCCTTTGTTGTTATAATTGAGGTTTTTATTGCTGAATGTCATAATTTACTGGACGTGTTATATAAAGTTTTACTTAGGAATACATCAATGTATGAAAGATAAACATTTGTTTGTAGAGGTGATGTAGGGTCGATTTTTCAATAGTCTGATAACTTTAATTCAAGGAATAAATAGGAATTAGTTTTGACCACGGTTTTGACAGCTTTTGTATACAACAACAGAAAGCATACAGCTTTTTTTTTGTATACAGCTTTTGTGTAACAGAATAAGTGCAATACCTCTTAAGAGCGTTTACGCGGTACGGCTTTTCATACAAACTTTCAAATCGTTATTCTTCAAAATGAATGAACCGATTTTAACGAAACTTGGTATGCATACGCTACATATCCAGGTCTAAATAGTTATCAGAAAACATTTTTGAAAAAGATTTCAGAGGGCGAGAGAGAGCGATTTTAAGTTTTCTATAGATAGTGAAAAACACTATATCCTTCTCCCTGAACTCTTTTTCAGAAATGTTTTCTGATAACTATTTAGACCTGGATATCTAGCGTATGCATACCAAGTTTCGTTAAAATCGCATCATTCATTTCAAAGAATAAGGACTTGAAAGTTTGTATGAAATGACATACGGCGTACAGGCTCTTTAAGGGGTCATTGTACTCATCATTATGAACAACTTTTACTATGGAACCAACCACGAAATGGAAAAAAAAAACAGGTGTTCTGTACATTTTGTCGAGTTATGCGCACATAAATGTATGGGGCAGTCAATTTTTTCGCGATTTCAGTGTTCGTCTCTCATAGTGAAAGTTGTTCATAATTATGAGTACAATGACCCCCTAAGTGGTATTGCGTTTATTCTGTTACACGTTGTATATAATTATATCAAATTGGCAGATTTATTTTTAAGATAAAAGTTACCTGACTATTGAAAAATCAGCCCTGATGCACTGGCCAAAGAGCTCCCTTTCCCTTTTCTGCAGACGTCAGTCCTCTGTCTTAGTAGGTCAGTGTTCTCGGTAGGAGTCGGGGCCGTTCAATGACCATTTATGCCGCTGACCCTCAAAGCTGTCATTGCTCCGTTCATTGACTGTCCGGGTCCTCCCGCAGCGGTGACGCTACGCCAAAAGCAGAGCTCCGCTTGAAGAATGTCTGGTTGCAGCTATAGACCTCCTAGAAGGATGTGAACATTCAATTCACTTTCGATTAATTTAGATTCTGCTACCTACCTGAAAGGGTCTACACACACTGATTACACCACACATGCAATATAAAGTTGCCGATTGAAAGCATCGATATAATGACCGGAAAAATATGGAAACTTATACAGAACCCATTTAACTGACGGCACGCAATCGGAACGTGATAAAAACGCTTAGTGAACGCATTTCCTTTAACACTTTTTGTGATGTGTTGGCCAATGTTGGCTGATGGGGCCAATAAAATGTAGGATGTGGGATATCAATGCGATAGAATTAAATAAGAAGTAACAGCATAACAACGTAGGAAATAAATATTGTTATTATTAGGGTTTTGGCCGTGAGAAAGAACTTTTGCAAAGGTGCTATTGTTCAGGTGTATCTATGTGTGTATTGCCAGATCAATCATCATTTGCCTAGCCTTTTCCCAACTATATTTTGATCGGCTTCCAGTCAGACCGGATTCAGCTGAATACCAGTATCTTACGAGGAGCGGTTGCCTACCAGACCTCCACAACCCATTAACTGGGTAATAAGCTACTTCTTGGCAAGACTGGAGTCAGATTTTCTAGCTTCTGACAATCCGTGACGACTGCCAAAGTTCCACAAATGACAGCCGGGACCAACGGCTTAGTGTGTATTCAGAGGCACGGAGGAGTCTCGGTATGTTAAGATGGTCACCCATCCACAGACCAACCTTGGCGAGCATTGCTTAACCTTAAAGATCGGTCCGTGCGGCTGTTATTAGTTAGTCACGAGCTCTGGGTTTAAGACCAATAAGTTTTTAATTGTTAACTTTGCCTTCTAACCTCTTTGATTGAGTAAATTTGAAACCTAACATGGAATTGTATTTCTCACCAGAGAATGGGCAGCAGCATTCTCTGGGTAAGATTACAATAGCTACACTGCGATCGCTAACCCGCCTGCCAAGCGGCATATGTCAACCCCCCCCCCCCATCTTTTGGCGGCGGCCTAAATCCAGCAGTGGACGTCTTTCTCGTCTGATATGATGATGATGATGATGATGGTATTGGATTGACTCGTACATCTCGTAGTTGTCAAGGAAACTCTTCAAAGTATGTCCTATGATGATACAGAGGAGTTATTAATAGTTCTAAAATAAAGATTGTTTTGATTTCTAAGTATTTTAATAATGTATTTAAAAGTATGAGTCTAAGATGTTAGGAAATAAGTATTTTATAATATTATTTACACCTTATATAAGCCTTTTAACTTATTACCTAAGATAAATATATGTAGATCGTTAAGTATTATGCTTCCATCAATTGAAAAATGTAATCTCTTCTCGCCTGAAACACAGGATTACCTAGCTCAGGCACATAACACGTGTGAACTTGACATAGATTTAAGCAGAACTGTATTTATTGTGTACCTTATTATTTTGAATAAACTTTATTATTTATTATTATTATTTATTATCTAAAAGCGAAAAGCTATAAAACATTGGACCCAACCACCAACCAACACTTGTACAAACATTGTCGACACTGATGAGTCTTTTACATGGTTAAAGAGGGCGTGTCAGCGTTAACCCGACGTCGACTGTCCACCACGCCATCCAGAAATTAGCGTGATGATACAACGGTGCTGTTTGATTTGTATGAATTATAGCGAAATTGCAGGCGTCTGGGGAATTTTGTAAATCGTGTTATCGTGGGGTTGTAATAATTTCATGGCTACAAGCCAATTTCTCTAATTGCATTTACGCTATTTTTTTTTGTGCGTGGTTGACCAAATCTGAAACTATGAGGAATATCGAAAAACACTTAAAAAAGTCATGGCAAACTAATTGAAAGAGCTCATTTTCAACAAAAATACATTTTTAGTTTTCATCGAAATTGGGCTTGAGACTCCTTTCAGTGTTTTTTATTTATGAATGGGCTAGCTCTTGACATCGATCACGCCTGATGGAAAGCAATAGATGAGGTCCATGATGAAGCGAGCGTGCCCAGAAGATGCCTTGAGGCACTGGTACTCCCACGCGTCGAAGAAAGACAGCAGGTAGTACTGCTTGACGCCGAACTCCGGTGGGAGGGTGGTCGCGAACCAGGCGGGTGTTAGCCCTACCACCGTAAGGGAAGGATTGACCAGCCTTATAAGGTGTTAGGTGAGACTGTCCAAGATGCGCCGAGCGCTCGGTTCAGTTGAGTGTCTGATGGAACAAATTGCGCTACACGAGGAGGCTCCTTCATGCATCCCAAAAATTGAAAATTCCTCAAAATTTAAAAGTTCACCCTGTGTAAGAAGTAGGTAGTTTTAATAATACTTTTTCCTTAGGTGATACTTGTTGCGATTGATAGTACAGGTTGCTTGAAAAAGAATTTAAAACAGATCTGGTTTCCTGCTTGCCACATTTACGTAGACAACCAAAACAATAAAAACTCCAAGGTTCAACATTAGCATACGCTATATAACCGTAAGTTTTAATCTGACTATGTATTTCCATTCTCGTCTGACATTATTGTCTGCGTCTTCCATTGCGCTTCAATTCACTGAAATCTTAGCTTATCTGCTACCAGCCACGTTTCATAATACTTGGCTCTACTAGGCTGTGAACTAAGTGTCATGCTTAGCCAAGATTACTCCACAATATCATCATCATCATCTGCCTTGCCTTTTATTCCCAACTTTATTAGGGTCGGCTCCCAGTCAAACCGGATTCAGCCGAATACTAGTATTTATCCACAATAAATACTGGGTAATTTTTCACTGGAAAAAAAGTATACCTGTATAATGGTAGGTATGCCAAAATCACTCCCCATCCCACTAAACATTCTTCCTTAACAACATAGTTAGCTAAGACATTTTCAAAAAGTTCCGGCGACAGTGTTTAGCCGTTGCGTCCACGTCAGACATTATTATTATACTAACTGAAACTGTCATGTCCTACGTGGGTAATGAAAATATTTTCCGTCTCGCCTTTATTACCTTGGATATTAAATCCAGGTTCTGTAAACATATTATTATAAGGATCTAACTATGGGTTTTCAAGTCGAGTCATCGAGTTTTGCCCACAATTTATTACATCACAATCATCAGTCTCTTAATTGAGTAGCACACTTACAATTATACAGGATTATTTGTAAAACACCAACAACCTTTCAGTGGGTTAAAGTACTCATGATTATAAACAACTTTTACTATGGGACCAACTCTGAAATAAAATAAATCGGCTGTTTCATACAAAATGCAATATTCACCCGATGAAAATGTATGATGTATGTTTAATGTATGTTTTTTCGATTTTTCAGGGTTGGTCTCCACCCACTGAAAGGCTGTTAGTGTTTTACAAATAACCCTGTAATTTCAAAAATTTTAAACGAAATTTCATATCCATTGCTACATATGATTGAAAAAATAATCTGATAGACAGTGTAAATATTGCAATAGATGTTGTTGAATTGTTACATGACTGGAATTTAAAAATTACGCCCCTGGTGAGTAAGTTCTTTTTTCATTAAAACACGAAACGATATTGGTTCTAATTGAAGGTAGGCAACATGGCTGATTGCTCAGGGTTCTTAGTACTTCCTGGAAACATAGCCCCTTGAGGAGGCATAAGCATGTTTTCTTTTTAAGGCAATGTAAGCGTTCTAGAAGTCCTACAGATCTACAACTTGTACAGTCAATAAACATAAAATCTTCAAAGATGGTATAGTTGTAGTTACGGATTATGTTGGATTTATAAAATTCACTCGCGAAACAAAAAGTGCTGTTATAATAGTAGACTTAAACTCTTGAAAGGTAAGACCCTAGCTAGCTTGTGGCGGAAGAGTCACCGCGGCCCTGGAACGCAAAGGGCATAAGGAGGAACATGGATGGGTTTTATTCAGTAAGAGTCTGACACTCTCTTCCGCTCCACTTTTTTTCATATGACCACTAGCAGGTTAACACGCAAGGACAACTGCACCGGACTCCAGAGTGGAAGAAGTCATTTGATGATTTTCCATCCATAAAAAAGACCTTAGAGCCTATCTGGCCAGATACTAAAGCACAAGTCGAAGAACCTCGGACTCAAGCGAAAACTCACAAGTTTATCACCCAGCCCCGTAATTAAGCCAATAGTACCCACCAAACAATATTGTAGTCACATTGTATTCTGCTTTTTCGCCACTGAACCTAACTGCACAAAGGATTAACGACATAAGTCAAACAGCAGTATTTTATTACTGACACTGTTAAAAGTTGAGTGTATTGCTAGAACTAAGAAAGGAGTAGTTGTCGTAGGTCAGTTACGGATTTTACTATCTGGCGTAAATGCTGAGATCATTGGCCAGATTTTATTTTACGCATGAAATTGAGGTTTTGTCAAAAATGTTTTACTTTGATAATCTCGGGACCCTGGGGTCCCGGTCCTTTGTACGAGGGGCTGAGGCCAACTCGCAGAGGCCCCGTTAGACATTTCAAATAGAATGGGGTACCAACCGGCGATTGTTTCTGTATGCACTATGAAAGTATACCCAAAGACAATCCCCGTTCGGTGCAAGACTATTGCAGACTAAGGAAACAAAAATAATAGGAAAGGCTATGGGTTTGAATGGTTGTGGACTGATTATCGAGAACTATGGAAGAACTATTGGTCTTCTCATGAATGTTTATTTTAAAGGTTCTTAAAGAGCTGAACGTACATACTTCGGGTCAAGCTGGTGCCTATCAATTATAAAAATAAAATAAATAAATAAATAGTCAGTCTGCATAGCCTTTTCCAACAACTCTGACATCGAAAACTCAGCAACTCATTAAACGGTACCTTTTGCCAAGACTGGTACCAGATTTTCTGGCTTCTGACTAGATTTACTGATGTCAGAGAACTACAAATGATAGCTGGGCTGGTCAATATTTTAATTAGTTGTAATTAAAATACGTGATTGAAATACAAATACGTATTTGATATTTGTATTTCAATTACTTCTTAAAAATATAATTTGTATTGCAAATACCAGACGCTGAGGTATTTTGTAGTTAGTATTTAAAATACTTATGGCTTCGAAATACATTTGAACATAAATACATTTAGCAAACTTTTTAATGGGTGCGTTCTGCAGAAAACAGCAATCGATAGCTTTCGTAATCAAAAATACTACCATAACCTAACACGTGACTGTATTTTGTATTTTATATTTTCAAATACACGATTTAAAAGTATTTTGTATTTCATATTTTACATACCTACATAAGAGATAATATTTTGTAATTTGCATATTAATTAAAGCAAAACACATGTATTTTGCCCAGCTCTGGCTGGGACCAACAGCTTAACGAGAATTCTAAGGCATGGAAGACTCGGTTTTTAAAGAGACTCACCCATCCACAGACCAACCTAGGTAAGCGTTGATTACTTTCAAGGTTAAATATTACAATGTTATTCAGAAAAATGTAAACAATTTTTCAGAAATAAAACATACAGTCATTGAACCTGTAAACCTTTCTTTACGGTCTACATATTCAGTTTATTGCATACGTCATTGGACGTGTAAATATCGGAAGTGCCATACAACATTCAAGTTTTTATTGTTGCCAAGTGATTTTTGTTTTTATTATTGTTTTGTATTGTGTCTTCTTTTGTCTGGCAAACTTAATCCTGGGTTTTCATCGTGTCTGCTATAACTCCTATAGTATCGCTAAGCCTTTTTACTTCAACTAGTTTCTGAAACTCAATAAAGTGAAAATCCAGACGGTTGTCGTCGGTCAGTGACGCTTTCTGTTTTACGTAGTCTGGCCTGGTTTTTTGGCAAGTCGACTTATTTGTTTTCTATTTTGTCTTCATTGTTTTCACGCGACCTGGTATTTCTAAATCATTTTATAGCTAACAAACCAAACATATTATAAATTGAGTTGTAGGCTTACTAGGTTTGCCTGTTATGGCTGACAATTTGTTTTGTACTAATTCATTGTCTGTCTTGATAGTTTTTTTTTTGCAATCAGTCAACAAAACCTAATTTGTTATACATATTTGACAGATTGCGACTTATTATGCGAATGCGAACTTTTTTTAAAAATTGGTAGAATTGGCAGTTCGGTATTTCCAGATTGCTATATAGCTAAAAACTCAAGCATATTATAATTCAAATTTTGTGTGGTTGGAACGAATTCAGTTAATGTTTGTTGTTTTTTGCGACAATTTTGTTTTGCATATTATCATGTTTGTGTTCGTGAAAGCCGGTCGATTCTGTCGACATCTCACGGTGTTCTACTAGGCGGAGTGAACGACAAGAGCGCTGTCATTCCATCTTATTTGTATGGTTTGACAACTCACCCGTCGTGCGGCCCGCCCAAGTGTTCACTTCGACATGCTTACAGCCGGTCGATTCTGTCGACATCACCTAGGCGAAGTGAACGACAATTGAGCTGTCATTCCATCTTATTTGTATGATTTGACAACTCACCCGTCGTGCAACCTGCCCAAGTGTTCACTTCGACATGCTTACAGAATCGCACTGCTGAACAAAAGGTGAACCATCACCTGATAGAACTGATCTAAACTGTTGAAAAAAATGCTTGACTATCAACAAGAAAATGAAAAAGATTTTATAAGCGATTCTAAGCTTCATATTCTCAAAGACATTTCCAGTACGCAGTTACGCACGTTATATTCCATTCCATCTCTTTGTCAGTTTAATTTAATTTTTCGCTCTCAACGTACGCCAACATTGTTGTGGGAATGTCCCGAATCATGCGGTTTCACATATTAACTGTGACATGGACAGATTTTATTGCATCCCCGCTAGTTTTAATCAAAGCTTCGTTGCGAACTGTTGGTTATCTGATTACTTCTGTTTTATGGGTTCAAGTGTGAATGAGTGGCAGTAAAAGTCTGTTTTCTGACCAGAGAGTGTAATTAAATTCCGGTTTAATTTCAAGAGAGGTTCTATGAAAATACCAAGTTTCTTTAAGATGTAGGGTCAGATTTGTTTCAACGTATTTCAACTGACTTAAGCAGATACCACTTTGAAGGAGGTGATCTCTAGCATTCGGCCAGCCATAACACATTTTGTTAGTAAATCTCCCTACATCTACTTATGTTATTTTAGCCAGTACACACTATTTCATTTGTAATAAGGAAAAACAGGATTCAGACACAATTTCAAACAGACATTTTTATTTATGTTTCCTAATATTTCCTTGGAAATCTTAGGAGAATTCTTTAATATCGAGTCCATACAATCGTACGCCATTAGCAAGCTTTTACAAGACACAATTTATGTTGACATCTTGTGCACAGAATGTAGAAAATTTTACTCCCAGCTTAATATTACCTTCGTCCTTAGTGATGTGATACAAAGAGCAGTTGTTTTTGTGGACGATGAGAAAAATAAAAAAGAGTTTGGGACTATTTTTACAGCATTTTTAAACAGCAGTTTAAACATTGCGATTGGTACGTCTTCCAGTCATTGAATTCTAAGTTATTATGTCAAATAGCCAACATAATAGGGTTTCACTGAATAAGTCGACATTTTGTATGGCAAGATTTTTTTTTTACTGTAAGTACTCTCTACTGTTTTAGTTAAAAATGACTCTGGCAAAGTTAATTATCATTAAAATTTTCATTTAGCACATGTCATCACAGCAGTTTTTAATGCTAAAATAAAAACATTTCCTGACTAGAGAAACTATCGTCCCATCCCTATTCACCCACTACCCATAAATAATATTCTTTTCAAGCCACCTTATTGCACCGTACATATGGGGATGAAACAAATAGGATATAAGAACTGTCGTAATGTACGTGGATACGGCGCATATACAGCAGATAGTGGTGCCCATTGTCCGGCACGCTTAGCTGGCCAGCGGAATTACGGTGAAGAAAATACTGAGGAAAAACCTGTATTGTGGAGGAAAATCGTGCTTCCTTGAGGTTGGGGGAAATGTGTGGAATATTTTGTTGAGAAGATACGGTTGTTACGGTAATAATGGTTTTACACAGGCTTATATAACGTGTAACAGAATAAACGCAATACCTCTTAAAGGGTCGTTGTACTCATCACTATGAACAACTTTTACTATGGGACCTACCCCGAAATCACGAAAAAAAATCAGCTGTTCAGTACATTTTGTCGAGTTACACGCGCAAAAATGTATGGGGCAGTCGATTTTATTTTCACTATTTCAGTGTTGGCCCCATAGTACAAGTTGTTCATAATGATGAGTACAATGACCCCTTAAGAGGTATTGCGTTTATTCTGTTACACGTTATATATAACGGACTCGGCACAAAACAAAATCATCGACGAAAACTACTAGAGGCTTTTGTGAATTAGGCATGAATCTGAAACTGTGTTGTGCTGTGATTCTAACATAAAACGATTTTTATTTGGTAGTTCTCTGTTAACTACGCAACTCTTTTAATTACAGCCAGCCTTTTTTGTCTCCGAAGGACGTATGACAACTGTACCAAATTCACATGTGAAAATAATCTCTACACATCACTCAATCTTCAGAAAAAACTTAATTACGCCACCGATCTTATCAGCTTAATGATCCGTTTCAAATTATTGTCCATCACTTCTTCATTGAAAAGGGACCAATATTTTTTGTCCTCATAAAAGGGTCCTTTAGAATTATTGTTTAAATATCGTTGAAAAGGTACCACACACAATGCATATTTTGAATACATTATGACCTGTGAACTGGTGGCGTTTCGTCTTTTGTCGTGGCTCTAAAAAATGTGCGTTCTAAAAGTTCATGGAGTAAGGGATTAAAATGATCGTGATTGTGAGTCATCTTGAATTTGTTTGTCATGATTTGCTTTTGATCTATTTGAGACACATGTCATGTCAGGCCTGTTTCTATAGCTGACGTATTGTCGGATTAAATTTGTCTACAATGCTCAGCTATTTACACATTACCGTCTGTTATTAGGGAATTGGTATGTTCGACTTTATACGTAACTGTTATTTGGTAACTGAGATTTAGACCAAAAAATTGGTCAAAGTTTATAAAACATTATTACTTCCTTGCTCCTAAAGATGCTTCCTGGGCGAGCATTCAAATTGTACAATATTGTGAGAATACTGTCGTGTCCCCTAATAACGTAGGAAGTGAATATTTGTTTCTTTTATTATAATATTAATCATAATGTATGAACTACGTTCTCATATTTAAACGCACTTTACCTTTCATATAAATGACCTACAAACACATCCCCTCGAGACCTCATCCTTCAAAAAAACAAAATGTCTGTTCCTTTCAATTCCAAATGACAATCATTAGACAGTATCACAATATAACACATCAATCTACGACCATATTGTGATACAGTTTCGTCACATATCATTAAAATAATAGTGGTCCAAAGATATCTCCTTATGGAACGCCTAAGGGGTCCCTTTGTGTGAGACCCTTATCTAAGCATATCATTTATTCATGGTCATTATTTGACCATTTCAGTGTTAATGATATAAGATCATTGTTCTTCTGTGTTAAAATGTCGTTTAATGTTTGGTTGAACGTGTAATATGATATCAAATGAGCATAACGGATCTTCTTTGTCGACAACGTTTAACGGTGACCCCATTTTTTGCGTCATATGTGCGAATGTTTGTTATATTTGCAAATATTTATATACGCGTAGTTAAGTATCCTACAAATGTTAAATAGTGGAATCTTTATTCGAAATAGTTCTTTGGAGGGACTTTCTATTTAAAAAAATAAACTGACAAAGAAAAAGCACCGTTATGTTTTATAGTACTGACCATTGAGATTTTTTAAAATGGCGTTTTACGAAGGGTTTTTAATTTGTCACAGGCATCATAGTTTTCATTAATAATAATTTTAAAGAAGAACCATAAAAACTATGAGTCGTAGCTCATGCAAAATTACACGTGATAAGTTTATAGCTTTACATTCAATAATGCAACAAGTTACACTAGAATTATTTACAGTTTCAATACTAACAAAAGTCAAGACCCATCAGGTTCCAAATGAAATAAAACTCGCCCATCAAGAACTTAAAATTATACAGCGAAATTTCTCACAATTACAAAGCCAATCATCAAAGTCGTTACATATTAAAAATTTGTCCAAATTAATAACTTTCTCATCGAGTACCATAATAGCCAAAGGATATTTATCGTCCATTAAAAGTGTAACTGATTCAAGGGTTATTATAACAAGGATATTAAAATCTACTTCTTGGTTGTCTTTCTTTGTTAGTTTTGATTTTTTGCACATTTGTCACTTGTGTTGGGGCTAATCCTTTGTTAGGAACTTAAACAGGTTTTAGACTATAATCAGCAACAGTGTTGCAATGTTTATTAAACAAGGTAATAAGCGTGATCTCTTCAATAGATAGTTGTGTTTTGTTATTTTCTTAAACCGGTTCACGTGATGTGTCCCTTTTGATAAAATCTTTATTGTGTGAAATGTTCGCTTGTGATATTTTATGAGTAATATCGCACATTATGGTCGTACGTTCGTATGTTTGTTCTAATAGCTTATCTACGTAGATGTTCGCTAGCTGAATATAAACTATTAAATTATATTTTCATATAGGAAAGCTGTTACATTAGCAAGAGTAACTATGTCTGTGATAGTTGAAGACAAATGGTAATATTTTTCAGAAGATACAATAGATTTAAATTTATTTGTCAAATAAGCACAAGCATTATTGTTCTCTAAATTATCTTCAAAGTTAATACAATTCTTAAACCCTTTAACATACCTGAAATCTTAATCCCATTCAACAAAAACTAACCCCCCTCAAGTTCCCCTATGCTATTCACACCATAACTCTTTCTTGACCCATACAAACACCCTTTTGAAGATCAGAATGTAAGAATACACAGTAATGAGGTCGGTGCATTAATTCTAGGTCATAAACTACAGAATTTATAGCCATAGACTAGTCCTATAAAATGCGACATGGTCTCTTTTTGGTAACACCTTTATTTTTTGACAATGTTGTTGAGTTAGTGGGACAAATTTTTAGGAGTTATTGCAATGTAGTGTTCTTTAGAAAAGGTGTTGAGTCGGTAGCTTTTTTTAAACTATGAAATTAATTGCACAATGAGGGAAGGATGAAATCTTGATGCAGATTTATTTGGTCTAGTCCTTTCAAGTATGATAGACATAACATGAAATATTAGAAAGTGAAATCAGTAATAACACAACGATATTTTGTACTGGAATAATATTAGAATTGTGTTTTGTTTTGGTAAACAATAAAGAGTTTATTAATTAATTAATTAATCAATTAAGTAAGAACACGTTTTAATACTACAGAGATAAATAAAGTCACAAGTATTCAATCAAAACGGAAATTAAACAATGAACATACGTGAAAACCACCAAAGAGACTTAAAAATAAAATCAAAAGTCTTCTCCACTGAACAGAGACCGAAAAGACAACTAAATTCAAAACTCCCGGCCATAGAAAATAGAAATGGCTCTAATATCCCAACATAATTCAGTAGGTCCGTTTGCAGGACATAATTGACCATAAATACAGCAGATTACACATGTTTATTTCAACCCTTTCAAAGAAAAGGGGTCAGTTGTAGACGGCCCTTTACAAAGACTAGAAGAGTAACTGAGTTAACAAATGGGTGCAGCCGAAATGGCAATAAATATTTTAGCATTGTTTGCTGTTCTCTAATAATGTAGTTTTCATTATGTTAATGTGTAATCGTTTGTTCGTTATGACTATGGGAATTTGTTCGCATTTGGCAATTTGCTTTTTTTTTTAATCACTTGGTATGTTTCTGCATTATCACTCGTACAATGAAACGTTGTTATTATGTGTCATGCCTTTACTATTTTTAGTTTGTATTTGAACTCTAGTTAAAATCGCGCGTGTAATTATTTTGTATTGAAATAACTTTACTGTTTTTCATCTATCATAATATTACCGGTAGTTATCTAACATTACGAAAAACCTAATGGTTAGTTTAAACTCAAGAGTGAATAGGTTATTTGAAGGCAAAAGTGCTCCATCGTCGACCCATATCATCACTTTTCGTCCAGTGAGAACGTAGTACAACGCAAGCTCATCATCATTTAAAAAAAAAACTTTATGCTTTTCCCAAAGCACAACATTTATTACTCATCATAAATTTCATACAAGTTCTATAAAAAAAAAATACATTGTGTCAAATAATTGGTTTACAACTTTTGTGTTCGGAATCTTCTTTTAGACAAATAATGTCTGTAGTAGAAGACTCCGCCCCTCCCTATTTTGTACAGCTTGATAATTAACACAATATTTCTAGAATCTTAAAATTAGGTTTAGAATAATAATACTAGTCTAACAAAAACAAGATTAAAATGTGTTGTACTATCGCTTCTCTATTCATACTTCCATTTGATAAAAATAGAATTACTAATTAGAAGTAGCCCAGTACCCACAAAATATAATATTATTTTGATACATCCAAAATACAAGTTAAAATAAAAAATAAATTTCCATTGTCTTCATAGTCTTTAACAAAAGCCACATCAATTAGGGGTTTTAAACAATTATTTGGAACCCCTTTCTAATTGTGGTCCCTACTTTGAACTTTGGCATCTCGTGATTAAAATATATCTGATCAACTTTGACCTATCCTATAAAAAAGGTGATTTTTTGTCAAAAAGCTTTTTATTTATATGTGAAAAATAAACACAGGTGCAGAAGATAATTGATTTTAATTTAGATTTTGTTTAGTTTATAACGGTTAAAATATTTTTTTGAAATAAAACTTGTACACGAACTGTAACACTTGTGCAGAAGATAATTGATTTTAATTTAGATTTTGTTTAGTTTATAACGGTTAAAAGATTTTTTTAAATAAAACTTGTACACGAACTGTAACACTTGTGCAGAAGATAATTGATTTTAATTTAGATTTTGTTTAGTATATAACGGTTAAAATATTTTTTTTAAATAAAACTTGTACACGAACTGTAACACTTTCAAGTGAGACTTTATAATGAAACCTATTAATATCACAAATTAATGAGAAAGTTTATGAAGATGGATGGATGTAAATTTGTAACTCCTTTACGCAAAAGCTGTACGGATTATTTGCGTGAAAGTCTTTACAGTAATTATTGGTTATGATAATATTATTCTGATATACATGGTTATTTGTAAAACACTAACAACCTTTCAGTGGGTGAAAGTACTCATGATTATAAACATTTTTTACTATGAGACCAACCCTGAAAAATCGAAAAAAATATCTGCTGTTTCATATATTTTCGTCGGGTGAATATTGCATTTTGTATGAAAAAGCTGATTTTTTATTTTTTGATATTTCAGAGTTGGTCCCATAGTAGAAGTTGTTTCTAATTATGATTAATTTCACCTACTGAAAGGTTGTTAGTGTTTTAAAAATAACCCTGTATAAGCGAAGTACCTACTAATACGCGCGAGAAGTAGATACTAATACACTCGGGTGAAGCCGCGGGCGCCATCTAGTATTACTCCTATGAGGTTTGTAATACGTATGCGTATTTGCAAACCTATCATTCGTTAATCGTATCATTCATTAAAATACTTAAGGGTCAAACTCTTTAAACTGTATAGTTTAAACTACAATTGGTTTAACGATCAAACTGCTGTCTGTCAGTAATCAGTATTGCTTAGCAATTTTTCTCTTCCCATCTCAACGTATCTGCCATATCCGGAGCAGTCACACATCCTCACATAACAAATCTGCTAGAATTTACTGCAAACTTCCTCAGCAAACAACAACAAAACGACTTGACATATATCACCGTAGGTACAACTCTATTTACTGTCATTCACTACTTGACATACATCCATTGATCTTCATAATCACGTGATCAAGTAAAGAAATGGCTACAATAACCGAATTATGCCGAATAAGAGCCCACGAATACGATAGATGTTCGTCATTGATATTCAACGTTGATATATTGCCTTCTCTTGGACAATAGCTCCCCTCAGTAAGTCGCATATTTCTGCCACCCCTCCCCCCGTATTAGGGCTGTCGCGGACATCAAGTGTCATTAATACTGTCCGTTTAAATGTTGTCTGTGATTCAAAATTGGAACAAGAAGAATGGGGATATGAGGTGAGAATATTTTGGGGCTGCATGTAATATTTAAAGTATTATTAAATTAATAATGATCTTTTAAAACGTAGTAGGTAGTCGTTTGCATTTATGATACGAAAACTTTATGCTAAGTTCTACAATAATCAAATCTACATTCTTATCATACAGACTCAGGGCAATTTTTTAAACTTTTTAGATTTATACCATTTACATTTTTGTTGTTCTTTAACCAATATTGATAACAAACATTGATAAAAAAAACACTGACTATTATCCATTATTAGAGTCACCTCTCGTCTTATTTTTTCGCCAGAATTGCTCAGTGTCATCGAGACATCTAAGATTTCTGCCTTCAGGTTGTTACTTACGAACGACAATTTAAGACTAGATTATACGAGACTAGATAAAAATAAATGAGTACCTAGAAGTGCCAGCCCTGACTAGTAACGCCCTCGTTACCGCGGCGACACGCCGCCGGTCACCCTTTACTGCTAGTGATGTGCACCTCGGAAACTTATCGATATTATGAATTATTTATTTTATTTTATTGGTCGATGGGGCATTTGATAAAGTTGTGGGTGTCCTTGTGAGTTTTGAACAATCGGTTTGGTGGAGATTTTGACATATAATTTAGGGTGCTTTTAACAAGGATGTCTTTGCTTACTTTTAGAAAAGTTAGTTTCAGAATTGGTCGCATAAACTTAGTGAAATAGTAAGATTTCTTTGATTAACACACATCTAAAGAAAAACATGTTAATTGACCTGGGTGTGTTTTTATTTACAATTTCTTCGGAAAACTTTATACAAATACAAACTATTTGCAGCAAAAACAGTAATAATAACACACAATTACTCATTTACCCCTTTTAAAGAAAACGTGTGATTACAGAAAACACGATATTGTCTTGCTTCAAATATGACAACACTTTGTCCCCATAATTGGCAATAATTATGCAATCATATACAGTGACAGTGGTAGTTTGGATTTAAAATTCTTATGGGAAATTATACGAATGGTTGAAAAAACACAGTTTTATTTTGAAACTAGTGTTTTTTCAATTACTGTTGTACGGATTTCCCTCGTTTTGCAAGGAAAGGCCTTGTAATTAGTGTTATTAGTATGGGTTGAATAATAAGGCGCCACTTTTCTTTTCCGTACTTGATTAATATAACAGGAAAATAAAGAGTTAGAGACATTGATTAGAAGCAAATTAGAAAAAAGATTTAAAGAAATAATTGTCATTTCAGCTGCAAGATGTCCAAGTTCACTGCAGGTATACATAGGACTTCCCCAAGCGTCTAATCTAAGACGAGCACAGAACCTCTGCTCCTCGCAACAAAATCGTCGCAATGAATTAATAAACACTGAAACAAACAAATTTGAAAAAAACAGAAAAAATAATGCACAAATAGAAAGGAAACACTAACTGCATAAAAATCTATTGAATAATTAATGCAGCGTGTCGCATCACTAAACGGCTAGTGTTGCGATGAGTCACCGAAGGCGAGCTGCGGTTACCGCGCATGTGTTGTTTAACTTTTTTTATTTAGGTTTTACCGTACGATTGTGTCCGTATAATTTACTTCTATTAACGGGGTATATTAGTAATTTAAGTAAAGGTTTGTACCTAATTGTATAGGTATTTTCATTTTGTAATGGGTTCTGGGTGTGGGTGATTAAGCACTTGATAATATGAAACAGTTATATGGTGTGCTTTGAGTGTGGTGGAGTCTTAGGCCCATATTCCAATACGTAATCTCCAACTCATCTCGAACTCCTACTCTATCGGAGCTTGTCATAATTAACTTAAGTCATAATTAACTTTTTTTTTTATTTTAAAATTGCAATGTATTTAAAAGTTAATTTTAAGACCGCGCTATCGCATTAGGTATACACCTGTAATGATAGTGGTAAGGGAGATTTTGTAAAAAAAAAAAAAAAACTCGTCTCTCGACTACGGAAACGTCAATTAGACAAGCTTTCATTGACATTATCGTGCTCATGTTGGACTTGGAGTTCGAGTTGAGTACGGTTTGGAAAATGGGCCTTAGACGTCAGATACATCTGGGATTTGTCTGTTATTTGGGTGTGTTACTTTTTTATTTTTATTAGTCCCACTGCCGGGCATTTATCGGGTGCCGTGACGTCCGTCTTCAGGCACCCACCGTGTGTCAATCTTGGCCATTAGCGATCGTGTTACATTAGCGGATAAATAAGAAACCTTGAAGCTCATGTCTTTGGTTTTGCCCGCCAAAAAATTGGGGTCCCTGCTGAACTTTACCCTCACGTGGGCAAAGTAGCTGAACTAATCAAAATAATAATAATATATTATTTTGCGGCTTATTAGCCGTTTCATTGGCGGCCTAGCCTTTTCATTGAACTGCGTTGTTTAATCAGCGGTCTAAGTGAGCAGTGGCAGTTGGGTACAACATATTATATGGCTTAATATTTTTTACCATAGTATCGGGTGTTTTAGTTATTTTTTTAAGTCCATGGGTTTTTTTCATGGATGGCAAATCATTAAATGACTTCTTCCGCTCTGGGTGGAAAGGAAGGGAGTATTAGACTCTAACTAAACCCATCCGAGTTCCTCCTTATGCCCTTTTGAACAAATTCCGCAACCCTGGCGAGTCCATAGATACAAAAGGATTTGTATAAGGGAAATAGGTCAGTGTGATTCATGCAACTGCATTGCGGGACTGTAATTTACTTTTATATTCGTCACTGCATATGCACGTTATTCAAGGAAGGTACCGAGTCTTAAACAACATAGTACTTGTTAGATTTGATGGCATAATGTTAATAAAGGAATTTGAATTATAAGTCACCTAGTAGTTTAAATAATATGTAGTAGGTATCGATTTTAAAAAGAAAGTTTTACTTTGAGGCTGAAGATTATCTTGTCATAATTTTCTTCCATTCTGTGAGCATTTACGCAGTACGTCATTTCATACAAACTTTGATTTTTTTTCTTTGTACAAATTTTGATGAAACTTCATTCGCATAAGCAGGATACAAAGGTTTGATTTCGAAATGTCTTGTTTAAAAAATATTAGTAACTCTTTTTTAGAACTTTTTAGACCTATATATCCTGCTTGTGCGTAGGAAGTTTCAATAAAATCGGTTCTTTCATTTCGAAAACTATAACGACTTGAAAGTTTGTATAATGTGCCGTACGTTCTAATATCGCAAAATAATTGACATTGCCATTCAATATGACAATGCTGCCAGTCTTCTGAGCATGTATCAGGATACCAGTAAAGTGGGAGTACCTACTAGACACCTTAGTCTATTTAGTTTAAGCACAAGTATATATACGGAGTAAGTTTAGTAGATATAAATAATTAATACATATTTACCCATATTCTGAGATTTTTACCTTTACAGAAATAAAATGTGATCAAATCTTTCCCACTTTAAATCGGTTAAAAGTAACAGAGGATGAAGTCAAGCTACAGGGAACTCGATTTATCCCTGCACAGATTCATGAGTCTCTTACAGTCTTATGGCATTATTAACAACAGTAAAATGTTTTTATTTAACAAAATAGTTGCCCTGCCAAAAAGATATGTTCATTGCCAATCTAAACGCCAACACGATTCGGTAATATTTACCGTTTTAATTAAATAGCTGTGTCCACGTCTAGCGTATACTGGTATACTGACAGGGCTAATGGCTCTAATTGAAATACCTTTTGCTAGTGGCAGCCGAGATGCATTCTTTTGTAGATAGTGAAGATTTTAGTGGGCTATGGAATACCGGTGTCGTTTGACTGTCTCGGGAGGATTTGTTTATGTTTTGTTTTTAGGGGACTCAAACGCATCGCGTGTGTAGGTAATCTTTAGTTCTCATTCTCATGGCGGCTTTCTCATTTTGTTTAAATAATTGTAAAGATGTGTTGTTTTTTTTAAGTCTTCAAGGTTAAGCAACGCTTGCCAGGGTCGGTCTGTGGATGGGTGACCATCTTAACATACCGAGATACCTGCTTGCCTCGGAAAGCATGTTAAGCCGTTGGTCCCGGCTGTCATTTGTAGATCTTTGGCAGTTGTAACGGATTGTCAGAAGCCAGAAAATCTGATACCAGTCAAGAAGTGCCGTGTTACCCAGTTAATGGGTTGTGGAGGTTAGGTAGGCAGCCGCTCTGCGTACATAAAATACTGGTATTCAGCTGAATCCGGTTTGAATGGAAACAAAAACTTCTTTCACTGATAGAATGTTCTCGCTATCGCTGGGTGTACATGTACAGGTTGATTTTTCTCTTGACTATCTTGGGAGGATTTGTTTTTATTTTGTTTTTAGGGGGTTCAAACGCAACACGTGTGTAGATAATCTTCAGTTCTCATTCTCATACTGAAGACTAAATGTAGGTGGGTGGGTGTAAATATTCTAAAAGCCTTCTATACCGCTGACAAGTCTAGAATGGGGGAGGGGCATACGTACGAGTCCAATACCTGACTAAGCCCTGTGAGCGAGTAACTTATATCTAAATCGATAGCGCACATAATCTTTTCTCAAAAAGATTGAGCGTTATTTTAATTTATTATTTTGATGAACGCAAGTTGAAATAAATAGTTTGAATTTTTTTTTTAACCGTTATTCCACATTTATTTGGCGCCTACCATAGTGTGGGGTAACGTTTTTTTTTATAATACCCTGAACCCATCAACATTTTATGTTCAATATTGATGACGGTTTTCAGTCTAAAGTAAAGTTGGGAAAATACTCACTAACAAAGAGATCAATTAACGTACTATCTACAAACTACCCACAAATTCGCACTGTATTTAGTTGCCATCAATAACTGTGTGCTATCGCAGTTCAACATAAATCATAGCCGTCAGCTTTGCGGTCGTGTTCAACATGCACACAAATGCTGGAGTGTTGGTGTGGGATTATGTTGATGAACGCGTTGTGGTAGCGTTGAGGTGAAACTAGAGTACTGATTAAATCTTAATCAAGTTGTCAATGATGATGATAAAATCAAGTTTGATTTCCTACTTGTTTGAAATAGGGGAAAAATTAGTAAAATAACGACAGTGAAAAATAATTTATTTGCCTCTTCTAAAACAGAACAGAAATAAGTAGTGGCACAAGGCCATCGGCTTTGCCCGCGTGAATCTCTAAAATTACCCCTAGGGAACATTCTCCCGGGATCAAAAGTATTCTATCTGTTATTCCAGACTATAATCTACCTCTGTGCCAAATTTCATCAAGATCCATCCAGCCGTTCTGACGTGATTGAGTAACACACATTCAAACTTTCGCATTTAAAATATTAATATAGAATATAGATTGTATCCTTGATGTTATGAGTTATTCTACTGTATTAAGCTATTGTGAATTTTCATCAAAATCAGTTCAGTTTTTTTACTTAAAAGAGCAACAAACATCCTTGTAACTATCGTCGCAAACTTTCTCATCATCATCATCATCATATCAGCCGAAAGACGTCCTCTGCTGGACATAGTCTCCCCCAAGCCTAGCCTCCCCCAAGTGTCGCCACAACAACCGGTCCTGTGCGTCTCGCATCCATCCGCGACCCTCACCAAGTCTTTGGTTCACCTTGTGGGAGGCCTTCCAACGCTGCGTCTTCCGGTACGCGGTCGCCACTCCAAAACTTTTCGGCCATCTGTTCTGCGAGCAATGTGCCCTGCCCACTGCCACTTCAATTTGGCGATCCTTCGGGCTATGTCGGTAACCTTGGTTCTCTTGCGGATATCATCATTCCTGATTCGATCACGCAAGGAAACTCCGAGCATTGCTTTCTCCATTGCCCTTTCAAACTTTCTCATTTGCAATATTTTTAGGACAGGATATATAGGAAGTAAAAAGGACTAACATTTCACCGTCTTCATCCTTACATATAATTTAAATGGGAAAGTAACTCTGTCTGTCTGTTACACTTTCACGCTAAAACAACATCAGCTATGCAGATGACATGGTGCTGCTCAGTGCCTCAGTCTGTGGCCTGAGGGAGCTGGTTAGTGTGTGTCAGAGATACGCCAGTGCTCATGGCCTGAAGTACAATGTAAAAAAGAGTGTCGTTATGGTGTTTGGGGCTGGTGGGAAATGTCCAGAAACGGTACCTCCAATAAAAATAAATGGTGTACCGTTATCGAGAGTGCACTCGTTCAAGTACCTTGTGCATATCTTGACCTCTACCCTTAGAGACGATGACGACATTGAGAGGGAGCGGAGGGCGCTGTCGGTCAGAGCGAATATGATTGCCCGCAGGTTTAAGCGTGCTTCTACGGAGGTTAAAAGAACACTTTTTAGAACCTTCTGTTCCTCATTTTACACCTGTAGCCTGTGGGTACATTTTACGCAGAGATCGTACAGTGCCCTTCGCGTTCAGTATAATAATGCTTTCAGGGTGCTGATGGGGCTGCCTCGTTTCTGTAGCGCATCAGGGATGTTTGCGGAAATGCGTATTGATTGCTTTTATGCATTGATGCGTAAAAGATGTGCCTCCTTGGTGCGCAGGGTGCGAGCCAGTTGCAACAGCATCCTGGGCATGATCGCTGACAGGCTTGACTGTTGTGTCGTTAATCGTTGCTCCAGTATCTCAGCTGGAATGCTGAAGCAATGATTGTTTTTTTTGTTGTATGTGTTGTTGTATTGTTTCACTAACATAGTTTTAAGTTTATGTTTGTTACTAACACTATTTGAGTCTTATTGGTACTCGTAATAAATAAATTATTATTATTAAAACGACTGAACGGATCATCATGAAATTTAGTACATATATAGCCTGTGATATGGAGAAGGACATAGGCTACTTTTTTACGCGATAACCGACATCTACGCGGTATTAGTATTCCATATTATTTTCTCTACCATAACAGTTACAGTACCACAATCTTTTCATATAACTTCATACACTATCACTAAACCATAAAAAATGGTTTTCCCTTAGTAAAACAAAGAACCGGTGACCGTAGGGACCGATAACAGATACGTCTATTTATTTATTTCATTTCTTTGTATTCCCAAAACGTTACGCCATTATTTTTATTGAGATAATCCGTATGATTCATATACTTTAACTCTGTGATATATTGCTACAGTTCGCGATTGGAGTTTTCTTTTTATCAATAAGGCTTTCGTGGTTTTTGTTTTTTGTTGAGAGCTTTTCTCTTGAAAGAAAGACTTGGCTGGTTCAGTTATTGGTCAATATTAGATCTAAGCTCAATTATTAACGTCCTGCCAGGGTTGCGGATTTTGTTCGAAAGAGTTAGCGCGGCCCTGGAAAGCAAAGGGCACTAGGAGGAGCACGGATGGGTTTTAGTCAGTAAGAGTCTAACACTCCTTCCAGCTCCACCTAGAGCGGAAGATGTCATTTGATGATTTGCCATCCATAAAATAAACTCAATTAGGAAAGTTAAAACAAAATTACAGCTTCTGACACTATCGTCAAATTAATTTATTAACCTATATCAGATCAATGGGTATATATGTCATTGTCTAATTGCATTGGGCCAATTCTTGCATAGCTAAGGGCCCGACCACACGGTTAGCGCAGTGGTTGAGCTGGCTGTTTGTGTATGTGAGTTTCTATGTTTGTAAACGCACCCTCGATACAGGATTTGTAAATATGTGAGTACCATGTACTATGATCCTATAAGTAGTATACTCTAAGCGCATCGACCTCACATATATTAAAATTAATTTTTGTACTCAAAATATTGTAAAACATTGATTTGAAAAGAGTAACTTTGGAGTTTCTTGTCCGTTCTTCTCCATAAGAATCTACCCTTGCGAACGGACAGTAGAGTCACTTTATATTATTTTTAATGTAAATGATGACGTTCAAAAGTGCCGTTTAATGGCCTAATTGAAATAAACGTTTTGACTTAGGAGAAATTTCTAGTGTGGTGCAACGTATTTTGAAAAAAAAAACTATTTTACTAAGTTTAAAGCAATGTTTGCATTCGCATCTCGGTCGCAATCTGTCAAAATGTAGGGAGATTAGAGGGGTTTTTTGACACAGTTTGACTGATGTACGAATGCGAACTTTTCTTAAAAAACAGTAATGTTGGCTCTTGTCTTCGATCTTAAATCACTTTTCATTTGCTAAAACATTTTTTTACATGTTGGTGTTTCTTTAAAAAATATCTTCATGATGTCAAAAATCCGAACTTCTAAAAAGCACACGAAACTAAATTCATAAATAATCAAAATAGTACAAAAAACTGTGTCACACTTTAAGCAAAAAAGTACCAGGAATCAATCTTCCTTCATCGAATCATACCATTAAAAGCATCCAATTCGACATACCCCAACCGTTATATTCACGAGTTCCAATAAACGTACTCATACATTGCCAGTAAGAAAGCCGTCAATCTTATAAGCATGCGATCATAACCCGTAATGGAGAATGAAATGATTGAAATAATCTAATACAATGTTGCAGGACAAAGGATTTGTATGCCATAAAGTTATAAGCAAGACTCGTCAGTTGGGTGCAGTTAACAGAAATTCAATTATAAGTTCGTTCGTAGTTGGACAAAGAGTGGACAGGTGGGATGCAGATAGTTATGACGTGATCTAAGACCCTGATGAAACTTAGAAAGAAATGGGGTGACTATTGGAATGAAGGCCGATATAGAAGTGTGGAAGAAGAAAATATGTAACGCCGATCCTAGGGGAAGAGATTGAGGACACGGTGGAGCATACGGTGGAGGTCTTGGGCGATCGGCGGCGGCGACCTCTCGCTACCGGCCCTGGTTCACTCCATGGTTCAGAGCGAGGAGGCATTGGAAGCCGTCACCTCCGTCTGCAAAGCAGTAATGCTAGTGAATGAGGAGGCGGACCGCATGAGGAAAGAGCAAATTTCACGCCCCAGCCGCCTTAACAGAAGAAGACGCCCTGGCATCGGGAGTTGCAGGGCGATTCCCGGCCACCGAAGGCGTGGGCCTGCGGACGGCGAGCGTTGGGTGGCTCGCTGTCCGATCACAACCAAGCCCGGGGCAACGGCGCGTTGTGTTCCACGCGCTCCTCAAACAGATGTCAGCATAGAAGACGGGGCCCGTTAGGGCCAGAGCCTGCCAGGGTTACGCAATTTATTCAAAAGAGTCCTGCGGCCATAGAATGCAAAGGGCAACAAGGAACACGGATAGGTTTTAATCAGTAACAGTCTGACAATCCTTTCCGCTTTACCCAGAGCGGAAGAAGTCATTTGTCGATTTCTCATCCATAAAAAAGGGGAAGGCATATATGTATTGCGTTATCTTTATGTTTCATGATATAAAAATGTGTTAGTCTTTCGATCAGCTTCAGTTTTAGCCCTATTGTTTAGTGACTGAGAAAAAGGGTCTAGATCGACTAAAAAATAGAGGAAGGGACGGACAACGAGGTTATCCTATACGGGTTCCTTTTTTCCTTTTCACTGTCCAAGAGACAGGCCGAGACTTTCTTTGTCTCCAGGTTGTCTTTGTCTCGTAGTGCCAAGAAATTAATATTTACTACTAAGGTTAATTTACCATGCAAATGTTAGATATTGATGGTGTGTCCAGTCTGTGCACAACCCTGATCTATGCTTATAAAGCTTTACGGCATACATGCCCAGTTGACTCATAACCCGCGTTGTGAGATCGCTTCCAGTTAACTTGGTGATGCGGTCGTCTTCTAAGATGGACGTATGTTACAGAAGATGAGCGGTTAGTATGATTAATATTCACGTCAACTAATCTTCGCGTGACCCAACTGCTGGTAACCTTGAACAGAGAATAAGCATTTCCATACAACGGCAATGCCGCCATTCTTTTGAGCACATTTCCAGTAGACAGCGACCAAATATGGCGTCAAAAATTCGTCCGCATCGTTGGGAGTTTTATTTTTATTTTAAGAAATAGATAATAAAAACATTCGATACTAAAAGCTACCTCAAATCCCTCTTTGTAGCAGGAAGGATTGGTGAGCATGACGTGGTTTTTGTGAAATTCCTTAGAATTGGCTAAGTGTCACTGGGTTCTTCTATTAGGGAATTCTTGTAATTAGCAGCCTGCAGGCTTGGACAAAAACTTTTCTGTAGCGTTAACGACAGACGCTGACGACAAAATGTATGGGAATGACATTAGGTGTGGAAAGGAAAAGTCATCACCTTATGTCATTCCCATACATTTTGTCTCTCATTTTACCAGGTCTAACTGCCTCCAGGCAGAACTCACTATTGTCATAGAACTTACAACAAAACTGACGCAAAGTTTAACTAACTATTATGGGTAGTACGCTGGATGATTGCGTGTTTAATAAAATCACGAATTTTGTGACTTTTCAGTTTACTGGTAACTTTCGCGAATGCTAAATCGCTACAATTCTCTAACTTAAGGCACCATACAAATACTTCATTTAATTGCTAAAAGCAAGAATTGATTCATAAGAAGCGGGTCGTAAACATTCAAAGGAGTTGCAAAGTGAGACGTTGGCCATTGGTTTATCAGATTTATCATTAAATAGGTTACCATAAGGTTGTCAAATTCCGAGGATTGGCTCTTAAAAGTATTGAAGAAGACCGGTTCGTGCATGAAGGAGCCTCCTCGTGTAGCGCAATTTGTTCCATCAGACACTCAATTGAACTGAGCGCTCGGTGCATCCCGGACAGTCTCACCTAACACCTTATAAGACTGGCCAATCCTTCCCTTGCGGTGGTAGGGCTAATGCCCGCCTGGTTCGCGACCACTCTCCCACCGGAGTCCGGCGTCAAGCAACCTGCTGTGTTTCTTCGACGCGTGGGAGTACCAGTGCCTCAAGGCATCTTCTGGGCACGCTCGCTTCATCATGGACCTCATCTATAGCTTTCCATCAGGCGTCATCGAGGTCAAGAGCTAGCCCATTCATAAGTCAAAAAAAAAAAATCGTAGTAAAAGGATTAGTCACCCAGACTCTGCGTTACCGAGTGCTAAGTGTCCAGGGTGCGTCAGACGTTTGGGGATTTGGGTACCCAGTTCTAACGTCGGTCAGGGAGGCTCCTTTCATGCACCCCAACTATTGTGCCAGCGACATGAAGAAGAAGAAGATAAGATTTTCCTTATCGATATTTTTTTTTATTTTCGCGGAAATGCAAACTTGATCTTCTGACCCTTTTGACTAACTAACCTTACTATATAGCCTTTGTTTATGGCCAGAAGGGATCCCACTTAAGAGGGTTTTAATTAATAGATTAATGACAATTTAATTATTTTTTAAAACTTCAGAAGGATCACTGTAAGCACTGATTATCAGATTCTAACATGATTCAAAATCTTTATAAACAATTATTGTAATGTAGAATCTGCTAATAATCAATAGGTATATTTATTAATAATTGGTTTTATTAATAATCGTGGAATGTTCTATAACTGCTAAAAAAAGAATATCAATAAACCATGTGATAAACGGGTTTATTGAAATTTCTTTTCTTTTTTTTGTCTTCTGATGCCTAGAACCATCACAGGCATTTGCTCGTGCAGTGGATCAAGTTTGGATTGACCTGTAAAACCACAAACAATTTTATCTTAGGTAGAAAAACAATCTATTGTTATGTGTTGAATACCACAACCCGCATAACATCTTTTATGTCCTTTACAATAAAATTGAAACCGAAATTATCTCTATAGCAAATTATAAAACCGTAAAATGAAATCCACCCAGAATCCACCCCATTTCACTTGTCGACGACAATTTTTGCACTTGCCACTAATGTGAGAGTGTCAATCTGACACCTTTTGTCAAAATGTTTTGGAGCGAAAAAATCGTTTATTGCTGTTCTATTTTGTATTAGCTTGCAACACTGGCCGTATAGAATTTGAAGCGCTTTCATCACTTTTATTTTTTGAATGGCCATCGACAAAGTAATGTCTAAGCTGATTGATGCTCGGCAGGCTATGTTTCTGATCATAATTCCTAGGCTTATTTGACAGTATTTTTTTTTGCCCTGCTTTTGCAAACAAGCTGGTGGCCCACTTGATAGTAAGTGGTTAACGCCGCCTATGTTGTGTGCCTGTGCCTGCCGTAATTGGGTAAAACTGGTTTCATTACTCATAGTAACAAAACAAAAAATAATAGAAAAAAATCTTGGAAATTTCTGAAAATTTCATTTAAAAAAACGATCAAACTCAATGTTGTGTTTATTTTAAAATAAAAAATAAATAAAAAAATCAAACAAATAAAATCCGCTTCAAGCGCAAAAAGCGCTGCACGATCTCCCACATACAAATTGTGATTTCGTCGCATTGCGCATGAGTGGTTTCGGGTGACAAGTGACTGTACGAGAGGGATTAGTGTTCTTTCCACAACTGTATTCCGGATTAATTTTCGTTCACGAAACGTCTAAACATCTGTCCTATTAGTTGTTACTCTGATATGTCCGTTTAATAGATTTAAGTGGGGAATTTGGCCTTTGTTATCGTTAAAAAAGATTTGTTATTGAATACCTCCGTTTAAAATATAATCTATTTTAGTATCTCGAAAATTTTTATTCAATAAACACTTCATTTTAGAATATTTCTTTTATAGCATATAAAACTATGTCGTCCGAATAAAAATTTTATTATGATGAAAAAAAAAATGAAAACCCTAACACCTTTATTTTGTTACTTCTCTTCCTAAAGCCTCCCAACCATATTGTGGTTGGCTTCCAGTTTCTCCGACTGCAGCTGAAAACCACTATTTTACACGTGCTTTTTTGTTTAAATGGGAAATCATCAAATGACTCCTCTCGCTCTGGGCGGATCGGAAGGGAGTTTCAGACTCTTACTGACTAATACCCATCCGTGTTCATCTTAATACCTTTTTCGTTCCAGGGTTGCGGTGACTTTTTCGAACAAATTCAACAATCCAGGATAAATTTCGCAACCCCGGAACTATATGCCCCAGTACCATAAAAAAAAAATCGACCTGCTCTTTGCGTTCCAGGGCCGCGGTTACCTACTTTTTCGAAATAATTCCGCAACTCATGCAGATGGTGCTTGGAATCACTATAAATATATAAAACATACATCTATGCCAACATCCAATAACCTGGGCGAAGGCTTTATCCTGTAAAAATATTATCTCACCAAACCCCTTTGTACTTCAACAAAGATCACGTTGTATTTACACTGGCAATACTGAGGATATTAGTGTGTATACACCCTTAGCTGTCTAATTGCGTTTGTTTTACGTGGGACAGTGGATTTAAGTGTTTATACTGGTTTTCCAATATTCTTAATGTTTTGATAGTTTTGTGTCAAAACGGACTGAACGGACTTTTGTGTCTTTTTTGTGTCGGAAATTATCAAGTCACTTGACAAGCAAAGAAAAAATAAAAAAACAGCGGAGATGTAAGAAATAACATAATACCTACTTTTTTTGACTTTCTACGAAGAACTGAACCATTTTTCCAGGAACCACGTGAAACCATTTTTGACCAAATTAATTGGAAATTAAAATGACAAAATTAGTGAATCATTACAACAATTGATTAATAACAGTGACAACTCGCTACAAACTAACATGACATAAACGACACCAAATCAACAAACTCATAACTTATCTCATCAAAACAATAAAAACACGATAAAAATCATACATTTAAACAAATTACATGAAACAATCATACAAAACAGGGGACAATTTAATATTCATCAGCAACCTCTTTAAAGAAATACATTTTTAATTTGATAATTGCACCTCGGTACTAATTCACTTAATAGGACCCTTGTATTAGTTTTGATCACGTGACAACTGTCACTGTGACAGATGGTCCTCTCTCTGTAATATTATCTGTGCTCGTCTGTACTTATTAGGGATGGGATAAAGCGTGTTTTTTGTTTAATGGTTTACTGGCTACTGTTTCGCAGACTAGACTGTGAGTAATCATTTCAAGCTATAAAAAATAAAAAAAGATTTGACAATATTATAATTATTAATTTTTTTCAGTGCCTGAAGGAACAACTGCTAATTTCATTATATCTTTTTCACCAAATAGGTTCACTACTAACTAATAGATTTTTTAAAAACCGACCTCATTTCTCTTAAGACTCGTCTTTTTCTCATGGTTTTAATTTACATACTGAAATGAAGTCTGTAAAAATCTCAGAAAAAAACCACTTTTGTGACTATTCACAAAAGTGGTTTTTTCTGTGAGGTTCAGAATCATAGAATTCTGAAGTAGTAGAGGCAATAAGTGTCAGTTTTCGATTAAAGTGTATTGAGAAACGTAGTTTGATACACTTGGGCATTTGTTATTGTGAACTCAGTGCCATAACCACCTCGCCTTCGCTCGGATGTTTATTCCACCTCGTTTGCAATGACAAAGTTGGCCCATTTGAATCAAAATGTACTTTTTAGGGTTACCCAAAGGGTAAAAACGGGACCCTATTACTAAGACTTCGCTGTCCGTCTGCCTGTCTGTCTGTCACCAGGCTGCATCTCATGAACCGTGATAGAGACAACTGAAATTTTTACAAATGATGTATTTCTGTTGCCGCTATAACAAAAAATATTATAGAAACAGAATAAAATAAATATTTAAGTGGGACTCCCATACAAAAAACGTGATTTTTTTACCGTTTTTTATGGATACGGAACCCGTCGTGCGCGAGTCCGACTCGCACTTGGCCGGTTTTTACAGTTTCGTGTCATTTGTATTACCAGTAATACACTAGTGAATATACAAGGTGGTCATTTCACTTGTCTTTCGCAAGCGCCCAGGCGAGAGGACACGTTTGTCTGATCAGCCTTAGGGCACAAATCTGCGATTAATTGGTCCATACCATTCTCAATAGTATTCCGTTTGAAGGCACATACCGATACGATACGTCACGGGTGCTCAACCACTCGGTCGCGGTCGGTCAGTCAATCACGGAAATTCAAAAAAATATAATAAAATTAAAAAAGACGTTTACTGTGACCTGTCAGTAGTCTATTTACTTATGCAAGTTCTCCGCCATACAGATGATCAATCAATCAATTTATTTCTGAACACAGTACATACAATAAATTTCTAGGAGTCAGGTGAATGTGCAGTTCACTGAGTTTTCACAGTTTAGGCATGCAAAATTAACTATCACAAATTAATAATTAAATTATAAATTGTCAACAATTTATGTAATTGTAATTCTACGCTTTGGAACGAGCTTCATCTCTTTTACAAGCTTTTATTTAACTTGCAATGTTTTTATGTATGTATGTAACTATGTTTGTTCAGGTGGAATCTTACAAATCAATTTTGAAGCAACCATCTTGTACAACCGATTGAGCTGAAATTTATATTGACCGACCTTGACAATTCAAAAGTGCTTTTTGAGGTTTAATTAAAATAAATACTTTAAGTTGGCCATATTTACGTCAACTTATTTATTATCTGTTTTCGGGGATTTTATTAATAGAGGCAGATAGTGCGTTGGAATTCCGCTAATCCCGTTCCATCAACAGACAACAAGACGTAACGTACTTAGTAACATTACACACATACGCAGAAATTGATTTGAGAATACATACTTTCATTATGCGTAAGTAGCTAGGTGGAATTGCCTGCACAAATATTTTCAGAGCCCACTCTTTAAGTCAAGGTTGAACAGGTTACTTCTAGGCTAGTATGCTTCTGCTAGCGTCATCAGCTATGATAGTGTTCAAATTCGATCCTATCAATAATATTAAACATAAAAAATGCAAACATCCGAAATGAGAACCTCCTCCTTTTTTAGAAGTCGGTTAAAAATAAAGTTGGCAGTCGATCACTTGCTACCTATATTAGTGACAATATAAGAAGTCGGATGTGGCAGCAGGATACAAAATTGCTTTACTAGTAAGAATGAAAGAGACATGAAATAAATCTGTTTCGCACTTAGAGATAAAACGATTTTTGTGTTTTTTTTTTATTATAGATAGGCACGCGCTTGACCACTATCTCACCTATCGAATCCGGCTTCTTATATTGTCACGAATATAGTCAATATTTTATAGTCGCCGACACCACAACTTTGAGCACCCCTGAAGTACATAGAAGTCCGCTTGCCCCCTCTGTCCGTTTGAACTTAGGTGTGCCTATTCATATGCCTCGTATGGTTGGCTCAGACGGTTGTAATCCAACGGATATGCATCTCTGAAATTCCACTGCATTTGGTTTCAATCTGTTTCTAAATCTCTCTATGATATTCAACTTCTAAATTGATAAAGTTTTAGAGATCTCTGTATAAAACTTAAACGAAATGTTCATTAACATCTACTTGGCAAAAATCATTCACTGTGATACAAAATACACCACTAAACTTAAATAAAGACAGACATTATAAAAAAACATAAATAAAGAAGTTTAATAACAAAAGAAAATAGTTTGTAAAGGATTTTGCAATTTTAAAGATGAGAAATTCCATAGGTCTCACGGTTTGTGGCAAAATAGAAGCGTTATACATTACTGAGTACTGTCCTTTATCTTTTTGTTTATGGATCATTAAATGACTCCTCTCTCTGGGTGGACGAGATCAGAATCAGACTCTTACTGACTAAAACCCATCCATGTTCCTCCTAGTGTCTCCTTTGCGTTCCATTGCCGCGGAGACTTATTCAAACAAAATCCGCAAACCTGGCAGGACTGAGTACCGTCCTACATTTACCTATCTATAAAATCCAGCCAAAGATTGTTTAAAAGATCGCTTTTAGTGATAAGGCCGCCCATTATGTCACCCTATATAATGTTTTTTTCATCTATATTTTATGTAACTTATGTGTTATTATAATAAAGAGTATTTTATTCTATTCATTTTCTACCTCTATCGAAACAAAACCAAGTAACAAAATCTACCGGCATTCAGCACACAATTAATTAAATGAAGACTGCATATTACGGCAGCTATCGCGTGTCATGTTTTACTCGAGCGCCACTCCGTGATGCACAAATGTTGATATAATTAGCCTGTATCACCAACTAATAGGTTGGGGATGAGTACGTCGAATAGCTGATGTTTATGATTAATTGCTTGAGTATTTATTCATATTGGTTGTCGATGTTTTTGAAAATTTATAATAACATTATGAATACAAATGTGATTGAACCAATTTTAAAGAAATTTTGTATTATCTCAGATAGAGAAGGACATAGGTACAAAGGAGTTATAACTTGGGAGTACGTTCCTATAGGATTATTTCCGACTTGGGTGCAGGCGATGATGCTGGCAGAAGTTACTAACTGACCACTTCAAAGACTTAGGCTTGTTTCACACGTACCACAACCACATCGTGGGCAGGCGCTAATTTGTATGAAAATCAATAGTTAAATTTCACACGGACTACATTTTGCCGTCATTATCGACGGCGTGTGTGATCGCAGCCACATCGCAACCACAACGCAACCACCAGCGGCACCGCGAACTAGTGCACCGCCACATCCACATAAGTAACCGCAAGAAGCCGCAGCGACACTATTTACACGTTACCACAGCTTGACCACCTTTTGTCGCGACGCACGGTGAGTTGTGGTACGTGTGAAACAAGCCATACTGATAAAGCTTTGATAAAACAAAAGAAGAAGCATGTTAATTAATCTATGAACAGCATAGCTGAATATCTAATAACTTTTGCCCTCCACAACCCATAACCTGAGTAACATGAAAACCCCTTGGCAAGTATGGTGTCATATTTTCTGGCTTTGGTGTCTCCATGATGACTGATAAACTGATTTCTGGGGCTCAGAGGACTCACGGTCGGTTCGAGCAGAGATGAGAATGTTGAGATGGACGTGTGTAGTATCGAGAATGGATAAATTAGAGGTAGTTTAAAAGTGGCGCCAGTTACGCAAAAGTTGAAAGGTAACCGCTTGTCCTGGTATGGTCATGTGAAGAGGAGGGATGAAACGCATGTAACTAAAAGGGTTATGAAAATAAATGTGGATGGATGGAGAGGTAGAGGGAGGCGAAAGAAAAGATGGATGGATTGTGTGAGGAGCGATATGAAAGAAAAAGGAGTTAGTGAAAGTGTGAGACTGATAAAAAAAAAAAACGTGTTGCACTGACCCCAAGTAACATGGGATAAGGGCAGGAAGATGATGAGAGGACTCACGGTACTGTAAACTCCTTGGCTGCAGGTCACTGGCAGACAAACTAGTCGTTGGAGCTTTGGAAGTGTCCAGCAAAAATATAAATAGTATATTAAATTAGGAATTAAAAATAATGTGATTGTTTTATAAAAGAGTCATGTAGTAACTACCTTCTGAGCCAAATGGCCCAATTAAGTATTTATTTAAATTTGTATTATATAAAAACGGTTTTTTATTTATTTATAATTATAAGTGGCACGGGCGGAGCCCTGTGGTGCTACAGTACGTAATGAAAGGTGATCAATCCTTGGATCGACTGCATCAAGCGTCGTTTGACCTAGAAGATCGACCCGTGTGGGACTTACGGTGACCCATCCACGGTGTGACCTCGACAAGCGTCGCTTACCCTAGATGCCACATAGTAGCCTAGTAGCCACGAGCTCAAAGACAAAAAATGCCTTTGCAACAAAATTTAAACACATTTTTAATACAGGAGATATAATGCGCCGACGTCATTCAACAGTAAACATTTAATCAGTGTTCAAACTTCTATTAAATCCAATTATTGCTTTACTGAATACAATGTAATGCTCTGATTATTAGGTACAGTCAAAAGGCTAATTTGTCTCGAATGCTCGCCACTCATTTATAGCACAATCGTATACTGGAAAGCACTTTCAGTAATTAGATTGCGGAAAAGGTTGGGACTATGTCATCCTGAACTAAACGTATACAGGATGGTTTTATTTTTCAAGATTAATTACGTGCTCACGAAATAAAAAATGTGTATCAGCCGGTCGATTCTGTCGACATCTCACGGTGTTCACCTAGGCGGAGTGAACGACAACTGGGCTGTCATTCCATCTTATTTGTATGGTTTGACAACTCACCCGTCGTTCACCCCGCCCAAGTGTTCACTTCGACATGTTTACAGAATCGCACTGCTGTACCGTAAAACGTACTTAATACCACTTTAAACAAGATTTCATAGTAATACAATAGAATTATCTTTTTAGAATTAAGAAAATACATAGGTACATACGTAAACACCATTTCATTTGGAGACACTGGACGGCCATATACGGAATTATATTTGCAATCAAACATCCGCATCATCAATGTTATCATATCATTCTTTTACCGAGTATAATTATTTCTTACACCACCAGTTTCCTCAAGTCTCTTCACCATAAACATCACAATTCTGCCATAATAAATTTGTTTTATCTCTTCTCTCATAGCCAACATTTTCAATAAAAATATAAAATTACCTTCCACACGTAACACTGCATTCACAAACATACGTCCAAACACACCCATTTTGTAAATGCAAGCTAAACAGACAGTTTCGTGTTTTCTAAAACTTTAGACTGTTTAATTAAATGCCACTCTTCGCTTTCCTATTTATTTTCGTAGCTGTTCGTGTATTAAATAAATTGGGCATTATTTTAAACAATGGCGGACATGTGCAAACATGTTAGTGTTTTAGAGAAGTTTACCGTCTGAATTTAATTAAGCTTATTTTTAATTATGACTGTTTCACTAGCTGGATTTCAATTTGAACTTCTGGTGAAATTTTTTTCTGCTTCTACTACCTACTAGTTACAGCTTTCCTTTTTAAGCAACATCTTCAATATTGGTGACCAAAATTGAGAAGACATCTTATTTCGATTTTGATTGAAGACATTTCAATATAATGTTGAAGATATTTCTGCTACAGCAGAAATGCCTAGAAATCTAACAGATTACAATTTCGAATAAGAACAACAAAAGTTCTTATTAGCATTGCATTAAATAATATACACACAATAACAATGCAAAACATTCTAATCATATTGGACCAAATACTTAAATTGCTAAGAAATACTGATGAAGACCGTAAAGAAAAATAAAAATAAATAAAAAATAATCACAATAAACAATACCATTTTTACTAACGAAACTGACCGCCGTTTCTATTAAAAACTGTTTCAACCGTACCCTCTCAAAATCACGTTAAAACAACAGCCTGTATGGAAGCACTTCACCACCATCCCTGGGGAAGTACTTACCGTCCACGGCACTGATCCACCATTTTTTGCCGTAAATCTAATTTATTTGTATTAGTTAATGACTTACGTACAGTCAGCGATGGTATAACTCTTTCGTGGACGTTTTAAAGATGAAACGGTTTTGATACTTTGAATTTCTTTTCTGATGTGGATGGATGGAAAAAGAGGGAGGCCATAGAAACGAGGGATGGATTTTGTATGAAAGAAAAGAGAGTCAATGATATTGGGGCGGTTGGCAGGATCCCAAATTCCCAAGTAACATAGGCTTAGGACAGGAAGATGATGATCTTCTGACAAACATAATGATCATTCAGATCACACACTCAAAATTCGTTCCTACATTGTGATTGCCAAAATAAAAATGTTTCCTATCTTTTATATCATGGCTCCAATAAGAATTGTTTTGGTTGTGCTAAATAACAGAACAAATCAGCGAGGTCGTAAATGATTGTTGCCACTGTCAAGAGTGTGCATTCAGTTCACTCTTCTTCACTACATAGTATAAAACAAAGTCACTGTCGCTGTCTGTCCGTCCCTATGTATGCTTAGATCTTTAAAACTACGCAACAGATTTTAAAGCGGTTTTAGAGAAACACTGATAAATTTAGAGGTTTTTTTATTTTTTTTTTATTTATGAATGAGCTAGCTCTTGACCTCGATCACGCCTGATGGAAAGCGATAGATGAGGTCCATGATGAAGCGAGCGTGCCCAGAAGGTGCCTTGAGGCACTGGTACTCCCACGCGTCGACGAAACACAGCAGGCTGCTTGACGCCGAACTCCGGTGGGAGGGTGGTCGCGAACCAGGCGGGCGTTAGCCCTACCACCGCAAGGGAAGGATTGGCCAGTCTTATAAGGTGTTAGGTGAGACTGTCCAGGATGCGCCGAGCGCTCGGTTCAGTTGAGTGTCAGATGGAACAAATTGCGCTACACGAGGAGGCTCCTTCATGCATCCCAAAATATAATGTTTCTAATGTGATGTCGTAAATAAAAACATTTTTTTGCGCTTACATTGCAAACCCCACGAGATAAATCAAATTAATGTACTGCAGTATTGTACACCTTAAAAAGGTCAATAAAAAAGTCCGGGATGGTATGTCTATCTCTTAAGGATAATCCACAATAACCATTTTATATCCTTTACATTTTACGGGAAAAAATGGCTTATTTACGAAGTGATTTTAAGCAATACAGCATTAATCCTTATCCAATTAATTACCTTAAATACATTGTCCATTTAATATAGATCAATATGGCCCTACAGCATTTAATTTAAATGAATGTTTCCGAAGATATAAAAGATTTAAAATGCAGGGACATAGCGGTGCTGCGGTACCGGCCGGGCCGGCGGCGGCGGCACGTTGTATTATCTAATTACAAAAAAGCTGTAAACGTTGTTTCTAAGGACATTCTTTAGTAAGTAGGTATATTTAGTATCAGCATTGCACATCTGCACCCATGCGAAGCCGGGGCGGGTCGCTAGTTAGCTATAATTGATTGATTTCAATTTTTTTGCCTTCACCCCAAGGGCTTAGTCAGAGGAGTACATACCATTTAGTAAACCTACATTTGTCCTGTTATTTTATTAACTAACAAAATAACTGGAGAAATGTAGGTTAAAGCAAACAAGTTTACAAGCAAGCAAGCTTTTTTTTTCAAAAGATGGGAAATCATCAAATGACTCCTGCCACTCTGGGTGGAGCGGGAGGGAGTGTCAGACTCTTACTGACTGAAACCCATCCATGTTCCTCCTAGTGCCTTCTGCGTTCCGGGGCCACGGTAACTCTTCCGAACAAAATCCGCAGCCCTAAGCAAGCAAGCTTTATCAACTGATAAAGCTTGTAAAATCAAGGAGCGTAGTAACAAATAACTTAGATATTTTCTACAAAACAAAGTATCAAAACCACTTCATCCACCCATAACCCCGGGTGTCGGTCGCCGAAGCGTATTGCGGACCAATTATTTTAAGTTTTGTTCCGTGTCCGGGCATTTCGCGGTTTGCCCGTTGTCCATTAAACAAATACTGTGAGCGTTTGCCCGTCACAGCGGAATTTTAAAAGCTATTAAACCCCGATTGAAGTTTTATTCGCACTGAGTTACGATGCTGGATTGTTTCGCGTTAGTAGCGGTCAAGCGTGAATTGAGTTTTTAATTTCTTAATGCTTTTGTATAAAATATGTACTTACTTGATTGTTTTGTTTGATTTTCGAGGTTTGATTTCAGTAGCTAACCGGTTTAGGTGGCCTATTAAACAAACATGTTTATGATGATTTATTTGGTTAGAAAACTTTTTATGATAGTGGTAAAATATTTACTTATCTCTGAAATTCTAGTCACCCTTAAAGTGGATATGAAAACATAACTAGCAATTGCCTTATTACATGTTCTAATAAAAGGTGTATTGATACGCCTGAACATGATATTCATGACCATTTAATTTACAAAATCTGCGCTCTTAATTGAATACTGTCAGTTCAGGCATATCTCAAGTTCAAAGCAAAAATAAATACTCAAATTGCAACACAATAAACTGGGAAGCCCTCGAGGCGACATGTGGCCTTTTAAGTGGCGGTGACAATACTACAAATAGAGTTACGTTTTATAAGAACAAAAATTGTATTAATACCCAATCAAATCTTCTCAAAACCGACCTTATTAACTCAGAAATCACACACAAAAGTAAACTTTATTAGAAATGAGTAAGTATCAAAATCGTTTGGGCGGTGTACAATTTTAGGTGTGCTCCAGTTAAGTCAATTGAAATAAACCCATATTCAAATATAAAGAGGGTGGCTATCGGTTAAAACGTATGTAATTATTGAATCGTGCAGGGGGTGACTTTAAAACAGACCAAGCGTGTTGAGTTTAATGAATTTTAGCGTATGACCGATTACAATCGCGTGCGATTTTGAGTGGAAAGCTTTGAGAGGAAAATTACGAGACAATGAGCGTGCGTCATTCATTTTTCATATTTTATCGTTTGAGATGTTTGGAAAAGTATGTTTTTTAGTTAACAATTACATATATTTTTTGCATTCCTCAGAATCTAGAAAGCATTCAAAGGATCAGAAATGCGATGCATAACTTCTGTTGCATTGCATTTCTGATTGTTATCGGATTGCTATGCTTCTAAATACCTGTTACCTATTTGTGTAGAGACTGATAATTATTTTATGTTTGATTGCAATAAAATGGATCACCTTTTCAGTATGTTGCAATACAAGTAGCATAAAACAGAATCGTGACATGCAGTATAATATTGTCTTGGGTGCGTATTAAATTCAGTAGAAAAGATATTTATCAACATTTCGCTAAACACAAATCACACTGAATTAACAACTGAGAGAGCCCCTCCAATTCTCCATAGCCGTTTGTTTGTTATCACACAACAATTTAACACTACAACATAACACCACATGTATAAAAACGATATCAAAAAACATTCTCACGACGCCAAATCACGGCATCACAATAAAGATTTGACAAACAATCAAAACTTTGACACGCACCAAAGACAACTGAGCAGATATCACAACAAAACACCATGTACATAAAAAAAAATAACAAAAACTGTCAGTCGCGAATCAAACTAAATAATGGCGCACACCATGTCTAAATGACTGAATAAAGAGTGCGTATAGTAAATTGTATAAAAACAATCGCAGACGCACTAGTGTTTTACGATGGCTTTGACAAAAATCAGCATCGAATCAAACGTACGTAAATGGAAGATTTCGGATTGGGAATATAGGAATGCATGGAGTGGTGTATTTGATATTGGTTGGTTGTATTATTTTACAATAAAATAATATTAAGTAGTTAGTGGAGTTGTTATATTTGTTTATACAACACAATATAATTTTACGTATACTACATTCGTTAAACCTGGTTACTATTTTTTATAATTCGATTACCACTCTATTAACTAGGTACTTTTTTTAATAATAATTTTATTAGGGAATTAAAATAACATTTAAATCACGTTGGTACTTAAAATCGCAGTTTTCTTGCTATCCTAATCAATATTATTATTTATTGTTGGTACGTTTTATGCCATTTATGAATTTTAGGACCCTGGAGACGGTTAAAAACTAATTTTGAAGTCATAGACAAAAGCTAGTCGTATATAAATATGCTTTGCCAGCATTGAGCAAAAATCAGACGAAAACATCTTTAAAAAATCAATCCGAATAAATAGCACCAACTTACACTCTCACTTCAACTACTCCATTCCTCTCCACCCATCACAAAACTCGACTCAGTGCATCAATTTTCCGGTGCCCATCACGTCGGGCTCACGTGTCGGTCACGTGGCCCGTCCGTCGGGCACTACGACCACGCGTGCCCCTTTTGTTCTTCCTTGGGGTGTCTCTCAGACCTATGAGCGATCGAATATGAAATTATCATTGAGTTTGAGTTTTGACCTTTCTGTGGGATGGTGGGTTTATTTGCGTCGTATTAAGTTTTGGTGAATGAGTTATTTTAGGATTTTGGTCACAGTGTTAAAGATTTTTTTTTCTATTATTTTGTGTCTATTTATTACGTACCTCTACTTTTTTTCCTCTTTGTGACTAAGCCGATGTTGTCTATTCTGCCATCGTCTACATACTACTTTTTTAGACTACTATTATGGCCACCAAGACAGGCTCTGCTACAAAAAAAAAATCGATTGACAAGATTCAACATTGAAAAGACTTTCGTAGGTACCTAAGTACTTTTTTCGAGGTATTCGATATGATGAGCTTCAGTAAAATTAAATTATGTTTTTTTCTGAAACTGCTTTAATGGTGCAGCTGAAAGTATTAAAATTAAATGGATAGAAATTTAACGGAATATTTTCAGCTGAATCCAGTTTGACTGGAAGCCGACCCCAATGTATTTGGGAAGAAGCTAGGTAGGTGATGATGAATAGAGTTTAACAAGCATTGATTTTGTAATTTTTTCAAAAGCTGGCATCAAAAAATAGATAATAACTTATTTATGCTGAATCTGCACACAATTAATGATCAAAATAAAAACGGTGGTACCTATATCTTACGAATAAAAAAACATGATTACATACTTTAGCCCCCAAACTCTAACCTCAAATCAACTCCCACCGCTTAGCAATAGGTAAAAAACCGCTAAAATACATGAGTGTAATTCTACTAACATTACATACTAAACATACAAACAGCCTCAGGGACCAGGGGGTAAGTAATTGTAGTTTCGAATGTCAATAAGATGGTCTTACCACCCTCGTGTTAATTTTTTTTTGGGGTTTGTTTTGGTAATTACGCTATTATAGAATTTAGTTATTTGTTTAATTGTGTTAGTGTTGTTTTCGAAGTGCTGATTTGGCCAATAGTTTTTTTAATAATTGTTTTATGAAAACTGCGGTTTTATTGTAAGCGCGCATACATTTTTGTAGGACAGACATTATTAACATCAATACTTCAATGGAATTTAATATAATGACTGTAGAGACCTTTTCTAATATCATAGAGTAGCCAACCATGTTTCTTGTTATTTTTCTGTCTATTTAATTGTAAGAAATTGCTTTTTATAAGAATTCCCGCTAAGGCAGCTTTGCCTTTTTCCAATCATACTGCGGAAAGTACACAAAACATGCTGGCACTGATACCTAAAAAAAAACTATGTTTCTATCCCCCATATTATTATCTTCAATTATCACAACAAACAATATACCAGCATAAAAAACAGTAAGTTGCTACTCCAAAATAATCTAAACATAATGTAATACATTATTTCCGCAAACGTTCTCTCAAACCGCTTAAGGCTACATCCCACATAGGCAAGTCTCCCATGAACGATTGAATAATGATTTGAAACAAAATATACAAATAGAATTTGGTCGTACAAAAATGTTAGACAAATATTGGCGTGTTTAGAAAGAGTAATGGTTCTGTATACGTACATTTAATAAACGTTTTTCGTGTAATAATTTTTCAGGAAGAGCGCAGGGTGAAGTTCTTACTTGAGGAAGCTTATGTGATCTGTGCTTGAAGAAATCAGAATCCATCCTAATGAAAACAATGCTATTGATTTTATGAAATTTTAACGATTTATTAATGTGGTAAAAATCTTTTTTATTTATTTCGACACAGGGATGCTGAAAGAGATTTCTTCTCATATTTTTGTTCCTACTTTTGTTTGTTGTAATGTGTTTAAAATTAATTGTTAAAATAAAAAATGCGGACCTCTAAAAAATCTAAACCAGTGCTCCAATGTTTTATTCATTGCGCAATCCCAAATGGTTATTGTTGAAACATTTTTTGTTTTAAACCGCCCGGGGCGATCGCGTGGCGACGTGTTTAGCAAAATAGTCAAGTTAATGTTTCGAAATTAGCGCATTTGAGGGTTGAATGATGTCGGACGTGGGAATTAGTGGCTTCTGAGTCTTTTGTTCGTTTATTTATTGCAATAAAAACAAGGAACGTGCTTAGTTCTTGATTTGTTGCCTTTTGTTCTCAAAAATATTTGCTGTCATGTGTTGAGCTAAAAAATATCACTGAACACATAAAAAAAAAATCTGTTGATTTGAGAACATTCTCCTTTTTTGGAAGTCGGTTAAAAAGCTAAAGCTAGAAAAATATATTTAACAATGCCTCCACAGAATTCTAAACCACCAGAAAAGCTCCAAGTTAATGAAGATCGAATCCCGAACTAACTTCTGTGACTCAAACAAGGACGCGCAAAGGAAATCGAAAATGAACGTCTAAAATTTTGAAAAAATAATGTAATTCTTCACTTCAAATCTATAAGAAGCGTGTGGTTTTAAAATGTTGTAGTATGGCGTGTAGACTCATCATATTGAGACCTTCCTCAAGAGTTTTGGCCGTAGGTCGTCGTGTATCGGCGATTCCGCAGAAGGCTACTCGACTCCTCGCAGCGCAACATGACGCCGTCATTTCGTGTATATTTTTCGTAGTTTTTATAAATTTTATATCATCATCTGCCTATACTTTGTGCCAGATAAATTTGCAATAAAGTACATTGACCTTTCCCTAATATCACTTCGTAGATACCCGAACAATACATTATGAACCATTTTACATTACTAGAGAACAAAGGATCACGATAGAAGTAGATTCAGGACTGCTCTAAGTCTTTATTTCTGTTTTTGATTTTAAGAAAGTCAATAAATGTATGTGGGTCAATGACCGTTATTGCACATTTATCTGGAATCTACTATAGCCTTTTCTCAACTTTATTGGGGTCGGCTTTCAGTCAAACCGGATTCAGCTGAATGCCAGTAGGTATTTTACGTGGAGCGGCTGCCTACCAGACCTCCACAACCCATTAACTGGGTAACACGGTACTTCTTGGCAAGACTGGAGTCAGATTTTCTGGCTTCTGACAAGTTTATATAAATGTTATAATATAGGTCATTTATAACCGAAATAAATGATATGTTATAATTAAAATAACGTTAAAAATCATGACTCGGAACCCTTTGCATACAAGTCAAATAATATCAAATGCATACATACCAAGAGATATAAGCACCTTCGCACAACAATAGCTCAACATTCCTACCTAAAATCTCCCATTATATACTCAATTGAAGAGGTACATAACCCTCTAACGATCGTGGCCGGTCCATCATACCCCTGGACATCAAAACAAACACGGATGCCACGTGTCTATTGAAACGATCGACAAATTGCTTTCAGACTACGAAATATGTCAATTATAATTAATAGGGAGCGCGATTATTGGTATCGTATTGTTGGTCTCCTGGACCTCGGGTAGTGGACCTTGAAAAGGGATTTTTTGAAGTATGCATTGTCGGGTTAGTTGTTGTGCGGATTATTTGGTATTTCCGACCGATGTTGAGTGATTTTAATGATGGTATTATTGTTGCATTTGAAGTGTTATGTTATGTAGGATTTATATTTGGGACAAGTACAACCGTTTTATTAACTTTAGCATTCAGTTTTAGGTATACCTATTGTTGTGTATGGAAAATTTTCATTAAATAACTCCTACAGCTCTGGATGGAGCGGGAGGAAGTGTCGGACTCTTACAGACTAAAACCCACCTGTTCCTTCTAATGCCTTTAGCATTCCAGGTCTTCGGTTACTCTATTGAACAATTCCGCAACCCTAGAACTGTTTAGGTAGTCCTAGAGTCACCACTCAAAATTATTAGGCCATTTACATTTTGTTCCTTTTTTTTCCTCTTGTGGTCATTCAAACCTGTGATAAAATTATAAAATGGCTGAAATGTCGTACCTACCAAACCTACGACCGATTATGACTTATGTGTGTGCTGTATTCGCACACACTAAGCCAAAGCAAATCCACAGAATGCAAGTAATTCAAAATAGATTTCTCCGAAAAGCCACGGGCGCCCCGTGGTATGTACGGAACGAACGACTTCATGTCGACCTTAAAATCCCGACCCTAAAACAGTTTATGAAACGCCTTACAAAGCGTTTCTTCGAATCCGCTGAAAAGCACCAAAACCCTTTGATTTCAAAGGCAACCCAGTACACTCCCTCTCGTATTAGTAAGATTCGCCGTCCTCGGCATACACTCGTCGAATCCGACGACGAGATCACAAAGATACAGGAAAGCTGTAGGGAAACCAGCACCCTTAGAATAAACAGATACAGACCGCGTTCCGTATACCGACCTCGCCGCCGAGGTCCGTCGCGACGACCCGCTCAAAACCCTCCCCGACTTTTGCAAACGAGCCAGCCCGCGCCGCTGAGCCCTTAGCTTTAATAACCCCTAAATAATAAAACGACCCAGCCTGATTGTCCCTTGCTGTCCCAAACTGACGCCGCTAAGCCGAGGTCGTATTCCACAGGGAATGCCCTTAGTGAGCGGTCAGTAGTGTTTTTAGCTTGTAGCTAGTTTTGTTGCCTTGGCTGGGGGCTTTAAATTCATTTGAAGCCACCACAGGTTAGTCCGGTTAAGCAGTTAATATCCCACGTGTGTTAACTTGCTAGTGGTCATACCTAAAAAAAAAAAAAAAAAAAAAAAAAAAAACAAAAAAAAAAAAAAAAATACCTACCAAACCATTTCACAGCTTTCCTACAAGGCGGAAATATCAAGGCAAAATATTTCAAACTTAATTTAGATTTTAATCAAATTTGTAACTACTCGTACAACGTATTTTTTACACCTCCATACAACCACATTAACAAAAACCACCATTATCAAACATTATTACAATAAATCAAATTAATAATACCCCACTATTACTCAACTATACTCAACACTCATTGTCACCATACACTCAACTCTTAAACAGTCAAGACCGTGTAGGGTGTCCTCAAAGACAATATTTGTAGAGGACAAGCCCTTCCCTCTTAACGTGAGGACACACGTGTCGAACGTGGGAACCGGTCTTCGAAATACGATAATTTGCGGACAATTTAATTTTGACGTGCGAATGGGACATTGAAGATGTTTATTTGAAGTGTGTTTTGAATGTTGCTACTAGCTATTGTTAGTAATTTTGACTGTGTTAAAGTTGAAGATTATTTCACGGGCACTCACTACCATAAATCTTGGCTATGTTCCCGGTTTCACATCGAAATCCGTCCAGCAGTTGAGGCGCAATCAAACGAAAATAAAAAAAAAATAGCAAAAAACTAACTTATTACTAATCAAAAATACATTCATAAATATTATCTTTTTTATTGCCAATAAAAATAGGTAATATCTAAGAATGTCAAAAAACGAAGATACAACCAAAAACACCGACTTCCGAAATTATAGGTATTTTATACTTTGTGTGTTTTTTGCTTCGAAGTCGGTTAGAAAATGTTCATAAATGTCAGTTTTTTTTTAATAATAGATTATGATTAAGTAAGAGTCCATTTAAAACAGAAATTAATAATGTTTACTTTACATACCACCCAGAACCGAGAACCGTTTATTTTTGGAATCAAACTATCAACCTATTACCATCAAGTCAAATTATACTTAGAAGATGAAGAAGAAAATTGCATTTATTAGCACAATAAAAAACACCTTACAAATAGAAGAGATATAATATGTAAAAACAAAAATACAACATTGTGCCAAAAGGGCCTCAGCTCCAGTATAATGTCAGGTGGCAACACTAGGTATTACCACCTAACGCTGATTTTCAGCAACAGCCCACGGGTGCCATACGCTCGAACGCGCAGTAGACATATTAAAAAGAAAATAAGTGTAGGCACATCAGTTAATTAAAATTACTTCTATAACACAATATTATTACATAAGTAAATAGGTAAGTACTTTAAAGTTAAAATAAAACAACAGCATACATGAAAATTATAAACAAAAATAAAATAAAATTTCCCATCCTCCTCATTGAACCCGTGTTAGATCTAATTAGATCTTATTTACTAATAGACTGTTGTTTACACTTAATAAGTAAACACACAGCTTATTAACTCAAGTGCGTTGTAAACGGAAACCCTTGGGCAGTGCCATTGATCCCCAAGATACTAACCCATGCTTGGTGAGTATGGTAATTTAGATGTAAATTGACAACCCTAATGGCTAGCTTGTATTGTCACAGCCAACTAGCTTAAATAGGCGTTTCATTAAAAGCCTAGCCTCTCCTTTGAGAAGCGTCATTCAATTCAATGAAAAGGCTAGGCTACCAATTAAACGGCGGTTTAAGCTAATTGGCTGCGACATTATACACAGGAGAGTCCTTATAATAATTATGTGATTGGTTGAATGAGTTTTGAACAGCCACTCAAAACGCTTGACTTGCATTAAATTTTTAAGGGTCAATATTTTTTTTGTTAGAGGAAACTAGAGGCTAAGTACTTAACAATAGCGTAAATTTATGTCAGTGAAAGAATTTTTCTAATTACTTCAATTCTTCAAGAGATTCTCTCAATTCCTATTTAGAATCAATGTTATCCCTTGAATATGTTAATTTGTTTATTAATTAGAAACTGTTACGATAAACTTTCGTCCAGTGATTTTGTTGTTTATTTTCTGTTGTCTCAATCTCAACACAAAAGTTCGTAGACCTACGCCGACGCCTACGCCGTAGCATGAGCATCTTATACAAAAGGTAGCAATGCTGTCTACGGCGCATAGCTCTAACATCCACGAATAATGACGTGCAATGATTTTATCCGATATTGCTAATACCGTTTCGGTAGGAGTCGAACTTGGCCACCATCTTCACATTGTTGTACCGCAACTTCATCTAGTGGGGGTTATAGGTATAATTTCGGTGGCAAACTAACAGAGAACAGCGATGCGTAAATCAGAGAGAGGGGAGGCCGTCGCCCTGCCGTGGAACAATATAGATTAACTTTTTTTTTTTTTTTACGGGGAGAAATCCTCATGGATATCTTTTCGACTCTTACTGACTAAAACCACACCGGTGTTCCATCTTCCACCTACGCCGGGGATCGCGGGAACGTACGCGACTTCCCGTAATCCCCGGCAATCTAGACTACTTAATCCAACTAGTTTGCTGATGCAAGTTTTAAGTTAATGAGATCTTCGTTATATAGTTTAGAAACACACAGACAACATTTTTTTTTCATTAATAAAAACCTTTCTAAGCAAGGTCATCATCACCATATCAGCCATAAGACTTCCACTATTAGACATAGGCCTCCCCCAAATGGGGGGAGTTGCCATGATCGCCACGCTTGGCAGGCAGGTTGGCGACAGTAGTGTAGCTGTAGCAATGTACGTACAGAGAATGCTGCTGCCCATTCTCTGGTGAGTCCCTTAGTCGCCTCTTACGACACCCACGGGAAGTGATGGGATGGTGCTATTGGAACACGTCAAAACTTATTAGGGTAATCTGGAAAAAAAGAAAAACAAAAAAAAAATCATGCACGGAAAAAAGAACTCGTACGCTTTTTCCCCCGTTGCAATCCAACCCTTCCTTGCAGTAGTAATTGCGAGCGACAGAAAGTAGTAAAAATTTACAACTTTTGCTTCCGTGTACAAATGTCTGCTGGTATTGTGATGCTGATGTAGTTGCGATGTTAAATTCTGACAATATCCGGCTGGTTCTCAAAATTGCCAGCTCTCTGGTTTATGGGGGGTGTTAAAATTTTACATTGAATTTGTGTTTAAATTTTAAGTTGAGTCAAGTCGCGTGCTATAATCCGAAATACTGGAAATTAGAAAATTATGTGTGGACAATTACTAAAAATAATTTAAAGACTACCTCTACAAAATATACCGACTGTAAAATTTAAAAAAAATGCGCCCATTCAATTTAGATCAACCCTTTTTCGAAGTCAAATCATTGCGAATTATCTATAGTACAATCCCTTTCAAGGAACACACTTATTAACAGTCACCTTGTATAATGCACCATCATCATATGCCTAGGCAAACCGGATTCAGCTGAATACTAGTATTTAACCTTGTATAATGCACCAAAAAAGATATTTAAAATATATATTATTTTAATTTTACGATCTTCAATTTTAATCCACTAACATTGAGAAACACATACAAAAGTTAAAACAGTTTAAGCTCACGTTAACGACATCGATAAATGCGACTAATGCGGTTTTTAACGAACCCACGACTCGCGGAGCGATACCGAGTTTTATAGTTCTGGTATCAAATACCGAAGCGGCGGGTTAGGGTTAAACATTGTAAAGTTTGTTTGTATTGCACTTTATTGTTAGGAGATGATTTTTTATAGTGTGTAGTGAAAAATCGTTGAGATATTTCAATAGTATCTAGGAAGCAAGGTGCAAGTAGGTACATTATGTATAAATAGTATACGTAAGACTAACTACAGTACTGCCTTTCCTTTTGTCTTAAAATCCATCCAAAGGTTGTCTTGAAATGATCGCTTTTAGCGATAAGGCCGCCCATTGTGTCACCCTGTGTAATGTTTTCTTCATCTATATTGTGTTGTAACTTATAAACATAATAAAGAGTATTCTATTCTATTCTATTCTTAACTAACAGTTGCCAGAATAAATTAAACTAAGTGAGACACCTTGTAGAAAGAAAAGCCTTACTTTTGGAAAGGCAAAATCAGGCACAATGAACTCTGCAGTGATACTTTCGCCAGTAACAGTCCGTGTTTCTATGAATCTACAGATTGACGTACTAAATCTATAGCAATGTCGTTGATAACGGGAACCTACTTTTAAAACCCTTGGTAATAGGAAAACAAAACGCCATAACAACCAAAAAAAAACCACATCCAAATATCAAGAAAATCTCGGAGTAGATTCTAAGAAATCACCGAGTTTAACTTTTCAATTGAAAACCGGAGCAATCCATTTGAGTGGGAGCAATTTCCATATGGAACGAAACGATATGGAAACGACTGAAATTGTGTTCCCAACTATTGTTACGTTCGCGAGAAGGTTGATGCTATTGTGATATTTTTGAATGGGAAGAAAATATACCTGAAGGGATATTTGGTAAATTTAGAAATTGATATCTACTACTTACTAGAATTGCTTTTTAGGGTTTTGAACCCAGAGGGTAAAAATAGGACCCCATTACTAAGACTCCGCTGTCCGTCTGTCTGTCACCAGAATGTATCTCATGAACCGTGATAGCTACACAGTTGAAATTTTCACAGATGATGTATTTCTGTTGCCGCTATAACAAAAAATAAAACAAATATTTAAGTGTGGCTCCCATACAACAAACATGATTTTTTTGCCGTTTTATGATGGTTTTTAGGGTTAAAAATTATGTCTGAACCATTTCCTATCTCAATTTTATATTATATTTAAATTAAAGATAACTTAGTATAGGTATAATATTTAGAAAGGCGTGATTAAGAAAAATAACAATATTTTTCTTAATCACGCCTAAATGTGGCATGATGGGCTTGGATCAAATAAACTTAGCACATGGGAGACCATGATCTTGATAAAAAAAATTACTGATTATAAATCCATATCCTTAACCTTAAAAATAGTTCGTATGCTCCAGATCGGCTATCCGGAGTAACGTCACTGGTGCGCAGCGGCGTGGTGGTCTCCAGGTCACAGTGGCACAGTGTGTAGGCTGGTTGCTACGGCAGTAGACTGTATGTTTGGGTGGACGGAGCGCTTAGCACTGAGGCCATGCTAGCGCACGCATATCCTCACACTGCTGGCAATGACAGGCCTTTTGGTCAAGTGGTTTGTGACCCTGACTGCAAAGCCGGAGGTCGTGGGTTCGATTCCCACCCAGGACAAACTTTGTGTGATGAGCATAATTGTTTGTTCAGTGTCTGGGTGTAATTTATCCATAATATGTACCAATGTATTTATAAATTATATAAGTAGTTTATAAATTATACAAGCTCTGCTTAGCTTGGGATCAGATGGCCGTGTGTGAGTTGTCCCAAGATATTTATTTATTTATTTTATTATTATTTATTTAATGCTTCTATACTTCTTGGTAAGTCTCTTTTGATAACATGATTTATATCGAATTAACTCTATAAATCGATAAATTGAATTAAATCGATGGTATTCACGATGTCTTTCAAATAAGCAGACAAAGTGGTGTCGTTGATGAAGATCTTACACTGTAGTAGGCTACTGGGGTGCCTCAGGATCCTTAAAAACAATAACATTGACGTTTTACTTGAGATCCTCCAATGGTTCATATCAATAAAACACCAATATTATAATTTAGTAAATTTAATGTTAAACTAAGTTTTACTCATGGTTTTAGTGAATAGTTAGCCGATTTTACAACTTGTATACTCTATTGCTAAACTGTGGAGGTTTGTAAATAACTTTTTGTGAATTATCTTACTCTCATATTAATAGCTGTAAGCCACCCAAATATATTATTATTATTATGAGCCTGTACTGTCCCACTGCAGGGCAAAGGCCTCCCTTCCTTGCTTCCACTGTTCTCTGTCTTTTGCCACATCTGGCCAATCCTTTCGGTAGGAGTCTAATTCATCACGCCATCTCCTCTTGGGCCTACCGCGTCGCCGGTTCTTGTTTGGAACCCAATCAGTGGCCCAAATATAATAAAATACTATTATTTCAAGGCACTTTTAAGGAACTGTCATACCAAACAACTTCTTCAGACAACAGCTCTTTCACATGCAAGCCAGCACAAAGGCAACGCGACGTAACTTTGCAATACGTCCGATACACGTCCTCTAGGAACCCTTTCGGAAACTAGTCGATATCGTAAAATGTTACGATTGACATCCGACGGGTTAACTGAGTATATATGACGCTATGTCGTCGAGATTTACGATCAGTGGGTCTTCACATGCATTTTGGAGCAATGAAGTGTTTTAGTGCATGCTTTGCATAGGAATTTGTGAGTTATTCGATTCGATCATTCTGTTTTAACATATTCAAAAAATAATTATGAGAATCTGCGAAAAACAGGACGATGCCCAATATCTTTAAATCCGCACTTAACACTAAATCTATACCCCACTGTAAATACATAATCTACCAACACTTTAATGTCACTAACATTTCACCGAATTCTCACCATTACTGCATAGGTCATAAAAGCTATACAAACTGCATTCAAAACTCGGTTGAAAACATAAAGTGGGCGTCGATCTAATAAATTTTAAATCCATTAGTAGTAGTACACATGTTCCTCTCTGTTCCACAGTCCATTTAACTTTACGAGTTTCAAAATCGTTGAATTGCTACCGACACGATTTGAAAATTACCCCTAGTATTTTGATAATTGATTTTCGAAATAAAAAAGCTGTGGCATTTTAAAGTTTATTTTTGTACACTTTTTGAAATGTTTAGTGTTTTCGTGTTTTTAGTATTTTAGTGTTAACAGGAAGATTTTTTCGCATTTTAATTTTATCATCGAACGTTAAAATGGTCTGCAATAATACATAGTACCAATTTTTTTTCTGCATTTATTTAACCCTCCATATTCGGCTTCCTTTTTGCCAAAAATATATAATTTAATAAAAAAAAACAGCTAATACACTCAACGAAACCCGTTTATCTATATAAATCCAATAAACACATTTAACGGTTCCACACTCAATAATTTTGCTTTCCCTCGGGTCACTCCAATTTTGGTAATATCCTCGCGTCAAAACTCGATTTACGTAAAAAAATGTTTTCTCTCCCCCATACAAAGTCATCGGAGTGTGTTCAGTATTAACGACATTGCCTAACCCTTTTCTGCTGTGGGTAGTATTTTACCCTTAACTGATAAGTAGAGGGTAAAATGTACCCATATTTCTGGCAACGGAGTTTTGTCTTAACATGTGGTTTTTAGAAGTGGCAGAATGCTTCAAAAATGGTATATGTGATATTTCATTAAATGTTATGGAAAGCTTATCATCCATAAAATAACTCCTGATGGTTGGTGTGTAGGTATTGTTTTCATCTGCCTAGTATTTTCCCAACTATATTGGGGTCGGCTTCCTGTAAAACCAGATTCAACCGAATACCAGTATTTTACGTGAAGCGGCTGCCGATCTGACCCAACAATAGGGCAACATGACACTTTTGGGCAAGTCTAATTTTAGATTGTCTGGCTTCTGACAATCCGTAACGACTGCCGAAGATCTTCAAATGACAGCCAGGACCACCGGCTAAACGTGGGTTCCAAGGCACGGAGGAATCTCGGTTTGTTAAGATGGTCCACAGATCGACCTTGGCAAAAATTTTTTAACCTTAAAGATTGACCAGTGCGAGCGCTATATTTTGTATTTTCAGTTTTTTTGACGAACTCCTAGCTTTAAAAATTATTATATATTAGCAACCATTTTACAATGCAGCTGATACAAAACCAATAATAAAAATTGAAATGAAGCCCTTTCTCCAATAGCATTGGATACCCATTTATCTTTTTTGCCAATTGTCAAATTCATGATTAATAGTTTTCTTCTCTCTTTGTCAAAATTATTGTTTGTGGCGAAATTACGGTTGGGTTAATTTCTAATGTGCCTTTTCAAATATACTATTAATAAAAGTAATGGCCACACCCTTTCGATTTGTTTGGGGTAAATAGACAGTTCTTTTGATTTTGATAGTTTCATTTGTCATTATTTAAGACGTAATAGGGTTCTTGAATCGTTTATCAAATCATTTTAAAAAACGCAAACACACAAACGGATTACATGATTCAAACCCGCTACGTCAAGGTAGCTGCAAACTTTAATGTTGGAGTGTTATCTCTATTACTTTCATTAATTAATCCTAAAATAATATTTGAAAATGAGACAAACATTATAAAATAATACGCACAGTGTACATTATTTTTCATTTCTATTTTTGTATGAAAAAAAAATAGATAAAAATTTAATTGAGAAAGCAAAGGTAATAAATTTTATTAACTATTGACACATCTATACACCCACATCTTAATGCTTGTTAGCGAAAACACATAAATATATCAAACTATGAGTAGCCAAAACAAAATGGCGAGATTTTTCAAAAATTGACCCTTTGTTTGGACCCGGAACTAATTCCATCGCATTTACACTTGAACCGGACGGAATGTCTTTAAAATACATTGTCCGTGAATTTTAGGGTCATTGCGACCCGGTCACACCTAATTTTAGTGTTAACAATGACATTCTTGTTAAGGGTTTCGGAGGCATTAGAAATTTTGTTTAGGCACAGTAGGTTTTTTTGCTTCTTGTAATGTATAAATCTAGGTACTTGTATTAACACCAAAAAGCGACAACTCAATTAAATGCTTAAAGTACACTGTTGGATTTTCAAAGCTCTCTGAGATTCTTAACAGCTAAGTTATTATTGTTTTAATCAAAACTATATCCGACCTTTAAAATATCTGTCGCTTTAAATGTTAAGGTAGTTTTGTTTGAAACATAATTCTTTATCCTAAAATCAGCCAAAACTCTTACTCCGCCCAGTCCACTACAGTGTCCAAAAGATTAAATCTTTACACAACATTTGTTAATTGATGTGGTCACACTTCTATTAAGACATTGTTGCGATGTAAATCTGGCAACCACGTGTGGTCATTTTGACCGACACGCTCAATATTGGTAATTTAAAAGCATGTGGCATTTCGAGGGTTAGTGGAATTATGTCGGTTTGCGGTGGCTATGGACATTTTAATTTTAGTGTTATTGTAAGAATAGAGCATAGAAGTGGTATTTGTTGCAAGTTTGCTGTATGATTCGGTTAAAACACACATTATTACTTACAAAATATTATACATATTTTGTACCTTAAATATTCTTCGTTTTATTTTTTTCGATTTTAACTGGGTTTCAGAAAAATTAATTATTAACTTATGTTAAAACAGGACAATATTTTTTTGTATCATTTTTGTCGAAATCATATCATTAATTTATTTCAATAACATGATCAAAAACACTTTTGAACGACAACTAAATTTCGTTTAAAGGTTAAAAGAGTTACAAAAATACCCAGTAAATTCAAACTTCGCATGATTTAAAATTGTCTAACTTTCACATAAACATAAGTAAACAAATAGTTGTCCCTAGCTGTTCTTAAAAAAATATTTCGTCTTGAAATTAAAGTGTAAACGATCGGTTATACAAGTTCACCCACTGTAGTTTAATCAACAAAGACCCATAAGCAATTCAAATACAGCTAATAAATTAAAAAAATAAATATAGTATTATTTTGTAGTAAAATTGCGTGCCACAACGAAAGGGTTAGAGTAATTTACACTAATTAATTAATAGTCTTATCAACCCTAAAATGACGGGTACATGACATTTTTGATCCGATGTGTGTTTTAATTTTTATATCATCTGCTAATCAGTTCATTTAACTGATGTCACGATGATTTTATCGGATTATTTTACATGTAATGAGTATTTTAATTGAGCTTTTTTAACAGAATTATTAACATCTTAATACTGCTGCCACGGGAAGCATACTTTGTAAATTTGTTTCCAGTTTGGCTAGGACATTGCAGGCGTGCATCACCTGATTGTCTGATAAAAAAATGATTCCGTGCTTCGGAAGGCACGTATAAGCTGGTGGTCTCGGCCGCCCAATGGCGGTCGTCAAACCATGTCAGAGGCCCTTGAGGCGGTTTAGAAACTCTGACACTAGGATGTGTGGGGTAGTGTAGTGGTAGACCTTACTAACCATACGAACAAGAAGAAGGAGACTGCTCAATGCAATCATACATTTCTCCGGGATAAAAAGCAGTCTTATGCACACAGTGAAATAATATTCATAATCGGATCTGGAGCCCTGCAGCTATGACCTCTTAAAACAATCATGATTCCCATGTAAGACTGAGACGGAGATTTGTAAGATCAATAGCATCCTCCTTTTTACAAGATATAAAAACATCCGAATTGAGAACCTCCTCCTTTTTTAGAAGTCGGTTAAAAAAGGATGATGGCATGATCATGTTGGAATGTGTACAAAGTGTAGAACGGCCCTAAACTCCCTGCCCCTCCTGCAGACAAATAAACAATTTTTACTTTTTATAATATATTTTTATTTTACCTGTCTTGTTGTGATTCCAGTAGTTTTTTTTGTCTTGTCATAAAAGTGATCCGAGTGCGTGATGAGAATTGAAAGAACATTTATTACAACACTCGACACTCTTACACTATTCAAGCAAATACAAACAATCCACAAAACCATTTATTTAAAAAAAAACACGACACTTTAAAGCAAACGCACTCTATTAACGTCAATATCATTGTTAAAATGACGTCATCTGTAAAATATGACATCGAATTGGACACTTCAAAAATCAACCAGTTTATAATGAGCTGCGGAAAATTTTGCCAAATACAGTATAACGTACTGAGAATGGATTTTGCATAAGCAAGCAGCGCCCCATGCGAGTTCAAGATTTATTTGACGTGCTACTGTCAAATGACAGTTGACGAAAACTTAATGGTTTGTCATAACAGATGATCTGTTAATGATTTTCGATTGAAAGAGAATTGGTTTTGTAAGATAAATGGTGTGATGATAGTGTTTGTGACATTCTCATAGATTTGTGACTGAATTTTGAGTTTTGGTGGCGTGAATTTTGTGTCTGGTTTCGTCATGGAAATAAATGTCAAACTACTTTGCAGATGCAGATTTCTTGTTGTGCATTAAAAATACTCATATTTTTATTGAAATCAATTTAAAAACTATCAATACTAATGCATAACCTCCGCCTTTATTTGAAGTCGATAATAAAGATACAATAGGTATTACCTCATCCGTATGTGTGTCATTGGTATGTGCACCGTGAGTGTATAAGTATACCAGCGCTGTGTTATTTTGTTTTTTAATATCACAGCATATGCTGAGATAGGAACCTTTTTGGGCTCGCACAAATAAAATTCATGTAGTTAGCTAATATTAATTTATTTGAATAACTGTTACTTATTAATTTTATTTTACTTTTTAGGTTCTCTTGTGCGAGTCCCAATAAACATCTTTCTCTTTTATTTCATCCAATTAAACAGACAAACAGAAAATATTTTATATTTCTCATAATAAAAATCGTTCCCCATTATAGTGGTGGAAAACGTCGACATAAAAGTTTAAGTAGTTCGGACTCAGTCGAAAATATGAAGGATACAGATCGTAAAAGTGGGTAAATAATACAAAATACAATAAGTGCCAATATTGGAGACGGAAAGCGTTCGCGCTCTCAAGTTTGGGACACACTGGAGGGAAAATGAAAGAAAAGTTGAATTTTTCATTTAAGGAGAAAGTTGTCCCCGGGGTTTAGTGGGAAGTCGATTGCTGGTGGCTTGCTTCTCTTGCCACAATTTGCTACTGACTTTGAGTGCAGTCAAAAATGACTGATGACATTTGCTTAACCTGTTTGACACGACCCAAACAGGTATACTATGGAGTATACTATGGAGTATACTATGGAGTATACTATGGAGTATACTATGGAGTATACTATGGAGTATACTATGGAGTATACTATGGAGTATACTATGGAGTATACTATGGAGTATACTATGGAGTACACTATGGAGTATACTATGGAGTACACTGTGGAGTATACTATGGAGTATACTATGGAGAAACTGCCTTTCATTCCGTCAAGTTGCTTACAAGTGGGGTATAATTTGGTTTGGTTTGGTTTACACGGACTTTAAGACACGGCGTCATATTGTTCGCAGCGAATGTTATACAATACGGCCCTTAACACCTAGTTTAAAATACCAATTTTTCGTACAACTTACAAAAACTCATTGTGTCACAACTCTACATCTCGTTGTCACTACTAGGCGTCATAAGGGCGCGTCCACACTCGCGGCACCGCAGCGAGTCCCGATCGTAAACATTTACGATCAACGGGGGATTAAACGCAGTGCTCGTGACGTTAGCTTTTATTAAAAAACAACTAGGTATCTATTGTTGTGAGGTGTTTTAGATCGCGAAGTATACCTTAACATCGCGGTTTAATTTTCTTTGCAAGAAAATGTTTCTGTTGTTTTCCTACTTCGCTGGCTTTATCTTTTTATTTTTGTTGATATGATTTTTGTTGTTCCGGAATGATTTTCGTGAAATTGCTAGTGCAATTTATTTACTGTTTTAGCGGCAATAGAAACCCATTGTGAAAATTTCAACTGTATAAATGAGACATTGCCCTCTGACGAACCAACAGACAGCGGTTTAAATAGGTTTCCGTTGTTTACGGAACCCTATTTTTCCCTACATAACAAAGAACTGTATCTTACTACGGGTTCAGCATAATAATACCTAAGCCTTTTTATTATAGGTTTTTCGTCACTATGTGAATATTTATACCCATTACGAGAGGGAATTCCTAATTCATCGGAGGACACGGCATTACCCCTGCCAAAATGCCAGAGGAACGGGATACTTCCTTTTCTCGATTTGACCCAGTTTTGATGCAAACCACAAACTACTAATAGCAATTATAGAAAACACAACTAAATAACTTTAAATCAATCTAAAACAAGAACCTATCTGTTACTAAATAATTCAATATTCTCCAGGCTCCAGTAACATCATAGTCACAGTATGTGAAAGCCACATAACCCAAATTCACACACCTCGATAATTATATTTCCTATCAACCGGACACGGTGACCGATGCGGAATCGGATTATTGACCGCAGTGGTCAGTCTGCACACGGCTTTATAATAGGATAGAGATGTCCTCGCAATTGAAATGCGTGATAATTGATGTCAATTGAAATACTGATAATGTGGTCGGACATGACTTATCTTGAAACTTGAAGCTAACACATTCTGCTGTTTACAAACTAAATTCACATACCTACTATCTGCCTAGTCTTTTCCCAATTATGTTGGTATCGGTTTCTGAAATAGCTTTAGTTAAAATCTAAATCCCATGCTTCAAGTCAGTCAAGAACTTCCTCTCAGTCACCATGACAATGAAAACCCTCGATTAATGACCATAAATAACAAACTAGAACTGTCAATAACATAAAACACACATCTTTAATTGGGTCTAGAATGTTGCGCAAGAGCTCCTTTTATAACGAAAATAAAACAACACTTAAGAGCGTTTTCGCGGTACTGCTTTTCATACAAACTTTCAAATCATAGTTCTTCAAAATGAACGAACCCATTTTAATGAAACTTGGTATGCATACGCTAGATATCCAAGTCTAAATAGTTATCAGAAAACATTTTTGAAAAAGAGTTCAGGAGGAAGGATATAGTGATTTTTCACTTTCTATAGAAAACTTAAAATTGCTCTCTCTCTCCCTCTGAAATCTTTTTCAAAAATGTTTTCTGATAACTATTTAGACCTGGATATCTATCGTTTGCATACCAAGTTTTGTTAAAATCGGTTCATTCATTTTGAAGAATAAGGACTTGAAAGTTTGTATGAAATGACATACGGCGTACACGCTCTTAAGTAGGATTATCTTGAAAATTCAGTAAGAATGGCAGTAGATATATTTTATAGATTAAACATTTTTCCTAACGGGAAATCCTGTCAGGCAGGCTTTTAAGCAATTCAAATACATGTTTTTCCTTTTTGGTTTTTGCTCTTTTTCAGGAACTAATACACACGTAGCAGTACGTAGTAAGACCAGAGGGCCAAGTCAACTAATTTTAAGCAACTTACGCATTCACATCATATTTTACTTACCGGTTCACCCACAGCACATACATACACATACAAGTAGTAAATCTTATGGTTAGATCTTAGCCGCAATCTGTCAAAAATGTACGAAAATTGGAGGTGCTTGTGACATATAACGACTGAAATGCGAAGTTTGCTTAAATTAGTAGAAATCGCCCTCAGAAAAAAATACTATTCTCACCAAACAACACATTATATCCCACGTTTATTATCAAATTACTCGAATGTCCAAATCCTCGGGCAACTGTCCACCGGTCAGTTTTAACGTCAAAGGGTTGTTTAACATAAATCCTATTTTGACGCTTCATTTGGTCAGATTACGGTAATATTATTTGTATATCGTGGGAAGTTGGGATATTTCGTTTGTTTTAAAACTATTTGTTTTGCAGAGAGCTTTTCCGGGAAATAATACAGACTACGGTATGTACCTATTTCTGTAGCCAAACAGCTTTATTGTGTTCCGGTGTAATTTTACCGCAGATGGTATAATATTTTACTGTAGATTGCCATAATAGGTGACGGATTCACGATTAAAAATATTATTACGCCAGCATGTTTAAAAACCAATATCTTATTTATATAAAAAAAAACTTGTAATATTTTTTGTGCACATAAATCAAATTAAAAAAATATGCACAAAGATTTAATTTTAGTAAACCTTTTTACTCCCAAAATGTGCTACATACGACAGACAATCCGACGGTACCTTCTCAAAATATTTTCATTACCATACGTTATAATTTTATCCCCTCTTCCTCCATTACATTCGAGTGTTTATTTCATCGTCGGTAAGACGCGTCTCCTAAATAATTGTAAGATAACAGAAACCGGTATCGCTAACAGTTACGCTGGCGATAAAAGCATAAGGTGGAAACTGTGGTGCTTTGGAATAGGGTGGATCGTCGGGGATTAAGGAATTCTTCTTTCATTACGAGTCCGTAACTTTGAGAGAATAAAAATTTGAAAAAAGTGCGTCAGTATTACAAAATCGATGTCTTTTCAAATCATTCACGCATTTAGTTAAAATTGAAATCTCTTAAATTCTTTCCTTATTTACATTTCTTTAGTTAATTTATTAATACTTAAAAATATATACAACGTGTAACAGAATAAACGCAATAAATCTTCAGGGGTCATTGTACTCATCATTATGAACAACTTTTAGTATGGGACCAACCCCGAAATCGCAAAAAAAAACAGCTGTTCAATACATTTTGTCGAGAAAAAATACAGACGTGTGTACAGATGTGTACTTATGTACACATAAATTTAAGGGGCAGTCCATTTTTTTTTTCGCGATTTGGTCTGTATTTTTTACACAATTTTAGCTAGACGGATGAAAATCAAATAAGAGTAGTAGGTATTGATTCTGCGAGTACAAATCATACGTATATAAAAACCGCTCAAGCACCGGCAACACACCGGTGTGCGCGGAAATTAATCGCGAATTTAGTGTTTATTTACCAATTACATAAGATTTATTTTTTATTTGGGAATTTTCACATGTCGGGGCTGGAGTCGTTAAAGAGAGAAGAAAATAAAACAAAAGAGTTTACTGTTTTGTCTTACAAATAAACTAATGGAATAAAGGCATGTCCACACTGCACCAACCACCTCACTAAAAGGAAACCTCCCGTCGAAACGAAGAAAATATTGGATAGAGATTAGGCCATATACTTTTATTGGGTTTTTCACTATATTTATTTAACGTTCCTTCCGATTGTAGAAGGGAGACGTAGAGGAACGTATCTACCACTTGAAAATAAATCTTTTTGTTTGTTAACACATTTTTTTCCGTGGAAAATGTAGAGGGGGAGCTTTTTTTTTGTAAATAGAGAGGCTCTTGGTGATAACGTTAGGCTTAATTTATTGTGGAGGATTGTATTTTTCCAAATGCTTTGTCATATTATTTTGATGGCGTTTAAGTTTCTTTTGTGTTGGTTTAGCGAGTTTGAGTTTGATAGCATCCATTTTGTTCAATGTCTTAGACGTAACTAGATGATATTGGTGTGTACGGTACGTTCTATACAGAGAATATTTATATTTGGCTTTTTGTCAGAAATATTAATGTACACTTTATAAAGTGTACATTATTATTTCTGATAGAAATCTGAAAAAGTGGAAAGAACAAAAAGAGGACTTTGCCAAGCTGAGGGATAACACACGAGTCAAAAAATGGACATTTTTCCTGAATACGAAATTAATTAGTCACGTCAAAGATTTTTTTTGTAATTTTCCGCTTGAGTAATTACTTCTAATTTTATTTTTAGAATAAGCATGTCAAAATTATAGACCACCAACACATTAAAAAATCTAAACCAGCAATACTAGACCTGATTAATTTCTCCATAATTTTGAACACCAATCAACCCATTTCCCGAACACATAACCGAAATTTCCATTAAAAAAATTACAAACACAACAATGGAATAATAACAATATCTTCACCGGAAACCGTCCGGCCGCAGTGATCTTGCAGCATCGTAAAATTTTACGATAACGTTGCACGCGCGTGTAATGTCACAGAGTCCCCCGAATGATGGCGCATCATGTTTATGATGTCCGAATATTTATTGGGTGACGCCCTTCAGTCAGATATGTTGAGTGTCTGATTTTGATGAAATTGTGAGTAAAGCTCTCACGATATCTTACTACTATTTCAATGCCAATGTTTGGATGGATGAATGTTTGTTACTCAATCACGCCAGAATGGCTGAACGAATCAAGATAAAATTTGGTACAGAGATAGACTTGGTTCAGAATATACTCTGGAATATCATAATTGCGACATTCACGCGGGTTAAGGCGCTGGCAGAAACTAGTCACAAATATGAATGAAAATCAGTTTCAAATTGCTAATTTCTTAGTTGAGAGCAGTCACAGCGGCTTATAATGTTGTCTCTGTGAAAGTCTCAATGTATTTTATTTGTTTGTAATGAAAATCAATTATTCATCAGCGGGGTAATTCGATAACAGGGGCAGCACACAAAATTATGGAATCGTTTTATCATGTTCAACAGTATTCACTGCGTGTTTTTCGTTGTAGAGCATACGAATTTTAAAATATATAAGGAAATATGTTGCTATTGAAATTTGAATTACATTCACTTGTGATTGAAACTGTGTTAAGCTGTAGGTATATAATTAAGGTGCAGATTTTTTATTAGGTCGTATGGAATTTAGTATTTTGGCATACTATAGCGCAAAAAATGGTTGCAAAAAGGTCATCACAAAATTATTATTTCTTTACTATTTTTGCACCGATCCGATTTAAACACACGCCAACCATAATTCTCATTTTCCCATCTAAAATCAATAGTCTAATATCTGCACCGAAACGCTGTAGTGACGTTGTAAACGTACACTTACAGTTTATTACCAATAAATATCATACGCGTCTCCCGCGTAAATTAATTCGAGCGCGTGTTCCCATTCGCATTCGCACTGAATTTTATGTCTTTATTATTTGCGATAGTGTAGACGCACCATTATGATTGTTTGACGTGTGAGTGTGAAGTAGTGGCTACAGAGGACCTAACACGAATGTTTTGAAGTACAGTAACGTAAAACATTCCTGTGAATTTTGTAACGTAAGTGAATTTTGAAAATAAAAAACACAATTTGTATCATACAAAAGTATTCTTCGTCTTCCTAAGGTAGACCGATGACCTGATGAAGGCTGCGAGAAATCATGGATGTAAGACGTTAAGGACTATGGTCCGCTACGCTACGTCTGAATAGCTCTACTGAGTGAGGGCGGTGTAGGAATGTAAAGATTTGTCCAAGATCTAGTGGGCATCATTCCCCTGCAATAATGATTATAAAATTATGTGATGGATTGAGTCACTCCCATTGATTAATCGTATTAACATGACATGAAAAATGCTAATCAAAGCTATGTACTATACTCCATTCGAGTTGGTAGTTAACTTAAGGTAAACAAAAAAAACCACGTGACTTAGTTAACCGACTAAACGTAATACTAGTCTATTCAGTTGTCATGATACGTTACAGTTGTACTCTTCAATTCAGCAAAGTTATTATTCGTTAATAACGTTGCTAAATTGAAGAGTACAACTGTGACGTACATGGCAACTGAAGTGACTGGTATTACGTTTAGCCGGGTAACCCAGTCACGTGGTTTTTTTGTTTACCATTAGTTATCTACCTACTCGGATGGAGTATAAATGGATATCAAAAGGTCATCGTCTAATAAAAACTGCAATCAAGCATGCTGACTGCATTGTGAACGAACGCAATAGTCAATCTTCATAGCCTCGATTACTTCTAACTTTGTTTAAAAGTAATTTTAAAAAATTAAACCGACTTCAAAACTGTAGTTAGGTTAATAACTAACTAAAAATGGAAAAAATAAAGGTTTTTCTTTTAAAAAAGCTAAAGTAAAAATATTTCAACAATTTTTTGAGGTCTATATTAGACATACTTACGGATATTACCTCCATTTTTTGAAGTCGATTATTAAAAATCGTAAAACATTTTCAATTCACCCATCAAAAGATTGTTCCTTGTAAATAACTTCATCTGAGTGAAGTCTAGTTTTTTTTTTTTAAACGTTGCCCCGCACTACGAATTTCTCCTGTATCGTGGGTGCGTTTACAAAAATATAAATTTACGTACACAAACAGCCAGACCCGGAACAACTACCTGTAAGCCATACAAATATTTGTTCCGTGCGGGAATCGAACCCGCGACACGCAGAGCAGCCGTCAATCGCTCAACCACTGCGCCAACCGTGTCGTCGTGTTAGTAAGAATTGATAAAAACTAAACAACGCGACAAATAAAGGTGCGACGACCCATGAGTAATTGCACAACAGCGAGATACATAAACACAGTCCAGGCAACTTGCAATCATGCTGACATACTATAGGTACTGTGATGCTGCCCCACACCCTGCGTGGGGTAGCACACCTTTTACGTATCGTTGTGTAAAAACAATCCACATGCACAATTTGTGAACTTTCCCGACGCACTACAGAAGCGGGGCAGCCCCACCAGCATCCTAGACGCGTTATTATACTGAATGCGGAGAGCACTGTACTATCTTTGCGTACATTTATCCCACAGGCTGCACGTGTATAACTCCGGTTGAGAATACCTTAGAAACCGGGACTAGGCAATATGTCCAACCAAACGGATAGGTACCGTGTTTTTATGCTACAAATTCAACCCTAAATGGATCTATAAACCTACCAACCCACCATACAATAAAAGGTACCAACAATCTTCTCATGAAACCCGTGAATAACCCGTCAAAGACCAATCTAATCCAATTTGCAGCCTCGTGTCGCAAATTGAAACCCCATGCAAGGCCATCTAATGGGTTGAGCCATACAGTGGCCATTGTGGCCAAATGATGACGTAATTAGATTACGTCACTATTCTACCGTCAAATGTTTAGGGTTATGGAAAGTGTTATAGTCGTGGTCGTCTGGGTAGAAAGGTAGGTACTTTAGAAATTCTTCTGGTAAGAAAATTGTTAATTTTGAATCAGAGCTAAAATAATATTTACAACCCTACCTCGGAGACAGTGCGTAGATTTTACAAATAACAAAGTCATTTCAAATAAAAAGGCATGTTTTTTGTTGATAGAAAATGTTTTCTTAAAAAAAAAACGAAAAGTAAAGTAATCATAGTCAAACTACTCGATACTTAGAAATAACATTTTAATAAAAAAAACAAACGAATTCCATTAATAAAAAAACTACGTTTTTGTGAAAAAGTTTTTTTATTTCACACTTTTTAGTGGTACCCCACACCCGACAACACCACTCTGGAAAGTCACAGGAAAACAAAAAAGAATACGCAATTTCGTTTACTTGGATGACATATTTTTTCCAGCAATTTTAATTTAAAAAGCAAACTACCAAGTAAACCGATGTTGATGAATAAAGATTGCAATGGGACCAATATAATTTTGTCCTTTTATATAAAAAAAGTATTTCTTCAAATCGAAAATAAATACAACCGAATTGAGCCCCACCATTTTTTGAAGTCGGTTAACAAAGAGATAAGTGTTGACCAAATAGCGAGCACTGAATAAATTAAAATGAAACAAATTTTATATTTTATCTGCCCAGTCAACTAACGGGAACTTAGTCTTAGGTGGTGAAACAGACCTTAAGTATTTTTATTTTGACTATTTTACACCACCTACTAATAAAATTAACAAGGACAAAACGATTACCATATAACTGCGCCATATGTGTCCAGTCAAAGATAAATTATGTGTTGGACACGTTACGCAACCCAGTTCCGTTTGTCACGTTATCTAATAATTACTACTAATTTATGTAACACTTGTTAGTTTTTGATAAAATGGTTACCCTCAGTTTTGAGTAAGAAATTATTCAAGCGTTGTATAGTGAACTGAAGTCAAGTGATGCCATTGGCTGCTGAAAATGTACAGCCAAGCTGGTTCGAAAAATTTAAACATTAATTTTGCGATATTAAAATTATTCTTGCAAAAAGTGTTCATAATAGTTATAATTGTAAATAAACAAGTTTGAACACAAAATACAAAATCCTTTAATTCAAATAGACCAATTACAGGCACTTTTAAATTGTCAAGGTCTGTCAGTCAAATAGATGAAGCTAGTTCTACCGCGTTCTAGCGACAGGAGCAGCAAATTATTCTGCAGTAAAACACACTCACCGACTCTATCTCCAGCGCGGCAGTTGCAACGTGCAACTGCCGCGCTAATAAAGAGTAGATCCTATGGAGAAGAACGTGCAAAAAACTCCATAAAAAAATAATCTTAAAATAGGCGTTCAAACGTTATTTTGGTCAATCACGTAATGACGAATGAAAATGCGTATTTTATAATTAAGTAGGTAACACACAAAAAATCTCACAAAAAAATAAATCTCAATAATTCTGTATTCCTTTCATAGTCAAATTTTTATCTCGGTCAAAACACAAATTCAAAGGAAATTCAATAAAAATAAAATTAATAGCCACAACATTTCTTTTTCCTCACATTTGAGGGCGACAAATTGCTATAATTATTGTTCCGCGATTGACACAAGATAATCATTTTCACGCAATTTTTAGGGTCGCTATCAACCTAATCAGAAATGGTGTTTGACAGTGTCACTTTGACAAATACCCAATTAATTTTTATTATTTTTATCTGTTTTATTTTATTTTATCTTTTCTGTTTTTCCTTTTTTTGTTGTTGAATCGTGTAATTATGAGAGAGATGTTTTTTTGCTCCTTAAAAACGAGCAAAAAAAATTCGTTTATTTAACATGTTTGATTTAACTAAAAAAAGTGCTGTAAAAAGACAATATTTTTTGTTTTCGTAACACATCTACGTACAAATTATTTAAATAATCCAAACACGATTTATGAATATAACTGTCACGTTAATCAAATTATTGGAACCGAATACGATCTGGTCCAAACCTGCGACAGGCGGGAGACACAGAAGGGATCTGCAAACATGCCTTTATTTATTTGTTTAAACTTTATGTACAATTGTGGAACATGGGCGAACTTAGTGCAACAAGGCATTCTCTACCAGTCAACCTTTGGGTTAAAAAGACTACACCCTTTATTAATAACCCTTTATTAACTTTGAAATTAAAAATATGTTTTACTTCATCTTTTTTTGAATGTATTTTCATTTATGTACCACAAAAACAACATGCTATCACGGTACAACACAACATGCTCCTTTTCTAAGAACACAGTACACAGAGCCCAGTGGCCTAATAAAACAAAATAAATAGAAGTAACGATGCCAACGCCATCTGCCGCTCGGTGTTACAACCTAATGAAACAGCGGCGTCTGCAAATATTTGTGCAAGAAGATTAATTACACTAGGTTAGCGAGGAAAATAAAACGCAGAATACATTGTATGGTCCATAACATTTACTTATACAACGTGTTACAGAATAAACGCAATAACTCTTAAGGGGTCATTGTACTCATCATTATGAACCACTTTTACTATGGGACCAACACTGAACTCGCGATTCTGTTACACACATCATTATCATCAACATCATATCAGTCGAAAGACGTACTGCTGGACATATGTCTCACCCAAATGGCCCGGGGTTTGCCATAATCGCCACTCTTGGCAGGCGGGTTGGCGATTGCAGTGTAGCTGTTGCAATATACAATGAGTACCAACAGAGAACGCTGCTGCCCATTCTCTGGTGAGTCCTTTAGTCGCCTCTTACGACACCCACGGGAAGTGATGGTTCTGTAACACGTTTTATAAATGATAAGATGAATGAATGAAAAAGTGTTTTTAACATTTGTTATTAGATTTTGTCATCGATTTTGCCCGCGTAAAATTCATAAATAATCCCAAGGAACATAATTTTCCCGGGAAACAAAAGTCCTATAGACTACTTCAGGACATGGACAACAAGCGTGCCAGGATTCATCCAAATTCGTTAAACTGTTACAGTAACAGTTGATTTCGGATTTATAACATTTTTATAATTTCTGATTTAGCGCAGCTTTTCAGTAACTTCCAATAATAATTTAATAACGATACATTTTTCTTTTACTTCAATAACATCAATATCATAATGCTGACATCACGATACGATCCGTAGACAAGTACCAGAAACATTGCAAAACTCATCAAAATGTTAATAAACAAAGCTGTCATTGCATAATCAAATAATTTCATGAACCGTCTTTATTCCTCCATACAAAACAACGATAAAACCCTTTCTTGGCATTAAAATCTCCCTGACGGCACTAAAACAAAAGAACTCGACTCGCTTTTACGACATCTTGTTTAATGTCAGGAGGATCTAATTGGTACGGGATTATTATTTCTGTAAAGGATTATTATTAATTTCTAACATTGTAACAATTCAAAGTAATGTCAATAATTAGAATTAATAAAATAATCAAATTTAACATGTCAAATTGAAATAAAATAATAAAAGAAACAGATTATACATTAAATGTCCTAAATTCAATTAACTATGTCCTAAATTCGGCTGGCGCGGTGGTTGAGCGATCGGCTGCTGCGCTGCGTGTCGCGGGTTCGATTCTCGCACGGAACAAATATCTGTATGGCCTACAGATAGTTGTTCCGGGTCTGGCTGTTTGAGCATGTAAGTTTGTATGTTTGTAAACGCACCCACGATACAGGAGTAATTCCTAGTGTGGGGAACGTTTTTTAAAAAAAAAATAATTGGGGTCCTTGGATCTCGGACCTTTTGTTGGCGTACGAGGGACCAAAGCCAACTTGCAGAGGTGCCTCATTCCATTTGAAATGTCTTACGGGGATAACCCTGTGTGCACTATGAAAGTATAGTTGCCAAGGACCATGCCCGGTTGGTTCAAGACTATTGCAGAACATGGAAACAAAGAAATTGGACGATGGGTTTGGCTGACTATAGTGGATTACATTCCAGGGGCATACTACAACTATAGGTCCATGCCCCTGCAACAAATTTTATAGAAATACAAGAAAAAAAAGACTTTTTTTTTTACAGGGTGTTCTAGAAGTGCGAGGCCATATTTAACGGTGATGTTGGGTAGCTAAAATACATTAATTAATGAAAAGAAGCATAACAAAAAATACACAAAAAAAATCCACCAGAAATAACGACAAAAAAGTTCCGAAGAAATGACTTTTTAAACATTTTGTTACTTTTTAGTCGATTTGTTTTAAATCTCATGTATCTCATAAAGTTTCAATTATTTTTCCGTAATGTATACAGCAACCCAACATCACTATGAGTTATTTTTTCTTTGATTTGAATTTGTTATTTTGACACGTATGCAATGAAAATATTATGTTGTGCGAAATTACTTTTATTTCATGAATAAAATACAGCGCACGATTATTAACTAACAGTGATGTTCACACGTCATATGGATAAGATAAGTCGATATTATAATTATGAAAAAGAGTGAAGTTAATGCGCCATAAAATGTTAAGTCACTTTTGTAATGGAGCAGTAAGTACATCGCATAATTTAAAAAAATATTTGGTTTTGTCCCTCAATCAGAAGACGTTGCCTATAAATAAAACCAACAAATTTTATGAATTATTTGACCTAACCAGTGATCAATAGCAACAATTATTTCCACTGGTAACATTGTCAAATTATTATAAAACTTTCGCACGAGGCCCAATTTTGCACAGGCGTCAATTGTCACTCAGATTTGACGCAACTTCAAAGTACAGCACTGCAGTACCTACCGTGACAAATCTTGACGCGATTTTAAAACTGTCACTTTAAATTAACCCTTTGAGAACTTGTTTGGTTTTTTTTAATCGTGGGAAAGTGAAAATTGTGTTATTTTTATTTATCATAGACATCGAAATTATTTTTTGAAATGATGATGTGAAACAGCTAATGCGCCACGCGCAAGTGACTAAAAAATCTGAATATTTCATTTTTGACTATATCATAATAATTATTTCCTTTCTTCAACCATGCTAATAAGCGTATTATCTCTACAAAATAAATTGGATGTTTCACATTTGCCAGGTGTCCCGCGACGGCTCACATTTTTGCAGATACTGTTATTAAATAAAATCCTGTTTGAAGAAAAGCCATGACTTGCGATGAATTAATTATTCCCATTCCCAATAACAATACACATATTTAAATCTGAAGTAATAAAAGATTTTATTCTTAGGTTCTCATTGTAGTGTTAATTTTGATAATATCCTTGGATTTAAATTAATTTATTTTACAACCGCAGATGTCCAATTCTTTTTAGTAACCCGTTAAATAGAGACATTATTTTTAACGATACATATTTATTTTTATGATCGATACATCAAAAAAGTGCTAAAAGTCATTCTTTTCACTGACGTTCGATCGTTTACAGTGCTATTAGCATGATTATGCAAATATCTTTCGTATTAACAAATCAGCCGTTACAAATTAATGTTTATTATAATTTGCATATTTTTAATAAAATCGCGTGTCATGCTTTTATTATAAGCGAAAAAGCGTCAACATTCCTGCGTCATTAAATTTTTACAAAAAGCGATTTTATGACATCGATCAATCAATCGGTTTAAAATTATGCTAATTACAGACATCACTATCGTTTTCGTTAATTATTCATTAGGGTTGTCGCGACATAAATTGTGATTTTATGACGTCAATGTAGGGTTGTCACATTTGCAGTAATATCTTCCACATGATTTGTTCATTGAATTTTTCAAGCAATATTTTTTAATGGTATGTCAATTTAATGTTATTTCTTTTGTGTGACGTATCGACAATATGTCGATAGGGTAGAAAAGGAAATGTTGTGCCAACGAACCCTTTTAAAATTATTTTAAGCTTTACGTTACAAATTGAATCGGTACAATGGATTGCCACCCTTTCGTTTTGTTCGTAACATACATTCCTAAATCTATGTACTGTGTGTAATTTTGAAATTTATTTGACACCCATATTGGGTGATGTTCCTTTTTGTGTTTCGTACATGTGGTGAAGTAAACACCCACTTTTAGTATTTATTTTGTAAGTAATAGTGTCAAAAAATATGTTTTTCTTTTATAAAATAGATGTGACAGGATGCCATAGGTTGACACTTATATGATCAGTGCCGTGACCGGGACGAGCCCGGTTCTAGGTCCGACACAACGTGGTCTGACACGTCCCGGGCACGGCCCGGACACAGACGAGTGTGAACGAGTTCATTTAAAATGTAAACGCCGATATTATTTTGACCACGGCCGTCAATGTTGACGAATTCAAAAAGATGTTCTCACTTATTAAACATAAATCAATACAAAACAAAACAATGATATTAACCTAAAATTAGTAACCGCCATACAAAAGCAATTTCGTATAAAAATATTCCTCCACTTGACTCTACCCTGTTCATATCAGAAACAAACAAGATGGAAGATGAAATATCAATAGATACAAGAAGAGTAATCTTATTGGGAAAATAAATAAGACGAAATGTTTCTCTCTTGAAGAAACATCTGTTTGTGATGATAAAGTTAGCGATATTGTTGATGTGAATGTCACTACGACTACCATGTTTGTCCATTCCGTAATAAAATCACTGCGAAAACTTATGTGACGTAAGCTTTGAAACACTAATTCTAGACGATTTCTAACTTATAATCTTTAAGATTTTTTTAAAATGAGACTAGGCAGGACATGTCTGCTGCATGCCAGACAATCTTTGAGCCCACAAAATACAGGATTGGTACCCTTATTCTTTTTTTTTTGAGGGTGGGAAATCATCAAATGACCCCCCCTCCCGCTCTGGGTGGAGCGGCAGGGAGTGTCAGACTTTTACTGACTAAAACCCACCCTTTGTCCTCCTAGTGCCTTTCTTTCCAGGGCCGCGGTAACTCTTTCGAACATATTCCGCAACCCTGGCAGGCTCTGGCCCTAACGGGCCCCGACCCATGCTGACTGTTGCTGGTTTGGCGCGCGTAGAACACAGCGCGCCGTCAACCCGAGGATTGGTACCCTGAAACAGCGAGACGAGGCCGCGGCAGACCACGAAGGAGATGGCGGGATGACCTGGATGTCTTCCTTACGAATTGGAATGATGAAGCACAACACCGTGAGTATTGGAAGGAATGGAGGGAGGCCTTTGCCCAGCAGTGGGACAGTGCGGGCTAATAATAATAATAATAATTGTCATTGTGGTGATTTTCGTTACGGTCAATGGCCTGATGGCCAAAAGCTTTGACGAAGCAGATCTGTCGAAGCTGGCGTTACGAAGTTGGATAAAGGACCTGATACAGGAGGCCGTACTCCTTGATACGGCTCGTTTTGTGAGGGGGTTCCTTTCTCTGGAGCAACCATAACCATAACCACCGGTAGCTTGGACCTTGCTTCAGACACCAGCGTACTGCGTTTTTTTATGTTTTATTGTTAAGAAATATTTAAAAATATAATTTATGTGTTATAAAAATGAATAAAGGAGATAATAATATTTTAGGAAAAAATCCTATGTAGCAGAAACTAATCCATTCTACATACTTCATTCATGTGAATACCAAGTATCTCATCAGATAAACTGATAATATCTATTGATTCGACAAAACTGTATGTCGACATGTCTCTAACACACATTGGGGACAGCAATGAGCTATATCTGTCAATTTGATTAACTTTAACTTTTTTTTAAACTTTTTTTTTTAAAAAAAACGTTGCCCCACACTAGGAATTTCTCCTGTATCGTGGGTGCGTTCACAAACATAAACTCACATACACAAACAGCTAGACCCGGAACAACTATCTGTAGGCCATACAAATATTTGATCCGTGCGAGAATCGAACCCGTGACAGGCAGCGCAGCAGTCGACCGCTCAACCACTGCGCCAACCGTGTCGTGATGATTCCAGTTGGAGTTTAGTTGGAGTATAAATGAACTGGATTCATCATCATCTAGCCTTTTCCCAACTATATTGGGGTCGGCTTTCAGTCAAGCCGGATTTAGCTGCTTACAAGTATTTTACGTGGAGCGGCTGCCTACCAGACCTCCACAACCCATTAACTGGGTATAACGGTACTTCTTGGCAAGACTGGAGTCAGATTTACTGGATTCTGACAATCGTAACGACTGCCAAAGATCTACAAATGGCAGCCGGGACCAACGGCTTTACATGATTTCCGAGACACGGAGGAAACTCGGTTTGTTAAGATGGTCACCCATCCACAAACCGACCTTGGCAAGCGTTGCTTAACCTTGAAGATCGACCCGTGCGGCTGTTATTATTTGGCCACGAGCACCAGCACCATATTGAACACTCAAAAACAAATTTTCAAACATCCCACCCTAAAGATCAACTTAACCCAAATTTTAAATCCTCCGCCATACTTGAAAAAAATATGCAAATTTTCTATCTAACGACAGGGACTTAGCTCACACACTGCCCGCATACTTTAAAAGTTTGAACCACTCGAGGACCTAAGGGAATCTGAAGATACAAAAGCTTAATGCATTGCATCTTAAGCTATGCAAATTGTGTTTGTTGGAGAGTACCTACTTGAATTTTTCTATTTAAATTGAATGGGAAATCAAAAGGTTCTGATGCAGAAGAATTGATGTGATGGTTTCTCTTCCCGCATTGTTGGATTAATCTTTGAGAGGTTTAGTCAAGAATGTGTTTCATATGCCTTTTGACTTAGGGAAGTAAAATGTAGATAAATAACGTATTATATTTTCTTTTAAAAAATTCCTTTTTACCAATGCAAAATAACTTATTGCCAAAATAATTTTCGTCGTTATCATTTTTGGATCACAAAAATTGTGACTGCACGGTTGGCGCAGTGGTTGAGCGATTGACTGCTGAGCTGCGTGTCGCTGGTTCGATTCCCTCACAGAAAATATATATGTATGGCCTATAGATAGTTATTCCTGGTCAGGGAGTCTTCTCCTCTAAGCCCGTAGCTCGAACCCGAACTAAGAATGAATGACAACACGATTTGACAGTAAATGGTTCGTAGTTCGAGTTCGGGACTTTGGGCTTAGAGAGTAGACCCCTTGGCTGTTTGTGTATGTGAGTTTATATGTTTGTAAACGCACCCAAGAATACAGGAGAAATTCCTAGTGTGGGGCAAAGTTTATTAAAAAAAAATGTTTATGTTTATCGAAAAACTCAATCGGTCCTGTAGATTTGAAGCAAATTGACTGTAACATATGGACAGAATGATAGTCTGATCCACGAATGATCTTATAAGGGTTCCATTTTTTCATACGGATGTTTAGAACCATTAAAATGACCAGAAAGGTCTAATATTTCTTCTACCGATTCCCTTTACCAAGCCCTGAAGAATGGCTATATGCCAGCTTCATTTGAATCGATTAAAATACAATCTGTTCTACATTTAAACCATGTACCTTCACACCGTGACTTCCTAAATCATATTGTCACTTGTGACCACTTTACAAGAACCATGGGCGTACACTTGAGATTTGCATACAATTTCAATGGGACGCCATGAATCAAAGGGAAGATGTATGGGGGACATACGTCTAAGCTTCGTGTATTGAATGTTGTTCAATTTGATAGAGGTAGCTTGAGATAATTCGGAGAGTTAGAATATTGTTCAGTGGAGCGTGGATGATGGTGGTTACCATCTATTACGTACCGAGACCGATGACCTGGTGAGGGTCGCGGGTAGCCGATGGATGCGAGACGCACAGGACTGGTTGTTGTGGCGGCACTTGCAGAGGCCTATGTCCAGCAGTGGACGTCTTTCGGCTGATATGATGACGTACCGAGACTCGTGCTTGCTTCGGTTTCGGAAAGCACATTCAACCGTTGGTCACGGCTGTCTTTTGTATATCTTTGGAAGTCATTTCGGGTTGCAGAAACCAGAATATCTAACTTCAGTCTTGCTAAGGGGTATCGTCATGTTAACCAGTTACTGAGTTTTGGAGGTCGGATGGACAGCCGTGCCATGTAAATATTTTTCTTTTCACACGATTGACTGAAGAAAAAAAAAACTGCAACCGTACAATACAAAGAAGGTGTTTAGGAACGAATTTGTTCATTGTATTGATGTCGCAGCCATCTAGCTTAATTAGTCGTTTCATTAAAAGCCTAGCCTTTTCATAGAACTGCGCCGTTTAATCAGCGACATAAGTGACATGGGCATAATGACTTGTCATTTAACGATATTGAACAAAAGATGCCACTTAGGTCGCTGAAAATATGGCGCATTTGAATGAAAGGGCTAGGCAGACAATTAAACGGCTGATAAAGCTAATTGGCTGCGTCATTGACATTGTTAAAGTTTAACATTTTTCCCATACGAAATTTGGTTTTTACCTTTTTTTATTCATTTGTTTTTCATAATTCACTTAACATATTAGTCAGTGCAACTAAAATTATGTTAGTAAGATAAATCACAATATAGACTACATTGTCAAAGACACAGTAACAAGTGACGTAGAGACCACTATTAATAATAGGTCCAAAGCGGACCCATTCAACAAGCACTTGTAACCAAACAATGAACAACAATAGTTCGCCAGCAGTCACTTCTTTATCATCAACAAACAATCACGCCCTACTTATGCATACATTACTGATTCACAAAAGCAAACCTATCAAAGACTAACTTGAAGAGGTAAAACTGAAAAGAAATAATATAGGTAGCTAATATTTCAGAATTTTACGAAGGTAATGTTAGTTGAAAATTTTCTGGAAATCTTTTTTAGGATTCCGTACCCAAAGGGCAAAAACGGGACCCTATTACTAAGACTCTGCTGTCCGTCTGTCTGGCTGTCACCAGGCTGTATCTCATAAACCGTGATAGCTAGACAGTTGAAACTTTCACATATTATGTATTTCTGTTGCCGGTATAACAAAAAATACTAAAAACAGAAGAAATAAATATTTAAGTGGGCTCCCATACAACAAACATGATTTTTTGACTTTTTTTTATAGATAATGTTACAGAACCCTTTGTGCGCGAGTCTAACTCGCACTTTTTTATTATTTGAGTGCATTTTGGACATAAGGGCCATATGTAATGTAAAAATTATGTTCTTTGCAGGCTTTAATTAAACCAAACTTTTCGTTGTATAATTTCGGCGGTCCCAATTCTATTAATTTTCAAGCAACGTGCTCAATCGCAAACTGTCAAAAATTTATGAAAATGAAGGCTTTTTTGACAGTTTGTGAATGACATGCGCATGCGAACGTTGTTTAAAAAATAATAGAATTGGCCCTCAGAAGTGGAGTAATGCAATGTCATACCTACTTGTTGACCTGTCATTCGTTTAAGCAGTTATATGTTACGGCTAAATAGCCGAAGAGCGGCTACACTTACTTTCAGCCGGTCATTGGGCACCCCGACTCGGACAGGTTAGGTTAGAAGGGGATGGCGGGGTCTAGTGGGCGAGCGAAGCGAGCGAACACAGACCCCGCCATCCCTTTCGTGGTTATTTTTTTTTAAACCACACAGAAATAGGAACTTTAAAGTGTTTTGAGGTTAGGTTAGAACTAGCTGTAGCCGGCTACACGTAGTTGTAGCCGGCTAAAACTAGGTGTAGCCGCACTTCGGCTATTAGCCGTAACATATTTAAAACATTTTTTTTTCTGCGTCGACTAGTAAAAATAAATCAAAAATACTTCTACATAATTTTTTATTCTATGCTCCTTTCCCATAATATCCTTTTGTATACTCGGACGAACGCGATCAAGCATCGGCCTGGGCGTTGTAGCGTCAAAACCAATCACACTTCAACCTCACTTGTGGCTTTTTGAATTTGATTTCGCCTTTTCTGTGACGTCACTTGCTTTTGAAGTGCGGTCGGCCTTTGAGTGGACCTTGGTTTGCATTTCTTGTGTAGGTGTTTTATGGAGCGGACTGAATTTCAATTCGCTGGACTGGACAGGCCATTTTGGCAGTTGTTTGCGTTAGCAGGGGCTTATTGGTTTATAGGTAACATCTGTGGCCGTCTTTTCCATTACGGAGTTGAAAGTCAAAGGCTTCTGCTACCGTCTTGTTTTCCAGATTTGCGAATTGCTTTTCTTCATCAAAATCTTTACATCAGTATATAAAACACATCTCAACCATACGATTAAAAAGTTTTGGGAATATTTTAATTTCACAGCTAAAGACTGGGACTCTGAGATTTCCAGCGACTGGGACCGCAATTACCTGGACCCGCGGTCCCAATTGCGGGATGAATTTAATTTCTATATTTTTCTTCCGGCAACTGGGACCAACCCCTTCTTTTTTCAAAAAAGTTCGACCTAAAAATGACTTACAAGATCAGATCAGTTGACTTTTCAAGCAGTTTGTACTTTAATTCAATTATAGATTTGATGTTGCCAACTGCATCAGACTGCTTGAAAAGTGATTTTTTTTTTTACTTTTTGTCAGATGATGATGATGTACTGATTTTGACTTGAACAATAGATTTTTTTATTCATTTATTAGTGGTCCCAGTCGCCTGAAGAAAATATTTAAATTAAATTGATCTGGCAACTGGGACCGCGGTTCCAGTTAATTGTGGTCACTGGGACCACAATTAACTGGAACCGCCGTAAACTTCGGGATTATGTACCGAAGTTTGTTTTGAGGGTTAAATCAAGAGTGAGCACTTCTCCGTTGCTGACCACATCATTGCATTCCATCAGATGAAATAATGGTCCAATGAAAGCCCATCAACAATAAAAACACCGCGGCCACACACTCCTCAACATTTGCCGAGCCTGCTCCTTTTGCTACACTAAAATCCGGTATTTAATACGAAATATTTGTTTTCTTGCTAACGTTATGATTATACAGCATTTGCAATATTTTTTTTTCTTTCTGTCTTCTTCTTTGGATTAAAAAAACCGGCCAAGTGCGTTTCGGACTCACGTACGAAGAGTTCCGTACCATTATGTATTGTATATTGTATGGGAGCCCCACTTAAATGTTTATTGTATTCTGTTTTTAGTAAGTATTTTTAGTTATAGCGGCAACAGAAATACATCATCTGTGAGAATTTCTAGCTATCACGGTTCATGAGATACAGCCTGGTGACAGACAGATAGACAGACATACGGACAGCGGAGTCTTGGTAATCGGGTCCCGTTTTTGTCATTTGGGTACGGAACTCTAAAAAACAGATTTTTCACCAAAAAATCTCACCATATCCCATGCTTAAAAATCAAAAACTTTAACAATATGTACAGCAACGCCGCTAATGAACAGAGCTTACAGCAAGCAAAATTAATTGGCTGGCAAAGGGGTAAGTTAATCTCGTCTTACGAACTAGTAATTATTTTGATAGGGACTTTACAGCCCAAGGGAGTAAAGGGAGCGGAGTTATGTGGTGCACGCGTGTTTTAATTAGATTCGGATTATCAGACTCTTGATTAATGATTTGGGTAGTTGTCTGACGTTTTGGTATTGTTTTTTAGGAATGGGTTATTATAAAATGTTCGCATTCTAATCAAGGAATCGAGGAGTTCGTGGCCTAATAATTACAGTCGCACGGCACAGTAAGCAATGCTTGCCGGGGTCGGTCTGTGGATGGTGACCATCTTAATATATCGAGTTTCCTTCGTGCCTCGGAAAGCACGTTAAGCCGTTCGCGTTGGTCCCGGCTGTCATTTGTAGATCTTAGGCAGTCGTTACGGATTGTCAAAAGCCAGAAAATCTGACTCCAGTCTTGCCAAGAAGTACTGTGTTACCCAGTTCATGAGTTGTGGAGGTCTGGTAGGCAGCCGCTCCACGTAAAATACTGGTACTCAGCTGATTTCGGTTTGACAGGAAGCCGACCCCAATAAAGTTGGGAAAAGCTAGGCAGATGATTCTAATCGAGGAAACAATCACGGGAGAATTAAGTTATTATAAAACATTACAACAGCTACCGTGGCATGAAAAGATTTTATTTTATTTTAAAACTAGCTTTGCCCTGCGGTTTTACCCATTGCTCAGCTTCTAAGGGTCGTAATCTGATGTTTAATCCCCTAAAACCTTTCTCAAGAACTGGGCAAAAAGATGAATGAAATCGGTAAAGTCGTTCTCAAATCATGACGTGACCAATTTTAAGGGAAATAGGGATTCATTTATATATGTATGTAGATAGATAACACTTCGTCCACTTTTTTGCTTGTGCAGATTTTGTAACAACTATTTTGCGCTTGTTCATCCCCTTATGGTTGAATTACCAAAAATGCTATGCTATGCTATGTACATTATAAAAGGAAGTCTTGTGCAAAATTGCATGCTCCTTGTTCTAGTAGTTTCCGCTTTGCGTTGATGTCAATATGTCAGTGGCCGTTTGTGTAATATTGATTAGCAAAAATATAATACATAACAATATAAGTAGGTTACCAAGACTTAACCTGCTTCTAAATCTTAGAACGAAGAGTCATGAATGCGGTAAATTAAAAGAAAAAGTGATCTAGGAAATATTTCAGTCATATGTATGGACTAAATATTTCCAAAATGGTTACTAAAAGTAAACATTAAAATATTAGAAAGTAATAATTCTTCATTATCAGGCAACTAAGGCCCATAAAATACACAAATTAAACATACAAATAATAAAGAAATACATATTAACCGGAGTTAAATCTATGCTACGTTGGATCGGCGACGTATTGCGCTGTATCGTAGTTTAAACAAGACAAGACAAGACATTTATTTGTAGAAACATGAGTATTCATAAAAGGAATGCAGGTTGTTCATAAACAAGACCCGTCATGTTCGGCCTTTGTGGCATAGAAATATATAGATAAGAAAAATAATTTGTAGATATTTAAATAAAGCAATCATAATTAAATTGTCACACAAACAATAAATAATAAATTTGAATTGAAATAAAAAAATTGGTACCTACTAATCATGCTAAAGTAGCTGATAGCATTGTTTTGTAAGTAAATATAATTATCTTTTTGTATTAAATCTTTCAATGAAATCATTCAGGTACGAATTTGTATCAAGCCGTCCACTGAACCAAAGCATAATCCTTTAGGCTCAATACAGCTTTAATTATTTTCTTGTTAATTTAATTAATCGTCGTGATCAGTCGGGTATTAACAGACCGAAAAGTTTTGAAGTTTCAATGGAGGTTGAAGAGAAATTGGTTGTAGAAGATAATCATTTACAATTGTGTCATGTTTAATTTGCCAGAAAATCAGTACAAAAACAGCCTTTTATGCAAAAGGTAGGTGAAATAGAAATAACACAAAAAAGATATGTACAGGTATCTATAAAAGTTTGAACGATAGGCACTATCAAGAATTCACAACTAAAATAGAAGCTGAAAAATCGTTGTCAAGGGTAATTATAAAATTAGTAGTCCACAATTTCAATTTTTGAAAAATCAGGATCTTAGCCTCTGCACCAATTGAAATCTTAATATATAAAATTCTTCCGTTACTGACTCAGTGACTGACAGACAACGCACAGCCGAAACTAATGGTCGTAGAAACCTGAAATTTAGCATGTAGTTTCCTTGGGTAGTGTAGGATAGCACTAAGAGAGGATTTCTCTAAATTCTTACGGGAGCGGGAAAAAAACGGGATGTGCGCGTACTTAGTCTCGGGCCAGAGCTATAAAATAGTTGTAAGTATTAGAAGAAAGAAAGAAAAATTAATTACCTAACCGTGTTTTTTTTTAAGATGAGAAATCATAAAATGACTCTTTTTGCTCTGGGCGGAGTGGAAGGGAGTGTCAGACTCTTACTGACTAAAACCCATCCGTGTTCCTCCTTATACCCTTTGCGTTCCAGGACCGCGGTGACTCTTTGAACAAATTCCGCAAAACTGTGGTGATTGAGTGACTGACAAACAACGCACAGCCGAAACAACTAAGAAAGAAAAGAAAGAAAGAAAATAAAGAAAGAAAAGAAAGAAAAGAAAGAAAGAAAAGAAAGAAAGAAAGAAAAAAAGAAAGAAAAAGCATTCAACAACAACTAAGCAACTAAGGACCAATTCTTAAAAAAAATTAAGCAACGTTCGCATTCGCATATCACTTTTTTTGACAGATTGCGACTGTTGCTTAAAAAAAAAAAGCTGAAATTTGACATGTACGTTCTTTGTGAATGTAGGGGAGCACTAAGAGAGGGTTTCCTGAAATTAAAATCCACGGGCACAAGCTAGTTAGTATACAAAATGGTAACACTTCAATTGCCCAAGCTGAGTAAAAATACAAAGTATTCCAGACACTATTTTTCAAACGACACTTTCATATTTTACTAAAAACACTTCTGACTCATATCCCTGCATATTCGCTGCAACTATCCAAAATGGAGGAACTTGTTCAGAGTAAAACGAGTTCTCTGTAACATAAACTGCCATGGAATACATAAAGTTTATTCTCTAAATATTCTCCCGAGTCTTCCGCTAGTAGTGAGGTGGTTGTGACTTACCATTTGTTTAAGAAACCATCGTATTTGCTTCTAAAAACTTATTTATTTAACTTTTTATGTACACACATTTAATTGAAGGATAAGAAACATAGGTACAAAGGTGATACTTATTTTTATTTTGTAGGTAGTGGGACAGAGAGTGAAGTCCCACGGGAGAATCCTCCGACCAAACGGTTGTTGTGTCTGGTGGGCAACTGCCCGACAGTTGATATTCGGGCTGTTGTACATGTTCTAGTCGCACGGTATACTCTGATATCGCGATTTAGGATTTTGTTAAGACCTCAAGCTCTCCAGCAGCGAGTCATACAGCCTAACTTGTCATACGGGTAAACCATATCTTAGAATAGGACAGAAGATACTCCATAAAAGAAATACATCACGGAAATATGTTCCCTTAGGATCATTTCCGACATTCAAGCAGGCAAAGTCAAAGTCAAAGCATTTATTTCAATTAAACCAATTAAAGGCACTTTTGAATTGTCAAGGTCGGTCAGTCAAAGAGGTGAAGCTATTTGCACGTTCCAAAGTGTAGATCTCTATGGAGAAGAATGTACAAGAAACTCCATGGACACTCTTTGAATCAAGTAATTATTACAAAACCGCGGGTCGAAGCTAGTTATATACATATTACGTATATCTACCTATATAAATAGTAACTACCAATAGTCGCGCTTCGTGTCTGTCTGTGACATGACTTTAATTTGATTGACAGACACTAATGTGACATTTCTCGTACTACAGTCGCTTCCTTGACTGGAATTTTTGATTCAGCATAACACAAAGTATTGAAGAAAAAGCATTATCTTCAAATCTTCGTTATCATTCTGTTACAGCAAATGAATTTATTTACGGTTTCTGAGTTGAGAATTGTTAGTCAAAGACGTGTTAAATCGTGTCTATTTTAATTTAATGCCAAAATTTGACAAGTTTTCGGGCTGAAATAGAGTATGATAGTTAGTTACCAATACCAACTTTGGCTTTGACAGCCTGTGATCAGAAATAAAAGTAAATTGAGTAATTCTTCGGGCTATGTTGATTACCTTGGAAGAATCTGGGCAGATATTGATTGCAGAACAGATACATGAGGTCGAAAGGAGTGGAGTGAGTGGTCTGGAAGAGGAACCGTCGGAAGGCTACCCAGAAGGTGAACCTGATGACCTGCTGAGGTCTGCAGAAAGAACTGGATACAAAACGCAAGGACTGATCAAAGTGGCAACGCCTTTGTCCAGCAGTGTGTCAAATGATGATGATGAAGCTGAAATAAGGTTCAATGAAACGGCTGAAAGAACAACTTGTGTAGGACATAATTCTGAAAGTAAATCCAAAATCTTTAAAGGCCACTTAAAGAAAGATATTCCCTTAGTACGGGACTCCAAAGCAAAGCTATTATCATATGTCCCACGGCGATGGTACCAAACAAAACGTTTGTCTTTTTAGCACATTTGTTTAAGATAGTTGTATTTCACCGTCGTCGCATGCATTATGCTTAGCATAAAAATAACGTGAAGTAGTGGGTCCTTTTCTTATGACAATATTATGGAATTGAACCTTATTTTTTTTAACTTTACCCCACTCTAGGAATTTCTCTTGTTTCGTGGGTGCGTTTACAAACATATAAACTCACATACACAAATAGCCAGACCCGGAACAACTATCTGTAGGCCATAAAATATTTGGTCGGTGCGGGAATCGAACCCGCGACACGCAGCGCAACAGTCAATCGACAACCACTGCGCCAACCGTGTTGTTTTTAGCCCACAATGATGGGTGGACTCCACGTAAAATTAATCCTCCCAGTACCGAGACTAGAGATTTACTTACACAAATAGCCCAGAATTAGCATCTAAGTAAACAATAGATTACCCAAAACAATACGGTCCATAAAAATACTATTGTATGATATTTCAGGCTACTTGCATCAATACATACTCTTAGAAAAAAGTTATTATTGCATTATTGTTTTTTTTTTTTGCATGTAAGTATATCACCAGTGATGCCAATTTTCCAAAGCTTTTTCTGTGAAAGTGGCAAGCAGAAACTTATTAATAAAACAGACTATGGACCATTTTTCAAAACGTAAACTCTAACTCAACTCGAACCCCAACTCCAACATGAGCACGAAAATGTCAATGAAAGCTTGTCTTATTGACGTTTTCGTACTCGAGAGATGAGCAATCAAATGCAAAACTTCAATTTATGACAAGCTTCGATGGTGTTGGAGTTCGAGTTAAGTTGGAGTTTACGTTTTGGAATATGGGCCTAAGTTTAATCTTGAATGTTTGGGAAACTAGTGCATATCACAGAAGGTTAATCTTAATCATGGTTTTTAATATTGTGTCATGCATAATAGTTCGTGGAACTATTTCCACGAACTAAAGAACATTCAAACGCACAGGAATATTATTTACCAAGATGAAGAGTTTCTATTTATGAAAGCGTTATTACGAGTCTTGGCTACCAATTGACACGTTTTTTTTATAGCGGGTAGTATATTTCATCATACAATAGCTTGTACCAACTTTCCAACTATTAAACGTTATCTTACATAATATTATACCCAAAAGAGTAAACAATGCCTACATGCTCAACAAAAACCATGATCAGAACAATGATGGCGAACAATAATTGCCGCCGAAGGGTGGCGACCATTCAATCAGCATCGGGACATAATCATAAAGTGTCAGGGCCTACACTCGTAAATATCTGACCGGATGACCCTAGTGTAAGAGATTTCAGAAGGTCTAAGCAACACAGAGTCGATAGGGCAAATCGATTGCCCCATAATTGTCTCATACTCGACCTCATAATTTATTTCATATTAGACTTAATTTTGTCCCATATGTACTACCTCATATTGTTTCCCATTAGACCTAATTTTGTCTCATACTAGACCTCATATTGTTTCTTATTGGACCTCATTTTATCTCATACTAGACCTCATATTGTCTCATACTAGACCTCAAAATTGTATCACACTAGACCTCATATTGTCTCTTCATAAACTTCATTTCGTCCCTTATGTACTAAACCTCAAATTGTCACATAGTAGCCCTTATATTGTCTCATACTTGACCTCAAAATTCATACTAGGCCTCATATTGTATCATACTAGACCTCAAAATGTCTCTTATTAGACCTCATTTTGTCCCATATTATGTAGTAGACCTCATAATTTTCCTATTAGACCTCATTTTGTCTCATACTAGACCTCATACTGTCTCTTATTATACCTTATTTTGTCCCAAATATACTAAACCTCAAATTGCCACATACTAGACCTTACATTGTTTCATACTTGACCTCAAAATGTCTCATACTAGACTTCATATTACCTCTTATTAGACATCATTTTGTCCCATAATAGACCTGCTGATATTTCTATATTGTGTAAGATCGGACGGACAGACGGACAGTTATGGCCTGCGTAGAGATGTTATGACGCAAAACAGTAGGGTGCTGTAATTGATCCAGGATAGCTGTGCACCCGGTGCTTTTTGCGGTGATATTAGATCGATTTTGTGATACTCTGTGCTGATATTGAAACTGGAAAAGGAATCTTCCGGAAATAAAAATAACGCAATATTTCTCTGTCGAATCAAATCATCAAATCTTGAAAAGTCAAGTAGTGATGTGAAGCAGTTGGTAGCATCAAATCTATGACTGAACTAAAATAAATGCCGTTAAGGTGATACATTTAGTATGAGGCCGTTTTTCATTTTAGCGTATCTTGATAGGTACCTGGAACAGGAATGTGAAATTGTGGTCATATGCTTTTTGACCACATGATCTAGTATTCAACTGAAGGAATACGTGATAATGAAGAAATTTTCTCGATAGAAAAGTCGTTTGATAAGTAGCGTGACTTGCGAATGCCGTTTACGCAAAGTTCTGTCTCTGTTCAGCGAAGTCTGTTTAGCAAAGATTTGATTTAGCATAAAAAAATCCAAATATCTTACCAAAGAAGTCGAATTGCGACCTCTGAGCAAAAAAATAGTCTCGATAATGTATGAGTGCACCACATACATTAAATTTACAAGTTTGGCAGTCGTTAATGTATTGTCAGAAGCCAGTAAATCTGACTCCAGTCTTGCCAAGAAGTACCGTGTTACTCAGTTAATGGGTTGTGGAGGCCTAGTAGGCAGCCACTCCACGTAAAATACTGGTATTCAGCTGAATCCAGTAGGAACCGTGCTTATTCCGGAGTAAATAGTAGCCTCGCCTTTTATTGCCCAATTTTAACACCCTGGTTACAAAATAAAAAGGACATTCTCTACCAACCGGCCCGTGTATCGTATCGAGTCAATAAAAAGTCAACAATAACTCCTGTCCATTATAATCGTTGTTGCGTGAATAACGGTCATCGATAAACGTGGACGTAAAAATGCATCACTATGGCGATGAAATCAGTTTGTTATTATGGTTCAATTAAAACATAAACTTAAACCACATGAAACTGGCCCAAAAATCTTCGTCCTTTTTTTGGGAGAGACTGGTAAGTACAGGTACACTCGATTCGCTCTATGTAACAAGCGCAACACGCACTTAGAAAGTAGACAAAGAGAGAGAGAGAGCAGGGGGTCTACTTTCTAAGCGCGAAGTCCGTCGTTTCGGCCTTAGTGTAGGACGTTTTCTACTCCGTATCACCTACGGACTTACGATTAGTCCCGAACTAAGAATGAATGGCAACACAATTTGAAAGTTGTTCTTAATTCGGGTTCGAAACTAATCGCAAGTCCGTTGGTGATACGGAGTAGAAAACGCCCGACACTAAAGCTGAAACTACAGGCTTAGAAAGTAGACCCCAAGTTTCTCAGGATTCCGTGGCAAAATGCCGTAATAAACACGGAACCCTTTTATTATTGCCGAGCCCGTCTATCCAAATGTTTAACAGTCATTTTACTCGGCAACTATTGGCACTACAAGGCTGAAATTTGGAAAGAAGGTGTAGTACCATGAACCTCTAAAACATTGTAGTGAAAAAACGTAAAAAAAACCGGCCAAGTGCGAGTCGGACTCGCGCACGAAAAGTTCCGAACCATTATCTATAAAAAACGGCAAAAAAATCACGTTTGTTTGTTGTACTTAAAAATATTTTTTTATTTTCTGTTTTTAGTATTTCTTGGTATAGCGGCAAAACAAATACATCATCTGTGAAATTTTCAACTGTCTAATTTTCAATCACGCATCACGGTTCATGAGATACAGCCTGGTGACAGACAGACAGACGAACAGCGGAGTCTTAGTAATAGGGTCCCGTTTTTACCCTTTGGGTGCGGAACCCTAAAAATGTTCCGAGCAAAGTCGCGTGCAGAACCAATAGCCAATAAACGTCACAGCATAATGACGTCACGAATTTCCGAAATATTCTTCCGAATGCACCACTCGTAAAAGGTTTATGGCCGGTTCCGGGGGCACCTAGGTTTATTAACGTTTTATACATGTGTGTGCTGTAATGGGCTATTAAATTTAGTTAGGACTGATAGGTAGCCAGCAATAAAATCCTAATGATTTCATTGGGATGCCAAATACGCGACAGTTAGTGTGTATTTTGTGAGGCTTTAGATACTTATCATCTGCCCAGCTTTATCCCAACTATGCAACGTGTAACAGAATAAACACAATACCTCCTGAGGAGTAATTGCACTCATCATTAAGAACCATTTTTACTATGGAGCCAACACTGAAATCGCGAATAAACAATCAGATAATCAGCTGTTCAGTACATTTTGTCAAGTTATGCGCACAGAAATGTATGGGGGCATTTTTCGCGATTTCAGGGTCGGTCTCATAAAAGTTGATAATAATAAATGAGTACAGCGACTCCTTGTCAAGGTATTGCGTTTATTCTGTTAAACGTTGTATACACTCAAAATTAACCCATTCAACCAAAATCACGCCCATTGATAACGAATCAAACAAAATTTAATTACAGAACACCTACGGTCAAATTCTCAACAACTATTCAGGCTATAGCAAATTACCCTACGCTATTAAAATTAGGCCTGTATACAACAAACAATATCTTATATTGTACTTAATTAACTAAAACGTAATGACCATATTCAAATGGGTTGAATCAAAGCACCCGTATGTTTGTATGGGAAAATGGAGCGGGCAGTGAATAGATAATAATTGCGGAGGTCATTTGAGACGGACAAAAGATCACCATCACCCTTTTATTGGCGATCGCGTGTCATGGAGTCGTGTTTTGTGAAAATATTTTTGTCGTCTTTTTTTGGACCAAAAAGAAATTAATTTTAAAAAACTTAACTATACCTATAAGTACACAAAATTAGTAAGATTTTTTTTTGGTTAGAAATAAAGACATTTTCTAATTCGACGATTCATCAGGTGGAAATAAATTGAAAAAAAAAATGGCAATAAAAACAAAAATTAATTCGTAGTGTGTGTCTCACGTCTGCACTAAAATGGTTCAATTCAGCAATGTTTCTAGACAGATGCTTTGTATTATCAAGTCCTTAAGTTTGTAATCTATTGTCTTATGGTAACTACTTCCCATCACTTCCCGTAGGTGTCGTTAGGGGCGTCTAAGGAACTCACCAGAGTAGGGGCAACAGCATTCTCTGTATATGCAACAGCTACACTGCGATCGCCAACCCGCCTGCCAAGCGTGGCGATTATGGCTGAACCTTTTGGGGGAGGCCTATGTCCAGCAGTCTTTCAGCTGACATGATGATGATGAGTAGCTACTTCCTAATGTTAAGTGTGGCATTAGTAGTATTATTCAAACGCGTGATTTTATGTTTGCATCCATCGTTGATGCCCGGAATAAATGGTTGATCATTGAAAAAAAACACAATTCGACTCCATTGCTTTTGAAAATATTCATCGTCTGTCCAATGGAGTGGACAGTTTTTTCCTATTTTGCAATTGATAGCCGCCATCCGAAAATAAAGGGGTCCCTGCATATTTTAAAGGTTCCTTTTATTATGCAGATTAACGTATTGACCCTGCCTGTACCCAGTGTTAAGAGCTATTGCTGTTCCACGCGAGAAAGAAACAAAGCATCATTTTATAAAGCATCGTCTCTTTTCCACGTGGAACAATGATAGTTTTTAATCTCAGAATGTAGGGTGACCCTAAATTCTCTGGACATTCACATTTAAACAATATTTATTTTTTCGATGTTAATTGAAATTCGCTTTTATGGGTTTGGAATAAGAAACTTTATACCAGTAAAAACATTTCGGTTTTCTCGTTAATTATTTTTACTTGTCACGACGCTTCGTCAGTAGAATGTGATTCTAAGTACCGTAGCAATAAGGTATATTTTTAACTGATTGAGTTTTAAAAGTAATTTTATTGGCAGCTTCCGTTTTGCTAAAAAGGCGTGAAAGGGATGGGAGATTATTGTTTAGAATTATTCGGATCACGTATTAGTTTTAATGGACCGGACGCATGAGGGCGGATTGTTGGTGACCAGTGATAAAATGTATGAGAATATTTTTAATTAAACGGGGGCTAAGATTATAATGGCTTGGTGTGGTTCGTGTTCTATTAGAGAAAGAAATTAACAAAAAGAAACACGCACGGTACCTACCTACATAGAAATAGCAAAAAAATCAAAACTTTTTATTTAGTATGTCGGAAGAAGTAGTCCAAATTGAATGCTGGTAGCAAAGGAGACATCGATTTTTACAAAAAAAAACTTCCATTATTTCTAATTAAAATACATAAAAATATTTCTATAAACAATCAATATTCTATTTTGCAAACAGCAATCAACTCGATTCAGACTAATACATAAGGTTTTATACATATATACATGAAATTAGAACTTAAACGATACTTTTATAAGGTCTCAAACTTATTTTCTTTTTATTTTTACAAGTTTGGACTCACCAAACCTTGCTTTACTTAAACGTACTACTAATTGGGCATAACAAAAACACATATTATGTAAATAAAATTGAAAAATATTACATCCTTCAATATAATATCTAGTACCTAAGCAGCTCTATTCACCGGTGCAAATTACACCTTAAGAAAAAAAACACGAATTAACCAACGTTCATTCATATCCCTCAACTATTCACACCTGTCTATACTACGTTTAACCTTTAACGCCATTAACAACCTTAACTCTTTCAAGATAAAGCGCAAAATTATATGTGACTAGGGTGACCAGGTGTGTTCACGGTCAGTATAGCACAGGACAGAGGTGACTCATTCGTGTCTTTAAAGTTCAGGGCACGTGGTCACTTAGTCGTTAACCTTTAGCGGTTGAAAAGTCACAGTTTTTGCAAAAACAAAATGTCTTTCTGCATGGTTGATGAACTTATTATGTACTATATAAATGGGTTGTGCAATAAGAAAGTGAGTTTCCGGTGTTTATAGGATTTTTTTACATATGGTTTGGTATAGAAAATCTAACGGCTACATGTGCAAATAAAATTAAATAATTGAGTCAACGTGAATCCTGTGCTTTTCACTATTTTGGGTTACTGGTTTTGAATAAATGCAAGGTAAAAACAGGTCAAGTGCGAGTCGAGCTCGCATGCAAAGGGTTCTGAAGTGCGATTCTGTAAACATGTCGAAGTGAACACTTGGGCGGGGTGCACGACGGGTGAGTTGTCAAACCATACAAATAAGATGGGATGACAGCTCACTTGTCGTTCACTCCGCCTAGGTGTACACCGTGAGATGTCGACAGAATCGACCGGCTGTATCATTCCAAATAAATATTAACTCAAATAATCTCATGGTGCTCGGTCAATGCATGTTTGCACTAAAAGTTGGAATTTGAATACTTTACTTTCTATGTTACTGTTTTAACGGTAGAGTTAAATACAAAACTATCGGAAATACGCCTGAAATTACAGGATACTTAATTGTATGTTAAGTTAAAGGTAAACTTTATACTTTTTATTGTAATAACGCGTACATAGTGACACAAGCATTTTGTGAAAATTCCAATTTACGATTTCATTGTTAAAGTTTCAGCCCTGTGACAGACTGACTGTGGGACGGACAAACAGACAGTGGAACCTTAGTAAAAGTGGTCTGGGATTTTACACTACGGGTACGGATCTCTAAAAAACATACAACTGATAAGTCCACCTAGGATTAATGAATAAAACACATTGCCATAACTTGTTACACTTCACTTACAACTACTATTTTTTTCTTTAACTAATCATTTAACTGTGTCCTGACATTACTGGTTCGCAAACATCTGCTGTCTACACTGCGCACGCGCTCCTAATAACACCTTGAGGGGTGGTCAGTAGGTAGGTAATTATAAATAGTAAGTAACCTTTGAAAATATGCGGGTGCAAAAACATTAATTCCTGTGGCGTACGAGTTGGCAGTAGAGGTATATGCAAGATTTAAAAGTACGACGGAAAATAAAATAATAATTATGTATTTTACTATAATATTCTAATAATAATTTAATCATATTCATAAAAATGTTAACAATAAAGTGATTTAAATTCATTAAATTTCATGTACAGTCAGGCCGCAAAAGTCCATAGGAACGCTAAAGATTATTTTGCTACGAACCGAGCGAGCGCGATACTTCCGTGCGTATGTGTGCCCGTGTATGAGTATCCACATTCAACAGATAACACACACTAAGGAACTGTCGTCACACTGAGCTTAAAAACATCATTATTATTTTTCTGTGCCATTGAATACGCATCACACAGTCACAGAGGCGACTTGTTCTTACCATTGTATTGATAAAATTCGCGCAAATATGTTATGTGCTGGTAGCCGTATGAACTAAGTGTTGGATTCGCAAATAAAGTAGCCCGAATTCAAATCATGGTCGGTCCGTTGCGGTTATTTCTTACTTTGAAAATTCTCATAATATTGTTGTTTTTTATATTTCTATGAAAAATACTATTGCATTTTTTGCACTAAATTGTTGCAAATTACGAATATGATCTATTAACTACAAGAAGAATCACATTCGTTGTTTACATTATTTAGTTGTTTACATCTTATCGATGTTGTAAGGTGGAAATAAAAAGACGTGTTTAATAAAAATGTTTATTCTTTTTATTTACAAATTAAACATTTATGAGAATTGTGACGTCGAATTGTTACCTAGACAAAAAAGTTATCTTGTAACCGTTATCTATGTTACGTGTAAGATTGTTTGTTATGAGTATACCCACTTAGACCATTCATAATATGAATAACGTAACAATGAAAGGATGTTAAAATTTTAATAAAATAAAATATAATTGTTTATATCCAGTTATTTATTGAAAAGTCATATATGATTTAGACTTTGTAAACATTTTATTTTTATGTAACGTTACAATGAATGTTTTGAGGTCATAGCTTAATTGTTCATTTTCTTGACGAAAAGAAGATTGAAACTAAACCTCAATTTCTGTTAAAAGAACTTTAGTTCTTACAAGATAATCGTCAATTAGATGAGAAAAATAAATTGAACTATTATGTTAGAATAGTGCGGGTAGAAGAATAAAAAACAAAATAGAATCATGATTATTGTCAACAAAATTGATAGCGAGTTCACTGCATTCTTAAGATAAGGCGATGGCACAAGTTAAAAGATATAGCTATTTTAAACGAAAGTAAACACAATATAATACAGTGTTTGTTAACGAATAATCACGGATATGTTAAAATAAAATGGCCTACTGATTTTACTAAAACTTAATATTTTGTATAACCCCCATTATTTTCGATACAGTCAAGTAGACGTTTGCGCATGGACCCAACAATATTACTGCATACTTCGCTCCCTCTAAAACTTTCCCACACCTCCATGCAATGGGTTTTTAATTGTTCCGTAGACCTCTCATTCCGCGAGTCCCACCTTTGCACCATCAAACCCCATAGATTTTCTATGGGGTTGAAGTCGGGTGATCGCGCTGGCCATGGAATAACAATTACTTCCGGGTGATTGTGAAACCACTCACGCACAGTACTCGCTCGGTGAATAGGACAATTGTCCTGGACAAACGGAAATTCTGCTAACTCATCAGCTGGGTAAATGTTGCGCACAGTAGGTAGCATAATTGAGTCTAACACTTCCACATAAGTTGAACTGTTTGCGCGTGGAGGAATGAAAGCCAGTTCTCCTGGTCCTGCTGCACTCATCCATCCCCACATATTAATTGTGATTCGACCTGATTCGGTGTTAGGAATGACGTTGTTATCACACCAGCGAGTGTTATTCTTGCGCCATAAGTGAAGCCTGCCCTTTTGACTGGATTTAAATGTTTTTTCATCTGAAAATACCGCAGTATTCCAGTCAAAATCTAAATAATTACGTGCGAAACGTAATCGTTCTTGTTTGTGCCTCTCTGTCAAGTACGGCTTTTTAGCTGGTTTTCTGTGATGCACGCCTTCAGCGTGAAGTGCACGGCGAACAGTATCCATCGAGGTGTCATATAATTCCGCAAAATGTCTCGTTGGTGCGAAACCATTCGTTTCGTATATGTCCACCATATGTCGGCGCTGTGCCTCGCTAATAAGCTTCGGTCTCCCACTTCTCTTTCGACTAGCAAGGCTACCTTCTTCCTCATATCTTTTTATCCAAAGACTTACAGTATTTTTCTAAAACAAAAAAAATATATATATTAGGCAGCTATACCTTCTTGACTTCATTTTCATTATATAAAATGTTAATAATCATTATTGAATATAATTTTAAAATAAAACTGCATTTATAAATCCAATAACCAACCCAATAAACCCAAGGATTTATGTTCTCTTCTAAACCTCATAAAGATACGATGGATGGATTCATAAATGGCATACATTTTAATTAGAAGATTAATTTATAATAAAGTTACAATTCATTAATAGCTATTATACTCACATTCAGTCCGGTTTCTTCAGATATTTGTGTTTTATTAAGACCACTTTTATGCAGCCCAATGATAGTCGCCCTCACTTCAATACTAATATTAGCCTGCATTTTGCGAATATTACAATATTGTTAACCACACGTCACTAACCAACAACTACAACCAAACGACAGTTCATTTCGGTCAAGTTAAAACTCATGTCTACCTCGCAGAAATCTAATTCTTTATTTAGTTTTTTTGTGATCTACCTTTTAACTCTAAGAAATGTGTGAACAAGTTAAAGAATAATTTAATATAATAATATGTAATGCTAATCCATAACTTCCAATCGGGTAAGAACTTACAAAAAGTCAACAATTGCGTGGGATTTGAACTTGCGGCACACTGATTTGCGCTTCAATCTGTGTGCTCTATACCACTGGGCCATCTTGACTTATGCTAAGTTAATGAAATTGAGGATTACAATCAATTGTTGGCGATAACTTGAAAATTGAAGGTCGTAAGTCAAACTAAACGTCAAACTAATACGTTGTGAGAATTCTTATCGACTTTTGCTGGTGACCGTACAAGCTGTTCCAGAAGTGCGTGGTATCTGGAAAAAATATCTAAAAAATATAAAAAAATACCTATTGACTTTTTTTTAAAACCCGACTGAAAAAGCACAAAAAAACTTTTAATGCTGTCTGATGGAGTTAGTGATGTTTTTTTTTAGTTCAGCCAGAGATTCGAGTTTGCGAGTGGAATTTTTATTCCACAAAATGTGTCCGCAATAGTCGAGGTGTGTTTGATTGCGGTGACCAAAACGTTAGGCTCTTTACGGAAATTAAAAATCATTTTCAATTATACGTTTCATATCAGTATTATTTATTGGACGTTCTCGCATATACTGTATTTATTATTTCCTAAGTTGTAAAACAAGCAAACTGACAACCAGATGCGCGAATGTAACTGCATGATACCATGACTAGCAGTTTATGGGAAATTGTACGTAGACAAATGGTAGAAGACACCCCTGTTGAGCAATCACTTTAATTATTAAATTGCTTTATTGCGAATTAGTGCTATTATTTTACTGAGGGATTATTGACAAATTATAAATGACTTGACAATAGAAACAGAATGACCACCTCTCTGTTTTCAATAAGTTAATTAGAAAACTCACCCACACGCACAAAACGTTTTGGGAACACATTCATTGTGCGTACAGCTAAGGAGTGGAATTCCCTGCCAGAGTCTGTGAACCTGAGAGTCTGTCAAGAGTGAAATAGGTTACTTCTAGGCAAGCGTGCTCCATCTTCGACCACATCATCGCTTACCATCAGGTGAGATAGTGGTCAAGCGCGTGCCTATCAATAATAATAAATCAAAACCGGTAACGGTCGAAAGTCACACCCTGTATCACACAACAAAAATACCTCTCACTTTGAAAAATAAAAGCCTACACAACAAAACAACTAAATAATAAACGAAACCTCAGCAGATTCTCATAATCAGAGCATCCGCACAAACAGGGGTGGCAGATTAACATCCCAAAAGAAACTCCAAATTAAATCCATTCTGGTAGATTGTGACAAATGCCATCAGTCATGCGACCCCTCATTTGCATCAGAAAAACTTGAAGAACAACTATTTATCAAATGGCGAGAGGACTTCCGGCTGCCATGACAGTAGGCGCGACGTGTTTCCGCCCGCCATCTTTGGTTGAATGCTTCACATCCGACTGAGGGATAAATATCTGTGTTTTAACTAGATGTGTCATTTGTAACATAAAGCTGCGAGTGCATTATTGTGTCGTGTCGTGTTATGTTGTGGCGTGGGACTCAACCATCACCGACATGTTTTCCATTTCTTACATAGATTTTCAAAGAGACTTTGACTTCATTTCAGTGTTTAAATTGATGAAAGTTGATGAGTAAAAATGTTATTTATAACCAATTTGCGTAATAAATATCATTTAATACGCCAATCAGACAAATCTGCAGAAGTCATATCACAACGGGTTTTGTAGCCAGTCAACAGCGTCTAAAGACGCCACTACACAACTCAATAATCTGGACCGGTTTAATAGGATGTAGAGGATTAAGGAATATAGCGAGAGGAAAGTTTTAACAATGCCCATTATCCACAACTTGCAAACAACATAAGTTTAAAGAATTTATTCACACTTCTTACACTTAATTAGAAAACTCACCCACTCACTTTTACATTATTCTTCTGTCTCTGTCCCAATTCTAATCTAATTTTATAAATATCACAGTCATGTCGCTTCATGCTGCAGGATATGCCCCACATACTTTCCTGGCCATAACATTGCACATTCCAGGACCTGAATGTGTCGACATAGCGGTTCAAGGGGCCGCATATGATACTGGTTGCGGACTCTGTTTGAAAGAGTTACCGCGGCCCTGGAAAGCAAAGGGAACTAGGAGGAGCACGGATGGGTTTTAGTCAGTAAGAGTCTGACACTCTTCAAAACAATGGGCTGCATATTGGTCGAACAAAATTTGAGAAATAATCATCGACTATATAAAAAAAAGAAGAATGTCGCTTCTAGTCGGGATCCCGAAATCCTCGTACATCTATGATCCCGAAACTCCAAATCGCGTCTGATTGGGGAGTGATCTCTATTTAGATAATTTAGTGGTACGTTCACGATGAAATATTTTCAGCATTTCGGCGTATACACCGTTGATTGTCGGTGATTCTGCTTCGTTTATGTCAGCCATTTTGTTTCCGAGTTGTTTGCTAAATATTTGCCAGTGAAGTTGTTGATAACAAAAAAATCTTTTACTGGAAGTACATGCTTCGTTTACCAAATTTGATCGTTTTCCAGAATAATCTTGATTGAAAACCGTTGTTCAAGGGGTATCGTGGGGGGGGTGTTATTCATACATGGATTGTGAAGGTCAGATATTGACGACACGGTTGGCGCAGTGCTTGAGCGATTGACTGCTGCGCTGCGTATCGCGGGTTCGATTCCCGCACGGAACAAATATTTGTATGGCTTACAGACAGTTGTTCCGGGTCTGGCTGTTTGTGTATGTGAGATTGTATCTTTGTTAACGCACCCACGATACAAGAGGAATTCCTAGTGCGGGGCAACGTTTTTAAAAAAAGAATAAGAAAGAAGATGACTGCCACTCCATGTAAAATGTTGGTGCTCAGCTCCATCTTGTTAGACTTGAGGCCAACCCCAATATAGTTGGAAAATATTTTGATCGGACATTAATCTTCCCAGTCTTTACTAGGAAGATTAATGTCCGTTCAAAATATTTTTATGGATAAGAGTGCCAATTCTTATAATTATTAAGCAACGTGCGCATTCGCATTTCAGTTGCAATCTGTCGAAAATGTATGACAGATTGCAACTGACCTGCGAATGCGAATGTTACTTAAAATTAATAAATATATAAAATATATAAAGCGACATATGTCGCTGAAAAATCGAAGCAGACAATCATACATATCACGTCGTTTATAAGACGTAGTGAAAGTGGTCTTAAATTTCGACAATCTCAGTGTCCCTTCGATAGCTCAGTTGGTAGAGCGGTGGACTGTAGCTGGTAAACGATTGATATCCATAGGTCGCTGGTTCAAATCCGGCTCGAAGGATTTTTTTTTGTTGTTAAATTTTTACGTAAATCTACAAAAATTATAACATATATAACTGTACCTTCTATTGGTTTTATTGTAATAATATTATTTAATATTTATTAAATTTTGGATCCAAAGCAGACTTTTTTTTTCAAAATTGTACAGTAGTGGAATAAAAAAATATATATTTACAGCTTCGAATAATTATTCATTAATATTGTTATTGTTACTTTCTTTAAGAGGGATGGATTTTCGCTTTTGGTTCGTTGCATATGTCATCGGAAAATTGCAGACACCGTAAGATTGTAAAATATCGCGTCAAATTGTAAACTCATTTTTCTCAATAAGGCACGGATATATTGGAAACTATTGAATTTAGTCGGGATCTGTTGTATTCAAAATGTGATGCTCACATTTTATAAAAAAAAACTATAATCTAAAAAAGATTAAAGTATGACAATCTTACGGTGTTTGCAATTATCCGGTGACATACCTTCATACCTACGAGTACATATCATTATTCATCGCTAGGTAACATCGCTTTCCATTACTCAGAAAATCCAGAACATCGCTTTTCATCTATATTATTAATTTCCTTAAATTGGTACCTACCGAAAAAATGTATTCAAAAACCCTAATTGGATTACTCCCAGACGTAAAAGGAAACTTTCACTCGAAACAATCTACAATCGAATTAGATTTAAAATTCAATTTGAATACGATACAAAGAATTTGAATCACCTTAACCCTTAAAAACCGCTGCTCTTACCCGTAGAACCGTGTTGAAGCAATTATATTTGAATTCAGAATAAGAGATAACTGTCAAATTTTGGAACCAAAACACTCTATCATACTACAAGTAAAAGTTCAAATTCTATTGCAGCCCATTCTTTTTTAGGACCTTTTTAAAACAAATGATCACTTAAAAAACAGCTTACATTACACAATGCAAAAGCCGACAAATGAGTTGGTGGCGAATTGGAGATGAATTAATTTTATCTCGAATATTGAATAGAAGTATAATGGGTTCAATCGTTATAATTAGCTTTCTTCGTTCATAATTAATTTTAAAAGTTCCTCACACGATAATTTTGTAGAGATGGAAGGAAAGATTAATTGACAAATATTTCATAAGTCGAAAAATAATAAATAGGTATCTATCTATCTCCCTTTTCCGCGCCTTGTCATGTGTCCTGCCCACCTACACTTATTAATAGTAGTATCAGCCATTCACTGCCCCACTGCTGGGAAAACGCTCTTCTCATACAGAGAAGGTATGAGGATTGTCCCCGCACTATGACGTGCCAGTACCATTATGATTCTGCTGCCTGTGAAAGAGACGGTAGAGGACTAATTGTATGTTATTTTTTATCATGATTTCATAGTGGGGGCAAAGCACTTAGCTTTCTCAAGGTCAGGGTAGATAGACATTAAGCAACAAAATAAAATGTTCCCACATTTCTAACATGAGTAATTAGATAAATTATTTACCTAAAATACTAAAAAAACAAATAGCGTTAAAATATTTAAAAACTATTATACTTTCATCGATTTAAATCTGAAACTCAAATCCTTATAGAATGGTCCCAATTATACGCAAATGAATTTTTAACCCTTTCGATCTTCAGTGGAACTTTTTAATTGCTGTTAAATCGAAAAGGGATCAGATGAACACGGGCTCGTCCATTGTTGACTGTCATTAATCTATGTGCGTGGGTTCAATTTCATGCTTAGCAATGTTGCGCAGTTCAAAAATGTTTTGGTGCACGTTGGAATCATTTATTTTTACTTTGAAAACATACATAAATATTTATAGGTACGAACAAACATACATTATGTTGTGTTACTGTATTAACCTTCCAGCGTCCAAAAACTTACTTCTTCATATTCCTTCTCACTGCACCTATTTATATTTCAAACATTAAACTCTGGAATATGCAGAGCAGTTACAGTATGAATATTTATTTAAGCGTAAAATCCGAAAACACTACTTAAAAGCCTGTTATTCTTGGTCTTCGTCATAATTATTATCTCCGTCCCGGCAGTCATTTGTAGAGCTGTGGTCGTCCTCACGGATTGTCAGAAGCCAATCATTCTAACACCAGTCTTGTCAGAAAGTACCGTGTTACCCAGTTAATGAGTTAGTGAGTGGAGGTCTGGTAGGCAACCTCTCCACGTAAAATACTAGTATTCAGCTGAATCCGGTTTGACTGTGAGCTGACCCCAATATAGTTGGGATAAGGCTAGGCAGATGATGGTCGTCAAAAGAAACCCCAAAACCAGATTGGAGATCTAAACTATCCTGAGACTCCTATAAACACAAACGAAAATTTCATAAAAATTGTTCTAGCCGTTTAGGAGCAGCTCAATGACATACACCCGAACAAAATCATGTAAGTTAACCTTTAGGTAAAATCGGTTAAAACTGTTATGTCTACTTACTTGTTATCTATTAAACCAAAATTAAACCCAACGATTTCACACCATAATAAACACAAAAGATTTTTATCAAAAACTTTGAGAATCACCCTTTGTTAACCCTTTCATGCCGCACTGATTCATCTTACCCCGTCACCGACTGATGGATCAAGATATTAATACCGAGAGCGTGGCGAATGTGACCAAACGTTAACCCTTTCAATGCATTTATAATTAGAACTCAGCTACGGGTCTTCTAATGACTGAATACCCTGATTTTCTTTACAAAATATTAGATTGATTATGTAGAAGTGTTGTTAAGATATTACGAAAGACATAATGAGATATTCCTAATTGTCAAAGACAGTAATTTCATGCTGTTTGCATGACAGGAAATTTAGAATCATGACAACCATTAGGAAAAACGTATTAATAACACTTTTTATTACAGAAATTTTGAAAAACTGGTGATAAAAAATTGAGTCTGCAAAAGGAACACTATTCCAATCATTATTACAAATATTCAGAACCGTGTTTAAACTTTTCACACAAGTATTTTAAGTGGTCACCCAATACCGTTTAAGCAAATTTTAAATTATGCGGGCATATTGTGCCCTTCATCTTGTGTGTCGTCTATCGATCAACTTCACTCTAATTCAGCTAATCTGCATATTAATTCAGTGAGCCCTTAATAAGAACCATTTAATACAAATGCAGATTAGGTTACTCTTTTGTATAATGACATACTTAATGTTTTTAAAAAAATATTAAAGCTGGGAATAACTCAGTTCCTAATTTGAAAGTTTATAATTTTATTTGCCAAAAGCTATGACATATTCTTGATCTATACTAAATTATAAAGAGGTAAAGTTTGTGAGTTTGTGGGGTTGTAGGGGGTAATCTCTGGATCTACTGAACCGATTTTGAAAATTATTTTTTTATATGATAGCCACACTCATGAGGAAGTCTATACGGGAACGGGAAACAATGGGATATACGCGTACGAAGTCGCGGGTAAAAGCTAGCATTATTATATTTATTTACGTGAAGCGTTCGTTTTGGGTCACAGAAGTTTGTGTGCTAAATTGCAACTGAATTGTTCTAGTAAATTTGGAAAAAATTGGCTGTTTCAGAAGGATAGACAGTCATACGCGTGTTCCTATATTGGTTCCGTTTTTCTATACAGACGAAAACTTAAGATTTACCAAGTCTTACTGGTAAGTCCGAATTAAAGATAAAAAATAAAAGATAAACCCTGAGAGATTTTCGTTCTATGGCAAAAACAATATAATTTAGATTATTTATTTTGGAAATAAATAAATAAAAAAAAAGATACACGATAATCTTTAATTTCGAACTTTTACTAGCACACATACGGTGTAGGATGTTGTACCTCAGAGACAGCACTCCACTGTGCCTAAGAAAGCACATTAAATTCATACAGACGAAAACATACGCGGTTAAACAAGTCTTACTGATAAATGTCCGAATTGATCTATGATAATCTCTAATTTCGGACTTTTACTAGCACACATAAGGTATAAGATGCTCAGAGACAACTCCACTGTACCTCGGAAACCACGTTAAGCTATTGGTGCGTTTGACAATAATTACGAGTGGTCAGAAGCCCAACAATCTGTCTACCAATTCGTCAATGAGTAACGTGTTTCCCAGTTACTGGGTTGTGCAGTTCAGATAAGAGTGATAATGATAAAAGTTAACTGTGGGGCTTAGTAACTGTCCGATGATTTCGTTCTTCGGAAGGCACGTATAAGCCGGTGGTTTCTACGGCCAAATGGCGGTCGTCAAACCATGTCAGAGGCCTTTGAGGCGGTTTAGAAACTCTGACACTAGGGTGTGTGGGGTCGTTAGACCTTACTGTCCACAAGATAAAGAAAGAACTGCCCGATGTAATATTGTGGACTTTTAAATTAAGATTTGGTGCGTCATTGGTGAATTAAAAAAAATCGCAACGGGAATCTTTTTAGGCTTAGGCCAAAAGGTAAAACAAATGTTCATAATATGTCCATGTTTCTTTTTCACCATAATCAACACTGAAAAGACACCCCTCATAGTACATTCCGAACCAAGTATCATTTTAGATCAAACACGTGATAATAGCTATAAGAGCGCCCCTATTATTTGATACAATAAAAGTGAAGTGCAGAAATACTTGGCATTCTACTGCGAAACAGCACCTCACATCATTTTAACAGAAGTGACACCCCGCAGTCAAACAAAACTGAATCTTACAGCTTGTGGTGTAAAGACAACATTTCCGTATGCTTTGATAGAGCTGATGAGGGTTTAAAGGTTGCGGACCTATATGTGTATGGGTCGTTCAATAGGCCGTACACTCGCAGATACGGTACTAATGGTGATTGAGAAAAATATGGCAGCAGAACAGAGTACAATAACTTGTGGTTATAACTTCATGAATATTGAAGATCACAGTGATAGTCATGACATGTTTTTATTTGATTATGCTATAATAGCAAGTTGATGTCGATGCCGTAAAGTGACAATTTCTGGTTTATATCAGATAAATATATAAAGGCCTTTTTATGATTCATTACTGTCCCTTTATTGTTGAGAACCTGATGAGAATCATTCATGCGAAAGTAAGGTTCATATTCTTAGTCCGTTTGTAGGACCTCTGTCGCCTTAAAAAAAACCCGTTTCTACTGGAAAAAGCTCGAGATTATTAGCTGATTTTTGTAAAAATTAATATCAGGAATATTAGACCTACTACCTGAAGCTATGCCAATCTGCCAAGCCTTTTCCCAAGACAGTACGGTGGGGTCGGCTTGCAGTCTGTACCTCATCATATCAGCCGATAGACGTCCACTGCTGGACATAGGCCTCCCCCAAACGGGGGATTTGACACAATCGCCTCGCTTGGCAGGCGGGTTGGCGATCGCAGTGTACATAGCTGTAGCAATGTACCTATAGAGAACGCTGCTGCCCATTCTCTGGTGAGTCCCTCTGCTGGTACCTACACAGTTCCAACTGCTCGGTTCCTATAGAGAAGAATCGTCAAGAAAGTCAACTCTTACGTACCTGGAATTTGAATGCTGAATCTGCTGATTGGTATTTAGGCTGAGCATGTTTGGGGGCTTTCTTGAATGGAGCCGTTTCTCAGTAAAGATTTTTTACCTTAATTTTCCCATTTTTTTTAATCTACGTATATTGTTTGGAAGAAATAAACTACTTTTCTTCCTTTCTTTTATATCTAAAGCTATGCGCAGTATTAATTACCGTATCGTTAACGCGTTCCTGGTTCCGACACGAAGCTTTGTCGTCGACGAGATTATTCACCCCTTTATCCTTCTAGTTGACTACTTATTAATATTCCGAGGGTAATCTCTGACGATTAATGTTTTGGGCAAAATTATTCGTCACAATATTTTGTAACTAGTGTTGGCTTAGAGTTTTCTGTGGAACATATTCAATTTTGTCCATTACCCATTTGGTTTGAATTACCTCTTTGACTTTCATTGGTAAGGCTGGAATGTTCTGTTTTCACCCGATGCATTACCGTAAACCACAGAGATTTTGTATCTATGTATTTCCAAAGCTTAAGTTATTTTTCGGTTAAAATTTTTCGTCACATGGTTTCTTTGATTTAGGCCTATTATATTCCAAAACGTAAACTCCAACTGCATCAGAACTTGTCATAAATTGATGTTTTGCATTTGTTTGCTCATCTTTCGAGTACGAAAACGTCAATTAGACAAGCTTTCATTGACATTTTCGTGCTCATGCTGGAGTTGGAGTTCGAGTTGAAATTTACGTTTTGGAATATGGGCCTTAGTCTCGGCAACAAAGTGTGGGTACGAGCAACTCTGGAGCCGGTTTAGGCCAGGCAATTTTTAATTCACTGTTTTTCAACAGTTTTCCCTGAAGAGTAAGTGGGATTTGTGCAGTAAAAAAAATACAACAGAATTAATAGCCTTCTTTTTTGATGTGGGTATAACAGTATGTTGCTATATTGATAATAAAAATCTACTGTTCTCTCCTTCAGTTTTATTTTAATTATTTTTATTGTTTATTTTATTGGAAATGTTAAGCAATTATGAATCTTACAGAATGCATACGTGGGATATCCTCATACGCTAACACTAGTCACTCTCTTCAACGCCATGTAGCACCCTGATTTATAAGGGTGAATATATTAAGGATTCCAATTTGAAAATTGTCAACCCCAATATCGGATGAGGTTTCAACAATAGAATTCGTCAGGACAGTGTTACCAGTGATTATTTCCTATTAGTTATATGATAAACATTTTGATTTCGTTAGTCTGATAGGATTTTGTTTGGGGAGGCAATTATTGAATTATGAAAGCGATGTATTTGGTTCCCTCTGTTACAATGGTAGTGCTATATGCTGAACCCAATATGTTTGCCCTACAGATATTTGAAATGTGAAACTCTGTAGGTACATAGATAATTAGGTGAATATCTGAATATTTAGGTGATTGAATAAAATTATATTAATATAAACAAATACAATGGGTAGACCTGGCCTTATAGAAAGAACAAAGGAAACTCACGAGATTTTAATCCCTGTATAGTTTTTACCTTCACACGAGCAAATTTGGGTAGCAAAAGTTATGTTTTAACCACTGCTGGGCAATGGCTTTGCCTAAAACCTTTCAGATTTTTTTCTGCCGTGTCGTCTCGAACCAGACCTCATCTCAAAGCATGAGTCCAAATGTTAGTGATACTTATTTTATTCGAACATATATTGTCCCACTGCTAGGCAAAGGTCCCCAAGCCTTCCAGTCTTCATGGTGTGTTGCCCTCTCTGACCAATTCATCTTGAATGCCTCCAAGTCGTCACATCAGCGTTTCCAAGGCCGACGACGCCCGTCCTCTGGCTATCACTGCGTGAGGACTTTGGCCAAATTGTCCTGATGTGTCCTAAATAAATGACCCGTCCAATCCCACTTCAGATTAGCAGATTTGTTGCCCACATAACATACTTATTATACAATTTTATCTGCCCGCTATGAAAACGTTGTGTAATTAATTAAAAGACACGTCCCATCCATTACTCTGATAATGTCCACAAATTAGTGTAAAATAACTCATCAATCTCCTCGCCTATTAAAACGATTGGATGCTTTGAATATTTCAATTAAAATATTGAGATAGCAAACACGCAACCACGACGAAACAAGGAACATTTTTAAACTAATAATTTGTAAAAAGCGTTAATGTGTAAGAAGGAAAATTCCCACTGCATGCAGTTATATCGCAGAGTATTTCTGTAGGATGGGCTTAGGAACGATGATGTGAGCAAAGCTAGTAAGTATGAATCTATTAATTGATTCTTATTTCAAAAATAATCTATTTGTCATCTTCTCTTAAAATCTGACAAACTAAATATTTTGTGTACATGTATAAAAACAAGTTGTCTTTGTCCATACAATAAAGCTGACCACAAGTTTTACCTGACTGCGACAGAATGAGGGTAATTTACTGTACGCATGACGGCTGAAAACCTATACAGAAATGCAGCATCTCCTTTGAAATTTATCAACTTTAAAGGCCAAGGTTACCAGTGACTAAGGCAATCGCAACATGTAAAAATATTTATGAGCTTTTTGTGACTTGAGATCGATATAAAAGGCTAGAAAGATGAATAACCTTGTCAATATTTAATTCCAGAATGCCAATTTTACCAATTATTAATTATTAAACAACGTTCGCATTCGCATGTCAATCGAAAAATGTCAAAAAGCCTTAATTTTCATACATTTTTGACAGTTTGCGATTGACATGCGGTCGGAAAGTTGCTTGAAAATGATTAGAATATTGGCACTCTGATTTCGAGATAGTGGAATCTTCTTCTTCTTCTTCGTCGTTCCCTCACTGCCGAAGATCGCGACCACATACGACGCGTCTCCAAGCCATGCGGTCTTCTGCAATGTGGACCGCTCTGTACATGCTGCCCCCAGCAGCCTTCTTTATGGCATCGGACCATCTTGAGATAGTGTATATGTAACTTCAAAATCCATTGCAATCCATACTCTTTTTAGGGCTTTCTTTATAAGCAGGTCAGTTAAAAAAAAAAAATACAAGCATCCAAATTGAGAACCTCCTTTTTTTAGAAGACGGTTAGAAATACATAACGCTAAGGTCTATACTTGAGTTGGTAGCGACAAATTCATAATTATGATCTTAAATTATAAATCGCAGTGTAGATTATCTTATCTTAGAGTACTGTCTAATGTCGTAGCTACATTCACATTATACTACACTAATCATCAGATTCGTATCACAATCAAATTAACAGTTAATTATCGTTCTAATTTACGAACTAATTAAATCATTATCTATGTACCTATTATAATGTAGTAGTATAATTTGTTGCGTATTAACATTAACACATCGATAACACACCTTGACTGCTTATAAATAATGTTGATTTTTAAATGAAATGGGTTTAGTTATATCAACACTAAAGGCCACTTTTTAACCGACTTCTAAAAAAGGAGGGTCGGGTTTTTATGTTTGTTCGGGCATAACTCCGTCGCTTGCCAACCGAATTGAAAAATTCTTTTTTTGTTGGAAAGGGTATACTTCCCAAATGGTCCCATTGAAATTTTATCAAAATCGGATCAGTAGTTTGGTTATTAAATCCAAATAGCTGGAAAAAATATGTGGAAAAATCATCCATGTATACGAAATTGCATATTTTTGCTTTCCTGTGACTTTCCAGTGGTGTTGTTAGGTGTGGGGTACCACTAAAAAGTGAAAAATAAAAAACATTTTCACAAAAAAAAAAGAAACTGACTTCCAAAAAAACTACAAAGTTCAAAATAACTTTAATTTCGGAAGTCGGTGTCAAATAACGAAGAAGCAACCGAAAACACCGACTTCCGAAATTAAAGTTATTTTGAACTTTGTAGTTTTTTTGGAAGTCGGTTTTTTATCCGTGGCTAATCATTCGGGAATTATTAACCGGGCAAATAAATAATATATGGATGACTGTTGATGAGATAATAAAATTATCTCATCATAAACTTTCAAGTGCTTATTTTTCGAAATGTATGAACCGGTTTTAATTAAACTTGGTATGCATACACTAGATATCCAGGTTTAAATAGTTAGTAGAGAATATTTTAGAAAAAGAGTTTAGATGGAGAGAGAGAGAGAGCGATTTTTCGTTTTCTATAGAAAGTGAAAAATCACTCTTTCCCACTGAACTCCTCTCTCATGGTCGTCAAACCATGTCAGAGGCCCTTAAGGCGGTTTAGAAACTCTGACACTAGAGTGTGTACAATGGGGTCGTTAGACCTTACTACCCACACGATAAAGAAAGAAATAAAGACTGAACTCTTTTTCGTCACTTCAGTTTTTGACAATTCTCAAACAAATAACATTAGGTACGTAACTTATTACAAACGGTTCACCTCTGAATTAAGTCCAAAGCGATAAACCAAACTGACTATCACTTCCAGCTATATCCCATTCAAACTTGCCAAAGCCTTCGGAAGCGGAACATAACCATATCCTACTCCCATACAAGTCCCATACATCTCAAACTATAGAACGACATGGCCCATCAAAACACAATACCTTATATATCGTTGTCATTACACCACGACAGACATAGATTTCCCAAGAAACAACGTTGCTCTGAGTAAGTTTGTGCTTTACAATCTTCAGAATAATGGTGAAATATGATTGTAGAATTAAGTTGGTAAGTCGGTTTGGCTTTCCGACTTCGTCAGTTATCCAGCTGTGTTGGTTAAAGAGAAATGATGAGTTCAATTTTCATAGATAGTTTATTCAGCCAATGATGTGTGTTTTTGAGGTTCAGGAAATGGTTTTTCGCGTGTTTTGTTTCTATAGTGAAATAACCATCATCTGCCTAGCCTTTTCCCAATATTATTGGGGTCGGCTTCTAGTGAAACCGGATTCAGGTGTATATCAGTATTTCAAGTGAAGCGGCCGCCTACCAGACTTCCACAACCCATTAACTGGGTAACACGGTATTTCTTGGCAAGACTGGTTTCAGATTTTCTGGCTTCTGTTAATCCGGAATAACTGCCAAAGATCTACAAATGACAGCCGGGAGCAACGGATTAATGTGCACGGAGGAATCTCGGTATATTAAGATGGTCACCCATCCAAATTCACGATTAAGCAACGCTTGTCGCGGCCGATCTGTGGATCGTGGACCATCTTAATATCTCGATAATTCGAGACACCTCCGTGCCTCTTGCAGTGGCCCAACCTTTATATCTATCGTTTTAATCACAAAATTTTCAAAAATTCTGTATGTGCATCTTCCATTTTGTTGTTTCCTGTGAAAAAGAATTAGTCAAAACTCTATGATTAACCGCTCCAGCCCCGACATGTGAAAATTCCCAAATAAAAAATAAACCTTATGTAATTGCTAAATAAACACTAAATTCGCGATTAATTCGGCGAACACCGGTGTGTTGCCGGTGCTTGAGGGTGATTAATCATTTTAGCAATGACAGTAGGTACTGTAAGCCTGTGTACCTAATCAGTTTTAACAACCCATCAATCAGTACTTCGTTATTTTTAACACCACAACTACCAATTACTGTGACTATAAAAATAACGGAAACAACAGGGGAATGCTTTTTGTAAATGAATGAGCATGGTTAAATAATTCTTGGTGGGGTACAATTTGGCCTGAGCCGCACGCACACGGTTAATGTCAGGCTCCATTAAAATATTCAGTTGACAACCCATCATAGAATTAAGGAGAAGTATTTATTGAGCTTGAAAAAATATCAGTCATGTGTATAGATTAAAGTACTTGTCTGTAGAAAAAAACAACGAGTTGCACTCCGGGAGTGCCGGCAGAAGTGAAAACTTGAACATTAACGTTGTGCATTTATGAATATTTTGGAATGGTTAGGGAATAATTTCGCACGAATTGCTTTATTTATCAGTTTAAAAGTACTATAATTTATGTGGTGAAATACAATATTCATTTCCTGCGCTATCGTACACAAACATGACAATTTACATTATTATGACATTATCCGTCTTACGAATTTTCGATCAGGTCACGTGTCCTGACGTGAGTTTAACATTTTTACCCATCCCGAAAAGTGCACAACGCCGCTAAAGAAGTTTTCACTTCAAAAATTCTGAGTAGCCGGAAAAACAAAAATTTTAATATCAGTCATGCGTCGCACTTGTCTGTAGAAAAATTGTGAGAAACCGGTTTTTTTCAATGGATGAATCTTCAAATGATTTCGTCCGCTCTGGGTGGAGGGGAGTGTCAGATTCTTACTGGCTAAAACCCATCTGTGTTCGTCCTCATGCCCTTGCGATCCAGGGCCTCGGTTACTCTTTCGAACAAATTCCGCAACCCTGGCCGGCTTATTGACCTGCTAAGGATGTATTGACAATATATAGCAAATAAAAACCAATAATAATAAAACTAAAGACTCTTTATAAAACAATAGAGTCCTTTATTTTTTGGTAATTTAAATGATCCACTATTTTCACTGACTCATTAAACAATTGATTTTTACTCAAACTCATTATATTTTTTTTCCTTGAAACACTTACATAGTCAAACTATCTCCTCCTCTTCTATTATTATAGAGGGGAAAATATTTTCTTTCATTCATTGACAAACCAAATTTTGTGTAAGTAGTCGACACGTGTCACCAAAATTGCTGACCAATTTATCAACCGGGAACCGAATGCGGTCATTCATTAGAGTAATAGCTCAGTTTTACTTTGTCTCATTATTTTCTTTTTCAGTAATTTAGTGGTATACCTATATTGTTTGTTGATGTTAGTTTTTGTTTGAAATAAACATGGTACCCCATTTGTTTTCCACCAAAGTATCCATGGATTGCTCCGTGTTGAAATAAATTCATGTTATTGGATGAACAAGAAAAAGGTGGAAATAAATATTTTGGGAGAAGGAGGCGACTTGAATGGATGACTAAAGCTAGGAACAGGAATCAGTGGAAAGAAATGGTGGAGGCCTACGTCAAAGAGGTAACGACACACTCATATTTATTTATTGTCACAGTCACGTGGGCTAGTAAAATATATGGCTTGACAAGACGATGCAAAAATGTTTAAAAAAAATTCAGTAAAAAAAAAAACACTTGTCGGTACGCAAAAAAAAAGCGATTAAAAGTTGGTCATTTCAAATTGCTTGAACTGAAACTCGATGGGTGTGTAATGTTAGGTATGACTATTTTTAATATCACAACGTAGATTTAATTTTGTCTTTTAATCTTTTGAAAATAGAACACGTAATCTTATACTAAATGAGTGGCACCCAAACTCGACCGCTAAAAACGATTCGTTCAAACAATTCATTTTCGAACAGTCTGATTCAATTGGCGACCTACTTGAATCAGGCTGTTCAATCAACTTACATTTACCCAAAAGAGGTTCATGTATCAGAATGTAACCCTCATCGTAATGTAAACACAAAAGAGTGAAAAGTGAACTAATTAATCACTAACAAACTAGTTATGAAGTACATTAACTTCTGGACAGTATCTCAAAACGCATTATATCATTTTAACGCAATAAGTCGGGTTACAAACAAAGGTGGTTATTAATAGCAGCGATTTATATTGCATTGTTGAGTTTTCATGGCGCTGTTGGGTTTCTGATGAACTGAGGAGGGTGATACACATGTTAATATACTTAAACAAGGTAACGAAATGGCACACCTAACTATTAAGCGTACACAATCAATGACAATTGTATAGCATATTCCGAACTATATAGGGGTCGGTTTCCAGTCTAACTGGATCCTGCCAGAGTTGCGGAATTTGTTCGAAAGAGTCGCCGCGGCCCTGGAACGCAAAAGGCATTTGGGGCAACACATATGGGTTTCAGTCAGTAAGAGTCTGACACTCCCTCCCGCTCCACCTAGAGCGAAACCTGCCAGAGTTGCGGATCCATCCAGGGTTGCAGAATTTGTTCAAAAAGTCACCGCTGCCCTGGAACGCAAATGGCATTTGGAGGAACACAGAACAGGAGGATAGGTTGTAGCCAGTAATTATCTGATACTCCCTCCCGCTCCACCCAGAGTGGAAAAGTCATTAGATGACTTCTCGTTTTTCTTAAAAAAAAAAGTCTAATAGGATGCAGCCGAATGCTAGTATTATCAATGGATCTAACCTCCTTAAACCAGTAATACGTCACTCTAGGCGAGACTGGTGACGGATTTTCTGGCTACTGTCCATAACTACAATATACCATCTACGATTTCACACAAATGACAGCCGGGACCCATAATAACTTAACATGTTTTCCGAAGCACGGTGGAGTCTTAGTATGTTATGATGTCCTTGTAAGATATGTCTTGGTGCCCCGGGCGTCGGGAGTCGCAGGGCGAAGGGCCACCGTTGGCGCGGGCCTGCGGACGGCGAGTGTTGGCCGGCTCACCGTCCAATCAAAGCCAGCAGTGCGATTCTGTAAACATGTCGAAGTGAACACCCGGGCGGGGCGCACGACAGGTGAGTTGTCAAGCCATACAAATAAAATGGAATGACAGCTCTATTGTCGTTCACTCCGCCTAGGTGAACACCGTGAGATGTCGACAGAATCGACGGGCAGGCCCGGGTCGACGGCGCGTTGTGTTCCACGCGTGCCTTAAAGATATGTCAGCATAGTTATAGATGGGGCCCGTTAGGGTCAGAGCCTCCCAGGGTTGAGGATTTTGTTCGAAAGGCCGCGGGAACTGCGGCCTTGGAACGCAAAGGGCATAAGGACGAGCACGGATGGGTTTTAGTCAGTAAGAGTCTGACACTCCCTCCCTTTAAGTAATATGATATGAACAGAAATGCAGAACTGCAATATCATTTCACACTTAAGCGCCTAGTAAAAAATCATAGCAATAATTCATGTTAACGCAACAAGTACTGGTTACCTATCATTTTTATGGCAGTCAGATATTCGCATTAATTAATAAACATTAATCTGCCTACCTCAATTTCTGGTTTAACAGTTATTTGGACTAAAACTGTTGGTCTAGTGGTTAGTGACTCTGACTGCAAAGCCGGAGGTCGTGGGTTCGATTCCCACCCAGGACAAACTTTGTGTGATGAGCATTATTGTTTGTTCTGTGTCTGGGTGTAATTTATCTATAATATGTATGTATTTATAAATTATATAAGTATATTATGTATATCAGTTGTCTGGTTACCATAACACAAGCTCTGCTTAGCTTGGGATCAGATGGCCGTGTGTGAGTTGTCCCAAGATATTATTATATTATTATATTATTATTATTAATGTTGCACCACAAGACGTTAAAGAAATACTTTTCGAACAAACGTTTTTTTTTTTTGTATTATGTTATTTATAACGTACCTACGACCATATGTTATATTTATCACATCTAGCTGCGTTTAATCTATACCGAAACAGTTCAAAGGCATTCCTTCCTATATACCGTACTATAATAATCATAAATTCATGCAATCGGTCGTCAAACGTCAATGGTTTGGCCTCCCCTAGGGAGTCAATAGGCGAAGCGCGCGTAATCCTTCTTGCAATCTCTGGTCGTCTCGTTACCGAGATATGACGATATCAAAGCGTTTCTGTTGCGTGTAAATTTGGGAGATTTGTAAAGTTTCCAATAAAGAACGAAAAATGTTTGTTTCTGCCTCATAGGAATACTGTCTTCACAATGTATAAGCTTCTGCCAGCGTCTTTGCTAAAACCCAAGGGAACAATATACCAGGGTTGCGGATTTTGTTCGAAAGAGTTACCGTGGCCCTGGAAAGCAAAGGGCACTACGAAGAGCACGGGTGGGTTTTAGTCAGTAAGAGTCTGACACTCCCTTTTGCTTCGCCCAGAGCGAGAGAAGTCAATTGATGATTTCCCATCCATAAAAAAAGAGAAGAATATCCCGGTATGAACGTTCTACCATTACTATGAGATCCTGCTCTTCCTGGAAAAAGTGTGGGTCCAACCGTTAAGATATATGAAGAGGTTAACAGACATACACACTAATAGAAGAATCTATACCCTGTCGTATGGATTCTTCTATTAGTGTGTATGTCACTGAAGTTCTCCTTAATGGCTGAACCGATTTTAAATATTTTTTGTGTGTTCAAGTCCCATGAACTAAATGACTACGAGTCTACCAAATCAGATTAACATATTTTTTTCTATTAATTGATGGATCAAAAAAGGAGGAGATCATGTAGCTATTCTGAAAATACTATAAAACTCATTATTTTCAAGTATTACAAAATCAATAAGTTATCAAGAAAAGAGAGCTACCACCACCAGCTTCAAAAACATGTCCAGTCAATTTCCAAAGTGTCTGTTTCAAATCTGACTACAACATTTGGTAGCCAATCCTCCATGTTAATACCCCGAGATATGAAGATAGCGCTAATCCTCACATAACTTAGGATCACGCCAGTTATATGCCATTCAGTACCCACTGACCATTGTCCTGCATTTAATTTAAACGGGAAACAGCTCCAAGCGAAGTGGTAATGATTTTACTAGCCCCTACAAACTTACTATGACCGACAACCTATATTGCATCAACTCCTATCACAAAGCAGTAAGGTTATGTTTTATCTGTGTTCGTTTTTCAGGATTGTAAATTAAAGTTTGTTTAAAGGTGTCGTAAGATTTTATGCGTGATGCTCTTTATGCAAACAAGTCCTAAGGGTGACGTTTCTGGTTTTTGGAGCCATTGAATTTTGACCCGCCATTAATGATAATATGATATTGTTGCGGCTCTTGATATTTGATGGGAGGCGATATGAATGTTATGGTGCTAGACGTAATTTGAATTTCAGACATTAATTCAAGCTGAAACGGCCTTACTGGACTATAGATGTCACTAAAGAAGATCAATTAAAATATCTCAAAAAACATCAGTTCATTATTGCGATCTTGAAACGTTGGATGGTATGTGTGCATATTCTGCAAGCAGTTTTTTCTGCACACTCACTGGTCCACCAGACAGTAACCATCATCTTTCTATGAGTAATCTTTTTTTAGCGCACTGATTAGGTGCTGTACCGGAGACAACCCACTGAGACGAACAGTTACGGTTGTCGTTATGGATCCACTTTTCATCGCAGGTAACAATTCGATTTCGAATTTTCTCGTTTATATGCCGATGCAATAGTGCTATGCTTGGGTTAGCTGTGGTAAACCTAGTTTTGGACCTGCGTACACAGAAATGTGTGAATCCAGGAAAATATTTAAATCTAAATTGAAATATTGCCAAAATAATGAACTACAGATTAAAATGAATATTATTGCTGAGCATCATGCTAATAACGACTTTAGCAACTTCTGGAAAAACACAAAAAACATGAATACTATGTCGAGCCGCCCTGTGAGTGTTGGGGATGCGCATGAGCCCCGGGACATAGCCTGTGCCTTTCAGCGCCACTTCAAGGTCGAATCCCCGCTCGGGCCCGCGTCGCGGGTGCTCGCCGCTGTGGATCGCCCCGGTGACGTTGCCGTTAGATTCACAGCCAAAGATGTGGCCTCCGTCATAAAGCGAATGGTTCGAGGTAAGTCCCCGGGTCACGATGGGCTCAGCGTCGAGCATCTGAAGTACGCGGGTGTACATCTACCGCGAGTTCTCGCCTTGTTCTACAATTTATGTGTGGGTCACAGTTACTTGCCTGATGACTTAATGTACTCCGTAGTAGTTCCTATTGTGAAAAATAAAACTGGTGACTCCTCTGACATTTCAAATTATAGACCCATCTCGCTAGCAACAGTCATAAGTAAGGTACTGGATAGTTTGCTTGACCAACAGTTGGAAAAGCACTTGCTTTTTAATGACGCCCAATTTGGTTTTAGGCCTGGCCTTTCAACGGAGAGTGCTATCCTCTGTCTCAAGCAAACTGTTCAGTACTACACAGACAGAAATACTCCTGTATATGCTTGCTACTTAGATCTGTCAAAAGCATTCGATACAGTAAATTACGACAAGTTGTGGAGTAAGTTGCGATGCGAGACGAAGCTGTCGCATGACATTATAGCCCTTTTTGAATATTGGTACAGTCACCAGCAAAATAGTGTCAGATGGGCAGGGTCGCATTCGGACATATACGGGTTGGACTGTGGGGTGAGGCAGGGGGGAATAACCTCTCCGCGTCTCTTCAACCTGTATATGAACCAATTGATCGAGGAGCTCAGCAGCACTAAGGTCGGTTGTTCCGTTGATGGGGTATGTATAAACAACATAAGTTACGCGGATGACATGGTGTTGCTGAGCCCGTCTCTTTCTGCAATGCGCAGGCTTTTGAATATTTGTGAGACCTACGCGGGGGCCCATGGGCTCAGATATAACCCAAAGAAGAGTGAATACATGGTCTTCAAATCTGGTACTAAAACCTACTTAACTGGTCCACCTGTCACTCTCTGCGGGTCAGATTTGATTAGAGTAGATCGATTCAAGTATCTGGGTCACTGGGTCTCCGAGGATCTGTCTGACAATGCGGACATTGAGAGGGAGCGAAGGGCGTTGTCTGTCCGGTGCAACATGCTGGCTCGCAGGTTTGCACGCTGTTCTTCACAGGTTAAAATAACCTTGTTCAAGGCATACTGCCAGACATTTTACACGTGCAGCCTGTGGACCAACTTCACTCTGCGGGCGTACAACGCGCTTCGGGTCCAGTACAACAACGCGTTCAGGATTCTGCTGGGGCGGCCCCGGTTTTGTAGCGCATCGGCGATGTTCGCTGATGCTACTACCGATGATTTCTACGGAATAATCCGGAAAAGGAGTGCATCGCTTCTGCGTCGCTGTAGGGGCAGCTCCAACGGAATCCTGAGTGTGTTGTCCGAGCGGTGGGATTCCCCCTTCTTGCGGAGATGGCTGCAGCTGCATGCCAGTGCCTGCACATATATATTTCTGTGACTTTTATTATTATATTGTGACGTTGTATTTCTTTGGACATAATTTTGACATTGTATTTTATTTTGTTTTATTTTTGACATTCATAAAAAAATATGTACCTACCCATTTGACTTAAAATTCTAAATTCAAATTAAATTTTTGTAATTATTTCAATCCATTTATGTTAAATTTATAGTGCAAGAATGGCAATTTTTTAAAATAATTTGTAATTGTATTTTTTATGGGTCCAAGACCTGAAATAAACGAATTTTATTTTATTTTTATTTTATTTTTTTTATGCATGTTTCGACGCGTAAGTCTTGCTGTAGATCGTGTGGCACCCACTTATCTAACTTTTTTTTCTTTCGATTTGACGCAAGTGCTTCAATGTTGTTTTAACACTAACTCCAAGGCCCGCAGCAAGCTCTGCCGTAGATTGAGTTAGATCCGCTTCCACTATCGCCTCAATTCGTCGTTGTCGACAATGGTTACCGGCCGACCGCGAGGCTCGTTTTTCAACTCAAAATTTCAAGATTTAAAACGATTGAACCAATTAGTGGACCGTGTTTATGCAAGCAGTGTTGGGCCCGTACACGTCGATGATGTTTCGTGCTGATTGCGCAGCGGTATTTCCACGTAGGAACTCATTTTCGAAAATTGTACGAATTTTTAGTTTATCCATGGCGCCAAAAACTCACATTACAAAACATTTCACAAAAACGAAACACTCTAAAAACCAATGAATGAATTTGAAATAAAAAATAACGCGGCTTTCGAATAAAATTTATTTGAACTTCTAATGTCGCGCCATTCCACAGATAATTATTAAACCTGAAAATTCTGGATATAGAATCTCCATATAATGTAAAAACTCTTTATATTTATAAATAGGTTCTTTTTAAATACACATCTATATAAATTCCCAGATACTAAAAAAACGGTGTTGTTAAGAAACTCTGGGATACTTTCCATTATGAAAATCCTCATCACCCTTAGTTAATAATCTGCTGATGTAACCATTGACAAATGGCGCTAATAAGAAACCTGTCGCGGTGGGATTAGCTAGTGTTAATTGATGTTCTTATTGTCAAACTCTAGAGGTGCAAACTTTTTATCGATATCGATGACAGAATAGAATCGAATACTCTTTATTATCATCTGCCTAGCCTTTTCCCAACTATATTGGGGTCCGTTTTCAGTCTAGACGGATTCAGATACGTACCAGTATTTTACGTAGAGCGGCTGCCTACCAGACCTCCACAACCCATTAACTGGGTAACACGGTACTTCTCGGCAAGACTGGTGTCAGATTTTCTGGCTTCTGACACTCCGTAACGACGAATCTATACATGGCAGCCGGGACCAACGGCTTTAACGTGCTTTGCACGGAGGAGTCTTGGTATGTTAAGATTGTCACCCATCCACAGACCAACCTCGGCAAGTGTTGCTTAACCTTGAAGATCAACCCGTATGGCTATTATTTTTTAACCATGAGCTCCTAATACTCTTCGTTATGCACGCCTTATTAGTTATAGAAAAGATAGATGGAGAAAGTGCGGCCATACCGCTAAACGCGAACCGAATGGAATGTCTTATGGTTAGTTGTTACCTAGTTTTAAGAAACTGACTTTCAAATTCAATTTGAAAAGAGAAGGTCAAAAATCATTTAAATCAGTCTTAGTCACTTCTATTTCTCCTACAAACTGGTAGGCAGTGTTGCTTTGTGCATGACGTTCTAAAAAAAATATTAAAACATACATACATACATACATACATAGACTACTAAAATCATAAAACCCTTCCTTTTGGTTGTGTGGTAATCGGGTAAAAAAGCAAAAACAAAACACATCAACAACAATTTTTTTTGCAAACAAAACATCGATAAAAATCCAAATACACATTGTAGTCAAACTTTTCAAACTACTTTAATTCTGAATATTTTTATTCAACGTCATGTCGGCCAAAAACATCGATATTTGTAACTGAGCCTGTCTCATCACTATTTCATAATTTAACCTTACCACACCGCCACAGTATTTTGTAAGCGGATTAGTGTTTAAAATCAAAATGGCGGGTGTTCTTCGTAATTAAATGTGTCATAATATTAGGGGTGGCTTCACTGAAAATGAGAATTATAAATATTACTTATAAGGGTTCGAGATTAGACAATTTATTTTATGAATAGGTGTAGAGAAGCTTCATTATTTATTGTTTTTTTTTTTTTAACAGTGCACCTTTTTTTTTTTTTTTTTTCTGGATGGGAAATCATCAAATGACCCCTCCCGCTCTGGGTGGAGCGGCAGGGAGTGTCAGACTTCTACTGACTAAAACCCACCCATGCTCCTCTTAGTGCCTTTTACGTTCCAGGGCCGCGGTAACTCTTTCGAACAAATCCGCAACCCTGGTAGGCTCGGGCCCTAATGGGCCCCGACCCATGCTGACGTCTGCTGGTTTGGCGCGCGTAGAACACAGCGCGCCGTCAACCCGGGCCTGTTCTGATCGGACGGCGAGCTAGCCATTGCTCGCCGTCCACAGGCATCAGTCACTGCGCCATGCTCAGGAGCATCAGTTCCTGGGCGGCGCAGTGGCTGACGTTCAACAGGAGGGGGTGAAATGGGGCCATCACTGGCACTCCATTTCAGCCCCCTCTGGAGCCCTTTGTAGGGGCTCTACTGCGGCTGCTGCAGTAGCAGCAGCCGCAGTGGAACCGGCAATGGCGGCAGAAGAAGCGGCGGCAGCGGCGGCGGTCGCGGCAGAGACGGCGGTGGCGGAGGGCTTCCTCCTGTTTCCGGCTTTGGTGGGTGGGGCGCAGGCCCTACCCCCAGCCCAGTGGTCGGCCGGCTTACCAGCTGCCGCACAGACTACGCAGTGCGGCGCGGCGTCGCAAGAGCCGGCCCTGTGACCGGGCTGACCGCAGCGGAACAGTGCACCTTCATCTTATCTTTGGCCACATTCTAACCTCATGGTCAAATACGACTCTTAGTTGACGATGGTTTGCAGTTGACCTGAAGCAACATTATCATTTGAGACTTCAAATCTTAGGTAATTACTGGAGAAAATACAATTACTATTACGAGGTAATTAACTGCCTCACACGACAGAACACGCTGAACAGAGTTCTGTCAAAATCTGTCCAGCTGTTTAGTAGCTTAGCCGGAATGAACGGACAGACAGATAACAGACTGTTTGTTTGTTACGCTTTCATGCTAAAACGGCTGCACGGATTTAGATGAAATTTAGCACACGGGTAGACCATGTCTTTTAAATAATAATAATAATAATAAATCTTTATTTCAGGCAAAAATTACCCATAAATGTGTTAGTATAGACTTAAACTATGTTAGTATATTAACCACTATATTACACAACCTATCTTCTGGGCACATCCGACAGGAATACGTGTTTTCCACACAAGTTTCCTATCAGGTGTCCCTCAGTTTTACTGGCAACAACGCATAAGAGACCGTTACCGCTGCCACGCACACGACGCAACAGGGATGCTGATCTCTTGCGCATGATCGCAAAGAAATCGTCTGTATGCATTGCCGCAAACATACCTGATGCGCTACAAAACCGTGGCAGCGATAACAGTATCCTAAATGCGTTGTTGTACTGCACGCGCAGGGCATTATACGCTTTCTGTGTGTATCTAGTCCACAGGCTGCAGGTGTAAAAAGATTGGCAATATGCCTTAAATAAAGTTATTTTGACATTAATGTCGCATCTTGCAAACCTGCGTGCCAGCATGTTACACCTTACAGTCAAAGCCCTGCGCTCTCTCTCCATGTCACAGTCATCCGTGCCATCCTCCGTTACCCAGTGACCAAGGTACTTAAACTGCGTTACTCTGTTTAATGTAGCACCCTCTAGCGAAACTGACGGCACTACATCATACATTCTATTTGGCGCCTTGAATACTAACAGTTCGCTCTTCTTCGCATTGTACCTCAGTCCCTGGGTCCCAGCATAGTATTCACACATTTTAACAAGTTTCCTGAGGGCACCGATCGATGGACTCAGCAGCACCATGTCGTCAGCATAACTGATATTGTTAAACGATACTCCATCTATCATGCATCCGACACGACATAAGCTACTTTAGCTTAAAACGACATAAGCTACTTTTTATCGACATACTGTGCGGGTGAAGCCGCGGACAGAAGCTAGTAACTAATATTATAAATGCAAAAGTTTGTTTATTACCTCATCACGTTGTAACGGCTGAACGAATTCGGATGAAACATGACACGCAAGTAGATCATGTCTTAGAATAAGATATAGGATACTTTTCACCCCGAAAATATGTTCTTTTGGGATAATTTCGAAGTTAGTAAAGAGGGCTTATCGTACTAATTTTTGAACAACGTTCATATTCTTATCTCAGTCGCAATCTGTCAAAAAATCCTCAATTTCCATACATTTGTGACAGATTGAGACTGACATGCGAATGTGAACGCTTAAAAAGTAGTAGAATTGGCAATCAAGATATCCATTAACAAAGTAGCACAGGAGTCAGAGTCTTCGAGTAGTCTGTCATGACATTGATGCATCGTACACAACGATGAACTATTGTGGCAACACCGAAATATACCAACCGTAAGAGTAATTAAAGGGACAGCTTTAATTTGCAAAGAGCGAATATAATCCTAATTCGTTATGGTACTTCCGAGGCAGGGAAACTCTTGCTAACCCTTCAATCTCTGGTCATTCATACCTACGATAACCCCTTTCAAATTAAAACCATTCCAACACTCCGTGGTACTGAATAATTAGCCTTATTGTAACGATATAAGGAACAAAACGAAAGCAAATCGTAATTTGTAGTGTTGCCAACAAATAGACATGAGTAATAGCGCTTATGATTGAGACGCGTCATTGAATTGTCGTATTGTATTTAAAAATCAACTTTAATAAGAAGTAGTTAAAGTCTTTTTGCGAATGCAACGGTGATTTTACTCTAGAAATAATAATATTGTAGCTGAAAGATGTCTGAAGCTACATTTATTTTGCTATTCTCTGACAGTAACAGAATCCAGTGGTTAACTAAAGTGAAAAATCATTATTCAAGGTATACAACACATCGACATACAAACGAATACGATGAATTCAAAGTACCTACAAGATTCCGTTTTTTCCGCCATGGGTTCCGTAGTTCAGTTGACAAAAATAGAACCCTCATAGAATCACTTTGTTGTCCGTATGTTCGTCTGTCAAGACACTCTTTCTCAGGAACGCTCATAGGAATCAAGCTGAAATTAATATCCAATACTCTCAAGTTTGCTATCCCTTGAAGCAGTGAAAAAATCAAACTTCTGAGTTAGGTAACGTAATCTAAAGATCAGGGCGTTTATGCACCGTTTATGATACATGCTTTTACAAGTACAGGAAAAAGTCGGAAAAGTTTGTAGAAACAAAATTTCGGATGTGCTAACATACATAAATACATGCATATGGTTCGAAAAAAGAACCTTTTTTTTAAATCAGTTAATAATAAATTAGGAAAAACCGAAGAAAAATTTCAACGCAGCAGATACCCCCTGAAATTTTTCTTCGGCTTTTAAGAATCATGATCTGTATGATGGTATCCGTTTGAGAGCCGACGTGTCTTGCACCTTGTATATTATGTTGCAGCCAACTAGCTTAATCAGGCGTTTCATTAAAAGCCTAGCTTTTTCATTGAACTTCGCCGTTTAATCAGCGTTATAAGTGACAAACGATATTGAAACAAAAGTGGTCACTTAGGTCGCTCAAAATTCAGCGCATTTAAATGAAAAGGCTAGGCCACCAATTATACGGCTGATTAAGCTAATTGGCTGCGACTTATACATTATTATTTTGTTCACTTTAGTTTAAAAAAAAGATTATTATTATTACCACTAAAAGATTTTTACTGTCAGGCAAAAACAATTCTATTCTAAGTTCAATTTTAGGTAATTTAAAGCTTTATTTGATTTACAATGCTATATAAAATTATTCATGTATGAAATAAATCTCTGAATGAGCAGCTTGATTGAGCAGAGTCCATAACAAATCTGCGGCATTCCAAGTAATGGCAACATTCATATCGGTCAGTATGACAAACCGCTCTGTTTCATAGAGTTATAAGTCGTGACCGAAGCAAGTTTGGGTAACTATTAATGGCTGTCATTATTTACCCTTACTTAGATACTATTATTAACCTACCCTTGCTTGAAATTGTCTTTTAGGGAAGTATCTGACCTTTGGTTTCTGAAAAATAAAATCGATCCGTCACTTAGGAAATGCAAGTCAAGAGATGTGACTAGCTGTTGAAATCTCTGAAATTTTTTGTCACAGTTATTTTGAGGTAATTTTCGTTCGAGAAACTGGGTCTCGGGTGCATAAAACTAGCATTTTATTTCCTACGCCGTGGGTAGAAAGGTCTCATACCTCGTCAACATCATAAAGGAATTTTTTGTAAAAAAATCAGCTTTCTAGATCCAAGGGTCTGGGGGGCCGGGCCCGCCAGGGCCAGAGCCTGCCAGGGTCACGGAATATGTTCGAAAGAGTTACCGCGGCCCTGGAAAGTAAGAGGCACAAGGAAGAGCATGGGTGGGTTTTAGTCAGTAAAAGTCTGACACTCCCTGCCGCTCCACCCAGAGGAAGGGAACGGAAGGGGTCATTTGCTGATTTCCCATCCCTAAAAAAAAAAAAGGGTCTGGGGGCTGTTGCGGTATTTCTTCGAAAGAGTCACCGCGGCTCTGGAACGCAAAGGGCATGAGGAACACTGATGGGTTTTGTCAGTAAGAGTCTAAGACTCCCTTCCACTCCACCCAGAGCGGAAGAAGTCATTTTGATGATTTCCAATCCATAAAAATGGGTCTGGGTCTTGTCTGTCTGAGGCTTTAATATATTAAAAACAAGTCCCAGTATAAGTTAATTATAGTCAAGGCTTTTCTTTTTACAAAAATCCGTGTTTTTCACCTGAAGATGAAAAAAACCACTCATTCTTCTTGTGCAAAATTGGCACAAGAAGTATTCTAGACCAGTGGTTTAAACTGTGCGTCGTCTGTCAGCATTTAAAAGATTTTTATTAAGACCATTATATAATTATAAAAATAATTATAAAACTAGCAGTGAAAAAAAATTAAAAAACGTTAATCGCTAAATTTTCACAAAAACCAGGAAGAATTTTGTGATTAAGAACCTTAAACGTATGTAAACCTAAAATAATCCCTGTTAATGATATACGGCTATCTAACCCTATAAAAGTGATTGAGCAGGGAACAATAGCTTCGTTCTCAATACACTACCGACCCCTGTCGACGAAACAAAACGGGTTGAGAATGAAAAATGAAATCAAGTGGACATTGGGTATGGTTAGGCTCAGGAGAGTTTGGACTTGGAGAAATAAGTGATAATCGACCATATAAGCTACTGGTTACTTTTATACTTTTTTTTTTTTTATGTGTGACACTTTTTTATTTAATTTTTTTAAGGAATGGGCTTACTCTTGACCTTGGTCACGCATGATGGGAAGCGATAGATGAGGTCTATGATGGAGCGAGATAAGATTCACTCTTGCTTTGAAGGCAGACGGGTTATATGTTGAAGGGAATACAGACGCTGGCAGAGAGTCCCACACTTTGGCTGTGCGCATAATAAATGTGCAATCTGACAAATCTCAGTCGCAATCTGACAAAAAAAGAACTCATTAACCAACTTCCCAAAAAGGAGGAGGTTCTCAATTCGACTGTATTTTTTTTTGTGTTTGTTGCCTCATATCTCCGTCATTTATGAACCGATTCGAAAAATTCTTGTTTTATGTGAAAGGATATACTTCTCGATTGGTCCCATTTAAATTTTATCAAAATCGGTTAAGCAATTTGGTTTTCAAATCCAAATAGCTGGAAAATATATGTGGAAAAATCATAAGTATACGAAATTGCGTATTTTTGCTTTCCTGTGACTTTCCAGTGGTGTTGTTAGGTGTGGGTACCACACATAAGTGAAAAATAAAAAACTTTTTCACAAAAAAAAAAACCAGACACCGACTACCGAAATTAAAGTTATGTTATACTTTGTAGTGTTTTTTTTTGGAAGTCGGTTTTTTTTTGTGAAAAAGTTTTTTTATTATACCAAGCCACGACTTCCATATAATATTTTTGACAGATTGCGATTGAGATGGGAATACAATTGGTAGATTCCACATATAACCCGTCTGCCTTCACAGCAAGAGTGAACAGGCATCTTCTGAGCACGCTCGCTCCATCCACCTCATCTATCGCTTTCCATCAGGCGTGATCGAGGTCAAGGGCAAGCCCATTCCCCAATAAAAAAAGATGCGTATGCAAAGGTTGCTTAAAAATTAGAAGAATTAGGACCAAGTTATTCTAATACATTCTACATACTACGATTCACAGATCATTTGCGTAATACCTTAAGCTCGAACTATCGGTATACCCAATGCCCGAGCTTGACCATCATTAATCAGGAGCACTTAGTCCACTTTGCATAAAATGATTAATGCCCACATGATGTTGCCCAATGAACATCATTCGGTTTACTTTGTGCTGATAAATTGTGCGAGGAAAGACAGGGGTTCCGTGAAACTGTCTGGTTGAGTTTTATTGTGTTTTACAAAAAAGGGTCAGTTTGTTTTATTTTTTTATTAGTGATGGGTTTGCTCTTGACTCTCTTCCTGTTTCAACTCAACGTAGGTGTATCAACTCAGATACTAACTTCTTGATAATTTAAGCGGTGTTTTTTTATTATTATTGATAGACAAGCGCTTGACTACTATCTCACCTGATGATAAGCGATGATGTGGTCGGAGATCGAGCATGCTTGCCTAGAAGTCACCTATTCACTCTTGACTTAAAGACTCCCAGTGTTGTACAAGAACTGCTCTTGTTGTCTCAAAGTCCACTTCATCCACATTGCTTTCGACTGGAAGTGTGCCCAAAAGACTGGCAGCATTGCCACGGTGCATGGCAATGCTTGTCTTTTCCCAAGGTTATTATTATATTTCCGGCGCTAGAGGTTCTGCGCAGCCGCAGCGGCTGTGTAAATATTTTCAGTTGTTTTTCCAGTTCGTTATCATGTTCCACAGTTTTTAACAACTTTTAGGCAAATCTCTCTCTTTGCTTGTGCTAATCCCAAAGCTCCTGAGCCAGCATCAACCAGATTCTACTCCCACCCTGATGGTAACAATCTACCAGTCCTTGGACATCAATACAATGTCAACACCGCGTCTTGAGAAGTGTTTGGCGCAACTATTCACTATAAAAATGACATTTTGATTTAAATAAATCAGTTAGAACTTCATATTACAATAACGAGGTTTTTTTCTGATAACCGTCAAACCATGTATTTTGTTTTTTAACGTAAAACACACAACAGTCTGATAAATGATTAGGAAAACATCAATAACGCTAACCAAGAGAAAAAAACAATTATTTTGTAGATTTTTTTTTGTTTTTTTGCGATTTTCCTTTTCCACCAAACCACAGGTCTCATAATAAAAACAGATCATAATAATGAGTACGACGCCCCCTTTTCAGGTTTTGACCTCTTATATCTTGTATTTCCAGTGCATGGTGAGTATAAAATCAAAGTCGAAGAGAAAATGAGAAAGAGAAAACACGGAGTATATAATGACGCCAAACACAACAACTTCAACCGAATCTAAATAAGAATGATGAGCCAATAAGTAACCAGGAGCTAAACAACGGAAACACATTAATTACACACACGTGAAAAAATAAGACAAAATCTCGCATGACAAACGCGCAAACTCGTGCCGATGTCGCACGGAAACTGTAAATCTAACTAAGCCTTCGTACCTCCTAAATAATAGATGAGTTGGGTAAAAATCCTACAGGAATTACCAAGACACGTCATTACTCATATTTTGAATGCAGAATACTCGAAACTCGAAATACAAATGTATTGGTGTTCGAAAATGAAGATTGGAGGGTTATTCCCTCTTTTGTTTTTTTTTTAATATTTTCGAACACATTCTTATCTATCCCGGTTTTGTGACAAGTTCCTTTGTGATTTATTTGGGCTATAAATAAAAGGTTTTAAAGAGCTGTTTGATATTATAATTAATTCCGATTTATTTATTGCTATGACTATTTATTTTAAGTTAGAATGTTTGTAAGAAATTAGGTTCTTAATTAATTAAATGTGGGTGTAGAATTTTCAGGTAATTTTGTTTTCTAAAAAAATTTTAAAAATGGTAAAAAATATTAGATACATTCGATTTATATACCTACAAATCGAATGTATCTGTATGTATGTGTCTGTATGTATGTTCGAATTTGCGATTAAGTAGATATATTTATATAAATAAGAAAAACCTTTTTATTTCTAAACCACAAAATTACACTATTACAACTGAACATTTCGCAATGACAAAAAAAAAACCAAAATCACAAACATACCTCATCTTTCTCATTTTCCTACAAAAAAACAGAAAAAAAAAATTAACAACAAACAGACATACAAATCCAGAATCCGCAAGAGAAGTCAAATAACAGATGACGTTCGTTTTTCTCGCATCCGTTGCCGCGTATTCAAATTTGACAGTGACAAATCCTCGGCTATTTCCGGTTGCGGTTCGGAGCGACTCGGATGTTCATATCATTTATATTCATTCGAGATTAGGTCGGCTTTTGTTCGAAGTATAAGCGACAAGTCAGCAATGATAGTGGGGGTGAGAGTTAAAAATGGTGGCAGATGTTGATTGGTTTGCGAAATTAAATTAGAGGAATCAATATTTTTTTTTTGTAACAGGATAAAAATCCTCATGGATATCCTAGGACAGACGGTGGGGTCTGTCAAAGTCCGACTGACTAAAACCACCTGATACGGATACGGATACAGGAGCACTGCAATCTTCAACGCCGACTGGTGCCGGCTTGCCTCTGTGGGCCCCGTCTGGTCAAGCTGGACATTGACGTCACTGATTAAAATCCGCATTGATATTCAACAACAAAAATTCATAAAATCTTATCTATATCAAAAAACTACCTATACCAATGAGGAAAACTCTATATTCCTGCAAAATATTTAAGGGAAAAACAGGAAAATCTTACTAACACTTGCATTAACATGTTAAGTGACCCGTTGTAAACTCGCCCTTACCGTATGTAAATGTTATCGTCAATTTATTGCTATATTCGCATTCTCCTAAGTGATTTTCGAGATTTCCTTTCCGAAATATGCTCCTGAAAGTCCTTTTATTGTACTGAAAATAACCAGTTTTGAAAGACCTGCGAGCTGAAACTGTTTCACTCATTTTTCTGGGGATATGACATGCCAGGGTACAGTGGTAAGGGTTATGAAGCGTATTTATGTTTTCGTGAATTTCTTGCAATTTACGGATATGGAAATTTGAAGTTCGAGAGACATGTGATATGTTTTCAGTATAACTAGATATTACAAGGTAAGTATTCATTGACTGCTAACAGTAGTGTCCATGGGTGTATAGAATAAGTCCATAATAATATACTGCTCGCGATTTACTTCCCAAACATTGAAACAAAATGTCACGAAGAAAAAATACTTTTATACTATTTTAGTTTTAAGTTACAAGTTACACATTTGTTTGAGTGGATTTTCGGAAAACAAAAGGAAGTGGTCACGGTGGGAAATTTTAGAGGTTTACGTTTTTTTATGTAAACGTTGACGTTGAAACAGCTCTGAAACTCAGCTTAATTTAAATGACTTATGATTTAGATTTTTCAGGAAAAAGTAACGGTTCGATAAAATCGATATCACCATTTTATTATCTCTGTTTCACTATGCCACATCCACTTTTCCCCACTCTCCCCATAGACAGATTTCGTGTAAACGTGTGAGTCCACTGGTGCATATCTAAAAGCATTGTAAATTTCCACACAAACGCTGCCGTCAGTACATTGTGCACTGAGCGAAGATATAGTGGCAACGGTCCCTGGATTCAAAGTGTTTTAGCGCTGTCAGAGGGAGTGGTAAGTTTTTATTTTATTAATATTATGGTATCTATTTGTGCTACCTATTATTAGACATGATTCGGGGGCAATTCTCGTATTTTAATTAAGATTTAAGGAGCGTTCACATCGCAGTCCCAAACTTTCAGAAACACTAGTAGATAATAATTATTGCAACTTTTCAAGTAGGTACGAAAGTTGGCCTTAATTGGTTAAACAGACAGATAGATGAGTACTGCCACAAGGGTTCCATTTTTAAAATTGGAACTCTAATAACGTATCCAGAAAAAGATAATTATCCTTTCAGGCAAAAAAGCTATGGTACCGTAGATACTGGCCACACTGACTTTTTTCAATGCTCTTTAACGCGGCTCCGCCCGCTTTAATATTGAAAATTGTCCCAAGGGAACAAATTCCTGGGTGGAAAAGTATCCTATGTATGTTTTATTCCAGGACATGGTCACCGCTGTGTTTTCGTCGAGGCGATCGGCGGAGTCGACCTTTCGCTTCCATGATCCGAAGCGAGGGGGCATGGGAAGCAGTCACCTACTTTTGTGAAGATGTAATAGTGAAGGAGACCGCGGAGGCCGCGTGAGGGAAAAGCAAACCTAACGCCGCAACAGAAGAAGACGCGCCGGGCATTGGAAATCGCAGGGCGATTCGTGGCCACCGTAGGCGCAGGCCTGCGGACGGAGAGCGTTGAATGGCTCACCGTCCGATCAGAACCAAGCCCGGGTCGACGGCGCGTTGTGTTCCACATGGGCCTCAAAGAGATGTCAGCATAGAAGTCGGGGCCCGCTAACGCCAGAGCTTGCCAGGGTTGCGGAATTTTGTTCGAAAAAGTCACCGCGGCCCTGGAACGCAAATGCATAAGGGGCAACACGAATGGGTTTTAGTCAATAAGAGTCTGACACTCCATTCCGCTCCACCCAGAGCGAAAGAAGTAATTTGATGATTTCCTATCTCTAAAAAACCAACAGTATATGGATTACCCGTGTTCCAATTTAGTATGAATATGGACAGTGTGCAGGCAGCGTCGTTGTTTTGAGGTGTAGTGTGTACATCTAACAACTTATAGTTACCAAAACAAAACTGACGTAACACCATGGAATACTTAGAATGAAACCAAATATCAACCATTGCAACCAGAACAGTGAAATAAATTCGCATAACCTCGCGGCGGTGTGCGGTGGGGCTCGCGGTTTCATCGATTTTAATCACACTAAGTGACAATGTATTTATCTCCTAAACTCACCAACACCAATATTGGAGCCAATGGTAGGGCTGTACGGGATTTGAATAGGTATATCTAAGCAATTCAATTTTTTTACTGTTGATTTTGTTAAGCAACGCTTTTCGGGGTCGGTTAGTAGATGGGTGACCATGACCATCGATTACGTATCAAAAGTCCTCCGTGCCTCGGAAGGCATGTTATCTGTTGGTCCCGGCTGTCATTTGTACATCTTTGGCAGCCATTACAGTTAGAAGAATCTGACACCAGTCTTGCCAAGGGGTCGTATTACCCAGTAACTGGGTTAAGGAGGTCAGATAGGCAGTCACACCATTAAAATACTGGTACTTAGCTATATCTAGTTAGACTGGAAGCTGATCCCAACATAAATCTAAAACCTAAAAGCTGTGTGTGACAGTTTTTAGGTTTGTTAGGACAGCTTTATATCTTTAATTCTGTTTTGATATATGTTCTTGAGTCAATTTATCTCGTGTCTACCAAAGACAATCATTTGCCTAGCCTTTTCCCAATTATGTTGGGGTCCGCTCCCAGTCAAACCGGATTCAACTGAATACCAGTATTTGAAGCGGCTGCCTATCAGACCACCTCATTCCATTATCTAGGTAACACGGTACCTCTTGGCAATACTGATGTCAGATTTACTGGTTTCTGACAATCTGACAGTTGTCTACCATAGACAATACTAACATTTTAAAAATTTTAGGTATCCGAGTCAACCCTGACTGTCCGCGAATATGCAAATTCGATTGGTTATTTGGACTAAAATTTTGACTCCCCGTGGCTGCAATTTGAGTGATATTAGATTAGGTTTAACGCGATATGCGTGTGTTAGCTTAATGCATCGGGATTCTCGCTAAGCCCAATTACCATTCGTGTTTCAACTGGGATTATTGAAAAGTCAATTAAAGATTAACTAGATAAAAAACTTTTTTTTTACAAAAAAACCACCGACTTCCAAATAAACACCACGACAAAGTACAAAATATTATACTTAACTTTAATTTTGAAAGTCGATGTTTCTCGTAAGGTTTCTTCGTTTTTTGACAACGACTTCTTAAATTATAGTAGTTTATGCAACGACCATATAAAAAGGGTTATTAAAACACGAGTGTGGGTTTATCACACGAGGCGTAGCCGAGTGTGATAATAGCATCACACGAGTGTTTTAATACCTAATTATATGCCGTTGCATACACTATTTTATCTTCACTCATACAGTTGAAATAAAATAAGTGGAAAAATAGTTAATTCCAATATGGCGGATATTCTCATTGCGTATTCGAATGACTGCGCAGCGCGCTCAAACATAGACAAAGATAAAAGCTGGCTCATTGACTTAAGTCAATGAGCCCGCGCCAAAAATTAAAAAGAAAAAGTGTGCTATAAAAATTAAAAAGTTATTTTATGATGCAGTTGTTTAAAAATCGAAGGAAAATGTTGAACTGTAATGGTTTTTTTTTTAAATTTTACCTATCCACGAAAAAAAAGTATGTATTTATGCATTCGTTTTTGAACTCATATTTGGAACATTACGTTGTGAGTGTAGATAAAAGTTATTTTGTACAGGCGCTAGCACATCAAACTACCCGAGACTGTAAAATTTTATCAATCAATCTAGAACCTAATGCTGCTTTTTAAAATAAATGACTGATATGAGTTTTTTTTTTTTTTTTTTTTTTATTGGTGATGGGTTTGCTCTTGACTCTAGTCAATGTCAGATATGACAGAAACAAAGTCTACGATCGAGCGAGCTTACCCAGAAGGAGCCTGTTCACTCTAACTTTGAAGAGATTAGGGCTGTAAGCTTTTGGAAACACAGACGCAGGCAGAGAGTTCCACTCCTTTGCTGTGCGCATTATAAAAGACGTTTGGAAACGCTTAGTGCGAATTGGTGGAATAGCTACAAGGTAGGGATGGTAAGATGCAGTGCGTCTGGATGTCCGATGGTAGAAGGGGGCCGGTGGGATGAGGCCGTGGAGTTCTTGGGCACACTCACCGAAGTACAATCTGTAGAAGACCGATAAGCAGGCAACCTTACGGCGATGAGCCAAGCTATGTAGCTTGGCATCCAGTTTACTATGTAATTTATTTAGCCACGAAACCACGACAGAATAATATGGATTTTCATACAACTTTTACCAGCCGCTCACATTTCCAAGCATGTTTGAGAAAAAGTAATTTAGAGCAGGGGAGGGCGTGACAGCCATTTGCGTTCCAGGGCCGCGGTAGCTCTTTTGAACAATTCCGCAGCCCTGGCAGGCACTGGCCTGCTTTAATAATTGCTGTCAATAACACCTCTAATTTCTGTTCCTTTAAAAGGTTGCGACTGGGTTGCAAACGCGAAGTATCCTCAGAAATTACAACAATCGCCCCACTGATTAGAAATCGCTTCCGGCACTCCCAAAATTTCCCCACCAAAAAAGAGAAGCTACCAACCAAAAAATCAATGGAAATACATCTGTTAGTAACTAATTACACCTTTTGTCGCAACTGAGGCGTGAGTCCACAGATGTCACGTCTAATTAGTAGTGTTGTGTGCGCCTGACGTTAGCACGTGGCGTCGCATTGCGATTAAATTGAACGCCGATGCGCGCCCGTGCTTAATGTATTTAATTAGTGCAATATATACATCGATTCAGTAATGAGGGGTTATCAGATCTTGTGAGGGATTAGGCAAAATAGATGCGGTTTATGTAGGTAAAATATAAAGTCAAAACTTATTTAAAAATGTGTCAAAAATTTTTTGGTGGAAGAGAAAAATACAAGTACTGCGTGACCTTTCGTAACATAATATGTATGCATTACCAAAGGTCCTATATAAAGTGATATTGTATCCGCGACAATGGTTGCCGAAACAACCATTTCGGACTTTTCGGCAACCGTTTTTTTTTGTATATTCAAGTCAGATTGAAAACCACACACGGGCTTTAAGAAGCCAGAAAATCTGACACCAGTCTTGCCAAGAAGTACCGTGTTACCCAGTTGATGGGTTGTGGAGATCTGGTAGGCAGCCGCTCTATGTAAAATACTGGTACTTCGTAAAAGCTTGAAAGATGATGAGACCAGATAGAAAAGATAGACAAAACTCATTGTAATATCGTCGTGATTGGAAAGTTATACAACTAACTTATTACATGGAGATTTGATTATGAGTGCGAATTCGAGTGATCGTTTCTCTGGGACTCGTCGGATTTCATTAAATCGGTGTTTTTTAGGGTTCCGTACACAAAGGGTACAAACGAGATCCTATTACTAAGACTCTGTCTGTCTGTATGTCTGTTCGTCTGTCTGTCTGTCTGCCATCGTGTCACCAGGCTGTATCTCAAGAACCGTGATAGCTAGACAGTTGAAATTTTCATAGATTAGGTATGTATTTCTGTTGCCGCTATAGCAACTGACACTAAAAACAGAATAAAATAAATATTTAAGTGAAGCTCCCACACAACAAACGTGATTTTTTTGCTGTTTTTTTTTATAGATAATTTATTTTATTTTATTTTATTTTATTTTATTTTATTTTATTTATCTTAGGAAAACTTACAGCTAAACAGAAACAGTAAGTAATAGTTTAAAACAAAAAATGGCCAATTAAAAGTTTCCACATGCAGTAATATTATATAAAACAGAAAATAGACACTAAATACACGAAACAAAAACAGAAAAATTACTATTTATGCTCGAAGAAGCTATCTGACAAAATTTTCTTCAATTTAGCAACACTAGTATTGAAAATGTCGATATCAGCTTCCCGGCAGGTTGCGTTGTACATACGACACGCTCTCACCATGTACGAGTTCCGTCTGTACGTAGTGGCTGCCACTGGAGTGTGCAATAAATGAGGTCTACGTAAGAACACAGACGGCACTCGCAGCCCGATTTTATGTAGCAACTCAGTAACACCAGTTGTTCCATTAGCAATTTTGAAAAGAAAGACAAGGTCTAATATTTTACGCCTTTCGTAAAGTGGAAGGATATGAAATTTTTTGCAACGGCAAGTATAATTAATTAAAAACGTTTTAGACCGATATTGAATGTGCCTTAAAAACCTTTTCTGTATGCTCTCAATACGATTTATATAGACATTATAATTGGGGTTCCAGACTTGAGAGGCATACTCCAAATGGCTACGAACAAAAGAACAGTATAATATTTTAATAGTCTTTATATTTTTGAACTCAGAGGACAACCGGAGAATGAAACCAAGTGCTTTTGACGCTTTCTTAACTACATTGTCAAAGTGTGCATCAAAGAGGAGCTTAGCGTCAAAAGTAACTCCCAGATCCCTGATAGTGCTGACCCTGTTTAGTGCTGTATCCAACAGCATATAGTTATGGATGATCGGGATAGGTTTCCGTGTAAAGGAGCAAACATAACACTTGGAGACATTTAAATCCAACTTATTGTTAAAACAATAGCTCTGAAAATTGATAAGGTCTGCCTGCAATAGATGAGCATCTGCCACGGTATTTATTTGCCTCATTATTTTCATGTCGTCAGCATATAGTAACAATTTTGAATGCCGGAAAGAAGAAGAGATATCATTAATAAAAATATTAAATAACAGTGGCCCTAGCAAGGATCCTTGGGGAACCCCCGATGGGATATTCATAGGTTTAGAACAGTATCCATTCAGAACTACAGTCTGACATCTGTTTTCCACATAGGACTTGAACCACCGGTAAAGATCACCCCTTATGCCCACCGATAAGAGCTTACGCAATAGGATCACGTGATCTATCCGATCGAAACATTTACTGTAGTCGGTATATATAACATCGACTTGGGACCTCTGTGACATGCACTCAGAGAGGTAATCACTGCAGACAGCGAGATTAGAATGGTACGGAAAGTAATAAAGTAATGGTACGGAACCCTTCCGTGCGCGAGTCCGACTTGCACTCGGCTTGTTTTTTATGGTTGAAACTTTTAAATGGGAAATTATAAAACGATCGAATAAAAAAATAACTTAGCGACTGATGATGAGATACTGCTTAATAACTTGAGCGGTATGAATTTGAGTAAGCGAAAAATTAACTAAACTAACGACGAATATTGATTAATAATAAAATCCAGAACGAGCTTACAAAAAGTGGGTTGTGATTAATTCATTTCAGATAGCAAAATTCTAGCCGTGCGACTAAATTACTAAGTGAGCGACTAGAAATACAGAGAGGGCAACTTCAATATTGAGATAGAGACGATTGTTCCAATTGAGGTTTTAACATTTTGCTCGCATCACTCGCTCTTGCGCACCAAATATGTTATTTGGTGCGCAAGAGCGAGTGATGCGAGCTCGGGATTTGGGGCACCCCGACTTGACTTTATTTTTTTTTAAACCACCCAGAAATATCATTTGCCAAATATTTAATAAAATGCAGGACGTAACGTTGACACTCAAACAAATATTAGGTCGCTCAAATATTATAAAGCTTCTCATTTATGAATGTTTGTAAGTTGCTGTTCTGTTGATTTCTCGTCACTCGCAGTCAGTCGCTCACTTAGTAATACTATAACGTAAATTAATTATTTTTGTCACTTAAAACTTTTATTTACAGTCACTCGTTTAAATACTACCCCTTTTAAATATAGCTCTAAGAAGTTACAGCTTCATTTCCCAGCACATCTATAATCATATCTATCGATATTCAAACACATCTCTACGTGACTTTGCACCATTTCAAGGTAGGTACAAATTTGCAATATAATGAGGTATCCGGCCATCGACAACGGACGACGTATTAGCTAATGAGATCAGAATTAATTGCGTGTCGATATTGTAATATAGCGTGACAGCTGCTAGTTGGCACGTGACGAGCGAAATTAAATATAAATTGGGGTAAATAGATGATCAGTTCAGGTATTGGCTAATGTTTTGGTTAGAGGTAAATTATAGCTTAATTGATTGGATAGAAAATGCATCGGCTCGTGGCATAATAATAGCACGGGTCCATTAACAGCGTGTAACAGAATAAACGCAATTGTACTCATCAGTAGAACAACTTTAAAAAAAAATCGACTCCCATACATTTATTTGCGCAGAACTCGACAAAATGTACTGAGCATAGTAAAAAATACTAGGTCCCCTTAAGAGGTATTGCGTTTATTCTGTTACACGTTGTAGGTAGGGTCGCGTCTCACCACAATCTCACCTGATGGGAAGCAAAGATTTGGTCGAACCTGGAGCACACTTGCTTAGAAGTAACCGATTCATTCTTGACTTAAAGGTTGCAGTGCTATCACCAGGGAATCCCAATCCTTAGCTGTAAGCACAATGAAACAATTCCCAAAACGTTTTGTGCAAAAAGATCTGTCGTCTCGCACACTCTTTATCGCGCTATCAAAATTCTCCGCGCTATTTGAACATATACAACAAACCGACCACAACCAGGCTGGTACCTACCAGATAATAATCGTCTGGCTGGAAGTCTTTTCGGTGCAGATTGCGGGAATTTCCACCCAGTTCTAAAACCCATTAATTCTCAATTCTTTGTTGCGTACCATAACACATAGGTACAGTTGTTAGAAAAATAATTATATTAGTCACAAATTATGGACCCTATCGTGGACAGCATATATCAAGTTGGAGAGAGGAGGAAGAGCACTGAAAGTTTAAATTGATAAATTTAAAAAAGATCGTAGTTCTTCGAATCATTACAGACATTCAGAAGCCTGACAGTCTGAAAACTAATCTTACCAAGAGATATCGTATAACCAGGTAACGAGGTTGTGGAAGTCAGATGGGCAGCTACTTCATGTAAAACACTGCACCCGGTTAGACTGAAAGAAAGAGAGAACAAGTATTTAACGTCACAGAACTGTCATCATTATCATCATCATCATCATATCAACCGAAAGACGTTCAATACTGGACATAGGACTCCCCCAAGTGTCGCCAGTCGCCACAACAACCGGTCCTGTGCGTCTCGCATCCATCGGCTACCAGCGATCCTCACCAGGTGATCGGTCCGCCTTGTGAGAGGCCTTCGAACGCTGCGTCTTCCGGTACGCGGTCGCCACTCCAGAACTTTTCAGCCGCATCGACAATCTATTCTGTAAGCAATGTGCCCTGCCCACTGCCACTTCAGTTTGGCGATCCTTCGGGCTATGTCGGTAAACCATAACTATTATGCATTCGAATAATGAACTCCTTGATTTACTATCAGTAATATGTTAGTAACGACAAACTTTACAGTACTGGAAAAAGGGTACTCGACCCCAATATAATTTGGAAAAAGCTAGACAGATTTTGACCTAGTATTTTTTTGTACTACGATTTTGATACTCCCCATCAAAATCGTAGTACAAAAAAATACTAGGTCAAAGTAAAATCACATATTTCGATCAAGCCATTCTGTTCCTTCTTTAGAACTGTTAAGGATCATCTTAATTTTATAGCAAAAAGCAGCGCCTATATCTTCCCTAATTCTTATTTATAGACAAGAACACCACACTATGTTCACCAAAATAAAAGAGACAAGAAGACCCCAATAAAACCGATTATGTGTGACTGTCTGACGCAATTAATCCCCAAAATCCTATAAAAGCAGATCAACGCAGGTCCACTTGGACAAATTGTGTATTAATATTTTATGTAGTTCGCACCGGCCTACCGGGAGCCCGCTATAAAGCTGTCATCAGAAGACAAACTGCTTGCACTTCTTATGGGTGATTTAGGGATGGATTATAGGGACCCCATACATATGTAGGAGTGAATTTTGGTTGCGAAGTGTTGATGGTTTCTAGCGAGAGAGTTTTGTTTTGTAAGTCAATGGGGAAATGTGTTTTTAGTGATTGATGTTCAAAAAAATACTTTTAATAAATTGCAATGGCTCTATTTAGTAAAATAGAAACAACAAAAGTATCGTTACAAAATTGCCTATGTTATTTAAAGCCTAATTTATTTAAACTTCATGTACTAGTACATGAAGTAGTAAGGCGAACTTATTGCAATAAGGTATTGACTGCCAGTCAGCCTTTGTGTTAAAAAGTCTACACAGGTAGATATACACAAATAAATAATAGGTATTTAAAATAAAATTGCTAACGCGTCCCAGCCGCGCAAGCGATGCTTGCGCAACACGTTTACGCATTAAATTTCAGTGTTGTTTGGGGATTGTAGTCAACAAAAGACGTGTAAGTGGCAAGAATATTAGTGGGAAGTACAATCCCCATATATGCTGAAGTGGTTATTACGTTTTTTTTAAATAACGTCACTCTCGTTATACTTTAAACATCTTTATTATTTTATAACAATGTCTTGAAAATTCTTGGAGATTAATTTGATAAACTTCAAAATATACTAACGCTATTTAATAATGTTTTATACCCTCTCAAGACTATTATAACTCATTACATTAGTCTTATAGTAGGTTTCCATTAATTTTCTCCCCAAAAAAACATTTTAATTGTGCCGCCACTTCTGGGCAAGGGTCACCCCGTAGCTTTACATAAAACATTAACTTCACTGAAAACAAAAAAGAAGTCATTGCCATTACATCAACTCAGAATACTGTCCTCATCGACACAATTTGCATAATTACAGCAACTCCAATACATTTAGCGACATGAGACCGGACACAGAACTGTACTGAGGCATTTAATTAGTATTAGACCGATCGCCTGAGGCAACTCGGACGCAGCTTCGGTACCATTGTGATTGATATATGAGAATACCGTTAGAAATTCTAGCGTGTAAGTCCGTGTATTAGATTCGAAGTGTAATTATTCTGCAGCGGTGGTACAGTGTTTGAGGATAGGGGTGAAGTGATGAGATGGCAGTAAAGTATTGTAGACTTGAGTATTTATAACATAGTAACTAAATAATAATGTATTAAAGAGATTAACACAAAAGAATACACTAGCAGCAGAAGCCATTGACTAGAGTCAAAAGCAAACCCATAAATAATAAAAAAAATCCAATAAAAGTATTCATCGAAAAAATAATCTAAGTATAAAATTATATACAGCAAAAGGAAGTACCAGTAAAGTTCTAGCAGGGGGTAGCAATGAATTTTAAAATAAAATGCAGAGAGTTACTTATTTAAAGTATCGCACCTTCCAAAAGAACACACAATTTATTAAAACAGCGAAAAACTCAGAAACATAACACAGACACAATCAATCAAGATAAAGTGCCACTAAAAATAAAACAAACTCCATCTCCAGCAAAAAGACTCAAACGCATAAAACAAACAGAAATGCCTCCAGGCCACTAGGAGCAGTAAATCCTGAACTCATTACAAGCAATCGCAGGAACATAATTACGTACCAGCAGGTGATAATATAATCGCGCAATTCCCTTGCAATGTCCCAGGATGAGCATCATTAATATTTGGAACTAAATTATCGGCGGTGGATAGGCACAGTGTGCCCAACACTAAATATCTTTGTATCGTAGTCTGGGCTTGTAGGGATGTGGGACTGTTGCTGTCGATATAGTTTGTACAGCTAATGCGAGTGTAACATTTTATAAGAACGTAATTTTATATTTTTTTTATAATTTGAAGTATCAAGCAAGCAAGTTTGACCCAAATTTTATTAAACACTTCGTTAGGTTGTGGTTTTGTTTTTGTATTATACATTTTCTAACTGTCATTTTTTTTCTCATTGCCTCGACTTCTCCTATATTTAAAAGAAATCATCATTGTTCATCGTTTAATTCTGAAATCGATAATAACCTCACAAATTGAACATCGACATCTTTAATGGACAGCATTTGCCTACGATAACACGTATATCCGCCTATCAGATGTCACCATCTCATATACTGAAACCACATTCTGTTCCTATTCTGTCTATAATATTCCAGTTCATTCCCCTTACATCTGGTTTGAACCGGTAACAACCAGTTTGAACTGGCCCTTGTCAGTTTAATCCTTCAGTGCAAAATGTTCGAACATTGGAGGTCTACGTAAAATGGTTTGTGGGTCCCCTAAAGCTAAATGGACAATAGTGACCGCTGAATTTCAGAAAGGCCAAACGCCTCAAAGGCCGTCTTTGTTTTGCACGGACGGACGGCTAAAGCGGCTTTATTATACATATGGAATGAGTTACTAGGAAACGGAACGGCGAAGGAATTTAGCCTTTGTTTCTAGGATCAGATTTGATGAAAGCGGTCGAGTCATTCGCCATGTGTGGTGCACGAAAATTGGTTTCAAGTACTCCGGATTAAATTCCAATCCTATGTTTGTATTTTGAGTCGGATTACAGGAATTTGTGTAAAGGTTGGCTGTCTATTTTCACAAATTAGAAAAAGAAACTCGTGCTACAAAAACAAAATTACCTAACCGTTGTACTACTAAGAAGTACAATTAGTTTTAATAGGCTTCCTAGGGACCCTAATTCGACCTGTTCTGCACCAATGTGCAGTGTGGGTAACCAGTCCGTCCAAAGATTTTCCATTGGTACTTGGTACTCGTACAGCTCAGAATGACATCCTACGGCTTTTGGCACAGCTATTTTTCAAGGATAATTAACTTACCTAGTACTCTCTTAATTCATTATGTTAACTTGTATGTACTTTCTTTTAATCGACTTTTTTTAAACTATTTGTGGAGGCTTGTAATTAGCTAATTGTTAATATTAAATTCTTAGTCATTTGTTTGTTTGTCTGTAAGCCTTCTGTAAAATAAAATAAATAAGAAATATTTTATAACTGCTTGTGACTTATTAAAAAAAAAAGTTATTCAAAATGTTTGTCCTGTTCTGCATTACGATGTGGTACGTAATAAAACTTATACTATTATATATTATAAGGAAGAAAACGACACTTTATTGCAATAATTTCTCCAAAAAGATTTCTTAAAACTTGAAACTTTTCAAATCAAAATTGATCACTGGCGAAACAAAACAATTAAGAGCGAAGTTACCCAACTCTCAGAGACTACAACTAGTACATTTGCATCGGATCGCAGTTAACGGCGCCATTATTGAAATTTTATGTGAGTTTGATTATTATTCAGAAGACCGCTATTAGGAGGACTGGACACGGGATTAGGGTATTGCTAAAATGGTGTGGAAACGGATCCTGTAACGTGGTGGAAAGTTACATCTAAATAAAGCATCTTCTGGGCACGCTCGCTCCATTATAGACCTCATCCATCGCTTTCCATCAGGCGTGATCTAGGTAAAGAGCTAAGCTATTCCTCAATAAAAAAAATATCAAAAAATATGAATGCTGAATCTATAGTTTTTTGCATTTTTTGTAGATTTCAAATTCAGGCAAGGGGCTTTTCAGTGCAGTGTTTGAATGCAGTTGTCCTCCGCACTTTTGAAAAAAAATGCGTTTTCCTTTGTGACGGAATTGGGTCTATCAATGCTTGGTTCCCTACTTTCTCTCCAGCATCCTCTGTAATTTCCAGTCCATCTAAGTTGCTATGAAAAGTACTATGGAAGTACCAGTTCCAACTAAAACTCTCGTCTGAAACAATGGTAAAAGTACGAACTTTTACCATTGTTTCAGACCCTCAAACAGAGTTTCGTTTAATTTATTTGTATTTTTTTTTGGCGACAACAAATGTTGCCACATATTGTATGGGCACTATACCTAATCAGCAATGACTTACCAGTTACTGCTCGCGAATTTTTCTGCGTTTAATCGTGTAGATTTCAATCCATCCAAAGATTCCCTCTTATAAACTTTATAATTTAGTTAAAATTACCATTGGAATCTGAAATAATAGTAATAGAAAATAATAACAAAAAAAATAACAATTTAGAACCAAATGGAAGTAGAAAATCACATAGTTTAACCAATAACTCTGGCAACATTCACGAATCTGACAACACAGAAAACATTAAGCTCCTCAGTCATGCAAATAATGATATCCTCAACCTAAAACTAACTCTCTCCATACTTGCCTACCAAAACCTTGAGTGAACAGACATCGTTGAGTTATGTAATGGAAACCTGTTAATTGCTCTCAAAGTGCCAACGTACATAATTCATACAATCACTAACTTATGTGGCGTACACTCTCTGTATAGGCTTCCGTTGCGATACATATTATATGCGTGGATGACTTCATTTGCATGTTATTGCGGAGGGTCACACATTGCGTTTTTGGTGTTATTATGCACTGGAACTTATGCACTGTTATGCGTAACTGATAACGTGTTGGTCGGAGTTCGTTCTAAGGTCACATAATTCTGGTTGTCATTGAGTCGTTTACGTAAAAGTCATCGTAGATGTTTAATTAGATGTTAAATTTCATCCAAATCTGTTCAGCCGTTTATGCTTGATTGAACAACAAATATTCAAATATCAAAACTTTGGCATTTATAATTTAGTAGCAGGATTCTGTAAAATCACGAAATTTGAAGCAGTATTCTTTTACACAAATTGAGTTTATACATACATTGTTAGTATGAACATATCAGTTAATGTTAGTTAAACAAGACACAGTATTAAGTCTGATAATAATAATCAGCTTTGTCCTGTTTCGTACAAATGTTATATTCGTTATAGAACAAATTGACACTTAATACCAAAGCACTTTGTCATCTTTATTAATTTTTCACTTAATTTTCAATGGAAAGCCAGTTAACATGTTCATAACAACATTGATTATCACGCGACTGAGCCGAAGCTTTTCAACAGAAATTTAAATTATATTTCCATCCATAATGAGGCTTATTTTATGAAACCCAAATAATTTGCTCAATTAATGAGTTCAAACGGAGTCAGATTTCATTTTAATTGGTGGATTACTCTGACATCTGACGCCTTGTTTTTTAGCAATTCAAAACAGGGGATTTTTACGTCATCCTTGACGGAAACACAGAGATAAGGCGAACGTAATTGCACTCGTTTTTTAACAGCTTTATCTGATTCTTCCTCAGTGTCACAATTCAGCTCCAATCTGACCAAGCATGTTAGTCTTGCTACACAATTTTCTACTTTACGTTTCTAAGACTTAGGTTTTTAATGCTTTAAAAGATATCGATTCTCTAGCATTTTTCCAAAGCGTCTGCGGGCATCTATCAGGATGGACAAGCGTTTTGTTGAATCGTGAATTGGACGTTGGTCCGAGAGTTTTAAATCTGAACGATTTACGCGAAAATAATAGCTGGAAAGCAATCCCGTTGGACGAATGAAGGTTTTTTGTCGAATTCGATTTAGAATTCTTTTTATCTGGTATATGAGTTGAGTGAGATTTTATTGTGGTTTGATTGACCATTATCATGTTTTATCCTTTAACTAGTGTGGTTCCGATATTTTCAAGCCAGACAATTGTTTCATATTACAATATGAAAGAGATTTCACTGATACCTATTTATAAAAAATATATAACCTGCAAAAACACTTACAAAACAAGCCGTCGTGTGATGGAGCTAAAAAAATAAATAAAACATCTACAAGAAAACTTACAGTGACAATATAAAAAGTCATATTGAAATTAATGAAGCAGTTCAAAAGAAACCTGAAGCTCTATTGAAAAAAGATAATACTGTCGCAATAAATATCACATACATGATTGATGCCACACCATCTTCCATCAACTCTTGCCCCGTTAGCACTGAGCATACAGGATCACTGACAGATGATCATTAATCTTGCCATGTATGTAAATTTTGCTCTGATAAATCGTTGGTCAAGCAAAACAGGACCTCGTCCATTATTTTGGGTCTAGGGTCGTTTGTTACTGTACTTGTTTGTGATGCTACTTTGCTGTTTGCTTTTTATTTATTGACTTAAGTGTGTTCTACAGTCTGATTTACAACAGTTACCTTGGGTGTTTTGGCTGGTTTGAATTTGTTAGTGTCTATGAAGATTGGTGGGATACTAAGTTTGTTGCTCTAGTCAGTGATATCGATATGTTTTTTAATTTTTATTGTTCTTCTCATTATTAAAATAGAAAACAGGTTAAAAATAACACTTTTACACGTAAGGTTTTTTGGTAATTTTGATCTTGATGAAGCTGGTGTTTTCTGGCTGACTTCCCTAAGAATAAACACCGAATTAGCTAGAGGTCTAAGTCTCCATTAACGTCCATACAATGAGAAATTTATTGTAATGCTCAAAATAAAGCCCAACTCAAAAAACTAATTTTCTTTTTATTTGCTATACAGTACATACCTGAAAAAGCTGCCATATCAACCAAAATCGATGTAACAATCCAAAACTACAACACCACGAATTCGTCCCTCAATTCCTAGCCACACATAGACATGTATAGTTATCAATACAGTACCGGGGCTACATAGCCCGAAGCATATCTCTCCCCTCGTATTGTCGTCAAGGCGTAAGGGTCAGTGTACTATGACATGGCCTCTGTCGCCTCTATCTGTCTAATATTGCACTCGGATAATCCAATTAGTGTCCAATAGTGCAGATATGTTTCCTTTGATGTCATGGATTTTAGTAGTTTCAGTGACGCATTGTGGGTTTTAGTTATTGTCATTATTGTGTGGGATTGAATTGTAATTAAGTGTAACGATAATGAGTACCTACCTAATATAATTTATAACGCTTGTATTCCCGAAAGGTAAGGCGGAGATGCACCTATGATTTACCCAATAATTAACGTAAACCTTGTCATTAGAAAAAAAAAATTTCATTTATTTTGCTATGATGTCTTTTGAGAAAAAATGCATCATGTTTTGTCCCGTAGGAGTTGATAAAATAATTGAGTCACATAAATAGCAAGCCGATAGAAATCAAAACGAATATTCTCACGCCTCTAACATTAGCAAATAATTACAACATTACAAACATCTAAATATGACAAACGACTTTAATCCACTCATGTGTGAAGACGCGTGTACAAAACTTAAGTTTGAACAAAAAAATATCAATAACAAAAGATTTTAAACTATGACAACTGTAACATAGAATACAAAATCCTTTGAAGTTGATAAAGTTCTAAATCAAAATAGTTTAAACTGTAGGGCGTGTTGCAGACAAGTCAATGTATGTTAACTCGTGTTTAATGGTTTTCATAACACTCAATTGATCACGCATCGCGTCACAAATACATAAATTATTTTTAAAATCATGGGAAATGGTGGCACGTGTTGCAACTTTAAAATTATAAAATTTAATCTTTTTGAAGCAACGTGAGAGTACACATGAGTTATATAAATTATGTGTACTTATTATAATTGCATTTACAGCTCTATGAGAAAGAACATCTAATAGATCTAAGTGGCACGCAGTAATACGCTATGAATATTTCAATTTCAATTATTTGGACAAAACTGACTTCTCAATTGCTTGATATAGTAGGTAATAGAATCAAATATCGGCTTTGTAATATAATATAATATAAGAAGAAGTCTGTAAGTGGTAACGTTAGTAAAAATTGGTTGCAATGATATAGGTGTAGTGCTCAAGCGCGTGCCTATCAATAATAAAAATGTGTAAGGAAAGTTTTGAGTTTTAAATGTGGATGATTATAAGGGTAGACCAATACCAAAAACAAGTTGTATGAATTGTGTGAAAATATTTTATGATATAGATATGGCGGATAAAAGTGTGATGATTGTTGTGAGGAAAACTTGGAATAAGTTCAGGATAAGGTAAAATAAATACATTACTCTGATTACTCACACCACGATACGAGCGCATCCTATAAACCGAGACTCCGAGAGACTTATATTTCTTAGAAACTTAGTACCTATGTAAGAAGAGAGAAGGCAAATAGTGTTCAGCTACCCACTTACGGAATAGCGCGATAACCCAGACACAAGTTCTATCGTAACTTGTACTGTAAGTTTTTAGATGATTTTTGTTAAAGATTATTTTATAACTGACACTATAGTAGCGGCTATAGATTAAAGAAATAATATAAAAAAAAAATTGACTTGCTCAAAAAACTATTTTCAAACAATCTGATGCAGTTAGTTGCACCAAATCTGTGATTGAACTAAAATAAACACCACCAACTGCATCAGAAAGGTTAAAAAGTGATGTTTTTCAACTTTCTGTTCGTTTTTAGAGGACGGTTTTTTTTTAAGTATTTGATATTTTTTCCTAATTTTATAGCAGATATAAAACACCAACATATGATCAAGCACGTCTTAAACACCCTGTATATGAAATAAAATTTTAATTATATGGATTGATTAAACAAACCAAACCACAAAACTTGGAACAGTATCAACTGAAAATGGTAAATCATCAATCGCAAGAAACCACACATCAACAACTATTCTCAACAAAAAACATTCTCTTATTTGTTAACCCAATTTCCTCATCCCTAATCCCAGCCTTTCACGAACTATTTGTCCACTAAAACAATTGCGAGGGATAAGGAAAAATACTAACATCACGTACACAACGTTTAGCTGTACTATCTCGACACACAGGAATTAGTTGAGACAGTGACCGATGGGTATCGGAGTTAAGTTTATTCGAGTTTGCAGTCGGTTAACCGGTTTAGTCATGTGTTATTGGGTAATTAGGAAGTCTAAAAATGGCGTCCAGTTTATTGTTTTAATAGTAATAGATTTCGAATTGAGAATTTGCTTTATTGTCCGCCAAAAAATCATTACACAACTACTTAATTCTATGGATATAATGGCAGTCCAATTGCTTACAGCGATGTCTACCAGACAACCTCTGGATGGACTGAAAGAACTTTAAAAGGGGTATGAATTTATTTGGTTGATTCTTTAGGCCCTAAAGAATCTACAACTTCACCAGACACAATCCTTTAACACCCTTCTAGTCGAAGGGTCCCGATACTCTAGATTTTAGGGTATCAGGATCCTCCAACCAGAAGGGCCCGATGATCATTTTTAAGCTTTTGTGCATAATATACGATAGTCCGAGGATTTCCGTGTCGTTTTGTCTTTTTGTGGATTTGTAGTTCATTTGTGGTGGTGTAAATAACAGTTGTGTCTATCTTCAAAATGTATGCTGTTATAAAAACTGTCGTAATCCTCACCTTGCACAATCTTCAAAAATAAAGCTGACACTTTGCACTCTGTGAAACAATCTTAAGAAGTAACCCATCTTAGACTAAACCTTACTAATGAGAACTTCAAAACTTTATCAACATTGCCGTAAAACCAGTCAAATCTTTCTTCAAAACCTTATCTATCTACCTAATTACTGTCTAACCCTTACGAAACATCTCTGCAGACTTATCTGGCATGCAAATGATTCGCCCCGCCCCGCATCGGATCGAATCGGATCGCAATTAGTGTAAACGGTACGAACAACGCCGTCCGTGTAAGCTCACTTGATCCGTGTTTCAGCTTTGCGACAGCCAAATCCGACGCGGATTTTGATGATCTAGGTAAACTGGATGAGGTTGATTTGATTTATGAAGTTTATTGTGTTAAAAGTAGGAATTTTCGTCGCCCTTTTTTTGAATCGATAACCTCATCGTCTAATGTAGATACATGTTCATGACCATAGCTGTATGATACAGCTATCTGTATCATACAGCTATGGTCGTGAATATGTATCTTCCCCTGACTTGTTGTTTCCCTGACTTGACTTTCGATCTTATAACTCATAGCAGGGGCAGCAAGCGTCCACAGCTGTTGTTGTCCATCGCGACCGGTCTTGAGGTTGAGCTGACTGACAACCAGCGTTTGGATGTCTGACGCAAATGTTGAGATGGCCAACCTTTCGGGATAAGCGCGTTCAGCGCAATTCTGTCCCATTATTTTTTACTGTCTTTGTTGCTTTTGTTTTCTGTTCTATTTTTCACGCTTCACCACTCCACATTCTTTCCCTGGGATTGTAAAAATAAATAAGCAGATGCAATTTTTTGTAAAGCAAAATAAGAACTATGTATGACCTTGTCAAAATTGTCTTCATCATCAATCAAAACTTCAAAATTACAGATCTACCTGGGCGGTACCCTAATGAATATACCGTTTCCAGTTCCGGTGTAAATCGTAGTCCCGTATTTTGTAATTGTTGCGAATTCGCGCGCATCTATCAAAATTAAATTTTACAGGATTTTGGGCTTTAAATCTTTGCTATAAAGGATTGAAATGTTACACTTTGTTTGTTTAATGTCCGTGCTGTATATTTCCAGTTTTCCACTGTATTGGACTCGACGCGTCCGATGTTTTTACTTTATTTGAATGTCACTGCTGGTGCAACAGAACGTACATTTCGTTGAGGTTTATTTAATAAATTGTTTGCAACTGTTTGGTTTGTTGTGCTCTTAAGTAAATTGCCACGGTAGATGATTTATTAAAGATCAATTAATTATCCAGGTTGGTAACCACAGTGATGTAAAAAATATAATATATTTATACACGAGAATGAAATGCCTTGCATTGATTAATTTAAACTTTAATTTAAACTAGACAAAAATGCTAATGTATGCATGCTGGCAATTTTTGAAATTACAAAATATTTGGTCTATCTCACTTATTCTTTTACTTTTCACTTCGTAATCCCTGATAGAATGTCACTTTTATATAGGGGCTCAAGATTGTTAAGGTTAACCAATAATATAACCCGTACTACTGTTCAGTAGTATACAGCATCGACACAAACACCAAAAAAAAATTATAACACAAGCATAAACAACAAAACATATCAACTCATCAAATTGAATAATCATTGACAAAGATAAAATTGTTGCAAAACTATCATTTTTGATGAATCGTGAACACGCGCCGTTTACGTGACGGATCGCATCCGTCCGCACGACCAAATGTGAATGATATAACTTTATATTTGTGAATTTAAAAAATGTATGTCTAAAATTGAACCTTGAATCTAAGGAATAAGGGCTTCGAAATTGTAATCGATCATTTAGGTTCGCTTGAATGAATTGATGTGTGTGAAAAAATTGATTGTACGTCATGAAATGAAATTGAATTGATGTACTGTTTGTGCAAGATAAACTTGAATTATATTTATTTTATGAATTTTCTAAAAATGTAAGAAAGAAACAATAAATCCTAAGTTTTTAAAACACTATACAGTCAAGAAATGGCCAGACCCAAAACAACATATAAAGCGACTCTTAAAATATAGATCTCGTACCATATGAGACTCACACTAAGTGTGAATCATAACATACAGGCAATGAACTTAAAAGACGCAATCATATACTCAATAATTCACCACTAAATACCAATAATCACTCAACTCCCAAACAGCTTAAAAGCTTTCACCAACAACTTCAACAAATCATCACAACTATGAACAATACGAACTAAGATTACCATCTTATATCGTATTCAATGCAGTCAAAGGCTTTACCCAAATCTAAACAATGTTACATCTGTTTGAAACTGTCAAACATTTTAGGCAGCAATCCGTATGTAAATGTGGCGTCCCTTCAAAGTTTATTGTTATGGCGAGATGCTCTTAAACGGCTCTCGATAGGCATAAGACGTTTGAGACATACTGCTTTGGAGAATGAGGAATATTCTTTCAATTCTTTGGGAGATATAAATTTGGTTTCCTCAGAAACACGAACTTGACTTTGTGTTGTACTAAACTAACTGACTAACTGTGGTGTGTGATCTAAGGCAAGATTTATGGTATCTTTTCATATCTGTATGTTGACTAAATCTATTTAAGTATTTATTGTGTACGTTCATTTTGATCTTTAATTATCAAGTGTACGTACTGAAAAACTATTGTTTTTGTTTTATTAAATTCAGGTTTTCCTAAAAAACCCTCGTCAATCGTTCAACGACTATTCAATATACTACTTCAAAAAATTCAATAGCTACAGATTTTTTTACATGCTTTTTAAGTTCATACATCCTGAAATAACAAGCAGTAATCCTACTACCCAAAATTAATTTACAAATTATATAAAAAAAAATATCATTCAAAGTTAACTGTATGTATCTCATGTACCGACCCGTGTCTAAGTGCTACGGATCTCGTTTTCAAAAGCTAGTGAAATTCAAAACAGGCAGTTTATACGTCAATGAGTGCTGGGAATTTATTGAAATGACTGGGTATATTTCGGATTTTATTGTATCGCTAAATGTTCCAACTGTAGCATTATTGCGAAGTTACTGACTGAAAATGGTAAATAAAATGCTTGTATACGAATTTGTGTCATGTTTTTGTCTTCATATTTAACACTACATTGGGTTTTGTATTGTAGGAATCTTGAAGTTTTTGTTTTTCCTTTATTCTTCCATTTTCCCGGTCTATTTTGAGGGTTTATCTCCCGTGAAAGTTATTGTAGTGAACTTACTAGCAGCTGCAATAGTCGTATTGATTTAATGAATTTCTCATATAAGGCTAAAAAATGTGTTTTGTACATGGTAACTTTTATTCAGATAGCGTTTTCATCGATGGTAAGTTCAGTATCTAAGTAAATCTAAAAATTGGAAGCAGAGAGTGAGTAAATCATTAAATAAAAATTACGTTTATAAAAAGATCACATAAACTTAAGTAAACGAAGACTAACTAGTTATAACTCAGAGGACAATAGCAAAATATGCAAACCGACTCACCAAACGAAGTTGACTTACAAACCAACAAAAGGCAATTCATCGTTCAAGACAAAACTATTGTAGCGAACCATTCTAGCAAAGCTTAATTTGGTATAGCGATACCTCAAAGGGGACTGAAGACACAAAATAGATAAAAACAGAAGGACTAACTCGATACAACGTATGATGACAGACGCACGCACACATAGAGAAACGTACTCAAACCTCAAACAAATGACAATCGTGAGTGCGCTTTCAAACTTTGTACGTGACGTGAGTATCTTGTACATCATCAGTTTCTGTTTTAAAGCAAGCTATTTGAGGTCAGCGCAGCATACTATATTCTCCACATTCTCAATTTTACTCATGTCATGTTCCACATTCCTTTCCATGACATTCTACGAAACATGTCTATGTGTGCGTGCATTATCATCTTATAAATTCAGCCTTCTGTGTTTATCTGTTTTGTACTGAAAGTCGCGGTGGTTGTCGACTTCAAGCTAATGTATTCCGGCGCATTGTTTGTGGCAGACGGGATTATGTGGCTGATATCAAATTGCTAGGTAAAAGGGATTGGGTCGGTTTGTCGATGTTACGGGTTGTGGCAAGAAATTCAAGATGTTTTAGTGGCATCTTGTTGTGAGTGGTATACCATTATAAGAAATAATTATACTATTGATTGAAATAGCCGGAGTCAAGTATAAATTATATTTTTCTTACTCTTCCGCTGTTATTTTCTAATTAATTTCGTTGCGGGATCCAAGAGAGTTGAATCGATTCTTCGGGCTCGTCGAGCTTCATTGACTTGGCGTTATTCTGGTAGTAGGCACTTATAATTCTAGCTTTTAGGAGTTGCATTGACTTCTCAATTTTACCTTTGACAATATTTCATAGTATCTACAAATTTTTTGTCTATCAAAGAAGTTAACCACGACTAATCCACAAGTAAGAAATGATAATTTTCACTGTCTTCAAATAATTCAATATCAAACAAACACTGTTCCTTTAGCTACTTTATCTCAAATTCACACCAAAATTTCAACCGACCACTTACTATATCTGTAATTCTAACCGTTACATCAACTTCAGAATCCCCATTAACACCCAAAACTATTCCATGTTTAAAGACGTCAAACTATAAATCCAGGGTACCATCGACAAGACCTTTTACCAAGATTAACAATATCTCAAGCACTAGTTGGTCAAAGGACAAATTGCGATCCAAGATGGTAAATAATTAATTGTACTAATGGAACAGTTCGTTGGCAACGTTGAAATTTGTCAAAACAAGATGACGGTGATGGTTTGAATAGATTGTATTTTGTGAGATTCCGTTGCTATTATTCAGTTTTGATGAGATTGTTTGGTTTAAAGTCAAAACTGAATTAATAGGAAACGATAGTGAAGTTTTAGATTGATTAATAATGGTTATGATACTAAACATATCTGTACCAAAAAATATATTTAAGAGCAGATTTTTCAGTTGTGAAATAACTTTATTCCCAAAGATTAATGTGACAGTTTATTAGCCTTTCCATGTAAAATACGTAAAACCGTCATAATTGTTCTTCAAATAAAAGTTATCTGACGATTAAAAAATCGGCGCTTATACAGTCATACTTTCTTCGTCTTCCCTTACAAAATTCCAACATTACGTACATATTCTTCATCGCTGTCTACCTTCAAATCAGATTAATCTCCATTTTCTATTGCATTAAATATGTGATTTTATTTTACGACTTCAAATCATAAATCATTGCAAAACTTATCTAAAACCAATACCACTAAAAATAAATAGCATCAGCCATCATAATCCCAAATTGCTTTCCAAACACGAAACTTTAAAAAGGAATCTATGATTGAATCAACACACGATAAATCGGTGAATTGAGGGACCCTTTATTGTTACTTGAACGAAGATATAAGATTTACTGGATATGGTAAAACTATATCGTTGCGCTAAAGTATTGTCATCATTTGTCAAACACATTTGTGGGGTTTTAATGTTTTATTTGTAGAGTGACTTGGTTGATGATGTCCCACTGCTGGGCAAATGCGGCCGTCATGTTTTCAGGTATTTTCATCTTTTTCCTTCTCTGGCCAACCTTTTAGTGTTATACGTCTTTACAATCTTTTAGTGTTAAACTTTACTGAATGTAAAACAAAATAAATAGATCTAATTAACTGTTTTACTTAGCAAGATAATTGTGCACTACCATTTATAAAAAGATTTATGGAAATAGTTTGGATTAAGAAAAATAATGTGTCAAAAATACTTGATTAGTGATTTGGAATATCATTATCATAATAGGTTTAACACCTAATTTATTACTCATAAAAAACAATATATAGTTCACTTAATAATGAGCTTAAATAACTAATAATTGTGTAACATGCTGTGATCAAGCAGTTCTAGTAAATTTTATCGAAAATGGTTTTTTTTAAAGTTGTCATAAACACTGCAAGTGACCTGGCCTCCTTAATATTTTTTGGTAGATTATTATATAATTGTGCTCCTTCATCATAGCTATTCCTCACTCAAGGTCATATTCACTCTTCATTTGAACCCAAACTACTCGGAAAAAAACTTCCGAAACAAATACTCTAAAAATAAAAGTAGACATTTGATTGGAATTGTCAAAATCGTCAAAAACAACTGTCACATCCAGCCATCTACACGTCCTGACCTCTATTGTGTAAAGCAATATTGAGTGCGGGTGTAAGGCCAAGTAATTGTGAAGATGTCGTCGGATTACCGACCCTTAAGGGTGCACAAATCTTCAGGGATAAGTGATACATCAGTGTCGAATTGTGTCCGCTTGTGTCCGTGATACGGTTTGAATTCTCGATGACTGATGTGTTTTTTAATATTGATTTTTGGTGCTGTTTCTTGCTTGGTACATTGTAGTTGATGTTAAGGTTCATATAAATCTCACAAATGTGTGTGTGTCTGTGTTACTCAATCACGCTTGATAAGGAGTTAATGGATTAGGATGTAGAATTTCTATCCTTGTAGGATCGCTTTCTACGTGGTAAAAGTTACTTACGAAAGCTAGTCCTAAATGAGGGTATCTTGGTACCTATTATAAAAAAGAAGTTATTAAACTTAAAATACATACACAAAAAATAGTATGACTGGATCGGTTGTCAATGTGGATAGTCAATATAGAATTAAAGTTCAGGAACAGAAAACAATTAGAATAGAACTTGTACAGTAAAAGTATTTTAGAATCTAAACTTGTCATGCTTTATTTTCAGCAACAAACAAAACGAATTATTAGACGTCTTTTGTAGGATCAATAAACATAACTACCGATACAAATATCACGTCTATTCAATATTTCAATATCATGGATGTAAATAATCAGAAAGTAGGCATTTAATTTAACGACAATAGCACTCTAAAACATTCCCCATTCCCTTTGTTTACTCAAGGGGAAATAATTAGAGCAGATTCGGATGAAAATAAGGAAGGAAAAAGAAATAATAATTCATCAGGTAGCGAGAGATAATCCTGAAATTTTAAAATGGGATGTAATAAAGGTACTGTTCCATCAAGAGAGTGATGCTACTCTTGTAAAATCTAATCTACGATTGGCTCATCAACAATCAACAATTGCAATTATTGTTTGACTGCAAGGCAAAGCACTCTTCTGATGCTATAGCATTATAGGTGCTTGTTTTTGATTGGAGAGTTTTGATTCCTTGCTTTTTCTACGTGAATGTTTAATAAAAGAGCGCTATTGAGACATGAAGAGGGAGAGGGAGAGTAAAACTGTATGAATAAAAACATATGAAAGGAAAACTGAGAAGTCGGAGTCCATCACACATATATGGGGCAATATACATGTAGAAATTTTGATCTCTTGTTTTGTTTTTATAGAAAACAAAGTAATATAATAATAATATCTTACTTTGTTTTCTATTTATTATTGATTATTAAGTATTGTTCGAAAGAGTCACCGCGGCCCTGGAACGCAAAGGGCATTAGGAGGAACACCGATGGGTTTTAGTCAGTAAGAGTCTGACACTCCCTTCCGCTGCGCCCAGAGTGGAAGGAGTCATTTGATGATTTCCCATCCATAAAAAAAGCAGCTGATCTAGCAACGAATTAAAGCTGCGATAATGCTCAGTGCACTTTGTATATTACTAAGATCGCTTAGCTTTGTATGTGCTCCGGGTTTATTTACAACGGGGAATAAGAGAACACAGAGATGAGGCAAATTAGCAATTATATTATAAAAAAATCATCGGTTGTTTTAAAAGCGGTGTCGTATAGTATATTTTGTTTTAGCAACACGATACGGTTAAATAAGGGTCGGATACGTTATATGAGAATGGATAAAAATAATGGATGTTAATTTGGGTATCTATGTTGTGAAAAAAGAAAATGCACTTTTTTCATTTGAATGTTTTTTTCACAAAACAGAGATCCAAAAGTATAAATAAAATTTATTCAAGACTAAAGGCATATTTTTTATCTTCTAAGAGATACGTTCTTTCGCTAAGCTGTCAATTCACTAGGCCATCAACCTATTCCGTAACCGTTTATACACAGTTAGGTTTAACGTAATACAGGCTGTTTCAGAATTACAATAAGGTCATATTTTTAATAGTGATGTTCACTCAATCATTAAATTTTTCATCAAACACTTCTGTATCTGATGTACAGTTTACTAGATATTTCTGTGTCTGATGTACAGTTTGCTAGATACTTCTGTATCTGATGTACAGTTTAATAGATACTTCTGTATTTGATGTACAGTTTGCTAGATACTTCTGTATCTGATGTACAGTTTGCTAGATACTTCTGTAGTTGATGTACAGTTTGCTAGATACTTCTGTTTCTGATGTACAGTTTGCTGCTTGAAAAATTATTTTCTCATCTTCGTAATCGCTCTCTCACTGCTGAGAATTATGACTCCGTTTCAGACTATCAACGACTTGGTTCCATCTGTTACTATTGTAATGGAACTTTTTAGTCGTTTTTTGCTATCAGGTTTTTTTCATATGCCATTCATTCCTTACGGTATATTAGATACAGAATATTACCCTTAAACATTTCTATGCACTTCTGAAGCACCCTAAATTTCACCAGTCTCCAACGAATACTAATATTATTTTCTAAAATAATGTTTTATTCATAAACCTAAACTATTCAACACAAATTCGCGACCACACATTACCCAATCAATTCAAAACTATCACAAAATCCGGTAATCGATCAAAGTATCCTCAAACTGTATTGTGTCCCTCAAAAATTTGTAACAGATTTGTATGATCCATTATACCACCCCCGCGACCCCATCCTATACATATCTATGTGTTTTGTGGGGACGAGTGGTACTTACAAGTACCGTTCAGGACTCTCCAACATGTCTTAGGATTGAGACAGATGGCCGAGGAAACTCTTGAAAGGAAATTATCATTTTTGTGTCGGACTTTTTTTCTATTTAGGGTGAGATTTTTGTTTATTATTATTATTGGTAGGCACGCGCTTGACCACTATCTCACCTGATGGTAAGCGATGATGTTGCCGAAGATGGAGCACGCTTCCCTAGAAGTAACCTATTCACTCTTGACATAAAAACTTCCAGGTTGTAGCTATCAGGAAACACAGGCTCTGGCAGGGAATTCCACTACTTAGCTGTATGCACAATGAATGTGTTCCCAAAACGTTTAGTGCGTGTGGGTGGGATGTCCACCATATGATAGGTAGATATGAGATTTACGGGATGCGATGTATGTATGGTAGGCGCGAGATAAACTTGCAATAGATTACTCTATTGCAAGTTTATCTCACTTTATTTATAAACTTGCAATAGATTACTCTATTGCAAGTTTATCTCACCCCTACCATACATACATCGCGGATAAAGACAACAAAGTTGTTGAAAAAGACATAAAAGTCCTAGTATCCAAGACAATATAGTTTTTTTATAGTATTTTATTTGGTGTTTTTATTGTTTTGGTGTTTGTTGTGTGGTCTCATATGAATTTGTTTAAAATTATTTGTTTGGGTTTTATATTATTATTATTATTTTGTGTTTTTACCTACCTACCTAGATATTAAGTGAATGATGTGGTGGCCTATAATTGGAAGCGCACTCTTGTATTTGTCCCTGTCTGTATTACGATGCATGTGATTGTGTAGCCTTTTTCATTACTGGACAGCTTTGTGGATTTATGTGCAATGACCGTCATTGCACATTTATTTGGCGCTTACCGCCCTTGCAAGCAGAGTACCTTATTTTTTGTACTTACCTACATCAGTTTGTAATCAGCTCTTAGCAAAAATACCTAACATTTTTTTTCTGTGTGAGCAAGATATATAGTAGGTACCTACTTGAATTTCTAATGATTTCGTCTTGTTTGATATTTGCCCTCTAAGTACCTGAAAAAATATTACAAAATACTGTAAAGAATATTTGGGACTATTGAAGTTACATTCTTCCCTTTTTGAATCACCGTTTTTTAACCGTGACTAAGTGATTAAAAATAAAAATGCAAATTCGACCCCGCCGGCCATATTTATCTTATGTCATATTTGCATAGGACATGTTACGACATGTCTCCACACGTGCCCACTGACGTTTCACGCAGATTACATTTATTTTCAATCTTCATTGTTGATTGAAAATGAAGATTTGCATGTTCTTTATACTTTTGTTGAGTAATGGTGTAATATTGTCATGCATTTATTTTGTCACGGATTTAGATTTATCAAGCAAAATTAAAATAGAAATCACTGAAAAGAAGAAATGTAAAGATGGGTAATTTTCCGGCTTTCGTACTAGTGATAAAATTAAAAAATCAGTAGAAATAAATGGATGTTTTTTTTCGGGATTGGGACAAAATGAATTGTTGTGAATGAAAAAAGTTTATGAGTAAAAGATCTAAATTTGAGTACAGACGAGATCTAAAAATCATCATCATCATCATATCAGCCGAAAGGCGTCCACTGCTGGACATGGCCTCCCCCAAGTGTCGCCACAACAACCGGTCCTGTGCGTCTCGCATCCATCGGTTACCCGCGACCCTCACCAGGTCATCGGTCCACCTTGTGGGAGGCCTTCCAACGCTGCGTCTTCCGGTACGCGGTCGCCACTCCAAAACTTTTCGGCCCCATCGACCATCTGTTCTGCGAGCAATGTGCCCTGCCCACTGCCTCTTCAATTTGGCGATCCTTCGGGCTATGTCGGTAACCTAAAAAATACTGGATACTTATATGAGAATTTTGACTTTTTTCTTTGTTTATTAACATATTCCTTCACACTATTTTCATCTCTTGTGTAAGGCAAAAGAGGAAAATTACATATGAAATACATTTTTTTCAAGTAAGATTGTTTAGGTGATGCTTGAAAAAAATTCTTGCAAGGCCTTTGGGGAGCCCTTTGCCCAGCAGTGTGAGATTAAAAAAAAGATGGTTTAGTCCTCTGCTTTCCATTCGGTTAACATTCGCCATATCACTCAGCCAGCTTTTAATGAAAAAAATCATAAACCTACAAGCCATTAAATAACACACAATAATCTAATAATTTCCCACAACACTATTATGTCAACTGTCCACTTATAATATCTTTTTTTCCAGCAAATGCCTGGTCACGAAGTAGGGTCAACCAAAAAATGTGCGGCCATAGTCTATGGCCGTTTGTCTTCATCGGCGACAGGTTTACGACCGGGGCGGTAAATAATATCGACGCGGGAAAGAACGTCATGCAACATTCATACGTTATGTTTTATACAGGTTGATACTGCTTTTGAGTATGGTCGGATCTTTTTTTTTTTTGGTCGGGAAATTATCAAGTGACTCGTCCACTCTGGGCGGAGTGGAAGGGAGTGTCAGACTCTTACTGACTAAAAGCCCCGTGTTTCTTCAAAGGCCCTTTGCGTTCTATGGCTGTGGGAACTCTTTTGGACAATTCCGCAACCCTGGATGCTACCATCCCGGAGGATCCAAAATTTTAGTTTCGTGAAATAATTAGATGAACAACAGTATAGTTTTGCTTACCTTCAGCAGTATGTACAACTTTCACTGTAAAGGCTTAGGTGAAGTAAATTGCCAACTGTCCCTAGAATAAGGAAGGTTGACGGCTAACTTCACATTTAGTTTTCAGGGGAATTTTTTTACAGTATTGTATTCTACTAGGTAGAAAAAATATAATTCTATTTAGTCCGTCCTCAAAAAAATATTGGACACGTATTTTTTGCCAATTCAAATCGCTAAAAAGTGATAAAGATAAAGCGCATCAAAGTTTTAAAGAGTAGAGGCTGGCGACGACAACGTCACGTCGCTTTTAAAAAATGTACTATCGTAATGACGTCACGCGAGTTTTCAACGCACTGAATCTTCGTCATTTTTTGTTTACGTGAAAAAAAAAAATACGTGTCCAATATTTTGGAAATCTCTATTGACCGCATGATTTACAAAATCCTACGTAACGAAATAGTTGTCTCAGTATGCAGAGTTTTCTTTCGGTTAAGATGACGACGGCTCCTACTGGGTAAGCTCGCTTCATCGTAGACTTTGTATCTGTCATCTCTGACATTGACTAGAGTCAAGAGCAAACCCATCTCTAATAAAAAAATAAAATAAAAAGCTCTTTACGACGAAATTTTTAATCCGACTTCTGACTAAATGGAACTTCAAATCTTCTATTATACCATCACGTTGACATTAATCTTTTCCTATTTACTATATTATTGCTTGCGGCACGGGTCTTTTTTTTTGTGGATGGGAAATCATCAAATGACTTCTTCCGCTCTGGGTGAAGTTGAAGCGAGTGTCAGACTCTTACTGAATAAAACCCATCCGTGTTCCTCTTCAAGCCCTTTGCTTTCTAGGGCCGCGGTTCTCTTTTGAACAAATTCCAAGGGTCAAGGGCAAGGGTCTTCAAGAATACTTACTAATCAATCATTGCTTCGGAATATTGCTATTATCATGAAAAAAAAAAGGCAGAAAGTGACAGCATTTTTAAACGCAACGAAAAAGAATATAATTTTAATAAAATATAGTTCTGAAGAAATATCTGATAGCATAATTATATCACATATTTCTCCTAATAAAAAGACACGTCCTGTATAAGAAAGTGTAACTAGATTTCCTCAAATACCTCTGAGCCGGGGGTCTATTCTGCGATATAGGTGGATATCGGACAACTGGCGCCGTTCCTACTGGCAGGGATAAGAAGACAGTGTTCTATATTGTTTCATATTATTATTGAGCTAAATATGAAAAATGTTTGACGAAATTATCATGATTATGAAATGAAATTATATTTTTTTTTTTTGTTAAAATAAAACGTTGCCCCACACTAGGAATTTCTCTTGTATCGTGGGTGCGTTTACAAACATACAAATTCACATACACAAACAGCCAGACCCGGATCAACTATTTTTCTCGTTAGTGCAGTTAGAAGTTCTGGCAACTAACCTACGTGCTATTTTGATAGCTAGTCAAATTGGAACAAAGTAGAAAAAGTTTCACAGTTGTGTGATAGTAAAAGGTAACGATACATACACAAGAACGATAAGTGACGTTCATAAATGTTTGCTTCAATAAAGAGGGCAATTTTACAAATTTTTAAACAACATTCGCCTTCGCATTTCAGTCACAATCTGTCAAAAACGCTTCGACTTCCTTACATTTTTGACGCGAATGTTGCTTATAAAAAATATAAGAATTGGCATTCTGTAGGAAGTAGGCAACACTGTACCTATATTATTACAAAATTACAACACTGTGCTGAGGGCCTAGCTAGCACGAATGATTTGACGTCTAGTAACGTTAACGAAAGAGAACTTTAAATAGTATTTAAAAAAAGTACTACAATATTTTGGTTTAATTTTTGGCAACAAACACAATTTGTATCATACAAAAATATGAAAATATAGTATCCAATTAAAGTGACGATTATGTGCGAAACGAATATTATAGTTAAGTTTTACGTTACGTTACTATACGTTAAAAACATTCGTGCTCGGCCCTCCAATATAAGTAATATTTCAATTTATCACACACTAATTTAAATATTGAAACTGTTAGCGCCATCTATGAGATTAGGTCCGAACTTCTATGCCATAAAAACGGTGACCTACTAAATTTATAACCAAGGGTGCGACTATAATGCTTGGCTTGGGGTCGCGGGTTTAAATGACTTGCGTGCCAATAAAGTTGAATGAGACACACCAAGTATGTTGAACCAAATATGATTATAGAGAAATTAGTAATTATTAAATGATTTACGTTCATGTACATACCTACATAATTACATAGTGCTTATTTTTAATTTTTGCATGTATCTTTCTTTGTACTTGTACATATTTAGCCAACTTCAAAAAAAAAACGAATAGGTTCTCAATACTTGTCTCATGAAACACATTTAAGTAAATCCATAAAATTACCAAACAAGGTACAGACTAGGTACTCAAAGTCAATACCATTTGTTTGCATCAAAAGGCAGTAAATAACTTAGTGAAAGACACATTTCGCCATGAATTGGCATGCACGACAATCCAATACGAATTGCACCAGTGCTAATAATGAACAAAACTCTACACTCGGATATAAAACCAGACATTATATCCCTCTAAACATATCAACCTATTAATCAAACCAAACTTGTCCAGATGGCGTCCATATCCCAATAAAACCGATCCGCACTTAAATATCAATCAATAAGATGACACATTACTATACAATAATTACATTTACCCAAAAAATATTCACCCTCTAATATCATAATCCGCAGTTTCCCCAAAATACGGAGTTACCCTAAGATCCGTAATTTCACTGAAATCCGTTTAAACGCAACTATTTTTGGTAAATCGGTGTGAAGAGGACTGGGTGATGTGTAAGGGAGGTTTAATCAAATCACAGAACGGACATAATCGAATATAATATAATGGTGTTTTGCGGAAAAATCATTGCGAAGTTTTTTGTTTATTCCATTTTTATTCATGGCCGTGTTTTTTTTAATGAATAATGTCATTTCTGTTTTTTCATTCGTTCATCGTTTATGAAGTCTGCTACAGATGCCTTTTTTATGGATGGGAAATCATCAAATGACTCCTTCCGTTCTGGTCGGAGCGGGAGGGAGTGTCAGACTCTGACTGACTAAAACCCATCCGTGCTCCTCGTAGTGCCCTTTGCGTTCCAGGGCCGCGGTGACTTCTTCGAACAAATTCCGCAAGCTGCTACAGATACCTACTAAAGAAAGTGATAAATGTTTTATTTATTAAAATGCCCTGTAAGGTACTTTTCGATTTTTTTATCATAATTTTGGTTTCTAAATAGTACCTAGTAGTGTCATTTTTTCGCGCCAAAAATCTTTATTTTGCGCATGCGAGGAATTGAAACACATATTCAATCCTGACTTAATGACTCAGGTACCTTACCTCACATGACGCCATAAATAGCATTAAAATTACAACATAATCCAAAACTCTTTTAGCTTACTATCACAAAAAAGAGCATTCAATTCTAACAATAAATCATACATTACCTGGCTAGGGATGTGACAGGCAATTTGTCATAAGCCCGCTGATGCGAACCAAAGAGATTTTGAGCAACGAGGAACCCTTTTGAGGAATACCCAAATCCTTTTGGCGGAATACCGAATTTTGTTATTGTTACGGTTTCGTGAGTTCTCGTTTATTTGCGAAATAATAACAGGGTTGTGCCGGATTTTTGAATGGCATTTGGATTTGGGAAGTTTGTAAACCTGCTTTCAATTTAGTGTGAAGATGAATGGAAAATTAGGAAGTAATTACTTTTCTTAAGGTGGAAACGTTTTATTGTTGATTTTTTTTTTGGAACATGTTTTTTTGGTTTTTAATTTTCATGTTATTTGTACTTGATGGACTGTCGTCTAATATAGGTTTTTGTAGGTATGTGAAATGTTTTTCTTTCTGGACAATTAATTGCCCTTCATTGAGTGTTTTTGTGACTATTTATCTTAAAATTTTTAACCAGTTTAAAATTCAAACTTACCAATAATTGTTATTTACCTAAATTAGGAACCTCATTTTTTCTTCTTCTCTCTTATCTCTTAGTTAGATTTCAGTTGATTCTAACTAATAAACACTAGGCGAAGGTAGATTATACATAGACATTCGGAGGAGGCCTATGTCCAGCAGTGGACGTCTTTGGGCTAGTATGATTACGATCATGAAGGTAGATATCCATTAACGGCTTTCAAACAAGGCCCTAAACCACAGTATTTGACTTTTATATATTTATTTATTTATGTACACACAATAACCTTAAAAAAAGAAATTTGTATACAGAAAAAAGAGCACAAAGGTACTGCTTATTTTTAAAGAAATTTCTTCCAGCAGACCTGCGACAGAAAAGTGGGATGAGAAACGTAGACACAGTGTGTATAGAGAAGAAGAAAACTTAAAATAGACACTATACAAACTTAACTTAACTTTTTAAATAAATATTAACTAAAAAAATGCTACTACTATAACCAGTTTTTTTCTGTACAAAACACCATAACAGAAAATTCTGTTTTTATTTCACCACCCACGTATCCCATCTTACCCATGATTAACACATCATTAGCCATAGCCCTGGGGGTGAAATCGAACCTTTTTTTCCATGTTAATTAAACAGATTAAAGGCAGTGTCCGCATGACCTATTTCCACCCCAACAGCATGCTTTTCAACCCCGCTAAGGGATGAAATACATAAGGGTTACGTTTGAACGAATTTAAATAATAATGCTAATTAATTGAAGAAATATTGCTATGGTTTGTTTTAATTGGACGTGTCGTTATCGTTATCCAAAAATGTGTAGAATATATTTAATAATATATTAATTATATAATATATTATAATTCGACCGCCCAAAATTTAATTTACCGCTTTTTTTTGCAGTTTTTGTATTCGGGCGAAATAATATCACTTTAAGTCGGTCTTCAGTTGAAATGCAAACGAATGTTTTGTTATACATGACATGCATTCGAGTATGATCAATGCGTTACATTATTAGGCAGGTAATTTTATTTATTAGGTACATTTTTGTTAGAATAACTTGACAAAATATAGGTGGTGTTATTTTCTTTTTTTTCTAAGATACATTAATAATTAAATCCGGTTTTTTTAAGTATTTAATAAATGATAATGATAAATGATAAATGATAAATGATATTTATTTTGTAAGTAGGTTAAACATAACACTTTTACACGTCAATATTTTTTGGTCATTTTAAGCTAGATGAGGCCGGTGTTTCCTAGCTGACTACCCTGAGAAGAAACACCGAAACAAACTCAGAGGTCACAGTCTCTTTTGAAGTCCATACAAATTGTACTGGTCAAATCATACGAGAACCATGTAGGTTAATGTCTGAGGTGGCCTTTTGAGGAAAGTGCCACACAGATTTGAGTGGACCTGTCCAGACAGTGCAAGCATTTGTCAGTTATTATGGAGCTCAAACTTAGAACTTTAAGGAGCTCAACGATTTGACGAACAATACCAAAGTAAGGACATTTGGGTAGGCCGCATAAAAAAAATCTCAAACTGCCAGACATTGTTGACTAACATGAAATGAACCCCTATCATAGCGATCTGCATGGTCCCCACATTCACAATACGATATGAGGATCATGCAGATCAGTGTCTGAAATGGTCTTTTGAGGAAAGAACCACACAGATTTGAGTGGACCCGTCCAGTCAGTGCAAGCTTTGGTCAGTAGTCGCGTAGCTCAACTTAGAACCATAAAGGAGCTCAACGAACCGACGAACATGCCAAAGAAAGGACATTTGTGTAGGCCGCATTTAAGTACTCAAACTGCCAGACCTCGTTAAAAATACTTCAAAGAAGAAGTATTTCAAAGAAGAGAAAAATAAGAAGAAAATAACCCACATGGTCCCCATATTCACAAAATGAGTTAAATAATAATAATAATAAAAAAAAATAATACTTTACAAAGTAAGTATTCATGTCAAACATAATAAATTGAAAAAAATAAAAATAAAATATATTACTTTACAAAGTAAATATTCCATGTCAAAAATAATAAAATAGAATACTTAATAAAGTAAACATTCATGTCAAAATTTACCAACGAGATGAAAGAAAAGTATACAACAGAGCTTAAAAAAAAGAAAAAAGACAATTTCTAAAAATTAAAAAGGTATATAACATTAGGCCATGTACATCATTGAAGCAGCTCAATCCCAAGCCTTTTTGTCTTCAAGATAGTCTTTAATTGTGTAAAAAGCTTTCTGGCATAGCTTACGTTTTATAAATAATTTGAACTTATTCATACTAAGGTCTTGAATATGGCTAGGGAGTTTATTATAAAAACGTATACATTGGCATCTAAATGAACCACCTATTTTTTTGAGCCTGGTTTTAGGAATGACAAAATTGTGTTTGTTCCTAGTATTTACGTTATGGATATCACTGTATCTTTTAAATAGATTAATATTTTTATGTGCATACAAAAGATTCTCATAAATATACTGAGAGGGCACAGTCATTATATTAATCTCTTTAAATTTGTCTCTGAGGGAGTGTTTAGGACTTAATTTATAAATTGCACGAACAGCCCTTTTTTGTAATACAAATACTGTCTGAATATCGGCGGCATTTCCCCACAACAGAATGCCGTATGACATCACACTATGAAAGTAACTAAAGTATACTAAACGGGCTGTCTCTAAATCAGTTAAACCACGAATTTTTCTAACGGCGTATGCTGCAGAGCTAAGTTTTTTTGACAGTTTATCTATATGGGGGCCCCACTGTAGCTTCGCATCCAAAGTTATGCCTAAGAACACAGTGGTATCTTCGGGTTTCAACTCTTCCCCCTTTATTGACACACTAGTGTTCACTTGTCGAACATGTGGTAACGTGAACTTTATGCATTTGGTTTTTTTTTCATTAAGCAAAAGATTATTAATATTAAACCAGTTAACTACAGTTGCGATGGCACTATTAACATCGTCAGTAACCAGCTGCTGACGCTTGAGTTTAAATAAAAGTGAAGTGTCGTCTGCAAACAACACTATATCGTGCTTATCCTTTATGAGGTACGGCAAGTCATTAATATAAATTAGAAATAAAAAAGGACCTAAAATTGAGCCTTGGGGGACCCCCATCTTGACTACAGACCCGGGAGATCTTGTACCGTTCACATCGACTCTCTGAATCCTATCACTCAAGTAAGAAGTAAGAAGATTCAACGAGGCGTCCCGGATTCCGTAATAGTGGAGCTTCCTGATTAATGTCTCATGGAGAACACAATCGAACGCCTTGGATAAATCGCAAAAAATTCCCAAAGCATCGCATTTGTCCTCCCATGCGTTATAAATATGTCCTAAAAGTTCAACACCAGCATCGGTTGTTGAACGACCCCTTGTAAAACCAAACTGTTTATTATGTAATAGTTTGTGTTTATTAAAATATCTTTGCATTTGATTAAGAATAACTTTCTCAAAAATTTTACTAAAAGTAGGTAGCACTGATATAGGTCTATAATTAGTAGGGTCTGATGTGCTACCCGATTTAAATAATGGTATTATTTTACTATATTTCATTAGATCAGGAAACTCACCACGGTCAATACATTTATTAAAAATAACAGCCAAGATAGGTGCTACAATGTGTATAATAGACTTAGCAAGGTCAACAGAATTACCCCATAAATCTGCCGTCTTTTTGAAATTCAAGGAATTAAAAGTTTTTATTACATCATTGCAAGTAACATGTTGGAATTTAAATTCAGCATCACAAACTGGGACGTTTTCTTTAAGTAACGTTTCTGCAGCAGTGGGTGATGAATTTAGAGACTTAGTTGTCGATACGGGAATCTCTGCAAAGAAATTTTCAAAAGCCGCGGCGACTTGGGAATCTAATTTAATTACGCTGTCATTAATAGCAAGGCTATAATCATTAGTTCGGTTGCAAGATTTTCCCGTTTCGCTATTAATAATATTCCAAGTCATTTTAATTACATTGCTACTGTTTTTAATTTTTGAACTCAAGTACCTAGACTTGGCGATATAACAAACTTTTTTATATAATTTAGAATAGTTTTTAACATATAAATTAAATTCTACTGTATTAATATAAGTCCGTTCTTCGTACAACTCGTAAAGACGTTCTCTACTCTTATAAATACCAATGGTGGCCCAGTCACTAAAAGAAGTGCTATTATTAACAGAAATAGTCTTCGGAATGAATGTAGTGTCAAATTGTGTGCAATACATTCTGAAAAAATTATTGTAATGTTGATTAGGGTCATCATTGGTTGACAAAGATGGCATTTTATTTGAAAGTTTAGTTTTAAAAGTCTCCAGACGATACTTAGATTTTGGGTTAACAGTGATATCTTTCTTTGGCTTTATTTTGTTTACATTTGGTACAGTAATTAATTGCCCACAATGATCTGAGTCCATTAAATTAATAATTTTTTTGTGGGAAGGTACAATATTTGTAAAAATGTTATCTAGGCATGTGGCACTAGTAGGAGTTATTCTAGTAGGCTCCATAAATAGGTATGTAAGATTGTATGACTGAAACAGACTTACTATTTTAGTAGTTAAACCACAATTTTCTAACAAATTAACGTTAAAATCTCCACAAATAATAATAGATTTACTTGAATTAAAAATTTTGTGCAAAACTTCATCCATTACTTTTTCAAAACAATCATACAATCCAGAAGGTGGTCTGTACACACTTAATATAACAAACTGCTCCAATTCAATACAGGCTATTTCAATTATCCGCTCAACAGAGAGGCTCACTATGTCTTTGCGGTCCTTATATTTGAGGTGATTATTTATTAAAATTAATGAGCCACCATGTATAGCATTTTCTCTGCTGAATGAACTACCAACCTGGTGATTGCTATAATTAAACATAAACTGATGGCTTTTAAGCCAATGTTCTGTTAAACAGAGAATATCAATGTTGTTAAATTTAAGGAATAACTCTACTTCTAAATCCTTGTTCATAAATCCTTGAATATTTTGATGCACCAGGTTAATAGTACTTAATGGTTTTAAAACTTTATTTGAAAAATTACTGCTTTTTGGAACATTAGTGCCAGAGATTACCTCTGTTGTCTTAATTGCTAATTTAAATTATCATTTATGTCAATGTTCAATAATTATGTGTTACTCATGTTTTCCAGCTTTCATCAATACCTGATAACTGGGAAAATAATTATTTTTCATTTACCACTCAGACTAATTTTTTATTTAAATATCTTCTGTGACTACAAAAAAAACTGCCACAAAAAAAAAAGAAAAATTGCATTATAAGCTACCCAACAATTTTCTTCAATGACACAATAAAAAATAATAGAACAATGTTGACAATGAATTTTAACAAGCCATTCAAATTAGGAGTATCATCGCCGAGGCTTTAAAACTCAAAGCCAGATGCGTCCAAAGCCGAAATTATCTCATTTCATTATATTATTATTTGAGGACACTTTCTGGAGCAATCTCGGTTGTTGGAACACCTGAGACCGTAGTGTACCAACTGAAGTGTAAACTGGAATTTTGAAATGAGAACGTTGATTACATTTGAAAATAAAAAAAAAACATTTGCAACTCTGCGTTCTTTTTTATTGACCAGCCAGCAATAACGATACAGGTGGCCAGTAACAATAGAGTTTGATCAAATAAAACCTTAAATTATATTAAAGTGTTTTTGGTTTTGTTTTTTATTTTTTTGACACAGATATTATTTTTGAAAAAAGTTATTTATTTTTTACTTTTTAGCAGTGATACTCCACAGCTTAAATTGACATTCATATGTGCGTGGCGGCGTGATGTTATGTTATGAACTGACTGCTAATTATACTAATTTATAAGCAACGTTCGCATTCGCATCTCAGTATCAATCTGTCAAAAATGTATGGAAAATGAGGCTTTTTGCCTTTGATTTGATTAATAAAATTGGCCTTCTAGTGTAAACAATACACAGAAATGTGTTTTCAGCAATCCCGGTCCATTTAATATCGTAATATTGTATAAAAGAGTTCCGTTGACTGAACTGAACTGAAGTGGCAGTGGGCAGGGCACTTTGCTCGCAGAACAAATGGTAGATGCGGCTGAAAAGTTCCGGCGATTGCGGTATCGGAAGACGCAGCATTGGAAGGCCTCCCACAAGGTGGACCGATGACCTGGTGAGGGTCGCGGGTAGCCGATGGATGTGAGACGCACAGGACCGGTTGTAGTGGCGACACTTGGGGGAGGCCTATGTCCAGAGCAGTGCACGTCTTTCGGCTGATATGATGAAAATCTATTTATGGTATTTTTGAGTGTAGTAAAATGAATAATACTCTGACCGAATTTCGGCTACGGTGGCCCATCTCAACGGAGATTATACAAGTATGCAAGAGATATTAGGTATATGAACAACTGTGTGTGCAAACACAGTTGCACTTTTTGTTCCTCATAGTTCGATGGGACGGCAATGTGTCCTTGGCCTGATGTGTTCTCGGTCAGGGACATATCAGGCCAAGGACCCGGCTTTACGTGCTTTCAAATGCATGGGGGTTCACACCACCAAAATTATATATAAAAATTCCAAATGGAAAAGGAATACATTTAGCCAGATCTGGACATTGAACCCAGGAGCCCACACTCAGTAGCCACGTTTACGACCACGAGACCAGTGGGGTAGTTTCATAGCAGATTATTCCAGGTTTAATACTGCCCTAATTTTACTATCCTAATTTTTAAGATCTTTGTATGTAAATACCTATGTTTGACAAATAAATAATTCTATTCTATTCTATTCTACATTTTACTTGACAAACCATAGCGACAGAAAATTATTCTCAAAATCCAATGGTACCTATACAAATCTTAACAAGGTAAGTCGTTACCCGTAAATATGACTAAATTTCCCTCGCTTATATTCCAGCATTCAATATCCTAAAAGATTTAATTCTTACAAACCAATGCACACTTTATTCAAGGCAAAGCCACCCTTATCACATCAAAATAGAGTTGATACAACACGCAAAATGGTATTGGTAAAAGAGTAACCGCGAAATCGTGTAACCAACGTATCTTTTAGACACCAGCCATTCGATTTTCAATCTTATGACTTGGAAAATAAGGGGTTTGTAAAGTGCAGATGACTTGCCAAGGGTAAGTAAGTCCTTAACACAATTCGTGGGCATCTCGTCACAGAGTTACGGGTGCGTTCACGTGTGAACCGTCTCTTACGGCATCGGTGGCAGGTTACTTAAACCGCTGAGTTTTATTGATTGTTAGATGGGAAATCGGATGAAAAATACTGTGGTTTACAAGGAAATGAGTATTGAGCTTGAGCACGTTATGTTTTCTGGTTCAAAATATTTAAACTACGCTTGTACATGTATACACTCACGTCTTTTTTCTATAGGAACAGGCAAACATACTAGGTTCCTTACATATGCACCAGCTACAGAACATACTGCAATTCTTACATATGCACAAACTATAGAATATGCTACGATCCTTACATATACACAAACTACAGAACATGCTACGATCCTTACAGTTGCACAAACTGCATAACATGCTACGATCCTTACATATGCACAAACTACAGAACATGCTAAGATCCTTACATATGCACAAACTACAAAACATGCTACGATCCTTACATATGCACCAGCTATAGAACATACTGCAATTCTTACATATGCACAAACTATAGAATATGCTACGATCCTTACATATACACAAACTACAGAACATGCTACGATCCTCACAGTTGCAAAAACTGCATAACATGCTACGATCCTTACATATGCACAAACTACAGAACATGCTAAGATCCTTACATATGCACAAACTACAAAACATGCTACGATCCTTACATATACACAAACTACAGAACATGCTACGATCCTTACAGTTGCACAAACTGCAGAACATGCTACGATCCTTACATATGCACAAACTACAGAACATGCTAAGATCCTTACATATGCACAAACTACAGAACAAGTTACGATCCTTACAGTTGCACAAACTACAGAAATGCTATGATCCTTACATAATAATATGCACGCTCTATGCACTCCTATATTTGTGATGTGTGTATTTTACTCACGCACGTTTTCAGAAAATGCGAACAGAAGCATAACTGATGTAATCTATACAACTCATGCTTAGACATGGTTTTTGGATTTTTGTGCATATTTATTTTGGTCGATTGTAACCGTTAAAAGTTACTTTTAGATGATCTTACACACAGTAGTAAGAATGCATATTCATTTTATATGAAAAACAAGGATACCATCGACATTCGTAAGTATCATAACGAGAGTAAAATATTCATCTGTGCCCTATTTCTCTTTTGTTGGAGTAGAACAAAATGCATAGGCAGAACAGCCCTTATTTTCCTGTTAATAAAAACAAATGCTTTTTACAATACTTTGGTAGTAAAGGGTGTCTCACATGATCTCAAAGCAATGCTGCGATTTCGTTCAAAGTTTTCTACGAGTAATAATTATGTGATTGATAAAAATTTACTAATACCAAACATTGCTGGGTCAAGCTCACCTTTGTACAGAAGTATTTGTTTGTTTAATTATGAATAATTATCTGAAGGAAGGAGGAACTGTTAACTTTATCAAAAATAATAAAAATAGCTCGGCCTATTTTATTAAGGCACTGTTAAAAAATGCACATTCTTCTTGAACAGTTGTTGATGACCACTTCTTTGCTCTTGCGTTTCACGATAGAAATAGAACCAATGAAAACAGATTCGAGTAGAGCCAGACTCAGACTTCATTTGTCCATCCATGTAAATAATAAGATTTCTCTTAATCAAGATATCCATCAAATTGATTGTGAACCAAGAATGTTCAGCAAAAAAATCGACAGTTTTTTTGCCCTAGTGTGTAAAGTATCTAAGCTTGTGTTTTTAGTTCATTAAAGGTGCGTGCATGCGGAAGCAGTCGCCGCCGGATGCCTTTTACAGCAGCAAGTCTTTGGCGGCTTGATCAATGGAGTGAGACTAAGGTGACCAAAAAATTACGGGACACACTTTTTGCTTGACTTGTAGAAAAATAATATATTTTCCAACTTGGTTAAAAATAACATTTTTACACGTCAATCTTTCTTGTCAGTTTTAACTAGATTCAGAGATGAGGCTGGTGTTACCTAGCTGACTACCTTGAGAAGCAACACTGAAACAAACTCTGATTTCAAAGTTTCTTTTAAAGTCCGTAAAATCCGTACTGGTCAAATAATATAAGAGCCATTGGGGTCTATTGTATGTTGATAATATTTTTTGTGTGAACACGTGTGTATGGCTTCACTCACACGCACCACAACCACAATATGTGGGCGGGCGCTAATTTGTATGAAAATTAATAGTTTAATTCACACGGACCTTATTTTGCCTGTGTGATACCGACAACATCGCGGGCTACATCGCAACGACAACGCAACCACTGCCGGCACACCACAAACTAGCAGCCGGTCATATCGCAAACACAACCACATTTTGTGGGTACCATAACGCAACCGTAAGAAGCTGCAGTGACACTTTTCACACGTAACCACTAACCACAGCTTGACCACTTTTTGTCGTATCGGGGTGGTGTGGTTGTGGTACGTGTGAATTAAACCTTAGTATTATAGTCATGTTCCAGCGAAAACTTTTTTCTTTGTTCAAGATTTGAGAATATGAAACCAAAATTTTAGAGTATATCAGAAAATAGTTTGAAACCCAATAAACAAATAGAACTTATGACATATTTTGTTCAATATCGTCTAATGACTTGCCAATGTCACTAATGTCGCTGATTAAACGGCGCAGTTCAATGAAAAGGCTAGACTTTTTTAATGAAACGGCTGAATTATCTGGTTGGCTGTAACATCTATTATTTAAATCTCAAGGACCTAAATCAGTCAAAAAAGCAAATTATTATAGGCAGCTGAAAAATGCGGTCCCACATTTTTCTATCCCATAGTCACCCAACTCTCTTTGACGTACGCCGCCCGCATAAACAATAACATTCAAACTGGAGCCACCTCGGGGAGTACCTTTGTCGCGAAATGATCAGTCTCACAGAAGGAACCCGTCAAAAGGTATATTAATGAGATGCAAGTCTTTGACGAGTCTCTCAAAAGGTAATCTTTGATAATACTCTAGGGAAGTTATTGTATTTTTCGTTTTTGTTGCAAAAATGATATTTTGTTTGTTGTTGAAAATTTTTGTTGGGACATTTTTGTTTTAATCTGGTAATGGACTACTGGGTTGTCTGGGAAATATTACAGTCAGAGATGAAGTCGCAAATGTATACCCATAAAATTAAGAATATTTTAAAAGTTTTTTTTTTTCAATTTTGGTGAAAGTTAAATATTGTATTCCTGTCGCTACGGAATACTTACTGTCCCTACTTGTAGCTGTATGAAGGTTATATCTATTTACTTAAAGAATATCCTATGAAAACCTTTGTACAAAAGCAATCCTATCGTATTTGTTTTTGTATGTACAATAAAGAGTTTCAATAATTTTGTCTTTTTCAAAGTCCTTCGACTGTTAACCTTATCAACAAACTGAGAGAAAATTCTCCTAATTTTTAAGCAACGTCCGCATTTGCATGTCAGTCGCAAACTGTCAAAAATGTACGGAAATTGAGACTTTTTTGACGGATTGCGAATGAGACGCGAATGCGAAATTGGCCCTCTGATCACCACATTCACGAAACAAAACATGATATCAGCATTTGGTTTTAAATCAACCATTAATTATTATTATTAATTAGGAAAAAAGTAGGTTGATACAGAATTCAAATAATTATATGAATGAAACAAATGATAAACGCGTTGAAAAAGGAATGAAAATTGTGGCGAACACGGAAAAAAATAAATTAGGCAAACTTTGTGGATAAATCCGGAACAAATCATGAAAAGTTTCAAGGTGAGCTACAGATTGATGAAAAGAAACATCGTCTACGAGACTATCTACAGTTGCTACGTCGTAGCCTGCCGCTTTGCTACGCCGTAGCAATTTATGCTTAAATTAAATGAGGCGGACAAAAAATGCTAGGGTTCCGTGCATTATTTTTATGAAGTTGTAGGTACTGATTGATCAAATTAAAACAAAGCTGTAGGTACCTACGCTAAACAATATTCCACAATTCGATTATAATTATTGGCTTTCATAGCCATAGGCATTGGCATTATATTCTGCATTTTACAGTCACTGACACGCTCAGGGGCCTAACCACCAACTCTTATAGCAGTATTACTTCAATATTACTTCCAGTGGGAAAGAGACGAAGCTCGTAGGACGTATAGCTCCGTCTCCGTATAGGACGTCATTGTAGGTGGACTGGTAGTATCGTTCTTCACTCACTTTTTATTGAAAATTATGTTGCACTCTAAAATATAATCTCAAACTCAAAACGGTTAAATAAAATCACCACTAAACTAGATTTGGTTCTTAAACGAGATTGTTACGGTCCAGATTGTTTCCTGTCCATTACCTCTTGGCTACAAACCATATTACTGCAATTTCCTTTCAACGCCGCAACTTATTGAGTTTATTTCTTTTTTCATGGGTCACTCTGGGAAAACATTCGGTTATTGGGTAGAAATGGGGGTTAATTTTATATCCTGTGGTAAGGGTAGGAAGGTATTGACATATTGCGGGTAACTTAATTTTAAAAGGTAAGGTGCAGTCTTAGAAAAATAATGCGATAAAAAGAGATAGAAAATATTTTAATAATCAATTTTTTATTTGAACTCTCTTAAAAGCTGGAAAATGATTTGGCCAATTAGAATTTGAAGTTTTGTTCGCTTCAGTACATAGCCAGTCTAGGTTTAGAAAAACAAATATGTAGGTTGTTTTTATTAAAAACTAGTAGTGCCCTGCGGTCTTACCCGCTGCTCGGCTTCTAAGGGTTATAGCGTGATGTTATATACCTTTAAACCTTTCTCAAGAGCTGAACTATCAAATGCAAAAAGATTAATGAAGTCGGTAAAGTTGTTCTCAAGTTATGGCGTGACCAAGGGAAATAGAGATTCATTTTTATATATAGATAATATTTATTAAGTTCATTTAGTTATATAAAGTTTATTGCAACTATAACTATAATTAAAAGAGACTCAACTAAAATTAAATATAATACTACTATAGATAATTATATATTTGAGACTTTTATTTACGTGCTTTGTCTACAAAAAATGTTTTGATGACTTACCTATTGTGTAAGTTATCTAGATCATACAATATCAAATAAATATAACAAGCAATTACATTAACTACTTGACTCTAGTATTTTCACAAAAAAGTGAAAAGAGTTCATCCCATCCACTTACAGAACCCTAAAAACTGCACAAAAGAAAAAATACAAAACATAACTCTATGTAACACATAAATATAAGCCAGTTTATTGACTTTCATTGAACCTTAGTTGTCCTACAAATAAATAAAGAACATTACCACCTGAAATAAAAGAACAATAAACGAGGGTAGTCCTGAAATGTATTTAATTCCGTTCGGGGACCGTCTCGGTGCACGAATGGCTTCATTTGCGATTTTTATTTCCGGCCAGTGTTGGTATTAAGGGATGGTGAAATAGTGAACATGAAGTTATCGATAAAGTTGTCGATTAAAAACTGGTGGATGCCAAGCTACATAGCTTGGCTCATCGCCGTAAGGTTGCCTGCTTATCGGTCTTCTACAGATTGTACTTCGGTGAGTGTGCCCACGAACTCCACGACCTCATCCCACCGGCCCCCTTCTACCATCCCTACCTTGTAGCTATTCCACCAATTCGCACTAAGCGTTTCCAAAAGTCTTTTATAATACGCACAGCAAAGGAGTGGAACTCTCTACCTGCGTCTGTGTTTCCAATAGCTCACAACCCTAATCTCTTCAAAGTTAGAGTGAACAGGCTGCTTCTGGGTAAGCTCACTCCATCGTAGACTTTGCCTCTAAAAATAACTCGAAGTCTCGAAAATTCCCCACCAACCGTGTCTCCACGTTGTCGTCGTGGTGGGGCTTGCGTGTCTCAATGATCTTGGGGGCTTTGCCGGTAGAGCCACTCATGCCGGAAGGTCCCAAGTGAGAGACCAGACCAAGAGAGACACAAGAGGGGCGCACCGTTCGGAGACTTGAGCAGTGTTCGGGTCCTCGGACGGTGTGCGTCTCATTGGCTTGCTCGCTGCTCTCTGGTACGCGTCTGATCATCAGACGTGACTGCGAGGGCAGCGAGCAGGCATTGAGAGAGAAGGGGAGACAGGGACCTTACCCTCAAAAAGGAAAAAGTATGGGTAGCACAAAAGAAGAGAAATTACCCCAGGGCGGTTCGGACTGCACAGCAGTCCGGGAATCCGCCACGCCTCGTGCGTCAAGCCCCTCGTATTCTGGGGGGGGCAATTGTGCTATTCATTCTCCGTTTGCCAATGGCAACAAGGGCCGAGGAGGCCCCCGATCCACACAACCCTCCTTTGAGGAGATGATCGGCTTTAATTTTAATTCGCCTGACAAGGTGTCGGGCAGGCGTACCGCGGGTATTCCCTCCAAATTTTGGAGGAAGGGCTCGCCTGAGCGGCGAGGAGAAGCGGGGTCGGATTCCGACCCTGCATCAGACGCCAGCTCGGCGAGCTCTAGACGCGAGGGAGTTAGGGCTGCTGCGGAGAACACTGAGTTCTTCCGCAAGCGGCCCAGAGAGGAGGACGACCAGAAGTCGACCTCAAATGAGGAGCTGGCCTCGGCCAGAAAAATCCCCACCAGCAGGCGGGGTAGGGGCCGGGAGGGGACCAACGGGAGAAGGCCCGCCTCTCTAGAAGACGACGAGCGGGCTGAGCGGTTGGCCAAAGAGGACGGGCGCCCCGGAGTGACGGCTGGGTTTGCCGAGGTTGTGGAGGCTGCGCTCCGCGATGTGGCCAAGAAGCGCATCCTGCCAAGTAGGAACAAGGCCTGCAGCGCGGCCGCAGCCTCCATCCTGGCGGCAGCGGAGGAAGCCTACTTCCTTCGCGGGTCTCCGCCCGCGCCAACGGACGAAATGTCTGGGCTGCGGGCGGAGGTCGCCCGCTTGGCGACTACACTGGAGCTTCTCCAAAAGGAGAATGAGAGGCTCCGGGCGGACTTAGCCGGGCTCCGGGGAGCCAGCTCCAGCTCCAGCTCCAGCTCTAGAGAGGTGCCTCAAGGGGGGCGCAAGGACGATGGCCATTCCGTGCCGCTCGAGAACCAGGTGCTGGACCTCGTGCGGCAGGAGATGGCCGCCTTCCGGGAGCGGTTCTCCGTTCTGGAGGGCATCGTGCTTCGCCCCCCGTTAGCGGCGAGTAAGAAGGCGGCAGAGCAGAAGGCGGCTACTTATGCGGCTGCCGTGGCTGCCACACCGGTGCCGACCGGCCGGGCCAACCCAGGAGCTGAGCCAGCTCCTGCAAAGGCACCGGCGAAATCGGCACCGGCCAAGAAGAAAGGTGGGGCGGCTGCACGGGTGGCGAAGGCTCCAGCGCCGGCAGTGCAACCGCCTTCAAAGCCTCCGTCTTCCAAATCTCCTGCGGCTGAAGAAGAAGCCGGTTGGCAAGTGGCCGGGGAGAAGAGGAAGGCCGGAAAGGCAGCCAGGGCAGCCAAAAAGCGCGACAGAAAGCGGCGGCAAAAGGCCAGGAGGATCGCTGCGAAGCTCAGCGCCCCGAAGACCGCGGCTGTAGTGATTACACTGCAGCCGGAAGCGGTCAAGAGGGGCGTTACGTACGGGGACGTGCTCACCAAGGCCAAGGAGGCGGTGAGTCTTGGTGAGCTCGGCATCGTCGGGGGCCTCCGGCTCAAGGTCACTATGACCGGGGCCAGGATGCTGGAGATCCCCGGAGCATCCAGCGGTCCGACCGCGGACGCCCTAGCCGAAAGGCTGAGGGCGTCCTTGAGCGCGGACGACGCCCGAGTGTCCAGGCCCACTAAGTGTATCGACATGCGCATATTGGGCCTGGACGACTCCGTCACGGCGGAGGAGGTGGTGGCCGCCGTCGTCAGGACGGGGGGGTGCTCTGCCGAGCAAGTTAAGGCGGGCACCATACGTCCTGACCACACGGGAACGCGAACCACTGGGGTGAGCTGCCCCGTGACGGCGGCCAAGAAGATCACGGAGGGCCGAAGGCTACTGGTTGGCTGGGTGTCTGCGCAGGTAAAACTGCTAGAACCCAGACCTCTGAGGTGCTTCCGCTGCCATGTGGGCAACCACGCGGGAGCTATGTGCACCTCGGAGGTGGACCGCAGCGGGCTCTGCTTCCGCTGTGGTCGGCCCGGTCACATGGCCGGCTCGTGTAGCGCCGCGCCGCACTGCGTAGCATGTGCGGCAGCTGGCAAGCCGGCCGACCACTGGGCTGGGGGCAAGGCCTGCGCCCCACCCGCCAACGCCGGTGGTAGGAGAAAGCCCTCCGCCGTCGCCATCTCCGCCGCAGCAGCCGCCGCCACCGTCGCCGCGTCTGCCGCCACCGCCGCCGGTGCCGCCGCCGTCGCCGCTGCCACTACGACAGCCGCGACGGCCGCAGCCGAGTCTTCACAGGGGGCTCGGGAGGAGGCAGTAATGGAATGTCAATAACGGCTCCATTACGCCTCCTCCAGGCGAACATCAACCACTGCGCCGCTGCTCAGGACCTGTTGCTCCAGAGCATGGCGCAGTGGTCGATAAATATCGCCGTCGCCGCTGAGCCGTATTTTGTCCCGCCCAGGGAGAACTGGGTGGAGGACCTGGACGGCTCAGTGACCCTTATTTCGTCGGCCGCCGCCGGCACCCCGTCCCTCGAGAGTGTCAAGAGAGGACGGGGTTGCGTAGCAGCACGGTTCGGGGAGATTGTCGTGGTGGGTGTCTACTTCTCCCCGAGCCTAACCCTCGCCGAATTCCACATCTCCCTTACGGAGTTGGTTGACGTCGTCGCCGGGTATCGTTCCCTCCCCGTGCTCGTTCTAGGGGACTTCAACGCCAAACATTTGGCTTGGGGTTCCCGTTACACGGACACGAGGGGTAGGATGGTGGAGGACTGGGCTCTGGAGACAGGCCTGGTCGTCCTAAACCGGGGTACTGTCCCCACGTGTGTGCGGATGCAGGGCGAGTCAGTGGTGGACATCTCGTTCGCCAGCCCTGCTCTGTTACAGCGTGTCGTTGACTGGCGCGTCTTAGAGGAGGTGGAGACCCATTCCGACCACCGGTATATCCGGTTTGACGTCTCCGCCCAGACCTCGACCGCGTCGGTCCGACAGGCCCCGAGTGGTCCGCGGTGGGCGCTGAAGCAGCTGGACCGGGAGCTTCTCCTGGAAGCCTCGATAGTGCAGGCCTGGGTGTCACCACCAGACAGGCCTGCCGACATCAACGACGAGGCGGAGTGGTTCCGGGAGGCCATGTCCGAGATATGTGACGTGGCAATGCCCCGGGTCCGGCCAGGAAGCGCCCGCCGCCAGGTGTACTGGTGGTCGCGAGAGCTGGCAGCGCTACGCGAGGCGTGCGTTGCTGCACGGCGCCAGTACACCAGGCAACGCAGGCTTCGCATCCGCCCTCCGGATGCGCAGGCCAGGGAGGCGGAGCTATACGAGGAATACAGAGCGGCGAAGACCGCCCTCCGAGCGGGGATCCTGCGGGCCAAAGATCTGGCCCGCAAGGAGATGCTGGAGTCTCTGAACGGGGACCCATGGGGACGCCCTTACAAAATGGTGCGGGATTAACTCCGCACCTGGGCTCCCCCGTTGACGCAGAGTCTCCGGCCCCAGCTCGTTGAGGACGTGGTGAGCGCTCTGTTCCCTTCGCGAGGCGAGCACACTCCCCCGCCCATGGCTCCGCCACCTGCGGTGCCTGTTGCGGACCACAGCGACGACGGCGACGACGACGACGATGTCCCGGAAGTGACCGAGGTAGACCTGAGAGTGGCGGTTAATCGGCTGAGGGCCAAGAATACCGCCCCAGGACCCGACGGCTTGCCTGGAAAAGCCTGGGTCCTGGCCTTGGAGGCTCTCGGGCCTCGACTGAGGGGGCTCTTCAGCGCATGTTTGGAGAGGGGCCAGTTTCCACTTCGTTGGAAGACGGGGAAACTGGTCCTCATTAAGAAGCCGGAGCGCCCTGCGGACTCTCCGTCCGCATACCGGCCCATCGTGCTGCTCGACGAGGTGGGCAAACTCTTTGAAAGAGTCATTGCAAACCGCCTCGTCGCGCACTTGGTGAGGGTGGGGCCGGATCTGGCGGAGAACCAGTTCGGTTTCCGCACGGGGCGCTCAACGGTGGATGCCATCATGCGCGTGAGAGCTCTCACGACGGGGGAAGCGGTATCCCGGGGCAAGGTCGTCTTGGCGGTGTCTCTTGACATCGCCAACGCCTTCAACACCATGCCCTGGAGTTGCATTAGGGAGGCACTCCGGTATCACCGGATGCCGACCTACCTCCGTCGCGCGGTCGAGGCCTATCTGACGGATAGGGCCGTCATCTACCCCGGTCACGAGGGAGAGTGGATTCGGCGAGAGATGTCGTGCGGTGTTCCACAGGGAGCGGTTGTGGGGCCGTACCTGTGGGACATCGGCTACGACTGGGTGCTGCGCGCCGGCCTCCCTAGCGACGTCAGCGTAGTATGCTACGCTGACGACACGCTCGTCCTGGCTCAGGGGGGGTCGTACCAGGCGGCGGCCGAACTAATGACACGCGGGGTTGCGATAGTCGTGGATAGGATCCGGCAATTGGGTCTCGAGGTGGCCTTGCACAAGTCCGAGGCCATGTGCTTTCATGGTCCTCGGAGCAGGCCACCACCGGGATCCCAAATCACGGTAGGAGGGGTTCACATCGGCGTCGGGTCGACGATCAAGTATCTGGGACTCGTTCTCGATAGCCGGTGGAACTTCGTCGAGCACTTCCGACGTTTGGCTCCCAGACTGGAGCGGGCCGGGGCTGCCTTCAAGCGGCTTCTGCCCAATCTGGGGGGTCCAAACGCCTCCTGCCGGAGGCTCTATGCGGGGATCGTGCGATCCATGGCCCTTTATGGGGCCCCAGTGTGGGCACTGGACCTGAGGAAGCGTCCAGCCCAAAAGCTGAACGCGTCCCAAAGGGTCATGGCCATCCGGCTTGTCCGGGGATACCGCACGGTCTCCCGCGAGGCGGCGAGCCTCCTTGCTGGATTGCCGCCATGGGATCTGGAGGCGAGAGACCTCGCGCACGTTTACACGTGGCGCTTGGAGGCGCAACGCCGGGGCGAAACTCTGCTGCCGCGGCATATTGCTGCGCGGCGGACGGAGCTCCGGCAAGATACCATGGCGGTATGGAATCAGCGACTGTCGCAACCCAGTGCAGGGCACGCCACAATTGTGGCGATAGTGCCCCTCTTTGAGGAGTGGCTGGAGAGGCGCCACGGCGTCCTCACCTTCCGCCTGACGCAGGTACTCACCGGACATGGTTGTTTCGGTAGGTACCTGTTTCGGATTCGGCGGGAGGAAACGCCCGGGTGTTTTCACTGCGAGGATCGCCCGGAGGACACGGTGGAGCAAACGGTGGAGGCCTGCCCCGCATGGGCGGAGCAGCGCCGTGTCCTCGTCGAGGCGATCGGCGGCGGCGACCTCTCGCGTCCGGCCCTGGTTCAATCCATGGTCCGGAGCGAGGAGGCATGGGAAGCCGTCACCTCCTTCTGCGAAGCAGTAATGCTAGTGAAGGAGGAGGCGGGCCGCGTGAGGGAGAGACAACCCTCACGCCCCAGCCGCCGCGGCATAGAGAGACGCACCGGGCGTCGGGAGTCGCTGGGCGATTCCCGGCCACCGTAGGTGCGGGTCTGCGGACGGCGAGCGTTGGGTGGCTCGCTGTCCGATTAAAGCCAGACCCAAGCCGACGGCGCGTTGTGTTCCACGCGCGCCTCAAAGAGATGTCAGCATAGGAGTAGGGGCCCGTTAGGGCCAGTGCCTACCAGGGTTGCGGATTTGTTCGAAAGAGTTACCGCGGCCCTGGAACGTAAAAGGCACTAAGAGGAGCATGGGTGGGTTTTAGTCAGTAGAAGTCTGACACTCCCTGCCGCTCAACCCAGAGCGGGAGGGGTCATTTGATGATTTCCCATCCAAAAAAAAAAAAAAAAAAGTCTCGAAAATTAATAGTTATAATAAAAATGCAAGTTGAGCATTTTTTTTTGTCTAATAGTCATGCATATTCGTATGTAAGGCATTTTTAGTCAGTCAAGAATAGAAATTTTATACTGCTTGATTGATTAGTATTTAACCTGTAAACGACTAATTTGGGAATTTCCTCAAGCTAAGTTAAAATATTTTTTGAACAGCCGGTTTTTGGAAATAAAACCAAGTAACATAATTTGATTATGGAATTGAATTCACAAACTCGTGGTCAAGCTTCACAAAACCTGTTTTGTTTGATGGAAGATGTATTTTTTTGCAAAAAAAGTTATTACACCTAAATATTCCAAACCGTCCATATCTTATATGATTTTTTTTATCTTTAAATTTATATTCATCTTCATATTTTTTATGTAATTTTATGGATTTTAATAATCTGCAAACAAAAAAAAAAAAAAACTTTTTAGCTGTCTATCTCCGAAGTTCTTCATTTATTTATTTACAAACTTTATGTACAATACTGGTACATGAACGGACTTTTTCTTTTTTTTTGGGTTGGCACCATTTCGGCATAAAACTCTTTCGAAGAATTTTGAAAATCCGTCTATAGTGACAGAGTTATGCCCGAACATAGGTACATAAAAAAATAAATAAAAACCAACGCATTGATCACCTCCTCATTTTTGAAGTCGTTAAAAAAAAAGAGAGAGATCAAGATTATCTATCGATATCGTAACTCCACATCTCTACCAATAATAAGCCCGATCCGTGTATTGAGATTAACTTGTTTTTATAGCATTAGGTTAGTATATATTAAATTTAACTATCACGCTTCATTGCTTGAATCGGCGGCAAGCAGAGACAATGAAACAAAATGTTTTAACTATTTATTTTAACTCCCCAGGTATTTGGAGTCTTTAATGGAATGAAAGAAAGAAAACAGAGTTGTTAAAGTCAGGTTGGAACGTTTAAATAGAATTGAATGTAGTTATAATTTAGGAAAAGCTTATCTAATCTTTGCTGGAGTTAGGAAAATCATAAAGGAAATTCCTAACTGGAGAAATTTGGCGTCGCTTCTCTTCGTGTTGGTATTTAAAGAATTGAAAGAAAAATTAAACTGGTAATTGTGTAATATTAAATTCAATGGATTACATTTTATGTATTTACGTACAAATCCGTTTGTTAGATTTACTGTCTTCTGACAAACCGTAACGACTGCCAAGGATCTCCAAATGACAGCCGGGACCAATTTTTTTTTATTAGAGATGCGTTTGCTCTTGACTCTAGTCAATGTCAGAGATGACAGAGACAAAGTCTACGATGGAGCGAGCTTACCCAGAAGGAGCCTGTTCACTCTAACTTTGAAGAGATTAACGGCACAATGTGCTCTCCGAGGCACGGAGGAGTCTCGGTATGTTTTAGGTGGTCACCCATTACCATACCAACCTCGACAAGCACTGCCTTAACCAACATCGGCCTTTGCGGCTGTTATACAACGTGTGACAGAATAAACGCAATACCTCTTAAGGAGTCATTGCACTTATCATTATGAACAACTTTTACTATGGGACCAACCCCGAAATCAGCTGTTCAGTACATTTTGTCGAATTATGCGCACATAAATGTGTGGGGGGCAGTCGAATATTTTTTCGCAATTTCAGTGTTCGTCCCATAGTGAAAGTTTTTCATAATGATGAGTACAATGACTCCTTAAGAGGTATTGCGTTTATTCTGTTACACGTTATAATTTAGTCACGAGCTCCTCCTGTTTATACTCAAATACATTATTTTAAATTTAAATTAATCTAATAATTAATAATACAACCATAATAACAAAGGACATTCCCCACTCGGGGACATAGGTGTCTACATCACAAACAATAATCAATACGACGAAAACCGACCCCGCCGGCGACTAATTAATCGCATGAACGACTTTCAATAATTGTCCGTACGGTCCGGTTAATGAAAAATCGTGCGGACACGTCCGTCCTCGACCGAAAGAATCCGGTGATCCGGCGATCCGGCTGACCGGACCGTTGTAATTGGGTGGCCGTTTGAATGGAACCGCTGTTTTGATCTAGGTAATGGACTTAAAAGAGGGTGCTGTTATTGATTTATTCTTTTTCGTTTCTTTTTAAGGTTTTATTATTTTGAAGAGTGGGGTGCAAATAGTTTGACGTGTATAGTGGCACTTTTTTTGCAAGGCAATTAAGTTGATGTAATCAATTTTGAGGATAAGAGTTGGTGGGTCACGTACTTTTAAGTCGTTTAAAAACTAAAAATGTAGAAACAGTTGGAGAAACTTATTTTGTAAATGTCGCAGCCAATTAGCTTAATCAGCCGTTTAATTGGTTGCCTAGCCTTTTCATTTAAATTTGCCGATTTTTTAGCGACTTAAGTGACATCTTTTGTTCAATATCGTTAACGACTTGCCCATGACACTTATGTCGCTGATTAAACGGCACAGTTCAATGAAAAGGCTAGACTTTTAATGAAACCGCTGATTCAGCTAGATGGCTGCGACATATACATAATGTAGAGTTTGCCTTCAGCATGAATCAGATTATGTATCAAAAGTTTTTTTTTAAATACTTTTCGGGTCGTTAACCTTGACATAATTAAGCATCAGAAACCTCTACACATCAGATAAGATATTACTTTCCAGACAAAGCTTAACAAGGAAGTGTTGGAAAAATAAGCCTGTAGAAAAAAAGTCACGTTTGACCACTTTTTTGTCTGATGGTACTTAAGCGATGATTTGGTTGACGATGATAATACCTCCTCTTTGTTAAATTAATATCGCCAGCTCCATACATAATTATCTCAATCAGTACCTAAACAAATTCAGGTGCAAAAAATCCGCTTGAAGCGCTTCCCAGCAGAATCGTAAAATTAGAAAAAGTACCTCAAGCGATCCCTTATCCGAGTCACTTTTATGACCCTATTATAAAATGGTCTTTATGCGCCATTTTATTGCTAAAAGACTTAGGTAATTACGTCACGGTGCAAAGATGAGATTCTCGGAGTTAAAGAGCTATTAAAAGTTTTTGATATTCCGGTCAGAGACAATCAAAATGTTTGATTGGATTTTGTTTTACTATTACTTAAGTTATTACGGGGTTTAATAACTCAAAGGATCACCCTATGTCTTCCTTCGTTCTATATTTTGGGGTCACTCTTAGTCGACAGCGCTGCGGAAGAATTTTTTGACGACATATCTTAAGATTCATTTAATTAAAGTGTTTTTATTTTAATATTATTTAGTTAGTTCTATAATTGGGTACGAAGGTATTTATTTTCCTGCCAGGGTTGCGGAATTTGTTCGAAAGAATCACCGCGGTCCTAGAACTCAAAGTGCACTAGGAGGAGCACGGATAGGTTTTACTCAGTAAGAGCAAAACCCATCCGAGCATCGTTGTAGAGGGAGGGAGTGTCAGAACACTCCCTCCCTCCTTTTTTGGTCTGCACTCTGCAGACCATCAAAAACCTTGATCTAACTGTTACTTAATTTGTTTTGACGATAAAGCTTCTAAATCTCAAAAGAAATATCGAAAATCATTTAAACACCACTCAAAAATACAGGCTGTATCCAAAACTCAACTTCCCCTGTCATTTATAATAAAAACCTTTTTTTATTTATACCTCGGCGACCGTCATTAAAGCATGTATTCCATCAAGCCGGTCCCTCGTCGCGCATAAACAATAGATATAAAACGAGCCAAGTGGAACACCCCCCTTTGTATGCGGACTCAGCTCGTCATGCCTGTCATACACTACAGGGGATGTCGGTTTGATTTCTGTGCAAAGGATTTTTCCTGAATGTTTTCCTGTAGGTGGATTTTGCTTAGTGACATATTTCATTGCTTGATAGTATTTGGTTGGTTTCTTATTGGTTACTGAAGCTTATCAATTTTATTATTTGAATAAACAAACTACTTTTAATTTAAAACATTCATTTGAAGTAGAAAATTGTGGCGATTTTTTTTTTAATAATTAAAACAAAAGTTGCTTATTAACATCCGGATCCCATATTAGTACATTTTGGTACAGCCATATCTCTGTACCATCCACCAAAATCAGCGATTTAGGCGTTTAAGCGCAAATAATAAATGTTTTTTTTTTAATTTGTGGGTAGGTTGAAAATAACACTTACAAGTCAAGGTTTTTTGGTAATTTTAAACTAGTTGAGGCCGGTGTTTAGGATTTTAGGGCACCACAAACTAAAATTAGAAGAAACCCTTAGGAGATAGTGGGTTGTCATTAATTATAAAAAGCAAATAAAAACTGTTTTGACTATAAAACTGAATTGATGTTCGTTAGTCTCGCTAAAACTCGAAAACGGCTGGACCGATTTGGATAATTTTGGATTTGAAATATTTGTGGAAGTCCAGGGAAGATTTGATTGATGACAAAATATGGAAAAAAAAAACACATCTGGGCGAAGCCGGGGCGGGCTACTAATTACTTTTAAAAATTATCTCCTTGAAAATTTTATTTTCTATTTTCTTGCCGACTATTTGCCTGTTTACGACTTCATGAAAGCAACCAACAATATAGTACCACTCAAAAATAACATTCCTGCTTATACAACAGCCTGTACGCAGAAACCCATTTAGAGCATTTGTAGTAGTTGATTTGTTCTCCAGCGCGAATCAATCACTGGCCTCGAACGGACACCTGATGCCGCCTGTCTTTGTGTATTTATGTACAATATGTGGACAATGATACACACTGTCATGTATGTACAACACAATGGTAGATATAGGAGACGGTAAGAGGTCTAAATAGTTATGAGAATATTTTCAAAAAATGGGGGAGAAATCGGTGAACCTACATAAAAAATACATACAGTCGAACATAGAATACCCTCCTTTTTTGAAGTCGGTTAAAAGAGTTTAGAGGGAAAGAGATAGCGACATTAAGTTTTCTATAGAAATTGAAGAATCGCACAATCCCCTTGTACTCTTTTTCGAAAAAGTTCTCAACTAACTATTTTGACCTGAATATCTAGCGTATGCATACAAAGTTTCATTTAAATTGGTTCATTCATTTCGAAAACTAAGGACTTGAAAGTTGAAATGCCGTAGGGCGTAATTGCTCTTAATATGAAAATTGTCCACAGAAGTGAAATTGTCTGTTGAAATTAGGGTATAGTACAGAATTTTTCGCTTACCATCAGGTGAGATAGTGGTCAAGCGCGTGCCTATCAATAGTAAAAAAAAAAAAAATATTACGGCGACCAAAATTTTTATTACACAGCTCTCAAATAATGCTTACTATTTACGTATTGAAGCTACAAAATCAAGTTCAGGGTACTTATACACCCCAACAATACTCATTTCTTTTAATCAGTCACAATTACTGATAACCTCCTCCCTGAAAATTCAACCGTTTCTGACAATTCCTAAACCGCAGTAATGACAAAATCGTCCATATTAAGTTCACGCCACATACAAAATGTAAGGAAACCAAAAAGTATTATCTTTCGAATACCAGCAATAAAGAAAAGCAGTTAATAAGGTAATGTCACGAACCTTTCAAAGAAGGAAAGGTTGGGAGATTATGATAATGAGGCAGAAGGGACAAGTAGTGACAATTAACCTATCAGTAGAGCAGAGATAAATATTTTTTTTTCCAGATGTATCCAACTGGGACAACAATTTAGTTTTAAAAATTAAAAAGTATCGCTAAAATTTCGTAACAGAAATTACCTCTCTTAATTTAGAACTACTACATACAGCCTTATTTATAAAACAATTCTAACAATATGATTCTATGCTGTTATAAATTATAATTTAATAATAATCCTAATTTCAAATTCTTTGTAGACAGTCAGTGTGAATTAAGAATCTGATAGATAAAGAATAAATAATAAACACTAATCATATAGCAAGTTTTTTTTATAAATAGGCTGTATATTATTGAACATAAAATGTTACGAATGTGTGCACCCAATTATTTAGGATTACACATATTTTTCCGTTGAGAATATCACAAGTGGTAGGTAGAATAAGAGGCTGAACGGAAAAGCAATACGAATATATATTAAGTATGTTTATAAAATTTACAAAAAGCAAAAAGCTCAAAAATAATGTTATCAAAATTGAAAATCATTGGACTTTTTTTACTGTTAAAATTTCGTCAAAAAGTGTTAACTGACTAAAAAAGTGTGTTATTATTGATGCTATAGATCGAAGGAGTTTCAAGGCAAAATCCATGACCGTTATGTTTTCTCTCGGAATAAATTGCTTCGACGCATTTCTTGTGCTTGCCACTGTTGATTCTGGCTTCCAACAGTTGCAGTGTTTCCGAAGAAGGCTTCATTGTGGGTATTGAACTTAAAACAGCAACTAAACTTATACTGGCGAGTCTGCGAATATGTCTCATACTCTTTGCCCTCATAACGATAGTTTTATTTTTGCTTTATTGGCGTTTCCATACAATATAGTGGTGCACCGTTATGGTGGCGTGAGTAAGCCCTATTTGTTAGCCGAGCGACGGACATCGGACTAGCTCAAATAACTTTAAACGAAGATTCATTGGGTTTTAAATTGATAAGCAATAAAATTGTGCAGTATTTTTATTATTTATTGATATTTATTTTTTTTGTACTGGTGTGCACGTTTAATATTATGAAATAAAGTATAAAAACAAAACAGCTTGTTTAAGATAAAAATTATCGTAGACTCTTGACAAGTGACGCTGTTTCAGCGGTAGCGTGCAAAGGCCATAGTCAAAACGTCAAAAATGTATGCGATTGACAAATTGCTGTCAAAATGTCACGTGACCCATCCCTTATTGGCATACCAAAAGTCGCATTCGCTGTTTATATGGTACTTTGGAGTTGCGAAATTTGTTCGAAAGAGTCAGGAGGAGGAGCAAGGATGGGTTTTAGTCAGTAATAGTCTGATAATCCTTTCAGCTACACCCAGAGTGGAAGAACTCATTTCATGATTTCCCATCCAGATAAAAAATTAAATATAATAAATGGTTCTTTGGATTCTCTAGGGTATGTAGTTTGGATTCGTTCAACATGGCTACGTAGAAGTAAAATGACACCATGAGGCACACTAGCTCCGCTTGCTAAACGTACGGTATAAGTACCGTTACGCTTACGTTATATTTAATTTGATTCTTAGCAGAATATATAAAGACAAAATACGTAGAAAACTTAATTAACAGAACGAACAAAATTGTAAATAAAAAAAAATCAAAGTACTAAAATATCTCTTAAAGCACTTTCACATATCTTTGGTAATCTTTGTGGTCCTCTTAACTTGTTGATCAGTTCAAATGCAGGCTTCAATTCATCTTGAGTCACTCCCTGAAATAAATAAAATTACATAAGAATTCGCAGAACAGATTGTCGATGGGGCAGAAAAGTTCTGGAGTGGCGACCGCGTACCGGAAGACGCAGCGTTAGAAGGCCTCCCACAAGGGCGACCGAAGACCTGGTGAGGGTTGCGGGTAGCCGAAGGATGCGAGACGCACAGGACCGGTTGTTGTGGCGACACTTGGGGGATATGTCCAGCAGCAGACGTCTTTCGGCTGATATGATGATGATGATGATGAAGAATTCAAAGATTATTTCAAAGTATTCGCGTGCTATCGTTTCGTTGGATATTTTAATTTGTAATATTGCAACACCAACAGAAAAATGTAAATCATCATGTAAACTGTGGCAACACTCTCTTCTTCCATCTGCGGCACTGGTCCAATACAGACGTGGATTTCATCTCAGCACCTAATCAGCACAATTATACCACTGCACACGTTTATGTATGTTTGAAAAATGCTGCCACTAATCCACACAGGCATAGTTTTAAGAATATAATATTTGCCCTCATGAAATTTCTTGCTGAAATCTATTGTCTGTCAGCATGTTATAATTAGGGCTAAATCGCCCAAAATCTACATTTTCACACATCACTGTTAATACTGGCTTTCAGGAGTTGCAGTTGTTTGGAATTGTGTGGTGGGCTTGTTCCAAATAAAAAAAAATCGCATCGCAGTCGCAATTTGTCAAAACGTTTTAATTGACACTCTAGTATAAGATAGAGTGACGAGTGAAACCTGTGTAGTTGCATGTAGCTGGCATATAATTAGTCGGTGGAACTTTAAAAGGAGCGAGCAAAAATGTAGAATGAAAACTATTGTATTAGTCCGGCAGATTTGTGAGAACTCCCGTTGATGCCAGATTGAAATTTAAGTATGCAAGTCTTTTATTGGACCCTGAAGTATTGTACAGTGCTCCGTAAGTATGCTGCCACAACACCACACAGTGTTAGTTAGCATGAACCTCACCTGTTCCCGGCGATAAATAACGACAGCAATCATTCTTCCCCAAAGCATTTGCATCAAGAACGGCTGTGAACCTTTAACTTCTAGTAGATGTAGCTGCATCATCGCATCGTGTTTTAAGGCTTTGTCTGTAAAAATATTGACAAAATTGCTAGAGCAGCTCCTGGCACACACGGATTTATCAAAGGAAATAAACATTCCGCCATTCTTACCTAGACAATGGATAATAATATGCTCAAATATTGTTCTTTTGTTTAAAAAATAGACTCAAAGCAAATATCTATCTACAGACCCATAACGAGTAGTCTCAGGTCAAATCTCTACACACTGTTTTCGGCGATACTACTACAAGACTGACAAAAAGCATAGACAAGAATCAACCAGTAGAACAAGCCGATTTTTTTTTTAAATGCCCTCTACGTTCCAGAGCCGTGGTGACTCTTTCGATAAAAATCTACAACCCTGACACACACTGGCCCGTCTATTTTTCTGAAATCTCTTTGAGGCGCGTTTGGAACATAACGCGCTGTCGACCCGGGCCTGGTTTTCATCGGACAGCGAGCCACCCAACGCTTGCCGAGAATCAACCAGTAGAACCGCCGGATAGCCGGATTTTTCCGTAATTTTTCTATCATAGATTACATATGCCTACACTCTCTGGTCTTGAAACGGTCTAGAAAAAGTACAATGAGTACGATAAACTATTATTATGTTTCATCCTATTTTCATTCTAGTATAAACGAGCTTGTCAAAGGAAATAAGTATTGCACTATTGGATTCGTGAGTCGTACAATGTATGTAATAAATATCAAAAGTTAACTGCTGTCTGTAGATTTTATATGTTACTTCTCATGAGACAGTTATTTCGTCCTAAGAAATATTATAGAGAGGGAACTCTGTTTATCCTATTTTATTTACAGATTCTACTTGACAGAAAATCGTATGCCACTGCTAAAAGGTATTGAACATCGGTACGGTAAATGCTTTCAGAATTTTTGAAGATGCTGTTTAAAATATATAACTTAACTTACGTATATCATTCTTGCCAATATCCAAAGAGATGACTTGCTGGAAGCACCCGTTGACTCCTTTAATAGATTTGGACCACACATCGAATGGGTGTTCTGTATGGTACCGCTGTCGCACGATGATGCCGTCTGTGTCTTTTGGCAGAAGTTTCTTTGGTGATGTAACTGTTTTGTTTACTAGCCATCTTAGACTACCCTAAAATTTATAAAATAAAAGTAATTTTAAAAATGAAAACATGTTTGAATCACACAGATACACAAATAAGAAATAGGAGACAAAAGTCAATGATAATTAGCAATCCGTGGTTGATTTCCAGAAATCGTTTAATTACAAGAAATTTTAGAAACGTATTTAAAAACAGCGTCCTTCTGAATAGGTTTCATGAAAACATTTTCTGTTGTAGCGGTATCAATGCATCAATGCTGCCACAAAAACCAACGTAGCAAAAATCTACAATGTACATTTTTGCAAATAGAACCGCGACGCCATCTATCCCGCCAGCTGCGAACTAACTGAACGAAATCCTGTATCGCGGTATCAGAGTTGTCCGTGCGATTGGAACATAAATACAACAGTCCGAATATCAGCTATCGGGCAGTTGCCCACCGGATACAACAACCGTTCGGTCGAAGGATCCTCCCTTTTCAACGGAGGTATACAGGACTTTGCTCTCTCTTTTTTTAATATGACGATATTGATTTTTGGTCTTTAATTCAAGAGTGAACAGGTTACCTTAAGTGTGCTCCACGGCGACATCATCACTTTCCATCAGGTGAGATTGTGGCCAAATACAAGCTTATCAATAACCAAAAATGCTTACCCCATCAGATTCGCTAATCTCGACCTTATAACAAGTCACTTGTTTTTCAGGAAACAAATTTTCAGGAATAATTGCAACCACGTGCCAATCACCAATCACATCCTTCAAATTAAAATTGGCCTGGAAGTTGTCACACTTAGTACCGTTACCAGTACCTTCTGAATTTACCAGGGTTATAACTAGCAGGATTATAAAAGGTGTCATGTTCGAATGAGGTTGAAGACCGAAGTGGGTTTTTGGAGGGAATCTTGTGAATCAAGTTAGTTAGACAGTGGTGATGGGTTTGGAACGAATAGAACAGGCATAAAACAATGATTGCTTTATATCTGCAAGATTAATTTAATTATTGACGGTAAAGCCACGGCAAAACTTTAAACATCTTACTCTAATTTAGAACCGTACCTATAAGAGCATCTACGGTGTAATGGACTTGATATACAAAGCGGATAAGGCGCTGACAAGATAAAATGTATGGCGTCAAAGGAAACGAAACATACTTATCGTCGCGGGCGCACGGCCAAATTCCATACATTTTCGCAGCGCGCCTGCCGCGCGCCCGGAGCGTTTTGTATATCAAGTCCCTAAGTCTTGTTTACGATGTTTGATGGCAAATTTGTTTGAGCCAATACAATTTAGACGTACGATCGACACGAAGAAAAAGATGATATTATTATACGAAAATATTAGAGCAATGTTAAGTTTAGCACAAGCTACCACCTCACCTGATGGTAAGCAATGATAGTGGTTAACGATGGAGCACGCATGCCTAGAAGCAACCTATTCACTTATGTATCTTGTATGTTGTTGTTGTCTTGTCTAAAGCTTTCCTAATGCATCATTTTGATGAGATGAGATAACTCGGCGTGTAGGCGATAGTTAAACGCGCAAATAATTGGATAATCTCTTAATGTCTGCAAGTCTGGCGTGTGACACATTTTGGAACAATTATTCAATTTGAGTGACACGGAATAACTGGAAGTCAGTACAGCGACCTAATTTTATGAGTTCATTCACAAGATTCTGAGGTATTCTTATGTGTGGTACCTATCAATACCACAGGTACTCTATGTTATAATTCAAATTATACTATAACAAAACCTTTTTTGGGATGCATGAATTCACAATTTTTTCCATCAGGCACTCAACTGAACCGAGCGCTCGGCGCTTCCTGGACAGTCTCACCTAACACTTCATAAGACCGGCCAATACTTCCCTTGCGGTGGTAGGGCTAACACCCACCTGGTTCGCGACCACTCTCCCACCGGAGTCCGGTGTCAAGCAGGCTGCTGTGTTTCGTGGACGCGTGGGAGTACCAGTGCCTCAAGGCATCTTCTGGGCACGCTCGCTCCATCTTAGACCTCATCCATCGCTTTCCATCAAGCGTGATCGAGGTCAAGAGCTAGCCCATTTCTCAATAAAAAGACTCATTTCGCTCTGGGCGGAGAGAATAGTATCAGGCACTCAACTGAACCGACTAAAACCCATCCTTGTTCCTCAAAATACCCTTTGGGTTCCATTGGCGGTGGTGACTCTTTCGAAAAAAAACGCAACCCTAGCAGACACTGGCCCATCTATTCTGTTGGAATCTCTTTGAGACGCGCGTGAGAAATAACGCGCTGTCGACCCGGGCCTTGTTCTAATCGGACAGCGAGCGACCCAAAGCTCGCCGTCCTCAGGCCCACGCCTACCGTGGCCGGGAATCGTCTTCTTCTGTTGCAGCGGCTGGGGCGTGAGGTTTGCCTCTCCCTCAGGCGGGCCGCCTCCTCCATGGCTTGTATAAAGAGGTGACTGCTTCTTATGCCCCCTCGCCCCGGACCTTGGATTGAACAAGGGCTGAACGCAGTACCTACACTTTAGTTCACCAAACATTTGCTAACGAAGCCACAATAAGCTGGCGCCTTATTATTTTAAAAGTACGTTAGTACCCTAAACCATCTCAAGATCAACGTGTTTTCGGAAACGTTCAATATTTCAATTCTTTAACAGAGTTATAAAAAAACACCATACCCACTTGCTTGCATAAACTCATAAAATTATTTTTTTGTTAAAGAATAATCGCCTTATACCTATCTTTCTTAACCACGCACATTACATATATACGCGCAGTAAGCAAAAAATACAATAGCGAAAATGGACGAAAGACCACATCCAAATAATATAAACCAAGCTTAAGAATTTTCTTTTAAATCGCCATTTTCCCATTCAAAAACATCTCAAGAATTATCTGTGTTCCCATACAAAAACATGGTCATTGTTTAAAAAGTCAAAACCGACGTAGATTTACTTGAACAAAGGCAGTAAAAACAGTTTATAGACTTGTTATTGCTGTCCCAACGGACAGGGGGAGTGGTCCAAGTGTATCGAGTTTGGCTAGTTCGGTCTTTAGTCGATTCATCGCTTACCGTCAGGTGAGATAGTGATCAAGCGCGTACCTATCAATAACAAAAAAAAACACTTAAAGAAGTATCTACCCTAATGGTATAGGCCTTTATCAGGAATCATAGATGTGTCGGCAAAAACTAAGGAAAAAATAAAATCCAATATAAAAAAGATTTTTAATGTCGTAAATATCAGCAATATTTACGCCATTAAAATCTTTTTTATATTTGACTTTATTTTTACTACTACTCTTAAAAAAATTAATCAAATGAAGTCTATTATTCATACTAGGTTGAAACTCCAAAATGCCCACGTCTTCACATGTTCCTACTGTTTTTGTTGCATTACATTTCTTACTTCAGTTAAAAAAAAAACTAAACGTAAATGAATTATTGTAATTTTGATACCCATAATATATTACGTTATTTGTTCGTCAAACAAACAACGAGCAAATAAATAAATTAAATTAAATACATTTATTTCTAGCAACCTTAGCTCGTATGTGGAGTAGGTACACACAAATACAAACGACGTGTAAATTTTACCTACTGATAAATATCTTTTTAAATTCAGATCGTCTTACCGCTCATGTCTTGTACCACATTCAAAACACCGAATCGGTGGAAACAGATTTTAATGTATCCTATGAAAATCTTCATTCAAAAGCTCTTTCCCTTTGAATTTTAATATAAATCTCGAATTGGGAGTTTATTAGCGTTGGACGAATACCAATAAATGTGAAAATTATGTATTATTTCCTACAATGGATATTTATGAGAGCTTTCTAGAATTATTTACATACTGATTCACTTGGCTCAAGTTGAGTGCAAACTGAATGTCTTTTTAATAAAAACAAACTTGTTTTTTATTGGTTTTGTTTCGTAGGACTGAAGGTAAATTAGGTGTTGCGGATTTTGTTCAACAGAGTAACTGCGGCCCTGGGAAGCAAAGGGCACTAGGAGGAGCACGGACGGATTTTAGTCAGTAACAGTCTAACACTACCTTTCGCTCCACCCAGAGCGGCAGGAGTCATTTGATGATATCCCATCCATAAAAAAGGTAACATAAGTACCTTGTCTTTTCGCAAGACTATTTTAGGAGGCATTATCCATTACATACCAAGTTAAGCTTGATACACATACATCATTGAAATCACAGTTCCTGTACAGTACGAGCACCGTGATAATTATTATTTCACACAATCTCTATGAACTCTCACTGATACTGAAATGTGTGGACGCGTTCATAGAGATTTTGTGAAAGAATAATTATCACTGTGCCAGTACTGTGCAGAAACTGTGACGTCCCTGATGTGTGTGGATCAAGGTTTACTAAGTTGTGGAGATTATGCAGGCTCCACGTAAAATCTGTTAAGTGGCATCACGTTCGACTGGACGCTGACCCCAAAAAAGTTGGAAAAGATAACGTAGATTGATTTATTTCAAAAAACAGTCAATGAAGGATGATTTCCACCAAACTAGATAAAAACGGATTTTACAAACTTTAAACGATATTAAGTCGAGTACACAGTATTTAAGGCCTGTATACTAAGCCGCGTGAAGCAGCTTGACCACGGGCGTCTTTCGCGACACGCGATCGTAGACGAAAAAAAACGACCACGTAAATGTTTAAAGAAACTGATACGTTCGCAAGCGACGCTACGGAGCCGATCGTATGCGTTGACATCCTACTGGACGCGATCGGCTGTCACCGCATCCGTTTGCATCCTTTCCGATCCAATGCGATGCAAGCGGTTTGGTGAAAATCATCCTTAACGTTAAATTGCATACTTTACACAGTATAAAAAACTTTTTCTTGAATGACACAACATTTTCATAACTTCTTTTTCACAATAATATTATGCAAATTATTATCAATCCAAATGACCTTATAATTTTTAGCATCTAAAACAAAAATGCCAGTAATTAATCATACCCTTTCACGAGTAGTTAGTTTCTCGGAAAAGGATTTAAAGTTTGCGTCTCATTAACTGCGAATATTTCATGAAGCACCTAGGTAGGGTTATCCGTCAACATTTTCGGGTTAATGTCACAGAGGAAGGATTAATGTTTTTTAGTATTAGTTGCGTCGAGGAGCACTTGGTTTATTAATAGCAGCCGCACGGGTCAATCTTCAAGGTTAAGCAATGCTTGCCGAGGTCGGTCTGTACATGGGTGACCATCTTAAAATACCTCTTTGCCTCAAAATGCTTTTCGAGGCAAAGAGGGGTCTCGTAAAGCCGTTGGTCCCGACTGACATATGTGGATCTTTGGCTGACTGCCAAAGATTTACATATAATATGACAGCTGGGACCTGGGTATGGATTGTCAGAAGCCAGAAAATCTGACATCAGTCTTGCCAAGAGGTACCGTGTTACCAAGTTACTGGGTTCTGGAGGTGAGATAGGCAGTTTTTTCATATAAAATACTGGTATTCAGCGTAATTCGACCCTAATACAATCGGGCTAGGTAGAGGATATGATCCAGGGTTTTGGATTTTGTTCAAAAGAGTCACCGCGGCCGTGGAACAAAGGGCGCTAGGAGGAGAACGGATAAGTTATAGTCAGTAAGAGTCTGACACTCCCTCCCGCTCCACCCCGAGCAGAAGATCATTTGACGATTTCCCATCCATAGAAAAAGGAAGAGGCATTAAAGTTAAGTAGTTTTCACGGATATTTTTGCATTCGTTATGAAGTAAATCGTTTCAAACTGTCCAGGGGGCCTAGACAAATAACTTTTCTGTATCGTTAACGTCAGACGCTGACGACAAAATGTATGGGAATGACATTAGGTGTGGAAAGGAAACGTCATCACCTAATGTCATTCCCATACATTTTGTCGTGAGCGTCTGACGTTAACGCTTTAGAAAAGTTTTTTTGTCTAGACCTGCTGGAACGATGCTGTGAGAAAGATTGGCCTTAATTTTCGGTAAGTTGGAATATTCTTCTAGACATGGAAATTTCTGGTATTCAGCTGAATCCGGTTTGACTGGGAGCCGACCCCAATATAGTTGGGAAAAGGTTAGACAGATGATGACATGCAAATGTCTGAGTCTAACTCGTGTTGGAATCAGATTAGATTGATTGGTTATTTCAGATCTGGATGATTTATCGCGGAATACATTTATGCATAAAACTTCACACCTATTCTCCGTTACCGTCGTTATACTTGAACTATTGAGGAGTTAATTAATGCCACTGATGCCGCTATTAACGTGGCCATCTATTAAATCTTTTCTTGTCTCATACTTTTTAGAACGTAAATCTAAATTTCTGAAGTCGGGTTTTAGTTTTTGAACTTCTTTTTTATTGTTTCGTATAATTTCATGAAAATCAAAACTTGGCACAAAACACAACAGCAGCTTTAAAAACGAAACAGATCTTCAGATAACTCCTTAATTACCATACCCATTAAAACATAAAAGAAACAATATAAATCGAGATGCCACACCGAAATAAAAAACTCTATAATGAAATTTCAACAATGGTAACTCCATGAAAACTGCAAATCTCTCCCATTGGGAGCAAAGACAAGTTTTTTACGATTTCATAAAGCAACGAAACCGGTTTTTCATTTACACAGTTTTAGTGGTGATAAAATATAATTAAAATATTTTATACTTGTTTTATCTCGAGGTTTTTACGGTTTGTATGCTTTTAGGAATGTCGGTAGGTTAGTAGTACAATGAGAAATCATTAGTAATTTTAATTGCTATTTATTTGTGCTAGTAACCCATTAGGTTAGAGAACCAAGGTTACCGACATAGCCCGAAGGATCGCCAAATTGAAGTGGCAGTGGGCAGGGCACATTGCTCGCAGAACAGATGGTCGATGGGGCCGAAAAGTTTTGGAGTGGCGACCGCGTACCGGAAGACGCAGCGTTGGAAGGCCTCCCACAAGGTGGACCGATGACCTGGTGAGGGTCGCGGGTAACCGATGAATGCCAGACACACAGGACCGGTTGTTGTGGCGACACTTGCGGGAGGCCTATGTCCAGCAGTGGACGTCTTTCGGCTGATATGATGAATCCATTAGGTTATTAAAAGGACGGGATGATCTCGGATGCGCTGTTACATCCTTAGTTTGTAAGCCCGTTCATGTAAATATTCAAATTGGTTGAATGTAACACTTTAATGTTTTATGGTCAACTTTTACTAGATAAAATCTACTTGAAGAAAAAACACCGAAAAAAAAGAAATCGACTTCCAAAAAACACCACAAAGTGCAAAATTACTTTAATTTCGGAAGTCGGTGTTTTTGGTTGCTTCTTCGTTATTTGACACAGACTTCCGAAATTAAAGTTATTTTGCACTTTGTGGTGTTTTTTGGAAGTCGGTTTCTTTTTTTTTGCAAAAAAGTTTTTATTTTTCACTTTTTAGTGGTACTCTACACCTAACAACACCACTGGAAAGTCACAGGAAAGCAAAAATACGCAATTTCGTATACATAAAAAAAAAAAATACAAACATCCGAATTAAGAACCTCCTCCTTTTTAAGAAGTCTGTTAATAAAAGAGTCCATTTAATACAACATTTAATGTAATGGTATCATTTAAAAACCAAGTGGGCTTTGTCTTAAGTGGACTTTAATTTGAGGAAAGCACGACACAATTTTGAGAAAACGGCTCCGGATAGAGCAAGCATATGTTAGGATGATTTAGCCTCGCAGATAGATAATTAGCTGCCGCCCTCGGCTTCGCTCTCACGACAGTCAATAATTATCCCGGGACAAAAAGTATCCTACGTTAGGACATAGGATAATTTTTGTCCCAGGTCTAGCTGTTTGGCAAATTTCATTCTCATCCGTTCAGCTGTTATGTAGCAACACACAGACAGAGAGGATAACTTTTGCATTTATAATGAAAACAGATATTATAATAGGTACCTACTTATTTTTGTTAAGTACGGGAAATCATCAAATGATTCCTTCCACTCTGGGCAGAGCGGTATGTCAGACTTTTCCTGACTAAAACCCATCCGTGGTCTTCCAAATGCCCTTTGCGTTCCAGGGCCGCGGTGACTCTTTCAAATAAATTCCGCAACAAATATCATAATACTGCAATATGTATTTTTTTTTTTTAAGTAATAACTATTTTTAATCCGGTATATGTACATAAAGAACTTAACTATTTATATCTACTAAACCTAACTATATACAAACTAGACTAAAAATTGCGAATTATGTACAAAAAGTGTAAAAAACAAATTGATCATTGGGCATCAAAAAACTCATCCACATCGCTGTCAATGACAAAAGTGCCCAGAACACTGGCAGCATTGCCACGTTGAATGGCAATGCTGATTCTTTGGCCAAAGAAAAGCCCAGCCATCTGGTCACGTGAACAGTCGACAAGTCGTTTGCTGATGTCCGGATATGTATTGTTATGGATTCACCGGAATCCAATTCTCATTGTGTCCCAAGGCTTATCCAAAAGATATAATCAGAAACACTCAGTTTCTCGAAATTAACAATTCTCTGAGCGTGTTTTATATTTAGCTGAAAAGCAGTAAAGTGTAGAATGCACACTGACTGCATTCATAGCTGAAATGGGAAAAAAGATAATTTTCATTTTATTTGGGTTTGTGTTCGTGATGTTTGGGCTGTATAGGGCAGGTGGGATGTGTGTTTAAGTTATTTTAATAAGGGATATTTATATTTTCTAAAATTTGGATGTATTTTAACGTGAAAATATAATAGATACCTAGATTGATTGCCTTACCTATACCTCCAGAGATCAAAAAGTCTGCTAATTAGGACCTATTTAATTTAATTTAGAATTTCAAGAAAAGCTATGACAAAAGGCCTTTTTTGAGCGGAAAGGCGCGTCAGACTCTTACTGACCAAAACCCATCTGTGTTCCTCCTTATGCCCTTTGCGTTCCAGGGCCGCGGTGAGTCTATCGAACGAATTCCGCAACATAATTCAGATGTAGGATGGCGAGAGCTTTGCAAGACGTATTACACCATCTCATTTCACAACGAAATTAAGATAGCACGTCATAGTAGGGACTGGGCCTCAAGTCTGCTATTACAATAGTGTCAGAATGGTCTATCACTGATTTCATAATTGTTGATTTTGACAAGTTTGGTAATCTACTAATATTAAAGCGTCATTATGACTTTCCAATGGTCAACCACTGACACTCCATTGAAAGAAATGGCATAGAATGGTAATCTCGTACATAATGACAAATGAATGACAGACGTATGCGGTAATCTGCTATAATTTTGACAGTTCCTTCGATCAGTGACCTACCATTAGAACGTCATTATGCAGTCATTGCTTTTCAAAGACATTGAATATTTAGAACCATAATTCTATTACGAGACCATTAACCGACCAATGATCGACCATTACGAATTTAGCAGTTTACGAACTTATAGCAAAATGACAATGGGATCGTGTTGGAATGACGAATTTATAAAAAAATAGCTCTTACAAGCTACCGCATTCTTATTTCTGCCTTTCGCAACAATTCTTCCCAGAGCCTCAAATTCAAAATAGATTTACAATAGTTCACAAACATTCAACATCCGTATTTTCAACAAGACATCCGCCAACATCCCTCGGGAGGATGTCATCCGTCATCCGCGACGCGCACTTAATTGGAAACATCCTGCAACGAATTTAAATTTGAAATTCAGTTTCGGAATCGTTTTATCTGAGTAACAATGTAGTAACTTTATCTTGGGAGATGGATTACTTACTGTGTTTTGTAAATAAAATGGTGTTTGCATGTTAATTTTAAACTGTAGTCTGTTTGATTGAGACTTACTTCAAAGATCTGTAGAATGATATTTTTTCTTTTTCGACAAAATAAAGATGGTTTTTCACATGGTATAAAGAGATCATAAGGACAGCCGGTCCAAACTGGAAACAGACTGCACAAGACAGAGACAACTGGGCATCTTTGGAGGAGGCCTTCACCCAATAAATGGGGTTCCTACAAATTATGTTTATTTATAACCAAATTATGTTAGCTAAGTTAATAGGCAAAGCAATAAAGGAAAACACTAAGTAGATATTAAGTTCAAATAAAATAACTAGTAAAGTGTATTTAGTTAATAATCCTGAAAAAACAATGTCAAATTAATTAGTAGCAAATAAACAGGCTTTTTTTATTATTCACTTGGAGCATTCACATATTTGATTTTGAGCATTATAATATCATAGACATGTGACATTTTGTCAGCAGTAGCGTGGCGAAAGCGATGTTCAAAATCAACAATTTATGTGACTGACAAACACTGTCTAGTTTCACGTGGTCGTTTCCTTATATTTTGGCATTTCGACAATCGCCATCTATCGCCACTGTTACCTTCTAGTAATTTCAGCAACGTAACATGTCGACTTTTGGCACTAGCATCGATTATCAATTGTTTGCTGTCGGTTAAAAATGGTTTGAACTTCGTGCGTGTCGAACTTTACTTTTGCCATATCACTTAGGTACTCTCATTACCTAATTATAACTCGTCGAGGAAGAAGAGTTACATCCTCTTTTACCTACCAGTCAGTCACTCCCTAAAAAGCCACAAATTTTTTTTTTTTTTTCGGTATTACCACTAGCAAGTTAACACGCAAGGGCTAGCAACTGCTTAACCGGACTAACCTGTGGTGGCCTCAAAAGAATTTAAGGCCCCCAGCCAAGGCAACAAATCTAGCTACAAGCTAAAACTACTGACCGCTCGCTAAGGGCATTCCCTATGGAATACGACCTCGGCTTAGCGGCGTCAGTTTGGGACAGCAAGGGACAATCAGGCTGGGTCGTTTTATTATTTAGGGGTTATTGAAGCTAAAGGCTCAGCGGCGCGGGCTGGCTCGTTTGCAAAAGTCGGGGAGGGTTTTGAATGGGGCGTCGCGACGGACCTCGGCGGCGAGGTCGGAATACGGAACGCGGTCTGTGTTTGTTTTTTCTAAGAGTGCTGGTTTCCCTAGCCACAAAATCAATTACAAACAGACTACTAACAAACCCCACCTTCACTTACATTCAAGCTGAATTAAAAATGCACCACTTACTTCCACCCTTTACCTTAAAGAGAGCAGTCAGGTGTGAAATTAGTAGAGAGAGTGCATCTGCCATCACTAATTAGTAATTATTATAGTTAATTGTACCTCCTTTTAGCGGGTAGATATAGATTAATGTACCCTTTGATCCGTTTGAGGTTGGTTAGACTTTTTTCTGAAGGGAATCTTGTGATGGTGGTGTATTTTGCACGTTCGTAATTGATTGGAGTGTATAGAGGGTTATACCCGTTTGAATTATAAAGTAAGTGTTTTAAATGAAGCATCTTAAGACCAGTTTCTCGAGTGAATATTATAAAATTAGAAAGTCCCATCACTTCCCGTGGGTGTCGTAAGAGGCGACTAAGGGACTCACCAGAGACGTTTAATCAGCGACTTAAGTGACATGGGCAAGTTATTAAAAGATATTGAACAAAAGATGTCACCTAGGTTGCTAAAAAATCGGCGCATTTAAATGAAAGGGCTAGGCAACCAATAAAATGGCTGATTAAGCTAATTAGCCGCGGCATATACACTGAGTGCACGGTGTATAGTGTCATATTCTATTCTTAGCATAACATATTAAAACGATTATTATTTAACACTACCATTTCATAACCAACCCAGTTTCTAAACATAACACAAAGGTTTGTAACCCCACATTACCGTCTCTGCTTAATAAACTGTCTGGGCGTTGAAGAAAGGACTAAAGTCATAGTAATGCACCTATCAAATGACGTCACTAGTTATGCAGTTATTCGCCATTTGTAAAATGAATTCTGGGCGCGGCAATGTGTGGTAAAAAGCTGCTTCAGCGATTAACAGCGGTAAAATAAAACTGTTGTTCAAAATAATCATAATAATAATTTGGTAACCATTGCAATTGTACCTATAGAATAAAGTTTGTGCAGTATTCTGTTTATTTTTATATCTACCTGGTATGGTTCCCGTACTTAGTCCTGCTGTAGACCATTGTACGTCTATTTATATATCTTTGCATTTCATTTCAGAAAAATAAAAACAAGGTCTACATGAATTTATATGTTTTGTTTCAAAATTACGTGGCGTTAGCAAAGCTATTTAGGTATATTTAAAGTTTGGTAATTTATTAGTAGTTATATACTCGTGTAGCATACTCAATGATAATGCTTTGAAATAAACAAGATCGTTGAAACATTAATTCAAATCCTGTAACATAATTTTCAGCGCTTTCGCTGCTTTAAAATACGCGAATGAAAGCTTTGCTTGATACAGCGATTGCATTCATCACATGAAAATATAGGGGGACCAATACCTTACTTAAAATCAAGGACATAATCAAACGAAACGTAAATAAAAGTCATTTAGAAATTATTATTTTTTAACCGACTTCAAAAAAAGGAGGAGGTTCTCAATTCGGTTGTATTTTTTTTTTTTTTTTTTTTTTTTTTTATGTTTGTTACCTCAGAACTCCGTCGTTCATGAACCGATTTGCAAAATTTTTTTTTCCCCTTGCTTGATATGCTTCCAGATTGGTCCCATTTTTTTCAAAATCCAGTTCTGATGATGGAATCTATGAGAAATCGAGGGAACTCCTCAAATATTATAGGCAACCATTTAGTTATTTTGGTATTTTCATCGAGAACTTAAGCATCTACAGTCAAAAAGTAACATTTGATGAAGTGGAACTGGTGGAGAAGATCAGAAACCAGTGGCCAACGGAACTTGACACTCGCATAAATATCACAATGCAACTATGACAATGCAAATAAACAAATGATTCTGAATAGTTATGTTGAGAATGGTATCATCGAACTGATCTGATGATGATGGAGCTGGATGGTAGGCACCGGAACTGCGTAATTAATCAATGTATCCCAGCCGTGTTTGGGCTTATTAGAATTGTCATGAGATGCACTTTGGCTATAAGGTATAGTTTTTTTATCTCACGAGTGCGGGCGAGCCATAGTTGTGTAGGTAAATGTACGTGCACATTGTCTTAGTGTGCGTAACCTTGAGAGCGACTGACACAAGCTCACGCACACTAAGACAATGTGCACGTACATTTACCTACACAACTATGGCTCGCCCGCACTCGTGAGATAAAACAACTATACTATGAGACTGTTCTGATGATGGAACCGGAAGGTAGAAGGTAGGCATAGGAACTTCATAATAAAACAATGAATTCTAGCAGTGTTAAGGTGAGAAAAATGCCTACTGAGTACTGCTAGTTTTTCGGTTTTTCGTAAGGCGAGAACTAATTCGAATTTGTAACAAAGGACATTTTTTTTATTTGAAATAGACACATCGATAGTAGGTATTTTATGCGGCGTATCATCCCTTCACGGGAATAAAACGTATTAATAAAACCTTTTTCATAAGAATATTCAATGTAGGAACGATGTTAACTTCGTTGCCTTCATTTTAATAAAAAAAAACACTAACCGGCGAGAAATAAAAAAAATTTTTACAAAAAAAAAAACCGCCTTCAAAAAAAACAAACAAAAACCGTTCCCACTAAAAAGTTGAAAATAAATATTTGAATTGCTTTAAAGAAACGTAATTTAAAAGTAAATTTATTTGACATTAATATTTTGCAAATATTTAAAATTTATTACTTCTTTTTGGAGTCGGTGCCAGCCAAAGCAAGGAAATACGAATAGGCAATAATTCCTAGAAAAACTACCTCTAACTTAACTATAAAACTACCAAGATACCAATTGCATACACATATTAATTAAAAGACGAATACGGACTAGACTAAATTCGAAAAAATTTAACCAATATGCACAATAATTTCTTTTAAACGAAACAAATATACTTATAAAAAAATTCCAGCTACTTTTTAAGTAAGTACTTTGACATTTTTAGCATTGTCTTTATGCATCTGTTTTTAAATTTTGTCATTGTGGATCAAAAAACAAAGGCACGGGATATTAAATATAACTAGATACTTATCAAGTTCCAACAATAAAGCTGCTGGCACCGGCTCCAAAAAGAAGTAATAAATTTTAAATATTTGCAAAATATTCATGTCAAATAAATTTACTTTTAAATTACGTTTCTTTAAAGCAATTCAAATATTTATTTTCAACTTTTTAGTGGGAACGGTTTTTGTTTGTTTTTTTTGAAGGCGGTTTTTTTTTTTGTAAAAATTTTTCATCTTATAGAATGCAGATAATAGACCCTAACTGTCTTATCTACAATCAACGACTTGCTACTCTAAAAAATAAATATTTTTTTAGGGTAGTACCTACGCTACACACAGAAACTTGAACAAGTTCAGCATTGTTTTGGTTACAGCAACGTGTTTGTAATGCAGATTATTCGGAAAAACAACCATTTAGAAACAACACACTTTACTACAGAATGAGCTCTCTGATTTTTTTTTAAAAAAGCGTTCTCTTTTTTTTCAAAATGGCGTTTTATAAAGGCTAAGTCCCTTTTTATGGTGGAAAATCATCAATTGACTTTCCTCACGGAGGAAATGTCAGATTCTTATTGACTCAAAGTCACACGTGTTCCATCAAATGCTGTTTGTGAACCGCGGCAACTCTTTGGAACAACTCCTCAAAAATGGCTACCTCATGGTCACTTTAACCGATGACGGACGGCCGGATACAGCAAAACAAATGCCTGCATCATAACGAGTGACGTCATAGTCCACAGTGTAGGAATTTAAACGCGATTTATACAGTTTAGTGGGAGCGGCAGACACGCCCCGGTTTTGTTATGGTTTTGAACCACTGTTATTAAACGAATAGTAAGTGCATGTGGCATTTATTTATATGGGAGTTTATGGTATTGTATGGTTTGTGGCTAGACTTAATTGTATGCTTGTTATTTTTTTTTATCTCGTATGAATTGTTCTAAAGTGCTTCTTTTTATTTATTATATCATCATTGTCACTCGCAATAAAGACTTTGTTGCTATTAAATTATTTCACATTTCTTTTTGTGAAAAGCGAGAAGAATAGGGGTAAATAGGCATGAAATTTTTTATTTACAAAATTAAATTTTAGCTCTATTAAACAATTATGAAATAATTTTTAAAATACTTTCATCAGCGGTGAAATGTGTGGTTTAAGCTTCAAAGTTGACAATTAGATAGAGAAGTCCGATACGAACTCTGACGTCAAAGTTCATGACGCCTATACTGGGGGTCTCTCTCCAAGCCTGAAGTCCGTAGTTTCGGTCTTAGTGTCGGGCGAATTCTAGCGGACTTACGATTAGTCCCGAACCCGAAGGATATGACCGAACTAAGAATGAATGACAACACGATTTGACAGTTGTTCTTAGTTCGGGTAGACCCCCAGCTGCCAGAGAAAACGGCGTTTTCGCAAGAGGGACAGATATATTTGTTACAAATAGCTCTAACTCATTGGTTTCTCGATCAAGTTTTGCTCTATTATCACTGTTAGTATTACATTTTTGTATATTTTGAGATAAACTGTGTAGATATCAAATATTTTTTCATGCTTATTCCCTATTAGGCCTATACATAATTCTAATAAGTAGATTTTGAAGGAAATATCCTCAACTCTTATTGATTCAGTCACTGTTACAATAAAAGAAAGTCCACGATAAATGTCTATACACCTATATATACCAAGCGATAATTTTCAATTTTTAATGAGTCAACTTAAAATTACGCATCCAAAACGCATTCTACAATTTTTTCGGAAACAAACAAGAAACGCTTCATGCTATATATTAAATAAAGGAAAAATATTTTATTGATAAGTGTGACAAGGAAGATGCAGTTTATCGATAACGCTTCCTAACGGATATTATTCAAATTCTCAAGATTAGAATCTCATTCATACACTCGCATTATGGATCATAACCGAACGCAATTCGAAATTCAATCAGGATTCGATGCATTGATTCAAGATTGAACTGATTTATACAGGGTGACTTTATTTACTAGCAATAAAAGGGGGTGAAAGTAAAGTTTCGTAAAGGTACTCACCATGATTCATGATTTATACCATGGTGTAAATTCAAGTTTTTCAAACATAACAGGCAGAACCAGATGTGTTGCTGTAGTTTGTAGCGCTACTTCTTCATCCCAGCTAAAACACTAGGAAGTGGTGACGGGCGGACTGTAAATTTTTGACGTTCACAAAGTGCTGTTTCAGCCTAGTTAGAATAAAAGCCTTTTTTTTATTTATTTTTTTTATTAATGTTCAAAATATCTATCGCTGATTTACAATATATGTGCTAAAAACCGATTTTGATAAGTTTTAGTATGGAAATAGCTCTGAGATACAATAAATTACAATAAACTATAACAAAAACAAGCTCAATCGACTTTCAAATAAAAAAAACACTACAAAGTGCAAAATAACTTTAATTTAGTTTTTGGTTGCTTCTTCGTAATTTAACACCGACTTCCGAAATTAAAGTATTTTTTCACTTTTCAGTGGTACCCCACACCTAAAAACATGACTGGGGAAAGCCACAGGAAAGCATCTTCAAAAGAATTGAGAACTTCCTTCTTTTTTGAAGTCAGTTAAAAATTAAAAAAAGTACGCGGTACCTACACAAGACATTATTATGGTCGCATTACATGACCAAATGTAGGGAAAAGCGGACTATTTTCACAATTTCAGGATTGTTATCTTAATAAAAGTTACAACTTTTCATAAGTTATTTCAAACCCTGAAAAAAATTCTTTGCAAACAATTATTAGTCACCCTGTATAGAGTGAAACATCACCACAGCACCTACTAGTTTCATATTAGGGGAACCTACTACTACCCGCATTGGGTGATCCCCTAGTAGTTCAGATTACTAAGAGGCTGCGTCGTGTCGGAAGTGATCGTAAAACTTTACGAACTGGCGCCCTCTATCGGTGACAATCATCTTTGTGCACAGAGTAGTTTGCCGCAGAGACATTTTTCTATATTTTTTTAACTTGTGAAAATATTGACTTATACTTTGTGTATTCTAAAACGACGTTAAGCTTAATTTAAATGGTTGAGAATGGTGTGGAATCTAAGGGGTAATTCCTGCAATGTTTATAACGTCCTCACTCTAGAATTAGCCTCAATATCTCAAAAAAACCAAATGAGTACATAATTTTATGTAAATATTTTATGAGATTTCGACTTGAATTCATTATTTTATTTTTATTTTTACGATTTATTACTATCACTAGAATCGAACTTCTCATTTCATGTCACGAATTTCGTCAAAAAAAAAATATTGTTTCTAACCGGCAATTAGAATTACTATAATCGAATGTCAATTTTATTAGTCAAGCCTAAACCGTTTCTGAAAAGATAAAAAACTTACTCGTCATTAAAAAAAAGGTGCAATAATTTAAATAAACAGTCTCTAACTACTCTCCCTACTCTGTATCATAAGGGCTGAGATTTCAATAAACGACATCGGTGTTCTGATTGCTACGTTTGAAGACGCTCTACATATCCTCGTTAGCAGTGACAGACTGACAGGACTCACATACCCACTGTTACATGTTTATTGACGAACATCAGCGTGATTGTTCTCGGTTTGGTTGCGGCAGTTACTAACCGTGAGTGATTTTGAAAATGGATTATATATTTGTCGATGATTAAAATAATAGTGTTCTACAAATAAAAGTTATGTGTGTATATTAGAAGTACTTTCTGGAAGAAAATCATGTCAGTAGTGTTTGAGAATATGGCATTGAGTTGGCAATTTCAAATTTCGTTTTTTTATTTTTGTGCACATGTTATAAAAAAACTACGTGCTTGTACATAAAGAGGATTTTGTACCAGTTTACTTGGCTCTGGTTTCTGCATTGAATATTTATTTTACTGGTAGAGAATGCCTTGTTGCATTAAGTCCGCCCATGTACCACTATTGTACATAGAGTTTAAATAAATAAATAAATATTTGGAGTTGAGAACGAGAAAGTAGACTTTGAACTATTTTAAATTCTTAATAGGGTTCCGTTGAAAACCCTTCGGATACGAACCCTAAAAATCAAATAAACAAGGTTTTTTACAAAATATCGCAATTTCAAAAGAAACAAAAACATTAAATTGCCCCCCTAATGGTTATAGTGTTGGTTTGCAAGCTAAATAAAGACGCCATGCAAAATGAGTGTTTATCCTCCTGAGACTAAGCTGACAGAAAAGTAATTATGTTTATGCCTTAGGGCGAGCCGTTCACGGGTTAATTAAAGGTGTCAGACTGTGTTTTAAAATAGAAATACAAATTATTTTATTAAAGTGTTGCTAGATAAAATTAAATAAATTAGTAACTAGCTGGTCAGCTATGTCAAATGATCAGTAATTGAATTGACAATTTCAATGTTTAAATTTATTTTGAAAGATAACTATGTAGCGATGCGATTTGCTGAATTGAATTTTTGATTGTAAGGGAACGCCATAGCCGGGCACGCCAGTCGCTTACATACCTTCGCCCAGCCACGTCCTATATTTACTGTAATAATATTTCCGAGCATTTGTGAACCTTGAATAAACCCGTATAATATTCAGTACAACCTAATTTGCATATGATTTATTTCTGGACCCTAACTATAACACGCACAACAACTACTTCTACTTTCTGTATATTAGATTTTTTTTAAAGAATATGTACAGATATGTAAGAAGTCGATACGATTTCCAAACTGAAATATTAATTTATGAATTTAATTTATTAGACAAATACAAATTCGCATTCATTTAAAAGCTGTCAAATAATATAAATACCCAAACCACATTTTACCAAAAAAATTACGTCTAACGAAGAGATGTCGCGCTTGAAAACGTTCAAATTCAAGTCGCCAATGTCAAACGCTTGCCAAAATGTAAGGCAACTGTACTTTGGGTTTGTTAATTTTCCATAATGGAACAACGTTCAGGTCATTAAAAAAAATTCCCAAATTAATTGGTAGGTATACAAGATCTGTCAGGGTGGCAGAATTTGTTCGAAAGTGTCACCGCGACCCTGGAACGCAAAGGGCATTTGGAGGAACACGGATGGGTTTTAGTCAGTAAGAGTCTGACACTCCAATTCGCTTCGCCTAGAGCGGAAGGAGTCATTTGATTTAAAAAAAAGATATCAAATATCAACACGAATATATTTAAGTTTTGTTCGGTATCTTCGAAAAACACAAGTTCGTTCACAGAAAAACAAAGAAAGATTCCAAATAAAGACTTCTCCTGAGAAGCTCTTGCTGCCGGTGAAATAAACTGAAATAAAGACAACGGGGGCAAAGAGTAATGATCCTGAACAGTTCCGATGAATGTTTTACATCAGCAGGATGTGTAAAGAGCTGGTAATACCACTCAGCTTGATTTTGTTAAATGTGTTAACTTGTTTTGCTTAGTGTATTTGGTTTATCCTGCATGTTGCGTATATCAAATTCGATCACTGCGTAAATTAAAACAATCAGGCTTAACAAACATGAAAGTAAAGTTACGTCAAATTTAAACCATGAAAAATGTACCTATGGTTAAACTGACTTGATTTATTTTTCGTTACTTGCCGTTTATAAATTAGTAAGGGTGTTGAAAGTAATGTTTTCATTAACTTCACTAACGAAGGCTTTAATTATTATTTTTTTTAAACGTAGTCCGCTACGTACGCTTGTAATTTCTACTGTATTGTGGGTGCGTTTACAGACATACAAACTCACATACACAAACAGCCGGACTCGGAACAACTATGTGTAGGCCATATAAATATTTGCTCTATGCGGTAATCGAACCCGCGACACGCAGCGCAGCAGCCGATCGCTCAACCACTGCGCCAACCGTGTCGTCAGGCGTGATCGAGGTCAAGAGCAAGCCCATTCTTGCGCTATAGGTAAACCTCAACAGACACTAATGAAGTTAGTAAGAGTTGACCAAAAAGACGTTTCAACAGCTCTATACAAACCCACTTTTTCACCAGTCTCCATCGATCCTCGCTGATGTGTCGAGATAGGTCACAGACAAGATTGGCCCGCTATACATCTCGTCTTATTTATTGGACCGACAGACAGACAAATGTGGCTAAATGTATTAATGGCTCCAGGGTTTTTTCTGCTGCCCTATTAGACCTGATTAGAGTGAGTGGTATTGGGTGTAATGGACCGATTTTTTAGTTGATCGCTTGTTATTTTTTAAACGTTGATTGGGTTTTCTTTTTGGATCAAATGTTTTCTTCTTGTTTCGAATGAAGTTTGGATATTTGAGAGGAAAGCTTTTTTAACACTGAACTTTTTTTTATTTAAAGGAAGCCTAGACAGGATGCTGCATATTTATGGATAAACCTTTGTTTTTATTTATTTTCATGTACACGTCACAGACAACTAGCTTAATCAGCCGTTTCATTAAAAGCCTAGCCTTTTCATTGAACTGCGCCGTTTAACTAGCGACATAGGTCACATGGGCAAGTCATTAAACGATATTCAACAAAAGATGTTACATAAGTCGCTGAAAAATCGGCGCATTTAAATGAAAAGACTTGGCAACCAATAAAACGGCTGATTAAGCTAATTGGTCGCGACATACGTATTATATGATTTTATTAAAATACAATTAATTAATTATTTTTTTTGGTTTACCTTTTATTTATCTGGAAGAAAGTGCCTTTTCGTATGATATAGAAAAAAAGGTCCCTAACCAACAAAAGAAAAAGACAAGTAGCATGTGCTATTTTGTCCACTTCCCTTTACATACAAAACCAAGAACATTATCCAATTCAAAACGAACTATACTACAAACTAAAAACTACCCACAAACAAGAATAAACTTCTTCAAAGAAACATCTGGCTCTGAATTATGCAATCCTTACCCTTAACATCTAAATACAATGACCAACCAAGCGACCTCTTAAATGAACCTTGTGGCCACAATGGCCAGAACCCTTTACGCTGGTCAATATTTATGAGCGTCCGAACAAATTTACCGAACAGAGGGGTCAAGGTTTTGTAGCTGTTACTTAAAGGACCTTATTTTTTAGGTAGTAAGGGTGGTTATTGTTACGACCAATTGAGAAGTTTTTGTTACGACTGGCTTTGATGTGTCGTGAATTTGTGTGGGATGAATGCTGATGAATGTGGCAGTGATTTTGAGAGGTGAGATGTAGTGGGTATGTTAAAGAAAGGTAAAAGTTTTTCTTTTGAATTATTATTAAGGTAGGGGCGGATGGGTAACTTTAATGTTTTATTTCTTTTGAAACATAAGCATTGTGTGTTTTTTTTACGATTTTTTCAGGTCTGTAATATCTTTTATCTACACTCACAACGTAATGTTCCAAATATGAGTTCAAAAACGAATGCATAAACACGTACTCTTTTTTCGTGGATAGGTAAAATTAAAAAAAAGACCATTACAGTTCAACATTTCCCTTCGATTTTTAAACAACTGCATCATAAAATAACTTTTTAGTTTTTATAGCACACTTTTACTTTTTAATTTATTAGCGCGGGCTCATTGACTTAAGTCAATGAGACAGCTTTTATCTTTGTCTATGGATGCGCGAACTGCGCAGTCATTCGAATACGCAATGGGAATATCCGCCATATTGGAATCAACTATTTTTCCACTTATTTTATTTCAACTATATGAGTGAAGATAAAATAGTGTATGCAACGGGATATAATTAGGTATTAAAACACTCGTGTGATGCTATTATCACACTCGGCTACGCCTCGTGTGATAAACCCACACTCGTGTTTTAATAACCCCATTTATATGGTCGTTGCATAAACTACTATTTTAATACATACATTGACGAAACTATTTTAAGCATCAATTTATCACAGTATGTCTGAAATAATAGACTGTTAACAAAACCAACATCAAATATGTTACGTTTACCTCCTTACCTATTTTACAAGCATGATGATGTTCTGAAGACATTTTATATACCGTACCTTGATAAAATGTATCGTGAAACATATTTTATTCATTTTCAATTACTCTCATATTTTCTATCAATCGTATAAAACATACAGACATACATATATAACAGGACTGTCGATGTACAAAGGTGAACTAAACTCACTGTTGTGTTTTTTAACAGCACACCCTAGTGCGATAGTGAGACTTGCAAAATAGAATAGTGTTGTGCTGCATACCTAAATGCACAACAAACCGTAATCGTTACCTATGTAAACTAAAGAATAACTACAACTCCCACAAGCTTTTCTAGACACCCAATCACATCCCTTCTCAAAACGACGCCATCTTGAAAACTCCGATCGAAAACATATCCGAAATCATTACCCATTGTCTCATAATCCATCTGAAGCGTGAATATTTTACATTCATCGTAATACGTCACATGGTTCCGTAGCACAATAAAATCTTTATGGCTATTGCTTCACATCTCTCCTTTATGCATTCCTTGATCCCGTATGGAAGGTTTATGGGGTTTTCCAGCTGGAGACACTGTGTCGCTGTGTGTTGAAATAGTGAGAAGTTTGGGAGTGGCTATTTGAATATTTTCGTGTTAAACATTTTTTTTCTGTTCTGCGAGTAGGTACATAATTATATTAACAATAACAGTTAATATAATTATGTTTCACGTTTCACAGTTTCTTTGTTTCAATGTTTCACAGTTTCTTGAAATATAATTATTATATCGCCTACTGCGAGGGTTGGTCCAGGTGGCTTGGGACAAAAAATATCTGGAAAGAGATGGGGGAGGCCTTTGCCCAGCATTGGGACAGAATTGGTATCATCAGCATACAGTGCATCATTATCATCCTCAACAACAGCCCGAGATCCAAGAAGGATTCTCATTTCTTTTCCGAAACTCTTCCGAAATTTATTTATTTATTTATTTAAATAAATAAATAAATAAATTTCGGAAGAGTTTAATCAATTAGAAATTGATCCCATATTTGACGTTTTGACTTTTTAACAATCGCCTTCGCCACGCTAACGCTGACAGTCTGTCACTTTTCCAGAGGCCCTAGACAATGTGCCATTCAATTAGCGAATGCGACTGTCGAAATGCCAAAACATAGGAATTTGATCACGTGCCATTTTGATAGCATCTGTCAATCCCATACATTTTTGACGTATTGACAATCGCCTTCGCCGCGCTACCGCTGACAGAATGTCACTTGTCTAGAGCCCTAGGTCATTAACTTGTTTAAATTATATATGCCTTTGCACTGACATTGAAAAATACTAAATGAGGATTGCCTTACGTCTCGCGTCTGTTACACAAATTCATCATCATCATCATCATTGTAACAGCCGAAAGACGTCCACTGCTGGACATGGGCCTCCCCCAGATGGTTTGCCATAATCGCCACGCTTGGCAGGCGGGTTGGTGATCGCAGTGTAGCTGTAGCAATGTACTTACAGAGAATGCTGCTGCCCATTCTCTGGTGAGTCCCTTAGTCGCCTCTTACGACGCCCACGGGAGGTGATGGGGATGGTGCTACAGAATTTATATGGATGTAATTTGGAATAATGGACTGAAGTAGAACTTTAGAATTTTAATTCCAACATCTCTTAGTTCTTCTCGAATAATATTTTTCACTGTAAGGGAGGTGAAGTCGCTGGCACAAGTTATTTTTCGCTCACAGCATCTGTTGCTCCCAACACTTCAGTGTTCTAACTTCGAGTAAAGATTTGTCTTTACGACGCATGTACGAGAAATCGATCGTTTATTCAAAGCAGGTGATTCCTTCCGAAGCTCCATTTATGAGCGCTCTCTTGTTGATAGCCTGGGGAATGATAGCGTGAAGATACGTAATTTTCAAATTGAAAACTATTAATGTCAAGGGAGATTTAATCAATTGGAGTTGTTTGGGATTTCGGTGATGTCATTAAATTGGTTATTACGTTTTAGACACGAGTTGAATGATTGTGTATTAAATTCTGAGTAAGAAATATTAGTGAATTTCTAAGTCAGAATTTAATAGAAAAGGACAATAGTCTTGCGCATCCAGTGTGCCAATTCTACTAAAAACAACGTTCAAATTCGCAACTCATTCGCAATCTGTCAAAAAAGCCTTCATTTCCATACATTTTTGACAGATTGCGACTGACATGCGAATGCGAACATTGTTTAAAAATTAGTAGAATTGGTCTTTTTTTTTTTTTTTGAGGATGGGAAATCATCAAATGACCCCTCCCGCTCTGGGTGGAGCGGCAGGGAGTGTCAAACTTCTACTGACTAAAACCCACCCATGCTCCTCCTAGTGCCTTTTATGTTCCAGGGCCGCGGTAACTTTTTCGAACAAAATCCGCAACCCTGGCAGGCTCTGCCCTAACGGGCCCCTACTCATATGCTGACATCTCTTTGAGGCGCGCGTGAAACACAACGCGCCGTCGGCTTGGGTCTAGCATTAATCGGACGGCGAGCCACCCAACGCTCGCCGTCCGCAGACCCAGTAGAATTGGCCTTCTGGTCAGTTTCAATGCTAATTAGCTAATATTATAAACAAAGAGTTATAACTTTAAAACAGCAGAAGTTAACGGAAACATTGGAAAAGCCCAGGATTAAATTTGAATGTTAGAGGATCCAGAATTTACGCTCATTCTTTAAACATGATTTCTGGATCCTCTAGATCCAGAAATCATGTTTAAAGGATGAGCGTCGACTTTCTGTCTTTTGTCTATGATCGATCATACAAAAAAAGAAAAGTCCAGTTGAAGAACTTTTATTTTTGTTTGTATAATTTTGGTATACAATAAAGTAATTCTATCTTCATCATCTGCCTAGCCTTTTCCCAACTACATTGGGGTTGACTCCCAGTCAAACCGGATTCAGCTAAATACCAGTATTTTACGTGGAGCGGTTGCCTACTAGACCTCCACAACCCATTACTGGGTAACACGGTACTTCTTGGCAAGACTGGTGTCAGATTTTCTGGCTTCTGACAATCCGTAACGACTGCCAAAGATCTACAAATGACAGCCGGGACCAACGGCTTAACGTGCTTTCCGAGACACGGAGGAACCTCGGTATGTTAATATGGTCACCCATCCACAGACCAACCTCGGCAAGTGTTGCTTAACCTTGAAGATTGGTCCGTGCGGCTGTTATAATTTAGCTACGAGCTCCTCGAAAAAAGTTCTATCTTCCTACACATATAATAAAAATTTAGCGCTCCTAGCGAATTCTATATTCAAGTAGAATTTCTTGTATTAAAAAAAATGTTTGACTATGATACAAATAGTCATTTAAAAACATAACATAAATAAAACCGACTTATTCTAAAAATACACAAATGCATATATATGGCGAAAAAAACACCCATGTACCAATATTGAAAACATAAACAACCTAAGAAACATTACTGTCACATTGGCAAAGAACAATCGAGGCAATTTGGACCCACCAGCCTCTTGAATTAGCCAATGTCTTGGGGCATTTATTTCCTCAATCAAAAGTGCAAGTGGCTTCGAGTGGGACGAAACGACCTAATGAATTCTCTACTTTTAGCTTTCTTAAGGGGGGCGAAACGAGAAGGACGTACGTGACTTTTCGTGGATTTGTTGTACTGTGTGTTTTTATTGTGTGATTTTTAATTAGGCACTTATGATGATCTGGGAATGGACTCGTGAAAATCCAAATGCTATTTGAATAGCAATGCTATTTTTTCTTTTCTTTTGTAATAGCAAAGTACAGACGTGTGTGGTAAAAGGATCAGTTTTCGTATAGCATCTGAATTTTCATAGGCCTGTTTGCAAACACGGTCGCATTCTAGAGAAAAAATTTAAATGTTTCTTGTGTCTGCAATTACCCTTCAAATTATACCTCTATTTTTTTTCAATCAAACAGTTAATGTTAATCGTTTTTCTCATTTTATTAAAAATATTATTTTCTATTTTACGCACCTACCATGTTATCTCTCCAGCAGCCGTTGTTAATTGGTAGAGAATGCTTAATGAATAAATCCACCTTTGCATATATATGCCGTATGAAGTTTTAATAAATAAATAAATGTAAAATACTATCTATCTGTATGTAATACATTGGTATTACTTACCAGACCTTTTATTCTAAATTCCGTAACCACGTGTTACAGCCTTATCCTTGTAGACCAAGCCAGGGGTGGCGACTGTAATACAGTCGGGGGTCGCATTCCGAAGATTACTGCGTTGCCTTCTTGAGACGTTTACTGGGTGTCACTGGTGGATCTAGCGAGCGACTGGATAAGGCGAAGCATTCTGAAGGAGATATTTTACATATCAAAGCAAATTGGTACAGCAATAAAATTGTATCTGTCACCGGAAAATTGTAGAATCCGTAAGATTGTAATGAATCTTTATTAGATTATAATTACGAGATATATTATGAAAAAATCGTTTTGTATATACATCCCATCCAAATTCAATAGTTTCCAATATATCCGTCTTATTAAGAAAAAATATTTTTGTAAATTTTTTACGCGATATTTTACAATCTTACGGCGTTTGCAATTTTCCGGTGACATATCAACGTCTTTCAAATAAATTTTTATGTGAAATGAAGTTTTTATGGTTGAATTTAGTGTCTGTCATAGGAGTTTTAGAATTTTCAGCAAGTATTTTTTTTTTTACAATAGGCACGCGCTTGACCACTATCTCACCTGATGGTAAGCGATGATGTGGTCGAAGATGGAGCACGCATGTTCTATTATGGTCGCACAAGCTTACTTTATATCTTATCATGATAGTTGAAATTGACAATAAATGAAATGAATCGTTTCTAAAATCATTTGCAGCTTAGCCTTTCCCCATCTACATACTCGTATATTGAGATCAGCGTCCAGTCAAACCGGATTCTTCTGAATACCAGCAGTGCGATTCTGTAAACCAGTCACCGTGTACGCTTAGGTGGTTTGCGGATTTGGTTCGAAAGAGTTACCGCGGCCCTGGAAAACAAAGGGCACTAGGAGGAGTACGGATGGGTTTTAGTCAGTAAGAGTCTGACACTCCCTCCCACTCCACCTAAAGCGGCAGGAGTCATTTGATGATTTCTCATCCATTAAAAAAAAAAGAAAAAAATTAAATGACAGATTAATTTATACTCACTCCACCTAAGTGTACACGGCAAGCTAATGACAGAACAGTCCGGCAGGTACGCGTACGTTCAGAGTACATACTACCGTCACACTATCCCACAAATTTAGTTTCTCTCTTCCATTCTCTATACATCTTTGTAACCCCTGTTCACAATTTGCCTCAATAATGCGGCCGCTTGTTTCACCCACTTACAGGCCTTATACAATTTATTATTAGGGGCACCTTCCTCATAAGAAAAGCCTATGATGATGGGACTTGAAGATGTTCGTAATGTTGAGAGCATCTGTCACGATTTTATTGTTATGGAGAAGATGAGAGATACTTGAGACAAAAGCTTGCATTCCCAAGATTTTAAAATATATTGATGTATCGTAAAAAAACGTACCGTGTTACCCAGTTAATGGGTTGTGGAGGTCTGTGAGGCAACCACTCCACTTAAAATACTGGTATTCAGTGGAATCCGGTTTGACTGGAAGCCAACCTCAATATAAGTGGGAAAAGGCTAGGCAGATGATGATTGATGTATCTCAAAATGTATTGAAAAGTACCATTTGGAACATGCGTACTGTAGAACTGGTATTAAAAACGCAGGCTGTCAGAAAATAATCGTTCTGGATTGAAGACGTGCAACGATTGGCAGACAGCGATCTTCTTCTTTTTCTTCGATTGGGTAGTAAGGTCTAACAACCCCACACACCCTAGTGTCAGAGTTTCTAAACCGCATCAAGGGCCTCTGACATGGTTTGACGACCGCCATTTGGCGGCCGAGACCACCGGCTTATACGTGCCTTCCGAAGCACGGAATCATCTTTTAATCAGAAATCATCAACGGACAGCGCCTCATCGCTGTCCGCCAATGTCCCACAATGTTATAAAATTATTGTTTTAAAATAAAGTCTCATTATCAAACAGACATGTTTTCTTTCTTTCTTGTCGCACAACAAGGCAAAGATTACCTCTTTTCCACACAGTAATGTTTTCTGCTAAAGCAAGCCCTTTACGTAAGAGCCAAGCCGTTATTACCAATTTTTTTTTTAAATGCAATTATTGCAATCTGTGTACAATCACAGAGGGCTCGCCGATTCGATAAAAATACCAATTGACCATAATGTGCCTTTTTTATGGATGGGAAATCATCAAATGACTCCTCCCGCTCTGGGCGGTGCGGAAGAGGGTCAAATTCTTACTGACTAAACCTATCCGTGCTTCTCCTAGTGCCCTTTGCATTCCAGGGCCGCGGTAACTCTTTCGAACAGAAACCGCAACCCTGGCAGGCTCTGACTAAAACCACCCCGGTGTTCCATCTTCCACCTACGCCGGGGATCGCGGGAACATATGCGACTTCCGTAATCAGGCTCTGGCCCAACTACAACTCACTCACTGCTAACTCATGTGCCTGCAAATACACAATTCTATTTCACCCTAGCATTAAGTCAGTTAATTCAGTTTCATTATTAAGTCATGGTCTCCCACAAGGTAGACCAATGATCTGAGGGCTAATTCTATGAATGTTTATGCAACTTTCCGATTCGCATCTCTCTCGTAATCTGTCAAAAATGTTGGGATATGGAGGCTTTTTACCAGACTACGGTGAAGCAGGTTATGAATTTCACCGGTATGTATGTTGTATGTATTTATGTTCATCTGTTCCCTCATAACTTCTAAACCGTTTATGATAATTTGACAAATGAGGTGTCATTGGAAGCGTCTAAATTGTCCGCTGGTTATAGGCTAGGTTATATTGCAATATATTGTATGTGGCGCCCTCTAGGGTGTATTAAGACATGATTTTTTTATGAATATGGTCGTGTTGGGTATCAAACTAAAGTGCTAATTGGCATGCGAATGGGAATTTTGTTTAAAAATTAGTAGAATTGGCCCCTTGTGAGGGTTGCTGGTAGCCGATGGATGCGAGACGCACAGCACCGGTTGTTGTGGCGACACTTGGGGGAGGCCTATGTTCATCATTGGACGTCTTTTAGCTGAAATGATGATGACCAAGTCAAGAATATCCTCATTACTAGTTAATTTAACACCAAACCTATTATTACCATTTGAGGAACTTAATTTAAAGTACCAATAATAACATGAACTCGATATCCGATCATTACGTTCATTCAAAGTTAACACGAAATAAAGTCATTATCACACTTGCGCAAGAAACATGAACCTTATTCTTTCAACGTTAAAGGTGAGTTACGTTTAACACCTGTACCTTGGAGTTAATATCACTACGCTTAAAATTAAGGGTGAAGAATAAGTTATAACTTCCTCAATAGCAATTTTAAAATCATTATGTCGTTAGTAATGTTTGTGAGTATAGATTTTTGAGTCACTTCTGTTATTGATAGTTTTGGAATATTAATGAAATAATAAAGTTTTGATTAGCTGTGAAACCAGGTATTAATGCCTGTCTTCTGGGAACACGAAAACCTTTTTTTTTATTTATTATGGAAATGGCTAGGTTTTGTTGATCGCGCCTGATGGAAAGCGCAGGAACGCCGCCCGCCTGCGCCGCATCGTTTGTGTATAATTCACGACGTGTCGCCTACCTACATTTTGTATTGAAACTTTTTGAAGCGACGTCGTGCATATGGCGGGGACTCCACCAAAGCGGAGAGGAGAGGAGATGTGTTGAATAAACTAATCCGATTTCGTTATTTCCACATCTCTTCTCCGCTTATCCTACTGGATTGGTTTATTCAACACATCTCCTCTCCTCTCCGCTTTGGTGGATTCCCGGCCTTACGCCTAGCCTGCGCCGCGTCTTCACCACGACTTTTCTGTATTATTCAGGCCTAAGATGGAGCAAGCTTGCCCAGAAGATGCCTTAAAGCACTGGTACTACGAAACACAGCAGGCTGAGGGGTGGTCGCAAAGCAGGCGGACTTCAGCCCTACCATAGCAGAAACCTTGACCTGGCTGGTCATAGTTCGGAGTTATAATACAAATCAAATGCTTAATTAATATTGGGTTGGTTTCATCTGCCGTGCGGCCTCTATAATAGGTACTATACACTCTCGGCCAACAAAATGTGGTACCTCAAAAGAACTCATTTAAAAAATAGTGCCCATAAAGACCCAATCAAAAATGGGAACTATATTTTTTGTCACCAAAGTTTATATTTGTCATCAAGTTGTATCACCTAATAAATAGATCTATCGCCACGAAATATTTTCGTTCTCAGATAAACAAAGAGTGTTCCGAGGTATGAATTACCAAATTATTGTTACTATAATGTGTAAAATATGAGATGGATTACCAATAAAATTGTAGTGCATTACATGAATATAAACTTCGTTCTTATAATAATAGTTTTATTACTTAAGTAAAATAGCTTGGTGCTCAGAATGGTAGATCTGTCACCAAATATTAATATTCGAACATAGGGCACAGGGAGCTTAGGGCACCCCGACTCGGACAGGTTAGGTTAGAAGGGGATGGCGGGGTCAAGTGAGCGAGCGTAGCGAGCGAACAGACCCCGCCATCACCTTCGTGGTTATTTTTTTTAATCCACCCAGTAATATGGTTTACTTCCCGTTTTATAATAAATCCCAACCTATTTATTTGATACTTGATAATATATCCCGAGGATTACATGTGATTTATTATGGAATTGCTTTTTACAATTATTTGGCAACTACATTTTGGTGACAGATCCACTATTTTGAGGACAAACCCTATTATTAAAGAAATTCAAAACGAATAAAATTGGCGATAGCTTAAATCATACCCATTTTTGATGGGTATGATTTAAGCTATCGCCAATTTTATTCGTCTGCAAGCCCATATCAATTACACCCTAATAGAAAGTCGTAGTAAAAAGATTACTGACGGCGTTTCACGAAGTCATCAGCTCGCAATCATTCGCTGATGACTAGCTAACGTGATTACAGTTTCATTACCGAGCGATGTGCGCGCCCCTATTTTAATTGATAGTATGAAACTATTGAGTTACTTGTGTGTGTGAGGATGAAGCGGCTTGCAGCGATTTAAAGCGGACTAGTTTTTGTTTAAACTATGAAGACAACTTGAGTCCACTGCATTATTTTAAATTATTTTTAAAATGTTTATGTTGACGTTCAAAAGTTTCAAATGGTCTAATTTTAATCGAATTAAATTAAATGACTTTGAAGCTTTGTTTTGATCATAAGGTGTGGTCGAGTTTGAAACAAGGATCAAATTCAAAAAAAAATAATTTCGTAATTCCGATTGGCAGTTTATGCTATCATGGATTACAAATGACTATTAGCATAGAAGTTAAAATACTATGTAGATAAAATGTGCACGCGATTTATTTTGAGAACATAAAATAGGCTTGCGAGTCATTTTAATCAAATTAAGCTTGCAGCTACGTAAAACTTTGCAATAGGAAAATGCGAGGAAATGATTATATTAAACAGAAAATTATCAAAAAAAAAAACAAACCACCGCTGCAGCGCTTCAAAACCAACAAACAAATCGATAAGAATTTTTCATCCAGCCGACTGTTACGGTTTTAATCTAATTAGTACACATTTAACACACGTCTGCAGCAAATGGGTTTAATTAAAAACCGAATAGTTCCACTGTCATGATGCGATCAGCCAGTTTCAGATAACGCAGCAGATTTCATTTTGTTATTCAGTTTTATTTTAATTAATTAAATTGTGCTTACCGCTGGCCTTATTTGTATTTTATTCGACGTTTTCATTAAAATAGGGAATTTTGTGAATGAGCTTGTCTTGAAATGTACTAAAACAATAAATACAATTGTAAAAAACCCAATGAATAACGTACCCATTTTTTTGTTTTTATATGTTGAAACTTTGTCTTTATTTGACTAATTCCAAAAAAAAAATAAGGTCATTATGAAAAATTACGTCTCTATAAAAAGAGAGCAACGTCCGCATTCGCATGTCAGTCGCAATCTGTCAAAAATGTATGAAAATTGAGGCGTTTTGACTCTCAAGTTAATGACCACTCATGCTAAAATACCACAACACCTACCACACAGCTTTAGACCTACATCCTATTTTTTACTTATTGTTGCTTAAAAAAAAACAAATGATTAAATACGTTCTTACGATCGCATTTTTGCAATGGAACAAACAGCTGCTTGAAAATTAATGTTATTAAGTGCTTACCAGCATATTTCAACACTACACAGTAAATAAATAAAAACAAATAAATTATCTACCAATTACGGAGCCCCTGAGAGGTCTCTTCCCCTGCACTGCAGTGTAAAGCACACGACACATACACATACAGTGCATTGTTGTACAGTGGCGGCGCACAATACGGGAACACTAATGGATTATCAGTGATTTGCATTTAGCTGGCTTTGCTGGTTAAGCTTATGAGAGAATGATTCAGCTTAGTTAAGGATTTATAAGTCTGCTGTATTTTGTATACCTTTGAATTTGACGACTGTTACTGACTAAAACTCAACCATGTTCCTCCAAATGTCCTTTGCGTTCCAGGGCCGCGGTAACTCTTTCGAACTAATTCTATGACATACATACATAGACTGCTAAATCATTACCCTTCCTTTTGGTTTTGCCGTAGGTGGGTAAATGGAGACACCTGACTTACCGTGTAGGTTCATCATCTGCCTAGCTTTTTCCCTTACCGTTACCCTTACCTTTCAACTTACCGTGTAGGTTAACAGTGAAAAAATCTATTAATTCCGTTTCCTTTTTGCATGAAAATAAAATTTTACTCAGCAGAATGATAGTAGGTTTTGTAGCCCAAATTCCCATAGTTTGTGTTCATCTTTCACCTAGTTAGAAAACGTTTTCACTACGAGGACGTATTTCTTTATCGAGACGCCAGCATAAGACCTGTTTAAAAAATGGATTGTTATATCATATTTATACAACGTGCAACAGAATAAACGAAAAGGGATTATCGTGCTGATCATTATGAACAATTTAACTATGGGACCAACAGTGATCGCGAAAAATATCAACTGCCCCATACATTTCTGTGCGCATAACTCAACAAAATGTACTGAACAGCTGATCTTTTTTTCGCGATTTCGGGGTTGGTCCTATAGTAAAAGTTGTTCGTAATGATAAGTACAGTGACCTCTTTTCAGGTATTGCGTTTATTATGTTACACATTTTATAAGAACTAACACCTACTGTGGACTAAAATCTTTATTCATCATCTGCCTAGCCTTTTCCCAAATATATTGGGGTCGGCTTCCAGTCAAACCGGATTCAGCTCCAGTGTTTACGTGGAGCGGCTGCCTCTGCCTCCACAACCCATTAACTGGGAAACAGGGTACTTCTTGGCAAGTCTGGAGTCAGATTTTCTGACTTCTGACAATCCGTAACGACTGCTAAAGATCTACAAATGACAGCTGGGACCAACGGCTTGACGTGCTATCCAAGGCATGGAGGAAACTCGGTATGTTAAAATGGTCACCCATCCACAGACCGACCCCGGCAAGCGTTGCTTTACCTTGAAGATCGATCCGTGCGGCTGTTATTCTTTAGCCACAAGCTCCTAAATTTTTATTATGAAAAAAAAATGTAATATTTATCAATATAATTTGATCATTCTCTCATACACCCACCCGTTGTTCAGCAACAATGATGCGAGTGGACAGAGGCGCCCTCTCACGGTCCGGTTGAAAATAATTGTCTCACTGATAGCGCCCCACTCATTCGATAGTGTACATATTTGCTAGTATGTGTGTAGATAGATATACAGCGTTACTAAGTACCCTAACCCCTATGATGTTGATATAGCGAGATTGGTATGTATGCTTTCAGTAAAATGATAATACTATTTAGAAACTTTAACTACATACAATTAAATAACATAATAGTTGTAATTGCTTTACTTAGTCTTGGATGGATTAGACTAATTGCACCCAGAAGTATGCCTTCTTACTTTGATGTTAAATAGGTATGGTATTAAAAATATATCTTTTCCTTTTTTTTTTCAAAAAATTTAAGAGGGTTCTCACATTGTAAACATAAATATTTACGGTTGTTGGTGTTTTATTACCATCTCACATCATTGGTGGGGGATTAATTATTCTCTAGAAATAAATAAATAAGTACATTTAATAATAAACTTAAATTAAAAACTCTTAGCTTCGAAGTGAGCCCAAAATAATAATTTGAAATCTATTTTCAAATCAAGGTTTCGGTAAAGCGATGATTTTTTAAATATTTAAGACGTTTGAACAAATATAAATCGATGAGACAGCTACTCGAACGAGCTGTAATTCAGCATCATTTTAAAATCAGTGCTTCGGTCACAAAGTATTTTTTTTTTCTGAAACATTGAACTTAGACGACTGTTTTCTGACATACATTTACTTTATCATTGATTCACGCTTACAATAAATCATTTGAAAGAGACGATTATTCTAATATGCTAACTTAGAAATAAATTCCTTATTCTTGATTATAAATTATGACTTATGTAGCCTTTCAATTTAGTTGCTAAAGTAGCTAAAAAGAAAAAAATATTCATCCACAAGTATTATTAGTTATTATTAGTGGATGCAGCAATGAAGCAAATATTAAACACACACATCGAAGATAATGACGACTGCCAGTTTTCTATGCAGAAGTTGAATTTTGCTGGGAAGAGATGATCAATTAACGGGCTAAATGAGCCGTAAGTTAAAGGTGATATTAAGAAGCGAAATAAGCTGTATGTTAGCCTCTCGCTCACTACTCTCTATATAAAGCAAGTCGTTGTTCCGCCACATTACACGCAGACGACTGTTTGTCGACACACATTTACGAGCGAGCAGGAAATCTGATAGCGACACCTTTGGTGCTGCCGTGAAGGTGATGGCAGTAGGTACGGTAAAGTGCGTATTATTTAAAAGACAAACATAAATTAATTTATCATCATCATTTTTATACATCCTCATCATCATTCAGCTTTCTGTTTTTAATCTGTTTATGTTATTTTACCACACACTAATCCGCTTTCGTTCGCAGCGGTCAATGTAATTTAGGGAACAAGCCTTTTAGGAAAATTCTACCATCGTTTTCTGCGGTGGTCTGTTGTAAGTATTGACCGTCAATGTCAAAACTTTTCCCATGATATAGGTAAAGATTTACAAAAATCGACATTAAAATTAAAACTAAAATTGACAGCCGATAATTGAGAGATCTTTAAAAAAAACAGCATCATTTCTATTTGATTAGCTGCCAAATTACCATAATACTTAGGCAATCATTGACATTTTTTGGTATCATATCCTTCGTCCATACAGCGAACCCAACCCAGTTGTCTCACAACGATTTAAGAAGACAAAGGGCAGTAAAACGAATGATTGCTCACAACACTGCCGCCGGCGACAGAGATGCTATGGACGGACTGGTTAGCGTTAGCATTTAGTTAGTGCCAAACGCTAACTAAATGCTAACGCTACCATTGCCAATTAAATAAAAAACTTTTTCTCAAAAAAAAAGAAACCGACTTGTTGGTTGTGTTTTTTGGAAGTCGGTTTCTTTTTTTGAGAAAAAGTTTTTTATTTTTCACTTTTTAGTGGTACCCCACACCTAACAACACCACTGGAAAGACACAGGAAAGCAAAAATACGCAATTTCGTATACATGGACGATTTTTCCACATATTTTTTCCAGCTATTTGGATTTAATAACCAAACTACTGAACCAATTTTGATAAAATTTCATTTGGGAAGTATACCCTTTTCAACAAAAAATGAATTTTTCAAATCGGTTGGCAAGCGACGGAGTTATGCCCGAACAAACATAAAAAAAAAAAAAAAAAACAGCCGAATTGAGAACCTCCTCCTTTCTTAGAAGTCGGTTAAAAACTGCTAACATTACAGTTTCGAGCCGTTTGAGGACATGTGGTCCGAGCTAACTCCTATTCAAGGATATAGTTTGCCTTGATCCTCCTGATTGACACTTGGCGTGAGCAGAGAGCCGACTCGTTCTTTGCCATAATAATTCGTATTGCAATTCAACATGGTAATGCCAGTCTTCTGGGCACGTTTCCGGAAATCAATGTTGTGAATCAATCACGCGTCAATGGCTGGATGGTTTATTAATTTTTCACACCGGGTAGAATTGAATTAGATCTTAGGACACGTTTTATCCCTGTTATAGGAACGTTCTCTTTCGGTTATTTTAGATCGTCACAAATACGAATAACAGAAAACTAGGTAAAATACAAATCAAGGCACAAAAGGGTAAAAAATGGGTTGAGTGGATCTTCAGTAAGAAGTACACTTATAAACACACAGACATGAAGAAGAGAGAAGTTTTGTAATAATTATGTCAGTAGGTCAACTTAATTAGGCCTACTGAAGTATGACAACACTTTAATACAAATGCTTTTTAGGGTTCCCAAAATCTTATGGAAAAACGGAACCTTTATAGGATCACTCGGTTGTCTGTCTGTCTGTCAGTCTGTCACAACTGATTTTCTCCGATTCTACTGGACCGATTCAGTTGAAATTTAGTACACGTACCTAATTATAATCTGTGACCCAAACACGGTCGTGTAACGAAAATAAATAAATTTTGAAAATCGGGTCTCTTTTTGGGGGGCAAATTAGAAAACTAAAAAACAGTTTTTCAAACTGTACTGTGTGACATATGAAATGAAAGGGCTTATTTTGAGAGTTTTGATTTTTTTTTTCATAGTTAAAAAATAAATGGTTTTGAAGTTATTCAAGAAATTATATGAAAAATTACCATCTCCGAAACTACTAAAATTTAAAAAAAAATTAGATTATAATTTTCCTATAGATTACAGGAAAACCTATAAGAAGTCAATGGTTAGAAAGTAACATGTTACAAAAATGACATTCGTTTGGAACCCTTTGTATACGAGGTCGACTCGCACTTGGTCAGTTTTTCTTTTATTCAACCTATATTGTCCCCCAGACCTCCTTTTTAAAAAAAATACTTGACCCAAATACAACGATAGCGTAGCCCCGTAGCACCGTAGCACTTAGCGTAGTGCTACGCCACGAATTAATCGTAGCAAGTGCGTAGCGCATAAAACGCAATTAAACCTATTCTAATGACGAAGCAAGAGTGATACAGTAATTAATGAAGCTATAGGCACTTAATGTAGTTAGTAGGTACTTAATGATGCTGGTAGGCACTTAATGTAGCTAGTAGGCTTTTTATAGTCTTGGGAACTAGTTCGTCTACACTAATATTATAAAGAGGAAAGATTTGTTTGTTTGTTTGTTTGTTTGTTTGTTTGTTTGTTTGTTTGTTTGTTTGTTTGTTTGTTTGAAATGAATAGGCTCCGAAACTACTGGACCGATTTGAAAAATTCTTTCACCAGTAGAATCCTACATTATCGATGATGGACATAGGCTATAGAATATTTTCAAAAAAGTTAGGGATCCGTATGAAAACTTCGATAATGAAACCCAAGGTGTGAGAAAAAATCCTTAAATCGCGTACGCTGCGGAATCTATTGACAATAGAGCAAAGTGATGTACTACAGTTTTATAGAGGTCATCAATGTCTACAAAAAAGTCCGCGATACCATATGTCTAACTATTATGGTTAAGTCACCATGACCGCTTTTTGTTCAAATTATTCAAGCAAATCCTTGGTGATTTGAAAAAATGGTGATTTCGGTATCATGATATCAATCCTTATGCATTTAAATGGTTTGATAATTAAGGTTGATTATTTCCGTGTAAATTACACTTTAAATTATTCAAATCGGACCTTTCGTTCAAAAGTTACGACGGTAATAAACATGCTCGGAGTAAGAAAAATGTCGCGGCTTGAGCGAATCGGGAAGAATCATATCAATGCTTGGTCCGATGAAGTTGAAAATGATTTCGATAAAACAATAAGAATAACAAATGTTTGGATTTTTCGCAAATAAACTACATACCTACATAATAAGGAGTGAAGCAGGGGTGATTAAGTTTTTAGGGGAGGACATTATTGCTTGCTTTAATTTACGTCGGGATGCTATGAACAAACTAAAAATGGGATTATTGAAACAGATGTACCTAACAATTTTTGCATAATCAACTCCTGACGGGGTGAACGGGGTGAACAGTTGCGCTGAACCTGAGACCATAGAATAAGTAGAAATGGCTAAGTAATAAATGTAAATTAATGAAAATCGTTGTGCTTAATTTTCCAAAACTAACCTTTATAAGGGGGTATAGGGGGCGTTGAAGTTTGTGGAGTACCTAATAAATCCGCGCGGACGAAGTCGCGGGCGAAGTGCTAGTGTAATATATGATGGTGGTGACGATTATACTATTACTAATACTATAATCATTATGCTAATTGTTTTTATAGGATTAGGCAAGTAGATTTTTTTTGTGGTTTAATCAAACTATTAGGGTTCCATACCTCCAAAAAAAAGCCGTTGTCTGTCTGTCGGTCTGACACGACCCCTTTTATCAGGAACACATGGAGGTATCATGTTAAAATTACTCTCAAATACGTAAGCCACTTGAAGCTATAAAAAATGTAGCCTCTAAGTCAACGCAGTAAAAAGATGCATAATTTTTGCGATATACTTTGAAACTCCTTCGCACTTCCTATTGATGATTAAAAATTAGTTGAATTAGCATTTGACTGTTACTGTGACATCACAGGTGGAAAATACTTTGCCCGACCCAGGAATCGAACCCAAGATCTCATGTTCAGCAGTAGCACTTTAGGTAGTAAAGTAGGACTTTATTTCATTTTTAATTTCGTTTGAATGCAGTAAAATAAATACAAAGAACACTGAAATTCAGACGGACCTGTCTGTAAGCTTCTTTATGACCGTACTAACTCACTTGAAAATAAAACTTCACAAGTTTTTATAATGTGTGTTTTTTATTAGTGTTGTACATGAACAAACTTAAATGACTTAAGTTTTATTTATGTGACGAGTTGTTAGTGTAAGAGGAAAGTTTTAAATGACTCATAAGTTCATAACTTTTACTTCAATATGAAGCACGGAAATTTTCTGAAAATCTTCAACTAATGGCAATGCAAGTTCTATTATTACAAGCATGCAAATTCTAAATTTACAAGCTGAATTCGACCGACCATAGAAACAGAGATTTCCAATTATCTTTTTTAGGACTAAGACTTCGCTGTTCGTCCGTCCGTCCGTCCGTCTGTCACCAGGCTGTATCTCACGAACCGTGATAGTTAGACAGTTAAAATTTTCACACATGATGTATTTGTGTTGCCGCTATAACAACAAATACTAAAAAACAAAGAATAAAATAAACATTTAAGTGGGGCTCCCATATAACATACGTGATTTTTGCCGTTTTTTTTATAGATAATGGTACGGAACCCTTCCTGCGTGAGTCCGAATCGCACTTAGCCGGTTTTTTAAATAAGCGTCGAAAGTTTCATTAAAATCGGTTCATTCGTTTCGAAAAACAAGGACTTGAAAGTTTATATGAAATGCCGTACGGCGTAAACGCTCTTAGACGATACTAGCTTTTACCCGCGACTTCGTACGCGTATATCCCGTTGTTTGCCGTTCCCGTGTAGCGTATAGAATGAATGTAACTATCATATACAAAAATAATTTTCAAAATCGGTTCAGTAGATTCAGAGATTACCCCCCCTTTTTATGTATGGGAAATCATCAAAAGAGTGTCAGACTTTTACTGACTAAAACCCATCCGTGCTCCTCCTAGTGCTCTTTGCTTTCCAGGGCCGCGGTAACTCTTTCAAACATAATCCGCAACTCTGGCAACCCCCCTACAACCTCACAAACTCACAAGCTTTACCTCTTTATAATATTATAAGTACAGATTTCATTTCATTTTCAGCCTGTTTCGTTCCACTGCAGGCCTAAGTCCTCCCTTTCTTCCTTCCTTTCCTTCTGGCTTTGGGTCAGTTTTAATTAATACTAACGTGATTTAATTTACTTTTAATGTTGTCTCTATCTTTGTAAGCAGTTTAATTTCACATTTAATAATAAAAATAAACTTGAGATAAAACATTAATCATTGTTTCATATGTAGGTATTGGTATACGATTCTGATACAATCCCCACACCGAAAGGGCGTGTTGCAATGATTTACAGCCTCTTGTCGTATGCTAATCAAGTGCTAAGCGCATCTGATTTACGGCCAAAGTTAAGAGAACAATAACAGTACTTCTGTGATTGTGACAACATTCAATATAGTGGATTTAAAATTATGATGCTACTTATACTGATTTAAATAAGACTTTAAATTAAAAAGACTCCTATAAAAAAAGCTTTTGATATTATACTGGAACATAATTGCCAGTAAATTTGATACCAGTCTTGCCAAGAAGTACCGTGTTACCCAGTTAATGGGTCGTGGAGGTCTGGTAGTCTGCCGCTCAACGTAAACTACTGGTATGCAGCTTTGACTGGAAGCCGACCCTAATATGTAGTTGGGAAAAGGCTAGGCAGATGATGAATGGAACATTGATTATGTTTCGATATACAATTTCAGTGAAGCAGCCAATGTTTATGAATGTAATATTTGTGCATAGGAGATTTGGCAAATTAAACAACAGATTTGTGATAACTGCAATGTATAATTATCATCTATTACATTATTTCTACTTCGTCGTAGCTTCACTGCTAAGGATTGCAACCACATACGTGTTTTCAAGTGACACAATCTTCTGCAGTCTAGATTGCTCAGTATATACAAAACTGACATAATTGTATGTGTTGTGTGAGTGACTGACAGACAACGCGCAGCCCAAATTACTGGTCGTAGAAAACTAAAATTTGACATGTAGGTTCCTTGTGGAGTGTAAAGCATCAACACAGCCGAAATTACTGGAACTAGTAAAATTAAGTTATGCACAAAGGCTTCTTTTTAAGTGTGTAGTTGAGCACTAAAAAAAATTGTTAATACAATCTTGAAGAGGATGAAGTGGGGAGAATATCGTTTGTACTAAATCTGTCGCAGACGAAGTGTTAGTTAAACCTAATATAAATAATATCAGTTGTCTCAACCCCACCTCTCTATTGAATTAAAATCCCACTTCCTGGACAATTTTGCCCAGTGCCCTTTTAAGCCAATATTATTGTTTATCGTTTCCCTTGTATAAGTGCGATACAAAAAACAGATCATTTTATCCAGCGGTAAATCGGTCTCAACCCACAATCCCAAAATCAACAGCATCTTCCAATGATTAATATCCTCCTGTTATATGCTAATTGTGCGCTAAGTGGCTTCTGATTTACGGCGAGGATTTAAGTATAATTATTTAGCTAACACCCTTCGAGTGTTGAGCGTGTCATTTGTCAGGAAAGTGCTAATTACTGATGTTCTTATCACGGCTTTGTCTTGAGTGTGATGGTTGGAATCGTTTGTGTTGGATTTGTTTGAAGACAGGTAATTCAAAATTATAGTAAAATTATGTGTGACTAGAATATAGAAAAAACTTTTTCACAAAAAAAAGAAACCGACTTCCAAAAACCACTACAAAGTTCAAAATAACTTTAACTTCGGAATTCGGTGTTTTTGGTTGCTTCTTCGTTATTTGACACCGACTTCCGAAATTAAAGTTATTTTGAACTTTGTAGTGTTTTTTGGAAGTCGGTTTCTTTTTTTTTGTGAAAAAGTTTTTTTACTTTTCACTTTTTAGTGGTACCCCACACCTAACAACACCACTGGATAGCAAAAATACGCAATTTCGTATAATGGATGATTTTTCCACATTTTTTTTCCAGCTATTTGGATTTAAAAACCAAACTACTCAACCGATTTTGATAAAATTTCAACGGGACCATTTGGAAAGTATACCCTTTCCAACAACGAATTTTTCAAATCGTTTGGCAAGCGACGGAGTTATGCACGAACAAACATAACAAAAAAAAAAACAAACATCCGAATTGAGAACCTCCTCCTTTTTTAGAAGTCGGTTAAAAAATAGTAATTGCTAATGTTTTGATGGTGAAGACACTCAGGGTACTCAGTCGCAATCTGTCAAAAATGTATGGAAATTGAAGCTTTTTTGACGGATTGCGATTTACATTCAAATGTGAACGTTTGCTCAAAACATTGTAGAATAAAATTGGCACTAAGATTTCGAATAATTTTAAAATTATTATTTAGACGTTACATTTTTCAAATGCTTATCGACTGCTACAATAAACAAAATACTTTTACAGCATTCGTTTGTATTTAGTTAAATGGTGGATTTCGCTACTGGAGGCTGTGTTCATAGCAACGACCTAATCTCATCATCATCATCATCATATCAGCCGAAAGACGTCCACTGCTGGACATAGGCCTCCCCCAAGTGTCGCCACAACAACCGGTCCTGTGCGTCTCGCATCCATCGAGACCTAATCTAATCTAAACTAATTTAACCCGTTATGTCCCACTGCTGGGCCACAACCTGGCAGTCTTTAAATCAAGACCCTATCAATAACAAAAAAAAATACTGGAAACTCTGTAAGTATGCTTTGTAATCAAATTCAGTGCCACCCTATTGTTAATGGTTCAGGTATTAATAACAAAAAGGAAAAAAAAAAGTTCCTCAATTTTTCGGAAGCCGAAGCTTCTGTGTAAGCCAGACTAAACTATAAAGTCAAACCGGAGTCTGTCAAAGGCACAGAGCCAGATTACTGTTCTTTTCGTTTTTTGTTTATAATTGAACGCTTTGTGGTGAAGTTTCGTGCTTTCTGCTGCACTGTCAATGGCCGGTGGTGCTTCGTTGATCCAGAAGTGTAATGGATACGGCAATCGGTTTTTTTTAAATTATAAACTCCCGTTGTGCCACAACTGGACCTAATGGAAAGCGACGATGGAGCACGCTTTCCAAAAACTAATAAATTGAATCATGACTTAAAGACCCCCAGGTTGTTGCTATCAGTAAACAGTCTTCGGCAGGAAATTTCATTCCCTAACTGTACACACAATGACAGTATTCGCACAATACTCGTACAGGTGGGATGTCCACCAATTAACTAAATTCAAGGAATACTGAAAAAGTATTTCGTTTATTGCCGCAGTTGATAAACATTTAAAAAAATGTTTAGGTATATTCGTATGAGAATGTAACAACTTGCAAATGGCAATTTATCATATAATTTCTTGAATCTTTCATCTAATTTCTGAAAAACCATTTAGTTGAAATTATTAAAAAAAAAAACATCAAAACCTTCACAATGCGCGCTTTCATTTAATACGTCATACGGTAAAGAAATAAAATATTTTTAAGTTTTCAGATTTTCTCCTCAAAATGTGACCCCATTTTCAAAATTTATTTATTTCAGGAGAAAATCCGCTGTGGCAGACGGACAGACAGGAGACAACCGAGTGATCCTATAAGGATTCCGTTTTACCATATTAGGAACCCTAAAAGTATCGTAAGGTCTAACCCAGACTACCTGCATTTCATCCGAATCCGTTCAGCCATTGAGGCATGATTGATTAACATTATGTTCTATATTTTTTTTACTTATATGTCGTTATATCAAAAGTCATGCATTATTATCACCAATAACCATTCTGGAATATAATGTCTTCATAATACCTAAATAATGTCTAAAATACCTCCTCAACTTATTTCAACATCCGCATAATCCCCACTTCTTCCTGAAGTAGAAAATTGTTCCGAACAACTTTCTTTGTTCACTGACCGCTTGAATTTTTTACTATTAAACCCACTGAGAGCAAACGCAAAGGGCTGCTGTTACCGACCGGTATTACCGCGGTTACCGACCGGCATTACCACGGTTACCGACCGGTAATGCCACGGTAACTTTTGCGGTAGCTCCGTAGGTTAAATGTGAGTGGTTTTATGTTTTTTAGTAACAAGTAGGGATTGTCTGGAGTGGTTCAAAATAGTTCGTGAATGTTACTCAAAATAAAAAGGTTCTTTTTTCATTTTAGATGGTACTCCATCGTACTTTAGCTTTGCTGTCATGGAATCAACGATGCTTGATCATGGGTGTTTAAACAAAATGACAAAATGAATCATTGCCTCTATAATATGCTTTCAAGACAAATAGGTATCCGCTCTTAGTCTCCGTTTTGTTTCCTTTGACGACATCGATTGATCTTTAAAAGGTGAAGTAAAAGCTAGGACTATGCAAAGTAACATTAATCAGAGCAAGTCAATTTTCCTTGACACTGGCAGAATAGTCGAAACCGGCTGAATTGCCATTCGAAAAAACAGTTTTGGCTTTTTGTCAATCCTTCTAATTATGAGGTGATAGAATGTCACTTTGTTAACGTCACTTTGTTAAAGAGTGTCCGTGGAGTTTCTTGCACGTTCTTCTCCATAGAGATCTACGCCTTGGAACGTGCAAATAGCTTCATCTTTTTGACCTACCGACCTTGACAATTCAAAAGTGCCTGTAAATGGTCTAATTGAAATAAATGCTTTGACTTTGACTTTGACTTAAGAGGGTCAATTCTACTAATTTTTAAACAATTTTCGCATTCGTATGTCAGTCGCAAACTGTCAAAAAAGCCTAATTTTTCATACATTTTTGACAGATTGCAACTGAGATGCGAATACCAACGTTGCCAGAAAATTAGAGGAATTTGCTCTTAGATCTTGTATCAGAAAATTCTCCCCGTTTTTTGTTATTTTTTTCAAATAAATTGTGTCAATATTATAAAGGACAGACAAATCACGACCATTAGTAATATCTACGCCAATTATTTCTACCTTACCGTTGCCATGGCAACTCAATTAGACGGCCGGACAAAAGACTGATGCCCATATAATGATCGGCATTATCCAGTCCACTTGTGAAGGTATTATTTTGCTACACACAAAGGTTACTGTAGTGATGTAAGTACTTATAGGTACTTATGTTACCCTCGACCTGTGTTAAGAGATATACATGGTGTTCCAGAAATGCGTGGTCATAGTTAAAGTGATGTTGGGTATGATGGTATGCTGGTATACATTCAGGAAAAAATATCAAAACATAAAAAATGAGACTTGTTACAAAAACATCGATCACAAAAAATGACTGAGAAGTTCCAAAGAAATGACTTTTCAAGCATTTTGTGACAGTTGGTGGCATTTACTTAAGGTTAAACACAGACTTCATGTCACCAAATGCATCAAACTGCTTGAAAAGTCATTTCTCTCTGGTCAAAAATGACTGAAAAGTTCCGAAGAAATGACTTTTCAAGCATTTTGTGACAGTTGGTGGCATTTACTTAAGGTTAAACACAGACTTCATATCACCAAATGCATCAAACTGCTTGAAAAGTCATTTCTCTCTGGTCAAAAATTACTGAAAAGTTCCGAAGAAATGACTTTTCAAGTATTTTGTGACAGATGGTGGCATTTACTTTAGGTTAATCACAGATTTGAAGTCACCAAATGCATCAGACTTCTTCAAAAGCCATTTCTCTCTAGTCAATTTTTTTTAAGTAACATTTTGGTTTTCGTGTTTTTTCCTTAATATCACGCTACCCAACATCACGCTTAAATATGACCACATGTTTTTGGAACACCCGTATAATGTGTGGGGACTACAGTAGTGTTACAATGCAGATGGTACTTATTATAAATATCTATGACCAATACATTAATTTTGTGTGTGTACACATATTTGACAGTGTCTGTATCAATGGCTGTTGCCCCATAGCGCCCACACAAATAATAATAATAATAAATAAATTCATTTATTTGCAAACAAGTATCACTATTACATAAAAGCTCTGCCTCCTGAACTAGGTAGTTAACCTGTATCTCAGGAGACAGTTCCCTTCCTAATTACATAAAACAGTTTGTTTACATGCGTACCTACAATGCTAATTGAGACATTAAAAAAAAAAAAAAAGTTAATACTTAAATGAAACAAAAGACCATAAGAAAAAAAAAAAATTATTAAAACTAGATTAGTTATACTGTGGATTAAATATGATTGCCCGTGTAGTGTGGTGTGTTGTGTATGATGGTGTGTTTCTGTATGTATGTGTAAGAGCTACAGTATGTGCGGATGTGTTGGCAGAGCAATTCATTTATTTGTATGGACAAACACCAAAAAAGATATATATATACAAAGACCAAAGGTACACCATCATTACGACACCATAATTTAAAAAGGGTGTCGGCAGACATCCGACTAAGATGGATGCTGGACCGGAAGAGGAAATGGTCCCGAATCGCTTGTGTATCTACCCTCTTAGGATTCATTTTTCACATCATGAATAGTGTTAGTTGGTAAATGTAAGGCGTTAGTTCTAATGGAGGATTAAGTGATGGTCGTACTGTCATAAATCAATGTCCTGGTGGACAGAATCTGTTTTTGGTGTGTCCTAACTGTTTGCGTTGATACAGTAGTGGTAGCTCCCGAGAATTTGTTCGAGAATATCTCTCTTTTCTTTATTGGTTTTTATATAAAATGTGTAACTTTTAACGATCTGTAAATCGAGGGAGAGCGAGGCTTTTCCCAACACAAGTATCTTCGGATTACTTCCTGGGAAACCCCGGCAACTTAATTGTAAAGATTTTAAGTTAATAAACACATTTTAATTTTTAATTTAATTTTAATAATAAATTTGCAACATTAAGAAGTAAAAAGAGTCTATTTGCGGCAGGTATGTACGCCACGTACCATAAAAAAAGAATAAAAACAAAATGAGAAACCTACTTGAGTTGTTGTCGTTCGATAGTCACCGTGGCCCTGGAACGCAAAGATGAGAGAAAACGATACAGTGCGTTGAAAACTCGTGTGACGTCACTTGTAAGTACACTTTTTACTTACATATGACGTCACGAGCCCCCACTCCTGATCTTTGTTACGTTTTATGTTCTTCAGTCATGTGTTTTATATTAATTGAAATTGACATAATTATAATTATTGTAAACTGAAAATGAAAATGACATGTGAATATTGTAGATGACCAGTGATGTATTTAATTTTATTTTAATTATTATTATTATTATTATTTTTTTTTTTTTTTAAACATTGTACACCCCATGGGTATGTTACAGAGATATTATAACAAATAATTATAAGAACTGACCATACACCTGTAACAAGCAATAAATGAATTTGAATTTGAATTTTGAATTTGAATTTGAATTTGAATTCATTTTTTATTGATTTGATAAAGCAAAAAATACGTGTCCAATATTTTTCGATAATCTAACTGACGGACGAAACAGAATCATATATATTTATTAACGAGGAATCATGCCTATTGTCGTCAAGAGATAACGACTTTCTATCTCGAAAAAATGTTCCTATTAGATAGACGACGTGAATTCGCAGCAAAATCCTAGTAAGCTATCTTTTTTCGGATATATTTGAGAATTTGTCCTTTAATCTCTTAACTAAAGTCAAAATTTAGTATCGACAAAATCTAACAGGCAAGCGAAAATCTTTGCAGCCCGTTAACTCTGCATCAAAAGACAAAAGAATGTCGTAAAACAATTTGAAAACATTCAGGAATCAGTCTGCTCGATAATAACGCCCTGTCTGTCACAATAAAGACAAGAGGGGTGAAGATATCGAGTCGGGGCCGCGGGGTAATGATCCGACGCCAAATGACCCGAACACTAGTACCTACGCTGCTGATCCCTGTTCTCATAGTTTTATTTTGTGTTGAAATAAGTTTTGGTAAACTAAAAAGCTGTATGGGTGAAAAGGCAGGCTATTGTAAAATTATGGGTTGTCAGGTGGTGGTCTGGCAGGCAGCCGTTCCACGTAAAATACTGGTACTCAGCTGAATCCGGTTTGACTGGAAGCCCACCCCAATATAGTAGTAATATAGAGAAAAAGCTAGACAGATGATAAATAGTTGAGTGTTTGTAATGATGGTGTTTAAGAGGAGTAGGTAGCATACTAATCTTTTGCGTCGCGTCGTCCTAAACAAAGATCATCGCGCGAATAAGTTGCGTGTGTTTTGTTTTTATTTTTTTTACATGAGAGCCAATTCTACTATTTTTTAAGCAACGTTCGCATCTCAGTCGCAATCTGTACTAATACATTTTTGACACATTGCGACCGACATGCGCATGCGAACGTTGTGTAAGAATTCTGAAATCCTTTCAAAATTAGGCTTCAAAACACGACACTTGACACGTTTTTAACCAAAGTATTCAATTTAGAAACCCACCCAATATCAAGATGTTTGTTGCTGTATAATATCCCGTTGTTTCTCGTTCCCGTGTAGCCTTCCTCATGAATGTGACTATCATACACAAAAATAATTTTCAAAATCGATTCAGTGCATTAAGAGATTTCACCCTTTTTATGGATGGGATATCATCAAATGACTTCTCCCGCTCTGGGCAGAGCGGAAGGGAGTATCAGACTCTTACAGACTAAAACCCATCCGTGCTTCTCCTAGTGCTATTTGCTTTCCAGGGCCGCGGTAACTCTTTCGAACATAATCCGCAACTGTGGCAGGCAGAGATTTTACCCTACAACCTCACAAACTCACTTTACTGTTTCATAATATTCGTATAGATTTACTGTGACGCGGGCGAAGCCGCTGGAAAAGCTTAATTATTTGTATAGGTTATTGACCAAAAATATTATTTTGTTTTTATATTGTAGAGCCTACTGGCTGAGTTAATGTACTCGTATTTTGTCCTGAAAAGTAATAACTTCAGCAAATTAGTAGTTCGTTAAGTATCAAATTACCCGGTTCCTAGATATCCCTTCTAAAGGTCTAATAGGCCAACCAATTGCCATTAGTCGTCACTAACTAGTAGCTAGTTGCCCCATCAGTAACTAAACAACCTACATCACTTACTACTTACTACTAGTAGGGTGAAAACACTCGACATTATTATTTACAAGCGTCGCGATACTCGATGCGACAACCTGACGACTTGCTTTAGATCTTATACAGGGTGCTTTCAGATTTATTTTTGTTATTAATCGTTAGTTCATTGATTTATTTAAAAAGAGATGTGTGAAAATTCTATGATATACTTGTTGATTATTGATTCAGACTAGGTACTTATGTTCTTACTATGTATAATATATGTATGTCACCGGAAAATGGCAAACGCCGTAAGATGGTAAATTATCGCGTGAAATTGTAAACTATTTTTTTTCTGAATAAGATATGGATATATTGGAAACTATTGAATTTGGATGGGATTTATTGTATTCAAAACGAAGGGTTCCGTACCCAAAGGGCAAAAAAACGGGACCCTATTACTAAGACTCCGCTCTCCGTCCGTCCGTCTGTCTGTCCGTCTGTCACCAGGCTAAATCTCATGAACCGTGATAGATAGACGGTTGAAATTTTCACAGATGATGTGTTTCTGTTGCTGCTATAAAAACAAATACTAAAAGCAGAATAAAATAAATATTTAAATGAAAATGGCAAAAAAATCACGTTTGTTGTATGGGAGCAAACAGCAACAACGTGTTTTTTGCCGTTTTTACAGATAATGGTAGGAAACCCAGCGCGAGTCCGACTCGCATTTGGCCGGTTTTTTTCATAATATATCGCGGACGAGAAATTATAATCTAATCAACATTTAGATATTTGACCCAGTAATACTTTTTTCAGGTTTTTAATAAACACAACTTAATAGTTTTACTAAAGAAAAAAACTTACTTAATTTAACAAGAAATCTCGCTGAATAACTTAGTAAACTAATCTTCACTAACCAAGGCCAAGGTCTGGGTTAGAAGTAGTTGCAAATGAGAAAGTTACGACTTGTGTACCCTTCTCATTTTAATACATGTTAATGAAATAGGTACGAATATACCTGAAGAAAAAATATACGGGTTGTCTTGAGAACCTCCAGGGTTTTTTTTTTATTTCGTTTAAAACAAAGGGGCAATTCTCGAAATTAAAAAGGTTCCGAATCTTCGCAATCTCATCTCGGCGACAACCAATGCCAAAAAATTGTACATGATTTTACAATGTGTCATCAATGATCATAAATGATAATTAACGTTTATTTAATTAATTAGTTAAAATTAATATTTTTACGTTTATTTTTTAGTTTTGCTCCAGGAACTTGAACGAAGAGAATCGTTCTTAAAAATAAGGTTTCAGGATACCTTAAAGGAGAAATTAAAGCAAAGTTACAAACATTGTAACATCATCCTGTACATTAGACAAATTGAAAGCAATGAAGTCGAAAGCGTAAGTTCTCAATCATTCAACTTAACGACAATCAGGGAGGGGGGATGCGTACGTGGCACTGAGATTGGAACCAACGCTAAATGGATGCGGTATAGAACTTGAAAGAAGGCTTCAAACTTACATTATATGAAAATAAAATACGCGACTGGTGCGGGACCGAACTGCCAAACGTCAACATCCTATAAAATACCTTTCTGTAGTAATAATAGAGTTATAAAACGCGTGAATCGGGCGGCATACCGTTGTGCCAAAAGCGCTGCAATGACTGGATCGTTACACTGCCTGACTTTTTATGACTATCAAAAAAGGAAACAGTTATTCTATTACTTCTTAAAAAGGAAAAAAAAAACAGTTATTCTATTACTTCTTGTCAAGATAGTCAAATTTGCTCTGACCGGTCAGGCATTGCGCTCGCGATACACAGAATAACAGTCAAGCCCAGCCCGCATTTTTTATAATATAAATATGAAATACTTTGCTATAGTAATAATAGAGGTTTAAAACCCGTAAATCGAGCGACACACCGATGTCACCGGCGCTCCAAAGTTCCAAATAAGTTGCCTTTCAAGCAATCTGATGCAGTTTGTGGCCTCAGATCTGTGATTGAACTGCATCAGACTGCTTGAATTGAAAAGCGACTTTTTTGGGACTCGAGTTTTCAAATTTTATATAACCTATGTCATCATCTGCCTAGCCTTTTCCCAACTATATTGGGGTCGGCACCCAGTCAAACCGGATTCAGCTGAGTACCAGTATTTTACGTGGAGCGGCTGCCTGCCAGACCTCCACAACCCATTAACTGGGTAACACGGTACTTCTTGGCAAGACTGGTGTCAGATTTTCTGGCTTCTGACAATCCGTAACGACTGCCAAAGATCTACAAATGACAGCCGGGACCAACAGCTTAACGTGCTTTCCGAGGCACGGAGGAGTCTCAGTATGTTAATATGGTCATCCATCCACAGACCAACCTCGGTATGCGTTGCTTAACCTAGAAGATTGGTCCGTGCGGCTGTTATAATTTAGCCACGAGCTCCTATGTCACTACCACAATTATGACGAATTCAACGACCTCATATGTCAAAATCCGTCTGTTTGAGCTGTAGGGCGTGCCAAAGAAATGGAAATACATACATACATACATACGCTCGAAATACATAACCCTCCTTCTGACGCAGTCGGGTAATAATAAATAATATGACTCACGCTCTGTTGTATGATACAAACTAACACATCCACCGTTATACCCATATTCTTGTCCCGGATCCACGAAGCTATAACAACTTAATAGTGTAAGAGCATGTTGATTGTCGGCCGGCATATAATGGCTGGTCTTAAACAATTTAGCTTGCTTTTTATTGACGCGACATTTTCTCCCTATTGCTCGTTTTCTATTGTTGTTTTTAGTTTCCTTTTGTGATTTGTATTGTATTGATTTGTTTGACGGGATGGGTGTTTCTTTTCTGGTTGTTGTAGAATGTTGAATGGAAGTTATTGCCTTGCCAAGGAGATCTGTCCCACTGCCACTTCAATTTGGCGATCCTTCGGGCTATGTCGGTAACCTTGGCGACCGCGTAACAGAAGACGCAGCGTCGGATGGCCTCCCACAAGGTGGACTGATGACTTGGTGAGGGTCGCGGGTACCCGATGGATGCGAGACGCACAGGACCAGTTGTTGTGGCGACACTTAGGGGAGGAGCATGTCCAGCAGTGGACGTCTTTCGGATGATGATGGTGATCGTGTTACCTAGTTAATGGGTTGTGGAGGAGAGTTAGGTAGTCGGTTTTTGTAAAATACTGGTATTCAGATGTATCCGGTTGGGCTGGAAGCCGGTTAATGCAACACGGCATTCTCTACATCAATATTTGAAATTAGGAAATCGTGAAAAAAAATCAGCCGTTCAATACATTTTGTCAAGCACTCAAATGTATGGAGCAGTCGATTTTTTTCGCGTTTTCAGTTTTTGTCCCATAGTAAAAGTTGATCATAATGATGAGTTAAGTGAGCCTTTAAATATATTGCGTATATTATGTTACACTTTGTGTAAGGAATTGATCACGTGACATTTCGACAGTGTTTGTCAAACATTTTTGACATTTTGGCAATCGCCTTTGCTACGCTACTGGAGATAGAATGTCACTTGTCTAGAGCCTAAAGTATAGGTTGAGGACATCAAATTGCGATTTGTAAAACATAATAAATTCCTACGGATCTTATAATCCACACAAACCAAGTCACCGGCAAAAGCTATGCTTACAGAACCAAAACGTCTTTCAATATTCTTTATCAAACAAAGAAACAGTAAGAAAAGAGATTTCTAAATAATACTCCAGATAAAGTCACATCTTTTCAAAATTTTCTATTAAAGGAAAACCTATTGTGAATTAAACCTCACATTATGAACTTAACTAAAACCATGTACCTTTGTCGGTCAAAGTAAATAACGCTTTGTTGGCAAACTATAGTAATGTTACAAGTCTTTGTTAGCCATCAAACGTGACATTTTAACTAAAACGCGATAAGCTTTGACGGTTTTTAGTTAAGTCCTGTTAGGGATTTAGGATTCGATCTAAACTCTATTAGAAAAAATATAGAATTGGAACATACAGGGGTACGTAGGATGACCAATAAAATAAGAGAAAATTTTACTGAATTGTATTTTATTATTTTTATGAATGATTTAAAAAAAAAAAAATATTTATTACTGGCATGCATACAAAAATGAAATACTGTATTTTTTGTTCTAAAAGCAATGAGTAAAAAGTCGTGAAGAAAACTAAATCAAATAAACGAAGGATGAACTGAATGACTGATGATATTTATAAACAGAACCTGGGTAACTACTGACTACTGAGATGACTTCTTTAGCTACTATAAAGCAAAGAAAAAAATTTTCGATGAAAATAAAAATCTATCTCTTGAAAATAAAATAAAAAAACTTCAACAATCTTCATCTTAGTTTTCATAAGAACTGCCCTTTCAAACCATTTCTTATATATGTACAAGTAATATATTTCAACCATTAAAAATAAAACATCGAAAAACCAGTATCCAATTCGAAAACATTTCCCGAATCATCCATTAGTTTACCTTTGTCAGTCTACCAAAATCGAGTTGACAAACGCACCACAGCCAAACAGTCGATCCGATGTGGCTTTGTGACTAACAGCCGGTCAATACCCAAAAATTAATTAAACCACAAATCAATATGTCCAACAAAGTTGCTAATAATCATACTGCGAACAATCTCTTCCGATTATACCATTTTTTTTTAATCATCCTACTGATTTGTGGATACGATTTCAATATCACAAAACGGACATTCATAAATTGGATTGTCAAAGTTTATTGTTGTAGTCTTGTTGTACTGGTTATCTACTCCTCTGTGGTTTGTTGTCCTTTAGAATTATCGCAATTATGGTCCTTAATGGAATATTCGACTTCAGTGATTATTATTTTATGTTTTAACAGCCGAACGGAAGTTTTTTTTAAAATGTTGGTGGATATCGACTCCTATTTGAGAATCAACATAAGGCATCACATCCACAGCATATTTAAGTTAGTCATTTTCTCCATTATAACTTGGGCTGTTCGAGTTTCTTATACTGTTATTTATTGTTATTCCTACGAATGCTATGACAATCTGTTTTTGTATGTTATAAGACAGCTTTCTTTAATCGCTCTCGATTTCAATCGTGTCTGGCGTTGCATATTATTTGATGCTGTTCGATATCGGTTGAAAATCCTTCGTATAAGATTGGAGGAGACTCCGGAGTGTAATTATTATTTATACGTCAAGAATAATAAAAGTATCAAGGAGAATAAGATGAAATTTTCTCTGTATATGTACAGGAGTATTGCGGATTTGGTTGATATCGTTTCGCCTGAGTTGCATGCATCGGTATGTAGTTTAATTCTTTCTTTATCCAATATTGTTCCTTAGAAAACAACACCTCGAAAGTCGATTTTAGCGGTCTGTCGACATCTCATTGTGTACACTTATGTGGAGTGAACGACAAGTGAGCTGTCATTCCATCTTGTTTGTATGGTATAACAGCTCTCTTGTCGTTTACTTTGCCTATGTATTCACTTCGACATGTTTACAGAATCGCACTGCAGAACTCTTTGTCGTAGATCGAAATGAAAGTCACACTTGTCGATCAACCAAACTAGGCCAAACTTCATAAAGTTGTCTCAGCGCCTCAGTGTCTACATTGGTCGCTCCAGTGTAAAGTTGGTCAAAATGACCTGAGCGGTGTCGTTGTTGGCGACAAGGTTGGCGCAGTGTTGAGTTGACTGCTGCGTTGCGTGTCGCGGGTTTGATTTCCGCATGGAACGAATATGTGTATAGCCTGCAGATAGTTGTTCCGAGTTTGTAAACGCACCCACGATACAGTAGAATTTCCTAGTGTGGGCAATGTTTTTACTATCAAATTAAATTTTCTCATCTTTTGAAAAAGTTGTGAAAAAAGGATTTATGTTTGCTTCGATAACCATCAAACTTTCATTGAACTAAAAATATAGCGTGGAGTATATTAGGATACTTGGTATTTATTTATATAAGTCTCCCAGAGTTTTATTGCCGATATCAATATTTTCATGTTTAATTTTTTCAGCTGTTTCTGAGTGTAGCTGGCAGCTTACCAAAACTAGTGAGCAATGTCTACAATATTCTGACAGCCATTGAAGGGCATGTAAGTATACATACATTGTTTCTAATCTAATCTGATTCACTCTACACTCTTTTCTTACACTCACTGCTGGGCCAATACCTCCCTCTCTCTCTTTCACACGTCTGTCATCTGCTATTGTCATTGCGGGCCAATCCTTCCGGTAGTTGCAGATTTTGTTCGAAAGTGTTACCGCGGTTCTGGAAAGCAAAGAGCACTAGGAAGAGCACGGATGGGTTTTAGTCAGTAAGAGTTTGACACTCCCTCCCACTCTACACAGAGCGGAAGGGGTCATTTGATGATTTCCCATCCATAAAAAAAAACATTCCGGTAAGAGTCAAGTTCATCTCTCCGCCTTCATATTGGTCTGCATTTAATGGACACATTGTTTAAACATATTAAGAGCGTTAACGAAGTACGACATTTCATACTAACTTTTAAGTCCTTATTTTTCGAAATGAATGAATCGATGTTAATGAAACTTCCTACGCATGAGCAGGACACATAGGTCTGAAAGTTATTAGAGAATATTTTAGAAAAATAGTGTTACTTACGGATATATAGTTCTTAGAAACAGATTTCGAATTATCATTTTTTAAATAAGACATTTCGAAAATGTTCCCTAATAACTTTTTAGATTTTACGGCATAAACGCTCTTAAGAGCCGTATCAGTAAGAACACGTGGATGGTTAAATGATGATTAAGAGATATGAATGGTAGGTTACGGAAAATCTACATTACTGTATATTGTTTGTTATCTTATGTTGACCATATTATATTTGAGTAGATAGTAATTAAGATTACAACAAGCTGCGTTGACCCCAAATACATTATGATAAAGGCAGGATGATGTTGACGGGGAAACATTGAAATCTCCTTCAAAAAAGTGTATTTATCATTACCCATATATGTAATAATCGTTTTTACATCGTCTCCTTTTTTAATTAAACCTTCGATTAATATTAGGTCTTAACCTATGAAATTGCCGTTCTGCAGTACTGGCCATTTCAAATCAAAATAATTTTTGTTTGGCTAAGAATTCTAATTTCAAATTAATTTTATTTTAAAAACATGTTTTTTTTTTTCCAAAAGTAGTCATTTGTTTATTGATTAGTGTTACATTTTCATCGCATTTCAATCTTTTTCGTCATCATGGATACGTTAAAAATTCGAGTAATTATGGAATATGAGTACCGTCGTGGCAGCAACGCGGCACAAGCGGCACGCAACATCAACGACGTTTACGGAGCTAACACTACGAACCAACCCACCACCTGTTATTGGTTTGCTCGCTTCCGTACTGGAAATTTCGACCTGAAAAATGAACCTCGCGGTCGTCCGAAGACTTTGGTCGACAATGACGAATTAAAGGCGATTGTGGAAGCTGATGATACACAATCTACGGCTGAATTAGCAGCAGCTTTCGACATTAGCGTCAAAACAATATTGGTCCATTTGCGTCAAATTGGCAAGGTAAAAAAGCTTGACAAATGGGTGCCCCACGAACTCAATGATCGCCAGCGCGAAGTACGCGTCGAGACGTGCCTTGCACTGCTCAACAGACACACAAATGAAGGAATTTTGAACCGCATTGTTACCTGCGATGAAAAATGGATTCTGGTTCAGCACCTAAACAATGCCCTAAACGTAAACTTACCCCTAGAAAAGTGATGGTCACTGTTTGGTGGTCTAGCGCCGGTGTGATTCATCATAGCTTCTTACCAAACGGGGTGAGCATTACTGCAGATGTGTACTGTGAAGAACTGAACACAATGATGGAGAAGCTGGCACATCTCCAACCAGCATTGGTCAATCGCTAGTCTCCGCTGCTCCTGCACGACAACGCGCGACCTGATACTGCACAGCAGACGGTCTCCAAGTTGCAAGAACTGGGGTTGGAAGCTCTCCGTCATCCGCCCTACTCACCAGACCTTGCGCCTACAGACTACTACTTTTTCCAGAATTTGGATAACTTATTGGCGGGAAAAAAATTCAATACCCGAGAGGCAGTACAAAATGCCTTTGAAGAATTTGTTGCCTCCCGTCCAGCTGATTTCTTTAAGAAGGGCATCAATAAACTGCCACTGCGTTGGCAAAGATGCATTGATTGCATGGGTGATTACTTCGATTAATACAAATAAAAAATATATGAATAAAATTCGTTTAAATTTTTTCATACAAAACGGCAATTTCATAGGTAAAGACCTATTATTTGCACATCGGTTACCTGGTAGAATATAACGGAATCCTTCCTTCCTGTATATTTGTCAAGTTATTGTACTCGTATTCTTGAAACCAGTATAATACAATAATCTTTTCTTGTTCTAGGAGCCAGTTTCCTCACTCGGCTACGTGTTACTACACGTTCTACAAATATCCTTACTGCTCTTCTCACCGTTCGTCGCCGTGGAGTTCTATTCTATTGAAGTGGACAGAATACGGCTGTTTCTGATGCATAGGCTAATCGATGGGAACGGTATGTGTATAATAAGTATATTTGCCAGTGTCAGCGTATTGATATTAAGATCTTTTTTTTAACCAACTTCCAAAAAAGAAGGAGGTTCTCAATTAGGTTGTACTTTTTTATGTTTTTTTTTCTTGCCTATTATACAAACCGGAATCAGCTGAATACTCTGAAGTACCGTATTATGGATGTTGATATTGGTACATTCACATCCGTAACACGGTACCTACTTCTTGGCGAGACTGGTGTCAGATTTTCTGCCTTCTGACAATCCGTTACGACTGCCAAAGATCTCCTAATGACCAAGACCAACGGCTTAACGTGCTTTCTGAGGCACGGAGGAATCTCGGTATATTAAGATGGTCACCCATCCACAGACCAACCTCGGCAAGCGTTGCTTAACCTTGAAGATCGGGCCGTGCGGCTGTTATAATTTAGCCACAAGCTCCTTCCAAAAGATGACCAATATAATTGGAAATCGATTAGATAGATTGCTACGGTAACGTGTATTCATTTCTTACTAGAAATATTTATTTTTCAGACCCAGTAATCAAAGAAGACATAGAAATATTTCTCCGTTACACTGAAATAAGAAATTTCAAGTATAGAATATGGCGAATAATACCCATCAACATATCTTTACCATTGGAACTTATCAACGTGTGCATTTCTTACGTTATTGTCATTATAAACTATACACATTTGTATGGTTGATGTAATATCTATTCTAAATATTTTTCAGCGATTCTGTTTCTGAGAAAATGTGGTCACCTATCTTTGGACCAAAGCACCATTTAATAATAAAAATATTATACATCTTTGAATTTTCATCTCCAATTTAAATGTCTTTTTTATATTCAAAAATATAATATCGGTAGCTTTATTAACATTTAACGAACTGTAATATGTACAAGTAACCTAAAGTAATTACTAAATAATAACCAGTATAATAATCGCGACATTATGTACAAACTTGTATAAAAACAAAATAAATCATTGGGCATCAAAAAATTCATCCACATCGCTGTCAATGACAAAAGTGTCCAGAACACTGGCAGAATTGCCACGTTGAATGGCAATGCTTATTCTTTGGCCGAAGAAAAGCCCAGCACTCTCAAAATGTAATAAATGTGTACAGAAAATATGAATAAATGAAATATAATATTTAACTCGAGCAATAAAGGCCCGTAACCGTAGCTCTATTGTTTCACGAAGTTCTAATTTAGCCACAAGTCCCTTTTGTAAACAAATATTATTTGAAAGTAATACAAAACTTTAGAACAATTCCTTTGAGCTCAGTGTTTGATTGAACGAATGCACATCGACTTAACGATACAAACTTATAGATTTCCAATTCATTTGATCCAATCAAATTATCGAAAAGGACAGAATTAAATAATTTTTGAAAGTAAATATTGTTTTTGTTTACCAAATAGTCTTTCTTAATGTTTTTTTTCTAAAATATATCACACTAGCAGCACGCCGCAGTTTCACCCGCGTAGTTCCCGTTCCCGTGGGAATACGTAGATAAAATATAGCCTATTTTGCTCCCTAATAATGTAGCTTTCCATTGGTGAAAGAATTTTTGAAATCTTCACAGTAATTTTTGAGTTTATTCATTAGAAGAAGAAAGAAAGAAAGAAAGAAAAAGTATTTAATTGCCACAAAAACAACACACATGACGTAAGTGGATCCTGCACCAAAACCCAAATGATAGTGTAAGTAGTTCTTAAATTATGTTAGTTTAAAGACAAGTTAAAAATTAAATAACAATAAAAAAATAAATATGAAATTTAAAACAAGTTCAAATAAAGCATGCATGTCGTGGTTGTGGCAAAAGGGCTTCCACTCAGCATATTGCTGTGCCGTGGTGACCCTCAGCACGGCGCTGATTTTCAGTGGTTGCCTAGGACATGACGTACGGAAATCAAAGTCTGCCGTTTATGTAAAAATACAAGAGTTATAAAATAAATACAGTAAGATAAAAATTAATAGACTACTTAAAATTACAATTTCATTATGTGAGTAAGACCAAGCACGGGTATCTTGACAAAAACACACACAAAAATGCAAATCTTTCCTCTTTATAATATTAGTATAGATAAATCGAGTCACAACTGAGCAAGCTGTGTGCGGAGTCCTTACAGGTTGTTTTATAAACTTTAGTTAATTAGATGTTTGAGATAAAAAAAATCTCGAATTTAAAAGAGATAATAAATCGCGACAGCGCGTCCAGCTACGTTCAAAAGAACTGCCAACGCAGCAGCCGTGTGTACACGAACCATTTCGAGCTACTTTTGACCCCGTCACAACTTGAAACCTACATACATACTAACATACATGAGTTTAAAAAAAAAAAACCATTTTGGTAGATATAAAACCTGCACTGAGTAAATATGTAATAAACAACTTTGAATACTATATCCCGTCCCGTAAGGCTGCAGTGTGATTCTGTAAGACTTCATTCTAAACTTCGAATCTGAATCCGCTGTGAGTTTCTTGATTGGCATTCTAAAACTCGGTTGATAATTCGAATCTACACTAGCGCTACTATTGCGAGCGTGTTTACGAGTTGAACTAAATTTACCTCGAGATTTTGACAGATAAAGTATGAGATGACGTAAAAGGTGGCATTCTATAAGGTAATTCCCCTGTCACTTCGACGTTCACTTTGCACTCGAACGCGATTCAAAGTGTCAAATTAAAAGCATCTATTTTACGAGTAAAAATAGAATAAATCATGGTTAAATAGTGTTTAAATAAAGTTTTTAAAGTTATAAAGTGAATAAGTGCCTACCTACTTAAGCGATAACGATGGCAAGAATGTTTTTGTTTAAATCTTTATTAGAAGAAGCTCATGCTTTGGATAAACTAGAAAAGCGTCGACAATCTACCAAAATTCGAAGTTTATCTTTATTAACCCGAGATGACGACTATGTGAGCGTCTATAGATTGTCAAAGGAGCTAATTGACCAACTGGAATATGAGTTACTGCCTCTGATAAAGCCCACAAAACGTCGTGGCAAAGGACTTTCAGCTCGTATAAAAGTAAGAGCTTCATTTTACTAAGTATAAAGTTAGTTTTGTAAGTATTAACTCAGTTTATAGCTGAAAGATTTGTAACCAAGCACACCATAATAAGAAAAACACTTAATAATACGAAGTATTCCCTATATGTGGTTCCCCTGCTAGCTTTATGTTTTCATGTTAGTCTAAGGACCCTGTATAGTTATAATATTCGTATTCTATTAAGCATGAAAATAACCAAATTGGTCCCTATTTTATTTTGACTAGATCTAGATTAAGTAGGTATTTAATTGTTTTATTGTTTCACAGTTATTATGCACCTTGTCATTCTTGGCTAATGGCAGTTATCAGAAAATAATTAAAGAAAATATAAGAACATATTTATCGCAACCATCAGTATCTCGTTGCATAAATGAAGTAGTGGAAGCTCTTAATAATCCAGCAATAGTAAAAAAATATATAAGGTTTCCTCAAAATATACAAGAAAGACAAATGTTAAAAGAAAGGTTGAATTTACAACCAGAAATATAAACTTACTTCATGATTATTTCACTATTATTACCGGCACTGATCGATCAAAAAACAAACAGAACGTAAACAAAACAATGCAACCAAAAGTACTCTGTGAATGCAACGAACTTTTAAACGTCAACGGCAATAAATGAAAATATTGTCCACAGATTACTTATGATATTATCTGTCAGTCATTTCTTTTCGTTAGGTAAGCATAGATTATATTCACGGCACGAATTTAGAGTTTTCTGTTTTTTTTTTACTTATTAGCTGCCTTAAATTCCTTAAAATAAGAAATTTTAATTTAAACATCGTAATAGCTAAAAATCTGTGTCAAAAACTGGTAAAATGAAAAACCGATAAATCCCGACTTAGATTTTGTTGAGTGTGGTAGTCACTAGTACAGTATTGGTCGCTTTGGAGCTCACTTCACTTCGCAAGTGCCTAGGTGATGCTTACAGAATGCAAAATCAAGGTCATTTTGAACCTTATGCGAAGTGAGAGTGAATAACGACTTGAAATGCGAGTTGTTGTGTGAATTTTACAGAATCGACGTGCTGGTTTCTGAACTTTCCTTTTTTCTTTCTTTTAGAATTTGATTGGAATAACATCTTAATAGATTTATAATTCAAGCTTGTATATTTTATGACCAAATTTTATCAAAACAAACATCATCATACCACTGTAAACCAATCGATTAAGGCACACTGCAAACATTGTACTATACTAAAATTTATTCATAATGATGGCTACAATGACCTCTTAAGAGGTATTGCGTTTATTCTGTTACACGTTGCATAATGATTGATTGTACTATTTTACACAGTTAGTCAAACACCATCCATTAAGAAACAGTTCAATCTAGAATCTCGCTGAATCACTACAAACATTGTACAGTGTACCTATAATACAACACATTATTAACCGTCTAGACTGATAGTTTCTGATGCTATTAATCACGAGGTTTTTGTTACCATCTCCTGTACAGCACTTAGCATAATTACTGCAGAATTTCCTTGCAAATTACCCGTAGCCCCGTTGATACGGCGTGGTTTATTTTAGATTATTATCCGTGGATTAAAGATGGGTTTTGTGTTAGATAGGTACGTGGGGGTGATGTTTAGTTAAATTTGTTATTATGAAATGTTATGAAACCAAGTATTTTGGGAAGGCTCGAATTGTAATCTATACTAACACACAAACTTTTTGCTTCTTTATTTGAACGCGCTAATCTCTGGAACAGTCGGACTTGGAAAATTCTTTTTGAATATAATGGCCACATTCACGAGGAAGAATTTAGCCAATAGCAAAGTAGACGGGGCCAGTTAGGGCCAAAGCCTGCCAGGCTTGCGGATTTTGTTCGAAGGAGTTACAGCGGCCCTGGAAAGCAAAGGGCACTAGGAGGAGCACGGATGGGTTTTAGTCAGTAAGGGTCTGACACTCCCTTCCGCTCCGCCCAGAGGAGTCATTTGATGATTTCCCATCCAAAAAAATAAAAATAAAGGCTAGGTAGGCTCTAGGCTATACGGGAACTAAAAATTCCTACTGGAACGGGAAAACACGGGATATGCGCCTGTGAAGTCTCAGACAAAAGCTAGTAATCCTAACTAATTACTTTAAACTTACACTATTTTTATCCCGGGAGTATGTTCCCTTGGGATAATTTTCGACAATTATACGGGCAGAGCCGCAGGCGGCGCCTAGTGGTAAGTGAAAATGAACACCCATTTCTATTCTCTTGTTTTCAAGTCTGTCAAAATTAACTAAATTATTTTGTACTCTTTATTTAACACTATAAGAATCATCAGTTACTCATGCGTTATTTAAAGAACTTGCTAAACGCTTAGTGGACACTTCGCGTGACCCAAGGGCTGGCTTTTACCTTGGACAAAGGATAAGCATTGCCATACAACGTGGCAATGCCGCCAGTCTTTTGGGCACTCTTCCAGTCGACAGCGATTCGGATGAATTTTTTGACGCCATCTTTTAGGGTTAACTTAGTTAGGATATTTGATTTTTATTATTAGTGTTGTCTCTATTAAATACCAATACACTATAACAAATTAACATTTTACCATAATGTATATCAGTTATCCAACATCACCCTTAAATATGACCACACCTTTCTGGAACATTCTGTATAAACAGAACGCAAAATAAATGAATAATAAATATACAGTACATATGTTTTGGTAGGTTTTCCTCATAACTCGTAACTTTTCCTCAGTATTACAAACACACACACACACATAGTACAAAGTTTTAATTTTAAACCGAAATATAAAACTTTAGTCTACAGTTTCGTAGCAGTAGCTACGCCAGCCGCTACGCCGTAGCAACCCCGCGTAGCAAATAATATTTTAATTCAACAAAAGAAAAACAAAGATGTCAATGTTCTTGTGTTTATCTTTAATTTAAATATAAACGTGTGACTGCGACGGTGTTATTATACCCTCCCTGCGAAATAACGAGGAAAATTGAACAAAATCAACACTTATTATCTAGTGTTTAATGTAGTAAGAATAAATGATGGAGGTTAGAAGTGGTGGACGAGTCACTTTGTCCGCTGAAATATTTGTTTTTTTTTTATTGAGGAATAGGCCTGCTTTTAACCTCGATCACGCCTGATGGAAAGCGATAAATGAGGTCTATGATGGAGCGAGCGTGCCCAGAAGACGCCTGTTCACTCTTGCTTTGAAGACGGACGGATTATATGTGGAGGCTGGCAGAGAGTTCCAAAATTTGGCTATGCGAACAATAACTGTAGAGGAGAAGCGCTGAGTACGACTAGTCGGGATATCGACCAATTTCGGATGGTACCCAGCAGTACGTCTGGTATTCCGGTGGTAAAAGAGCGATGGTGGGATCAGGTCGTCAAGTTCCTGCGCACACTCTCCGAAGTACAATCTGCAGAAGCCAAGGCAAGCAACACTACGCCAAGACTTTTTCTTCACAGGTGAGTAAAAAATATATATGTTACTGTAGACGGACCAGAATAGAATTCTCTTTATTATGTACACCATAATTATAAGTTACTAAAAAAATTGATGAAGAGTATTACATACGGTGACACAATGGGCGGCCTTATCGCTAACTACCACCCAGTAGGGTAAATTAATAAATAAAACTATAAGGGTCATTAACAGGGTTGCGAAATTGCCAGGTTTGCGGAATTGCCAGAGTTGCGGGATCACCAGGGTTGCGAAATTTGCCAGGGTTCCGGGACTCGTTCCAACAAATTCCGCAACCCTGGCGGGTTGCGGAATTTGTTGGAACGAGTCATCGCAGAAACGCAAAAGGGCATTGGAGTCAGACACTCCCATCCGCTCCGCCCAGAGAGGAAGGTCATTTGATGATTACACGGATTAAATAAAAAAAAAATCATAAACATACTGGACGTTAGAATACTTAACACATTATATTATCATACAAAATAGATTGTTTTAGCAATTTTTACAAATAATATTATAATATTCGCACTTTAAGTGAGAATATTTTCTAATAATGTCCAATCTATCACTTTACCCTCATTTATCAAGTTTTGCTCAGGCCAATCTTGATAAATGAAGGCAAAGTGTGGCTGGACTTTGCAGAAGAATAAAGAACTTTGTAAGTTCGTTCCCTGGAGTTGCTAGCTTTGCAGGTTCTAGTACCTATTTATGTAGCTACAGATTTGTTTTTCTTTAATTAAGCCATAAAGAATAATGTTACTAACGACCCGGTGCTCAGGTGGTCTACTCTCTAAGCCCAAAGTCCGTAGTTTCGGCCTTAGTGTCAGGCGTATTCTACTCCGTATCACCTTACGGACTTACGATTAGTCCCGAACCCGAATTATATATGAATGACAACACGATTTGACCGTTGTTCTTAGTTTTTTAGGACTAATCGTAAGTCCGGAAAACGCCCGACACTAAGGCCGAAACTTGTGGCGACACTTGGGAAGGCCTATGTCTAGCAGTGGACGTCTTTTGCATGATATGATGATGAATTATTCGGGTGTGATGTACAAATGGATTCTAGCAACTATCAATCATTTACTTACCGCATCCGCCTCTCAAGAAAAAACCCACATCTCTGTCTCCCTCGCGCTCCCGAAGAGACAATAGTAGACGCTTCCTTCTTTTATCTCTCTATTAAGTCCTACAGTGACACAATATCCGCTGCTAAGCGAAGCGCCATAGTTTCATTACATATAAGTTGCTTATCGCTTTTCATCGCGCAATGGTCGCTGTTTTGTATTTGTTTGGAACAATTTAAGTTTCTTTTTTCGTGGGACTTGTTTTTTATGGATACTTTAGGAACTCATGGCTAAATTATAACAACCGCACGGGCCGCTCTCCAAGGTTAAGCAACGTTTGCCGAGGTTGGTCTGTGGATGGGTGACCATCTTAACATAACAAGACTCCTCCGTGCCTCGGAAAGCTCGTTAAGCTCGTTGCCTTAAAATTTTGTTACAATTAACGCATTTTATGAATTTCTTTATCATATTTTTTAGTGAAATCAAATAACGATTCGATTCAACTGCAAGTTTTAAATAATAGTTATTTATTTAACCATTCAAGCTAAATGTCTATTGGACTAAAAATAGACATTAACAATATTAAGGTACCCATTTTTTTTTTAACCATTGGTTAACTACGAATCAAACATCTTTCCCTAGGACATACTAAACTACTTTTCTTCAAGAATGGGTTTTTGGAGTTGAATAATCACTTTGTTTTTTCACAGAATGTTTAATAATCTACATGAATTAAAGCAGGCTCGCCCTGTTAGTGATTGCTAACACATTTTTTATAGTGTTTGCTGTACTGGGTACAATTTTAAGTTAGAGCAGTGACAAAAAAAACTTATAGATAAACCGAAAAATCTGCATCCACACTTTCCGTTGAAAACAAACAGTACTGTATGATTTAGAAGTGGCTTAGACTTAATTTCTGCCTGTCAAATCTTGGCTAATAATATAAATATTTGTGTTATTGAGCGAGTGAAATAATCTCACTCACAAATATAGATTAACCTTGCTCTTGATTCCGACAACTCTTTGAACCCAAATCAAAGCCTCCCAAACAGTGTCTCCATCTATTGTCAAATGACTGTAAACATTTACAATCAGTCGTACGAGAACAATCGCCATCCACTCCGCTTCAAGGCAATCCAATCCATTTGCAAATAGAAGTAGAATTCGAGTTAATTGTCCTTTTACCAAGATTTAATCCCCGTTCTAAAACCCAAAACCGTTGAAAATCGAACTCTATTTTCTTCGACACAAGAGTTGGTCAATTTGGGGTGGATTGCAATGCTATCGTGGTGCTGAAAGGTAGTGTTGGGCCACGAAATACGAGTATTGTTCATTTGTATGCGCGTGAGTGAATTGGTTTGAAATGTGAAGGGCTATAGACGGTATTGCCTCTCTAACTTTTGTTTAGAACTGATGTATGTAGTGTTGTTTTAGGATGTGGCGTTAAATAGAATGTGTCGGAGGTTCGTTTTGATGATAATGTCTTTTAATTGGTTTCGGGTGTCGTGGATTGAGTTGTGTGTCTGTTTGAGCTAACTCAAACAGAACTCAGAACCTAAGTTCTGAGTTGCTGACATCTTAATCTTATTTCTGTTGTGCTTCTGCTTTTTTTCTTGAGCTTCTGCCACCGGCTTGTAATGTTGGAAAATATCCCAAGTAAGATACTCCTGGGGTGAAAGTACGCAATGTGCTATTCCAGACTATAATCTATCTCTGTGCTAAATGTTTATCCAAATCTGTTCAGCCGTTCTTTCGCATTCATTATAATATAGGGTCTGTGTTTCCTGATAGCTACAACCTGGGAGTCTTTAAGTCAAGAGTGAATAGGTTACTTCTAGGCAAGCGTGCTCCATCTTCGACCACATCGTCGCTTACCATCAGGTGAGATAGTGGTCAAGCGCGTGCCTATCAAAATAAAAAAAATATATATAGTAAGATACAAAAATAGACTTGGTCATAAAAAGTTTGTCACTTATTAACAGTCGGATGAGAAGGATAAAAAGTCTTTGAATTGGGTGCATTTGCAGATAATAATTACAATACAGTAAGAATAGAATAATAATAAATTTAAAACAAGAAAAAATAATATTACAGAGTGTGAACGTACAGGAACGTTTGGTTTTCTTTTAAAAGTTTACAAAAAAGATTTTCAAAGACTTTGTGCACTAGGCTAGGCCTGTCTCGCAGGAAGCTATCAAGATTTCCTTTAGAATTGCAAATTAATAAAAATATGCGCAGTGATGTCTTGTTAATTAGTAACTTCCATTAGCTGGTCCCTATTTCTCTGTAGGTATTGAATATGAAGAATAGTGCAGATTGTTCTAATAAAATACGAATGGCGTTCAATTCAATGGTTGAATATCAAGTGTGGCAATTTAATTCCAAAAGGTTAGGCTCCAATATTGATGTCAAAGTGACACCACTTTGACATCAGACACCTGTCACAAACTCAACGTGTCAAATGTCAAATACTAACAATTATAATAAGTACTGTCATCAAAGCAAATAGTATAATAGCATCAAAGTGAGGTACAACCCAGCAAAATATTATGTAGGCTCACAGTACAGTTCCTAATCACGCGTGTGATCCAAAATACACTAACACTGTTTTTTGAGGATTAATTACAAAATATCGCTCACCTAGTAATATATTGGCACATCTACGTTTTTCACATTTTACAGAAACGAGGATCAAAGATTTTATAAATTGTAAAAATGGATTTATGGGTTTATTTTACATTTTTTTACTGATTTTATGGGTTTGATTACTAGTATAGACGTCAATTTATATTCAAGGATGGAAATTTCCACTTCAGGTATTCAGGATAATTTAATAAAGATCAACGTAGTGAAAGAGTCATGCAATTGTGCCGTTGTCACATTAAACAACTTCCAAAAATGTCATTTATGCACCCGGAAGCTTACAAAAGTATAATTAGCGATGTCACATTTGTCAAATGTGCCATTATTACACTTATTAACTTTATTTACGAAATGTCACAATTGTCACTTACGTCAACGCAGTTTTGGTAGCGACTACAACTCGCGGAGCGCCCCGCACAACTGATCAATGAGCCGTTGTTATACGCAGTTGCGGGGGGAAACAATAATAATAGTACAATGACACTTACGCCCTCTCTCGATGAATACGGAAACTAGCGTTGTGCCGTTTTTCCACTGTGTAAATTATGCACTTTTGAACACTTATACGGTAAAAACTCAATTTCACATTTTTTGTAGATGTGCCGATATATTACTAGGTGAGCGATATAGTAAATAATGTTCACATTCGCATGTCATTCGTAAACTGTCAAAAAAGCCTTAATTTTTATACATTTTGACTGATTTCGACTCAGATGCTAATGTTGCTTGAAAATTAGTAGAATTGGCCCTCTGATTATTGTTTTTTTTTTTATTAGTGATGGGTTTGCTATTGACTCTGGTCAAAGTCAGAGATGACAGAGACAAAGTCTACGATGGAGCGAGCTTACCCAGAAGGAGCGTTCACTGTAACTTTGAAGAGATTAGGGTTGTAAGCTTTTGAAAACACAGACGCAGGCAGAGAGTTCCACTCCTTTGCTGTGCGCATTATAAAAGACGTTCGGAAACGCTTAGTGCGAATTGGTGGAATAGCTACAAGGTAGGGATGGTAAGATGCAGTGCGTCTGGATGTCCGATGGTAGAAGGGAGCCGGTGGGATGAGGTCGTTGAGTTCTTGGGCACACTCACCGAAGTACAATCTGTAGAAGACCGATAAGCAGGCAACCTTACGGCGATGAGCCAAGCTATGTGGCTTGGCATCCACCAGTTTTACGTCACCGATGAGCCTCTTAGCTCTGCGTTCCACCGAGTCAAGCGCGTTTGTTATCATGTTTGACCAGAATAAAACCAATTTTGTCTGTATTTGAAGTAAAATATTTCCTCATTACTTGGTTATAAACATCTAAACAACCAACCACCCCTAAGCGTTTTAAATCCAAAACTAACAACCACTGACAAGACATTTCAAACAACCTATCATGGCCCCTCAAAATCTAAACATTTTCGGAAATCGAACCTCCCTTAAAACTCTAAGGTTTCCCTCATTACGACAAATAAAAAGCAATAAAAAAAATAACAAGACAAATATAAAACCTCGTACACACGTCACGTAACGTGATATTTTAAAAGAAAGAAAGAAAATAATATGGACATGTGAAGACCTTTAAAATGGACGAAGGGGAGGCAATTTAATTTTCTTTTGGACTCTATTGAGTGAAATCCAAAGCATATTTGGACAAATATAAAATGCTTTGATGTAATGTTATCCCTCTATTATTATTTTTCCTTTTTTTGTTGTATTAGCTTCGTTTCTGGACGTACACGGTTTCAATTTCGCGTAATCAAATGTGGAATTTCGAAATTGGATGGTTATTTTTACCCTTGAGTATTATAGTCATAGGTAGAGAAATACATGCCATGGGCTGCATGTAATAAATAATTGAAAATTCTTTTATACTCAGAAAAACTTTAAAATATCTGGTTTGTCTGATAAAATAATAACATAAACAAAAAGCTACGCGATTCAAATTAAATAACAAACAAAATGAATGTGACACAATTTTCCTCAAATTCCTAAATTAATCTAATACATCAAAAGTTCAACAAAAACGTACAAATCGCATTCATTTAACAAAGAGAATAGGCGAAAATTATTAAATTTTAATAGACGCATATCAAAGTACGTTCGGCGAAGCGACGACGCGTGATATCGTCAAAGAGAAAATTCCTTTGTGATCGTATCGTGTCATTTTATTTTTCATTTCAACCGGTGTGTCCTGAGCTTTACGATGCGTTAATTGCTTTCATTATGTGGAATGTTAAATGGTGAATTATTTCAAAAATAGAATTTTACTTCTTTTGTTTTTATTGTATGGCGATAGTACAATGATACACAAGAGTGGCAATTTTTTTAGTTTTTAAGAGCGTTTACGCGGTACGGCTTTTCATACAATCTTTCAAATCCTTTTTCTTCAAAATGAACGAACCGATTTTAACGAAACTTGGTATGCATACGCTAGATATCCAGGTCTAAATATTTATAAGAAAATATTTTTGAAAAAGATTTCAGAGGGAGAGAGAGAGCGATTTTAAGTTTTCTATAGAAAGTGAAAAATCACTATATCCTTCCCCCTGAACTCTTTTTCAAAAATGTTTTCTTATAACTATTTAGACCTGGATGTCTAGCGTATGCATACTAAGTTTCGTTAAAATCGGTTCATTCATTTTGAAGAATAAGGATTTGAAAGATTGTATGAAAAGCCGTACCGCGTAAACGCTCTTAAGCAACGTTCGCAACTCAGTCGCAATCTGTCAAACATGTATAGAAATCTGGAAATTGGGATTTTTTTAACAAGGTTGCTTAAAATTTAGTAGAAGTGCACTCTTGTTAAAACCAGGGGGTAATTTCCGTGTTTTCAAGGAACTTTCGCAGTCACAATATGTCAAAAACACCTCTAATTTCCTTATAATGTGACAATGATTATTCCTGAGTTATTATTACGACTTAAATTTGAATTTTTTGGGACGCATTAAGGAGCCTCCTCGTAGCGCAATTTGTTCCATCAGACACTCATCTGAACCGAGCGCTCGGCGCATCCTGGACAGTCTCACCTAACACCTTATAAGACTGGCCAATCCTTCCCTTGCGGTGGTAGGGCTAACACCCGCCTGGTTTGCGACCACCCTCCCACCGGAGTTCGGCGTCAAGCAGGCTGCTGTGTTTCGTCGACGCGTGGAAGTACCAGTGCCTCAAGGCATCTTCTGGGCACGCTCGCTTCATCATGGACCTCATCTATCGCTTTCCATCAGGCATGATCGAGATCAAGAGCTAGCCCATTCATAAATAAAAAAAAAAAGATTAGGTTGTGCGTTTTACGCTGTTAATCAGTCACAATTATGATCTTTTATATTAAATATTGTTTTTGAGAATTAATTTTAAGCTTCCTTCACATTTCTTCATAAACAATAACAATAAACCTAACCCATACCTACATACATAGGTAATCAAACATGAAACTCATTAGCACTTACAAGTCACGAGCGACTGTTAAGTTAACGCGCACGTAAACGTTCCCCGCTAATCCGCGGCGCGTATAAAATGCGCTGCAAACGAACGTTTATTATCGCGTTAACGTTATCAGAGCGCGCGTAGATCGTAATAGTCGGTATAAATGGCGTGTTGTGTTTGATAAGCCGAATGTCTGTAGTTTATTGACGTGTATGTATCTTACGTATGTGACTTGATACTTGATTTAATTGGAGATACAGCAAAATAAGAGTTTTGGACCTCAGCTTAAGGTGCATTTTTAAACAAGGGTGACAACACAGTAGCAGTGGTTGAGCGATTGACTGCTGCGCTGCGTGTCGCGGGTTCGATTCTCGCACGGAACAAACATTTGTATGGCCTACAGATAGTTGTTCCGGGTCTGGCTGTTTGTGTATGTGAATTTATATGTTTGTAAACGCACCCACGATATTGGAGAAAATCCTAGTGTGGGGCAACGTTTATTTTAAAAAGAGAAAAGAGAAAGAGAAGAGAGAGAAGAGGGTCTTAAATTGTAGCTTCAGACATTTAAGCTCATTAAGACCTACTCAATTCATCAGATGCATACTAGACCTATCTAGTCTTTATAGAATGCTATTTATTGTACACAAGCTGGCAGTCAGTAAGAGTCTGACACTCCCTCCCACTCCACCCAGAGCGGCAGGAGTCATTTGATGATTTCCCATCCATAAAAAAAAATGCTGACCCGACAGACGTAATTCTGTCAAAGCAAATGGACTGTGACAGTAACAGCAATATCTGAAGACTTTTCTTCGCCAAAAGCCAAAATAAATAAACATCCCCAATCTTAAAAGTACCTATTACTCCTCAGCCTTAATCTCGTAATTACAGCCAAAACGTAAAGTTGGGATGAAATTTTAATCGTCTCCCCCCGACACCCCCCTCTGCTGTCCTCATTAACACAACATTTGAAGATTTAAACAGTCATCGCTCGCTGATGAGTTGTAAACTTGTAAGTTAATGCTGAGACATCTTGAGGATACGTCACCCTTGTTCAAAATGCAAGTACTTGGCAAAAATATTGCAGTGTTTAAAATGTTTTTATTAGCTGCATGAAATGGAACTCTGTGATGCGGTGGTGAAAACACCACATAAGAGAAAATACAAATAAGATGACATAAAAAGATAGTGAAATTGAAATAAGAACGATTTTAAAACCACTTAGGAGCAACTAAAATTTAATTTTAAGATAAATCATAAAATCTGCGTCAAAAATGAAATAGGAATGGTCTTATTTCATTTTTGTTGATGGGATGGCCCAATGGGCCTGTGACATAACTTAAGCCATAGCAACAAAATAATGATCTTGATAAAAAGACAAGAAGGTACCCTGAGTTGATCATTCAACAAACAAAAAATACATTTCGCAGACTGAAAGCTACATATTATGTACACTATTACTAAAAATATTAGGCCACCTAAAAGGTACTTTGTAAAAATTTGAATAAATTAAATGTTTATTAGCAATATGTGTCCACCTTTGTTTTTAATGACAGCCACACAAAGCTCCTCGCCAAATTACAATGGCCAAACACTTTTGAGCGATAGTGTACTTCTTGCTCGGTTTTCCACTCGTGGCATAACATAAGCTAATTCTAATCCCTTTCCATAACAGACATAGGCGTTTTATCTCGTCATGAAAACAGGCAAGTTTTAACGTTTGTTAAGAGTAGTATTTCGTAATTAGTCACCGAGTGTTGTTTACAAGAAATATTAGTCTTCAAGAAGTTTATGCGATCATATTTCGCGAAGTATAACGATCTCTGGTTTATTTCGTACTATTTTTGTTAATGGGTGCCATCATTACTAATGGTTTGTCGTAAGTTGGTTGGTTCCTTCGTATGACTGGAGTTTTGTTATTATGACTTCGTGAAAATGTTCCAAATATGGCAAAATAATATAATTCCGCTGAAAGGCGTTGAATATTAAACAATGCAAAGAATAATAATAATGTGTGCAAAGCATTATATTGAAATAACTGTGGTGCTTTTGGCAGGATTTTAACGAGTAAAGTTCAGTGGCTATTTTTAATTATTCGCAAATTGATTCCTAGTGGATATTGTGGAGTAAAATTGGTGTAGTTTTATATCTCAAGTTCACACAACTGGCCAATAATTATGTGAATTCATTGAAACAGATGCGATCTCCGTAAAGTGGAGCTGTGAATTTTATTGTATTACACCCGCTTTTTAGATACCTATGACATGGCTGACTTTTCTTAGCAAACAGGCCATAAACAAAAAATGACAACCTCTAAATGGGCGTAATACTCGAACCATTTTTATAGTACTTAAAAAGTAAAAAATAAATTCAAAATCAGCAATCAGTTCGTTACAAGTTGTGTGAATGAGTGACTGGTACCTAAAATAGATTTATTATAAGAACCTGTATTACAAGACACAAAATCATTCTTCTGGCTAGAAATTCACAATGACCTACATAACTGTTCAACAGCTTTATATTGTACTTTGTACTGTATTGTACATAAAAAGTAAAAAAAAAAACTTCTTTAAAAACAGCTTATTAAATCCGCTAAAAAGAATAAAATAAACTTATCCTGTATAACTTTTACTATCAACTTATAAAATCACTAGCATTACACAATTTAAATGATATAAAAGCTAGTCGCGAGATTTAAGCAGGTACTCGTATTTTACTTAGTTTAAAAAAAATATAAATTAAAATCAATCAGATCAAGTCATCTAATTTACTTGTTTATCTAAACAGGTATATTTACCTGTGTTACTTAGCACTTAAATCTCGCGACAAGCTTAAAAAAGATGAAACGTCGTACAAAAAACAAATGAAAACTACTTAAACCACACACCCACAAACAAAACCAAACACCTAAAGAAAAACCAGTCATATTAAAAATGATAAATCACAGTTCACACTCTGAAGGCGGGTTGCACCGATGCAATATACTTGACACGCTATTTGTCATAAACGCCTGACGTGAGCTAGCGTGAACCGTCATGATCTAGTGTGGAACATGCATCGCGTTTCCGAGGAAGATTTTTCTGAAGAAATACATGAGAATTTTTAGTTATAAAGTACCATGTTCGAAGTTTGAGATTGCGTATATTTTGTGTCGTGTAAGGTGTTTGTGTAAGGATAATGTGAAATTTGAAAAAATCTGTTGTGGTACGTGATTTATTAGTGTCGTTTAGGTTATAGATTTCCACGTGGTTATTTGAATATATAATTAGTTACTTTGATAAGATTATCAGTACCAAAGTAGGTAATTAGTCAAAAGATTATTCTACAAGTAGCGAATAAGTCGTTTGGACATTTAGCTTAGATTTAGCTATCATGAAAAAATCACCAACTATTATCATCGAAACGAATAATATTCCAATTTTAATCAATGAAAGTACTACAATAGTCAGATTTAAAACCACTATAAGCAGGAATTGGAATTCTACCACTAAATTATTTTAGCATAACACCAGAAACATAACTCCAATGCAGCATGTGCAATAAACATCAAGCACACAGCTTTTAAAACAAGCCTTAACAGCCGTTAATAAAACCCTATCACATTATACCCTCAAAACGGAGCACCTCAAGCAATAAACTGTCCGATTCACTACTTAACCGGAGTTTAACGTGCGCGCCGTTAACTCCGTTCAATCTGCTTAATTGAGAATGGTTTCACCGACCTTTAATGGGTAATATGTTAGTTATGCGTTTTGGGAGATTCGAGCTGTATACTTGAAAGTAATTATTTCGAGTAGGATAATGGTTGATGGTATGTGTGAGCCCTTATGATTGGCAGTTTAATATGCCCACAAAACGTTGGTTGGCAAACAACGATGATTCGAGTCATTTTGACTAACTCTACAATGGAATTAAAAGCTAGTAATTTAAAAACATGGTTTTATTTCACTGTGACAACTATTTATTATGGTTGTCACAAGGGTTGAGCGATTGGCTGCTGCGCGGCGTGTCGTAGGTTCGATTCTCGCACGGAACAAATATTTGTATAAACTACAGATCTGGGTCTGGTTGTTTGTGTATGTGAGTTTATAATGTTTGTAAACGCAGGAGAAATTCTTAGTGTTTGTAGTGTTAAAAAACGTTGTCACACGTTTTTCGGAAAAAAAAAATTGAACCCTGGTCTGGCCTCTCTCCATTTGGGGGAGGCCTATATAGGTCCAGCAGTGGACGTCTTTCGGCTGATATGTTGATGATGATGATGATTACTGGCCTGGCCTGTCTTTGCTTGATCGACCAAAAATAACCTATAACGTAGTTCAATGCTTAAAGTAAATGGTGGTGTAATAGAAAATTAAAATTCTCTACAGAAAATGGTTAAAATAGACGATCAGTATCAGTATTTAAACTATAGTAGGCGCCAGATAAATGAAGAATAACGGTCATTGAGCTTTCCTTAATATCTCTTCGTAGGTACCCCCGGACAGTAAATTATGAATCGTTTTTTCATTACTAGAACAGTAAGGATCACAATAGATGTCGATTCAGGACCGCTTTATGTCATTATTTCTGTTATTGAAATTAAGGGTATCAATAAATGTAGGTGGGTCAGTGACCGTTATTCTTCATTTATCTGGCGCATACTATAAGCAAAAAGTTTGTATGAATAGGGCTGTTAATATGTAGCTTCGACAGTTATTATCACTGAAATAATGTAATTTCATATATTTACTCCTTCCCACAACAAAATAAGCGCAGTGTTTTTTAGTAAATTAGGAAAACGTAACGTGTATCTTTGACCAGGTGCTTGCTCATCAACCAAAGCCTTTACTCACAATATTTTCCAATTACAAAAAGTTCTATTTATTTGTAAAAATCACGCAAAACGTGATAGTATCGCGTGTCGGTCACTCGTAGAGAGATAATATTTTTTATGCTTGCCAGCGGTCGCCACAATTTGCCACCCCTGCTTTATGCTCTGGTGCGTCTTGTAGCGGTAGTTATTTTGCGCGACCCCTGGATTATGTTCAGATTGGGAGAGTAGTTAGCAGTCTTATTTTCTGAATATTTATATAAATTGTTAATGTTTAGAACCATCTACGTTTCTCATCAGTTTGCGTTTGCGGTCGTAGATTTAAATCGTAAAGATAAGGTCCTCCGAATGTTGTCTTATACGCGTTTGCCATACAAGAAACAGCAATTTTAATAATTTGCGCTCAAGACCAATCTCTAAGTTAGCCGACCAGGGATATGTCAGACCAATTTGGGGCGTCAGAAAAACGCGCACTGCATCGCTCTAGTTGTTACGCACTGCCTCCACTCCGAATCCGTGAAAATACGTTCCGAAGTAGTCATAGAACTATTTGTATAGTAGTTTACGCACTAGATCCGACTTCCGTCACCCGATTTCTCTCCGTCATCCGTGAGTCTCTAATTCGGAAGAAATATTGACAGACCGAAGTAGCCGTAGTATACTGTCTATATGAACGCTTTTGCATTACAAATACATTACAAAATAATTCAAAACGGAGATATCCAAATCGATCGAGATCGGATTAGTGCGTAAGCAATGTCCGTCCTTTATTAGACTCGAATTTGGTCCGAGTTTTTTTAGACTCTAGATCCTTATTTTCACGGATTCGGATCGGATGCAGTGCGTAACCGCGTTTACTGTACAAGTCAAAGCTCGTGGAGCATTTCTCATCTATTCCCTGAAACCAGATGCACCCAAACCTCATCGCTGAGAATAGTTGAGCTATTTCTAAACACCTTTATAGGAATTTATAATATCAGGTTTGAAAATCCTTCTTTGCAGCTGGCTAATGTTCAAAAGCACCGCTGCTCGTCCAATTTTCTTAAACATTCATGTCAAGCATTATTCACGTTGTAGAAGCGTGCAAGGTATGTGCTATTTCGGATTCGTGCGTCGGATTTGGATCTGAAGACGATAATTTTGAAGTTATACAGCTAGGAAGAGTCTAGTGAGAGAGGAGCTCGTGGCCAAATTATAACAGCCGCACGGACGAATATTCAAGGTTAAGTTAAATTCGAGACGGATACACGAATTTGCATAATTCCCTTTTTATTCGAAAGAGGTTAATTTCAAAACGGTTAATTTAAATTTAGTAAAAATCTGATGAAGAACTTTGGAGATAGGCAGTTAAATAGACATGGACTGGTTGGAATTTTTGGGGGTCACAGTACTAAAAAAAGGAAAAATAAAAAAACTGTTTAAAAAAATACAACCAACTTCCAAATAAAACCAAGTACAAAATAGCGTTAATTTCGGCCCTTAGCGAGCGGTCAGTAGTTTTTAGCTTGTAACTAGTTTTGTTGCCTCGGCTGGGGGCCTTAAATTCATTTGAGGCCACCACAGGTTAGTCCGGTTAAGCAGCTGATGTCCCAAGTGTGTTAACTTGCTAGTGGTCATACCTAAAAAAAAAAAACAAAAAAAGCGTTAATTTTGGAAGTCGGTGTCAAAAAACGAAAAATCCACACCGAAAACACCGACTTCCAAAATTAAAGTTATTTTGTACTTTGGTTTTATTTGGAAGTCGGTTGTATTTTTTTGCAAAAAGTTTTTACTATAAGCATACCACGCGGGCAAAGCCGCAGGCAGCAGCCGTTGGGAATATAGGCGACTGATGAAGTTATTGAATATATTTTTTACAAAAGGTATGTCTATTCTGAACACACATCTCGCGTTGCCGCGCGACCATCGGATTTCTTTGTCCATTATACGGTAAGCCGATATTATTGGGGCACAAATTGAATTGTCATACATACTCGGGACTCCCTTTATTGTATTTTAATGGTGGACGCGCACGTACGGTGTATTGGGTTTGTTTATTTCAATAGTGGTTTCAGATTTGGGTAGGTACATAACTACTACCCGTACGCGTTAACTGTGCACCTGGCTCGACACATTTCGCATGACGTTTTGACTTTTTAATTTAAATTGAACAATTCGATTTCGATGAAAACAATATAAACGCAACGGTAACAGTGATACTAACGCGTTTATCTTGTGACGAAAAAGGCTAGACTTTTAATGAAACGGCGGTTTCATTAAAAGTCTAGCCTTTTTCGTTGAACTGTGCCGTTTAATCAGCGATATAAGTAACATGGGCAAGTCATTAAACGACATTGAACAAAAGATGTCACTTAAGTCGATGAAAAATCGGCACATTTAATGAAAAGGCTAGGCAGCCAATTGAACGGCTGATTAAGCTAATTGGCTACGACATATACACACAATTAGATTAACTGATTTGGGTAGGTCGATAACTAGATTATAAAATGGTGAAATCGAGGACAATATTTTACAAAAAGAAAAATAAAACCATCTATGAATCATCCACTACAAACTACAATATCACTTACACATTTCTTACAATGTCACTCCAATCTCTACCGTTTCTTAAACAAACGATACCCACTCGAAATACGCTTTCTCTAAAAATGTAGAAGCTTTCAATAATATTGGCGCTTGCTCAGGTGCTTCAAATTTCATGGAGGTCTCAAGTCAAATAGTTGCATTGCATCGAAGAATATTGAGATTTTATTGAACAAATTCTATATTTTGACGTACTACGTGTTTTCGGCGGTGTATCGTTTTGTACCTTTTTAATAACGGTGAGTTTTTATGTATAATACTTCACCGTGCGTTTTCTCTGTTTGTTAAATTCCCATATAACATAATTATTTGACACATAACGTCAACATGAAGACAAATTTTCCATACGTCTTACTTAATAACGTTTATTTATAATAATCATTATTTTATTTGTATGTTTAAATTTAATTTTAGTAAGTATGTATTCCGTAAGTGTATCCGTGGCATCACAGGGCCCTATCGGAACACCAGCGCTGTGATATTTTATTTATTTTTATAAGTATCGCAGCATAATGCTGAGTTAGGGACCTTTTTGGCTTCGCACTCTCACCTCTTGCTTGTTTTATGTGTACCTACTGTTACTTTTAAATATTATAATTACTTATTTTTTTATTTTCTTTACTTTTTGTGTCTTGTGCCAGGTACAAATAAATATTTTTCTTTCTTACTTTCTTACTGTATATAAACAAGTGTTTGTATGCTGAATTTTGTGCAGAATAAGTTGCCGTTTTAGGAAATTACCCAGTAGCCTTCATAAAAGACGGGCTCTCTAAAGTCAGCTCTTCCTTATTCTCCCTGCCTACCGTTTTCTTCGTCTTCTCTCGCGCTAACAATATTATGAGACCTTTTTTGAAGACCATGTCCAAACAGTACAAAACTTCATCGCTGAATAGATTCAGAATCACTCTCAACCTAACAAAAAGGTACTCGAACACAACAAATAGTAGTCCCTCTTGAACCTCTTTCAAAACTTCTCAATATTTCACAGACGACTAAAACTTCGCCCGGATTTACCTGCATTAAGTGATTAGTTCCATTTGTGAATCGCACAGCTTGAGCCAAACTGTCGAACTGTATTGTGTGATAAAGTTTAAGGCTTGCTGATTAATTATGAATTTCTATGAGTCTAGCAATTTAAATGGATTCAGGTTTTCTCTAGGGTAGTGAAGTTTGAAATAGGAATGTAGAAGCTTTTAGTAGATAAATATTTGTTTATTAATTGACAGTTGTTCGAGCCAAAACTTTTTACAAGTAATTACAACCGACTTCCAAATTAAAACCCTACAAATCGCTTCGTGCGCCTATAAATTTGAAGAGTTCCCTCTATTCATAAGACTGGCCAATCCTTCTCTTGCGGTGGTAGGGATAACACACGCCTGGTTTGCGACCACCCTCCCACCGGAGTTCGGCGTCAAGCAGCCTGCTGTGTTTCGTCGACGCGTGGGAGTACCAGTGCCTCAAGGCATCTTCTGAGCACGCTCGCTTCATCATGGACCTCATCTATCGCTTTCCATCAGGCGTGATCGAGGTCAAGAGCTAGCCCATTCATAAATTAAAAAAAAAAAAAAAAAATTGTCAAGGATGCCATCATCAGATGACCATGGGACCACTTGGAAAGTTTACCCTTTCAAACAAAAAAAGAATTTTCCAAATCGGTCTAGCCGTCTTTGAGTAATTGGCGAACATACCTACATAAAAAATAAAAGATTCCGACGAATTGAAAACCTCCTCCTTTCTCTAAGTCTGTCTGTTGCAGTCAGTTTTCCAGAAAACCAAGCATTTGTATGGAGTAAAAACAGCCTATGACACTTAGTGGACTGATGACCTGGTGAGGGTCGCGGGTAGCCGATGGATGCGAGACGCACAGGACCGGTTGTTGTGGCGACACTTGGGGGAGGCCTATGTCCAGCAGTGGACGTTTTTTGGCTCATATGATGATGATGGTGACACTTAGCGGCAATTAATTTAAAATCCCATACTCGTGACTCCGAGAATGATAGCTAGAATTCAGTAAAAGAATGAAGGTTTCATGTGAGGAAATCCGCCTTTGTACATTGCAGCATATGCTGAGATACCTTTTTGGCCTCGCACAGATTTATGATGCTTTTGTTATGTTAATTAATTTTTATTACATACCAATTGTTGATTTTATTTATTTTTTTACTTTTTTATTTGTCTTGTGCGAGTCCCAAATAAATATTTTTCTTTCTTTCTTTGTTATTACTAGAGCATACAGTTTATTATATAATAAATAAATAAAATAATTAGTTCAAGTATACTCAAGCTCTAAAATGGTCTACTAGTTACAAAGCAAAAACTCGACTGTGTTCAATCATTGCAAGGTTTCCTAAAAGTGATACTCGTTCGTGCATAAAAGCTCGTGGCTAAAATAATGACAACCACACGGGTCGTTCTTCAAGGTTAAGTAACGCAAGCCGAAGTTGGTCTGTGGATGGGTGACCATCTCAACATACCGAGACTCCTCCGTGCCTCGGAAAGCACGTTAAGCCGGTGGTCCCGGCTGCCATTTGTAGATATTTGGCAGTCGTTACGGATGGTCAGAAGCCAGAAAATCTGACACCAGTCTTGCCAAGAAGTACCGTGTTACCCAGTTAATGGGTTGTGGAGGTCTGGTATCCAGCCGCTCCACGTAAAATATTGGTATGCAGCTGAATCCGGCTTGACTGGAAGCTGATCCCAATATAGTTGGGAAAAGGCTAGGCAGATGATGACTCGTACGTGCATAAAATAACGGTTACTAAAAATATATCTCAAATAACTTGTAAATACCAGACTTAAATTACAAGTAAAGTTACTAAATCAACAAACAACAATCACCCCATCTTAAGGCTCAGTGCTTTCTTAAACATTCATTTGTCACCTTTTGTATGTCCGTCTGTGTGTCACATCTCGGAAACTGACGGGCGTTAGAGCGAGTATTAATGTTCCTGCTAATGATCCCTGATACGGATTTGTATATTCAAGCTGTATGCAGTTGGGGGCAGACAGTAATGATTGGTGTTATTAATTGTTTGTTTTTACAGTTGTTAGGGTTTGATGTAAAATTGTGTTCTTTTATTAGTTTGTTATTTTTAGGGATCCGTACGTCCGTTTGAAAACGGAACCCTTGCCTTTCCTTGTGTTTATATCGTTTTTTGGCAGTTAAACACTTTTTCTTTCCTTTTTTTTTAATAAAATAGATAAAAATTTACCATTCCCTGCCTACTTTATCTACGCCAAGAAAAACTTAAAACAAAAAAAAAAACAGAAAGTAGTTCTTTACAGATCATAGAACCGCAAAAAATTTGAGATCAAACGATTCGTTCCGAACCCTTAAAAAAAAATTCAAACTGTATATTTCAACACGCGTTCATCAAAATATTACATTTAAACAACGCTCAATCTTTTTGAGATAAGATTGGCACGTGAGTCCGAATCGCACTTGGTCAGATTTTTTCATAAACCATAATATTAGTTAACTAACTACTTGTTTAAAAATATCCACCCAAATGTCTATGCAAAAAGTTTCATATGGCACATTGTTGCGTCTTGCGTCGTGATTTATTATCGGAATATAACAAGTAAGTGGTTGAAAACAGCCTTTAATTTATCTCCTTACACTAAACCTACGCAAGCGCGTAAAATTAAAATTAGCATTTGAATGCGAACGCTCCTTGAAAATATGAGAATTGGTCCTCAGAAGTTGTGCTTACCGTGAACGACCTGCTTCAAATCCATCGAAAGGTGGTACGTAAATGATATCTTCTAGCGGTAAGACCACCCCTTCTTATTTCCTATTAACTCTTGACCTCCTCATTTTATTGGTGTATAATAAATTAAATGAAAGCATAATGATATTTTGTTTTTGAGACAAGCCCTCCACACATTCCCAAACCACTGCAACTCCTGAAAGCCAGAATCAACATTGTCGACCACCAGAAAAATGCCAAGTCAATGAAGCTCGAAGAATCCCGCAACGATATTAATCAGAAAATAACAGCGGAGGAGTACGAAAATAATATAATTTCCACTTCCCTCCTTATCAAGCAGATGCCATAATAACATTAATCGCATTGATCTGACCGTACTGTAAATAAAACGTTCCAAAACCTTTCTCGAACCTCAGACAGCAACTCATTTAAATATTACAACCCAACATCAAAATAAATATAATATTGTCAATAGAATTACCTCGACTGTCAACTTAATAGAATAGAACGTACGGTACAATAGAATAGAGGGAGTATCGAGTAGAGTATTTTGTTCGTGTTTCTGTAAACAGTATGTAAACGACGCGAGTACAGCCAGCCAGTCAGTCTGTTTGCTTTTGGCAGAGAATTGGTTTTGGAAAAATACGGGTGGATAGTTGGTTGAACATCAGAAATGATTTGTCTCGCCCATTACTGATATTTTTTGTTAAAATGATCTATCATTTTGATAAAAAAGATTGACGTGTAAAAGAGGTATTTGTTACATATTTCCAAAATAAATTTCATCTAAAATGCAATCATATTATTTTTTTTATAACCATGAAAAGTTCGTAATTAGCTAGACTGTTGGTAGTAGCTCTACCTACTCAAGTTTTCTAATGACTGCTTACTGCAAAAAGGATGAGGACTACCAAAAACGTTGAGATTAATAAAAGTTAACACAACTTTTTATTTTATATATCATTCTTTTTCGTACGTTTAATTTCTTCTTCATTTAAGCTAAGAGTATATAGTTTTCTTAGGTAAGTGTAGCTGAATACTCTTGGCTAAAACAAATATCCTTCAACAGATAAAAGAAGTTAATAGTAGCCTCTCCTCAAAAATAAACTCACGTTTAGCCGGCTAATTTTAGGTTTATTTCTACACCCATCTTTAGTCGTAACAGGTATATGAGATCATACGATTGTATGTCGTTTGATCAATGATGTTATAATAAAAAAACCTTTGAAATATTTAAAGGCACGTCTTAATAAATTCTACCATAAAAATTACATTTAGAAAAAAGTTTTGCTCCACACAATAACCACCCTTATGTATCAACAGATTCATCTGTATTCAGCGCCGTTTTTTCTGTGACTTCACTTACTCCATGCGATTGGGATAAAATCGTTTGCAACGGGCAATTGTTTCGTATCGCCTTGATTTTGAATTTCATTAGTCGAACATGACTGTCTGTCGCCTAATTGTAGACTTGGAAAAGGAATGAAAGTTCATTTGGTTACGTGTTTTGGAGGACGAACCTTTGATATCTGGGCATTAGAAGGCGTTCACTGCTGGAAATAGGCCTCACACATGGGGGGATTTGCCATAATCGCCACGCTTGGTAGGTGGATTGGCGATCGCAGTCATGGGGGGATTTGCCATAATCGCCACGCTTGGTAGGCGGATTGGCGATCGCAGTCATGGGGGGATTTGCCATAATCGCCACGCTTGGTAGGCGGATTGGCGATCGCAGTCATGGGGGGATTTGCCATAATCGCCACGCTTGGTAGGCGGATTGTCGATCGCAGTCATGGGGGGATTTGCCATAATGGCCACGCTTGGCAGGCGGGTTGGTGATCGCAGTGTAGCTGTTGCAATGTACAGAAAATGCTGCTGCCCATTCTCTAATGAGTCCCTTAGTTGCCTCTTACGACACCGACGAAAAGCGATGGGATGATGCTATTCTTTTACGTCCGACACCATACAGAACGTTTGGTTTGGTGCGATAAAGCTCATAATTTACAGAGCAACAACCGTAGCGCAATGCTTGCTACACCGTAGCAAATCATGTAACTTTAGAAATAACTGCCAGTTGCTTTACCGTAGCTACTACAGTATGCCCCTAATAATATCAGCTATATTTTTATCAGAGGGCCAATTCTACTCATTTTTAGGCATTCGTATCTCAGTCGCAATCTGTCAGAAAAGCCTTAATTTCCACACATTTTTGACAGATTGCGACTGACATGCGAATGTGAACGATGCTTCAAAATTAGTAGAATAATTGGCACTCTGACATAATATTTATCACTCTCTTACCAAAATTCATCAAAATCGGTTCGACGTAAAATCGTTCTAAACAAACATACTCACTTTCACCAGTATGATAATAGATTCCATTTTTTTTATAGTCCCTGCATTTGCATCATAATTACATAATTATTATAACTTAAATTAAAAAATACACAAAACTTACAACAAACTAAAATATAGCATCAAAAAATTCGTCCTCAACGCTGTCAGCTGGTAATGTGCCCAAGCGACTGGCGGCATTGCCACGTTGAATGGCAATGCTTAGTCTCTGCCCAAAGTAAAAGCCAGCTCTTGGGTCACGGAAAGTGTCAACCAGCCGTTTCGAAATTTCTTTGAAAAGGCTGTGAGCACAAGGGCCCCACGGCCCGAGGGTTTCAACCCCAAACGGCTTGAAAATATAGTTACCAACAAGGTAAGATAGGTATTTTTAGAGTAGGTTGACTTCAAGCAACGATTTCACAACTACTTTTAACACCATTTTATTGCGTCAACATCAGATCTCCGTCTCTCTCAGTTAATCAGTTAGTCTAATTAACCCCAAATACGAGGTATATAAACAACAACGTATCGATACCAAATTACACTGACAAGCTAATCAGGCGTGCATTATACATAGAGAATAATGCAATCATCTATATATTATGCAAACACTGTAATGACCCTCGCTAATAGATTCCGTTCCACTGATTTGTCTCATTAGCTGGTGGAAATTACAAGGTATTAGTAGCGGTATGTCAATAGATATGGGAGTTTGTTTAACTTCAGTGATCTTCGTTTGTCAGTCTATCTGCTAAGCTGGCTTCTAGACTAACAGGAATTAGCTGAGTACCACTATTTTAAACCGACTTCAATAAAAGGAGAAGGTTCTCAACTCGGTTGTATTTTTTTTTTTTATGTTACCTCATAACTCGTCATTTAGGAACTGATTTGACAAATTCTTATTTTATTTGAAAGGATATACTTTTCGAATGGTCCTATAGAAATTTCGTCAAAATAGGTTCAGTAGTTTGGCTTTTAAATCAAAATATCTGAAAAAATTATGTCATCCAAGTTAATGAAATTGCGTATTTTGCTTTCCTGTTACTTTCCAGTGGTGTTTACCAATTATGAAAAATGATAAAGTACTTGCCTACTCATCATCTGCTTAGCCTTATCCTAACTACATTGGAGCTGGCCCACAGTCAAACCGGGTTCAGCTGAATACCAAAAACCACCAGCTCAAAAGTGTAAAATTATAAAAAAAAACTTTTTAACAAAAAAATACAACCGACTTCTGACGGCTGTTATTATTTAGAAATGAGTTCCCTCTGATATTCATTTAAAATTTAACAGAATTAGCTTTGCTTTGACTACTGCATGCTGTATTAAAAACAGAACAACGAATATCATATAAGCTCATCTAAAAGTTACTAACACGACCTAATCCAGGAACCGAATCCAAGATCCTGCGCCCATCATCCATTAAACAAACTATACAAATCACTATCACTATCTAAATTCAGCAATGATACCCTTTTATTCAAATAAAAACAAAAAAACAAAACAATATGATTACCAACTCGAGGGTAGGCAAATATATTGAGTGATGTGGCAACCTATTACAAGAAAAAAAAAAGAAAAAGAAAATATATATCCGAAACTCTACGCACACACGAACTCAGTCATCCGTCAAAAAACAACCGCCTGTAGTTTATAAGGTAGAGGGGGAGAACTGATATTCTCGATATTATTATAATATACCGTTTAGATAAATGTCATGGTTGGTATTGGGTTCCGCTTAAAATATTGTTGTTTAAACTTGTATTATAAAATAAGTTTACCATGTTACCCAGTTATTGGGTTGTGGAGGTCTGGTAGGCAGCCGCTACACTTAAAATACTGGTATTCAGCTGAATCCGGTTTGACTGAAAGCCGACCTCAATAAAGTTGGAAAAAGGCTAGGCAGATGATGAAACTTGTATAATATAAAGATTTTTTTTGGGCCCAGTAATTGCAAGCGCAACAGCTGAGCTGGATCTTTTAGCTCACTGGTTATTACATTCAGTTTTTATATTTATAGAGGACTAGCTTCTACCAGCGGCTTCGCCCGCGTGAATATCGAAAATAGGAAGGTTTCCTAATTTGTACTGTAATTTTTTTTTCTCAGGAAACACCTACCCTACTGCTACCCTACATCTACCCTTCACCAACCCTACACCTACCCTACACCTACCCTACACCCACTCTACACCTACCCTACATCGACCCTACATCTACCCTACACCTACCCTAAACCTACCCTACACCTACCCTACATCTACCCTACACCTACCCAACACCTACCCAACACCTACCCTACACCTACCCTACACCTACTTTACACCTACCCTACACCCTCCCTACACCTACCCTACCTACATAATTATACCAGCCTAAAAATACTATGACATGTTTCTGGTCTCCTGGTACTTGATGTTTCTGGTCTCCTGGTACTTGAAAATCTGAAGTACTAAGGCAGCAGCGGCTCTGAGTTTCCACTTCCTCCTCCGTCTCCATTAATTCATGCCACTTACCGGGATAAAAAGTAGCCTATTTTTTATTCCAGAATATGAACTACATGTGTGCCAAATTTCATCCAAATCCCTTCAGCCGTTTTTGCCTGATTGTTACACAAACATACCAAACATACAAACATACAAACATACAAACATACAAACATACAAACATACAAACATACAAACATACAAACATACAAACATACAAACATACAAACATACAAACATACAAACATACAAACATACAAACATACAAACATACAAACATACAAACATACAAACATACAAACATACAAACATACAAACATACAAACATACAAACATACAAACATACAAACATACAAACATACAAACTTTCACCTTTATAATATTAGTAGGATTATCAGTATTTCAGTGAACGCCATTGATTCGCCATATCAGTCATATTTAACTTACTTACGTATAGCTTTTGCCCGCGACTTGGTACGCGCATATCTCGTATTTCCCGTTCCCGTATAGCCTTCCTCATAAACGTGGCTATCATATAAAAAAAAAAAATCCAAATCCGACTGGTGGTAGTTCCAGAGATTAGCACGTTCAAACAAACTCTACAGCTATATAAATCGATTTCTCATATCCCCACGGATCCCTACTAGCTCGCTAGCTCGGAGAAAATGTTTAAAACATTAGTGTCGAGGGCATAACGGGAAGGTGCTGTGCTGCGAGCGTGATAAATTGATTTCAGGTTCAATACCTGGGTAGCATCAAACCTATACTAGTGTGCTTGAGTTATTACATTCTTCATGCTGCCATACAATATACCGATACAATATTTATGTTCTATACATAAAGATAATGAACATTTAATTTTAATTTTAGAGACTAAAACTAGCCTCATTTATGTGGAATATTACTTTCTATACATAAAGATACAGAACATTTAATTTTAATTTTAGAGACTAAAACTAGCCTCATTTATGTGGAATATTACTTTCTATACATAAAGATACAGAACATTTAATTTTAATTTTAGAGACTAAAACTAGCCTCATTTATGCGGAATATTACTTCAAGAAAATAAAAAGGATTCCATAAATCGTCGTTATCGTTACCCAATATTTCAGTGAACTCCTTTTGTTTAAGGATGGGAAAATATTAAATGACTCCTTCCGCTCTGGGCGGAGTGGAAGGGAGTGTCAGACTCTTACTGAATAAAACCCATCCGTGTTCCTCCTTATGCACTTTGCGTTCCAGGGCCGCGGTGACTCTTTCGAACAAATTCCGCAGCTTTAGAGAATTCCTGCATTTTTTTTAATCATTCCAGTTAATAATTCAACTGAAGTGTACTCCTGCCGTTGAATTATGAACTGGAATAATAAAAAAAAATGTAAACAGCTTTTGTAGGTCCGAAGTCTGAAAATTGTCTCGTTTAGATCATTCTTAGAATTAGTAAGGAAGTGTTGCGTGCCTGATAAATTGATTTCATGTTCCATACTTGGGTAATATCAAACCTATATCGGTATACTTGAGGAAGAAGGCAAGTAGGTAGTATAATTATGGTTCAACACAACTTATTACATTTTTGATAAAACTTAAACTTTTCTATTACCGAGAATCGGAAACCTTTTGCAGGAGTTTATTTATGTCTTAAAAATCATCAGGGTAGTATCTCAAATATTTGTTCGAGAAAAATTTCGGAATAGATATTTTTCATGTGCATAAGTTCATGCCTTTTTTCCGCTGCCTGCAGAGAGCCACTCGACCAAGCTAATTATTTTCAACGAAATAAATGTAATCTTCCGATGATTCGTCATCATCGTCATTATATCAGTTGAAAGACATCCACTGTTGGACATAAGCATCCCCCAAGTGTCACTACAACCACCGGTCCGTCTCGCATCCATCGGCTACCCGCGACCCTCACGTCTCCGATGATTACTGAAAACAAAATCTAGACCTAACCTAACGTCGTAAGATCTTGTACGACTTTTGTTTTATGAAATTCGTTTTTGTTTTTCGCTGAACGGTAGAATGGTAGCGTAGCACTTTTGCTACGAGATCGTAGCAAGCGTAGGCGAGCTACGACGTAGCAATACTTTACTTTACAAAACACCAAAAGATTAAAATACAATAAAACATACAAACAAACAGTTTATCTATCCCTCACAAAGGTCAGTAAAGTACACAAAGTCCATCAGAACCCAAATAAGCTTCTTATACAAAACCTCTTTTTCATAATACGCCCAAATACGGCTACTTTCGATTTGATAGCAAATCGCTTCAAATCCCTTGATAATATCAAAACCTTTAACAGATAACAAACTCAACAAAGTTTCAACACTATTTCTTAAGGAACAAAGTTGAAAATCATTTGCAGGGTTGGAATTAAAATATTATTTCAGGCTCATATTTGTCAACATGTCAAAATAGCCCTTTGATATCGGTGTCCCTTTGGTAGGTAATATAAAAATGGGGAATAAAGGAAAGGGTGACGCGGTATATCAATTTTGTTAAAGCGATACGTCATACACGTGATTTGGTTGGATGGAAATAAATATAATACATAAATATTGGATGTTTACGAACCTGACAAATCAGTGTGGATTTTGTTACGATGCCAAATCATAGGTTTTTTCAAAGATAATTTACGCAACTGTTTTAGGAAACTTATTGGTGATGAAAACAGCGTTGATTTGATATTACATAATTAATGGTATCATTATGATAAATAAACATTTTTACTGCAAACAATCTGTGTTCCACACCATTAAGTTTTTGCTAAAACCAAATATGTTTGATTTTTTTTTATGTGACACGTTGCCCCACACTACGAATTTCTCCTATATCTTGGGTGTGTTTACAAACATATAAACTCACATACACAATCAGCCAGACCCGGAAAAACTATCTGTAGGCCTTAAAAATATTTGTTCCGTGCGGGAATCGAACCCGTGACACGCAGCGCAATAGCCAATCGCTCAACCACTGCGCTAACCGTTTTGTCCTTTTTTTACTCCCAACCAAAGGTTGACTAATAGAGAATGGCTTATTTCATTGAGTCCACCTATGTAACACTAGAGTATATCATAAAGTTTAAATAAATAGTAAAGAAATAAATCATCTCTCACCAAACATTTCAAACGAATCTGTGTTAACCTTATAATTCTGGCGTCACTTGTTCAATACAAAATATACCTTGTCCTCTTCGAAATAAGGTTAATTCTGTATTGCACAAGGGACACGAATATTTAAGCGCCAGCATAAGACACAAGACTAACAAAAATTGCCTACACTATACATTTCTGTCACGTACCACAACTTCGTAGCGAAACCGTAGCAGAACCGTAGCACCGGCGTAGCACATCGTAGCACATCGTAGAGGTAAATGAACAGGAAATTGTATATCTTTTTAAAATGAAAAGTTTTATGAAAATAATCCGGTTTTGAGAGAAGAAGTTTGTAGTTGGGTTTGCTTTTTATTAACCGACTTCAAAAAAGGAGGAGGTTCTATGTTAGACTGTATTTTTTTTTAATTTGATTTAATCAAAAATCAGTAGGAGACTGTCGACAGCATCTTCTGGAAAAGTTGCTGAAATAGTCCTTTTTGCGCAGCCGTGAGGCATTGTGACTATTTTATTTAATATGTGTGTATCAAATATCGTGAGACTATGTAAAGTCTGAAAGTGAAAGTGGACCAGTATTATTAAAAAAAATATATACTAATATATATACAATGACGTTTTTATCCACTGCTAAAATAAAAACAATGCTAGCCTTTTTCCTCCACTTCCTATTATCTTCCAACTGAAAAGGAACATGAATATTCCTCCCTAAGTGCTGTTTCCAATTCAAACTCTTAAATAAATTAACATCAATTATTCCACATGTACACTCGAGCACAGAATTAAAACTTCTCACGTGCACAATTCTATTCGAAAATTGAACGGACAGAAGCAGAACAAAGGAGTGTTTTCTGTCAGCGGCATTTCCTTTTGAAAATGGAATGCGGCGATTCGGTCCGTGTCCAATGACCGACCCGTCTGCTGTGGAACGATTTTCAAATGTTTAATGAAAACACTGGGATTTTTTGTTGCGACTATACTTTTGTTTATTGATAACGCCATGACAGTTAGGTTTTTATTTCGGAAACTTTATTGATATAAGTAGGTAGGGCACATTGCTTGGAAAACAGATGGTTGATAGGGCCGAAAAGTTCTGGAGTGCCAAAGGCCTCCCACAAGGTGGACCGATGACCTGGTGAGATCCACGGGTAGCCGATGGATGCGAGACGCACAGGACCGGTTGTTGTGGCGACACTTGGGGGAGGCCTATGTCCAGCAGTGGACGTCTTTCCGCTGATATGATGGTGATGATGATGATCAATATAAGAGAAGCTCGTGGCCAAATATTAACAGCCATACGAGTCGGTCTTCAAGGATAAGCAACTCCTGTCGAGGTCGGTCTGCTGTTGGGTGACTATCTTAACACACCGAGTCCTCCTTGCCTCAGAAAGCACATCAATGGCCAGTTTCTAAAATACTTTATCTGTCCGTTAACCACTAACCAACCAATGGCGTTATGACAAATAGCGTTAACGGACAGATAAATGACCGATAAAGTACCTCAGAAACCGGGCGTAAGCCGTTAATCCCGGCTGTCATTTGAATACTTTTGACGGTCATTACGTACTCCGATGCCGAGAATACTGTCAACAGTCTTGCCAAGGCGTATTGTGTTACCCAGTTACTGGGGTGTGGAGTTCAGACTTGCCAGTCTGAACTCCACACCCCAGTAACTGGGGTCTGTGATGACTGCCGTCATCATATTATCATCATCATCATATCAGCCGAAAGACGTTCACTGCTGGACATAAGCCTCCCCCAAGTGTCGGTCCTGTGCGTCTCGCATCCGTCGGCTACCAGTGACCCTCACCTGATCATCGGTCCGCCTTATGGGAGGCATTCCAACGCTGCGTCTTCCGGTACGCGGTCGCCACTCCAGAACTTTTCGGCCCCATCGACTATCTGTTCTGCGAGCAGAACGAAAAAAAAGAAAGTAAGTGACGGCCTATGGCACATTCCATAGGCCGTCACTTAATATAACATACTGGTTGCTGCATCAGATTAGATTGGAACCCCACCCTAAATTACTTGGAAAATGGCCAGTCAGATTGATAAGATACATTTTCAATAGTGGTCTGAAATAAACATTTTCAAGTACACTTTTTTTTTCAAGCATTAGGTTCAATACCTAGAAAATCGTCAAATCTTGTTTGCTTGCTTATTGAATTGATATAAATAAAATAAAGTTACTTTCTTAGACAGCCAACATTATGACTATTAAAGTGAAAAACCTTATCAAAGTTTTGTTTCTATTCATCCCTCCATTCCTATTTACCCCGTTTCGTCAAATATAAATTAGGGTAAATAGGAATATATTTTATTGTATACCGTCGTATACAATGAAATCTAAAAACAACAAAAAATCTCGGAAAACAACAGACAAAGTGTTGCTACACAAGAAAACTAAAATCCAATCACGTTCCTACAACGCAAGGTCTTAATACGAACATGTATGAGCAACTTAATGAAACTTTAACTTGTATGCATTTTTAAAAATGTTTCACAAAAAGGATGTAATCTTCTCTTTTTTAAAAACCTTATTACTTAATTAGAAGCAAAGTCTCGAAACTAGCTTGTGAAAAAGTAACAGAACGTGCGAGAGAAATTTTGTTCGAAAAATTTATCAGCTTCGTAAACCAAAATTTCCATAAAATACATCAGTGACAAAATCAACACCAGAACCTTTTAATATCAACACTTTTAATTTCAATTTCAACCCTACAAATGACATCAATAATTTCCGTTTTTCCGTAATAAAAAACAGACGCCCGCCAAACATCAAACGTTAATAATTTTCAATATTTCAAAGTCCTCTTTTCAAAAAGAAACAATAACTTTAAAGAGTTTACGAGTGCATAAAAATTGCTTTAGGGTATTTTTTACCCCGAAAGCGAAGAAAGGGTTAAGGGCTTTACTCTTTGGCGTCGACAGTAATTAATGGCAGATCTCAAAGATTTTTTTTCTTCTTTAGAAAACGGGATTCCTTTGATCTGATTGTTTAATATCGTAATGAACTTCGAAATTGGATTTCGTGTTGTATTAAAGTAGAGGGGTGCTTATGGAACTAATAAAAGACTATGTTGGTAAAAGTGCATAAATGCGTAAGTGCATAAATGTGGGATGTTAAATTCAGAACGCATCAAAATTATAAATGATGATGGATGTATGAACGCAGCGATGAGTGAACGAGAGTGTATGTGTGTGAAAGGGAAAGAGGACTGAGATTTTTACGACAAAAGAGGAAAACGTAATTTACGAAGTTAAGAAGTTTTAAAAACTAAAAGAAGATTCCTAGCAACGAAGCGTCTTTATTTGGGTCTACCACATACCCCTCCCTACATAAATATACTACTATTTGTATATCAAGCATTGTAACAGTATTGGTCAGTTGAGTCCTACCAATGAATACTGTAATTAATAAACTTTCGGTTTTAATATTTTTATTTCCATTAAGATAATTATGTCTTACTTGTACATGAGAACAACATCAAAATTATGAGTTTTAATATCCCAGTTCGGATGGCAAAAAAATAAATGGATAGTTATCACCAAGTTAGAAGAAGCGACTTCTTGCTTCTTTAAACTTAAGTTGTAGGAAACATTTTTAAAACTTTGGAAGTGTATTTATAACAAACAAACCCATTGAGCAATGCAACGATTGTAATTTATTTTTTTACATATTTTTTCAAACAAAATTCCACATAAACTGTAACACTTACAAACAAAACAAAACAACTACACATAATTCAAAATCAATGACCCAATTCACAAATTGGATTTCCAAATCACCGATACATCCTAATTACGGCTGGTCACGTATTTGTGACACAAGTGTATAAATATGCACTGTGTTGCCAACAAATGAACTTTTCATTACACTGCCGTGCCAGGCGCGTGATTAAACGCCTTTACAGCCGTAAAGCGATACCGATACACAACGCAATTTGATTATGATTCAGGGTTGCCAGCAAAAAAAAATACCATCCAAGTTTTTTAGAAATTTACGTTTTTTTTTGTGAGTTGTTATGACAAACCGTAGCTCATAAAAAAAAAAAAATAGTTTTTTTCTTTAACGTTTTTACAATATTTATTCAGTGGCTAGAACCACCCAGGAAGCATGTAGTAATGCTTGTATTGGGTGGTTCCGCTCCTCCCTAGGATCAATACTCCTCCCTAGGATCAATAAGCATATTTCTTAACTAGACAGTAACTAGATAGAATCTCATATAATGAATGGTTATTTAGAATTATCAAGGTAAATCAAAAGTATTCTGTTATTTTCAGCTAAGACTAGAATTACAGCAAATACAAATAAGACTAACTTCATTAGGAATAACAAAAGTAAATTCGCGTCTTTTATCTAATCATTCAAATAATGTTTCATAACTTCTTTACTTAGGGTAAGTTTTATTTGAGAAATAAATACAGACAATTTGACAGTTTCTCTATTGAAAATATGTCAAGCGGACATACTTATTCTTCAGGTAAAAGTCATCTTGTGATTGATAAAAGGCCCATAGTTAAATAAATTATAATTTATTGTAAAACAATATCATTGTTACATGTTTAGTCAATAAATGTATCACTAAATAAACCACGAAAGTCCAGTGCATGTTGCCAGTGATGAACCGAAACGTGGTCGCTCACTATGGGCCTCATCAGAAGGCTTAAAGTCACCCAAAGAGCATGTAGAGGGCAATGCTTGGAGTTTCCTTGCGTGATCGAATCAGGAATATAATATAATATAATAATATCCGCAAAAGAACCAAAGTAACCGACATAGCCCGAAGGATCGCCAAACTGAAGTAGCAGTGAGCAAGGCACCCAGAACCCAGTTCTGGAGTGGCGACCGCGTACAGACGCAGCATTTGAAGGCTTCCCACAAGATGGACCGATGACTTGGTGAGGGTCGCTAGCAGCCGATGGATGCGCGACGCAAAGGACCGGTTTTTGTGGCGACACTTGGGGGAGGCCTATGTCCAGCAGTGGACGTCTTTCGGCTGAGATGATGATGATGATGATGAAATAAATCACCGGTTATTAAATAACCGAACTACTAAACTTAATAACGAGTTCATAAGCTCTCGACAATTTTCTCCAAACCGTCGCGACGGTACACCCCTGAGCACGCTATTAACCGTCGATCTGTTAATCATACGTTTGGTTTACAGCCGGCGCGAGCGATGTATCTCGTACAATTGTTATTTACTGCTTTATTGCGGCTTCGAATTGCCATCCTCTGTGGCTTTTGGTATTGTTCCCGCGAAATTGATGTATTGTCGAATTTTTGATCGGGTATTATTGGTATTAATTTGGGATGGGTGTGGATTTGTTTTGTTTGGTGTAGAGAAAAACAGACATAGGTACATGTCCAGTTTTCTATAACCATAGTCAATTTAGTTTTTTATGTTTTTCAACTTTTTTTTTAATAATGTTTTTGTTATTCAAAATAACATCTACAGTACTTCACATAAACTACAATAGGATAATATGAGCTTGTTACTATCGATTGGTCTTAAATTAACTGCGACTGCGAAAAACAAAATATATATATAATATTTTTTACCATGATAAAATGTCTTATTTATTTCATTGTAACGTCCCATTTTCCGTTTCTATGTATATCATTATATGTCATAATCATCATCATCATATCAGCCGAAAGACGTCTACTGCTGGACATAGGCCTCCCCAAAGTGTCGCCACAACAACCGGTCCTGTGCGTCTCGCATCCATCGGTTACCCGCGACCCTCACCAGGTCATCGGTCCACCTTGTGGGAGGCCTTCCAACGCTGCGTCTTCCTTATATCTAATACTTTTATATTGCCTTCTTATGTAATTTATAAAAAAACACACTTTTCACTTCTTCGAACATATTTACGCTCCTATCCTCATTTGCGAAATAGAAACCAGCACGACACTACCACCCAAAGAGTTAACGCCAATAGCGCTACTAAATTGCACTAAAAAGTACCATTTAGTTACATTTTTAATAAGCCGTTCATCGGTCCCTGCTGAGCCATAGATGTTGGAACAGCTTGTAAATGCGAAGAACGCGTGACTACAGACTTTTAAGGTTGGCTATATAGATAAAGTTATGGGTCGTTGTGGTGAGCGACCCGACGATTCACTTTTGTTTTTTCTGGGGATGTGGAGGTGGATATAGTTATGTAATAGTATATTGCAATGATACAGCATTCAAAGGTTTTATTTTTCTTTTTTTTCATAAATGGTCTAGCTCTTGACCTCGATCACGCCTGATGGAAAGCGATAGAAGAGGTCCATGATGCAGCGAGCGTGCCCAGAATATGCCTTGAGGCACTGGTACTCCCACGCATCGACGAAACACAGCAGGCTGCTTGACGCCGAACTCCGGTGAGAGGGTGGTCGCAAACCAGGCGGGTGTTAGCCCTACCACCGCAAGGGAAGGATTGGTCAGTCTTAGAAGGTGTTTGGTGAGACTGTCCAGAATGCGCCAAGCGCTCGGTTCAGTTGAGTGTCTGATGGAACTAATTGCGCTACGCGAGGAGGCTCCTTAAATGCTGTAATGCTATATCTGTGTGTTGCCCTTAACCTGCCAGGGTTGCGGATTTTGTTCGAAAGAGTTACCACGGCCCTGGAACGCAAAGGGCACAAACAAAAACTTCAATTGTGACAACATGAGTTGGAGTTCAAGTTGAGTTGGAGTTTACGTTTTGAAATATGAGCCTATGTCATCAACAATATATGTTGCAATAACAGCAGTTTCCAATAAGCAAGTTACAAGTTGTTTCCAATAACTTAGTGATAATCAATTTTGTTGCATTTATCAAACAAAAACCAAGCGACTATACCATCAACAAAGATAGTTTAATTTTATATCGTAAACATCTACTAAGAAAAGATTCTTGAAAATTTCAACTTGTATGGAGGATGAACTTTGTATGTAAATTCTTTGTTCTTTGACACCGACGTCTACGCGGACGAAATCGCGGGCATCCGCCATTTTTTTTATATACAATAATAGCTATCAAACCTCTCCTCAGATAAAATTTGTGTAACAATTGAATTTTTTTCTTTTAATCTCATGAAAAACTTCAACACAGTACCAACACAACACAAAACCACCACAACATTTTCTATTTCCAATTTTCTCATTCACCATCTAATCTTCCCATAATTCTTCCAAGAGCGAGCGGAACGAAGGAAGGATGATTATTTATAGAAATTAATAACATTCTCACCGTGATACTAAGTGCTAGGTTCACGTAGGTGAGCTAGACGGGCAGACCGGGTATGATTAACGAGGCCATGGCTATGACAGGTGGGTGAGGCTTTGTGGATCTACAGCGTGTTCGGTTATGGAGATTCGTTTTTGGGAGATTTTGTGAGGGCGATGTGGTTTGGGTAACACGGAATGGGTAATACAACGTGTAGTCACCATTATGAATTACTTTCACTAAAGGACCAATAGTGAAATCGTGTAAAAAAAAAACTTTTTTTTTGAGCGCATAACTCGAGAAAATGTACTGAACAGCTGTTTTTTTTTCGCAATTTCGGTTGGTGCCTTAGTAAAATAAATCACAATGGTGAGTACAATGACCCTTTAGAAGTATTGCGTTTATTCTGTTACACGTTGTATAGCCATCAAATAGAGCTAGCTTTACACTACTGTAGGCTGGAATTTTATCACACGTTGTCAATTTAGTTGAATTTGAAGGCCACAAAGCTTTGTAAACTTTTATTGAAACAGAATACTATGAATAATATATGTAGATGCGGAGGAATTGTTTGACGCCATGTTTTAGATTATTTTTAGTTAGTTAAGAGTTTTTTTTATTCTAGTAAAGTTTTTATTTTTACAATTAACTATTACTATAGTATACATAGTAATAGTTAATTGTGAAAATAAATACTTTAATAGAATACATTAATAATGTGTGCCCCACGGCTGCGCCAAATAGGTCCAGTTCAGCAAAATGCCAGAAAACAAGGAGTTGCCTGACACTGGTTTTCAACTGAACCTTACGTTGAAATGTTCAGATGAAAACGAGCACCCCCTGTATACTCAAGGTATAAGATGACTCAACACGTCTCGGTAGCAGTGGCCACTTGAACTGTCAATTAGAAGATATTGAAGCGCCGTGATTGACGACACCCTAATGCTCCGATATGAACTGTTTTGATTTAGTAACTTGCTGCACTGATGCACAACAAGATAATATGTGCATAACCAAATACTCCTAGTAATGTTGTTATACTTCAATTTAAATTGTGTATTGTAACTAGTTTACTAATAGGTATTTTAATTTATGAGAAACTAGCGGCCGCCCTCGGCTACGCCTGCGTATTGTTATTATTTATTTATTTTGTTTTATATATTCGGAGAACTTACAGCTTACAGGGTATCCTTACTTATTATAATATATTGAAGGCCAAATACAAGTTTTCACTCACTTTCATGTATACGTGTGTTAGTGTGTGCATGTATGTCGGAAATAAGGTTTAGTATTAAAAAATCGTTAATTTTTTTTTACATATTATCAGGGTAGCGTTCTCTCTCCTCTTCTTTTTTCGATTTTCATAAACTTTGTTACCAAAATAATCTCTTCTAGATTCCATCTTTACGCAGATGACTTGCAGCTTTACCGACATTTTACCCTAGCCGAGGCCGATTCTGCTATTGCTGCTATGAATCATGACCTGGTTTGTATCAGCGCTTGGGCTAAGTCATTCGGTTTGCAGATCAACCCAACTAAATCTCAGGCCATGATCATAGGCAGCCGATTCGTTCGGAATGCGGCTGTTGTCTCATCTTTGTCGCCTTTATATCTCGATGGCGTTCGTATTGACTATGCCGAAACTGCCAAAGATCTGGGTGTTATTATTGACTCCAATCTTTCATGGCGTACGCATGTCAACGAGGTCAGTCGGAAGGTTTATTTCTCTTTTCATTCTCTGAAACGCCTCCAGGGTCTCTTGCCGTTGAGAACTAAAATTTCCTTGGCTCAAACAATTATTCAGCCGATTATAGATTATGCCGACGCCTGCTACCTGGATGCTACTGAGGAGCTATTAAACAAGCTTGAGCGTCTGCAAAACCTTTGCATCCGGTTCGTCTTTGGTCTGCGTAAGTATGATCATGTCTCTCATCTTCGCAAGGAGCTCAAGTGGCTCCCGATCCGTTTTCGTAGGAACACTCGGATTCTATGTCTCCTTTTTAATATTTTACACAACCCGTCTTACCCTTCCTACCTACGTGAGCGAATTACTTACGATCGCCCTAGTAACGCACCCTGCAGATCACACCTTAGATCCCTCCTTAAATCCCATCCACACAAAACCAGCTACTATTCCCACTCTTTCTCTGTCCATGCAGTAAGACTGTGGAACTCACTTCCGCCTAGCATTCGAGATTTGAAAACTATTTCTCTTTTTAAAACTCGACTTAAAGAGCACTACCTTTCCTCTGTACTGTGATATGTATGTATATAATATATTTATTTATTATACATTTATTTGTATATATTATAGTATATTATAATTACAATGTTTATGTAGGTTTATTTATATTTTAGTTTAAGGCTTCACATACCCTTTTCTCTTGCTCATTCTTACACACTATTGTCTACATTTCTTCTATATTTCTCCTTTCGCAGGTCTGCTGGAAGAAATTTCTTATGAAATAAGCAGTACCTTTGTACTATTAGTTTTTATGTTATTTCTGCAACTGTTTTTCTGTGTGTACATAAATTATAAAATAAATAAATAAATAAATAAAATATTATTTTAATTATGACGTGTGTGACTGTCATTGAATTTTTCTATATCAATATACAACGTGTAACAGAATAAACGTAGTACCTCTTAAGGGGTCATTGTACTCATCATTATGATCAACTTTTACCATGGGACCAACACTGAAATCGCGAAAAAAAAATCGACTGCTCCATACATTTCTGTGTGCATAACTCGACAAAATGTACTGAACAGCAGATTTTTAGGAGGCTAGATAAGCCAAAAAGGCCATTATTTTAGGCACCCAATCCGGCAATCATGGGGTTTATTACCAAGTCTTAAATTAACTTATGGCCTCCGAAGGTATAAGTACGAGTAAATTTAAGAAAATTAATAATTTATATTGTAAGGAGTATTTTAATGAAAGATCTGAATCAAAAGGAATCTGGTACAAGAGTATAAAGTGTGAGCCTCCTCATACACCTTGGCTCTCTGAATCAAAACTGAGTCACTGTCAAATTGTTGCTGCGCATCGCTTGCGGTCAGGAAATATTCCACTAAACCACTTTGCTTACCTCATGCGATAATCTGATTCTCCTAACTGTGAGATTTGTAATAAAAAAGAGGACGTACATCATGTGTTGGTGCAATGTTTCCGATGTATAAGAATCGGCCTGCTGAACATCTTAAAAGTGTCAACAATGGATGTTCGAATGTTTCATGGCATTTTAGCAAAACCTAATTGTGAAGTAGCAAAAATATTTATTTATTTATATAAATAAATAATTCATAGCAAAAATATTATACTCTTTATAAGAAGAAATTAGTCTAAGATTTATTTTTTCTGTTATATTATTTCTAGCACTACGATGGGATTGACATCGTCACTACGCGTTCAAAAATCCCATAAATAAATAAATTAAAAAAAAAAACTTCCTATTCCTTTATACCAACTTTAACAAAGTGTTCGTAATTTGAACAAAAACAAAAGCATCGCAATATTATTGTCCTCATATCCGCGAGGTGAGTAAACCAGTTACACGCCATTTATCCTGGCCGTCACTTGTTTCTGCGGGCCATTTGTCAAAAACTCGGATGTCACTACTCGTACTGATTTATGGGCGTACGGAAAGCAATACTTATAATGGATAAATATTGTAGGATTTTTTTCGCGGATTGTTAGGGTGACTATGAATGCTTGGAATTTATTTTGAATTAAATTGCGTTGAATTGATTTTTATTAAAGCTGTTTAGGATATGAAATTCTGTCACTTTTTCCCCATAGGTAGGCTAAACCTCTGAGATACAAAAGTGTACTCAATAGTGGTTTAATATTTTTATGGCTTCGTTGGTCTCGTGGTCAGTTCCCAGGTCTAGCAAATGTATTACTTGGTTGTTCTACAAGTTTAACATTTCTGTCTAAAACATTCGATCATGTATATTTCGCAGCCATCTAGCTTAATCAGCTATTTTATTAAAAGCCTAGCCTTTTCACTGAACTGCTCCGTTTAATCAACGAAATAAGTGGGCAAGTCATTAAACGAAATTGAACAAAAGATGTCACCTAAGTCGCTGAAAAATCGGCGCATTTAAATGAAAAGGCTAGGCCACCAATTAAACGGCTGATTAAGCTTATTGGCAGTGACATATACACTGTGTAAGGTACGTATAGTGAGAACTATTGTAATTAACAGCAGAAGAGATGAAGGCCGTGGGAATCCCCTGGACGCGAGACGCACGGGATCGCTTAAGGGAGCGTATGGTATGTGTAACAATGGACATCTTCTGACTGAAATGATGATGATAATAAACAATAATTTACTTCAATATGTTACTTAGGTCACCATTTTTTCGACTCACTCAAAATCTGTATGGAGAGTAAAATCCCGCAAACCTCCATTAAAAAGGGAGGATCCTCCAACCAGACGGTTGTTGTGTCCGCCGGGCAACTGATACCCGATAGTTGATATTCAGGCTGTTGTATCTGTTCAAATCGCACGGTAAACCGTTATCGCGATTAAGGATTTCGTTGTTAGTTCGCAGCTGTCGGGATAGATGGCGCTGCAAGTCTCATTCTGCGACGTTGATTTTTGTGGCGGTATTAATGTCGCTACACCCAATTGGAAAATAATAAATTTATTTCTTATATTCCTTTCATTTACTTTACAACGTTTATAATTATGGTGAGCACTGTATAATGGCCATATTTTTTTCTTTCCAACAAAAAAGGACGATAATTTAAAACATCTGCATATTTCTCACATTTTCTTTGACTTGTGATTTTCAGTCACCCTACAAACAATCGAAGTCAGTCTCCGGTATTCGGTTTACACCAAATTGAGCTGTCAGTGTGACGTCATCAATCATGAGGTAACGATGCCATGTAAATTGTGACGAGAATTAAAGTTCTTCTCATTTCCTTGAGTGTGTAGTTCGGTACAGTCGGTGGAGCGTGCATGTTTAGCTATCATTTATATTTATTTGCTTGTCATGTTTGTGATTTGCGAATATTAAAATGTTGGGACTTAATGTTAATATTATTGAGAGGAAAATTGTGTTAGAAAGTAAGGCTCATATTTCAAATCAATTTAAAAGACCTCAACTCTCGAAAACTCGAGCCAGTCGCCATGACGACGGAAAAGACTCTTTGATTAATGTAAAAAATAATAAGCAATACAGATTACTTTAAAAAATAAATACATTGGTGTACTTTAAAAAACTTTTTATAATAAAATACAAGCAACTTCCAAATAAAAAACACTACAAAGTAAAAAAAAAATTCAATGGGACCAATCGAGAAGTATATCAATTCACATAAAACTAGAATTTTTCAAATCTATATAAATGACGGAGATATGAGGTAACAAACATACAAAAACAATACAATCGAATTGAGAACCTCCTTCTTTTTTGAAGTCGGTTAAAAACATTCATCTTAATCAATTCACAATAGAATCACGGAAGAGTCAAATTCCAAATTAGTTTTAAAGGACTTTCTCTCGACTTTTAGTCACCGTGAAAATGGGAAATACCGTCGAATAATTAAAAAAAAAAACAAATTGAAGTCCAGTCGAGTTCGAGGACATAACAGTAATTATGTAAATAAGAGTTGCATCGCACTTTTAGAAAAACAGTAACGTGTATCATACATAATCTACCCTTGAATTAAACAAGAGCTATATTATGAACTGCCGGGTAACAAATCATCCACCTCATAAATCACCAATCAATAACATCAAATACCGTACTAATTACTTTAACAATAATCCAGGTATAATTAAGCCGCAATCTCAGATAACACTCAATTGACAAACACCGGAATTAGGAGCCTGTCCGTAATTAGGTTCTTGACGTGTTAAATCGGATGTCAATTTATCTGAGATAGGAAGTGGTGTTGTTACCTTATTAGGCGATAGTATTGTGTTGGGGTTATCTTTGATGTAAATCTCATGTGTAGACAAAGCAATATATTAACGTACTAGCTTTGCCCGCGACTTCGTATGTCCCAAATCTGACTGACAGTTCCAAAGATTATCACGTTCAAACATACAAACTCTTTAGCTTTTTACATTGTAGTACCTATAGATAACATTCAAAAGAATAATATTTATAAGATATGCAATGCAAGCGGTGGCGAGATGACCCGGGCGCAAACAACGATGGCTAGTTCGAAGTGGCGTAAGCAAAGAGTGTCTGGAAAGATATTAGGGAGGTATTTGCATTGGAACACCAAAGGCAATTAAAAATATGCAATAGCTTTCGACTATCTTTGAAGCTGATGAGGTCTTGGCTAAGCAATTCTTCTTCTTTTCTCTTTTAATAAGTGGCCTCGTTGGCCATTTGGGAGAGATCTATGTCCAGCAGTGGACATCTTTTGGCTGATATGATGACGCGGCCTCGTTATGACAGCGTCAGTGGAGCATAGACAAAAAAAAATTCTGTAGCGTTAACGTCAAACGCTGACGACAAAGTGTATGGGAATGACATTAGGTGTTGAAAGGAAACGTCTTAACCTGACTTCCTAAAAAGAAGGAGGTTCTCAATTCAACTGTTTTTTTTTAAATAAAAATGTAGTTTAATTAAAATCGGTTCAATCATTCCGAAAAATAAGGACTTGAAAGATTGTATGAAATGCCGTACCGCGTAAACGCTCTTAAGTCTACCTGGGGCTGTTGTGTATTCGTAGAGGAAATGTTAGGAATAGGCTATGTAATAATGATAGGTTTCAATGATCGTCGTTGATTGAAAAAGAAAGACGAAATCTTGAACCAAACTGAAGGCTGCTGATGCACTCTACGCTCCCTACATGTTATGAAGAGTGTGATTAGCTTATCCGAGTTTTTCTTGATTGGCACTAACTTAATTTTGATATTCACGTGCCAAAGTCAATGTACCTTATTTTTTTTCGGGGGAAACCTTCAAAAGACGCCTGGACTTTTGAGGTAAAGACCAGGGAGTGCAGGAATTTTATCTCACTTTAACCACCCCGGTGATCACCATCAGCACAAAGAAGGGGCCCCGTTACCTCTTAAAAGACCACCCCTCTGTGGAGTGCTGTAAGGGCTCATCCCTGGGGAGATTGTAAAGGGGTCTCCTCTTAGCTTAAGTCAATAAACTTTAGACCTAACCACATAACAATTATTAAATTACCGTATTATAAGGGAAAACCGGACTGACATAATAAATCACATCCGAAACAACTGGGACTAGAAAGATAAAATTTTGCACAAGGCTTTCTTGTGTAGAGGGAAATTCCATGGACCAATATACTTCAAACTAAGGCATAAACATACTAAATCTGCGCGGAAGAAGTCAAGGGCGAAGGGCTAGTTGACTTAAAATAGACCTAACACCGGCCCAACAGTACCTACAATATTCACATGCAAATCCGCACACCCATCTTCGACCCTCACAAGACTTCTATTACTGCCCATTATTAAACAGACACAAGATAAATAATGACCAATCCACTTTAATCAACTTATATAAAGAGGTAATTCATTGCATCAAAATCCATTACCAAGTTTATTTAAACAATTGTTTAACAGAATTCAATCTGCATACGTAATGTATAACTAACAATGTTTTTGTGCTGGACATTGGGGTTGCAAATAGATAAACAAAGGCAGAAGGTCAACTCAACACCCGAGCGAAAACAGGCACACATAGACGCATACAAACGGCGACCTCAAAATTATCTCAACCGATTTCTCATCTACTCTCAAAAATATACATACATGAAGCAACTCGTATTTTAAAGATATATTTTAAGATTTAGAAGTAATTCTTCTTTCCTTATCACGCAAATTGTCATTGAATGTTACGAAGATATTATGTCGTTCCTTGTGTTGTGACCCAAGATCGTAGTAGCGATGTCTCCTCCCGAACTTAAAACGTGATTAATCTAATAAAAAACCAATCAGGTACCCAATATGCTAGCACTCACTGTAGTGCAAACCTCACGCCCCAACTGCCGCTACAGAAGAAGACCCCGGGCGTCGGGAGTCACGGACTTGGGGCCGTCCGACCACAGACCCGAGACGACGACGCGTTGCGTCGACGCGCACCTCAAACACATGTCAGCACAGAAGTCGGAGCCCGCTAGGGCCAGAGCCTGCCAGGGTTGCAGAATTTTTTCTAAAGAGTCACCACCACTGCCCGCAAAGGGCATTTGAAGGAACGCGGATGGCTTTCCCTTCCGCTCCGCCCGGAGTAGGAATCATTTGATGATTTCCCATCGTTAAAAAAATAGCACACTGTAGGTACGTAAAGCAAATTCATGTGAGCGTTGTATAGAGTTAACCTTCTGCACTAACCTACTCTGTATAAAAGGCACGGTCGACCATTGTCCGAAGTGACAAATGTAATGAATAATTTAATAGGTGTTGGTGATTAAGATAATTGAATGTTAGTGTTCTATTGAATGGGACTGAGTGGTCATTCGGATTATTATGTAATCGTTTTAACGGTTTTTGTTGACTAGTTGGACATTATTAACAACTGTTTACATACGAGTATGTTGAGATTATGATTGGTTTTTTGGTACTGAATAGCCATAGCCAAATTGCTTTTGAGAAGGATAATAACGTTTTGGGAACACATTCATTGTGCATACAGCTTAGGAGTGGAATTCCCTGCCAGAGTCTGTGTTTCCTGATAGCTACAACCCGGAAGTCTTTAAGCCAAGAGTGAATAGGCTACTTCTAGGCAAGCGTGCTCCATCTTCGGCCACATCATCGCTTACCATCAGTTCAAGCTCGTGCCTATCAATAATAAAAAAAATAATAATTATAATCATACATCAACTGACGCTTTTTTCCTATGGGGTAGGCAGACACTACAGAAAGCTTCATATACGTTCATAGCAGTGTGATTCTGAAAATCTTTCACCAAATCAATCAAATTCAATACAAAAAAGATCGAATGACAGTTCACTTTATGCTCACTGGATATAATTTTCATGGTTGAAATGTTTACAAAATTGACCGGCAGTTGGTCATACACGCGCGTCGGGTGTGTTGTTCAAAGCACCTGGCTTTTACGAAAAGAATTTAAAAAACCCGTTATGTTTAAAATACGTTCAATTTCAAGCCAAAATGACGAAAACAAACTACAGAAAAAATATGGAGAATTTTTCCATTAATCTACAAAATAATTGAATTATAAAACGTCCTTAAATTATCGCTCCCCATATTTCTTAAAAATATGCAAAATTAAAAAGGCCTAACCATTTTCAGCAGATTATAAATCTCAAATCATTAAGTAGACTGGATAAAAAACACTCAGAGACCAAATTAAATTCACATTTTTTCCACCCACCTAACCCTTGAAATGCGTGTCGGATTCAACGGGGCTTTATTGCACGGAAAATGGGTAAAAAAGACCCACTCGGGCAAAAATCTTGAACTGTCAACGGTCGGTGTGAGTCATGAGCGTTAGGATTTCCTTCTTGTAAGTGCAACGCTGTTTATACGTGTGAAAAAATATTTCTGTAGGTAATTTATTGAAAATAAAACAGATAATACTAAAGTGATTATAATTATTTCTATACTAATGTAACCTCTTCATATTTTAACGGTCGAACAAATTTGGATGAAATTTGGCACACGGGTTGACGATATCTTGGAATAGGTCATCGGTGACTCTTTACCCTAGGTGTATTTCTTTAGGATATTTTATTTGGTTAGCAGAAGCTGGTACGATATTTCAATGCTTATGATTATTTATTGTTAAATGTCATTAATAACAATACTTTGCTTGCAATCGTTATCGTTGTCTCCATCATTTTAAAACTTGCACCCTACACCAACCCGCCCAGCTATTTGTAAGGAAATCAATGCAAAGGAAACACAAAGCGGCAAAATATCGCGACGTCGGCCACAGAGGACCGAAATGGCCAGCTTCTGACGGTAAATTTAACATTTTTACCCTCAACATTGCAGGGTTACCCTTTCCGTTTGTCCATTGAATATTACAATGCTGTTATGGCAAGTGTGAGACGTTTTGACCCTTCCACTTTTGTTATTTATTGTGTATAGGAATAATATCAATAAATTGTTGTGTAGGGTACATTAGCTACAGGTTTTTGTAAAAACGGGTATAAATATATCGTTTGTAGTAATTTATTACTTGTTTTTTTTTGTCATGTGCTCGAGCAAATTGGCTATAGTTAGAGCAAAAGCATCAGCAGAGCGAAAACTAACTAATAAAACATCATAACTCAAAGCATTTATTTCAAAATAACCATTTACAGGCACTTTTGAATTGTCAAGGTCGATCAGTCAACGAGGTGAAGCTATTTGCACGTTCCAAAGCGTAGATCTCTATGGAGAAGAACGTGCAAGAAACTCCATGGACACTCTTTTAAATCAATAAAATAAAATAATTATAATCTAGACTTCCTAACGAGTAAAATGTATCCACTACATCGATATCCTTATCAAGAAAGGTGATTATCTAATAATGGTATCTTTTATTTCAAGTGTTTGATATTTGAAAATTAAACCTTATCATCTCATAGTTTTGTATCGTTTTACTGTGCGCTACTTTCTGCCTCCAAAAACTACCTATATAACCATTTCACCACACATTGCTTCTCTGTGCATCACCCAAAGATTGACTGGTAGTTTATTTATGTTTGTGTGAGTATAATGATTTATTGTTGATTGAATTATAAAAACCCACAAATTAAGCCTAACCATTAATTAAGTCCGCCAATCTACCTTTGTGCATGAACATTCAAATAAATAAACAAACCAATAACATTACCCCATACTTCCTTCATCACCTAACCCATCCATTCTTCGAAGCCATTACAGCACATTAATCATGAAAGCGACATGCATTAAAGTAAGAGATGGTAATTAATATGTTCACGTCGTCTCTTCACAACTTCGCTGCTCATTAAGACGCCATTTTACTGAGAAACACGCCATTTTACAAAAAGATCGTCGCTTGTTCTGAAGATATTCATTTTTCATTGGGTGGAGACTTTTGTTTGGAAAATGGCAAGTGTTATGTTTGATATCTTTTGTGTGTCTTGCTGTCACAATATATGTGTTAAAATATTTAAAAATAATAAAGTTCATAAAAATTTAAAGGTTGAAGTTCACGGCCGGTGGTCCCGGCCGCCAAATGGCGGACGTCAAACCATGTCAGAGGCCCTTGAGACGGTTTAGAAACTCTGACACTAGGGTGTGTGGGGTCGTTAGACCTTAATACCCACACGAAGAAGAAAAAGGCTTATTAATTCTGGAAGATAAGCAGTAGTGTAATGTACTAGAATTAAAATTAACTTATTATTCAATAAAATATTGTTTGTGGACTGATCAATAATCTAATACTTTTAATGGGAGAGGATAAATGTGTGTGGAAAAGAAGATGGAGGCAGCAGTGGGTTATAAATAATAATGTTAAAATATTAAGTTATAAAAATTAAGGTCGATGAAGTTAAATAACTGCTTGACGAATGATATACACTGTAAAAGCCTTCTTACAAAAGGCTACTACCTACTACTCGTAATACAATTTTATTGCTATTTATGGTTGGTGCCGGATAAATTGGCAATAAAGGACATTGACCTTTCCCTTATATCTCTTCATAGGTACCCGAAAAATAAATTGTGAATGGTTTTTCATATACTAGAAAATGTTAAGGATCTCGATAGATGTCAGGACAGCTTTATGTCTTTTTTTTTTTATTAGTGATGGGTTTGCTCTTGGCTCTAGATCAAGAAAGATCATCGATCAATGTCAGATATGACAGAGACAAAGTCTACGATGGTCTTTTTTTCTGATTTTGATATTAAGAATGTCAAAAAATGTAGGTGGGTCAATGGCCGCTATTGCAACCTTATTTGGCGCCAACTATAGTTGTAAGCATAAATTAGTTCAAATGCATAAAATCTCTAACAAAAAGCTGTCACAACTACGTACAAACACATGATGCCACGTCCAAAACTTGGACCTTTCAATCCAACCCCAGAGGCGTGTGTAGAAGTACCAATAAACTTCAACAAAATTTGCACAACAAAAGCTTAAAAGCTCGAAACCATTTCACACACAGAATCCCTCCCGTAATGAAACCCAACCTGTGGAAACCGGTCCCATTTGCAAATACTCGTCAACCCTTAATCTGTCGCTTGCATTTTACGAGACCTAAGGCAATATCTGTCAATGTCCTTATCAATAAATTGTGAGCGTTTAGAGCAAACGACGTCGTTTGACGGTTTGAGGCGCGCGGCCGTAATCCGCGGTCTATTGGACCCCATCTGCGTGCAAGGGTTAAGTCGCGACAAATAGACCATTTGCAAATAATAAGACGCAGTGAAAGAATAAATTAAGGGCTTCGAGGGCTGGTCGTAACGTTTTGGGGTTGAATTGAAAATCTGTGTAAAAATGCTTTTTGTTTTATGAATTGGATTATCGTTTTAGTGAGGGGATAAGATTGGTCAGTATTCTAGTTTTTGTTTTGATAACGCCTATTGTTTTTAATCGACTTCAAAAAAGGAGGAGGTTCTCAATTCGATTGTATTTTTTTTTTGTGTTTGTTACCTCATATCTCCGTCATTTATGAACCGATTACGAAAAATTCTTGTATCATGTAAAAGAATACACTTCTCGATTCCATTGAAATTGTATCAAAATCGGTTCAGTAGTTTGGTTTTTAAATCAAAATGCCTGGAATTGATATGTGAAAAGATCATCCATGTAGACGAAATTGCGTATTTTTGCTTTCCTGTGATTTTCCAGTGGTGTTGTTAGGTGTGGAGTACCTAAAAAGGGAAAAATAAAAAACTTTTTCACAAAAAAAAATTACAAAGTCTCAACTTTCTAAATAAAAACACGACAAAGTCCAAAAAATCTTTAATTTCGGTAGTCGGTGTTTTTGGTTGCTTCTTCGTTGGCACCGACTTCCGAAATTAAAGTTATTTTGGACTTTGTAGTGTTTTTATTTAGAAAGTTTATCGTTTCCTCACACACATGAATCGGCTTCCATCTTTGTTCTGTAAACGTAAGTATGGTGATAGTGTTAAACGCTAATGACAAATGATATTTATTTTGTAAGTAGGATGAAAATAACACTGTCTTTTAGACGTCAATTTCTTTTTGTCATTTTAAACGATTTAACGAGCAGTAGGTACCAAAGTAAGGACATTTGGGTAGGCCGCATAAAGAACTCAAAATGTGTTAAGATAAAAAACTTATGACCTAAAAAAACCGTGTTTTTGGAAGTCGGTTTTTTTGGTCAAAAGTACCCCCTACACCTATCAACACCACTGGAAAGTCACAGGAAAACAAAAATACGCAATTTCGTATACATGGATGACTTTTCCACATATTTTTTCCAGCTATTTGGATTTAAAAACCGAAACCCCTGAACCTATCTTGATAAAAATTCATGGGACCATTTATAAAGTATACCCTTTCCAACAAAAAAAGAATTTTTCAAATCGGTTAGCAAGCGACGGAGTTATGCGCGAACAAACATTAAAAAATTCAAACATTCGAATTGAGAACCTCCTCCTTTTTAAAAGTCGGTTAAAAAGTAGTTTGAAAACTTTATTTTACAATATTTAACAAATACATTTAATCCAAACAAGAGAACATCCATAAACATCCAAGCAATTAATTTTCAATTTGATACCGTAAACAAAATTCATTAATATGATCAGCTATAAGTTTTCCCTCGGACGTCCCGTGGCGATGTCTTAAGGCGCCGTTTTCCGTCTTACAGATGGCAATTAATAATTATTGCACCTAGTTCCGGCCGTTTCCGGTAAGGGGGACTTCCGGTACACAGGGGAGTGAGAGGGGAAAGTTAGTTTATGATCATAAGTACCGTGGAAGGGATTCGTGAAGTTGTTTTGTTAATTTTTAAGAAATTATTTGGTTATGTGTATGTCGCAGCCAACTAGCTATTCAGCAGTTTCATTAAAAGTCTAGCCTTTTCATTGAACTGCGCTGTTTAATAAGTGACATGGACAAGTCATTAAACGATATTGAACAAAAGATGTCACTTAGGTCGCTGAAATTTCGGCACATTTAAATGAAAAGGCTAGGCAACCAATTAAACGGCTGATTAAGCTAATTGGTTGTGACATGTGTACATTATAACTTTATCTTGTTCTTACTAATCTCGATGAAGTAAATATCATCACTCATTGGGAGATATTTTTTTCAGCCGTTTGAGGTTGAAACATTGCGCAGCCAAATGCTGATCGAATGTTTTGGGACATCAGCAAGTAGCTAGTCGACTATTCCAGATGGCTAGGCTTTTCCTAGCCCAAAGAATCAGTACGTATTCAAAGTCAAAGCAAAGCATTTATTTCAATTTAGACCATTTACAGGCACTTTTGAATTGTCAAGGTCGGTCGGTCAAAAAGATGAAGCTATTTGCACGTTTCAAAGCGTAGATCTCTATGGAGAAGAACGCGCAAGAAATTTCACGGACACTCTTTTAAAAATATTGAAAAAATATTTCCATTCAACGCGCCAATGCTGGTAATTTATTGGGCACTTTTCTCATTGACAGTGATGTGGATGTGCCTAATATTTCATTTTTTCATGAATTGATTACTAGACGTTAGATGTATAAGGAACTTACTTCAGGAATGGTTTCAAGAATCAGCGAGACAATGTCAAGAACTGATGAAGGATAAAATACTTTGCCTAAACATATGACTATAATAGGCACGTCGCAGCCAATTAGCTTAATCAGCCGTTTAATTGGTTGTCTAGCCTTTTCATTTAAAAGTGCCGATTTTTCAGCGACCTAAGTGACATCTTTTGTTCAATATCGTTTAATGACTCCACCTTGTCACTTATGTCGCTGATTACACGGCACAGTTCAATGAAACGGCGGATTCAGCTAGTTGGCTACGACAGGCAACTAATGAAAATGAAACCTATATTTGAAATTCTTGGACAACAGGGAATCATAGTAATGCATCCTCTAAATTGCAGGCGTTGTCAAAACCACAATTCATATCACGAAATCTTCAAAGCGCATTTCATCTGAAATATGAAGCACACTATTCGAGTTTTAATTACCTAGGTTGGTAGCTGGTAGCGCACATATCACAATTTATGAGGACAATATAACTGCAGGTTTATGTTCTAGTGTAATGCGAATTTTGATTGCCTTGCTATCTATATCCGTGGTGCTTAAGTATATTAGTGTTGCTATATTATTTTCATTTGGTTGAATGCGTTTTATTGCTTGTTCTAAATGTACTGCTTCGTCGTTGTCATCATCAGCGGCTTTGAAAGGTTTATTATTGGTTCATATTTTATTGATAATGTTTTTATTACTGTTGTAGGGGATGACTCATTTCAGGTTAGTAAACTCTTTGTTGTAATTATGGCTTTTCTTTATGATTGATATTTTCAGTTGGTTTCTACTTCGTTTGATGAGCTTAACATTTGCATTCACATTATTGCAAGTTTAGTTTGGTATACGTATGTCAGTTCTGTGACAGTAAATACTTTTTCTTTCTTTCTTTCTTCGTCTTTCAGTGTGTTATATGTAAAGATGATATGGCCAGAAAGGAGATACATATTCAGATGAAGGCCAATAGAGATGTGTGAAAGAGAAAGACAATACCGATCACAATGAAGTTGAAGTCTAAAACGGCTGGTGTTCAGAAAAAATGTCCGTCACACATCATAAGATAAACGTTTAGCTTTCTGCAAACTACGAATGCAAATCCAAAAACATAAATCAAGTTAACAGTTTCATGTTTTGATTCATAAATTCATACTGACGAAAGGGACCTTACCTACCAACTTGATCTTTTGTATATAATATTTTAACTGACGAAATATACACAAAAACATCAAGAATTAACAATAAATCACTCAATACATCTATATAAACTTTCACCACCATTGTCTTCGCATTTCCTCACGACATCACCAAACACACAAACACGAGAGGTCCCCACATGTCGTAACACATCATTAATCTCTGATCTATGTGACATTTAATTACCTAAAACACCATATATTAGGCGTTCTTCCGTCCTTGCCCCCATAGGATCACTTACAAACTTATCACCATCAAGAACTTCAAAACTAAACTCTGTTACTTTGCGATAAGATTCGTGTGAATGCAGGAATATGTTTGTAAGGTTCCGGTAATTAATACTGTCTTTCTTATTGCTTCACGCCTAAGATTTTATTGCTCTGTTATATTGTTTATATTATTGGGAACGCGTGAATCGTCACTCATGATCAACATATAACAAGATATACTTAGGTAATCTTATATTGCATGCAATTATTTTCTACGCGAGACTACCTGATTATAGTGAACTTTGAGAAGATAAGGACTAGCATACAATAAGCTATAAGGTTATAACAATAGTAATAAGGATAATGTTGTAGCTGTTTTCAAAAATATACTCAAGAAAGCACTTCTTAGAAAGACACATAATATTATTAGGATAAATTTATATCATGCACCTATATCAATAATTTATTCTGAGCGTTAAATAGCATAAGACTCAGACCATCGAAGCAGAATATTCAGAATACTACATATTATATAGATGCATACGTAGCCACCAAACATTTTCAAATACAAGCCTTTCAAGAACATGAACCTCAGAAAATATTAACCCAAAAAATCAAAAAAACTCAAACCAGACAGTAAGAGTTTCCTGCTATCATCTCCAAGATTACTTAATGCACATTCCCATTCTAAAACGTGGTGAGTCCCTGACAAATACTAGGACATTTCACAGTCTACCGGGCGTAGTGGTTAGGCTGCGACCACACAACGGGAGCTACGCTTGTTGCCCCGCTTAGTAATGGCATGGCATTATTGTAACCAATGTTCTGAGGCACTACGACAACTAGTTTAATTTCAGCCTAGGTTTGATTGATCGCCAAGTGTAATACTGGCAGTTCGAACCGCGATAAAGAGTTCTTTCAATACATATAATTAATAAATAAAAACCGCCTTTTTTGTCTTGAGCGATGTGGACGATATATTTTAGCACGTAGTGTGGCAATAAACATCGGTGTGGCTAGTCATCGTCAGTTTTATGGTCTGTGGTTTCATTTTGCAGGTATACCACTACTCTGGCGGTATAACACGAACGCTCGTATTTTTACCCGACTACGGCAAAACCCAAAGAAAGGGTTATAATTTTAAAGTAAATGTAAATTTTAAAGTAAATGTAAATTTTAAAGTAAATGTAAATTTTAAAGTAAATCAGGCATCACAATATTAAAACTAAGCATTGACAGGAGCAGTATAAAAATTCAGCTTGTACTCCTTACTCCTATGGTAAAATATTTCCCGAGTAATTAGGATCAACTACTTATAGTTGCATCTCAGTCTAAACTTAATTGATTTTAGACAGGGACACGAGTACTTTAAATACCTTCAAAGTTCAAAAGTGCCGTTTAATGACCTAATTGAAATAAACGTTCTGACTTTGATTTTGACTTTTTTAACTTAAATAGTGACTTAACATCAGAGGGCCAATTCTACTTATTTTAAAATAACGTTTGCACTCGCATGCCAATCGCAAACTGTGAAAAAAGCCATTTTTGACAGTTCTCGATTAAAATGCGAATGCGAATCGTGCTTGAAAATTTGTAGAATTGGCCCTCTGATTCCGCTACCAAATGTGTTATCAGAAATCCATGGCCTTTAACAGCCCTCTTTTTTTTCTGGATGGGAAATCATCAAATGACTTCTCCAGCTCTGGGCGGATCGGAAGGGAGTGTTCTGACACTCCCTTCCGATCCGCCGAGGAGCACGGATGGGTTTTAGTCAGTAAGAGTCTGCTCTTACTGACTAAAACCCATCCGTGCTCCTCCTAGTGCCCTTTGCTTTCCAGGGCCGCGGTAACTCTTTCGAACATAATCCGCAACTCTGGCAGTTTAACAGCCTCTAGAAACTAAGTGATCGATGCTTAGCAACCATCAACACTAAACTGGCACTCAACAAAGTACGCAGCAGTGTGTCGTCACCCTAAGATCTCACACAATGCTAGTATTTTAAATGTGAATGAAATGCTAGCTACCGTTGTATTTTAAGGCGAGCCAAATGTGTGGACATTTGTTTGCAACAAAGTACTAAATGGGATGCATTTTGTTTAGTAGTGCTGTTTTGTGTGTGTCCTTTTGATTGAGTGGTGTTGTTGAGTGGGTGCATCTTGTAATGTATTACATAACATCACGACTGCTCTCTGAAATGGTAAGAAGAGATCAACCTCTGAATCAACCTATAGAATGGCACCTACGCTCATTAGTTGAAATAAAACAAACAAAAATAGTACAACGCCCTATCGATATAATCATAATAAAAAAATAACTCTGTAAATGCTTAGTTGACACTTCGCGTGACCCAAGGGCTGGCTTTTACTTCGGACAGAGGATAAGCATTGCCATACAACGTGGCAATGCCGCCAGTCTTTTGGGCTCACTTCCAGTCGACAGCGATGCGGATGAATTTTGTGTTTTATTTTAAGTGTATATAAATAAAATATAGATATTAAATCTTGTAAGTAAATAAAAAGTAACTTTCTTTATTATTATAAAACAAGCGTTATTCAGTGATTGAGTGACTGAATGACTGAGTGAATTAGTGACTGAGTGATTGAGTAACTGAGTGACTGAGTGACTGAGTGACTGAGTGACTGGGTGACTGAGTGACTGAGTGACTGAGTGACTGAGTGACTGAGTGACTGAGTAAATGAGTGACTGATTGAATGAGTGACTGTCAGACAACTCACAGACGAAACTACTGATATTAGATAGCTGAAATTTGGCACGTAGGTTCCTTCGGGGGTGTAGGGGAGCACTAACAGAGGATTTCCAGAAATTTCAACGGGAACAGAAAAAAAACAAGATGTGCGCGTACGAAGTCGCGGGCAAAAGCTAGTCAGTAATTAATGTCGAGGTAATTATAATTCCGGCAAATGACTAAGAAATATTGGCGTAAATATAGCCAGGTCAATAACTATAATATTCTATACTGTAATAACGTGGTTATAAAACTCATTTCAAGCTATGTTCTGAAAGCGAAAACGACTTCAGGAATAGCCAGATAGAGTTATTCTTTGACAAATCTTGCTTTACTTCACACAACAAACAATGATATGCCGTATAAAAAATCAAACACAAAATAGCCAGAGAACAAAACAGCTAACATTCCAGAATCACACAACATTATTTGTTCTCATCAGTATCTACGCCAATGAGGAATGTTCTCTGCTGTGGACATTTATTTGATGTCTGCCAACCGTTCGTGATAGATGCCTTGCGCTTCGCTTGCTTTAGGTGATGTTAGTACAAAATTGTACCTGCTGTTGTATTTGTAAATCTTTAACTGTCTCCAGAATCTGTTTTATTGTTGTTTTTTTAGTCTTTAAATAACCACTTGGCCGCCTTAATTATGATTTCAAATAACTACTTGGCCGCGATTATTGTATTTAGAATTTGAACATCAATGAGTATTTATGGAAATTTTAAGCTAATTAAGAAGACTTAAAAAAAATATCTTAAAAGAAAAATGATATGATGCCTTGTGCTTTGCTTGCTTTACGTGTAGTTATAGATTCTGTAAATCTTTTAGTGTCAACAGAATCTGCAATGTTTTTGCTATTTTAAAACTAGAATTCGGGTAAAGAAGGTTTTGTAAAATAAATCCATCCATCCATTCATTCAACTTTTCTTATCCCTACCTATACAGGGTGGAATTTTGTAATGCCACCTAAAGGGACGAAAAACCGTGTAAAATGGTGGATGGGTTTATGATTCTAACTAGGCTTAGTTCTAATTAGGAATAGAAGCTGGCTCTTAATGCCTAACACCTACATCAATAGTGTTTGAAAAGAAACTTCTTCTACTCTACTTGACTCAGTCGCTATGACAACAGAAAACTTCGATAAAATTTTCACGATGACGACATGTTAAGTCGAAGTTGAGTGGAGAAATTCATTAAATATACAGGGTGGGGTTTTGTAATGCCACCTGAAGGGAAAGTACTCTTAATACTGTAGATAGAAAATTTAACTCAAAGAAAACATTCCTTTATTTTTGAATATAAAAAAACTGCTCTCAAAGATTTTCAAAAATTCGCTTGCCACACCGAACCGAATAAAATCTGTAAAAAGATTAAGATTTCGTGGTTTATCTATCATTTAATTTATCAAGTTTGTTAGAGATTTCATCCTTATGAATTGATCCCAACGATCAATGCAATAAAAGTACAGGGTGTAATTTTTACATATTTTAGTCGGTACGATTCCCGGGTGTGGCAAGCGAATTTTCGAAAATCTATTAATACAGTTTTCTTTCTATTCAAAAATAAAGGAATGTTTTCTTTGAGTAAAATTTTCTATCTACAATATTAAGAGTACTTTCCCTTCAGGTGGCATTACGAAATTCCACCCAGTATATTTAATAAATTTCTCCACTCAACTTCGACTTAACATCTCGTCATCTTTAAAATTGAATCGAAGATCCTTTCCGTTGTCATAACGACCGAGTCAAGTAGAGTAGAAGAAGTTTCCTTTCAAGGACTATTAATGTAGGTGTTAGGTATTTAGAGTTAAAGCCAGCTTCTATTCCTAATTAGAGCTTAGCCTAGTTAGAATTATAAACCCATCCACAATTTTACACTTATTTATGAATTAAGAAAGTTTCACAAACATATTATTATAAAGTAAAATATACCCACAAGATAAACGAGTATGTACAACATCTCTAAGTGCTTCAATACATACATAAGAACCCGTCCGCAGAACCCTTTTCACCGTACAATTCCGTTGCCAATCGTAAATTTATCTCAGGGGCTATTAGTTCGATAAAATTCAACTAAAACGATAAATAAAACCGACTTTGACGGATAGCCCATTTCCCCCACAAAGAATTGCTTGACCGCGATAACTTTACGGTCAAAATTAACTCTAAAGACATTGGAGTAGAGTTGAAAGTTGACGTTGCTAGTTGATAAAGAAATGTTGGTGAAATTTTTGTATCTATGTCACATGGGAATGTTTTGTCCGAAACTAAACTTATTTACCGTCGAAGACTGAATAAAACATTAGCAGAAGAAAGATGTACACAAATCGAATTGGGACAGAATGATTCATTTGTCTCTCGACTGATAATAATGAATTATCTGATCGACGTGTGTAATTGTGCATGGAGTACAAAAACAGTAAAAGACTGACAATAACTGTTTTTAACCGACTTCTAAAAAAGGAGGAGGTTCTCAATTCGGATGTTTGTATTTTTTTTTTATGTTTGTTCGCGCATAACTCCGTCGCTTGCCAACCGATTTGATTTTTTTTTTTTGGAAAGGTTATCCTTCCCAAATGGTCCCATTGAAATTTTTTTGGAAGTCGGTTTCTTTTTTTCGTGAAAAAGTTTTTTATTTTAATATTAAAAATAAAAGAAATTACAGTACCCCGATCGTTTCTTTTTTTTTTTTTTTTCTCTCTTTATTTTTTAGGGACTTTTATCCTTATAAGGCATGTCAGCCCCATCATAACCTAACTTAAATTTAAACAACGCTACGAACTATTTGCATGCAAGATTTAACATAATGCTTACAAAAAGTGGAGTCATCGACGTAATGCCATTTCATAAATAATTTTAGCGGCGTCACTCTCTGGACTTGCGAGGATTTCATGGAAAGTACCCATATTATATTTATTGATTTTGCGAAATTCTGTCAATGACTCCCTTAATGCCTGGTTCTTGACACATTCCAACAAAAGATGCTGGACATCATCGATAACTCCACACACTTCACAATTTGGGGAGTCAATTTTTTTCATCAGATGGCCAAATCTTTTGGTGGGATAGTGTCCAGAACGCAGCCTAAAAGCCGCTACCATATGCGTTCTACTCATTTTAGAGTCTATAAACCACGAAATGCGAGGAGGCTGACTTTGTAAGACCCTGTACCAAATCCCGTTGACTTTACTAACACTTTGAAAGTACTGGTCCCATTTTTCAAAGCAAATATTTTTAAATTTTGGAAGAATTTCTGTATAATCAGGTTCTATTGTGATTTCTGTGCCTTGGGTAATTGCCAATTTAGCTAACCTGTCAGCCTCCTCATTACCCCCTAATCCTACGTGCGATGGAACCCATTGCAACTTCACATTTACCAGCCTTAAATTTAATTCATAAATGAATTTTAAAATTTTGTATGCCATCGATGTACCTCTATACCCAGAAGCACATCGAGCTAAGTGTTGGAGAGCACTTTTACTATCTGAGATTATCACGATATCTTGCTCAATATTAGCGAAAAGATTTAAGGCTTCTGAAATGGCAATGAGTTACCCCGATCGTTATAATGACTTAAGAGGCATTAAGTTTAAATATGTCTATCAGAGAGGTATGAATGACTGAAACGTTTGTCCACAAAACTTAAGTTTTATTGAAACTAACAAGTTGGAAACTTGTTCTGAAACACGATACGCTAATGCTGTGAGATTTACTGCAATGAGGAGTAATACAAAAATAATTAATAAAAAATATCAATTTAAGGTTTCCATCCAATGAAAATAAACATCAGTCCATATTTTAACTAACAAATCTACCTGTAGAATACAATGATACCTTCTTGCTTTTCATTTTCTTATGTCTGTAGCAACACGGCTCAACTCAACTTAATGCTGTGCTATGGGCCGACCCACCAACATGGCGCTAATATTCAGTAGTTGCCTAGAAATACTCTCATTTCCAATTCAATATTTCCCGAATTAAGCAATAAAAACAAAAACCTATAACATATCACAATAATTATCTTTCAACCCTTTCAGATCACGCTTAGTCCCCGCGACGAAGCGATGCGTAAAACTGATCCAAAGCAAATATTTGTCTTTGTGACCAAAGGCTACGTTTATAATTGGTTCGTCCACCATTTTTATTTTCGTGTCGTTTGTCCAATGTTTTTGCCTCAGGGTGTCTGTAAAGTGCACTTAATACGGCTGTTTTGATTTGAAAGCTATCATGTTTCTCGTTGTCGCGTTTTTAAGGCTTTTCTTTTTGTTGATGTATTTGATTGTTTGCAATTATTTATTGTTTATTCTCCTTCTAATTTTCATCAACATTGTCATCAATTGTTTAGTATCAACTAGCTATAACACTATTTACTTCTTCTTCTTCTTTGTCCTCGTCTTGGGGGTTACCTTTCTTAATTTTGAAGGGCCATTTATTTCACCGTTTAACATCTTAAACAGATAGGCTTTGTTTTTCTGGACTTTTCAATTTCTCCCTTTCTTTTGTCTATGTCCAATTGTCTATCACCATTTACTAATTTAAGTAAATACTTTGTCCATGCATAATTTAGTATCGCTCATACTTTAAACTATATCGGTTTCTGTCAGACTTGATCGCGGTCAAGAGCTGGGCTTGCCCATTCCGCAATAAAAAAATATAAAAAAGTAGTCCTAATATATATTTTTTTATTTTTTTTTTAATAACGCCCCACACTACGAATTTCTCCTGTATCGTGAGTGCGTTTACAAACATAAAAACTCACATACACAAACAGCCAGACTCGGAACAGCTATCTGTAGACCATACAAATATTTGTTCCGTGCGGGAATCGAACCCGCGACACGCAGCGCTGCAGCCAATTGCTAAGCCACTGCGCCAACCGTGTCGTCAATCCTAATCCGAAGAAGATAAAAATACGAAACGAAAAGGTTTGTCCAACTCTCATAACTAAAATAGTTCCGTCCGTTACAAAAATACATAAACCAAGAATTTGCATTAAATTCTAAAGGAACTCTAGTATAATGCTTTCAGAAAGTTTGATATAAACACGCGCGTAAAACAAACGTGTCATAAACAATATTAAATCCTATAAGTTCTGAGTTCCACGGTACTGGATAGTCCAAGTATATTAATGTCGCAAGTTCGCGACGTACGGTATCCGACTTTTGCATTTCCTTATTTCGTTGATCTAAGAATTGTTTTGGAGGAGTTATTTTTTAAATCACACTCTGGTAGTAATCATTTCATTTTATATTTTTTACTCTCAAAAAGATCACACAAATAAGTATAACCAGCAATTATTATTAAATAAATAATGAATCTTCATCATCTGCATCTACTTTTAGCGTCTTAGTGTTTAAGTCAATCTTGTATGGGCAAATGTAATACTAATTTGGTAAAGTGGCGATATCGACGAAATGTCTGAAGGCAATATATATATGTCGCAGCCATCTAGCTGAATCAGCCGTTTCATTAAAAGTCTAGCCTTTTCATTGAACTGTGCCGTTTAATCAGCGACATAAGTGTCATTGGCAAGTCATTAAACGATATTGAACAAAAGATGTCACTTAAGTCGCTAAAAAATCGGCACATTTAAATGAAAAGGCTAGGCAACCAATTAAACGGCTGATTAAGCTAATTGGCTGCGACATATATAATATTAAATACATTGCCGGAGATGCCTTAGAAAAGGTGAAACATTTGACCATTGTTAACCGTTTCGTTCACAAGGAGAAGAAAAACCGGCCAAGTGCGAGTCGGACTCGCGCACGAAGTATTCCGTATTATCTATAAAAAACGGCAAAAAAATCACGTTTGTTGTATGGGAGCCCCACTTAAATATTTATTTTATTCTGTTTTTAGTATTTGTTATTATAGCGGCAACAGAAATACCTACATCATCTGTGAAAATTTCAACTGTCTAGCTTTCACAGCATATACAGCTAATACAGCCTGGTGACAGACAGACAGACGCACAGACAGACGGACAGACAGACAGACGGATAGCGGAGTCTTAGCAATAGGGTCACATTTTTACCCTTTGGGTACGGAACCCTAAAAATGAAGATGCGTACCTACGTAGGAACCCCACCAAGCTCAGCTTTGATTTCTGCATTTTGAACTGAAACAAAAGAAAAAGAAGAAAGAAAATCCTTTTATTCCGCCAGAAATGACGCACAAACAATAAAAACAAAATTAAACAAACTAAAACAATCAAAACTGTCTCACTGCCAATCTATGTCAGGACCGGACATTAACTACCACGAGTCTCTGGTCACGCCATAGACGAAGCAACACAGTTGTCTATGGCATGACGTCCGGCACCGACTGTCGATCTCGATTGACAGTGACAACTGACAACTGAAACTACTTATGTACGAATAAAACAACCGCCTCCAAAGTTTCAACGTAATTCCTCGTTGCTTCCGAGTTAAAATCTGTCTCTAAAATCAGAGGTACAATCCGATGGAGTCACGGAGTATATGCAAAATGCATGATTTATAGCTCATATGCATTTCGTCGCCTTGTGCTAACTCGATTCGACAACTTCGTCGATATGTGACTTCGAATATTTAAGTTTCTTTGCTACACTTGCTTATAAAGTTTTGAGGTGAAATATGAACTTCGGTGTGATACTCAAATTATAGGAGATGCTCCGAAATAAACTTCGATGTTGTTTAATATTAATAGAAGGCTTCTCCTTCTTCTTTATTTAGTCTAACCCTATGTTATCTTCTGCAATAGGCTTGTATCTGTACAACATTTTCACTTCTTTTTCTTCTCACTTCTTCAACATCTTGCATTTTTTTTAATTTTACCTCCGAAAATGCCTTGTCTCAAATCAATTTTGTAGTTATTTTTTTAATTTTTGTCTCTCGTTAATTATTCATTAGATAAGGAAAACTAAAAGTTTGAACTTGCTTACATGCCAGCAATATTTTACCAATAACACATGTAATAACCCTCTTCGTGTAAAAGTGTTATGCAGTCGGGTAAAAATCATTACTTAGAAGTTAGAATAAAGATTTGTATTTTTGCTTGTAATGAATAGGCTGGTTCTACGGAACTATTTTGAAACTTATTTCACCAGTAGCTGAGTAACATCCTGAATAATATTATACATGCGAAAGTGATTTTTAGGGTTGCGTACCTCAGTCGGCAAAAACAAAACCCACAAAGGATCGATTTTATTTTCCATCTGTCTATCCGTCTGTCCGTCTGTCTGTCTTGACACATCTTTTTGTTTGTTACTAAATCGCTGAATCGATTTGGATGAATTTTGGTAAAGGTGATAATACTAGAGTACTATTCATCAAAATTATATTAAAGTGAGTGAAGCCGCTAGGAAAAACTAGACGTCAATAAAATCAGTTCATTCCATGATAAAATTATTCTTTAAAGAGCTGATCATGTGATTTCAAATGAACCTCAAACTAGCAACGATAAAGATGTTATAATATTGTATAATAATCCATTTGAAATGATTAAATCCCTTGTATTACATGAAGCTACAGCAGATATGAACGGTACATCTCGTAATAATAATATCAAAACCATTCACGTGTAACCATTAAAATTTGAAACCGTTAACCGTAAACCTTTAGCGGCAATAACATGCCTCAGTTAGGATATAGTTTTATGTGCTATAACTGTTTAACACGTTGTGCTAGCTTTTATAAGTCGTTTCGACACGTGAATAAATTTAATCGCTTTTGGTGACATTAAAACCACTTTTTTGTGTGTTCTTATTATCCTCTGCTCGTAAAATACTAGGATCACCTTTACACAGTAGTTGTGAAAATCTGACTTTATAAATACGTAAGCAATGATAATTATACTTACATAGTTAACGTAGCCTGCCAATCAATACAAATATGAAATGCTAGATTTCAAAATTAAAAATAACACAAACATATCAAATCTTCAAATCCTTTGGTGTAAAAAGAAAACTGATTTTTTACTGCCAAATAAATAGCGACTGAAGAAATGAATGGTACCTTTTTTAGCATGCTAAGGGCGTTTTTTTTTATTTTATGAATATCATCAAATTACTTCTTCTGCTCCGGGTAGAGCAAGGAAGGGAGTCTTAGTGGCTAAAACCCATCCGTGTTCCTCCTTATGCCTTTTGCGTTCCAGGGCCGCGGTGACTCCTCTTTCGAACAAATTCCGCAACCCTGGCAGGCTCTAGCATGCTTAAGCATGCGTACACATTCTACAAATATTATCATCAGTAGCATTCCTACATTATTTTTGACACTAAAATAGAAACACGTGTAACTTTTTTCATAAATCATACCAAGACGTTATCAATTATGTCAAAATTGTACGACATTCTTTCGTGCTTTGCATTTCTGATGACTTACCTATATAAAGTGGCGGAACTCAATTAGAAACCATCAGAAAGACAAGAAACGGTGTCGACAATGAAAATTTCCGTGATAATAGTATCAATGCTGATGAAGCTAGCTGCAAGTGCAGTGGACGAAGAATTGCAAGTGAAGTACACCACAATGAGCCGATCAAACTTCCTAGAGCACTTTAACGAAAATAACTTCCCTTGGAAAATGAAAAGGTATTCCAATTTCGTTTTCAGTTTTAATTTTAATCAAACTTACTTCAGCGATCCATTGCGTACAAGAAACGTTAATGCCTTATCACTTAAAAAACATGATCCTGCTGAAGTGGGACCTCTACCAGAGAACTTTGATTCTAGAGAAAAATGGCCTCTCTGTGACAGTATAGGCAAAATATACGATCAAATGCAATGCTTATCATGTTGGGCTCACGGCGTTGCTAATACTGCTTCAGACAGAACTTGCATTCACACACATAGAGCGGTGAACCTCTCTGAACAAGATTTAGAATGCGCCCATGAAAGTCAGTCTATTTGCAAAGCCGGTTCCTACGTAGATGGATTCTTGTTTTGGAAAGAAAAAGGCTTGGTGACTAAAGAGTGTAAACCGTATCATCCGCAGTGGGCATTGCAACGACAGCTATGCGAAGAAAGATGCTACTACCCTTCTCAAAGTTATCAACTTGACAAACATTATGCTCAGGAGATTTACCAAATACCCAATGATGACTATCAAATAAAAGCAGAAATTTATTTAAACGGACCTATTGTGGCACATATGGACATCTACGAAGATTTTCAGGGTGTTAATGGTTATGGCTACCATTCAGGTATTTACGTTCGCACTCATGGTTTCAAGCCAACAGGAGGACATGCTGTGCGAGTTATAGGATATGGTATAGAGAATGGAATAGCGTACTGGTTAGTTGCTAATAGCTGGTCAAGGGAATGGGGGGAAAATGGTTATTTTAGAATTAAACGTTTTCAACCGGATGTCCAATTTGAAACATTGATGTTAGGTGGTATTCCGGAACTTCAGCCGCGTTATTAAAAAAATTGATCATGCAAAAAAATTTGTTCTCAAATCCTTTCTACGTATAAGTTTTAATTTTCCTTTTTCTTTTGCCGCCGCGCGACGGCTTGCGTTTTTAATATTTTATGGTGATGGATTGGGCAAAATGTAAAAAAAAATATATTTTGATGTTGTGTTTTCATTGAATAAATCATTGTAACTATAGTTACTGTATTTTTTTTCACTCCAATATAACGGACGGTATTATAAAATACAACGTGTAACAAAACAAACGCGTTGTACTCATCATTAAGAACATCTTTTATTATGAGAACAACTCCTACCTACAACCTGGGAGTCTTTAAGTCAAGAGTGAATAGGTTACTTCTAGGCAAGCGTGCTCCATCTTCGACCACATTGTCGCTTACCATCAGGTGAGATAGTGGTCAAGCGCGTGCCTATCAATAATAAAAAAAAAAAAAACTCCAAAATCGTGAACCAAATACGGCTGTTCAGTACATTTCCCATAATAAAAGTGGTTTATAATGATGAGTACACCGACCCCTTTTAAGGTATTGCGTTGACTCTGTTACACGTTGTATAAATGATTCGTGCAAGTGGACCTTGAACAACATGAAAAATCATCGAGATTTCGGTTTCATCGACATCAATCCGTAGATTATCCGACGGCGCGTTGTGTTCCACGCGCGCCTCAAAGAGATGTCAGCATAGGAGCAGGGGCCCGTTAGGGCCAGTGCCTACCAGGGTTGCGGATTTGTTCGAAAGAGTTACCGCGGCCCTGGAACGTAAAAGGCACTAAGAGGAGCATGGGTGGGTTATAGTCAGTAGAAGTCTGACACTCCCTGCCGCTCAACCCAGAGCGGGAGGGGTCATTTGATGATTTCCCATCCAAAAAAAAAAAAAAAAAAAAAAAACACCGTAGATTATGTCGTTGAAACCGAAATACGCGGCGCCTTTTACTACCGAATGAGATGTTCTTCATTCCTCCGCACATGAGTGAAAATTAATTTGACATTTTTACTATAAGATATTGACATTTGTAATTTACTTAGATTTCTTTGACATTTGTAATCTGATAATATGTAGACAATTCTTGACTTAGTACCTATTTTATTTATTTTTTTTGACATGGATATAAAATTGTACCTATTGTTTAAATGGAGTCACTATTGTCAAAAAATTTGCATGCCGAATTAAGTTGGCGGAATATGAAGAACTTTTGTGTACTTATATGATAAAATCTGTAAAAACCATATTTCAGGCAAATAAATGAATCTAATCTAATCTAATCATGCACACCATGACTATCGATTTTTACAATTACCATGGGACCAAAATTGAAATCGTGAAAAAAAAATAGAATATTCCATACATTTTTTGTGCGCACTTTTTATTTTTTTTTAGTTTTTGCGTGAAAGAGTAACATACATCCATACATAAAAACTTTCGCGTTTATAATGTTAGTAAGAATTCTCATGCACAGTTCACGTGATTACTGTTTTTAGCTTTCCTAATTAAATGGTTTACATTTATCAGTGACGAGACCTTGCTCCCGCCAAAACTCAAATGCTGCCATTGGATTGCCTGCGCTCCTCCATACATCCTTTTTCATGCATTTTAAATCTTGTTCAGAGAGACGGATACGTACATCTTTATGAATACACATTCTGTCAGACACTGGCATAACATTTCCAAAGGACCAACGTTTTTTTTTATTGTAGATTTCCTTTCTACTCATACTGAGGCCATTCTTCTCAAGCGTCAAAGCTCTTCGGCAGATCTATGGCTTTAATGTCGCGAGTATGTAGTAGTTTTCAATCGTTTTCTTATCAAAATGTACACAATTAGTATAATAATTGCTGAGAACGGTCGAAGTAAATTTTCACAAAAAAAACCGACTTCCAAAAAAATTTCGGAAGTCGGTATCAAATAACGAAGAAGCAACAAAGTTATTTTGTACTTTGTAGTGTTTTTTTTGGAAGTCGGTTTTTTTTTTTGTGAAAAAGTTTTCCTTTGAGAAGTTATGTGTGTGTTGAACTCGATACAGGATGACTTTGGCGTGAAAGTCAGCTGCAGCCAATCCACAAGCGTCACTAGTACTAGTGCGTGTAACATCTTCGTTGTTACTTCTTATCTTGTGATAAACATTTTTTGTGATGGCCATCGACTAGACCTGGTGAAGGTCGCTGGTAGCCGATAGATGCGAGACGCACAGGACCGGTTGTTGTGGCGACACTTGGGTGGGGCCTGTGTCCAGCAGTGGACGTCTTTCGGCTGATATGATGATCGACTGTTGTGAACATTTATTTTATACGACGTGTGATCGAACGAACGAAGACGTGAAATCATATAAAACAGGAACGAATAATTTTATTAGTGCAAAGTATTACGCAACATGTTTTTTAGAAATTGAACTAAATAAAAAAGTACTTTGTAGGTGGAATTTATGGTTCTCACTTAACATATTCACGTTATTTTTTTATTATTATGAATAGGAATTTATCTGATACTACAATTGTAATGTTTTCAAGGTTTCAAATACTTGCTTGCAAGTATTCGAAATATCTCGATTACTTACTATAAAAATGGCCAAGTACGAAATTAGAAAAGTTAAGGTATTCATCAAATGTTTTGTCATTTTATCTAAGTCTCCCAGTACTGGTGATAATGTGGATGGATTGTTGAAATATGTATGACTTATTCAGCAAATGTGTATGGCAAAGTTGCTGGCATACTTAAGTTAATTAAATGTGCACTGCTCGTAATGGGAACGGTAAATGAATTATTTGTGCATCCTTTAATTTGTTACTTATTTAAATAGCATTAGAAAATTCAAACGATTATTAAACATTATTTTACTAACCATTTATCTATACTCTGAATATTTCTGATAAAAACTCATACTTATCACGTAGTAACGAAATTTTTATAATAGGTCTTTACCTATGAAATTGCCGTTTTGTGTGAAAAAATTTAAACGAATTTTTTTCATGTATTTTTTATTTGTATTAATCGAAGTAATCACCCATGCAATCAAAGCATCTTTGCCAACGCAGTGGCAGTTTATTGATGCCCTTCTTAAAGAAATCAGCTGGACGGGAGGCAACAAATTCTTCAAAGGCATTTTGTACTGCCTCTCGGGTATTGAAAAGTTATCCAAATTCTGGAAAAAGTAGTAGTCTGTAGGCGCAAGGTCTGGTGAGTAGGGCGGATGACGGAGAGCTTCCAACCCCAGTTCTTGCAACTTGGAGACCGTCTGCTGTGCAGTATGAGGTCGCGCGTTGTCGTGCAGGAGCAGCGGAGACGAGCGATTGACCAATGCTGGTTGGAGATGTGCCAGCTTCTCCATCATTGTGTTCAGTTCTTCACAGTACACATCTGCAGTAATGCTCACCCCGTTTGGTAAGAAGCTGTGATGAATCACACCGGCGCTAGACCACCAAACAGTGACCATCACTTTTCTAGGGGTAAGTTTTCGTTTAGGGCATTGTTTAGGTGCTGAACCAGGATCCAACCAACTTGCTGAGCGCTTGCGGTTATCAAACAGAATCCATTTTTCATCGCAGGTAACAATGCGGTTCAAAATTCCTTCATTTGTGTGTCTGTTGAGCAGTGCAAGGCACGTCTCGACGCGTACTTCGCGCTGGCGATCATTGAGTTCGTGGGGCACCCATTTGTCAAGCTTTTTTACCTTGCCAATTTGACGCAAATGGACCAATATTGTTTTGACGCTAACGTCGAAAGCTGCTGCTAATTCAGCCGTAGATTGTGTATCATCAGCTTCCACAATCGCCTTTAATTCGTCATTGTCGACCAAAGTCTTCGGACGACCGTGAGGTTCATTTTTCAGGTCGAAATTTCCAGAACGGAAGCGAGCAAACCAATAACAGGTGGTGCGTTGGTTTGTAGTGTTAGCTCCGTAAACGTCGTTGATGTTGCGTGCCGCTTGTGCCGCGTTGCTGCCACGACGGTACTCATATTCCATACTTACTCGAATTTTTAACGTATCCATGATGACGAAAAAGATTGAAATGCGATGAAAATGTAACACTAATCAATAAACAAATGACTACTTTTGGAAAAAAAAAAACCATGTTTTAAAATAAAATTAATTAGAAATTAGAATTCTTAGCCAAACAAAAATTATTTTGATTTGAAATGGCCAGTACTGCAGAACGGCAATTTCATAGGTAAAGACCTAATATTTATTTAACATCATAATTGGGTACTTGCTATCGGTTATGTAAAAAACGAATTACTTGACATAGCACGTATCGCTTAAATACTAATAAAATCAAAATAAACATAGTAATTACAAGTTACGCGAATACCTGAACCACACATTTTAGTCATTCAATGCATGTTTCATAGTTGACTAAAACAATAAAAGCACCGATATTTTTTACATTTATGGTTTCATGTCACATTGCTTTCGTACTTGACATTTCAATTATTGTATAAATACTAGCAATAGTTAATGAACATGACAACTGTTTAGTGACAACAATGATGATACACGCATTGGTAGTCATGACACTGGCCGGGTTGGTTGTGGCTGACTTTGACCCAGAGTTGAACACCAAATACCTAACAATGCCAAAACTATCCTTCATCGAGTATTTCAATTCACAGAACCACTCTTGGAAGATGGCCGAGTACGAAAACACAATCGAAGATAAATATACTTCATGTTCACATTTCGATAAGGAATCTATCGAAAAGTTACCACTCCTAACTCACAATCTTGAAGCAATAGATCTACCGGTTAACTTTGACGCCAGAGTAAATTGGCCTGAATGTGAAACTATAAAAGAAATCTACAATCAAGATAAATGTGGTTCGTGCTGGACCTTCGGAACTGCCACCACAGCATCAGACAGAACGTGCATTCACAAAAATATACATGTCCGTCTTTCCGAACAAGATCTAGAGTGTCTGCCAACGGATGTCTGTGGTGGGGGTAGTTCATACGAAGGATTTCTTTATTGGCAAAACAAGGGTATTGTTACTCAAGAATGTAAGCCGTATAACATAGTAGAGCTCTATAAAAATAACTGCAAGACCAATTGTGTCAACACTGACAAAAATTACAAAGAAGACAAACATTTCGCTGAAATGGTTTACCGAATATCCAATGAAAGCAATCAAATAAAGGCAGAGTTAGTCAAAAATGGTCCTGTTCAGGCCAGTTTTACTGTTTTTAAAGATTTTAAAGAATATAAATCAGGAGTTTATGAACATTTTCATGGTGTTGCAGTAGGGCACCATAGTGTACGAATTATTGGCTACGGTGTCCAAGATGGCGTTGATTATTGGTTAGTAGCTAACAGTTGGGGGACTAATTGGGGTGAACATGGATGTTTCAGAATTAAAAGTTATCAAGAAGAAATTGGTTTTGAAAATTATTTAGCAACTGGTTTGCCAAAGATTTAGGCTGTTTTATTTTTTTCTGTCATATTAAATCATTATCTGTCAATCATATGAAACAGGACAGCAGAAATCGAACAACTCCAAAATTAATTCATTTGTTTTTCTTAACATGGCTGATTTCATTATCCTCTGGCGTCCAACCGCTCTATGTTTAAAAAGTTCGTAAGCCTAATCACAATCACCTTTTTTTGCGGCCAAATAAACTATTTTATTCTTATCCATGCATGTCTTTTTATTTATCTAACTTCTTCCTGCAACTTGCCCCAATAGCATACCCCAAAGAAACTGTGCCTTTTGCATAATATATACCTTTCGACTTCCGTCTCTCACTTTATCTCAGTGAAATATGTTTAAATTAAATATTGTTATTATCTACCAAAGACACTTGCCTAATCTCCTGAGCCTAACCCACCATGTTTATCTCTGCATCATCCGGTTGATTGTTAGAAAATGCCTAAGGCATAAAATCCACCTTATTGGATACTATTCAGTGCTTCAGTATAAATTAGCATGTCGGAGGATACAACACTGAAATTCATCAAAATAAAATAATCGCATTTTTATTTTGTTCTTTACGATGACGAAATTTAGCTGGGAAGAGAAAGGCAGAAGAAGACTTACTACAAAGACCCTGAAGAATAGAACGAGGGTAATATAATTAATGCTATGAACATTAATTGGTACATTTAGCTAGTTACTAAGGTCTAAGAGACCATCATCATCAAATGCATTTTTTATTAAAAGCTTTTATTTAACTTGCAATGTATGTATGTAGTTTGTTCGGGTAGATTCTTACAACTCAATTTTGAAGCAGATATCTTCAACCGATTGAGCTGAAATTTTGTATACACGTTTAGTTTGGATGACTATGCATGGTTAGTTTTGTGACGTCATCCTAAATTTATCATGGCGGAACTCCCAAGATGGCGAATTTGTTATTTTTAATGCACTCCTACAATATGGGTATCAAATGAAAAGACTTGCTGAGAATAACTCAAAAATTAAAATTAAACTCTAAATCCATGGCGAACTAAGTTTTTTTTTGTTTTTCTACAATATGGGTACCAAATGAAAGGGCTTGCTGTGTATATAATACATCGAAAATTAAGGGACGACACTCTAAATCCAATAAGGCGAACTTCTCAAGATGGCGGACTAAGTTTTTATGCTTTCCTAAAATATGGGTATCAAACGAAAGGACTCGAACATGATGCGTTGAATGAGATGAACAGACTGAGAAACCTGTCCAGCGAAAACTAAAAAGTAAAATATAAATTAAAAGTAAAAAAAACTTCTTTAAAAACAAGCTTTAATTAAATGCGCTAAAAAGGATAAAATTAACTTTTCCTTTAAAACTTTTAATATCAATTTATAACTTCATTACACAATTTATATGATATAGAAGCTTGTCGAGCGGAAGGGAGAGTCAGACTCTGATGACTGAAACCCATCCGTGTTCCTTCTATTGCTCTTTGCGTTTCAGGGGCGACTCTTTCGAACAAATTTCACAACGCTCAGGCTCTGGCCCTAGAGGGTCTTAGAGGGCCTAGAGGGTCCTCTTTGGTGACTGCTCTTTCCGGCGCGCGTGGAACACATCGCGCCGTCGACTCGAGCCTGTTCTGATCGGACGGCGAGCTGCCAATTGCTCGTCGTCCGCAGGCACCTATCACTACGCCATGCTCAGGAGCATCAGTTCCCGAGCGGCGCAGTGGCTGATATTCGTCTGGAGGAGGCGATATGGGGCCATTATTGGCACTCCATTTCAGCCCCCTCTTGAGCCCCCTGTGAGGGCTTCACTGCGGCTGTCTCAGTGGCAGTGGCGGTGGCAGCGGCGGCGCGGCGACGGTGGCGGTGGCTGCGGCGGAGGCGGTGATGAAGGAGAGCTTCTTCTTGGCCCCGGCCTTGGTGGGTGGAGCGCAGGTTTTGCCCCCAGCCCAGTGATCGACTGGCTTGCCAGCTGCCTTTGCGCTGGGCTGCGCTTTCACTGCTACCAAGTCCATTACACCGGATACTCTCTTGTAAATTTTTCGGCAATATGAATCTCATTTTAGGGCTCCATATCTCAAAAGGAAAAAACGGAACCCTTAAGGCATTTTTCTCAGGAACTCGTGGATGTACCTATCATGTTGAAACTAATATTTTGACTAAGGGCGCGATTCGAGCACATTAATATCCGTGGGATTGACTTGAGCTTCCGAAAGGGACAACACCTAAAAGTAAACATTCCATGCATTTGGCCTTCAAATTCACATTGATTGGCTTTAACCAGATAATCGCGAATATTTGAAAACATAACATGCCTAAGTTGCGTGATAAGACTTGTTTATTATCAACCAAATTCCTAAATTAAAACTGCATGCAAGTTAAAACACGTTTACTACTACTACTAGCTGTTGCCCGCGACTTCGTTCGCGTGTATGTATTGTAAAATGATATGGCTAGGTAAGATCAATGTGTTCGTATATCTAATACGAACAGTCAATATCTATCATCGCTTGCCTCTTTTTTTATGTATGGGAAAACATCAAATGACTCCTTTCGCTCTGGGCGTAATGGAAGGGAGTGTCAGACTCTTACTGACTAAAACCCATCTGTGTTCCTCCTAATGCCCTTTGCGTTCCAGGGCCGCGGTGACTCTTTCGAACAAATTCCGCAACCCTGGTAGGCACTGGCCCTAGCGGGCCTCGTCTTTATGCTGACATCTTTTTGTGACGCGTGTGGAACAAAACGCGACGTCTAGTATCACCTCTTCTGTTCAAATAATTTTTCGTGACAAACGTTGTAATGACAATGCTTCTTTCATTTCATCGAAACTATTCACAGCAGTCCTAGAAGATGTCGTTAAAAATGTGAAAAACGTCAATTTTCTGCCCAACTGTGATGCAGATGACTTTGTGGTTTTCACTGAGAACTTCGATGACCCCCAGAAAATGCTTGAAAATCTTTTTTAAGATGCTTCTTTTAAGTTGGGTCTTGGGATGAATATGACCAAGACGAAGGTTATGGCAAACACCTTCAGCGATTCAAATCTGGAAATGAATTGTTGGAGATGATTAACCGATATGTTTATCTTGGCCATATCCTTTCAATTGGCAAAGAAAATCAACAAACGGAGGTATCGAGATGAACACACCTTGGATGGGCCGCTTTTATCAAAATGGACGACATTCTGAAGCCTGCCAAAATTCCGCAATGTCTGAATTCCCGCCTTTATAACCAGTGTGCTTTTCCCACCACACCTTACTTACTTACATGGACGCTTACGCAGGAGGCTGTTTACAGACTGATAGTTGCACAGAGAGCCATGGAGCGTTCCATGCTTGGCAGAGGTACGTCGTCGAGATCCGAAGACGTACGAAGGTTTTCAACATCGGAAAACGAATTGTAGAACTAAAGTGGAGCTGGGCAGGACACTTGGCATGGCGCGGTGATGATAGGTGGAGTAAGGCAGTGACTGAGTGGCGTCCGAGGACTGGAAGAAAAAGTATTGGTCGACCAGCGGCGAGATGGGCGGACGATATTGTTGCCATCGTGGGTAGAACCTGGATGAGGCTGGCACAGGAACGTGGGGATTGGCAAACGAAAAGAGAGGCCTATGCTCAGCAGTGAGAGAAGTTGGACTATGGATAATGATGATGATACACGATGTTGATGAAACTTGCTAAGTTTGTTAACACGCGACAGAGCTACATAAAGTTGTCCATGGAAAAACCAACCAGAAGAGAAGTCAACCCCCGCAGAGGACACGGCGGAGCATACGGTAAACGTCTGCCCTGCTTGGGCGGAGCACCGCCGTGTCCTCGTCGAGGCGATCAGCGACGGCGACCTCTCGCTACCGGCTCTGGTTCACTCCATGGTCCAGAGCGCGGAGGCGTGGGAAGCCGTCACCTCCTTTTGCGAAACAGTAATGCTAGTAAAGGAAGGGGCGGGCCGCGTGAAGGAGAGGCAAACGTCACGCCTTAGCCGCCGAAACAGAAGAAGACACCCCGGGCGTCAGGAGTCGCAGGGCGATTCTCGGCCACCGTAGGCACGGGCCTGAGGATGGCGAGCGTTGGGTGGCTCGCGGCCCTACCATGACGTGTTAAAGCGTGAGTCGTTCGAGCGAGAAGGAGGGATGGAGCTATACACCCTATATAGCACCACTGGTCCGGGTCGACGAAGCGTTGTGTTCCATGCGCGCCTCCAAGAGATGTCAGCTAAGTAGACGGGGCCCGTTAGGGCCAGAGCCTGCTAGGGTTGCGGAATTTGTTCGAAAGAGTCACCGTGACCCTGGAACGCAAAGATCATAAGGAGAAACACAGATGGGTTTTAGTCAGTAAGAGTCTGACACTCCCTTCCAGTCTACCCAAAGCGAAAGAAGTCATTTTGATGATTTCCCATCCATAATAAAAAACCCGCAACGGATAGAGTAGAGTATACACTCCGTTGTGCGTAGGTGTCCTGGCTAAGCTTGCCGGCCTAGCTCCGTCCAAGTGTACAGAAGCAACCAGGGTGCTTTACAGGTTGAGTGGAGAGAATTAACCGTTCAAAAAAAATTTAAAATAACGTCAGTGGAGCAATCAGACCAAATCTTTTTTTTATGTTATGCATCAAATGCATAACGGTAAGTTTTGTATCAAAAGAATCACTGTTTATGACGTTTTAAAAGTACCATTAGTAACTAAAAAAAATATTTTGGTGTAATTCTCTTGCTTTTGATAGTTAGTACTTTTTTCGGTAAACAGATGGCATTACGGGTCTCTGAATTATGCCGATAATAAGTTGATTTCTTCTAGATTGCTACAATTCCTATCAGGTTTCTGTGTAAAACTTATCTAAATTGTTTTGTAACTAACTAACATGTCATTTTGTGCATTCAATTACGAACATAAACCTTTTAAAATCAATATTGCTTACCTCCCATAACATACGGCGTGATAATATGTAGCTTAAAGTCTTTCTTGGTTTACAAAAAACATTTTTGTTGAATTTCAATTCAATCTATCCAGTAGTTTTGGCGTGAAGCCGTACCATACACACATACAAACAGACAAACAGACAAAAATTCTAAAAAGTCACTTTTTGTCATCAGTTACGTTTTTCTAACAAAAGCCACTTATTTTTTCTCGAAAATTCTCAATGTACAGTTTTTCTTTCGTTACTGTTTTATTATATGTATAGATTCCATTAATTTGACTTTGAACACAAAATATTTAAAAGCACTGATAAAATTGTTACATTTATGATTTCAAGAAACATTGCTGTCGTATTTGCCATTTCAAATATTGTATAAATACTGACGACTGTCGACGTGCACCACAAACGTTTACAAGTGACAACGAAGATGTCATTCGCAGTAGTTCTTGTAACGCTCGTGGGATTGGCTGCAGCTGACTTTAACCCAGAGTTGCACGCCAAATTCCTAACGATGCCAAAGTCATCCTTTATCGAGTTCTTCAACGCACAGAACTACTCTTGGAAGATGGCTGAGTACGACAATATCGAAGAGAAATTTCCCGCTTGTGCACATTTTGACAAGGCATCTATAGAAAACTTACCACTTCTTACACACGATGTCGAAGCAATTGATTTGCCAGATAAATTTGATGCCAGAGAACAATGGCCGCAATGTGAGACTATAAAAGAAATCTATAATCAGGGACCATGCGGTTCGTGCTGGACCTTCGGAACTGCTACCACAGCATCAGATAGAACGTGCATACACAAAGATATACATGTTCGTCTCTCCGAACAAGATTTAGAATGCTCGCAAAAGGATGTTTGCGAAGGAGGTTGGCCAAAGAAGGCATTCCTGTTTTGGCAAAACCACGGTCTTGTTACTCAAGAATGCAAACCTTACAACATCCCAGAAATCAAGAAAAATATTTGCGTAACTAAATGTGTGAATCCTGCCATGAGTTATAAAGAAAACAAACATTTTGCTGAAAAGGTTTACCAATTATCTAACAAAAGTGATGAAATAAAGGCAGAGTTAGTGAAAAACGGGCCTTTGCAGGCCGGGTTTGCTGTTTTTGAAGATTTTTATGCGTATAAATCAGGTATTTACGTTCATACTTTTGGAGAAATACTTGGCCGTCATAGTGTGCGAATAATTGGATACGGTGTCGAAGAAGGAGTTGAATACTGGATAGTGGCTAACAGCTGGGGCAGTGATTGGGGTGAAAATGGTTGGTTCAAAGTCAAAATTAACCAAGAAGAAGTGGATTTTGAAAATTATTTAATAACTGGGATGCCAAAAAATTAATTGATTTTCCTTTCTTTATAAAAATTGTATTTCAATGTCATACTTGGCGCTCTTTCACTTTATGTAACCAAATAAAATATTACTTATGTGTTTTATATCGCGATTACCTTATTCATCTGAAACCTTTTTTTTTAATTTAAAATAAGTATTTCACTTACGTAAAATTATCAACAATACCTATGTATTTATCTACATTGAACTGTCAGTAGTAATAATAGAAGAATAGAAGTAATAATAGAAGAACCGCACGGGTCAATCTTCAAGGCTTATCGAGGTCGGTCTGTGGATGGGTGACCATCTTAACATACCGACACTCCCCCTTGCCTCGGAAAGCACTTTAAGCCGTTGGTCCTGGCTGTCATTTGGAGATCTCGAAGTCATTGGTCGATGCCAAAAAATCTGATACCAGTCTTGCCAAGAAGTATCTTGTTACTCAGTTAATGAGTTGTGGAGGTCTGGTAGGCAGCCGCTCCACGTAAAACACTGGTACTCAGCTGAATTCGGTAACTGGAAGCCGACCCTAATATAGTTGGCAAAAAGCTAGGCAGATCAGTTGTAATAATAGAAGAAAAAGTAGTAATAGACGACGTGTACACTAATACATATGCTGTATTGCCATACAGGCTATTGCCACACAGGCTAGTGCCACACAGGCTAGTGCCACACAGGCTTTTGTGACCAATGGTTAATATTAGCAAAGGCCTTCACAGTAAACAAGTAAATACAGCTGCACAGCTCACCTGCGCCGTCATATGCAACACGGGCGAAGCCGGAGCGGACCGCTAGTATTTTATATTGATACTGAGTTATTCTTGAAAGAGAAATTAAATATAGCAGTAAAAGGAATTTACAGTACTAAAAGCAGAATCATTTTCATGGGAGAACTTTTATAAAAAACAAGCGGAAGGTTCCAAAAGGTAAAATTTTTTAGCAGGTTAATTTTAGACCAAAAATAACCTGTGGGTGCTAATTTGTACCATGAGCCCCTAGTGCCGTGTAATGCCTAGTTGCAGGCAAACCAGCGATCACGTGACCTGAACCGGTGAGCGACTAGAGTCCGTCCAACGAAAGAAGTCCCGCAGAAATAAATGGAACTAACAAGATTTGTTAGAGGATAGCGTACAGTCGCATAGAAACTAGCGCCGCGGTTGCGGAACTTCTTTCGTTGGGCGGACTCCGGCAGGTCAAAAGTTGATTTTAATAGAAATGCTCATGGTACAAAAACAAAACCTGCCAAGTTAAAATGCTGTCGTGAACTGCCTTGCACTTGGCAAGTATTTTAAAAGTTTATGGCAGGCCCCCTGACCGGTGTTACGGGCCGTAATGCAGCAAGCCGTTTTTGCAGGGTACATGTTACATTACGCCATGTCCTAAAATCCGTCTAACATGCTTGTTGGAACTGTTTGCTCCCCCGTGCTCCAGATTCGCAAGACACTCTCTATCAAGATGTCTAATGATGAGGTTGTATTGGGGTTTTTGATTCTAATAAATCATTGCATAATCCAATCTTAATCCAAATAAACACAATGTAACCAATAATTGACACGTGTGGCACGTGCGCTCGTGATGACTTGTCGCGGCGTACTGACCAAAGAGTATAATAATAATATCGGTAAAGAGAGCCCTCTTCAGGCTTTCTAAGGCAATCATGTTTGAACACGAGCTCCATCTGGATATTGGACCCGAAACTAATCACAGTACATATACCTACCTATACCTAGATAGTACTATAGCGGCTTCTTCATGTTGTAGCAAAACCAACCCAACACAATTTACTGTAAAATCTATTGTAAATAGATTTTACAATAAATAAACACAGTAAGTTGGAAGAACAGAGGGCTCGACTCGACAACTTACTGGAAGGAGGGAGGTTTTCACAGCGAAAATACACAAAATGGAACAGAGAACTACACAAGAAGGCTTCTTGTGTAGTTCTCTGTTCCATTTTGTCATTTTTTTTTTTTTTTTTTTTTTTTTTTTTTTTTTTTTTTTTTTTTTTTTTAAATATCTAAAATATTTTAGGAACAAATATATTTAAGAATGCAGCGCCATCTGTAAAAAAATGAGTACTAATGATAGTTTTCGTTACACACCCAAGTAACAGATGGAGCTACCATCTTTTAGAAATGTCATTTATTAGGCTCTGTCCCCCCCCTGGTACTGACTGAACCGCGTAAAACTCAAAAGGATTCGCCAAAAAACGGACAGGGGGCGGAGCACTCGCGTCTAAGCGGCTCGTTGCTCGACGTTTCCACGTACTGACTGCACGAATGCTCGCTTTGTAACATTTTGCACTACGCGCCGTAATGCCGGTCAGTATAAATAAAATAAAATAAAATAAATTAAAAATAAAAAACCTTTTATTTCTTGCGAAATCACAATTACAGATACATTCTTATTATTTTATGGTTTGATTCAATCAGTATCCTCTATTATTGTTTTTGTTTCTAATTTATTATTCTTAATTATTAGTTTATTTATATTAATTAATACGATTTATTATTATTACTATTGATTGTTAATAATTTATCTATAATATTACACTCTCTAATATTATGAAATAAGAAGAAATAAGAAGCCTAAGTTGCGTGATAAGACTTGTTTATTATCAACCAAATTCCTAAATTAAAAATGCATGCAAGTTAAAACACGTTTATAACTACTATTCCATAAATGTGACTTTAAACACAAAATATTTAAATGCACTGATAAAATTGTTACATTTATGATTTCAAGAAACATTGCTGTCGTACTTGCCATTTCAAATATTGTATAAATACTGACGACTGTCGACGTGCACCACAAACGTTTACAAGTGACAACGAAGATGTCATTCGCAGTAGTTCTTGTAACGCTCGTGGGATTGGCTGCAGCTGACTTTAACGATGCCAAAGTCATCCTTTATCGAGTTCTTCAACGCACAGAACTACTCTTGGAAGATGGCTGAGTACGACAATATCGAAGAGAAATTTCCCGCTTGTGCACATTTTGACAAGGCATCTATAGAAAACTTACCACTTCTTACTCACAATGTCGAAGCAATTGATTTGCCAGATAAATTTGATGCCAGAGAACAATGGCCGCAATGTGAGACTATAAAAGAAATCTATGATCAGGGACCATGCGGTTCGTGCTGGACCTTCGGAACTGCCACCACAGCATCAGATAGAACGTGCATACACAAAGATATACATGTTCGTCTCTCCGAACAAGATTTAGAATGCTCGCAAAAGGATGTTTGCGATGGAGGTTGGCCAAAGAAGGCATTCCTGTTTTGGCGAAACCACGGTCTTGTTACTCAAGAATGTAAACCTTACAACATCCCAGAAATCAAGAAAAATAATTGCGTAACTAAATGTGTGAATCCTGCCATGAATTATAAAGAAAACAAACATTTTGCTGAAAAGGTTTACCAATTATCTAACAAAAGTGATGAAATAAAGGCAGAGTTAGTGAAAAACGGGCCTTTGCAGGCCGCGTTTACTATTTTTGATGATTTTTATGCGTATAGATCAGGTATTTATGTTCATACTTTTGGAGACATACTTGGCGGTCATAGTGTGCGAATAATTGGATACGGTGTCGAAGATGGAGTTGAATACTGGATAGTGGCTAACAGCTGGGGCAGTAATTGGGGTGAAAATGGTTGGTTCAAAGTCAAAATTAACCAAGAAGAACTGGATTTTGAAAATAATTTGGTAACTGGGATGCCAAAAAATTAAGTGATTTACCTTTGTTTATAAAAATTATATTTTATTGTCATACTTGGCGCTCTTTCACTTTATGTTACAAAATAAAATATTACTTATGTGTTTTATATCGAGATTACCTTATTCAAATGAAACCTTTTTTTTTTATTTAAAATAAGAATTTCACTGACATAAAAATATCAACAATATGTCTTTTTCTATATAAAACTGTCAGTAATAATAGAAGAGCCACGCGGGTTGACCTTCAAGGCTTGCCGAGGTCGGTCTGTGGATGGGTGACCATCTTAACATACCGGCACTCCTCCATGCCTCGGAAAACACGTTAAGCCGTTGGTCCTGGCTGTCATTTGGAGATCTCAATGTCATAGGTCGATGCCAAAAAATCTGATACCAGTCTTGCCAAGAAGTATCGTGTTACCCAGTTAATGGGTTGTGGAGGTCTGGTATGCAGCCGCTCCACGTAAAACACTAGTACTCAGCTGAATCCGGTTTGACTGGAAGCCGACCCTAATATAGTTGGAAAAAGGCTAGGCAGATCAGTAGTATTAATAGAAGAAAAAGTAGTAATAGACGACGTGTACACTAATACATATCCATGGAGATGTTTGAAAACACTGGATCTCCGGTTGGACAAGAAACCGAGCCCAACATATGTAGTTATGACACCAAGTCTGATGATGATGGTGATTATGTATATGTTACCGGCAATCTGTATAATCCGGTATTCTATACAATACCTAGGTAATGTATAGAATACTTAAAACGTGTAGGTAATGTATGAAATATTATTTATGTCGTACTTTGCCTAGGTATTCTATACAATACCGAATGCGCAGCCGGTAAAGTTTTTAATTATACAGATTGCCGGTTTAACAACAAGGTAATTGCGAAAAAAAATCAACTGCCCCATTCATTTATGAGCGCCTAACTCGACAAAATGTACTGAAACCGCTTGTTTTTTTTTCGCGATTTTGGGGTTGGTCCCATAGTAAAAGTTGTTCATAATGATGAGTACAATGGGCCCTTAAGAGGCATTGCGTTTATTCTGTTACACGTTTTGTATCTATATGTTACCGGCAAATTAGCCGGCACGCATACTACTGAGCTCGACTCTCATAGTGGTGGTGTTAGTACTAACAACATCAGCTACGCGGATGACATGGTACTTCTGGGCTTAACTGAGAGATTTAAGAATGCTGAAGGTCTAAAATGCGAGAAGTATACTGCCTCGCATGGCCTTGTGTACAATGTCAGAAAATGTGAATACATACCCTAATAATGCACCTAGTTTCACTCTGAAGGGCATGATCATAAATGAAGTCTGATCATTTAAGTACTTAGGACACATACTTACCGACGACCTTATCCCTCTTTGTTACTATTGATCAAAGACTACAATTGCTATTGATCTTTAGAACGCCATGAATTTGGCGGGTAGATCTTGTTAGATCTACCAAAAAATCTGCAATCTGTCAAAAAAGTCTTCTATTCTATTCTATACTTTTATATGGCAAGCAAAGCCGATGTCGACTATTCTGCCAATGTCTAAAATATATTGGAAAAGCAAGTGTGCCTAATAAAAGATGGTAATGAACAGTAGGTAGAAACCAGATTCTTCTATTGATGAATTTCCATATATTTTTGACAGATTGCAACTGACATGCGAATGCGAACGTTGCTTAAAAATAGTGGAAAAAACTCACACTAAGGCCTCAGACCTGAATAGGTCTGAGGCCTTAGTGTGAGTTTTTTAACGTACCTACTCGATTGCGATAATGTAAACGTTCGCTTATGTCAAATTGTATAGAAAACAACAGGTTGTCCGTGAGTGTCACCAGATGGCGCTTATTCAGTTTCAATACAAATTGACGTTTACGCTAACGCGATCGAGAATATTAAAAAACTCACACAAAGGCCACTGAACACAGTAAGTTGAATCACTTACGTTAATTTGTTCTGTATCTGGGTGTGTAATTTATCTATATATGTATGTATTTAGAAATATATAAGTATGTTTATCAGTTGTCTGGTTGCCATAGTACAGGCTCTGCGTAATTTGGGATCAGATGGCGGTGTGTTGGTTGACCCAAGATATTATTATTATTTCCTTTATTCACTTTTACACATATATTTTATATTTTTAAATATTTCTATAAAAACAATAAAAAAACGTTTAAAAAAATAAAAAAAATAGTAGTCCGCCGGTGTCGGGAGCGAGGTCCAAGCTACCGGTGGTTAGGGCTTCAGAGAGAGGAACCTCCTCACAATACGAGCCGTATCGAGGAGTACTGCCTTCTGTATCAGGCCCTTTATCCAACTGCGCAACGCCAACTTCGACAGGTGGTCGTCGAAGCTTTTTGCCTTATTATTATTATTATATTATTATTATTTAATTATGAGTTCTCATAACTTATTTATTCATATTATTCACCTGTCCTAATTTATCAATTACTAAACGAACTAGAATCTCAAAAGCAAACGACATCGTTCCTTAATTACCTGCTAATGACTTATCTATCATTAGAATATTATCTGACGCTGTTATGATTGTTAGTATTTGTACAACATTCGTGTGATCACAGTCTTATCATGTTTGGAAACTTCTCGTGCTCTTTACTGTGTCAATTTGAATATTTCTATCAAAGGACGATATTGTAGCTGCATTGTGTGTTTGGGATTATCTGTGAATATTTGTGACAGTTCAAAATGATTTTCTATCGTTTGGGATTACAAAAGTGAGTACTTAAACTTACTATGATTATTTTATTGTTGACTAGCTATTACCCGCAGCTCCGCCCGCGTGGGTGCCGGTTACCGCGTAAAAGTAGCCTATGACCTTCTCCATATCCCGGGCTATATTTCTGCCAAAACCGTGTTTAGACAGTTGAAATTTTCACAGATGATGTATTTCTGTTGCCGCTATAACAACAAATACTAAAAACAGAATAAAAACAATATTTAAGTGGGACTCCCATACAATAAACGTGATTTGTTTACCGTTTTTATAGATTATACGGAACCCTTCGTGCGCGAGTCCGACTCACACTTGGCCCGTTTTTTTATTTTGTTACTGTGTCAATTACTTGGAGAATTATTCTTCATACTCTCCAATACACTTGACATAATAATAATAGCTTTATTTATTCCTTTCACTTTTACATTTCTATACATTATTGATTGTGTCAGTATTTCTTAATCTATAGTTTGTTAGTATGAATTCTTATTAATTAATTAATTTGTAAGGACCTCCTCCTTTTCCTTCCATTTCGCTGTATCTGCACTTGACAAGAAATTTCAAATCATAAAAATTAATTCAATAATATATTTGTTACAGATTTATCAAGTACTTCAAACTAGACGAACTCTTCAAGGAAGATGAATTACGACAACTACTCATGCACAGGAAACAGAAAAAGGTGTATAAGAAAAAACTTAATGTCAACCGAGCCTTGGATTTATGTGTATCGATATTATTATCCATAATAAGCTCCTTAGCCTGTCTTTCCGTACCTTATGGGACATTAAACAGACCCTGTGATGTCTTGAAAAAGATCAACATGACATCATTTTACAATGCAGCAGTGTCCTTCGAAAAATACGTGAAAATGATTGATAGATTGAATATAGTACTGTTTATTATACTGACATATATTTCTGTGATAACTGTAGTGGATGGTATCAATAATACGGATATTAGTAAAAGTCCGTGGGTGGAGAGGGGAAAATATGTACCGCCTCCGAAGCCTATTACTAAAGAAAGTCGTAAAAAACGTGGTTTTGGAGAACCTTGGTTATTGTTTTGGAAATAAACTGTTAATGTTATATAATTATGGTTTTATTAATTAGCAAATATTTATTCATGACCCAAGCGCTGGCTTTTACTTTGGCCACAGAGGCTGAGCATTACCATGCAACGTGGCAATGCCGCCAGTCTCTTGGGCACATTACCAGCTGACAGCGTTGAAGACGAATTGTTTTATGCTATAATTTAGTTCGTAGTTAGTTTAATTTATTTGTTAATTAAAGAAGATCTAGCATACTTACAAAATGAATATCATTATATAAATTAAATGTATGTATGTCAGAAATAGTAACTTATTATTTTTGTGTTTGCATTCCACACACAAAGCAAAAGCAGAAGGTTAATTTCGTTCTTAGAAAACTATCAAATACAATTCGCGATATCACGTGAGCGACATTAATTTTAAAATGTTGTTAGTGTTGGGAAATAAGAAGTATTTTGATGGGAATGAGAAAGTTTCGTAAAAATGCGGGAATTGCCTCTCTGTTTAAATTGAAACTGTCAATGACTGAATATATCTTACAAATCCAGACAATATTTCAGAAAGCAGCTATTCTTAACAAGACAACATAGTTACAGTAATATTTCTAAAAATTAAACCAAACTTTACACTCACTCATTCAATAACATACTGTATAGAAGATGTCCCCAAAACATTATTAGCATAAATATCACTGGCAACATCGTCTAGGTACACGAAACATGAAAGTATCCATCCAATTTGGGAAGAGCATGGCAACATTCAATTGTGTGCGGTCCACGTATTCCTTTTCAAATATGACAATGTTTGTATAAGGTATACCCATTTGCTTTTTATACCTAATAATCTTTTCAAAGGAACCAAGTGGAATGGAGCCAACGTAAACAAATATAAACTACGTATTTGTTATGAAAATATCGAGGTAATATTTTAGTAATACATGGAAAAGGTAAGTTTTTATTGTATTGGTTGAGATTTCATACAGAAGAGCTCGTGGGTAAATATATTTTTTTTTTTAAATTATTAATAGGCAAGCGCTTGACCACTATCTCACCTGATGGTAAGCGACGATGTGGTCGAAGATGGAGCACGCTTGCCTAGAAGTAACCTATTCACTCTTGACTTAAAGACTCCCAGGTTGTAGAATAATAATAATAACATAATGAATGTTTTGGAGAAAATGCCATTTCAGCACCGTGTTGATAATGATAATAGGGTTGTTTCCTCAAAAAATCTAATTAGTTCGTCAGATAGATTTCCAAAATATATTGAGCACGGGTTTTTAATTTTTTACGTAAACAAAAAATGAAAACGATACAGTGCGTTGAAAACTCATATGACGTCACAGATGGATACACTTGAAGTTGTGAGACTAGCACGGCAGAACCAGCTTCATCTGTTTAGCTGACAGACGTTGATAATTCAAAAGTGCCTATAAATGCTCTATTCTAATAAAAGTTCTTTCTGACTCGAACTTGGCCAGTATTTATTTATTTATTTAAACTTTATGTACAATAGTGGTACATGGGTGGACTTAAAGCAACGCATTCTCTACCTGTCAACCTTTGGGTTAAAAAGATTACACTGTGGTAGGTGTACTTACATCAAATAAATAGGATTTAAAATAAAATGTTGTTTTGGAAACAATAAACAAATAATATATTTAATACTAATAAAATACATAATATATAATGCTAAAATAATAAACTAATAAATATGATGTTATATAATAATCTTTCTGTTTGAGAGAACTCATAATAATTATGACGAAGACCAAACTCAGAATGACAGGCTTTTAAGTACTGTTTTCGGATTTTACGCTTAAAGGAAAACTTGGACTCAGCCGTAAACGTATATTTTATCCTAAAATATACGTTTACATGTGTTTTAATTGAAACATACACCTAAGGCAAAAGCCCATTCTTGCATGTTATTCATTGCAAAGGTATTCGTACGATTTTACAGAGCGCCCAAACGCTGCATACCTGGTAGTCACATAGGCTCACTTTTCAGCGAGCTAGTGGGAAAATATTCAAAGATGAATATTTATTCTACGTTTCCAATAAGCCCAGCCTGCCGTGCGCTGTACAATGGACCATTGGGCTTCAGTATTGTGATGTGGTATGGAACAAGTTACAAGATCTAAGCGACATATAAAAAAGTTTTAATAATAATATTAATATGTAGGAATACAATTTATTCCCATCACCTCTGCTCTCAAACTAATGAAGGTTTGGAGGTAGCGGAACAGAGTGTAAAGTCCCGCATACCTCCGTTGAAAAGGGAGGATCCTCCGACCAGACGGTTTTAGTGTCTGGTGGGCAACTGCCCGACAGTTGATATTCGGGCTTTGTATATGTTCTAATCACACGGTAAACTTTGATATCGCGATTTAGGATTTTGTCAAGTTAGTCCGCAGCTGTCAAGATAGATGGCGCTGCGAGTCTCATTTGTTGAGATGTTGATTCTGCTACGTTGATTATTTGTGACGGCCTTAATGCTCTACAAAGGGAATCATCTTGTATAAAAATCAAAGAACTTAATAACTTTAATTTTGGAAGTCGATATTTCTGGTGTGATTTCAAAGATTTTTGACACCGACTTTTATTTTAAAGTCTGTTGTATTTTTTGTAAACAATTTCTTTTTAGTGCTACCCCCCAAAAAGGGCCAACCAGTCCATATCTATTTAACTGTCTGTCTCCGAAGTTAATGGAACCATTACGGAATAAACCTCTTTCGAAAAAAAAAAGAATTTTGCAAATCCGTATAAATATGACGGAGTTATGCCCGAACGTACATAAAAGAAATATAACATACGAATTGAAAACCTCCTTCATTTTAAAGTCGGTTAAAAATTCGGTTCATCCATCAATACGAGGAATGCGCCCGTTTGATACTGCCTACTTCCTCTTGCAAATAATAGGCCTCAGTTTCACATTAGAGCCGCCTTACAAAGCTAAGTTAGCTTTGCCTTTTTTTTAAAGGTGAGAAATCATCAATGACTCCTTCTACTCTGCGCGGACTGGAAGGGAGTGTCAGACTCTTACTGACTAAAACCCATCCCCGTGTTCCTCCAAATGCCCTTTCAATTCCAAGTCCGCGGTAACTCATTCGAACAAATTCTCTGCTGCAATCAGAATAGGGCGACTAAAGACTAAGCTATACCACACTTTAAGCACATTACAATATATCATCCATTGCTGTGAACTGGCTGGTTTTCATAATTATTCGTCATTCCAACACGATCCCATTGTCATTTTGCTATAAGTTCGTAATCTGCTAAATTCGTAATGGTCGATCATTGGTCGGTCAATGGTCTCGTAATAGAATCGTGGTTCTAAATATTCAATGTCTTTGAAAAGCAATGACTGCACAATAACGTTCTAATGGTAGGTCACTAATCGATGGAACTGTCAAAATTTTCGCATACGTCTGTCATTCATTTGTCATTATGTACGAGATTACCATTCTATGCCATTTCTTTCAAGGGAGTGTCAGTGGTTGACCATTGGAAAGTTACAATGACGCTTTTATATTATTAGATTACCAAACTTGTCAAAATCAACAATTATGAAATCAATGATAGACCATTCTGACACTATTGTAATAGCAGACTTGAGGGCCAGCCAGCATTCCAAAACATAACCCACCCACCACCGACCGGTTCACATTTCGCCACTATACGCACTAACCGTACCTCACTCTCCGGGCAAGCTAGTTGTTAATTTTGCAGGAACGCCTCTACTCTTGTGGTTTATTCGTACGGCTATGGGCTCTAGGGGTTATTTAAGAGAGGCTCCGTGACCATTCGCAGTAGAGACCGGGAAATTTAACTGGCACGCTCTGTGACTGGTAATGTGTAATTGGAAGAGAAAATTTGTGGTGGGATGTGGCGAATGGGTGGGGAATTGAAATTACTTGGATATACGGTTGTTTTTGGGTTTTTTGGTGATGTTCATTGTAAATGAGTGGCGTTATCTGTCACATAGACGCAACTTGAAAACTCGCGTGTTTATGAGGAGCCAATGGTGCTGTGTCACCAACTCGTTCGGTTGGTTTAAGGTAAAATAGTATGTTGAAATCGTTTCGTATTCAGGAAGTACAACGTCTTATTTTTTAGCCTAATGAAGGCCTATCAAAATGGATGGAAAAACACCTTGAACAGGTTTAAAAAGGTGATGATTGGAAAGGATGATCATTGCTCACTTGCCGTAGGAATTTCGTTGTATTCTTGGCCTCTCATATTTCCCCAAACTGTAGGAAAATAACTCATGCTTAGTAACTTTTCGAACAGAATTTGGTTTTTCCAGAGAGTTTTTTTTATGTATGGGAAATCATCAAATGACTCCTTCCGCTCTGGGTGGAGCAGGAGGGAGTGTCAGACTCTTACTAACTAAAACCCATCGATGCTCCTCCTAATCCTTATGCCCTTTGCTTTCCAGAGCCGTGGTAACTTTCCAAACCCTGGAAAATCCGCAACCCTTGTCTTGAGGGTACCCTAACTTAACGAAACAATGCACAGTGCATATAAAGTTTTGACTAGATACAAATACACAACATAGTATGCAATGCACAATGTATCTCATCAAGTCAACACACACGTCATGTCAAAATGAATGGTACAATATACCCAACTCTGCAACGTCCAAGCACATATAGTTTCAATCAATAGAGTGGTCATACAGACCGAGCGACAGCTGTGCGCAGTGACGGGTTAATTTCGAATGCTAATTCACAGACACATGTATTAAAATATTAATGTTTACTATAGTCAAAAGTGGAAAATATATGGGACAATATTTTAGTGTGAAAATTTTAATAATGGAAAAACTTCCTGGACTGGTAAAAGTTGCGAAATTTAAAATTTGTCATTTCTTTTGTTCTAGCCTTTGCTCAAAGCTTCGCTCGCGTCAATAATCTCACTCTCGCATAAATAATTGTAAGTTAGAATTATGATTATTGTCCACTGTTAAATAACAGTTAGCCACCACATAACTTCGCTTTTGGTCCACAAAAGGTTAGTAAGAGCTTAGGACTCCACCATTTCACCAGTTATAGTTATATCGTGATCCTATTGCCGTCAACCAGGCAAGTCTAGACTCTGGGCTCTGCCAGGGTTGCGGAATTTTTTCGAAAGAGTCACCGTGTTTTGACAGTCCGTGGTTTCGGCCTTAGTGTCGGGCGTTTCTACTCCGTATCACCTACGGACTTACGTTAGTCCCGAACCCGAACTAAGAACAATTGTCATTCAATCTTAGTTCGGGTTCGGCACCAATTGCAGACTGGCAGCATCGCCACGCTGAAAGTTTAAAGTAAGATTAGAAACTGAACTGAAAATCTTTTCCTTCAGTCCAAATAGTTAAATTGACAATAGTGAAGGAATACTTGCCAACTTAATTATCTTCAATAAACCCTGGTAAATAAATCTCCATTACACGAGCTAGTGTGACCAGTAAATTGAACGTTATTTACCCGGGGTTGCCATAAATCAACCATTTAACGAATTAATCAGATGAATATTAACCACATTTTGGTCGGCGAATATTCGGCCGTGTCCACACGATCAGGATTGTGTTTAAGGATGATTAATGTTGGTGCTGTAATTATGTTTCAGGCTGAAGTTGATGTCGATGTTATTGAGTTATTTATTTTTAAACAAAATATAAATTAAAAATTGCAATGATTAACTAACTGAATTAATAAACAAACTCCTTTTTATGAATAAGAAATAAAAACTTTATTCCTGTTCATAGAATCCAATGCATGCATTATGCAAGTTCGTCCGTGCGTTGGCTCTGGCATGTTCGTCATTTTTTTTTTGGTTAATAAAAAACATTGAATATAAGTATTTACTGGAGTGTGATTATCTAACTGTAATTAAGTATAATATAAACTCAACTTATATGAACACACTACCAAAGCATTCCACACGTACCTAAACTAAAGGTACTTATGTAATATTTCTTACGGCCGCTTTCTATAATATATCTCAATCCCAATCTTGATCCCGATCCTTGTCTGTAACCAATCAAAGGTGAGGATTGTGTGGTGAAGGACACAAACTCGGCCGTTGATTGGTTACAGACAAGGATCGGGATCAAGATTGGGATTTAGATATATTATAGAAAGCGGCCGTTAAGCTATTAAAAAGTATATAAACTCTTTATAAAAACTACCTGCTCATGTCATTTCCATCTCAATGTACTGAGGGTTCATGGACTATATATACATGTTGCAGCCATCTACCTGAATCAGCCGTTTTATTAAAAGTCTAGCCTTTTCATTGAACTGTGCCGTTTAATCAGCGACATAAGTGTCATGGGCAAGTCATTAAACGATATTGAACAAAAGATGTCACTTAAGTCGCTAAAAAATCGGCACATTTAAATGAAAAGGCTAGGCAACCAATTAAACGGCTGATTAAGCTAATTGGCTGCGACATAAATACAACGTGTAACAGAATAAATGCAATATCTGAATAGGGGTCATTGTAAGAAAATCGCGATCGGAAATCGCGAAAAAAAATCATCGAGTTACGCAAACAGAAATAATTACATGGAGCAGTCGATATTTTTTCCGCGATTTCAGTGTTGTTCCCATAGTAAAAGTTGTTCATAATGAGGAGTACAATAAAACTCTTTTCAAGTTTTGCGTTTTATCCTGTTACACATTTTATAAGCAAGTACAATGGGATTACAATAGTATCATAGACTTAATCTCTTTGAAAGTGTGTTAAATGCAAAATGCGACATTTCAAAAATTTTGACAAAGTCTTCAAAAATCTGAGATTAACATTTCGTAACATTAACAAGCCTTAATTTTAAAAAATTAAAATATCTCACCACTATCGTACTCAGAAAACTTTTCTCCGACGCCCCTCAACTCGGTAATTAATCCCTAGTATTTCTCAAAGTATAATATTTTTATTTATTCTTGGCCCGGCGAGGTATTAGCACAAAACAGCGACTCGAGGGTATAAATCATATGAAGTGACGGGGACCACGCCTCCGCATTACTGATGCTGGAGTGGAACGGAAAGTATGCTATGTTGGAGTAAGTTCTTGGATATTATTTTGCTTCAAACAGATACTGCAGGTATTCAATCATAATTATGTAGAAAGATGCATTTTCTCAAACATGCTTGGAAGAGCATTATTATGACAAACTTCTTCGGGATTAATGTACTGGCGAAATACATGCGAGCAGCGGCCGGCAAAAGTTGTAAGGAAATCCATATCTGTCGTGGTTTAGCGGCCAAAAAAATTACATAGTAAACTCATATCTGTCGTATAATTTAAAAATGGAACGATCTTTTACTCCGAATCATGGAAATCAAGTTCTCGTATAGCTCCTTGATTGCCATGTTTCGGGGTACATACTTATCAAAGGTTTTATTTAAATTCGAACTGGCTTGCAAATAGAAAGCTGTTTATTGAAAAAAAAACAAATGAACACGCGGGAAAAAATATTGTTGTTTGTCATTGATTTTGAAAAGTTCTGCCTAGGTAATTTGAGCGCACTATTTGAGAAAAGTACCATACTAGCCTCGGCCACAACTAGGCATTAATGGACTTAAGCCGGATTTACATTACGAAACTAGTTTCATGCATGATGAAATTAATTTCATAACACTACTTTCAGTACCTGTGAAACTAGTTTCATTAAAAATAATAGTGTCGTGAAACCCACAGTATGTCTGTGTTCATGGCTCCGCCAACATCAAAGCTTTATTTTGCATTGCAAAATGTTGTCATACAAATGTTATAGTAAAAACTTAAGAAAAGTTGTCTCGAAAGAAAAGATGTTGATGGATTCGAGCCTGGCTAGCAAGAAACCAAGCACGACTAATAAACACACGTCCTATCAGCGCAGGCGCTTTCGCGACACTAGTTTCGCGTCGCGTTTATACGATGACATTAGTTGCATGACACTAGTTTTATCCAAAAATCGCGCGCATCACGAAGCTGTTTCAGTGTCGTGAAATCGATGCATGCATTGTAAAACTTGACGTTTACACGTGAAATTGTTGGTGAAATTAATGTCACGAAACTACTTTCATGCCACTAGTTTCGTAATGTAAATCCGGCTTTACGTATGTGTGCCTCGGCCTCGCTTCGGCCCACATTTATGTACACGTTCATCCATCAATGCCTCTTTTGCTGGCTGCTGCTGCAGTAATGTTAAAAACTCAGTTGTAACTAATATTTTGTTCCAAATCTTCATCCCAACTGATAGTATAAATGCGGAAATGGATATGTTGCAGCATTTAGCTTTCAGCCGTTTAATTGGAGGCCTCGCCTTTTCATTAAAATGCGGCGATTTTTTAACGACCTGTGTGTGTGACATCTTTTGTTCAATAACTTTTATTGACTTGCCCATGTCACTTAAGTATGTCGCTGATTAAATTTCATAGTTCAATGAAAAAGGCTAGGCTTTTAATGAAACGGCTGATTAAGCTAGTTGGCTGCGACAGATATAAGGTGAATGGCCCTGGAGACGCTTACAGACTGCTTTTTGGCGAAAACATACATCAGCGCGAACGAAGCCGTGGGCTAGTATTATGTAAATCTTGGCACTGAATAAATAGTTTTTTTTTCATCTACTGCAAGCCGCACATGTTCAAGTAATTTGATCAAACCGGTTGGTACAAATAGTTTTATCAAATTGGCATGAATGTCTGTTGGAAAATTTGATCATAAATGAGTTGTCAAATGGTGCTGTTGGCATGAATAAATACGAATTTTCGCATTTCGATTTGGTCAAACAGTTTGATCAAATTACTTGAACGTGTATGGCCCGCATAATACACCAACTCTTCAAATCCCCCTTTGCAACGTCACAAAAATTGTTTTTGACCCCACAATAAATTATACAAGTGTTTAGAGTTGTCTGCTTTCTAAATATAGGTAATACGATTTAAAGAGAAATAAGAAACAAAAAGAATATCAGTAAATTATGATTCACAGTAGACTCAACTATAAAGTACTCACAGGTGAGTAGAAAATAAACAACAGAAAATCACTATAAATAAATAAACGAAATCACTAAAAAGCCACGTTCTCTAACGTAAAAAAAAAAACAAAAATTAATTACCTTCAGCATTGTTTCTTCAACAAAAGGTTCCGTACAGTTCATTAATTTAAAATCTTAGTAACAATACAGGCATTAAGTAGAAGGGTTTTCTCCAGCAAAGATTCTAAGTTCGTATAGTGAACTAACATTAATCATTGACTTCGTCGCTTAGAAAAGATAAAATAATGTATTTTGCAAAGTTTTTGGGTAAATTAAATAGTGATTGATGAAAGCCGAGTTTTGTGTATAGTTAATGTTTCGTGGTTAATATTATTTATATTTAATTTTAAGTTAAGTGGAGATTGTGTTTCTAATTTGTTTTTTTAAAGATATTTTTTTTTTTACAAACTCAACTATACTGGGTATTTTTTTTTCCAGTGCGCAAACTTTAAGAACCACTTCTGCCCATGTAAATGAACAACTTTCCCCAAGAAAGCCATAGTCAATTCCTAAAAAAAAAATTGAGTCTCCCATACAAATTGTGGTCAGTTGATGACAATTTTGTATGGGAAGTTCAAATTTTTTTTTAGGAATTGACTATGGCTTTCTTGGGGAAAGTTGTTCACTTACATGGGAAGAAGTGGTTCTCAAAGTTTGCGCACTGGAAAAAAGTTATCCAGTGTACAAAAAATAAGTAATATATAAAAATAAAATACGCTCAGACGTCGAAGTATTCCTCCGCATCGCTGTCATCCGGAAACGTGCCCAGAAGGCTGGCAGCATTGCCACGTTGAATGGCAATGCTAATTCTTTGGGTAAAGAAAGAGCCAGCCCTCGGGTCACGCAAAGTGTCGATCAGTCGGCGAGATATATTCTTGTTTCTAATTGATTTGACTGAAAAGAGATCAGACTGCCAATTCAACGCATTCGCATCTCAATCGCAAACTGTCAAATTTATGAAAATTATGGCTTTTTTGACAGTTTGCTACTGACATGCGAATACTAACGTTATTTAAAAATGAGTAGAATTGGCCCACAGTTTTAACAAAGTACACAGGGACACCTACTAGACAAGTGACATTTTGCCAGCGATAGATTGACGAAGGCGATTGACAAAACGTCAAAAAATTTTGGGATTGACAAACACGAAATGTCACGTGATCAATCCCTACTTTATAATATGTATAACGGCGGGAGCGTGGGCGTAGCGACAACATCATCTTCTTTGTCCTTTGGTACGGGTTCCATGACGTAGATGGGTAAGCTCGGGTAAACCAGTGAAACGTAGGTTTAAACACAAAATCACAAGTTTAATTCGATATTTTACAATTTCGGCAAGAGGACAAAGGCTAGTACGATGAACTGATAATCTCGGTCTATATTCTCAAAAAGCCGCGTTCTCCGACCGATTTTATCCACGCATTCTAATTTTGGCGCCACACCGAAGCGCCCTCTAGCGGAGTTCATCGAACGAACCGATCAACCAATCAGAATAAAGTACAGGTTGGCAAACATTAAGAAATAAACAGATTGTAGTATTGCCATCTGAAATCGGGGTTATAGTATTGTCATGTTGAATCGCTTGCGACGACATGTATAAATATAAAATATTATGTTATATATTATCCCTTCTAATATTACAAATGCGAAAGTAACTCTGTCTGTCTGTCTGTTACGCTTTCACGCTAACATGTCTGAACGTATCGTCATGAAGTTTGGCAGATATGTAGCCTGGGATATGGAGAAGGACATAGGCTACTTTTTTACGCGTTATGCGATATCTACGCGGGTGGAGCCGTGGGTAAAAGCTAGTCTTTTATATTTTGACAAATCAATAATCGCCGTCACCAATAGAAATGCACTTTGTTTAGAGCCTCTGAATACACGCACTAGGTGCAATTAAAAAGCTTGTTTATCTTCTTCTTGATGTATTTGTCACAATCAACCAGCTTAATCAGCCGTTTCATTAAAAGCCTAGGCTTTTCAATTAACTACGCCGTTTAATCAGCGACATAAGTGACATGGGCAAGTCATTAAACGATATTGAACAATAGATATATCACTCAGGTCGCTGAAAAATCTGCGCATTAAAATAAAAAGGCTAGGCTACCAATTATTCGGCTGATTAAGCTAATTGGCTGCAACAATATGTAATATTAAGGGCATAAAAAATTTAAGAATATTAAAGTTACGTTTTTATCCCTAAACGTTTACTTGAAACACATTTTTCCAATTAATTGCCAATCGTAAAACAATTTTTTTTCAAAAGCTTGGCGAAAAACCTCAAAAAGCTACCGAATAAATTCCAGATAGCGCTGCTACGCTTATCAAATTGAACAACATTAGTTTCCAACTCAAAACTCAGAATATCAAACTTAACTCCACACACAGGATTGTGCATATCATTTATATTCCGCTCCATTGACCATTCCACCGAAATACCGTAGTACAGGTGGACTCGTAAACTCCGACCTCGGTTTATCTTCAGTCAAACTTGTCAGTTTTAACTGTTGCGCCATTATGCTCTGCCCGGTTATCATACGCCAGCAGACGATGCCATAAATTATGGGCTAGGTTATAGAGTTTGACGGTACGTGTGTCTATGGTTATGTTTAGATGTTGGTTGGAGGGTAAATAGGTGGGCATTACGAGTATTTTGGATCTTTGAATAAAGAAGCTATTTATAAGTAGAATCGTGTCTTTGTTTCCGTGGACTATCCGACATAACCGTTTATTTTTAGGGATAGAATCCCTGAAATCAGAGTATCAATATTCTCTTCTACTAATTTTAAAACAACATTTGCATTCGCATGTCAATCGCAATCCGTCAAAAATGTATGGAATCCGTCAAAGATATATTGGCCCTCTGGCCAGATGCAATTCACGTATTTTTTAAAGAGCTTTCGGAGTCTCATCGCAGTCGTTAACTGTCAAAAACACCTCCAATCTCCCTTTTTTTCTTCACAAATTAAGCGACTTGAATTTGACGGTCTTTATGAGATTTTGCTTTCTGTTTTTCTACAATTCCCGTCTTTAAAACGGACTAAGAACCCATTTGATCTCTTAACAGAAAGTAATAAAATTTTATTGCAACTATAATTATATACACACACTTAAAAAAAGACTCAACTAAAACTAATCTAAAACATGGCGTCGAAAAATTCCTCCGCATCGCAAGCCACTGGTAATGTACCCAAAAGGCTGGCAGCATTGCCATGTTGTATGGCAATGCTTATCCTTTGTCCGAGGTAAAAGCCAGCCCTAGGGTCACGCGAAGTGTCAACTAAGCGTCTTGACAGATCTTTAAACAAGTAATGAGCACTCGGACCCCACGACCCGAGAGTTTCAACCCCAAACGGCTCGAAAATATAACTACCTATAAGGTTATTATCTCTTAACTATATTGGATTAGACGGATCATTTGGCTATCGCATTGTTGGTTGCCGAATTAATAATAAGGAAATTAATAAATATGCTGAACTGAAAGAAGAAGTGACTATGATTTGGAGACAAGAATAAGTGTACGTCGTGCCCACGTGTGTACGTTGTCTCCACTACGGGTATCATACCTAATCACCTCCACAATAACCTCAAACTGATAGACCTGAAAGACTCAATTTACAATACCCTCTAAAAAGCCGCAATTTTAAACACCTACAGAATAGTCAGAAAGTTCATACAAATCGAGGAAAATGAAATCTCTCCCCATAACATGAATTCATCATAATTATTTACAACACGCTGCATTGGCATTGACTTGGCTTGGCCCATTAATGTAGCTAATAGCAACTAGCCTAGAGCTAAGAAAACAACACGTTTACCCAAAATAATGATAAAATTAAATTCAGACCAGGTCCATATTTAAAAACATTTAAATTTTGCATACATACACAAAACAAAATGATACACACATACCTATTAAAAAGTACACAAGAAACTTATTACACCTATGTGAATGACGCACGATGAGTGGTCCAGTGCCACATCATTGGACTGTCCATTCTGCCAGCCACAATGGCCACCATGCTGTTGGAGCTATCGCGCACTTAAGAGCGTTTACGCGGTACGGCTTTTCATACAAACTTTCAAATCCTTATTTTTCGAAATTAATGAACCGATTTTAATAAAACTCGGTATGCGTACGCTAGATATCTTTGAAGGGGAGGGGGAAGGATATAGTGATTTTTCACTTTCTATAGAAAACTTAAAATCGCGCTCTCTCTCTCCCTCTAAAATCTTTTTCAAAAATGTTTTCTGATAACTATTTAGACCTGGCCTGGATATCTAGCGTATGCATACCAAGTTTCGTTAAAATCGGTTCATTAATTTTGTTTGAAGAATAATGACTTGAAAGTTTGTATGAAATGACATACGGCGTACACGCTCTTAATGAATAATGTACTTTTCGTTCAGAAATAATCTTTAGTTAATACTTTTTTTCCAATCCTCGAAACCAACAAAAATACTAATCAAACTATTGATGACGGAAAATGATGATAACATTTTTGAACTTCAAACATCCTTAGATCATACAACAGCATCACAATACTAACCAATTCCACATAATTTGACAGCACCCTTCAAAATGGCCAAAATACCTCCATAATATCACACACACTTACATCAACTTACACATAAGTAATTAACCATTAAGTTAACTGAGACAGTTAATCCGTCGTCATCAGTAAAGATTTAACCCGTAGCAGTTTATTACCTGTGCAGTCTTCAATGGCTAACCCTGCCGAGACTAACTTTATTTCGGTCTATTCGACCCTTCAAATCCCTATTTAATGACCAGCCTTTGGTGTGGTACTCTGGTTGATGTTGGTGTATTTGACCCATTGCAAACAATAAACCTCCGACCAACCCGGGTGATCGGTGGTTTTATGTTTGCAATTTCAAAATTAAAACTGCATAAAGTTTCGTTTTCTACACACATGTTATTGTTTTCTACAACGAATTCAATATTATTTCGATTTGATTGCAGAATTTGACAATTATTTTTTTAAGGAAACTGATATTTTCAACATCTGTCTCGTTCTTCATAGGTATTGTAATATTTTATTGGAAAGCTCCCGTTTCCCAGGGTGGAATTATCGTAATTTCCGAAATCTGATGAAGATGATAAATTGAAAAAACAGTACCGTTTTCCTTTTTGTTAATGTCCAGTCTCGTTGTAAATAGAAATCTTTCTATCCAGATATATCCATAAATAATAACGTAACATGCTAAACAAATGAAAAAAGATTGATAATATCAAATTTCTTTAAAATATTCCTTTAGAGATGGCAGTGTTAAAAAAATATTTAAACAGCGTCAAATCCCCCATCCTCAACGCGACTACTCTTCTCTGTACGTCCGTATAATTTTCACATACGTCTGTCTGTCCACACAATATCACTATATTTACATAGGCCCTTTGTTTGACGCGTAATTACTGAACACCAGGCCCTGCCTGATATATTGCAACGGATTTGTCAACGATATTTAGTTACTCTAGGATCCGTAGTTCGGGGAATCCGGGAAAATGGCGGAGTTTGAATATTGTAGGCTTTACAGATATTGTTGAGCTGTGACTGAAACTAGCTGTGTGGGGGCAGTGAAGACAATTATCAAAGTGATGGTTTGATGCTCAGGTTTCAAAGGTTGTTATTATATTGGTGTATGTTGATAAACTGCAGTAGGCTTTATCATGGTGAGCTTATGATTAAACTCTGTAAATCTACATCCACAGATTTACAGAGAACTGACAGTATCCATCCGGATAAAACCGGACTAAAACAAAGCTTATTTTATCAGTTTCCCGTACTATGCGGGACACTCGAGTTTTCTTATTACAGGAAAACAATATCGCACTACACGATTATTACAATACTTCATTCATATATCAGCCGAAAGACGTCCACTGCTAGACATAGGCCTCCCTCAAGTGTCGGTTCAACAACCAGTCCTGTGCGTCTTGCTTAATACTAGATTAATCAATACAAAACAATAACAATCGGAATCCACTAACCAATTAGGTACATATAAAGAGGGTGACGGACACATACACACACACATACATACAGACATCTAATTTACCGCATGATTGACTTGTCCTTACCACTAATTGCCCTTGGCCAGTGGATGATGGGAAAAAACCTTTGCTTTCCTTTGAATAAAACCATCCAGTGGAAAATTGTCATAATGCTCCGGGCTAGTGTGTTTGTGAAGATGAAAATGGGAGAGAAAAATTGTGGAGAATTATGAGTCTTTCAGTGAACGCCATTGAGCTTTATATTTAACTAGCTTTTTCCCACGACTTCGTACGAGCATATCCCGTATTTTCCTTTCTCGTATAGCCTTTCTCGTGAATGTCGCTATCATGTACAAAAAGAAAAGAATTTTCCAAATCTGACTGGTAGATTCAAAGATTGGCGCGTTCGAACGAACAAACTCTTCACCTTTGTTACATTAGTATAGATATAGTATAGACAGATAGCTTAATGGCAATAGTTACAATAAAAAGTTACTTCCGCTGCAATGCAATGCAATTTTTTTCCGGTTTACCTAAATGAAATTTCATAAAATTGTAAAAATGGAACGATACAAAAAATGTGAAAAAACTTTATAATGATTTTTTTTTATTTTTTTTTTTTTTTATTTATGAATGGGCTAGCTCTTGACCTCGATCACGCCTGATGGAAAGCGATAGATGAGGTCCATGATGAAAGCGAGCGTGCCCAGAAGATGCCCTGAGGCACTGGTACTTCCACGCGTCGACGAAACACAGCAGGCTGCTTGACGCCGAACTCCGGTGGGAGGGTGGTCGCGAACCAGGCGGGTGTTAGCCCTACCACCGCAAGGGAAGGATTGGTCAGTCTTATAAGGTGTTAGGTGAGACTGTCCAGGATGCGCCGAGCGCTCGGTTCAGTTGAGTGTCTGATGGAACAAATTGCGCTACACGAGGAGGCTCCTTCATGCATCCCAAAATTTAAGATTATTATTTTATGACTCAAAGATCAGAAAAAAAACTCACTGTCGTTCACTAAAAGTGAACGACAATTAGCTTTTTTTGATTGACAATTTATTTTGTGACACTCTTTAAAACGTTAGATTAAAATCTCTACGAGCTGATTCTTCAAGGGTAAAATATTTTTTGAAGAATAAAAATAGCTCTTTAGAGGAAGAAGCATTTGATGATTTCCCATCCATAAAAAAGGTCACACATATTTATGTCTCTGTCTTACTATGACTTCCCGCATATATAGACGTTACAAGTCCGGCAGAACATATTGATAAGCGGATTGGTCATCGCAGCTCCGTAATACCACTGGAGGAGATACCTATCGACTTGATGTAATCCCTTAGTAACCTCTTGTGATGCTCGTTATCGGGAAAGGGCCAAGCTCTTATCGAAATAGAGAAAGCTACCGTGAACTGGGTTTATAATAAATTGTATTATATAATAGTTGTCAAAAAATGAAAGGCCCGTTTTGGCAGCAGGTTTTTTTTTATGGATGGGAAATCATCAAATGACTTCTGCCGCTCTGGGCGTAGCGGGAGGGAGTGTCAGACTCTTACTGACTAAAACCCATCCGTGCTCCTCGTAGTGCCCTTTGCTTTCCAGGGCCACGGTAACTCTTTCGAACAAAATCCGCAACCCTGGCAGGCTCTGGCCCTAACGGGCCCCGTCTACTTTGCTGACATCTCTTTGAGGCGCGCGTGGAACACAACGCGCCGTCGGCCCGGGCCTGGCTTTGATCGGACGGCGAGCCACCCACCGCTCGCCGTCCGCAGACCCGCACCTACGGTAGCCGGGAATCGCCCAGCGACTCCCGACGCCCGGTGCGTCTTCCTATGTTGCGGCGGCTGGGGCGTGAGGGCAGCGTAAGAGCCCACACTGGGGCCCCATAAAGGTTGGCAGCAGGATACAACATTACTAGTAAGTATAAAAGAGACATAAAGTAAATCTCTTTCGCACTTACTATTAAAGTAATGTTGTATCCTGCTGTCAAAACGGGCCTTTTATTTTTTGACAACTTTAGTCCATGTATATTTGTCACCGGAAAATTGCTGACTCCGTAAGATTGTAATACATTTTTTATTAGATTATAATTTCTCGACATATTATGAAAAAATCGTTTGTATACAATAAATCCCATCCAAATTTAATAGTTTCCAATATATCCTTGTCTAATTAAGAAAAACTAGTTTACAATTTCACGCGATATTTTGCAATCTTACGGCGTTTGCGGTGACATATTCACCACAAAACATGACTGTCATCAAACATAGATGGTAATGTCTGTGTTAGTATTACTGCTGCTAGTTTTGGGCACAATTTATTTATTTAATTTTAATTTGAGCATATTTTATTAGAATTTCGCAAATTCTGTCTCATCATCAATCCCTAAAGACCAGGGTCTATAACAGATATAGTTGAAAATCTATTAAAGAAATTTGACAGACTGTTGTAGCTTGACATGCTGGCGACTGTATACGAGTCCATATCTTAACCTCTGCTCAAATCAACCCATTATTTTTCCTTAAAAATACCCTCACAAAACATATCCATAAAAACATGACAGCTTCACAAATAAAAATGTTTACTGCCTAGTCAGCAAACGGACCCCTAAACATACCTTTATGACGTCATAGATCACTATATAACCCTTAGAAGTACAATAGAACTACCTGCCAGGTTATAAACCCATAAAACATGATATATTCATGGATTTTTATGATACAAGTAATATAGTGAGGTTGTGGGGAAATAGATAATAATAGAGATATAGAATTTGTTTTATTTTACATTCATTTCTTAACACCGGTAGTTCAGTAACTGAGACGTTGGACTGTCGAGTGAAAGGTCTTCAGTTGGATTCTTGATCCACTAACTTCTAGTCACAGTGTACATTCCGAACTAAGATCAATTTGTCAAATCGTTTTGTCATTCATTCTTAGTTCGGGTTCGGGACTAATCATAAGACCGTAGGCGATACGGAGCAGAAAACGCCTGACACTAAGGCCAAAACTACGGACTTCGGGCTTAGAAAGTAGACCCCCAAGTCCTGATCTGAAAATTCCTCACATCATTCCATTTCCAAGTCTGAACATCTAAATACTAAGTGAACCACTAAGTTACATTAATTAAGCTACAAACTATGTACCAGAGGGTCCGCCTGTACAGCCGCAGGGCATAATTACACTAATGCCTAGCTGACCGCTTTGTCCATCATATTGACGAGTGATTGAAGTTGACTAGTTTGTAATGCTGTAATAATGAACATGTAATGACGTCTTTGTGGGGTTCAGCTTACAATATTAGATTAGAAGGAATCTTTATCAAAAAAAAAACACTACAAAGTACAAAATAACTTTAATTGTATGTACTTTGTAGTGTTTTTTTTAAGTCGGTTTTTTTTTTTGTGAAAAAGTTTTTTATTTTTCACTTTTTAGTGGTACCCCACGGAATTTTTCTGAACGAATATTTGGCTAATGATATTTCTGGGTGGTTTAAAAAAAAATAACCACGAAGGGGATGGCGGGGTCTGTTCGCTCGCTTCGCTCGCTCACTTGACCCCGCCATCCCCTTCTAACCTAACCTGTCCGAGTCGGGGTGCCCAATGACCGGCTACTATTGTAACCATGATAACCACCTGCTATTTCAGGGAAGTGCAATTTAGAGTGCAAGTTAGTATTTTTGATAAACAATTCGTATTTTTGTTTTATAAATCATAAATCCGATGTATGAACCACATTTTTGGTGTGAATTCGATAAAAAGGTCATCTCGTTTTGGATGATTTTTTTAGTTTTTTTTGTAAGACATGTTTTCTAATCAATTGGGATTTTTTGCACAGCAAAATATCCCAAATTTAAATAGGACCAATCGAGAAGTATATTCTTTCACATGAAACAAGAATTTTTCAAATCGGTTCATAAATGACGGGGATATGAGGTAACAAACAGAAAAAAAAACAACAAAAAAGAAATACAATCGAATTGAGAACCGATAAAATCCGATTGACTCGTTTGGTCCAGCGAAGCGGTCATTGGTGTTTTATGTAATTGGGATGTTTTCGGGATTAAAATATGAGTGTACTCGTATTTAAGTCGTCGTAGTCGTCGTCGTCGGGTTTATTTAAGTCTTTTTCTTTTCTTTTCTTTTCTATTTAGTCCGTCAGTTGGATTTTTGTCAAAAAAATTGGACTGGTTTTGTTTGCTCTAATAAATCAATGAATAAATACCACTATCAAACGCATGAATGTTCAGCAGTGAAGGATTGTGGCATCGGTTCTAGGTAGAAAGTGGTACCACTCTTACGTGAACGTGTCGTCACATGAAATTTCAACACACTGTATCGTTTTCATTTTGAATGATATTGTTTAGAAATCATATTTCGTGATATTGTTTGGAAATCTCAAAAGTGACGGAAGAAATATTTTTTTTTTTTAAGAATATACAATTTTATTGCAAAGCCGTGGTCATGGTCTTGATTCACGGGCCGGGTAAAATGTTACTGGATTTTTAACCGACTTCAAAATGGAGGAGGTTATCAATTCGGATGATTATATATTTTTTTTATGTATGTTCGGGCATAACTTCGCCATATCTAAGCGGATTTCTAAAAGTATTTTTTTTATTAGAAAGAGTTTTTTTTCTGAAATGGTCCCATTTAAATTTCGTAAAGATCTGATGAAGAATTTCGGAGACAGATAATAAAAATTACATGGACTGGTTGGAATATTTGGAATGTTAGGGTTACATCAAATTCAAAATTCAAATTCAAAAAAATTCATCACTAAAAAGTGAAAAATAAAATACTTTTTTACAAAAAAATACAACCGGCTTTCAAAAAACGAAGAAACTTCACCAGAAACACCGACATCCAAAATTCAAGTTATTTTGTACTTTGTTGCGATTTTTATTAGGTCATCTATTTCAAGTTATTTATTTTTTTTATTTTTTTTTAAGAATTTACAATATTATTTCAAAGCCGTAGCTATTGAATCGTAGCTGGCTTCAATTCACGAGCCGAAAAAAGTGTTACTGGGTTTTTCCAACCGGATTTATGTCCGGTCGATAGAAACAGGCTCGCTGCCTATTACATAAAACTGAATGGAAGAAGAAATGTAATTATTTATACTTAGGTATCTACACTTCTGCCTAAACCTTATGTTATGTATTTTTGGGGTTCCGACTGTCCGTAAAAACAAACGGAACCCTTTTAAGATCACCCTTAAAAATAAATAAATTTTAGCCGGTATACATATGAATTAATTACCAATGGGTACCTGCTAATCCGCATTAGCAAATTAGCAAATCTTTTTACTAGCACATCAACAAAACGTGAAAGATTAGCTAACACATTATTCTGAGTAAATAATTAACTTGAAACGCATATGTAGACTTTTAATTATTTAACGCTCAAATATTACCCGACCGGACAGGGTTTTTAGATATGTATTTAGGATCTTTTAATTATTAATGAGATAAACCTACAAGCTTATTTAACAAGGAAGTACGTCAAGTGCCATACATTTATTTCGAGAAAATTGCTTCAATATGTAGCAGTTTTGAGATTTTTAATAGTTTGAACTATACGACGCTTAACCTACCTTATCAGTTTTTATCCAGAGTGAAATGTATTTTTAACCGACTTCAAAAAGGAGGAGGTTATCAATTCGGATGTTTGTTCGTGCATAACTCCGTGATACTTTAATTTCGGAAGTCTGTGTCAATCGAAGAAACAACCAAAACACCGACTTCCAAAATTAAAATTATTTTATTTGTTGGTTGTTGTATTTTTTTTTCTTGTAAAAATGTTTTTTGTGAAAAAGTTTTTTTTCACTGTAGCGATTTTTGGTCTTCAGAGTGAAATTTTCCAAAACAAAATGAAAACGTTCGATAACTCGAAAACAACTCAGTTTCGACCCCAAGTTATCGGAGTCAAAATCGTTGCAAAGCTCTGGTACACCTCATTTCTGTTACTACCTATTAGTAATATAATGATTGTTAATCTTTTTTCAAAAAAGCTCTTTAAATAAAGATTTAAAAAAAACAGGAACGTACCAATTTATCAGTAAACTCTACATATCTTTTGTGAGAAAACACTAAAGCAAGATCCATTAATGCATTGCACTGCTTCTAAAACCATGTAATATTAATGTAAGTTAGATAATAAGAAGCGATTCCGTTAAACCTCGAGGCTGTCTGAAATTGAGAAACACTGCAGTCCGATAAGTCGCCTGTTTCAGCTGCAGGGGCACTGCTATCTTTGTTTTATACCCACCTTGGTTCTTACTACGGTACTAAGAAATGTTGGGTCTTTACCGATAAAGTTGTTTTTGAAGTGAAAACTTCTTTAGCGGCGTTGTGCACTTTTTGGGATGAGTAAAAAATGTTAAACTCGCGTCAGGATACGTGACCTGATCGAAAATTCGTAAGACGGATAATGTAATACAAATTGTCATGCTTGTGTACGGTAACGCAATAAATGAATATTGTATTTAAAACCACATAAATGATAGTAATTTTATACTGATAAATAAAGCAATTCAAAAATACTCAACGTTATTGTTCAAGTTTTCACTTCTGCCGGCACTCCCAGAGTGCAACCCGTTGTTTTTTTTTGAGCTACTTTTAACTTTGATAATTTTGAAGTCAAACAGAAGTTATCATAACTAGGCACATTTAATTACACAGAAATTTCATTGGAATAGACCTAATAGAAATACCTAGACATAACAAAATAGAAAAGTGCTAACTACTGAGATGACGACTAATTTAACGTGTAACAGAATAAACGCAATACTCATCATTATGAACAACTTTCACTATACCAACCCCGAAATCACGAAACGAAATCGACTGCCCCATACATTTCTATGAGCATAACTCGACCAAATGTACTGTACAGCTGATTTTTTATCGCGATTTCGGGGTTGGTCCGATAGTAAAAGTTGTTCATAATGATGAGTACAATGACCCTTTAAGAGGTATTGTGTTTATTTTTTTAGACTTTGAATAGAAAGAAGCATTGAAGACGATACCAAATAAATTAGGAACAAGGCTGAGAATGAACTGCAGCCCTACCATGACGTGTTAAAGCGTGAGTAGTTCGACCGAGAAGGAGGGATGGAGCTACATAGAGTGTAGGCTGAGCGTAAAGTGAACTGACATTCCACCTTCACTGGATGGATTGACAACTCGCATCATATTCACTACACTTAAGTTTTCACGCTGATGAGTTCACTTCAGAACTCACCTCTCCAATAATTCAGTCTTGCAAAACGTAGTAGCTACCTATGTTTTCCAGCTGCAGGCAAAACATGCATTATGTATAAGTTTTTATAAGACCCGTCAGAAAATGCAATTTGAAACAAAGTATCAAGTTTAATGCGATCCTCAGATTAAAAATGGCGAGAAAACACTCCGTGGAGGAGTTTATAAAAATGATTTTGATGAATTGTTTGCTTCTGGGAAACTGTTACTTATTATAACTTTTAGTTGAAAGTGTTATTTCTACAGTTATGAATCATGTTTGACTGCGAAAGTTTTTAAGTTTAGAAGGATAGTACGAGTAGGTTTTCGTTTTAAAGTTTGCGAATTACGGTCCAAATTATTTTATATCTGTGTGAGTATTTTGATCTGTAGTTACCCATTGGTTAAAAATGTTGGGTAACTAGCAATTGATCGAAATTACATTTAACTTGCCCTTTTACCACCGGAATATCAGACGTACTGCTGGGTACCATCCACACTTGGTCGATAAACTTTTTCTCAAGCAAGACCTTTACTCAATAAAAAAAAAAAATTACCACAATTTCAGCCATTGGTTGAATAACTTCGGATAAAAAAACTCACTCTTAGGGTTTAAAGAATAACATTACAGTTTAACATTACATTCACATTCTAGGTCCTTGAGATCATCGGAGAATCATAAATTAAGTATTCGTATGCATTCCACATCTTTCTTTGACAAATCTTTCACTATTCAAGCAGCTCGTTTGTGGAATGTGTGAGGCGTTCTCAAACGCTACCAACGTTTAAAAAATTGGTGATGGAGCATTACCTCTCACTATAATTTTTTTCTCCTTTCCCAATTATATATTGATATTTATTAGTATATTTTTTTAGTATTGTATATATTTATGTTATATTATTATGTCTAATTAATATTATTTATGATGTTTGTACACTGACCGCCCTAAATCTAACTTCTTTCGTTCAGTCCATCCTAAGGTTGTCTGTAAGAGATTGCCCTGTGCGATAAGACCGCCCATTGTACACTTATTGTTATAAACTTTTTACCTGTGATTGATGTGAGGTGTACAATAAAGTATATAATAAATAAATAAATAAATATAACTAACACAAAAAATAACGTTCCAAATGAAAAAAAAATGAATTCAACGGTCTCTACTAAATGCATTAACATTGTAATACTCTTACTTACCAAAGTAAAAACACAAAGAAAAATAAAACCTCACTAATTAGAACTTAATCCGACCCATTCTTCCTAATTGCCCCCATCAGCTAATAACAGTAATAAAATAATTAGACTTGAGAGGAAAAGAATGCTTTATTATTTCAAATTAAAATCTGCAGGGTAATCCGTCAGGCGCTGGCGAAACAAGATGGTGGATGAAATTCAAAATGGCGGACGCAGGTGCAACGGTTTAGGCGGGATTTTATTTTGCATTTCGTTTTTATTGTGATGTTAGTGGTTCTATGGATTATAATGTTCTTATAGTACCTGTATTGCAGCTCATATTATACAGACAGGTTCACCTTATTTTCACTGACCTGTGACTTGACCGGTGAAACTTGGTGAAGGCCGCTGTAATCCCCTGGATGCGAGACGCTCAGGACCGGTCCATGTGGTGATACTTGGGGGAGGTCTATGTCCAACAGTGGACGTCTTTTGGCCGAAATTATCTTGATGATGTAGTTCTGTAGAATTAAATTACTTTTGACAGACAAAATGTAATGACTGTTTTTGACCTTCATTGGTACTCATTGACATAGTACATATGTATGTATATTATTATTAATTTGAATTCCATTAATTTGACTTTTCACGTGACATTTTGTATTATTTTTATTGACATTGTATTAGATTTCGTTTTGACATTTTTTTTTTAATCAATTATTAATCAATTACCTATATAAATATTTGTACACCTTCGAGTATAACATAGCGTGCTTCTATTTTTTTTGTCCGGAACAAGCGCGAGTGGGAGTCACTTTTGAGGGAATTAGAATTAAATAAGCTTAACGTGGGATTAATTCAATCAATATTTTATCTCCAACTTCAGAAGGTGCCAAACAGTTATGTTCTTTAATAACAGTCTGTGACTTCCATCTTTATTACAAAGAGTTATGTACTTACATATATTGTTTAACTGTTTATATGTTGATTTTATGTGATAAAGGGTATGATGGGGTTGGCATATCTGTTTAGATAAAAGCCCCAAAACAAATAAAGAAAAAAAAAATACTTATTATCAATGTAATTTATGTAAGTGGCCATTAATATGGTAAAGATATCGAAGTTTAAAAAACAATCAATTTCTCGGGTACTTACTGCATCTTCAGTCATTCAACCTTACCATGATTTGTTGGTTGTGTGTTTATAAACTCCAACTGCGTATTATTTATCCATACCAAACTCTACTAATCCATATTTTACAGCACAATAAACATACACTAACGGGTATAACTGTATAAGCAGATATCATAAAATTCATTGAGCACAATCGTAAAACGACATCAACGTCTGAATATCGAAGTATTCATGACGTTTTACGCGTTTTCATTCATCCGTGAAACTGTCAATAGGTACTTGGCTTTCAGAAGAAAATTGCATGGAAAATGGTTATTTATTTTCATATGGTTCTTTAAAACGCTGAATGGGTAGAAGGGAATACATATATTTAAATACTCGCTGTCGCCCGCGGCTCCGCCCGCGTGAATGTCGAAAATTATTCCAAGGGAACATACTTCCGGGATAAAAAGTATAATATGTGTCATTCCAGACTATATTCCTCTGACTGACTATACCTCTGTGCCAAATTTCATCAAGATCCGTTCAGCCGTTCTGACACAAACACCCAAACTTTTGCATTTATAATATACGAGAAAGTTGTTTTATCTCACGAATGCGGGCGAGCCATAGTTGTGTAGGTAAATGTACGTGCACATTGTCCTAGTGTGGTTAAGCTTGATTGTGGTGTGTAGCATACCTGTAGATTTTAGCATCACAAAAATCTATTAAATAGTATAACTTGCGAAAATGAGTTTGTTTGTTTTTTACCTCTTCACGTATCAACAGATTTGAATCAAACTTAGCATACGAGGAGACCATATCCTGGATTAGGACATGGGATACGAATTTTATCTCAGGGTTGTACTATTATCTCTGACTCACCTGTGAACGAAGCCGCGACAGCTAGTGTTACTCGCTGTTCACTGTTCGCTCTGGACCGACAATGGCTGTCGCGCGCCGGTGCCTCGCGGTGCCTGGGGGTCTACTCTCTATGCCCAAAGTCCGTAGTTTCGGCCTTAGGGTCGGGCATTTTCTACTCCGTATCACCTACGGACTTACGATTAGTCCCGAACCCGAACTAAGAATGAATGACAACACGATTTGACAGTTGTTCTTAGTTCGAGTCCGGGACTAATCGTAAGTCCGTAGGTGATACTGAGTAGAAAACGCCCGACACTAAGGCCGAAACTACGGACTTCGGGCTTATAGACTAGACCCCCAGTTTGGGGTTCCAACGTCTCGTGCCCTTACGGCTCGATATGCCCCAACGCCCTACGCGATCAGTTTGCTGAACGCCCTGATTGCTCAGGAACCTGAGGTCGATATATTTACGTGCTCATAAATCAATGATCAAAATCCGTATTATGATGATAAATTAAAGATAATTAAATTTGATAAATTAAAAATAATTTATATTATTATATAATATAAATTATTTTTAATTTATATTGCATACGCCTTGGTTCAAACTGTTAGTATAGTAAGCAATTGTTACGAAGTAAATTACGATAAAAATCATGGTGATAAAATATCATAACAACAACTATCTAAGTAGGTGTGTTCATTTCAAACAAAACCACTAACGTACCCGTACTCATGAGCCCGATGACATTAAGTAATACGATATCACTTATATATTAGCATACAACCTCAACCCTATTTGAGCTCGGTACCGAATCACCCAAAACATCTTACCCACTAAACGAGTGCCCGCGGCAAGGCACATCAAATTACCTAATGGATAACCGCTTTTAATTATTTAGAGCTTAATTTACATGGGTTAATGCAAGCTTGTTGGTTTTTGTGAGTAAAGGTACCTAAATGATAAATAACATTCACGTTAACGGAATCAGTTCCACCGCTGCCTTACTAATCATCATCATCCGCCTAGCCTTTTCCCAACCATATTGGGGTCGGCTCCCAGTGTAACCGGATTCATCGCTCCGGGCCCGACATGTGAAAATTCCAAAATAAAAAATAAATCTTATGTAATAGGTAAATAAACATTAAATTCGCGATTAATTCGCGACACACCGGTGTATCGCCGGGGCCGGAGCGGTTCAGCTGAATACCAGTATTTTACGTGGAGCGGCTGTCTACCAGACCTGCACAACCCATTAATTGACAACACTTAATGGGTTGTATTGGTAACACGGTACGTCAAGAGTGGTGTCAGATTTTCTGGCTTCTGACAATCTGTAACTGCTGCCTTACTATGAGATGTCGATTTGAGTGTAGTGCCCCTGTTTAGAACATGAGCTACACTTTGATATGCCCCAAGTTGTGCCCATACACCGGTCCTTCAGTTGACATAATGTATGCCACCGATGCTGCAATGAACGTAGTCACTGGGCTCAAATACAATCAAAGGAGTAAACCATGGACTCAAAAAGACGAAGACTATATTATTGAAAAAGTTCCACTGTGAGAGAGAGACTGAGCTATACAACGTGTAACAGAATAAACGCAATACCTCCTAAAGGGTCATTGTACTCATCATTATGAACAACTACTATTGAACCAACCTCGAAATCGCAAAAAAAAACATTTTGTCCAGTTATCTTCACAGAAATGTATGGAGCAGTCGATTGTTGTTTTGATAGTACAGCACCGAAATGATAGTGATCATTGATGATTTCCCATCCATAATAAAATATTAAAAAAAAACTAGATTATACCTACCAATAGAATAGAAGCAGTTCGAAGAGTGAAAAGTTTAAATAATAATCTGAAGAGACGTATTACACCCACGTTTGTACGCTTACTATAACCCAAAAGAAAATATCAAAGTGGAAAATACTTCGAAAAATACAGTTTATCCTTTAAGCCTACATAAGCACCTTCCCAAACGGAGGTATTATAAATGCTTCTACCTACCTATCTTCAAAGTGTGTAAATGGAGCGGCAGACAGCCCGGGGCCACAATTTGTCTAATGCGAAACTATACTGAACATATTGTTTGCTTAGCAACCGAGTATACAGTTAAGCAATGTGTTTATCATTAATCTATGTTACTAGTGTTTACCTGTAATGTGTGTTGTTTGTGATCAGTCAATTTAATTAATAAATGAGAAAATTATCATTGACAACAAATCGCGTACTTATCTGCATATTAAAATTGCAAGCTCGTTTTACTGACCACAGTGAAAATGAAATAAAAAATACGCTTTCTGCCAAACAACAAAGCGTGTTTTTTATTTCGAAAAGTTGCAAGGCAATTAGATCTAGCCTAATTTACTTACTAAATAATAAAGATACGGTAACAAAGAGAAACAAAACAGCAGGTACAGAAATATGAAGATTAATAGAATATTTAAACTTCATGGTCAAATAAAATCTGGTCAGATCCAATCTTCCGTAACTGTACAAACTCCCTTTTTATTTTGCTTACTGCTTCCCTTTCAGAATTCCAAACAAAACGAAATGAAAAGCAATCCCTAGCGTCAAAACAAACTTACACATTTAATCAAAAAGGTGCCAAATAACTCAATTTCAATGAAAGTGAATATGAAAAGAGATGATGTGCCAATTCCGAGAGTCTACATTACGGGAATTTGCGAGACAATGCGATGAAACAAATGACTGTGATCAATCCCCTTTCGCATCGGTGGGAAACGAAGGCCTAATGTGCATCATCACATTTGCACATGAACGTTCTATTCTATTTGCACTTAGAGTTACGAAAGGAAATGTGGACATCGCAAGTTGGTAATACAAAGCCAAAGGATGATGAGGAGAAAGATTAAAATTCAAGAAAATACTTGACGGGGACGATGGTATCTATTTTACAATTGTTATTGAGATTGTGTATGGATGAGCCCGTTACTAATAACAGTTCGGTTCGTGGGTTACCATCTATTACATAGTTTTGAGAATACTTTCATAATGATTACAGGTACGGAGTGTAATTCAATTCCGGAGTCTGTGTTTCCTGAAAGCTAGAGGTAGGAGTAGGTTACTACAAGGCTAGTATGCTCTCGGACGGCGAGCGTTGGGTGCCTCGCCGAGAGCTGATGATTTTTCATCAAAAAAAAATTAGCCTGTTATAAAAGAAAACATCTTCGACAGTCGTAATGGGTAGTCGGAAGACAGAAATTGACTCAAGTTTTGCCAGGGTATCGTAGCAACGATTTTGGAGGTACTTCGACATTCGGTTAGATCAGGAGCCGTTCCCAACGTAGTTAAGAAAAGGCTAGGAAGATATAATGATGTCCAGAATAGGAACACGGACTTCATGTTCTTAATTGTTAATTGCTTTTTATTTGTGTGTATGTGTGCTAAAAACAATATCTACTATAATACAAGATCGGAAATCTAAACTTATTTTACTGAACAGAAACGATTTCTTCTCTCCCACTCTTTGCCGCGTCCATATTCTCAAAGAGGTGGTTTTTCTTAGCTTCTTGTATATTTCATATCAAACAAATATCGTCCATATATCATACATGTATCTCGCGAATTATTTACTTTCAGCGCACCTACAAATACATCGTAGTTCTTATTTGTATCTCTTTACTATTTTACATAGTGTGGAAAGACAAATGAGTTCCCCACGTATGTTGTGTAATGAAGATTATGTATTTTTTTCTGTAGATCGGAAATATTGTTGGTAGCTGTTTATATGTTACCTACACAAAAATGTGAAGCCGGTATCTAATTTTAGTATTGCTGCTATTCAAATATCTGGTATGCTGTTTGTATTTTGTGAGATTCAAATTGCTGTTTTACACTGTAACTAAAATATACCAGTACGGGTTCGTAACCTGTTGACGTTTGAAATAATTTTGAAAAACACTTGCGATTGAGCAACGAATTAGCGATTTTTATTTCTTGCATTGTTTTTTGAATAAGTATTAGTAAATGTTATTCTGCTAAACTTTGGTGTTATAAATTGATGCTACTACATTTTTAACGTCGGCTGATATGATGATGATGATGATGATGACATTTTTAACAACTTCAAAATTACGTTGATTGAATTGAGCGAATTTTTTTACGACTGCGTCAGAAAGAGGGTAATGTTTTTCGTGCGTATAATATGTATGTATGTTTGTATGTAGGTATGTCCATTTCTTTTTCCCAACCTACAGCCCAAACGGCTCGACGGATTTTGACATATGAAGTGTCGTTGAGTTCGTCAGATGAGAAAACAAAAAAAAATGTCATTGTCAAAAAACCCGACCGCTAAAAACGACTAAAAAGTTCCAAGCAAGTCGCTTTTCAAGCAGTCTGATGCAGTGCAAACACAGATCTGAGGCCGCAAACTGCATCAGACTGCTTGAAAAGCGACTTGTGAATTTTTTCATTGAAGTAAAGGTTGGAGCGATCGACCGAACTGGAAAAGAATAAGTTATGGAGCCCAAAGTGCAAAAACAAATTCTCACGAGTATCATACGTTTTCCAGAACACTTGCCAAGAAATAGTAAATAAACATCCATACTTTATTAAAGTCATAAATGCGAAAGTAATTGTTTCTATTCAGCGACTAACGAGTGAACGCTGAACAAATGTTGATGAATTTTTGCTGTAGAGGAAGTTCAGACCTTGGAAAAGGACATAGGATTACTTTTGTGCTGGGAGAACGTTCCCTTGGAATAATTTCCGACATTAATGCGGGCAAAGCCGCTTAGATAATCTAGTAATTTTGTAACAAGAATTTGCATAAAACGCGCCACGTGTTCGATTTTAAAATAAAACAGTTGAATGTATGTTTCGAATACACTGCATTCAGAACCTAAAAGGATTGCCCTTACAATATATTTTGAAATACCTCGAGTAACCAGATATAACACGCAATAAAAATACATTCTAGAAACAGAATACACGTGGCACGGGTGCTTCTCTCCCTGACCTCGAACTTGTTGAAGGCCAAGGACGAAGCTCAGACGCTAATGTAAGAGAAACTTAGAATTTAGTTTTACAATGTCGTAATAAATAATGCAGTTTACAAGTTTCCTTTGAAATATGGCGTGTTTGCTGAAAGCATAATTTGTATATTGGAATGAGAAAAGACTAGTTAGACAGAAAATATATAATTTTAGTAGAAATTAAGACTTGTACCAAAACGAACATCGCTTAAAAATTAGTAGAATTGGTACTCTGGTCTACAGAGAATGCTGCTGCCCATTCTCTGGTGAGTCCCTTAGTCGCCTCTTATAACACCCACGGGAGGTGATTGGATGGTGCTATTCTTTTACGTTCGACACCATACGGAAAAACATTATTACGAATTAATGGGCATTTTGATCATAATATTTATTCATCTCTATGGTTAAGCACCGCTTGTCGAGGTTGGACAGTGAATGGGTGACCATCCAGTACATACCGAGAGTCCTCCATGCCTTGGAAAGCACGACAAGCTAACAGTCCTATTTTTTTATCCATGGATAATCATCAAACAACTCCTTCCGCTTTGAGTGGAGCGGGAGGGAGTGTCAGACTCTTATAGACTAAAACCCATCCGTGTTCCTCCTAGTGCCCTTTGCATTCCAGGGCCGCGGTGACTCTTTCGAACAAAATCCGCAACCCTGGCAAAGCTGATTGTCCTGTCCGTCTTTAGCCAGTAGTCAGGATTTGGCCAATTTTGCTTGCCAAGAAGTACCGTGTTATCAAATTACTGGGTTGTAGAGACCGGATTGGCAGTAGCTCCATGGAAAATAGTCAAACCGTATGCAACTGCTAATATTTAGCTGCATGGTTCGACAGGGAGCCGACCCCCCCCCCTAAAATTTTGAAGAAGCTAGGCTGATCCCGTCTGCCTTCAAAGCAAGAGTGAACAGTTATCTTCTGGGCATGCTCGCTCCATCATAGACCTCATCTATCGCTTTCCATCAGGCGTGATCGAGGTCAAGAGCAAGCCCATTCCTCAATAAAAAAATATAAGAGGAGAAGAGATTCCAAAATGGTCCCATATAAATTTCGTTAGGATCGGGTGAAGATCTTTGGAGATAGAAATTAAAATTTGATACGTACTTGTTGGAATTTTTGGGGGGTAGCACTAAAACGTCAAAAATAAAAAACTTCCAACAAAAAAATATAATCGACTTCTAAAGAATTTTTCTGTTACACGTTGTATACTACCAACTAGCTGTCACCTTGAATTTAAAGATATTTATAGATTTGATTTCACACTGCGTCAATTAAGCTAATTCGTTAGTATAATAAATTCAGCGTATAAAAATAAGACGTCCATTTCATCTACAACCCTCAAATCAAATTTTTGAAGTCCTGAAACGTTCATGAATAATTCTAAAGCGAGTGCATGGATAGTGACACCAGCCACACACAGTCCCGAGGGTTGGCAATCAAAAAATAAAATTAGAAAATAAGTTTAGATTCCAAGAAATGCTCGCTCTTTTTGTCTCACCGCCATTTTATAAAAATATCTTTGTTTTTGTTCATAATATTATAACTGTAGTGTTGGCAATAAATGTTTATTTCTGTCTTTCTTTCAAAATCTATTTTGCCTGACGTATTTTTGTCGAGAAAAAAAAAATTGATTTAAGAGGTAGGTTTTAAGAAACACTCAAAAAAGCAAGCAAGTCTACATCAATCCAATCAATTGTCTATGTAATCCAATTAATTGTAGCTCCAGCTACAAATTAAAATTTTGCATTTTATTACACAATTGCCTGAAAAGGTCCTTATGTTTTTTTTTCAATAAACCTCAGCCCAATTCTGTACCAAGTCCAAGAAAATGCAAATTTAACTAACTAATTATGTACATAAATAAAAATAGGAACTCCTAGCTAAGTATACGCTAAAATATGAAGTCAAAAATTTTGTGTGCATCGCTGTCGACTGTAACTCTACCCAAAAGTCTGGCGGCATGGCCACGTCTCATAGCAATCCTTTTCTTCTGTCCAAAGTAAAAGCCAGCCCTTGAGTCAACGCCCCGGGCGTCAGGAGTCGCAAGGCGATTCCCGGCCACCGTAGGCGCGGGTCTGCGGACTGCGAGTATTAATGTATGTGTAAGAAAATAAATAAAGAGAATAATAATAATGATTTATTTAAAAAAAAACCCTTAACTAAACACAAAAACAGATTTCTTCACATTAAAAAATTTAAAGATACAATGGATATGGAGGTCACATTACTGGTAGGTATACATTATAACATATGAGGTAGGGCTTATAGTTATTAACAAATACAATAATTGAAAAATTATTGGGTGGCTCACCGTCCGATCAAAGCCAGGCCCGGGTCGACGGCGCGTCGTGTTCCACGCGCGCCTCAAAGAGATGTCAGCATAGTAGACGGGGCCCGTTAGGGCCAGAACCTGCCAGGGTTGCGGATTTTGTTCAAAAGTATTACCGCGGCCCTGGAACGAAAGGACACTAGGAGGAGCACGGATGGGTTCATTCATTCGCTCCACCCAGGGCGGAAGGGGTTATTTGATGATTTCCCATCCATAAAAACATTCACACGAAACCTTATAACTCCCATCAAACCATATTCTTCCATTATAAACCTTCCCCCAAACATTGACAACTACGAACAAGCTCATCATTCTAAAGACACCCTAGATCACCTCTAAGCTAGGTTTCCGTAGTGCGCCATTAAAACAAGCTGGATCAGTGAAATCTCAGCCATTGGCGCGGATGGCGGATGGTTTTATAACTGGAATACATAATTTATTACTTGGTACAATCACCAAGGATGTGGGAATCCAGCTTCCTGCGTTGGAAGTTGGATTTTCTCAAAGGTATTCGACACTTTTTGGATTTGATACACGTCTTCACTTCTGTCTGGATATAGATCCGATGTCTTTGTGATTCATATATTTAGTCGTATGTAGTTATCTTAAGGATTGTGTACCTAATAAGTAATCTACTATGCTATTGGAAACCATTTTTGTATTTACTATTTCAGACTTTTACAATTTCTCTTTCCTCAAATATAATTATATAAATATTCAAATTAAAAATAACTAAAATTACCAATTCCACTAAACTTACAAAAAACTAAAAGATAGCGTCAAAAAATTCGTCCCCAACGCTGTCAGCGGGTAATGTGCCCAAGAGACTGGCGGCATTGCCACGTTGAATGGCAATGCTTAGTCTCTGGCAAAAGTAAAAGCAAACTCTTGGGGCACGAGAAGTGTCACCAGCCCTTTCGAAATTTCTTTGAAAAGGCTGTGAGCTCGAAATTATCTTTTGTTCTGCAATATTTGCCTCTTTATTAACGGACTTCCCAAAAAGGAAGAGGTTCTCAATTCGATTATATTTTTTATTTTTTGTGTTTTTTACCTCATATCTCTGTCATTTATCAACCGATTTGAAAAAATCTTGTTTTGTATGAGAGGATATACTTCTCGATTGGTCCCATTTAAATTTTATCAAAATCGGTCAAGCAATTTGGTTTTTAAATCCAAATAGCTGGAAAAAATATGTGGAATAATCATCCATGTTTACGAAATTGCGTATTTTTGCTTTCCTGTGACTTTCCAGTGGTGTTGTTAGGTGTGGGATATATATAAAAGTACACTGTGGGTACTAAAAAGTGAAAAATAAAAAACTTTGTCCCAAAAAAAAACCGACTTCCAAAAAAAACACTACAAAGTACTAAATAACTTTAATTTCGGAAGTCGGTGTCAAATAACTAAGAAGCAACCAAACACGACTACCGAAATTAAAGTTATTTTGTACGTTGTAGTGTTTTTTTTGGAAGTCGGTTTTTTATGCCCAAAAGAAAAGAATTGTACCTAGGAGGTTACTTTCAGTACCAGGGCGGTAAGTATCGATATAATCACGGATCAGATCATTAATTTTGATCGGGATTGCGTTTGATGACTTACCCATGTCACTTATGTCGCTGATTAAACAGCACAGTTCATTGAAAAGGCTAGGCTTTTTATGAAACGTCTGACTAAGCTAGTTGGCTGCGACATATTATAATGATTGATAACACATTGGTAGGAAGTACAAATCGGGCAAAGCCACGGGCAGCACTAGTCTTTTAATAGTTTAATAACCTCCACCTTTTTGCACATCTCAGTACTGCCTCACAGATAAGATTAAAGTCATCCCTGTGGAATTCAACAAACGCATACCAGAGAGGACGGTAGTCGTAAAACTAGATGGTTTAGCATAGTTTTTATTATATTATTCTAGTTCTGATTTGACTTGTTGATTCTTTGTGTAGCAGGTAAATAAGTATTAAAACAGGAATATATGTACTAGCCAGTATCTTCCTGTTTAAAATTATTTATTTACCTGCTGCAACTGCAGTTATAAATGTAAAGTGGTTAGAAGCGTAAAAGGGTCATGCAGATATATTTTTTAGACCTAGGTTTGGCACAGAAATTCGAAAATCAACCCGAGGCAACTTATTTTATTTTTGATGAGGTCCATGATGGAGCGAGCATGCCCAGAAGATGCCTTGAGGCACTGGTACTTCCACGCGTCGACGAAACACAGCAAGCTGCTTGACGCCGAACTCCGGCAGGAGGGTGGTCGCGAACCAGGCGGGTGTTAGCCCTACCACCGCAAGGGAAGGATTGGTCAGTCTTATAAGGTGTTAGGTGAGACTGTCCAGGATGCGCCGAGCGCTCGGTTCAGTTGAGTGTCTGATGGAACAAATTGCGCTACACGAGGAGGCTCCTTCATGCATCCCAAAGCTACTACTACTACTAGCCAGTAACTTCCTGTTTAAAAACTTATTTACCTGCTGCAGCTGCAGTTATAAATTTAAAGTGGTTAAAAGCGTAAAAGGGTCATGCAGATATATTTTTTAGACCAAGGTTTGGCTTATCAATAGATCTTTAAGATATTTTTTTACAGTGGACTAACTTTGAACGCAGCTTCGTTCGCGTGAAATTCAAAAATCATCCCGAGGCAACTTATTTTATTTTTTGTATTGAGGAATGGGCTTGCTCTTGACCTCGATCACGCCTGATGGAAAGCGATGGATGAGGTCTGATGGAGCGAGCGTGCCCAGAAGATGCCTTGAGGAACTGATACTCCCACGCTTCGACGAAACACAGTAGGCTGCTGGACTCCGGAATCCGGTGGGAGCAATTTCATTCCCAAAAAAAGTCCTTTTTCAAAACATAGTCTATCTATGTGCTAAGTTTCATCTAAATCCGTTCAGCCGTGAAAAGGTGACAAACCAACTCACTGTCGCATTAATTATACTAGTTACAATTACTTCTGGGTACGGATGAAGTTGTTAGCCTAGTTGTTCGCAGAACAGATGGTCAATGGGGCCGAAAAATTATGGAGTGGCGACCGCGTACCGAAAGACGCAGCGTTGGATGGCCTCCCACAAGATAGACCCATGACCTGATGCGAGTCGCTGGTAGCCGATGAATGCGAGACGCACAGGACCGGTTGTTGTGGCAACACTTGGGGGAGGCTTATGTCCCGCAGTGGACGTATTTCGGCTGATATGATATGATGACGGATAAAGTTAAGCAGCAATGTGTTGCAAAATTGAGTCCGTACATTCATACGATAACCGCATACACGGATGACATGATTTATCCCAAAATCACACACATAATAACAAAAAGGTATTAAGGTATCAGTCGCAAATTGTGAATAATGTGACACCTCATCAAGCTGAGCATATCTACACGATATTATATAAATTATTCATACACAACTTCCAAACAATGTAATACAAATATCAATAGACCCGTTCGACTGTGACAAATGTTCTAGAACAGAGCTCTTTGTAATTTGGGCGTGTGTCTTCGTACTAAATAGTCTATCCTACACAGACCTTTGGGTTCTTGGGGAATGTTTACTAAATTAGGTCTCTGTAAAGTGGTGGTGTGAACTCATTGCTGGTCTCCATCAATCAGGGTAAGATTACAACCGTGACATCACGTCAAACTGGGGTTTGGGTTTTGTGTAAAAATTTAAATGAGTTTTTTTTTTCTAATAATGTTACAGAATGAATTTTGTGGGGGCTATGAGAGGCAATATCATCACTTTTGATATATATTTTTTTTGCGTTGGTTATTAAAATGCGATTAAATAATTTAAAAAAGTTTTTTTAATGGATTTGAAACTTTATTTTTCCATTTTAACAAAAAATATGAAATAAGCACTAAAATTAACGACAAAAATAAAATCGCTCAACCGATTTAAGAAAATGGCCACTTAAAAATAGCGCACGCAATAAAATTGCCTAAGAACAATAACTGGGATTACATAAACAAATAAAACTCAAGAAGGCAGTTAAAATATTTTATCTGTTATGAATATAATCCGGTTTTTACGGCGATATTAAAATTGAACCGGGGGGCGGAGGATTGGGGCACACAGTGGAGCGATGCTAAACTAAGCTAGTTTGTCTAAGTGTACCGTCTCTGAACAGGGCGCTGTGGTTGAGCGATTGGCTGCTGCGCTGCGTGTCGCAGGTTCGATTCCCGCACGGAATAAATATTAGTATGGCTTACATTACAGATAGTTGTTCCGGTTATTGCTGTTTATATATGTGAGTTTGTATGTTTGTAAACGCACCCACGATATAGAAGAAATACCTGTGGGGCAACGTTATTTTTTTTTTTAGTATATCAGTGTAAACTTACAATGGGTACCAATATTTTAAGGACAGAACAATTACCTGCCAGAATTTAGAGTGTCTATCTAACCGTAGATGACCTTCTATCTTGGCCATTGGTTCTCCTTCTTTTGTTTCCCAAATCTTAGCATGGCTATCGCATAGCTGTCTATGAGCAAATTCTTTAAATTTAACAGTAAAGGAGACATAAAAACCTTAAGAAGTGTTTAGAAGGATTATCTTTGCTTCCCCTTACACTTTTTTTTATTATTTTAATGGCTAATTGTAACCCTTTGCTTATTTTGCTTTACATCTGGCTTCATCGTGATGAGTTCTGGAGAAATATTTAACTGAATAAGCCTTTCATTATTTCGCACTTTCGTCGTGTCTGTACTGTCTACTTTGTTGTTTTTTAATTAGTTTTCGTTCAGCTTATTCCATTTTTTTAGTTATTGTATATTATATATTTATTCATTTTACTCACATTTATCTTGAGGCAACTTTGACGCTCGTTTTCAGTATTACAAAAAAAAAGTAACTTTTTTTTGCGTCCAATAAAGTATATTCTATCTTTAATTTTTTCTATTTCTTTTTATTCTATAAGTTCATCCCTTGATCGTCTGATTAAAAAAGTAGTCTTCTATTTGGTTAACTTAAGAAAATGCTCCGTCAATTTCCTCAACTTATTCGTACAAAAAAAGACCAAATCATAAACTCTCAATCCAATTTGAAACCTTAAATTAATTCACGAAACGACAAAGTGTGGGAGCAATTTAACTTGTGGACTGAGTGGCTCTGGCCTGGCCTCAGGGACCAACCTGACTTTGACTGATCGTTTAAGTTTCATCTGTTGTGGCCTCGGAAATTGGACTGTGTTAATAAATAGCAGAAGTTAACTTTTCGTTTTGATTTAAAAATTGGCACAACGTAAATTGGCACTTTTTGTGGCTGGAGGCTTTATTTTCTAAATATTAAGGTCGCCACTGGCATGTCCGGTTAAGCAGACGACAACGTCCTACGAATAAGTTGACCTGCGAGGAAGCACAGATAAAAAAATAATTACATTTCCATATTGGTGATGATTAAGTTAAGTGACACTGGCAGGATACTCAGCAGTTGCCATTAAAGGGGAAAAAAAGTTAAGTTTAAAATTAGCAGCCGTTGACACCAAAACGAGTAGCTCAAATGGCAAATAGTCCTTTGCTTCTAACAAAATGGAGAAAGCAACTTGCAATATAAAATACATTCGTTTTGCTGACGAGAGCTTGTATGATAATATCAACAAGGTCCTTATTAATATCGATCTCAAGTCTTCAATTATTACAATTACTTCCAAGATTGTTCCTACCAACTACATCTCTATGTAGTTGGTAGGAACAATCTTAGAAGTAACCCTCTCTCTAGAGGGTCTTACTTGATACATGCAAAACTGATAAATCGTATACATAGCACGTCGAGACAAACACACATTAATATGAAATTAGTCAACTTTGAATCCTACCACGGAACGTACATGCCGATAAATAAATCAATTGCGAATAATTCCACTAGACAAGACCGCACTCCGTTGTCACAGACTTAGCAAGAGAATAGAAGGTACATTATAATAAAAGTTAGCAATGAAACCTCTGATTGTTTCCATTAGCAACTACCAAGTAGCAATTACTGTCGTCATAGTAGAGTAGAACATATCTCTTGAAATTTCTTGTCGACTGTATATTTAATTACTTGATGTAATTTGTGGAGATGAAATAAACATTTATTATCTCTGCAATCTAAGGTTGATTAGTAGAAAATGCCTAAAAAAAAACTTATATGCCTGGTCCGCCTTCAAACAATTTTTTTTACTAGTACAGTCTAAGTTTAAATAAATAAATAAGGCGAAATCAGCTTAAAACCTTATGATGTGGGTTTGTATGATTTTAAAATGGAAGAGAGACGAGAGAGAAGAAAATAGGCAGCTGGAGAACAAAAGAATTTTCACGAATAGAGTGAAACTAGCAAATTCTACTAAGCATAAAATCTTCAACTAGATTTTTATAAAAGTCATAATTATGCCGTAGTATTATAGACATTCAGTGAAACCTAATGAAAAACTAAAAATATTTGCATGTTAAATAAATACGCCAGAAGAAAATGTATAATTCAGTAAAGTAATGCCGCCTCTATACAATTCATTAGCATACTAGAGAGAACATTCGATGCAGTCGAAATTAATAAAGAGATTATGGTGACATGAAATATCGATATGCAATACGAATGTCAACTGTTTGTGAGCTTAAGTAATTACAACGCTTTGATGAATATATTTTTAACAAATTACACCTGTTTTGTAAAACTGTACGAAAAAACTTTTTCACAAAAAACACTACAAAGTTCAAAATAACTTTAATTTCGGAAGTCGGTGTTTTTGGTTGCTTCTTCGTTATTTGACACCGACTTCCGAAATTAAAGTTATATTGAACTTTGTAGTGTACACAAACAGATACACACTTAAATAAAAGACTCAACTAAAACTAAAAATAATCTAAAACATGGCGTCAAAAAATTCCTCCGCATCGCAGGCCACTGGTAATGTACCCAAAAGGCTGGTAGCATTGCCACGTTGTATGGCAATGCTTATCCTTTGTCCGAGGTAAAAGCCAGCCCTAGGGTCACGCGAAGTGTCAACTAAGCGTCTTGACAGATCTTTAAACAAGTAATGAGCACTCGGACCCCACGACCCGAGAGTTTCAACCCAAAACAGCTCGAAAATAAGTTATATTTTCGAGCCGTTTGGGGTTGAAACTCTCGGGTCGTGCGGAAATATACCTTGTAGGTAGTTACCTACAAAGTATATTTCCGCCTCTTGAGGTTCTCCGCAGCCGCAGCGGCAGCGCCAGCGCAGCACGAAGAGCTAGGAAGATGGGATGGCGCAAGAATATCGACACAAGTAGACTTTGTAGTGTTTTTTGGAAGTCGGTTTCTTTTTTTTGGGAAAAAGTTTTTTTACTTTTCACTTTTTAGTGGTACCCCACACCTAACATCACCACTGGATAGTCACAGGAAAGCAAAACAAAAATACGCAAAAACACATATTTTTACAAAACCACTAAACCGATTTTGATAAAAGTTCAATGGGATCATTCGGGAAGTATACCTTTTCCAACAAAAAAAAAATCCAATCGGTTGGCAAGCGACGGAGTTATGCGCGAACAAACATAAAAAAAAATACAAAGATCCGAATTGAGAACCTCCTCCTTTTTTAGAAGTCGTTTGAAAATAATGTGAGATGGCTTTTGCATACACAGTGAATGCACACAAAAAATTTGAACTTCCCATACTAAATTGCCATCAACTAATCACAATTTGTATGAAGAAGACTCAATTTTTTTTTTCAAGGAATTGACTACGGCTTTCTTGGGGAAACTTGTTCATTTACATGGGCAGAAGTGGTTCTTAAAGTTACCCAGTATAAGCTACACTAGCTATCCTACCTACATTACGTATCCATGCTACAGTTGACACAATAGTTATGCATGACTTGTGTCTGTGTGATAAATGTATTCGGCGGGCTGTCAATACTCCGCCCTGTTAATATATGACCGTGGTTATGATGTATGATCGTCACTTCGTTAGCTGTGCTGTGGCTCTATCTAGGGTATGTATGGTGTGGTTACAGATATGTATTTGCCAGGGTAGCGGATTTTGTTCGAAAGAGTTACCGCGGCCCTGGAAAGCAAAGGGCACTACGAGGAGCAATGATGGGTTTTAGTCACTAAGAGTATGACACTCCCTCTCGCACCACCCAAAGCGGAGGGGGTCATTTGAAGATTTCCCACCCATTGAAAAAAGACTACGTATTTGACATTTTATTTTCAAATTTATGTAGTATGTGTCATTTCATATCATCATCATCATGTCAACCGAAAGACGCCTCGACTGCTAAACATAAACCTCGACCAAGTGTCGCCACAATTACCGGTCCTGTGCGTCTCGCATCCATCGGCTACCCGCGACCCTCACCAGGTCATTGGTCTACCTTGTGGGAGGCAATCCAACGCTGCGTCTTCCGGTACGCAGTCGGAATTTTTCTGCTTCATCGATCATCCGTTCTGCGGGCTATGTCGGTAATCTTGGTTCTCTTGCGGATATCATCATTCCTGATGATATCCGCATCATACGCATGCATCATAGCGGAGTACGTATATGTTACTCCGTTATGATGCAAAATAAATCAATACAAAGTTTTCCTTAAGGTTGAATTTTCCAAAAACATTTTTAATTAATGCTTACATAATAAAATAAACCTATATTCCAAATTTTAACTTCTTAGACTTAGATTTAGCTGAAAAGTGCACGTTGATAGTCAGTCAGGATAAATTCTTTTATAAATACTACTGTTATATAATTATGTAAGGTTTTATTTATATTACATAATATTTATGGCGTTCCGTATGGTGTCGGGCGTAAAAGAAAAAAATAGTGAATAATAATATTATGTCAAAGTAAAGAAAAAAGAGGAGAGTAAAAGACGGTTATTTGGTGCCTATTCGAATATTTAATTTTATCACACAATATCGAAAAGGTTAAAATACAGTTAACAACTGCATATTTAATTATTATACACACAGACATTTTCTACGAAAATACATACAAACTAAACTCCAACAAAACAATACTATTTCACCACTCAGAGCTTAAAATTGATAAAACTGTAGATTACGAAGATAATACTAATAGGTCACATTATAACATCGCATCGCTTCACAAATATGACACCTTTAATTACATTTCTCCAAAATTCCAAACTCCCTATACTTTCCATTTAAAGAGAGGAATGTCTGTGTAGAATAAGGACAGCTGCATGTATAGTTTTATGATTAGGAATTCAAATTCGGAATTCCGTGATTCGTTCAATTTTGCGATCTTCTGACCCTGGGAACTGTACGTATGCGGCCAGCCTAAACTATGCGTAGAGAATAATCTAAGAAACTGTATAAACGAACATGGATTTTTACAAGGGCGACAACTTAGATGACCAGAGGCCCTAGACAATGTGCCATTCAATTAGCGAATGCGACTGTCGAAATGCCAAAATGTAGGAATTTGATCACGTGACATTTCGATATCATCAGTCAATCCCATACATTTTTGACGTAGTGACAATCGCCTTCGCCACGTTATTGTTGGCAGAATGTCACTTGTCTAGAGCCCCAGTTCCTTAATAATACAGAAATTAAATACAAAAAAGGTGAGTAAATTAAGCTCAGGTACACAAAAAACAAACAAGAAATTAAAGACTAAAATGAGACAACTGTAAAGCAACAATGACGTAGGTGATACAGAGGCTGATGAGGGTGAACGGCAGATAGAGATTAAGTGACACCGCGCGACAGATCGTGTATCTGAACGGACGCAGCGAAACGTACTGCAGGGCCGTCTGTAGCTCATAGCGGAGAGACTCATCTGTGAAAGTTTTATGAAAATAGAACAGGTACCATAGCCATTTTACCGTCAGAAGGAGGGTATGTATGTTTGTATGTTTTTATGTATTTCCATTTCTTTGGCTCGCCCTACAGCCCAAACGGCTGGACGGATTTAAACATATGAGGTGTCGTTGAATTTGTCAGAATTGTGGTAGTGACATAGGTTATATAAATTTTCAAAACTCACTAAATGTAGGAAATAAAAAAAAATACTTTTTCAAAAAACCCGACCGCTAAAATCGACTTAAAATTTTCCAAACAAGTCGCTTTTCAAGCAGTCTGATGCAGTTTGTGGCCTCAAATCTGTGATTAAACTTGAAGGTGCAGCTTACAACAGTCAATTCAGTTGTACTAAGCCGTAACGTATTACACAGTTAATAAAAAATAACAATAAAAAAAAAATTAACACACTATTTTTTTTAAGCCGTAACGTGTTACCTAGTTAATAAACTGCAGATATTAAATAAGCAGTCGAATAGCCTAGTGCTTAATACAACAGACACACAAACAACAGACAGAGCTGCTTTATACAAAACAGCAGATAATGACGCAAAGACGAAGCTGGCTTTTGAAAAATTCCACTTACCTGGACACCTAACAAGTTGCTTCGTAAGTGTTTCTCTGATCTTGTCCACTTCGTATACAATTGCTTCTACAACGATTGCTGGATAGGACATATCACAGAGGGTATGCAAGGTTTCTGGTACAAACAGCATGATTAATACAAATGTTTTCTGAAATTATAAAAAAAAAATCTTGTTATTGCTTCAGAAGCTGTTGCTTCAATCAGCTACAAGATTGTCAAAAAGTCTTAAACGTATGCGCTGACGACATAATATGTCGTGGTCAATCTCAAGAGCAAAAACCTTTATTTCAAATGAAACATTTACAGTCACTGAAAAAATAGTCACTTTGAAAAAAAGCCACTGAAAAAAGTCACTGAAAACAGTCACTGAAAAATGTCTCTGAAAAAAAGTTACTGAAAAAAATCTAGATCTCTCAGTCAAATAGATAAAGTTAGTTTTGCCGCGCTAGCGTCAAAAGCAGTAAGTATGTTCTGCAGCAAAACACATTTTCTCCAGCGCGGTGGTTGCATGTTTCAGGGCTCTAGAAAATACTTGTAAAGTAAAGTTAAATTTATTTGCATGAATTGCAGGTACAAGATGTAACAATACGATGAGATGAGCATTGTACAATCTACCTTATGGGCATGGAAACATTCATGAAATTGTTAACTAAATTAAAAATTCAATTAAATAATTGTTTACAGAAAAACAATAGTCGGCATAGTACATGCAAAATATTTTATAATAAAATCTGCTCAATATAATTGGAATACAAATTGGATAAATTGAGGGAATGAGACCATTAGGTACTTATGTCAATATTAATTTTATTATTCAATACATATGTCAATGTCATTTACTGAATAATAGCATTTAGCAATCAATAGCATTTTACAAACAATATCTTAAGAAAAAAAGGCATTACTTACTTGATTGAAAAAATATATCACTGCAGTTTTTGTCAAATATACAAGTTTTGGAAAGCCTAGGACTAACATGGCAAACACCTGAAAACAGAAATGTGCAATGATTCAAGAAAAAATTAAATAAGAAAAAAAACATATTTTTATCATTATTTATTACCTGATATTGCACTTGCTTATTGACAAACTCCATATTGTCAAGCAAATAATCGTAATAATACAAACTCTTTCTTATATGTTTTCTTCTGATGGCTACTTCATTTCGTCCAATAAAGTTTATAGGAATAGGATTATTTTCCACAAAATATCTTAAGAGTCTCATGCGACTGTGTATCATTGAAAAAATGATGACAACGAATATGTGGCTTAAGTCCAAGCAGGTCCACATAATGGTCATAGGCACAAATGTATACAAATCAGGTGGTAGGAAGTAAAATCTGTTAACTACAAGAAGTAATCTTAAAGTTACAGATACAAATATAATGACATACAGGTATTTGTTAAACAAAGGTATTTTCTTGAATCCAATGATCCTGTCAATGGTTCTGATACTATTGTAAAATTCAAGGAAATATTTATCCGAGAAAATTAAAGAAGTGACGATACTACACCAATATTCTGAAAAGACTGACATGTCGAAACTGAATTCAAATTCGGAGTGAGTATAAATCAAAATAGTAATGATAGAACTGAAAATTATGCAGTAAAATTTAATAAAAACACATTTTAGATTGGATTGACTGAGCTTGAAATAACGGCCTAATAAAACTTGAAGCAAAATAATGACTTTAAATAATGTCTTATTGAAGCCCACTTTTCCTTTGAACATCTTTGTCATTTTATTCATTATAATATTATTGATGCTCGCGCACGTATACGTTATGCTAGCTTCAACAGAAAATGCTAGTATAATATTGCTAATGGACTATTGATAATAACTCTAATAATTAACTTTTCAGTACCTATAATTAGTATGAGCCATACCGTATTTGTAGCGTATATCAATGATACAGGATGACTTTGCATACACGTGTATTGGTAATCGTAGGGGTTGAAAATCTTCATGAAAATGAAACTACCAATCCTGAAATATTGTCAATTTTAAAGAAAAGTTTTTGGAATGTTGTTTTTGTATTCCTGTCAGCAAACCCTATTATTTGATACCCGATATTTTTGATATTATGAGGGTACAAACAAAATAATTGGTCTTCCGTCGTTGGATGCCGGCCATATTGGATTTAGAATCATATCACTAAGCTCTATCGTCCGTGCAACGCGATCGTGCAATGTCGTCCAAAACAAAAATGTTTCAAACTTATTAGTCATAACTTTTATTTGCCATAAAATAAGTTTACAAAATAACATGTGTTATCGTCATTGGTTTCTATAAGTAACACATTACATAATCGCTACTTGACATAAAAAATAAATAAGCTTAAATTAGGTTTTAGTGGCCGAAACGAATCGCTGTAAATCCGACTGCACGTAGTCTTGTGTGCCCTACCCCTAGAGTGTAATTTAGAATTGCGTAAGCGCGGAGGGGTTATTCATTACGACTCTTTATACTCGCGCAGATAGGCATAGTTGAGTATAAAAAAAATAAACATATATCGTCCAATAACAAACACAATAAACAAAACACAACTGAATTGGTCGATACACAACACTAACTAAAACTCAACATTAAAACGCGGTTGCGAAACTACATTAGGGAGTTGGCTGAGCTAACGATATCACACAAGTTCTCAATTCAGTTCAGTACGGTGGCAATTTGTGCAATTTGCGCAAATTGCGACTACGAAGGAGTTTTAGCGTTATCGTGAGACTTGAGAACTCGACGATAATGCTAAGTTCAGCTACATATGGTAATTGGTTGAGTGCTAAGATGCTTCTGAAAGGGATATACGGACAAACACTGCTATTTTATAGGTAGTAAGTACTGCTGTACTAAGCAATGCTCAAATATAAAATGAAATCTGAAATTCTAATGTAAATTGTCTCTAGACAGATTGAACATTCTATCAGTGACATTTTACAAAAGTCGCTTAATAATTATAGAGAGTGTAAGTAACAGAAATAAAATAACACCAAACTAATAAAGGGTTCTGAACCAATTTTACTATGGGACCAATATTGAAATAATGATGTTTAGTACGAAATGTATGGGGCAGTTGATTTCAGTATTTAATTTCATGGTTTTATTTTAATTTCATTGGGTTTTTATTGTGATTTGATTTTTATTATGTTTTTTGGAATTTTGTTTTAATTTTATAAAGTGTTATGGATACTTGAATCTGAAATAAACGTTTAATAATAATTATAAAATTTAATAAGCACTCAGGCTAGCAGAAAAAGCTTACTATAAATATTATGATAAAACGTTTGGTACAAAAGTAAGGTTTGAAACGTTCTTATAGTCGGCACCAAATAAATTTGCAATAACGGTCTTTGACCCACCTACATTTATAATAAAAATGACATAAAGCTGTCCTGAATCGACATCTATCGTGATCCTTTCTTTTGTCTAGTAATGAAAAACGATTCATAATTCATTGTCCGGTACCTATGAAGAGAAATTATGGAAAGGGAATCGTACTTAATTGTAAATACCTATATCTGGCGCCTACCATAACTATAAATACTCGAATCAGAAACCCGAAGAAAATTCCTTGAATACTCAATTAGCAATACCTAGTCCTTGATATTAGTTTATCACTAATCAGCCAGATCTTCATTAGCTTACGATGTAATTGGACTGTTTATATAATAACTATTATTATGCCTCTGTGCAAATGGAGTGGTAATTAAGACATTGTCGAGATGGTTTTGAGATTAAGAGACTTGCTTGTCAATCATGAGCCTGCGGTTTTGAAGCTTGGTAAATTCCATATATAGCGCACACCTAGGGAAGCTAACTCAAAAAAAATTTTAGTTACTTTTTTTAGTAAAAAAAACGATGCCCCACACAATAAAAATTTCTCCTGTATCGTGGGTGCGTTTACAAACATATAAACTCACATACACAAACAGCCAGACCCGGAACAACTATCTGTAGGCCATACAAATATTTGTTCCGTGCGGGAATCGAACCCGCGACACGCAGCGCAGCAGTCAATCGCTCAACCACTGCGTCAACCGTATTGTGAAAAGTTATACACGCCATTGAATTTCTTATCTCAATACCTACTACAAACAATAAAACAGATTTAAACATATCGCTGCTACTCGACGCTAGATGGCTAAATTCACCAAAACATTCAATTCAAAATAATAAAACAAATATACACACAAAATAACTACAAAAAAACAATAATTTCAGCGCCAAAACATTCTTAAATTTTCTACAATATGCTGGCCCGAATTAGCAAAACACAGAGTTGTCGTTTTTTTGCTAATTCAGGCCAGCAACAAGAACAACAGCTTGAAATCAATTAGGCAATTTCTCTAAGCTCATGGCTTACGTCCGACACTTTAATATGAACAAACATGAAGCTAATCTGTTGACATCGACGATCTGCTGATGATTTGATCTGACACGCCTCAAGAGCATGTTAATTGATATCCGCTTTGTGTACCTCATTATTCAAAATTTGATATACCTAAACATTCACACTATATATCTGACTGTACTGTGAACATTGATTGTTAGAAGCAGAGACATATACTATACAATACGTAACAAATTATGCTTTCTTTTATAAGAGTATCACGTAGATATGTTAGGTTTGTATCGTGAGAAAAAAAATCGACTGCCCCATACATTTATGTGCGCCTAACTCAACAAAATGTACAGAACATTTTTTCTCGCGATTTCGGCGTTGGTTCTATAGTAAATGTTGGTCATAATGATGAGTACAATGAACGCTTAAAAGGTATTTCGTTTATTCTGTTTCACGTTGTATATTCTCCCTATTTATGTGTAACATTATTATTTATGGCCTTTCAAAAGCCCGTCGCTTCATCTAGGTAGCAGAAAATTCAATGCTTTTGATTTGAATGAAGCAGACAACTTATTAGTCTTAAACCATGTACCTTGAAGCAACAAAGTTATCTCTCACACAAATAAATTATTTTAATAACTAGTATTAAAAATAAAACAAAATTAAATCCCCAAGTATTTCAGCCACAATACCACCAAAACCTTAAAACTACAAAATACAACGTACAAAAATAAATGATAAACAAAACAAAGATATCAACCAACAATTCAGACTGGAATCGCCACAGTAAAACTTTAAATATTCTCTATGCAAATGTAAGAGAGACTCATCTATATGGGACGTGCGTTCATTACACGAGACGGACCGGAGACGACACGTCCACGGGATAATTACGTCATCGTCCGGTCCGTGGACGGATTAAAAGGTATGGGAATAATTTGGAGATGAAATTGTGCAGTTAATTTAAGTTTGCGTTGACAGCGATCGTTGAGGATGACGTAATTAAAATCGGGCCCGGAACACCTTTGAATTTAGCCATCCACGTCCACTTGAACAATTCAGCCGGTCTATCGAAATCGGCCAGAGTGAGACAGTTATTTATATCTATCTAGCCATGTTGTCATCTTACACATGCCTACCACATTTGTAATCTCCGCACAAAGAAAAACCGGCCAAGTGCGAGTCGGACTCGCGCACGAAGTGTTCCGTATTATCTGTAAAAAAACGGCAAAAAAGCACGTTTGCTGTGTGGGAGCCCCCTTCAATATTTATTTTATTCTGTTATTAAACGACTTCTAAAAAAGGAGGAGGTGAGAACCTCCTCCTTTTTTAGAAGTCGGTTAAAACTTTTTTCTCGTTCGTCGGTTAAAAGTAGTTAGGTTTTTAAATCCAAATAGCTTGAAAAAATCATCCATGAAATTGTGTATTTTTGCTTTCCTGTGGTGTTGTTAGGTGTGGGGTACCACTAAATAATGAAAAATAAAAAACATTTTACAAAAAAAAAAACTGACTTCCAAAAAAACACTACAAAGTTCAAAGAAATTAAAGTTAATTTGGAAGTTGATTTTTTTTTTTTGTGAAAAAGTTTTTTTAGTATTTGTTGTTATAGCGGCAACAGAAATACATCATCTGTGAAAATTTCAATTGTCTAGCTATCACGGTTCATGAGATACAGTCTGGTGACAGACAGACGGACAGCGGAGTCTTAGTAATAGAGTCCCGTTTTTACCCTTTGAGTACGGAACCCTAAAAATTATACCTGACACATATATCTAGGCCTCCCTTCCCCAAAGGGTGGTTTCAAGGGATTTTTTCTCTCTTAAGGCATGGTGATGAATAATTGGCGAACCCTCCCCCGGTTCAATGCACCTGCTTGTCTGCCTACCCTCTATTTGCAGGGGTGCTTAGCTACTGAGTCAGTGTGCCAGTGACAACCTTGTTTTATGTGTATGTCGGTGTCATTAAGTGGCAAGACTTAAATGGGCAGGATGGAGTTGGGTGTGTTATAGATGTAAGAGAGGTATACAAATATATTGCGAATTTAATGTGCTTTGCAAAAACAAGGGACATAAAAAGTCATTTGTTCAAAATAGGCAGAAAATGTTATTGGATAAAAAATGGAAGCACTTTTTGAACTTCTAAATTTAACATGAAGACAGTCCCCTAAAATACCCGGAGGAAAGAGGCTCAGAAACTCTCCAGCAAAAAGTATTCTCAAAACAAAGAGAATGAGGTTTATAGTCGGAAGTACTAAATAATAGCGAGATAAGAGGCTTTTCGACAGGCCTGTTGGTCTAGTGGTTAGTGACCCTGACTGTAAAGCCGGAGGTCGTGGGTTCGATTCAAAGTCAAAGTCAAAGTCAAAGCATTTATTTCAATTAGACCATTTACAGGCACTTTTGAATTGTCAAGGTCGGTCGGTCAAAAAGATGAAGCTATTTGCACGTTCCAAAGCGTAGATCTCTATGGAGAAGAACGTGCAAGAAACTCCACGGACACTCTTTTAAAAATGATATTTTGTTACAAAATTATGGTTACATCATTCATATTGAAATTATACATATATGTGAGAACGATGTAAAAGACGTGCAGGATAAAAGAGTCCGGAGTAAAAAAAGAAACAATTAAAATAAACCATGGCAGCCGAGAGTGACCAGTCTCAGCTGACGGCGCCCGTTCACGAACATGACGCATACGCTAGCACCATTCGGCTCAACCATTTTTTAGGGAGCCAAATGATCCAACGCATGCGCCACCATCAGCCAGACTTTTGAGTGAGCATGACATCCCCAATCGCCAGGGTACATTCAAGTCAAAGACCTACCGAAAATGATCATTATAGTTTAAAGCTACACAGTACTCACACATGTGCATGAAATTATACAATGTTAAATAAGTTGCATCTATACAATGAAAAAGATTTGCATTCTTACAATCTTCAGCCGGTCCAACAATATTACGAAATGCTAACAGATTACTTTGAGCCCTTAGTGGCTACCTAGTGGCGTTGTGGAGCAGGACCAGCATTCCCACCCAGGACAAACTTTGTGTGATGAGCATAATTGTTTGTTTTGTGTCTGGGTGTAATTTATCTATAATAAGTATGTATTTATAAATTATGTAAGTATGTATATCAGTTGTCTGGTTACCATAACACAAGCTCTGCTTAGCTTGGGTTGGGATCAGATGGCCGTGTGTGAGTTGTCCCAAGATATTTATTTATTTATTTATAACTTACGTAAAAATATCTTTATAACAGGAGACCACATAAAAAAGAATACCATCTGTTTGTTTAGAAAGCTAAGCCCAACGTATTCATTTAAAAAACTGAAGCACATAATTTGTAAAAAAGTATAAACCACAACACGATCTCCATATCCGCCCAAAGCATGATATGGACCGGCGAATATATACGGAGATATTTTTTATTCTTGTTTAGGTTCCTCTTCAAAAACAAAGGGCATATCGCCAACATACTCAAAAACGACCTGGAGGCAAGATAATTAGAATAACCGTATAGAGTTTCATGGACGGTGAAAAAAACACATAACCTCTCGCATCGTTAGGTTAGGTCGGTGTTTGCTTTCTGTTTTTTATTTGAACGGGCTTAGGTAACATTGGGTATAAATAAGATTTGTAAAGGCTCTTGTCTATTACAGCGTATCATGCCGATCGTAACAAGGTTTGCCGGTCTAGGATCGCAGAACCCTGGCAAGTAAGGAAGTGAAGTGAAGGCAGTAAGGCCAGACCTTACTGAGAAAATAAGTAAGGTCTCGCCTTACTTATTTTCTCAGAAAAAAAATGTGGGATAGTGAAGTGTACTTTAGCACATTTAGTATGTACTTTAAACGTCCGCCTACCTGCTAGCTTGGACCGACGGCGATGGCCAATTTAAAAGCAAGAAGATTTTTGCCGATAATTGTCAAGACGATTATGCTCTAAAGAAGAACGTATATGAGGCACTGTCATCAGCATATATTGCAAGATGAGTTCTAGATTTCATGTCATTTCAAATATTTCTGTAACAATTTTTACATTATATCGAAATTTTATAAAAATAAATTAAAGAGTTACTATAACAGCAACATAAATCATTATTATTACAGTAGGTACATAACCAAGTAAAATAATGAAAAAGTTAAAAAAAAACCAATTCCCTGTTATAATAGGTCAAATGTCAAAAAATAAATCAATTCAGATTGTTTAGGTATGCCATGTTGAACCTTGTGGACACCAGATAAGTACTATAGATTTAGTCATAGAACAGTGATAGACAGAACGACAAAAACGTAAGCGTTTTTGTCAGTATTGGTAATGTGGTGACCGCAAAATTAAACACATACATGTATTACAAAAAAATACCTGAAACAAAAATGGCTCGACACAGTTTAGTTGACCAAGACCTTTAAGGTGCTTTTTCAGACCATTAATCGCTTTTGTGGAACGAAAACATGGCGGGTTAGGACACAAAAAAGATTGAAAGCAAAGAATACTGGAGTCGGGTATCCCGATTTTTCTGCAAAACAAAAATTGCTAAAATAAAACAAATGATCTTGCCATGGTTACGTAGTTTGTGTGAAAGAGTCACCGCGGCCCTGGAACGCAATGGCATATTTGGGTGTTGTTCTGTAGTAGCTATAGAGAAAATAAACAATATAAAAAAAATGACTTTTTCAAAAAACCCGACCTCTAAAACCTTACCCGACCTAAAAGTGAAAGACTTTTCTAGCAGCGTGATGCAGCCGGTGGCATCGAATCTGTGATTGAACTAAAATAAACACCACTAACTGCACCAGACAGCTTGAAAAGTATTTTTTTACTGAACTTTTTAGTCGTGTTTAAGCGGTTATGTATTTTTATTTTTTTTAAATTTTTTCTTAATAGGGTAGATGACTAAAAAGATCTAATTAGTCCGTCAGATAGATTTCCAAAAAATGTTAGACATGTATTTTTTCATTTTTCACGGAAACAAAAGATGAAGACGATACAGTGTGTTGAAAACTCGTATGACCGTGTAAGTACACTTTTTACTTACCCGACACGAGCCCTCACTCTCGAACTTTGATGCGTTTTATCTTCGTTGTTTCTTATTGCTTTGATAAAGCTAAAAATACATGTCCAATATTTTTCGATAATCTAACTGACGGACTAAATAGAATCATAAATTTTTAACCAGGAATCATCCCTATTGCACAACACCCTGTAGAATCCAGAGTCCTAGACGTTACATTTTCTCTCCTCTTTCTCAATTTCCTTGTTACTTAAAAAATAAATAAAGTCTATTCTATTCTATATTTTTATATGGCAAGCAAAGCCGATGTCGACTATTCTGCGAATGTCTAAAGTATAAAAGCAAGTGTGTTTAAAAGCTGGTAATAAACAGTAGGTAGAAACAATAAATAAAGTCGTGGGGCTCTGGTATCGTGCTATACCATACTTGGCAGCTTGTCAAATCATTGCAACATTTCAACCTCCCTTTTTACCTCACTACAAAAAATGATACCAGCCCTCTCGTTAAAAGCTAGTGCTACTCAACAGTGTTGCCACAATGACTGCATATTTACTATGCCATCGTTATTGCCCTGGACTAATGGACTCTGAGCACAACATTGTTTTCGCTGGCATCGAAACAAATGGACGAAACTGTTTTCAATGGCATTTTACTGCCTACCAAATGGAGTTTTTGCGGATGAGTATTGAGTACTTAATTTGGTAGTATTTTGTTTGGGTAACAGTGAAATGCTGATTTACTTGATTATTTTTTACATTGTTGCGCTTACTTCTGTCTAGTTGTCTACTTTAGTCATAAATAAAAGAGAATGTAACAAGTTTACAACTAAAACTTCCATGAATTTGTCACTTCTATTTGAACATATTCGTATGTCTCTTCATTATTTTTACGTCGGAGTGGCTTTTTTTTAAGGATGAGATATCATCAAATGTCTTCTTGCACTCTGGGTGGAGCGGAAGGGAAAGACAGACTCTTACTGACTAAAACCCATCCGTGTTCCTCCTCATTCCCTTTGCGTTCCAGGGACGCGGTGACTCTTTCGAACAAATTCGGCTAAGACAGGGGGATAGTGTTTTTATTTACGGAAACAAAGGTTACAGCTATCACGTTGCCCTATAAGAAAGCTGCATAGGTTTTTTTCGGAATTCTAAATTTCTATAACAAGCGATCATGAAAAGGGTGCTTAGCCACATATTGTAAGACCGTTTGAAGCAGTTCTCGCTATGTCAACGGAAAAAGAACCCTCAATTAAAGTCAATAAGTAACAAATCAACCATCAATTTGATGATTCGAGGTGGAGTTAGAGGATTTTACTTGAAATATGAGCCTTAATGAACACCATGTTCAATGTTCAATACGGTGTCAGACGTAAAAGAATAGCACTATCCCATCACTTCCCGTGAGTGTCGTAAGAGGCGACTAAGGGACTCACCGGAGAATGGGCAGCAGCATTCTCTGTAGGTACATTGCAACAGCCACACTGAGATCGCCAACGCGCCTGCCAAGCGTGGCAATTATGGCAAACCATTTGGGGAAGGCCTATGTCCAGCAGTGGACGTCTTTCGGCTGATATGGAATGAACACCATCACCTCGAAAAACAGCATCGTCTATTATTCTCATATGACCTCATAGATTTATCAGTCCACAACATTAGCCCAATCTTTTGCAAACATAAAAGCACAAAACACAAGGCCACTTAACAATATAAAGCGTTCACATTATCCATTCAGAACACAAAAAGCTGCATTTATCTCAAAACAAGAGAAAAGGAAAAATGCGAGCTATCATAAAATAAAATGGAAGATCAAGTGCAGGACCAAGTTGAGAGAATAATTAGCATGCAGCTGGGAAGCACGTAATTGTATGAGATATTGTGAGAAAATATTATTGTCTTCGTTGCGTTTTAGTAAGATGAAAAGTTTGTTGTGAAATTGGTAAGAAAATTGCAATAATAAACTGTCGGGGAGTTGTAAATAATCACATAATCGACGTAAATGGTTTTGTAATGACGATAGTCAGACGACTGTTGTTTGTTTGCACACCAGCAAGATGGTCAAACGCAATAGGGAATATGCATGACAAAATATTTGTTATCTACGCAGTTTATCTCAAAATATATAAAAATATAATACTAACAGTGAAACCAGAATCAAAATTGATCGACAATTCAACGAGATATAACTATTTTAAACAAATATATCTGTCCCTCTCGTGAAAATGCTGTTTAGGCGTCATGAACTCTGACGTCAGAGTTCGTAAAACTTTGAAGCTTTATAACTTCACCGCTGATGAAGGTATTTTAAAAAATATTTCAAGTTTACTAGAGCAAATAATTATATTATTTAGCAAATAAAAATAATGCATGCAAATTCCCTATTAAGAGGGCAGCATGCATCGAGCAGTTGGCATGTAGAAGACGGCCATAACTTGGAATCGCGTCGTAAGTGGTTATGGTCTTCTGCAGTAAAGGAACAGCGAAGAAGAGAGATAGTTTGTAAGTCTCTATCATCATCATGCCCAATTTATTTGCTGCACGTCTTCATTTTTCCATACTTTATCTCTATTATCCGCCATCTCAGTAGCCAACCTTCATTTCAGTAATTTTATCTAGCCCACGTTTTGACATACTGGCTTTTTCACTCTCGTGACTTATTCCACAGACACTGTGCATTTTTCAGACTGCAATCAATGTATTACACTGAGCAATTTTATTCATCTTTCACACAAATAATTTTCGTAATCTGATCAGTACCTCCAGATTTTATTTGTGGTAAATAATTTGAAATCAGAAGGATAATCCACCATAAATAATACAATAAAAACCAAAACACAAATAGAAAACCATCATAAGCGGCCACATCAAAATTCTATGAATAACTGAACATGTCAAAAGGTAAACATGAATACTATCTCCGATCGTACCCTTTTCTCCCTTTCAATGTATGTCAAGAGACTCTTAGCAATAGTGCTGATGTACTACCACCTCAATTGTACCATAATCAACTTTAGAACATCAATAATAGAGCTGATTTTAGCCAAGCAAAATATGTTTAGAACATTCAAGTATTTACCGTTTAAATTTATCAGATGTGTTTTTGACAGTCAACTACAGAATGTGCAGAGGAAAGGTACTTCAAAATGAACGTGTGTGTTTTGAAGCGTAAGTTTTAGGAAAACCAGATTTGTATAAGAAGATGTAGTTATTTTTGCTTTTGTTGAACTTTAGTGTCTACTTATACGTGAGAATAACATAAGGAGTTTCACATGGCACTACATTAAGGTCACTTATTTTTTTTATTTTTTATTGAGTAATGGGCTACCTCTTGACCTCGATCACGCCTGATGGAAAGCGATGGATGAGATATATGATGAACCGAGCGTGCCCAGGAATGTCATAAGGCACTGGTACTCTCACGCGTCGACGAAACACAGCAGGCTGCTTGACGTTGGACTCCGGTGGGTGGGTGGTCGCAAACCAGGCGGGCGTCAGCCCTACCATCGCAAGGGAAGGATTGGCCAGTCTCATAAGGTATTAGGTGAGACTGTCCAGGATGCGATGCGATGATGGAACAAATTGCGCTACACGAGGAGGCTCATCTGTTGGTCTTTCGTGTTTGTGTTTTATAAATTTTGTAACTTTGTTATTTTTACTTTTTTTTTGTTCATTTTTCAGTACATGTAAATTACATTTTTAAATATTTATACAAAAAATGGAGGGAGGCCTATGTCCAGCAGTGGACGTCTTTCGGCTGATATGATGATGATGATGATGATACAAAAAATAAAAAAAAAACTAAAAATATAAAAAAATGGTAGCCCACCGGAATCGGGAACAGGGTCCAAGCTACCGGTCAGGGCTCCAAAGAGAGGAACCTTCTAACAATACGAGCCGTGTCCAGAAGTACTGCTTTCTGAATCAAGCCCTTGATCCAGCTGCCTAACGAGAGCCTCTTGAGGTGTTGATTTTTTCTTTTGATAATAAATTGATGATGTGTAACTGTGTAGGTAAACATCATTCACAAATTAAAAACTTTGTTTAGTGATATATAACTACACTTTATGTACAAATATTTGCATGCTATCATAGTATGGCGGAATGTGTCTTGCTCCAAAAACTATGTAACATCTTTTTATCACATTTTTTGCAAATAAAACTATACTTTGATACTTACCATGTATCAACTACACAAAACAATCAGCTGTTTAGTACATTCAGCGACAAAGTGGTAAAAATATTCCCACTGCCTTACAAAGGGTGTTGGTGTAAAATAACACTTTTTTCATTTATGTCGGTTTTTTAAATTAAAACTCACTCTTTGTTTACTGGTATTTTTTTAAATTCTGCTCAAAATAACCACAAAATATGCTCGATTAAAAACCGATAACCAAAAAAAGTCCCTTTTAAACCACTTCCAATTTCATAGCCAATTTTAACTGCATATTGCGCTCTGATAAAATTTGAAAGCAATCTGTAAACGTTTAACATTCAAACGACTCATGTAAATGACAAAGGTACGATGTAAATAGCGTTACATTGTTTGTATGTAGCTGTGGGCAGACCACAGTGGGGGCGGTGATGTAGGAAAGAATGTGGAGTGCACTTGCATAATCATAATTATGTAATTGGTAATTTGTACATAATTTGTGATGTTATTATATACTCTATTGATATTTAATAGAGACAACACTAATAATAAAAATCTAATATCCTAACTAAGTTAACCCTAAAACATGGGGTCAAAAAATTCATCCGCATCGCTGTCGACTGGAAGTGTGCCCAAAAGACTGGCGGCATTGCCACGTTGTATGGCAATGCTTATCCTTTGTCCAAGGTAAAAGCCAGCCCTTGGGTCACGTGAATTGTCAACTAGCGTTCAGCAAGTTCTTTAAATAACGCATGAGCACTCGGATCCCACGACCCGAGAGTTTCAACCCCAAACAGCTCGAAAATATAACTACCAACGAGGTTGTTATAATCATAATTTGTTATTAAATTACAGCAATGTTGTATTATTAAAAGCTGTTGCCCGCGACTTCGTTCGCGCATATCAAGTATGAAATATACTTTACGATCTATTCTCATACCTCATACCAAATATACATTTAAAAATACAATCGAAAGTAGAACCTCCTCCTTTTTTGGAAGTCGGTTAATAAATCATAAAAATCGGTCGAGCCATTCCGGAGGTTGGTGGAGGTGCGACCACAAACACTGTGACACGAGATTTTTATAAATATAAAGGCACATAGCCATCATCAGTCAATTCTGGGTTCATTGCGGCTGCCGAGCTGTCGTGGGTAGGCGGGCGAGGAGAATTAAAACCACGTGTTGAAGATTATTAACGGTGCACGATTATTATTTTAACAGAACATTAACAGAATTATTGCAATCAGCACTTTCTAATTAACTAGAATACAGCGACGCTCCACCGAACACGTTTTACTTGAGCGCGATGCAAACGAATTCTTATTCGTCTGACGGCCGCGTGCAAAAGAGCCTGGAGTTGCGTCAGAGCGAAGAAACGTCAACCCGCGCTTGTCAAAATGTCCGCTGTCATTCTTGACGTTTCTTGACACTCTAAAAAGGTCGAAGCGCCGTCACGGCCGGACTGACATTCGCACGTCCTCGTGCGACTGCTCACGCTTCGAGTTATCTGCAAAGACCAAATACAAATCTGCAGTACACGTATGGGCATGCTCGCCCATCCCTGACTAGCTACCCATTTATGCTGCCTGTTTGAAAAGATTTCGATCTTCACCCCCTCACATCTGAATTAAACACACTGGGCGGACAACTGACCTCAGGCGCCCCTTCGACCACCCACCAACTCGTATGGTGCGGTGGACCGGACAACCCGTCAGCGCCCCTTCCACCAGTGATGAAAGCTACACGCAGCTGCTGCAATCAACTGGTCCGGAACGTCGACCCGCATAGGCCAGTCCCAGCTCAATCTCCTGCCATTCAGCTCACACCAGAGAAGTCGTAGTCTGATCGTGGGCGTCGACCCGGTTTAGGCCAGCCCAGTCGATCAACTACACTACATACCACGTATGAAGACGTAGTCTGATCAGAGGCATCGACCCGGTTTAGGCCAGCCCCATTGATCAACCACGCCGCTCCCAACTGCCTATCCAGTGCCCTACGCTCTAGATCGATTCTCGATAAAAGGACAGCATTTACACAATTGTTGTAAACTCACTATTCACTACTCATCATGTTCTGAAGCAGAGAGGGTGCCAGAGCTTGCGGTCAAAGTGTGTGAACTAGATACCGATACTGTATCACTATCATCATCAGATGTTGCCATTCCATTCTCATGACTATGAACTTCCGCCGTCTCGGCCTCCTCTACCTCGTTGACTAATGAAGTAGCTACATCAATCAATCCACCGTAGCCCCTGGGTACTGCGCGCAAGCTTTCATGGGCGTACTCATAGGTTCGGTTAGACCCATCAATGTCTCTCAACTCGTATCTATCGTGATCTAATACCTTGACGATTGTAAAAGGACCTTTGAACTTTCGCTGTAGTTTGGTTTGGTTACGCTTGCTACCCTTGATAAAGACAAACGCCTACACTAAATGGTTTCACTATTGCTCTACCCCGGTTAAACGTTCTATTCTGTCTAGACGTTCTAGCCCTGCAGTGACGTCATTTGAATAACACATGACATCATCCACGTAGGCCAGCGCTACCTTGTCTTTTAGGGGACCTAGAGCTGTGGTTATGCACCGCTGATATACGGAAGCTGCATTCCGTAACCCAAACGGCATCGTCAAACATTCAAATTGTCCATCCGGTGTCACAAATGCCGTTTTTGCTATGCTATCGGGGTCAACGAATATTTGGTGATAACCAGATGTCATATCTAATGACAAAAAAATAGTGCGCGACATAGAGACGGTCGATTTGTTCGTCAATACGGGGCAACGGATAATGCTCGGGGCGCGTGTTGGCGTTGAGTTTCCTATAGTCCACGCTCATCCTATCAGTGTTGTCTTTCTTTTTGACCAATAAAATGGGGCTAGCAAAAGGAGAACTGCTTTCCCAATTAACGCCCGCTTTTAATAAGGACTCTATTTTCTCATTGACTGTTTCTTTCCCGCGGGTGCTAACCTATAGGGATGCCTTTGCACGGTCTTATTTGGATCAATAAGGTCTATGCGGAGAACGCCTGTCGTGACCCGTCGCGTTGGTATATCGTTTGTGAAGAACTCACTATATTTTTCTAAAATTCTAGACAATGCTAACTTATCATCACCTCGTGATTCAGTATCAATATTCTTGAAATCAATGTTACTAGATTTGTCAGAAAAATTGACTTCTTTACGCTGAGAAAAAGTAACTTGATCGTTATCCATATGCACGTGTATGTTATTCTCTAATATATCCCTACCTATTATAACTGGTTCAGCAATGGTGCCATCAGGTACTATGTGAAACAACACTGAGAGCGTAAGGCCTTGAACATTTATGGGGCTAATTACCTGGGAAAAACATTCTACATCCCCCCTACCAATGCCCGTCAGATAAACTAAATCATTCTGCGCAGTACCTGGGAACTTCTCGGCGTGATACGTGACTAATGAGCAAGCCGACCCACTGTCAAAAAGAAAGGAAACTGGCTCACCGGATGATGTAGTCAAGGTGCTCCTCGATGCCTTGCGTTCACACACGTGGACTTCTTTGACCCTCGCTGCTCCGCCGCCTCCCGCTCGATCTGGACACGTCGACGCCAAGTGTCCTGGTCGTCCACACGCGAAGCAGGTGATTGGTCTTGGTTTATCAGCGGCTCTGGATGTTTGGTCGTGCGTCTTCTCTGAAGTAGCAGGCTCTTCTCTTCGCTTGCGGCAGTCTATCGCTTTGTGACCCGAAGTACCGCAGCGGTGACATGTTCCCATGAAGCGTGATTCAATGAATCGGGTCCCTTTCACATCCGCATCATGGTTATCGCTACCCTCATGCCTTCGTTTCAGTGAAATGCCGTTAAGAACGCGCAGAAGTTGAGATCTAGTGGTCAGGTTATGAGAGTGGAGCTCGCGCGGAATCACGGCTTCCTTTTGGCATAAAACTGAAGATACGAATCCCGTTGTAACATCTTCGGACATCTCCATCCGCGGGATGCGTTCGATGATGTTCCAAAGGCGCATGGCCGCCTCGCTCGCGGTTTCTTTAACACCAACTTGAAAACGTAGAATTTCATCGAAGTAATCTTATGGCAGCATAGGTTTAGCCAACTTCGCAAGCAATACTTCTTTTATTTGAGGTCATATCAGATGCGATGCCTGTAGTCTTGTTAAATAGGTAGCAGCTCGGCCTTTGAGTGCACGTGTAAGTAGCAAAAGCAATTCTGCACCTTCTTACTTACGGTTGTTGACTATGATTTCTGTCACGTTGCACCAACCTTCGATGTCCGTTTCGTTGCCATCCGGATCAAACTTAATCAACTGGGTAAACGTGCTGCTCGTAGGTTGCGGCTGTGATATAGCCATCAATCGGGATAAAAACAGCTCCATCTGTTGAGACAGGCTTGGTTCTGATGCCGGCGCTGGAGATCTCGTGCGACTATTCCCCTCTGAAGTAAGCCCTTCACATCCCACTTCTGATAAAGGCACATAGCCATCATCAGTCAATTCTGGGTTCATTGCGGCTGCCGAGCTGTCGTGGGTAGGCGGGCGAGGAGAATTAAAACCACGTGTTGAAGATTATTAACGGTGCACGATTATTATTTTAACAGAACATTAACAGAATTATTGCAATCAGCACTTTCTAATTAACTAGAATACAGCGACGCTCCACCGAACACGTTTTACTTGAGCGCGATGCAAACGAATTCTTATTCATCTGACGGCCGCGTGCAAAAGAGCCCGGAGTTGCGTCAGAGCGAAGAAACGTCAACCCGCGCTTGTCAAAATGTCCGCTGTCATTCTTGACGTTTCTTGACACTCTAAAAAGGTCGAAGCGCCGTCAAATAGATTAGAAGCACTACAAATCTTTTTATATTAAACTGTTACTTAAGATCTTATCATCTGCCTAGCTTTTTCCCAACTATATTGGGGTCTGCTCCAAGTTCACCTGAATACCAATATTTTTATCTGTTACTTAAGTTCTTATGAGAAATTAAATTCTTTAAACCTAAATCTGAAAAGGTCATCATCATCTTCTTGCCCTAAAAATGTAATAGGCATGATTTCACACTTACGAATTTTAATTTATAAATCGAGGGAAAAACGTATAAGTAACAAATCGTCGCCACGTCGTTTGTACTGAATGGGAAGTCACTGACGTGTCTGTCTTTTGACGTAAGATGATAGTAGGCGTCTTAAAACATATTATAATAGAACCTTGTACATTTTTTTTCATTCACTATGTGGTCCTTAACTTTGGAGGAGGGGAGGAGCTCGTGGCTAAATTATAACAGCCGCACGGACCAATCTTCAAAGTTCAGCAACACTTGCCAAGGTTGGTCTGTGGATGGAAGACCATATTAACATACCGAGACTCGTCCGTGCCTTGGAAAGCACGTTAAGCCGTTGATCCCGGCTGTCATTTGTGGATCTTTGGCAGTCGTTACGGATTGTCAGAAGCCAGAAAATCTGACACCAGTCTTGCCAAGAAGTACCGTGTTACCCAGTTAATGGGTTGTGGAGGTCTGATAGGCAACCGCTCCACGTAAAATACTGATATTCAGCTGAATCCGGTTTGACTGGGAGCCGACCCCTATATAGTTGGGAAAAGGCTAGGCAACTTAACTTTCAATTTCCTTGTGTCCAATTGGCACTGTCAAATACTGTTACAATATGCAAATCAAACATAGATATACTCGTACATATTATTCCCATTATACAATCTTCTTGAAACCACACGAAATTATTGATAATTTGCGTTGCCCAATCCATTGTTAAAAAATCTTCCGTGAAAGTTCCCCACGTATCTATGAGGCTACTCCATACACTTCCTACCTCATTGTTTTCCCGTAATGCCCAAAACGGGCATCAATCAAACGCAAATTGCGCCGAGCTAGCCGACAGCCTCACCCCTTTACGACACGTCGATATAATGCGGTTTAAAATTAAACTTTGATTGGGTTTCTTTGCTTTTAATAGTTAATTCTGAACTTTATAAAACTTTACGTTTAAAGTTGAATCGCAAATGAAACTTCTTTCACTATTATTTTCGAGAATTTCTAAATGGCAAACCACTGAAAAAGCCGGTTTATTACAACAAACGGATGGTACACAATCATGAATTAAAACTACTAAGTAATTACTCATAAAATCACTGTGTAATTGTTTTATAAACTATTATGTAACATGACTTATTTGTAATTTGACCCAAATATTATACTAATTTAATCTTAATGTATTGCATGACCATTTGATGTAATAATTGTATTTGGGATATTTTTAAATGCACATCTGTATAATTTAATGCATACCAGAAAAAATAATGCTGTGCAAAAAATCCCAATTGATTAGAAAACATGTCTTACAAAAAAAATAAAAAAATCATCCAAAACGAGATGACCTTTTTATCGAATTCACACCAAAAATGTGGTTCATACATCGGATTTATGATTTATAAAACAAAAATACGAATTGTTTATCAAAAATACTAACTTGCACTCTAAATTGCACTTCCCTGAAATAGCAGGTGGTTATCATGGTTACAATAGTAGCCGGTCATTGGGCACCCCGACTCGGACAGGTTAGGTTAGAAGGGGATGGCGGGGTCAAGTGAGCGAGCGAAGCGAGCGAACAGACCCCGCCATCCCCTTCGTGGTTATTTTTTTTTAAACCACCCAGAAATATCATTAGCCAAATATTCGTTCAGTAAAACAGTTCTGCAAATACCATTAAACAGTATATCGAATTTGATTTATTTAGTGTGCATAATTTTAGTGCAAGTCAGTATTTTTGGTTTAACTTTGAAATATTTTGATCGAAAAAAGGGAATATACAGATATCGATTTAAATACATGCCATTGTATTTTAACTATGTGCCAAACTAATAAAATTAATTTTGTATGCCTCAATGGCGGGACATAGCAGAACCTGTAAGTAACACAACATCTTATGAACCTATGATCCACAATAAATTAATTGTAAAATATATTTTAAAAAGTATATTTTGTAAAATAAAGTAGAGTCAGTTATCGTGGTTTGTAATGGGTCACTGTCTAGGGCTATTTAGAAGTAAATACGAATTTTAAGAGACATGAGACAGTAATTCCGAACTCACCATATTATAAATTCCGAAATAGAAATTCAGCCTAAAGTCTAACTTAGAAAGAAAATAATTTAATCAGTAAACATGACCAATCCCCACACTAGGTATATGTACTCATGCCCCGTCAAAATGTACACCGCTTTCAATTACTTGGAAAGTGAATCAACACACGCTAACCGTTATCAAAGCTTTCGATATTCTGTTTAACGCACGCCCAATTAAACAGTTATCGCGATAAAGCGGCAGCGATCAAGCCTTTGGAGTTTTCAATGCGCCAAATGTTAGATCAAAGGGTGATGACTTATTCATTCGGTTGGAATATGTTTTATAGAGTTTAAACAGATTACTGGATAAGTCACATTTTTTTTACTTTTGTTGATAAATAAAAAATGAGCTCGCGTTTTACCTCTCACCTAAAGCGTTGTTGAAGCACGCTTGTCTACTCACTATTTACAAATAGTGAGTAGACAAGCGTGCTTGCGTGCTTGTGTGTTTCCGAGCTACACACAAACACACAAGCACAAACGTGGTGTTATTATGTGGATATACCACTAAAGTGAAACATAAAAACTTTAATACAAAAAAATACAACCGACTTCCAAATAAAAAAAAACAGTACAAAGTACAAAACAAGTTTAATTTCGGAAGTCAATGTTAAATTATGAACAAACAACCAAAAACACCGATTTCCGAAATTAAAGTTATTTTTTACTTTGTAGTGTTTTTTTCGAACATCTTTTTTGATAATAATAATGCAGTTGTAAACGAAAGTCATTATAACTCGAGAAAAAGTGATACGTCGTTGAATTTTTTTCTGCTCTTCTAGTATTTTTCTATGATCAGGGTATCCATATGATTGAGTGTTTATTGAGTTAGGCTTCCCGTTATTTTGTACTGATGGATCTTTCTGTGGCTTTTCAAACGCCGAGGGGTTTCAGAGCAGTGAATGGAACAAAAAGAAATGTTGTATACAGTGGTCAAAGGGGTCAATTATTTTGTATGCTTTGGTGGGGTTAATTGGTGGAAAGTATTTTATATTTTTTTATCAGAATTAAAAGCGTTTACGGCATTTCATACAAATCAAGTCCTTATTTTTTGAAATGAATGAACCGATTCGAATTATTGAATGACAAGGTATATTACTCTGTCGATGAATACCTTAATGACAAATTTTGTTAAGATAATTTTGTACAAACTAATAAAATTTTTACAATTCTAATTTTGGTGACTTTGTATTTTTCATGACTGTTTGTATATACTATTTAAATTAATTTAAGTCTGACAATTGTAATATTTCTGACATTGTATTTTCTTTTTCTTTCGATTTTTGTACTATTTCATTTCATTTTTGACAAATTTCATTTGCTGACATTGTATTGTATGAGTCTTTGTACTTTTATAATTAGAGGATAAGTGTTTGATAACATTGAATCTAGCGACACTTTACCATCACTATTTTGTACCCTGAAATATTAGAACATTTTTTTATAAAACATCATTGTACCCTGTGTTCACAAAATTAATAAATGAATATGAATATGATTTTCATGAAACTTGGTATGCATACGCTCGATATCCAGGTCTAAATAGTTAGTAACAACCAAAGAAAAAAATCTCCACATTTTATCTCCCATGCCATCAAAACTACAGCATGCCACGCTGTACCATCAATCATCTTCCCCTTATCACATACCCATACCTACCTCTGCCCCACCACTTCCCTTGATAAAAGGGTGATGATTTTCATACTGCTTGCTCCCCTAGCATTATAATTTCAAAGAGTAGGGTACCAGGTATGTAGTACATAAACTATATGGAGGTGACGATGATGATCCATACAGACTTGAGTATTATTTCGTATTTGATGATGCTGGTAGTTTGGACTTGGGTAAATTGTGTAATGGGCCTCATCAGAAGGCTTAAAGTCACCCAAAGGGCAATGAAGAGGGCAATGCTCGGAGATTCCTTGCGTGAATGAATCAGGAATAATGATATCCGCAAGAGAACCAAGGTTACCGACATAGCCCGAAGGATCGCCAAATTGAAGTGGCAGTGGGCAGGGCACATTGCTCGCAGAACAGATGGTCGATGGGGCCGAAAAGTTTTAGAGTGGCGACCGCGTACCGGAAGACGCAGCGTTGGAAGGCCTCCCACAAGGTGGACCGATGACCTGGTGAGGGTCGCGGGTAACTGATGGATGCGAGACGCACCGGACCGGTTGTTGTGGCGACACTTGGGGGAGGCCTATGTCCAGCACTGGACGTCTTTCGGCTGATATGATGATGATATGATGAAATTGTGTAACGTAGTTCAAGAAACTGACATTGTTAAGAAAGAAGATATATCAAGAATTGATAAGAATTACTTTGGAACATTGGTGACCACGTACCGGAAGACGCAGCGTTGGAAGGCCTCCCACAAGGTGGACCGATGACCTGGTTAGCGTCGCGGGTAGCCGATGGATGCGAGACGCACAGGACCGGTTGTTGTGGCAACACTTGGGGGAGGCCTATGTCCATGATGATGATGAATAAAGCAAACTGGTGACGAGATCATAATAAAATACTGGAAACTATAGTAATACTAGCTTCCTGCCAGCAGTTTCGCCAGCATGAAACTCTGAAATTATCCAAAGGGAACATATTTACAGGAGGAAAACCGTTTAGAAGTTATGATGTGCAGAGGTAATAGGCAGAGCTAGTTACTTTCGCATTTATAATACTATTACAGATACTTACATACTTACTTCATAATAAAATTGAGTCCAACAACGAGATAAAAATGCATGTTACTTTAATAATAAATTTTTAAGCAGTGGATGTTTTCGGAAAATACATCCAGAGCGCTTTCTTTTTTAAAAAAACTTTGCCCCTCTACGATTTTTTCCTGTATCGTGGGTGCGTTTACAAAGGTATAAAAAAAGGAAGAAAACACTTTAATTCTGCTCGTAATGACGCTCAAAAAAGAAAAGTAGATACTCAAACAGACAGACCCGGAACAACTATTCGTAGGCCATACAAATATTTGCTATATGTTTTGAACAATGTACCTGTAAATGTGACTACCAATTCGGTTGATTGGCTTATATTGACGTCAATAAAGGAGAAACGTTAAACCCAATTTTTTTTACACTACCACGAAGTCCCAACGCCTCAGTCACAGTAGTCGAGCCAAACACCACGAACCCTACAGGGGATGTCGACAAAGAGCGGTGAGTAATTACAGAAAAATGGGGAATAACTAGGTCATCGCAGATGTGTGTCGGATTAAGGCGTGTTGGAGTATTAGGGGTAAACGCTGTGTTGTACCCTGGTACATGTAGGTGGGTGTAGTGTCCGGATATCATTAATTAATGCATGTCTTGGCTTATTTAAATGGCCATTATTGGCATGTGCAAGCCTCGGTTTTAAGCCTGAAAAAGTCAAATCTCGTTTCAACTTACATTTTTACCTGACATACCTCCGGCTTTTGGAGAAAAAAAATCGCAAACTAAGCTCGAGTTAAGTGATCCGATTGGCTGTTAAAAATTCATTCTACCAATCACAACTAGATAACGCACGTTTGAAAGTTTCGTTCGAGGCACTCTCCGAAGGGTTAGTAAAAGATGTATCTCTCTTTCAGTAATATGAGCGCGAATTTTGGCGACGTTATTAGGGGTAAACGCTGTGTGGTACACTGGTACATGTTGGTAGGTGTAATGTCCGGATATCATTAGGTAATGCGTGTCTTAGCTTTTTTGTAAGCCTTTAGTAGGTATTTTTTATTTTTATTTTATTTGTTAGGGACAAAAAACAGTTACATGCCAAGCTTAACTAGAGTTTCTTAAATTAGCACAATACTAGAACTACATTTATACACAATAATATTCCATATTTATGTTATTACACATGTAACCCACAACATTATCCACAAATTCACAAAAAAAAAAGTTAAAAGAAAACAGACAAATAAGTGTGCATCGTAAAAGACCAGTAAGAAGAAAGAGAAAAATAAATATGTATACTTAAGAATTTAGTAACTCTATTGCTTTTGCCTTGAAACGATGTTTGGAAAGAGTAAATATGTCAAGCTCCATAAAGTGAGCATTGTACGCATCAACGAGGCGACGAAGAGGCACGCGCACCCCAGCATTAGTTCTGCACGAATTTGTGTGGAATAGTCGAGGCACACGTACCCCACGAAGCATGACAGATCTAGGTACTATGTAATGTAGACTATTTGTTAAAGGAATGCAGTCGAATCTATCATTGCATATACCATGCAGCATCATTACACCCAGAAGAAATCGTCTCGATTCCAAACTAAAAACATTATAACGTTTTAGTAATTGTTCATAGGAGACTTTAGGAAGAAAACATTTATAATTCATAGCACGTAAATACTATTTCTGCACGATTTCTAGCCTATCTTTGTACTTATCGTATACAGGATCCCAAATTTGGACGGCGTATTCTAATTGTGACCGAATCAGGGTTTTATATAATGTTAAGAATGTAGAGGGTCGTACAAAGTTACTTGAAAATCACATCACGAGTCCATACATTTGAAAGGCTTTTTTTACTATATTGTCAACAATATATAATAGGTATGTGAAAACCTCGATTTTTAAAAGCCTGACCATGTCACTTTTACTCAATTTTCTGCCGTCAAACTTTTTAGGTTGTGTTGGTTAAGAGGGCGCCGACCAAACGTCGACCGCGCAGTGGCGCCCTCATCGTTTGTTTGGTTATTTCTTTTATTTTAGAATGAAAATGCAGAAAATATGCCATTTAAGTTGTGCTCCACAAGATTATACGTTAATATTATTATAAGCGGTAGTTTTAAATTGTTCAGTTTTATTATAATCACTATAACGGAAAATAGTGGCCACTTTTATCCGTTTAGAACTACGAGACCAACGAGGCAGTTACTTACGCCATGTGATACTATCATTTTGGCCAACCATTTACGTAACATTTCATCCAGATCCATCGGGCCAAATTACCCCCAACAAATGACAGAAAGTACTCAGACTGCAATAATGCGCACACCCCACATGCAGACATTGCCTAATCAATAGTCAAATAACTCCACATTACACAGGGTGCACTGCAATTTCATCAAAACACCGCCACATACACCCTGTATAGACAAATCCTATTGCATGCCTTTCGCCACCCTGTCATTGCGATGCCGAATGACGTCATTGAGGCTTGAGATGGATTCGAACCATAATTTCTGGACGCAACTCCAGTACCACAATATCAACAAAATTCTGGTACAATTTTAGTTTCACTATCCATCGCTGCGCCTGAATAGCATAAAATTAAAAATAACCAAAGAGAGTCGGCAGTGGATTATGAACGGAGTGATGTAGACGAATGATTGGGGGATGTAATTGGTAAATGACGTGTGCCATTTAGAGGCCTGATGGACGAACATTAGGCCGTCTGCGCCGTTGTGGGCCGGACGCATTCCATTTGTTCGAGGGTTTCGCACTAATTCCACAAATGTACCAACGGGTTGGCGGGAAAAATGTGAAGTAATGTGTCACATGACAATGCCGGCCATGTTTTTCTTTTCGTTCCTTTTTTAAACGCAACTCGTTTGTGGGAGGTTGAGTTTAATTTTTGTCATTTGGAAACGTTTGCCGCAAAGCGTTCTTTGCATTTTTTTGGGAAATGGTTTTGTCAGGTCTAATGAAAGTAATTTGTTTGTCAATTGTCTGTTTTATTTTGCATCAGACGGGTAAACATAATTGGTAAAACCATTGAATGGTGATGACGTAGAAAAGACAACGCTGCTGAGCTGTGAAGTAGAGTGGTGGGGACCACTCATCATCTGCCTAGCCTTTTAAAAAAAACAAAAAAAAAATTCAAACTAGGCTGATGATCAGGACTTTTTGAACGTCAAAATTTACATGAAGACTGTCCCCCAAATCGCCCAGCCCGTTACCTCTTCCTAGTGTTTTAGCTGGCAAGAAGAAGTGGCGCGCAATACCCCAGCTATATTGGGGCTTTACAGCTTTTCCCAACTGTATTAGGGTCGGCTCCCAGTCAAACCGAATTCAGCTGAATACCAGTATTTTACGTGGAGCGGCTGCTACCAGACCTCCACAACCCATTTATTGGGTATGTACTTCTTGGCAAGCAAGACTGATATCAAATGTTCTGGTTTCTGGCAATCCGTAACGATTTTCAAAGATCTACTAACGACAGCTGGGACCAACCAGCTTAACGTGCTTCCTGAGGGAAATAGGAGTCTCAGATATAATGAATGGTCACCCATCCGCGAACAGCCCTCGGCTGCCTTTGCTTAACTTTGAAGTCGACGATGATCAACCCGTGCAGCTGTTATTATTGGGACACAAGCTTCTCGAGAATTACCAACATTTTAATTACTTAACTAAATAAATATCTAGCCTAGATTGACATTTTTAAATATCAATTTACAAAACCCCACATCGAATATAATCCCACACAAAATAACTTCTAACAAGCAAAATGATGCGTAACCGACAAATACACTCTCCAACCTTGACTTTCACAGAGTACCAACACCGCAATAACTTTAAGATAATGTTCAATACATTCTCCATTTCCTCTCAGACATGTTTCAATACTTTTCAACAAAGGACGGCCTTCAAATGTTTCAGTATGAATATCTGGATCTTGTAGAGATTGACCTAGACCTTGGCATTCACATTGAAACGAGTAAGGTGGGTTCCTAGCTCTGCTGTTTTCTATTTGGGATGAAAGTCTGAAGAGATAATCGTTGAAATTGTGGAAAATGCGAAAAATTTTACGTGCATAAAAGCTGAAATATCATTTTAATTATGTTCTTTAATTTTATGCATTTCACTTATTCATCAAAATGCAATTTTTTAACATATTTTTCATTTTGGTTAACTCTGCATTAAAAAAGAAGTTATTATAACCATGAAAAAAGTATAAAATAAACGCTTTTTTACTGGATAAGCATTTAATTAGGAAAAATGCCTTTCAAAATGAATAAAATACGTTTTGGGAACCATTTGAGAGCCAATTCTACTAATTTTTAAGCAACGTTCGCATTCGCATGTCAGTTGCAATCTGTCAAAAATGTATGGAAATTAAGGCTTTTTTGAAAACTGATATAGAATAGAAAAGGTTTTGAAACTAAAACAAACCCAAGTCAGTGCCATCTGACAATACGCTGAGCTGATGTACTTTAGCATTCGTACTGTTTTTTTATAACCTTAAATGTCTTTTTGTTGTATTTATTGAAATTAAACATTTGCCTTCCTTTGCTCATTTCTTCGAAATATTTAATCTTATTCTTCAACCCAGCCTACAGATCTATCCAATACCAACTGCGTCATTCAATTTTACTGAATGTCTAAGTGAGATGAGTTTAATAGATTATCCTAACTATAGGTATTGTTATTGTTATCATGAGTATTCCTTTTACTGTTAAAACTTGATAAAATAGTAGGTAATGTTTTGCATAACCTTAAACTTGTAACAAGTATGTAATACCTAATTTACATTATTCAATTCTGCTTTCATTATTTCAGTATGTCTGTAAAAGTACCTACATTAGTAAAAATATTAAGGAATAATGTAGAAAACATATAAAATATTCCAAACGGATACCCACCTTTTATGTTGTTGATATTTTTGATGACGGTAGATAGAAATATTCAAGTTGTTTGTTCACGACTATAAAAGGGGGAGCTCCGAGTGGCTCAGCCCATTCTTGTTCGAGACGTCGAGGTAAAAGTTAAGTAACTTTATTGCTGCTATTATTGTGTATTATAATTCTAACTATGAAGTTCTTATGAATAATGTAATACTATGTAATATTATGGTTATGTAAGTGTTATGTAATGTTATTATGATGACTGGTGTATTTTAAATACGGGTAATGATAACGTGTTTATTCATTATGGTTGGTATATTATAACGTAACGTTGTGTATGTAGTAACTATGGAGTTTCTTGTCCGTTCTTCTCCATAAGAATCTACCCTTGCGAACGGACAGTAGAGTCACCTTGAAATAAACGTTTTGACTTTGACTTTGGCTTTGACTTTTGTGTCATATACACTACTACGATAGTTATGTAGTTGTTATATACTAAAAGATAAATATAAAGTTATTAAGAATTGAATCCTATTGTTTATATTTTCCCTTTGATACAATTATATATTTACATAGGTGTAGATGTATTAGATATATATACCTAGTTATATATCTACATATATACATAATATCTAACAAATATTTACATAATCTAGATGTATTAGATATATATACCTAGTTATATATCTACATATATACTTATATCTAACAAGTTCAATCATAGAAAATAGACAAGTGGCGTCGGTTTAAATGCTGCTGACTGTAAGGCTCATCCAGGTAGTCACCAATAAAAATCTACCGAAACAGTCCCAACCCTAACACAATCCTTGACATTCAAGCAAGGCCAGCTATAACAAAGGACTAAGATCTTAGACGCACACTGCGCAATATAATTTTATATGAAATAGAACCTGCAGGGATAGAACAAAATAGCACTAGGAAAGATCTCGAGTGGGTGTTATGACGTCACTGTTGTTGAAGTGGCGTAAGCTCTTTTTTTATGTTCATTAGTTTGATACAAGTTTTCCTTTAAGTGCTTGTATTTGTCCAGTGTGTAGGTTTTGTATCAGAACTCTGTTAAAATGGATGAAGATATTATACCTATGACTTTATGTGAAATATTACTAGTAACCTGAAATAAAAAAATGAAACTTAACTCATCAAACGCACGTGATATTTTTGGCTGTGGAAAACTACCAATCGCAGCTAACTTATTTTATTTTTACCTAGAAGTGACATGACAAGCCCCTACTTCGCAGTTAGATGCACACTGCGCAATATAATTTTATATGGAATAAAACCTGCAGCGATAGAATAAAATAGCACTAGGAAAGATCTCGAGTGGGTGTTGTGCTCTTTTTTATGTTCATTAGTTTGATACAAGTTTTCCTTTAAGTGCTTTTATTTGTCCAGTGTGTAGGTTTTGTATCGGAACTCTGTTAAAATGGATGAAAATATTATACCTATGACTTTATGTGAAATATTACTAGTAACCTGAAATAAAAAAATGAAACTTAACTCATCAAACGCACGTGATATTTTTGGCTGTGGAAAACTACCAATCGCAGCTAACTTATTTTATTTTTACCTAGAAGTGACATGACAAGCCCCTACTTCGCAGTAAGATGCACACTGCGCAATATAATTTTATATGGAATAGAACCTGCAGCGATAGAATAAAATAGCACTAGGAAAGATCTCGAGTGGGTGTTGTGCTCTTTTTTATGTTCATTAGTTTGATACAAGTTTTCCTTTAAGTGCTTGCATTTGTCCAGTGTGTAGGTTTTGTATCGGAACTCTGTTAAAATGGACGAAGATTTAACTAGTAGAGGGCTAACTATCTTAACTTCCGAGATATCGTTAATCAGACGCGGCGGAAACCAGGACCACCCAGAATTGGCCTCCACAATTCTGCGATGCGTGAAATTATGGCCTCAACATTTGAGAGGATGACTTTATGATCCACGTGGAATATTACTAGTAACCTGAAATAAAAATTGAAACTTAACTTATTAAACGCAAGTGAAGTGACTGGCTGTAGAAAACTCATTAAACCAATCGCAGTTAAAAATAGTGACGTAAAAAGCCTCCACTTTGCAGTAAAACGCACACTGCGCAAAATAATTTTCTTTCTTTAACGATGGGAAATCATCAAATGACTCCTTCTGCTCTGGGTGGAGCGGGAGGGACTGTCAGACTCTTACTGAATAAAACCCATCCGTGCTCCTCCCAGTGCCCTTTGCGTTCCAAGCTCGCGGTGACTCTTTCCAACAAAATCCGCAAATTCTAATTAAAACCTACTAGCTTAAGATCGCCATCCTTTCAACATTTAACCCAACACAGCTACCAAACACTACAACACTTAGTTTGCCACCCCATTTCTCCCCAAGACACACTGCAAGAGTACTTTGAATAATTGAAAAAAAAACTTTCAAGTGTCGGGGGTCCCCGAGACCCTTTATAGGTCAGTAGCGTAATGCTGAGCCGTGAACACGGAAGGGTTAAGAGTGGGCGGGGGAGTGTTAAAAATGTAACGCCTTGTTAGCAGGTGGTTCGTACTTACTTGGTATATTTTGTGTTTTCTGTATTCTTTAGTTATAGCGATGGTGGTAAGGGATTGAGCGACCTGGGAATTGAAATGTGTTTTAATATCTGATATTTATTAACCTCAATCAAAGTGAGTAGAAAAGTCATCAGAGAATGGGCAGCAGCATTCTCTGTAGGCATTGCTACAGCTACACTGCGATCTCCAACCCGCCTGCCAAGCGTGGCGATTATGGCAACCTCATTTGGGGGAGGCCTATGTCCAGCAGTGGACGTCTTTCGGCTGATATGATGATGAAAGTGAGAATTACTCCAAAAAAAATACAGTATAATAATAATGAAATGTTCAGCCGTCATCTTTACTTACGAATTTGAGTAATACTACAGATATGTCGCAGCCAAATACCTTAATCAGCCTTTAATTGGTTGCCTAGTCTTTTCATTTAAAAACAAAAAAAATGAGCTGATTTTTCAGCGACCTAATTGACATATTTTGTTCAATATCGTTTTATTACTTGCCCATGTCACCTATGTAGCTAATTAAATGGCGCAGTTCAATGAAAAAGCTAGGCTTTTAATGAAACGCCTGATTAAGCTAGTTGGCTGCGACAGATATAAATAATTACGAAAGCTTTTTAGGAGATAACTTTTTAAGAATACAAAAGCAATCAAAGTTTCTAATGAAATAATGTTAGAAAAGATCAATAAAAATACAACTCTCTTAATTATCCAACGAAATAGCCATCAGCAAGTCTTTCCTAACTCCTTAATTAATTACCAAAGAAAAACCTCCTGACACACCAGTCCATTCAAAATCTCGAGAAGCAAATTAATAAAAACGTTTTCTCAACACGCCCATAAATAATCCGAATTGATGTTAATTAATGACATTGAAGATTAATAAAGAGCAGGAATCAAAAGGCGAATTATAAGGAAATCTGAAGAAACAAGAGGGGTATGGAATGAGAATGTCACGGAGTAATCGGATGGTCGGCGGCAGACGAGACGTTGATAAATAGTCGTCAATGTTGGTAAGATGGCGCGTGGTCCAAGTGATGAACGAATGAACGATGAGCTCGCGGTTAACTTTGCTTGCGCGATGTAAGATTTCTCTGGTTTTCAGATGACTTTGTTTTCCTGCCTGTGTACTGTTTTACTGCTTTGCCTTCCCGAAAACCTTCCCTACAACGTGCCATTCAATTAGCGAATGCGATTGTCGAAATGCCAAAATGTAGGAATTTGATCACGTGACATTTCGATAGCATCTGTCAATCCCATACATTTTTGACGTATTGACAATCGCTTTCGCCACGCAACCGCTGACAGAAAATTACTTGTCTAGAGCCCCAGGTATGCTTTTCTAGTGCCACTTCGAAACAGCTCTTCCCGTAGCCGTCTAGTTCCTCTTCTCTTCCGAGGCTGACCTCGGCGGCGCCATCTATCCTCAGGACCCACTTTGTGGAGACTATTGCCCAGCGATCACTGTCCAACCTAGCTACTTCTACTAACATAATCTGAAGAGAAATGCAAAGAAAACTAAGTTACAATACTCGACCACAAATGTGGCACAGGGTTTATAGAAAAAGAATTGTATTTTTTTGCATTGTCTTTATCATTCGTATTTCTTTGTTTGAATTACACCCGGGTCTTGTTAATTACCTGAACTTTCACCTGAATGATCAAACCCATAGTACAAGTAAATGCCTGTACCGTCTCAATTCTAGGCAAAGGCCTTCCCTCTCTGTTTCCACTTTTCCTCGGCCTTCTGCAATTCTAAAGAGAGGGTTTTTTTTTTACTTTTAAATTATGCAATTGAGGAGTATTTAGGGCGTGGGGCCACAATTGCAGACCTTAAAGGAATATTCTGAAACCAATATAAAATCTTCATGCACTTGTACCACAACCAGAAGAAGACAAAAGATGTCTGTATCACTAATAGGCTTAACAATAATGTTAGTAGCTGCACTCCGCTTAATTGTTTACGATATTGTGTGTCACGGAGAGATTAGATTCGTTTTGTTTTGATTGTCAGGCTTTTCAGATTACGGGAGAAATAATTGGCAAAGGTAGCGTTGTTATTTTGTAACAAGGTAAAGGTTTTAATACAGGTAATTGTAATCGTAATCATTTGTAATGTTTAACATTGTAATTGTAATGTGTTTATTGTAATTGTAATGTTTTAAATTGTAATTGTAATGTTTTACATTGTAATTGTATTGTGTTTTATTATGGCTCTGACCCTGTGTCATCCAGGTTCCTTCATTCCATTTACGTTATTGTTTAACATTGTATGCAATTATATAATAATTGTACTGAGAAGTATTTATGTTTATAGCGTAAATTAAATTAAAAAGTTTGTTCTTAGATAAAATGTTAACCATTTTTAGATCTCTGTGTTCTGAAAGTAAGGTAAAATTAGTTGACGATAGAAATCATAAAACATAACTGAATATGTTTTGAAGTATTGTATCGAAAGATGATTGATGCCTCTCGATTTAGTTTTGTTTTAATAAAGATTACACGTGACCACTATTTCAGATACGATTTCATTTGGGTATGCAATACAATATTACCTATTCCTTATAATTCATGAATATGAAATACAATGATCCAGACAGTGAGACTAGTCAGTCAGACAGAAAACTATGGCGACCAAAAATTTATTACTTTGATAGATTGCAAACACTGACTGAACAATTATTCAAAAAGCATTAAGATTAATTTTCATATGGGTGCAAATACGTGCTCGTATTTCATTACTTTTAATGACCGGACAATATTAATTTATGCACCTATGAATAATTTTATTCAACACAGTACCCGTCATTATTGGAAACGTGAAAAATCGCCAACCCTTCAAAAGATGACGGAGAAAATGACCGGTCATTTGCACCCCGGCATTTTAAAAATGACGTTCATAATCGTTATTAATACGCGTATGAACCATCTAATATTGAGCGTTTATGCAAATATACAGTATTTGCTAAAACGCACAGAATTTGCATACATTTGCGGTACCGTTTTTTGTGTTCAATGGCACGTGAGAGGTATAAATATTGTCTCTCATTTTTGTTTTTCTGTTTCTATTTTGCATAAGCATTGCAGGGTTGGTTGTCCCATTTTGAATAATTAAAGAGCATGTTTTTTTTTAATTTAGTCGTTGAGATGGTGGAATTAATTTACTTAGTGTTTTCGTTAACGGATACTCTTTTATAAAATATTGTGCCCTTGTGAGGTCCACGTTAAATTTTTTCGTTGTATTTTTTTAAAGCGGCATTCTATTTGGATTATTTAAAAAAGAAAATGAGTGACACTTTTGTTTAAAAATTATAATTTTACTACTGATTTTAGTTACCAGGCACGGTGGTATGGCATAAGTCATATTTTGTTTTTAGATGAGTTTTATTAGCTAGTACAGTCAGCTAATTGCTATAAAAAAAATATGGTGAGAGCCAAATAGTAGTAGAAGATTGGTTCCATATTGACTTTGACTTTTATTTTACCTTGACGATAGGTAGACGATTTTCTAATAAATAATTCGAGATGCATTTCTCCAAAACTATCAAAAATAGGTATCCTATTTGATGCAACTGTAAATTCAATGACAGTTTGAGACCTTTCATAAATGCGAGACAATTTCTGAAACACCGCAGTATAAGACTGTCTTCAGATGAACAATGAGGTGCAGCAACGAGTCAAATTCCAGGTAAATGGCGAACTTTTTTAAACAACAACAAAACAGAGGTCGGTGATATTGTTTTTATGAAAAAATAGTTTTGATCACACCTTCCCTTATAGCAGCATGAACTTACAGGAATAACTTTGCAACCTGTTAAAATCAGCGCATATTACGTAATTTTGACATATTGTATTACAAACGCTTGAAGCTAATGACCGGTTTATTTTCTGGCTGCGTTAGGAGGTAAAAGATAATTTTAGGGCTGACGTGGTAAAAATAATAATCAACTCAGCTTGCCAGTGAGACTGACAGTCCAAAGTATGCTGGACATCCATCCATGTGTCGTAGAACGATTAGTCGCAGCGTTTTCGTAAATCGTCTATCACACCCTTACCGAACCTATTTTTAAGGTCGTATACTTTACGTTTCTGAAAACAATAAACAATAGCATTACGTATTGACGGCTCAATCGATTCGACAGTTTTTATTGGCTATTGCGTCTCAGTTTTATCTGAAAAGTGCATTGCCATGTTGAGGAGAATGATGGTGGAATAATAAAACACCTATACACTTTTATATCGTTGCGGATGAAGGGTAATCGTGTGTTTTATTTTCTGGCTGAGTTAGGAGATATAAAGATAATTTTGGGACACATACAACTGGTACATCAAGTTTCGAGACTTCCATAATAACGCGTCATCTCATTAGTCACCCCGTTTTAGCCATAGGTATCATCTTGCACACAAACTATATACAATAGATGGTTTGTGTCAAGAAGTAGGTATCATTGTCTAATGATAATCAGAAAGTAACAGAAAATATATACAAGGTGTAATAAACTAAAACGCAAAATTGAAAAGAGGTAATTCTACTGATTAGTGTGAGCAACTTTTACTATTACTATATGGGACCAACCAAGAAATTGCGAAAAAAAAACATTTTGTCGAGTTATCAAAACATAAACGTATGGGACGTTTGATTTTTGGTTAATCTGTTACACCCTGCATAAAAAAAACACAACGTTGAAAGCCACCCCTTTTAAGTAAAAACGGACCAATAAACCCACGACTAATGAATTGAAACATACATCAAAATAACCGGTACTTGTGAAGCTATTAATAAATAAAACATAGTAAGTAATAAAGCCATCACGGTACTAATGGTGCTCAAATTACACACCACGGTACCAGCTGGCCGGAATAGGTGCCAATTAAAATGATATCAGTCGTCACCAATAGTCTGGGTATTTCGAAGTTTCTGTTTTTATTTTTGAGTAATTTGTGGATTGGTTTATTGGTATTGAATTTCGTAAATACTTAGAGGAACTCGTGGCTAAATAATTACAGCCGTACGGATCGATCTTTAAGGTTACGCAACGCTTGCCGAGGTTGGTCTGTGGATGGGTGACCATCTTAACATATCAAGATTCTTCCGTGCCTCGGAAAGCACGTTAAGCCGTTGGTCCCGGCTGTCTTTTGTAGATCTTTGTCAGTCGTTACGGATTGTGAGACCCAAAAAATCTAATACCAGTCTTTGTGTGTGTTACCCAGTAAATGGATTGTGGAGGTCTGGTAGGAAGCCGCTCTACGTAAAATACTGGTATTCAGCTGAAGCCGGTTTGACTGGGTGCCGACCCAATATAGTTGGGAAAAGGCTAGGCAGATGATGAATTTCGGAAGTACTTAGTTACTTGAATTTTTTCTTCTGAAAGATTGTTTGAATTTACTCTGAATGCTTTTCTTTGGCCAAAGAATCAGCATTGCCATTCAACGCGGCAATGCTGCCAGTGTTCTGGGCTCTTTTGCCATTGACAGCGATGTGTATGATTTTTTTTATGCCCAGTGATTTATTTTGTTTTTATACGCGTTTGTACATAATTTCGCGATTTTTAGTATAGTTGTTATTTAGTATACGAGTATGTCAGTTTATTTGCATTTAAATATAACACTGACAAAAAATTAAAGTTATTTTATAGCAGAGTGCGTTTCGAAACCTGACATGTATAGCCTTCTACTATGACGTGACATTGTTATCATTTATCAACACTTTTTATGACCCAATAAACTATTATTATTACATTATATCTGTAATTAATTAGTTTAAAAAAATATATATGTTTATTGTTAATTTAGTTCAATGTTTAATAAATTATATTTTAATTTTCTGATACTTACTGATTTAATGTAAATTTTTAATTAATTTAAATGTAATTTAATCAATTTTTATACTTAAATATGCAAGTGTTGTGCACACCTGTAAGTAACGAGTTCACCGCATACTATTTCGGTGCAAACCAAATTATAATGTACCAAACTAGTGAATAAGTCGTTGGTGTGTCAATAAATAAATTTTGTATTTGTTGCGAAAAAGGGATAGAATGAATAGAATACGTTTATTGTCTCCAGTATTACAGCTAGTAGTAATGGAACTATACACGAAACTATAATACCAGAAGCAAAAGGTTCAAGCGTCAGCATTATGCTTAGGTCCCCTAGTGGGTTGCTAAGCGCTGGTTTTCAGCTTAAACCCTTTTTTTTTTTTTTTTTTTTTTTCTGGATGGGAAATCATCAAATGACCCCTCCCGCTCTGGGTGGAGCGGCAGGGAGTGTCAGACTTTTACTGACTAAAACCCACCCATGCTCCTCTTAGTGCCTTTTACGTTCCAGGGCCGCGGTAACTCTTTCGAACAAATCCGCAACCCTGTTCAGCTTAAACCCTTGACTCCTGTTTACAATAAAAAAGAAGAGAAAAAGACTACATTTAGCAACATCAGATTAAATGATAATTATAAAATGATCATACATTAACGCAATTTAATTAGAAAAAAAAAGAATTAATAAGTTTGTGGACACGAACTGGCTATTTCAAAGAAAGGAAAAAAAAAAATTATAAACACACCCCGACACAAATGATGGAATTTGTCTTGTATCGTTCCATCTCTCTCTCACAATGGAATCATGATAGAATTGGCACGTTATAGTAGTTACCCCAGGGCAACAGTAAAATTTAAGAAAAATAATTGTGCCAAAAAGCCACAGCTCAGTATAATGTCAGGTGGAAGCACCACTTAATATGTAGACTTACAATGATGTGTTGTTAACAACACATGGAAAGATGATTTTAAGCTACAGCCCTCGGGTGCCATACACTAATGCTCAAAAACAAAGGTTTAATTGTGTCTCATTTATTCGATTTTTTCCAAATACCTTTTTTTGGGTGGCCAAACACTGGTAGAGTACGCTCAAGCGTGCAGAACCAATTGCTTGACACAGACCGTGTTCGAGCAGTAAGAACAAAATGCTGTACTGTTACAATGAGATCTAAACAGAAAATCGATAACAACCCCCTGAAGACGCCGTTAATTAGTTTACTAAGTTATAATGAAAACTGTTTCACACAATGACCACATCCAAAATTGTTCGCGTTAACCCTACAAATGCATTCGACGGGTCTTAATGGTTCGGGTCTAAGTTTAATTTAATATTAACCGTTGCTACAAGACGGCGGTCTTAGATGCAACTTAATACGCTAAGGTTTAGGGAAGACTTGCGTTTTGTCGCACGTTTTTAGAATTGGAGTCAAAACAATGATGTTACCAAAATTATTTATGAAAAGAATGATTTTATTTAGGACTATCTTTAAACTATGCCCGGCCCCTTATTGCGGAACTCATAAAATCGCAGTCTTTCACAATCAAAAATAAATCAAGATTTATTGCTTCATATGTTTATAAATTCGTCTGCATAACAACGTAAAAACAAACAATGAATACCGTTGCAATGTCAAAATGAAAACATATTGTGGCCGAGTAGGCAGCTGGTCGAGGCTCGATGTGACGACGATTGGTGAACGCTATGCCCTGAAGTGGATTTATTACTGGTAAAATAAGGGTAATAATTACTACATTACTTAAAGAAAAGTTGAATATATCCAAGACCAAACTACCCAATTGGCTATATTTAGTTTTATTCTGGACAACTTGCAATAAAGCTGCATATAGAAGCCAACTCACAAAAAAACATATTACTTCTTACCTAAATAAAAATATAATAACTTAATTGGTATATGTACCTACAGTTACATTTTCGAGCCGTTTCGGGTTAAAACTCTCGGACCGGGAAGTCCGAGTGAGGTCGGTCGTACACTATTTCAAGAACAATCCAAACGCCTAGTTGCCACTTCTCGTGACTCAAGTGCTGAGTTTTACCTCTTGGGTCACGAGCATGATAAACATTGCCATTCAACGTGGCAACGCCGCCAGACTTTTGAGCAGACTTCCAGTCGACACCAACGTTTCCTTTTTGATGGTGTTTTAAGTTTTAGTAGTTCCATTTAGTTACGTACAAAAACAACTATTGTTCTTAAAAAACAAACCTTATGTCTTCCATAAGCTAATGTGCCTTTCTCTGTTAACAGATAAGTAGATTCTCGGAAAATGCAAATGATGCTCTACAAAGAAAACTATAACTACACGTATATAAACTACTGAAGCGACTTTAACCCCTCACTTAGGTCGTTGACTGGTGATCGAAACATTCGCATACCCGTAGCGTAGAATATTGATGTCAATGTATTATGCGAGACATATTAAATGGACTTCCTTTATCTTGTTTATATGTAACTTGTCAGGAACTGGGTCATCTGAGAAATAGACTATAGAAGTTACTGAAGAACAAAAGATTTGCGAAATTAACTACTTGGAAGAGAATAATGCATCTGATGAATGTCTTCAAAGCTCTGAAAATTTCTGTACAGTCAATTCCTTTACAAACCCAAGTATTAGCACATCTTCACACACAAAATCTTTTGATTTACTCGTAGTTGAATTTCTAGTCCATATTGACACGAAAGGTGGGGATTTAAAACTAAATTCATATCAGCCGAAAGACGTCCACTGCTGGACATAGATCTACCACAAGTGTCGCCACAACAACCGGTCCTGTGCGTCTCGCATCCATCGGTTACCAGCGACCTTCACCAGGTAATCGGTCCATCGTGTGGGAGGCCTTCCAACGCTGCCTCTTCCGGAACGCGGTTGCCACTCCAGAACTTTTCGGCCCCATCGACCATCTGGTCTGCCAGCAATGTGCCCTGCCTACTGCCTCTTCAGTTTGGCAATCCTTCGGGCTATGTTGGTTACCTTGGTAACTCAATTGATAAGTTAATTTAGTAATTAATATTCATCGTTGTGTTTTTTACCACAAAAAAACGCATTCATGACTTCCGTGGATACGATTTTGCTATAAGAATCAAGATTTGCTGCAAAACAGACTAAAACCCTCATCAACAAAATATTCTAACACTTCAGCTCCCATTTCCGTATTTCAGTCGCAAATCCATGTCTTACCTTACAAAGTTCCAACGTATGGCTGAGCGCGTATTGTGCTGTCATGTGCAGACGGGCCGTTAATGCGAGGTTGGATTACGGAGCGCTATCAACAATGCGGCCGCGATTAAGTCGAGAGAGTACCCGGGTTTCGGTTCCAGGACGGGTACTGGTCGTTTGGACCCCGGTCGCAGTTGCAGGGTTAATTGAAATTGCACTTGAAATAATGTATGAAGCAGTAAATGTTATTTTAAATTGGCTGCATTCTAATTTAAGAAAGAATGAAAGAAATATATTAATATTTTTATTTACTCTTTTGTTTTTTTTTCATGTGTCACTTGTGAACAATTCAATTATACCTCTACGGTGTTACTCATTCCCGGACAACGAATCATACACCTACTAATGTAAAAAGCCTTATTCAAGCCTTAGAACCTGAGTTTGCTTGAGAGTTGAAAGGTCTTATAGACCAGACCGTCCACACGATACAAACTTCCATACAGACTTTCGTAAACTTCTATAGAATTTTGTCTGTGCAACAAAGCACCGCAAATAAATGTCGGTGTGATAGATATTTTATTCAGAGTTCAAAGTCTGTATCGGTTGGATGTAGACCCACTATTCGGCGTGGCAGATGTGATCAATTTTGCGTAATTTGCTTAAATTATGTACATAATTATTATATACATAGAAATACAAATAAAAATACATAGCTAAGATTTAAAGCACCAAACATTCAATTAAAACTTTAATAGTCTACAGGTTCATAATTATTACAAAGTCCGGGTAGCATCTGCGAAAAGGGTTAACCCATCAATGACTACGGTTGTTAAGAAGTAACCGAATTATTAATAATTGGATTAACCACGTTGTTGCATTCGAGCGTAGTGGAATTTATTTGAATGGCTTGTCATTTAACCCTTTAACTGCGACTGGTTGTAAGAGGGAGTTTTAATTTTGGTCTTAATGAAATAAAACGTTTTGTATTGCGACACTAAAAGGAAGAGTGAAATCCATTTGACTCGCTAAATGGATTTTAACTTTTCTTTCTGGTCTGGAAAAAAAAAGAAATTAAACAAAAAAAAGATAATCGCCCAGGCGCGTGTCGGAATAATTTAAGATATAGGTACAGATAAGTCTTAATTTAAATAAAACTATGTAGCTATGTAGTCGTATCGTTCCAGTAGTTTCAGAGCTTGTTAGAGGGTAAAAATGTTGTACGAGAATTTTCATACCCGTAACAACATTAAAAAAAAACATTCGAATAAAACAAACAAATTCATGCTCTTCAACCATCGTTCGCAGCCACATTTGAATATTTCAAAACACCCAATCTACATTATCTGTTCAAATATAAAAAAAGAAATATACCCGATGCCAACAGGAAATGCTTTTATATCTGTCAACGTCACATCCCCACGGCGGAGTAACAAAAAAAAAAGAATTGACGTGACATTTTTTTTTTCAAATGATGCGTGACGACGCTCGGCCTCTCTTATTAGATTAACAGGTCGATTTGCAATTCTGTGTGTTCATACACATGTTTATTTTACGGAAATGAATCGCATTTTGGCATGAGGGGCGATTTTGTTGACTCAGCGTATATTTAGAGAAATACCTTTGGAGTTTGTGAATTATTGTGCTGTAATTCATACGTGGATTTTGTAGGGTTGAATTGTTTGTAATTTTTATATGTATTACATTTTCTTCAACTTACGGTACAAATGTTTATAATAATTATTTCAGTTACTCAACGCTGAAAAAGCAAAATTAAATTTTGTATTAAAATTGCTCTTTGCCTCTTTTCAATTTTATTTATCCTCATTTTAAATCACTTTAAAGTTAATTAAAAATATAAGTTCCAAAAGATTAAAAGTAGAGTTAAAAAAACCTGAAACTACAAACGCCAGTTGGCTTTTCATTTTATGTTTAAACAAAAACAAACCGCTCCTATCACATTACAGAACTAAAAATCCATTATTTATTTCACTCTTCGCCGAACGGGCTCTAAGTATTGAACCCTATCAATTTGACATTAAATATTCAAACCAAACTCTAAACCAAATACGCCTTCTTTTAACGCGAATAAACACAATAAATAGCCGTACATTTATAACAAAATATCAAACAGAATGAATCATGAGAGTTCGCGATGCATTCACAGCGGGTAGTGTCACGTGTTCCTATGATTAGTTCGCAAATTCTTTGCATTCGAAAATATTTACACTAGAAACATACCCACATACCAATCCCCACTTTAAAACCACGAACACAAAGTCCTAAATCCAAATTCTACATGCACAATCTTCGGAAATATTTTTGCTGAACGAAAATAAATTTTCAAGTTCGAAGATTAAAGTTGAATTTGAAATGTAGTGAGCATTTGAAGGGTTGTAACCCGGAGTTCGCAATCGAATTAGTTGACCGCCCGCTGTTTTTGCTACTGAACACAATAGATTCCTTGAAAATTGGACGTGTGCTGATGAAATTACCCTCGAAAATGGTTTCTTGCTACGCTTAGCTGTCGATAGTTTTTTTTTAAATTTATTTTGAGTCTACGTATAACATTTATGCAATAAGGATGTTCTTTATAATAAATAAATCCTCTTTTCTGTTTCTATTTTATAAAATGATGTAGATCGCTAATGGCATAACTGTAATGATAGCTGTTTGTGTAGGTATGTGACTTTGTATGTTTGTAAACGCACCCACGATACAGGAGAAATTCCTAGTGTGGGGCAAAGTTTTTTTTTTTTTAAATTATGATGTGATATGTATGATTGGATTGAATTTGTATGGAATAAAATTAGTATTTAATTTCTATCTGTATTAATTGAACCGAATGATAATTTTGTTAATGTATTTTTATTCTACACTATATATTATATTGTTATATTGGGTAATTGTAATGATCTGTAAAAGGCTAGATGGCTAAAAAATCTAATTGGTCCGTGAGATAGATTTCCAAAAAATATTGGACACGTAATTTTTCTTTTGTCTCGTAAACAAAAAGTAAAGACGATACAGTACGTTGAAAACTCGTGTGACGTCACATTTCAGTACAATTTTTACCGAAAAGTGACGTCACTAGCCCCCACACCGTAAAAAAAACAAATTTGAAAAATTTTTAATGTGCGAAATTTTATAAGCTGCGTATTTTTATATTTAAATGAAAATATGTATGTGAGTACCGTATCAGCTGAGATACTGTAGTCTTTGGATGAAGAAAAGACAATTAATAGAAAATTGTGACACTATTGATAAAAATCGCTGGCATGACTTGGAGATAAGCCGCACCTCCGGCAAGATTTGCCGAAGATGGCGATACATTTGCCTTTTATTCATTTATTCGGCATGAACAGCTGGCTGCTATAATAACCGCCATAGAATTAGCAATTTTGTAAAAGAGCTTTTTTACCATTTATGCGCACAGTAAAGTATCCACACATAATATAAACGAGAAAGAGCGGATTTCACCAATGAAACTGAACGCGATCAGTAAGTACATCAAAACTGCGTTCAAGGGCTGTCAGTGTCCCCACCAACCGTGTCTCCACGTTGTCGTCGTGGTGGGGCTTGCGTGTCTCAGTGATCTTGGGGGCTTTGCCGGTAGAGCCACTCATGCCGGAAGGTCCCAAGTGAGAGACCAGACCAAGAGAGACACAAGAGGGGCACACCGTTCGGAGACTTGAGCAGTGTTCGGGTCCTCGGACGGTGTGCGTCTCATTGGCTTGCTCGCTGCTCTCTGGTACGCGTCTGATCATCAGACGTGACTGTGAGGGCAGCGAGCAAGCAGTGAGAGAGAGGGAGAGAGGAGGGGAGATAGGGACCGCACCCTCAAAAAGGACATTATGAACAGGAACAACGAAAGAGAAGGTATACCCCAGGGTGGTCCGGACTGCACAGCAGGAAGGGAATCCACCACGCTTAATGCGTCAAGCCCCTCGTATTCTGGGGGGGGCAACGTTGTTTTCTGTTCTCCGCTTGCCAAGGGCAACAGTGGCCGAGGAGGCCCCCGATCCGACTTATCCTTCGAGGACCTGATCGGGTACAATTTTAGCTCGCCCGACGAAGAGTCGGCCGGGCGGAGCGCGGGCGGTGGCGCGCTGTATTTGGAGGAGGGTTCGTTTGAGCGTCGCGCGGGTGTAGAGTCGGAGTCCGAGTTGGACTCCGACGACCTGGCGACCGTTAGCTCGGCGAGCCCTGTACCCGAGGGGGCGGGGGCTGCTGCGGAGGACTTCAGGTCCTTCCGTAAGCGGCCCAGATCTGAGGAAGACCGGGGGTCGTCCGGCAGCGAAGAGGTGGTCTCGGCCCGTAAAATCCCCACCAGCAGGCGGGGTACGGGCCGAGAGGGAGGCAAGGGCAGAGTCCTTGCCTCCAAGGATGCTGGACGACCCCCCGAAGATGGCGGTCGTGGGGCTCCTGGCTCGGAGTCCTCCGGCGGTGAGCCGGATGACTCCGGACAGGAGCGGGTTCGGAGGGCCAGGTTTGCGGAGGTGGTGGAGGCCGCGATCCGCGATGTGGCCTTGAAAAGGAAGTTATCTTCCAAAAACAAGTCCATAAGCGCGGCGCTGGCCTCCATCCTGGCGGCAGCGGAGGCTAACCGAGGTGGGCCTCCAGCGGACGAGCTGTCCAAGCTGCGGGTGGAGGTCGCCCGCTTGGCTGCCGCCACCGAGCGTCTCCAGAGGGAGAACGCGGGGCTCCGAGCAGACCTGGCCAGGCTCCAGACAGCCGGCCCACGGGGGACGCCTAAAGGGGGGCGCAAGGAGGACAGCCAGCCCGTGCCGCAGGAGGGCCAGGTGCTGAACCTTGTGCGGCAGGAGATGGCTGCCTTCCAGGCGCGGTTCTCCGTCCTGGAGGGCATCGTCCTGCGCCCCCCATTAGCGGCGAGTGGGAAGGCTCCAGGCCGGAAAAAGGCGGCGTCGTACGCGGCCGCCGTGGCTGCCACACCGGGGTCGTCCGGCCAGGACAAAGGGTCCGGGCCGGCACCCGCGAAGCCGGTGTCGGGAAAACCGGACCCGGCCCCGGGAAGGAAGAGGAAGGGTGGGGCGGCTGCGCGGACGGCGAAGGCTCCTGCGCCAGCCGTGCAGCAGCTCCCCCCGGCTTCCTCGCCTTCTGAACCTCCCCCGGCTCAAGCCGAATGGCAAGTGGCCTGGGAGAAGAAGAAGGCGGGAAAGGCAGCCAGGGTGGCAAAGAGGCGGGAGAGAAGGCGGCGGCAGCGAGTGCGAGGCGTCGCGGCTGCGCTCCGCGCCCCGAAGACCGCGGCTGTAGTTTTAACGCTGCAGCCGGACGCGGTGAAGAGGGGCGTGACGTATGCCAACACGCTCACCAAGGCCAAGGAGGCCATCAACCTCGGTGAGCTTGGCATCGTCGGGGGTCTCCGGCTCAGGGTCACCATGACCGGGGCCAGGATGCTCGAGATCCCTGGAGCAGGCAGCGGTCCGGCCGCGGACGCTCTAGCCGAAAAGCTGGGTATCCATTTGCGCAGCCTCGTGACGAGTTGCCTCATCCTGAGCGTGCCGCGGGCTGCGGAAAGTACATACGTCTCCACTTGAGCACACACAATATCGTATCGACCGGCAAGCCTCAACCCGAGCCACGATTTTCTCAATTCCTCATTAACCACCATGGTTGACGCACGTAAAGTCGCTGCAGCATTAGTAGTAATTAGTCACTACAAAAGGAAGCAACATAAGAAACGGAAACATCGATGGTGGACTAAGGAAATATATCGTCAGCGAAATGTTCATGCAATAAAATTGTTGTCAGATATGACCTTTGAAGGCGTAGAAGAAACTATTAAAAATTTTACCAGAATGAACTCTGAAACCTTTGAAGATCTATGTATTAAGCTTGAACCAATAATTGGAAAAAAAGATACATCGTTTCGCAAAGCAATCACAACAAAAGAACGACTGGCCATTACCCTGAGGTTTTTAGCAAGTGGTGATTCGTTTGTTAGTTTGCAATACCTTTTTAGAGTGTCAAAGCAATCTATTTCAAAAATTGTTCGCGAAACATGTGATGCCTTGGTAAAAGTGCTCAAAGAATATGTTCAGGTATGTTAAAAATGCTTTATTAATCAAAATTTTAGTAAAGTACAAAGTTACAATAATGACAGAGTAGTAAATTGTTCAGTATTTCCAGTAGAATCTTGTGAGTTCACAGAAGTTTGCCCATATTGTTGGGAATTTTGTGCGTTCGCAGAAGTTTGGCCGTATTGTTGCGTGTAGTATCCTTGTTGTCGTGTACCTGGTAACATCCCGGTATCAGCTTGAAATAAGATATCCATCATAGCTCTTTTAACGTGTGCTAAAGTAATTGGATCATATTTTCTAAGTTCTGCAGTAATATGTTTACCAAACGCATCATAACTATCATCTGTATAATTTAACACTTCCATAGCTTTATCTAGATCTATATTATCTTCACAAGCATCAGGCATTTTTCTTTTATTTGATCTTGAAGTGAAATGGGTAGTTTCATTTCCTTGCTTATTATTTTCCAAGAATCTTCTTTCAATTGTTTATTATAATGATGCGGTGAAGTTGGATCCCACAAATGTCGGTGGTTTTCATATAACTTAATTAATTCGATACATTTCTCATTATCCATTTTGCTGCGTGCCGAGCACACGTACGTCCGTCTCCACTGAACGCACGCCTCATACTGAGGCGTCTTTGAGCATGGCCAATTACCGACACGATTTGGCTCGCTGCGCGGCCGCCTCGTTTGGTTCAAGTCGCGGCAAGCCTCGACTCACGGCACGGTCTCCACTAGATCTGCCTCGGGTCGAGGCAACCGCTCGGCCCGAGGCTGCCTCAAATGGATACCCAGCTAAAGGCTAAGGGCGTCCTTGGGCGCGGATGACGTCCGAGTGTCCAGGCCCACGAAGTGCATAGATATGCGCATCTTGGGCCTGGACGACTCCGTCACGGAGGAGGAGGTGTTGGCCGCCGTCGTCAGGACGGGGGAGTGCTCTGCAGAGGAGGTGAAGGCGGGCACCATCCGTCCTGACAACACGGGCATGCGAACCGTAGTGGTGAGCTGCCCCGTGTCGGTGGCCAAGAAAGTCTCGGAGGGCCGAAGGCTTTTGGTGGGCTGGGTCTCCGCGCAGGTAAAACTGCTGGAGCCCAGACCTCTGAGGTGCTTCCGTTGCCAAGTTGGCAACCACGTGGGAGCACGCTGCACCTCGGAGGTGGACCGCAGCGACCACTGCTTCCGCTGTGGTCAGCCCGGTCACAGGGCCGGCTCGTGCGACGCCGCGCCGCACTGCTTCGCATGTGCGGCAGCTGGCAAGCCGGCCGATCACTATGCTGGGGGCAAAGCCTGCGGTCCACCCGCCAGGGCCGGGTCGAGGAGAAAACCCTCCTCCACCGCCGCCGCCGCCGCCGTCGCTTCCGCCGCAGCCGCCGCCACCGTCGCCGCCGCTGCCACTGCTCGGGAGGGGGCCGAAATGGAGTGCCAGTAATGGCCCCATTTCGCCTCCTCCAGACGAACGTTAGTCGCTGCGCCTCTCAGGAACTGACGCTCCTGGGCAAGGCGCAGTGACTGACGCCTGCGGACAGCGAGCAATGGGTAGCTCGCTGTCCGATCAGGTCAGGCCAGAGTCGACGGCGCGTTTCACTCCGAACGCGCCGGAAAGAGCAGTCAGCAACGGAGACGGGGCCCGCCAGGGCCAGGGCCTGCCAGGGTTGCGGAATATGTTCGAAAGAGTTACCGCGGCCCTGGGAAGAAAGGCACTAGGAGGACTAAAGGGTGGGTTTTAGTCAGTAAAAGTCTGACACTCCCTGCCGCTCCACCCAGAGCGGGAGGGGTCATTCGATGATTTCCCATCCTATAAAAAAAAAAAAAAAAAAAAGGGCTGTCAGTGTCAATATTTCATAGAAAAATAATGACACTGACAGCTCATAAACGTGGTTTATAAGATGATCGCGTTCAGTTTCATTGGTGAAATTCGCCCTAAGTACGAGTACTTAGGGCGAATTTCACCTCATATCATCATATATCATTCATTTCATTTTTTTCGAAGCTCTTTAAACGAGTTTAAAGAGCTTGTAATCATACCTAGAGTAGGCGCCTGATGAACTTGCAACAAAATACATTGACCTTTCCCTAATATCCCTTCGTAGAACCCGAACAATAAATTATAAACTGTATTTCATTACAAGAAAACATAAAGTATTACGATAGAAGTCGATTCAGGACAGCCTTAAGTCTTTATTTCTGTTTTTGATATTAAGAAAGTCAATAAATATATGTGGATCAATGACCGTTATTGCACATTTACCTGGCGCCTACCATAGTTAATCGTTGGAGAAACACATTTGAATCCCAAATCTAGATTCGAATCACATTTGAAGTATAAACTGCAGTCTATCGGAAATCGCAGTCTGTGAGAATTGCCAGTTTCAGAGGACATTAAGGATCAAACGTCATTAGGAGCTGGAAGAATTGCTTGAAATACTTACGAAGTTATCGTTAGCCAGTAGATTGTACAAGAATATGGCAGTATCAGTCTGGTTTAAGCGAAGTTTACTTATTCCATTGGAACTCGAAATTAAGGGACCTTAAAACCTTAAAAAAGAGTTCAGAGGAAAAGATATAGTGATTTTTCACTTTCTATAGAAAACTTAAAATCGCTCTCTCTCTCCCTCTGAAATCTTTTTCAAAAATGTTTCTGATAACTATTTAGACCTGGATATCTAGCGTATGCATACCAAGTTTCGTTAAAATTGGTTCATTCATTTTAAAGAATTAGGATTTGAAAGTTTGTATGAAAAGCTGTACCGCGTAAACGCTATTTAAGCCTACACGCATTCAGGCATCTAGCGCAATATTGAAACTGCAAACAGCCACAACACACACATAATGTAGATTTAAATAAATACGTCATACAAAGATCATATCACAGGCCTTTGAATCAAACATATTCAGACGTCAAAGGGAATCTGAAACGATAATCTAACCTCGTTCTCTATCCCGTAGCTCAAAGCAATAAGGTTTATAATTTCAAAATTCAGTTAAATGTTTGACAAATCATTGCTAATTCATATACAAACATTAGATATATGTGGAGAGTTTCTAAACAAATATGAATACTGAATACGAAACAGTCTGTTGAAGAGGTGGTATTGATAAGCTTTGGTGAGGATTTTGGCTGAATTCTATTCGAACAACATTATTGGCATCATAGGTTTTCGCTACTTCCAAAATAATCAGGTCGAATATAATATACCCACTTATTTTTCAGCAGTATATCTGTTAAGTCGAAATAAGACTTCAAATGCAACCCACAGTATTTAAACTAATCATATGATTAGAATCATTCTTAGAAATATGACTCAGTAATATTAAGATTAAAAAATAAAACCGGTAAATTCGTGTCGATCCAAGCCGAGCTCCGTAGGTTTCTGTACCGAAAGCATGGCGAAAAATTAAAAAAATTCGAGCCCATTTTTGTTGTGAGCGACCCCTAAAACCATGTAGATGCTGAAGTTCTTATCTTATCGTATCGACATACTTTATGTTCTTCCTTTGGTATTGTTCGTCAAATCATTGAGCTCCTGAAAGTTCTAAGTTTGAGCTGCACGATAACTGAACTAACAAATGCTTGCACTGTCTGGACAAGTCCACTCAATTCTGTGTCGGAGTTTCCTCAGAAGACCACCTCAGACCTACATAGTTCTCATATGATTTGACGAGTACAATTGTATGGACTTCAAAAGAGACTTTGACCTCTGAGTTTGTTTCGGTGTTTCTTCTCAGGGTAGTCAGCTAGGAACAATCGGCCTCATCTAGTTTTAAAACGACCAAAAAGATTGACGTGTAAAAGTGTTATTTACAACCTTCTTACAAAATAAACATCATTTATTATAATTGTCATATTAAGAGACCTATTTCCAACTTAAAATTCCTACTTATCCAATGTATAAGATGCAAAATCGTAACTCAATAAATTGGCTTGAAAGGCAACCATTATGGGATTCATAACAAACAGTTTAATATTTATCAAGAAACATTTATTTAAAAAACATTGATCCACACTACACAGAAAACTGAGAAATCTGTAAAGCAATACAAGTCTAAAATAATTATCAAGAACAATAATTGAGAAATTAAAGACTAAAATGAGAAAGCTGTAATGCAACAATCACATAAGTGATACAGAGGCTGATGACGGTAAAGAGCAAATAGATGTTCAGCAACACCGCGCGACAGAGCGTGAAGCTGAACGGACGCAGGGACACGTACCGCAGCGATGTCTGCAGCTCCCACCGGAGAGACTCGTCTGTCGACACAAAGTATTAAAATAACAATGCAGTAACATCTAACACAAGTGAACTTCTATTAATGTCAGATTAATAGAAGTTCACTTGTGTATATATATAATATAAGAGTATTTTAAACCAATCATTTTGAATAATATTCGTCAGCTGCTAAATCTTCTTCATTCCAAAGCTGAAGGTAGAGAAACAATTGATTTCCCTAAACACAAATCAAATTCGCATTTTTCCGACATCCATACGAACGAAGTCGCGGGCACAGCTAGTTTGTAATAATAATTGCAACTTCATTCCTTTCTATAATTTTAACTGGAACTGAATTTGATTGTAAGAAAATTCTCAATAGTTTCATGCGACTCTGCATTATTCCGAATATGATAATGATAGTGAACTGTTTGAAGTCCATGGCCAATACTGCAAAAATGACGCTGCAGTACTCTTGAATAGTAACTAAATGAAACAGGGCACGAGCAATAACCATCACCAATCTCAATAATAAATTGACGTAGAAGATAAGGTGATTGGTGATCAAAGATGTTCTCTTGAAGCCCATTATTCTGTCGTTGGTTCTGATAGTGCTAATGAAGTGCAAGAAAAGCTCATCACCAAAAATTAAAAACACCAAAGCCGTTAACGCATATTTAATGATAGAATAAAAGTAGATGGCAAACACATTTCTTGCGTAAATATTAGTAAAGTAAATTGTAACAACGGAGGTGCAGAAACAAACGCAATAAAATTTCGTTAAATAGCAGTATTTTCGCGATTCACTGATATTTGCATAGTTTCCGAGTAATTTATTTAGTATGTTATTGTTACACAATCATCGCACAGAACATCACAACTTAAGAAAATGGTTTAAATCAAGAAAGTAAATCTTGAAAAACTAAATCATTATGTATTTACTATCAAATACCCCAGAGCTATTACATCATGAATCGTAACGCTATTTTTTCTGAAACAGAGTAATAAAAATACACATTATATTGACTTATTACATTACCTATAAAGTGAGGGTCGCGATCTTTGACGTTTCTGGTGGATGTACATTTTATATTTCAGTACCGGTTTGGAAAATATGAATAGGTACGCAATAACAGTTAAAGACAGTACAGTAGCATCTTGCGAGAACTTATTAAGATTGAAAAATAAATTATTCTTGAATGAGAAACAAGTAGCAATCCAGATCTTATTCTGTCCAATTAAGATCCTTTATTTCAAAACCTAAGAGATGAAAGACAAGATAAAAACAAAGTATCTTTTGTAATTAATATTATACAACATGTGGTTGAGTTAAAAGTTTATTTACAAACCAACAGTATTAAAAAATCGATTTGATGTTTTTAAAAGAATTACTTGTTAAAAATTGTACAAGATTTTACAAATGAGTCGTCATAGCCAGATGAAAAGTGACATGCTAACATGATGTCGAAAATAAAGCAATTTACGAAACTCGCACTGGAATTCTGGCATATTCGGTGCGGTTGCAGTCAATCTGCACCGGATAGCGAGCCTACGCTACCATACTCAGTACATCTGCATCCAATAGCGATCCCGTGCTGCCATATTTAGTGCATCTGCACCGAATAGCGAGCCTACGCTACCATACTCAGTACATCTGGACCCAATAGCAAGCCCGCACTGGCATATTCAGTGCATCTGCACCAAATAGCGATCCCACGCTACCATACTTAGTACATCTGCACCGAATAGCGAGCCCGCGCTTTCATATTTAGTGTATCTGCACCCAATAGCAAACCTGCACTGGCATATTCAGTGCATCTGCACCGAATAGCGATCCGATCCTACGCTACCATACTCAGTACATTTGCACCAAATAGCGAGCCCGCGCTGCCATATTTAGCACCAAACCAACACTGATCGAATAAGTATGTGAAGACTCATTCTGATAGCTTTTACTTCAAATAAAGTTTAGAATTTTGAGCGCTAAAATATTAATAAACTAGCACTTCGCCCGCGACTTCGTCCACACGGATTTAGTAGGTACTCCACAAACTTCAACGCCTCCTCTAACCCCTGTAAGTTAGTTTTGGAAAATTAAGGACATCGATTTTCATTAATTATCGAGCCATTTCTGCTTATTCTGTGGTCTCAGGAGGCCCTAGACAATGTGCCATTCAATTAGCGAATGCAACTGTCGAAATAATGTATGTAGCTACGACAAACTTTATTTTTATAGGAATTAAGCATAAAACTTTCACAGTATTCAAATGTAACGCTACGATGTGCTATGAAACTTCGTAGCCGCTCGTAGCACTAACGTATGTCGTAGCAAAATAGTGTTGTGAGCGAGTGATGAAATATTTCAATATACCCTGTATTTAGCAAGTCAACTTTTATAGTACTATCCCTATTTTACACCATGACATCAGCACGTCCTTTGTCTTCATGTATGAAAATTCTGCCAATAATTTGGCAACAAACATTGACATAAATGATAATTTAAATTAGCAATTAAGACAACAGAGGTAATCTCTGGCACTAATGTTCCAAAAAGCAGTAATTTTTCAAATAAAGTTTTAAAACCATTAAGTACTATTAACCTGGTGCATCAAAATATTCAAGGATTTATGAACAAGGATTTAGAAGTAGAGTTATTCCTTAAATTTAACAACATTGATATTCTCTGTTTAACAGAACATTGGCTTAAAAGCCATCAGTTTATGTTTAATTATAGCAATCACCAGGTTGGTAGTTCATTCAGCAGAGAAAATGCTATACATGGTGGCTCATTAATTTTAATAAATAATCACCTCAAATATAAGGACCGCAAAGACATAGTGAGCCTCTCTGTTGAGCGGATAATTGAAATAGCCTGTATTGAATTGGAGCAGTTTATTATATTAAGTGTGTACAGACCACCTTCTGGATTGTATGATTGTTTTGAAAAAGTAATGGATGAAGTTTTGCACAAAATTTTTAATTCAAGTAAATCTATTATTATTTGTGGAGATTTTAACGTTAATTTGTTAGAAAATTGTGGTTTAACTACTAAAATAGTAAGTCTGTTTCAGTCATACAATCTTACATACCTATTTATGGAGCCTACTAGAATAACTCCTACTAGTGCCACATGCCTAGATAACATTTTTACAAATATTGTATCTTCCCACAAAAAAATTATTAATTTAATGGACTCAGATCATTGTGGGCAATTAATTACTATACCAAATGTAAACAAAATAAAGCCAAAGAAAGATATCACTGTTAACCCAAAATCTAAGTATCGTCTGGAGACTTTTAAAACTAAACTTTCAAATAAAATGCCATCTTTGTCAACCAATGATGACCCTAATCAACATTACAATAATTTTTTCAGAATGTATTGCACACAATTTGACACTACATTCATTCCGAAGACTATTTCTGTTAATAATAGCACTTCTTTTAGTGACTGGGCCACCATTGGTATTTATAAGAGTAGAGAACGTCTTTACGAGTTGTACGAAGAACGGACTTATATTAATACAGTAGAATTTAATTTATATGTTAAAAACTATTCTAAATTATATAAAAAAGTTTGTTATATCGCCAAGTCTAGGTACTTGAGTTCAAAAATTAAAAACAGTAGCAATGTAATTAAAATGACTTGGAATATTATTAATAACGAAACGGGAAAATTTTGCAACCGAACTAATGATTATAGCCTTGCTTTTAATGACAGCGTAATTAAATTAGATTCCCAAGTCGCCGCGGCTTTTGAAAATTTCTTTGCAGAGATTCCCGTATCGACAACTAAGTCTCTAAATTCATCACCCACTGCTGCAGAAACGTTACTTAAAGAAAACGTCCCAGTTTGTGATGCTGAATTTAAATTCCAACATGTTACTTGCAATGATGTAATAAAAACTTTTAATTCCTTGAATTTCAAAAAGACGGCAGATTTATGGGGTAATTCTGTTGACCTTGCTAAGTCTATTATACACATTGTAGCACCTATCTTGGCTGTTATTTTTAATAAATGTATTGACCGTGGTGAGTTTCCTGATCTAATGAAATATAGTAAAATAATACCATTATTTAAATCGGGTAGCACATCAGACCCTACTAATTATAGACCTATATCAGTGCTACCTACTTTTAGTAAAATTTTTGAGAAAGTTATTCTTAATCAAATGCAAAGATATTTTAATAAACACAAACTATTACATAATAAACAGTTTGGTTTTACAAGGGGTCGTTCAACAACCGATGCTGGTGTTGAACTTTTAGGACATATTTATAACGCATGGGAGGACAAATGCGATGCTTTGGGAATTTTTTGCGATTTATCCAAGGCGTTCGATTGTGTTCTCCATGAGACATTAATCAGGAAGCTCCACTATTACGGAATCCGGGACGCCACGTTGAATCTTCTTACTTCTTACTTGAGTGATAGGATTCAGAGAGTCGATGTGAACGGTACAAGATCTCCCGGGTCTGTAGTCAAGATGGGGGTCCCCCAAGGCTCAATTTTAGGTCCTTTTTTATTTCTAATTTATATTAATGACTTGCCGTACCTCATAAAGGATAAGCACGATATAGTGTTGTTTGCAGACGACACTTCACTTTTATTTAAACTCAAGCGTCAGCAGCTGGTTACTGACGATGTTAATAGTGCCATCGCAACTGTAGTTAACTGGTTTAATATTAATAATCTTCTGCTTAATGAAAAAAAAAACCAAATGCATAAAGTTCACGTTACCACATGTTCGACAAGTGAACACTAGTGTGTCAATAAAGGGGGAAGAGTTGAAACCCGAAGATACCACTGTGTTCTTAGGCATAACTTTGGATGCGAAGCTACAGTGGGGCCCCCATATAGATAAACTGTCAAAAAAACTTAGCTCTGCAGCATACGCCGTTAGAAAAATTCGTGGTTTAACTGATTTAGAGACAGCCCGTTTAGTATACTTTAGTTACTTTCATAGTGTGATGTCATACGGCATTCTGTTGTGGGGAAATGCCGCCGATATTCAGACAGTATTTGTATTACAAAAAAGGGCTGTTCGTGCAATTTATAAATTAAGTCCTAAACACTCCCTCAGAGACAAATTTAAAGTGATTAATATAATGACTGTGCCCTCTCAGTATATTTATGAGAATCTTTTGTATGCACATAAAAATATTAATCTATTTAAAAGATACAGTGATATCCATAACGTAAATACTAGGAACAAACACAATTTTGTCATTCCTAAAACCAGGCTCAAAAAAATAGGTGGTTCATTTAGATGCCAATGTATACGTTTTTATAATAAACTCCCTAGCCATATTCAAGACCTTAGTATGAATAAGTTCAAATTACTTATAATGCCAGAAAGCTTTTTACACAATTAAAGACTATCTTGAAGACAAAAAGGCTTGGGATTGAGCTGCTTCAATGATGTACATGGCCTAATGTTATATACCTTTTTAATTTTTAGAAATTGTCTTTTTTCTTTTTTTTAAGCTCTGTTGTATACTTTTCTTTCATCTCGTTGGTAAATTTTGACATGAATGTTTACTTTATTAAGTATTCTATTTTATTATTTTTGACATGGAATATTTACTTAAAGTAATTAAAGCAGTCGATAATTCACACAATGACAGTTGTAAAAGTTTATTAAGTAAACAAGCATTACAACCGGTTTTGCTGTCGACAGCTTTAGTAGAAATCGTTGGTAAAGACAATAAATATTATAAGGCTCGTGCATTATTAGATAACGGCAGTCAACACTGTTTTATCACAGATTCACTATGTAGGAAATTAAACACACAACGTATACAGTCCACTTGTCAAATTAGCGGAATAGGACATTCAGTCACACAGGCAGTCCATTCTAGCGAAATTAACATTAGATCGATTTACGGCGATCATGATATTATTCACATTAAATGCCTAGTTTTACCTAGCATCACGTCGACTATACCGGCCACAAGTATAGACGTAAACAAGATATCTATACCTAAAGAATTTACACATTTCTTAAATAGCTGTTCTCAGGACATACAAAACTTTAACACAGAGAATCAAATTGAATTTAAATTTATCCCTCCATATTCACCTCATTTTGGCGGTTTATGGGAAGCGGGGGTAAAATCCTGCAAGCACCATATTGTTCGCGTAATAGGCAATGCACATCTTAATTACGAGGAGTTCAGCACGGTTTTAGCACAGATAGAAGCCGTCCTGAATTCCCGTCCCTTATATCCTCTATCTTCAGATCCTGATGACTTCTCTCCCCTCACACCCGGGCATTTCTTGATCGGGCGACCGCTGACAGCGCCTGCAGAGGATGACGTCATGACAGTGGCCACACACTCACTGTCACGCTACCGGCGCATCGAGCAACTCAGGCAACACTTCTGGGCTCGATGGTCAACGGAATACGTTTCAGAGCTACAAAAGCGCTCTAAGTGGAAGGACACCAAGGCACTTCTTACACCAAACTCACTAGTCCTGGTGAAAGAGGACAATTTACCGCCTCTAAAATGGCGACTAGGAAGAATAATAACTATGTTCCCAGGCAAAGACGGCATTCCCAGGGTGGCTTCCATTCGTACCGCTGCAGGCATCATAGAGAGGGCCTTCTCCAAGATCTGCCCTCTTCCACTATCCAGGGACGACGCTGACGCTTCAGTCACGCCGCCGGCAGTCCCGTCATCAGTCCTGTCATCACACCATGGTAGCTGTTGAGAGCTATGGTGAAGCTCTCAAAGCGGCGGAGGATGTTGAGGACAGCGCCATCTACCGACATTGACGCGAGGCGCAATGAAGAACATCTGATGATCTGCACCTACACAACTGACATGCGCCTACGTCACCCGTCAAGCAAGCTGAATAGTTCATCAACTCACCGACAGGAGGCGCTGATTGAAGACTATATAAGCACACGACAGCGCCAGCTCGCCCCTTTTTTTTCTCTCTGCCTCGACCCTACTAGACTTGTACATACTCGTAATTCCAAATCATTGTAATTTAAGCAATAAATTATTGTAATCCAGAAGAAATAAATAACTCATTTTGGTCAACCCCAAGGAACCTAAATAGAACCCACAAGAGTTGAGGCCACACCTCAACATTTGGTAAACTAAAAATTTAAAGTAATATATTTTATTTTTATTTTTTTCAATTTATTATGTTTGACATGAATACTTACTTTGTAAAGTATTATTTTTTTTATTATTATTATTATTTAACTCATTTTGTGAATATGGGGACCATGTGGGTTATTTTCTTCTTATTTTTCTCTTCTTTGAAATACTTCTTCTTTGAAGTATTTTTAACGAGGTCTGGCAGTTTGAGTACTTAAATGCGGCCTACACAAATGTCCTTTCTTTGGCATGTTCGTCGGTTCGTTGAGCTCCTTTATGGTTCTAAGTTGAGCTACGCGACTACTGACCAAAGCTTGCACTGACTGGACGGGTCCACTCAAATCTGTGTGGTTCTTTCCTCAAAAGACCATTTCAGACACTGATCTGCATGATCCTCATATCGTATTGTGAATGTGGGGACCATGCAGATCGCTATGATAGGGGTTCATTTCATGTTAGTCAACAATGTCTGGCAGTTTGAGATTTTTTTTATGCGGCCTACCCAAATGTCCTTACTTTGGTATTGTTCGTCAAATCGTTGAGCTCCTTAAAGTTCTAAGTTTGAGCTCCATAATAACTGACAAATGCTTGCACTGTCTGGACAGGTCCACTCAAATCTGTGTGGCACTTTCCTCAAAAGGCCACCTCAGACATTAACCTACATGGTTCTCGTATGATTTGACCAGTACAATTTGTATGGACTTCAAAAGAGACTGTGACCTCTGAGTTTGTTTCGGTGTTTCTTCTCAGGGTAGTCAGCTAGGAAACACCGGCCTCATCTAGCTTAAAATGACCAAAAAATATTGACGTGTAAAAGTGTTATGTTTAACCTACTTACAAAATAAATATCATTTATCATTTATCATTTATCATTTATCATTTATCATTTATCATTTATCATTTATCATTTATCATTTATCATTTATCATTTATCATTTATCATTTATCATTCATCTTAGAGCAATAAATTTATAACATGGGGTTTGCGATTCATCAGATATGAAAAAGTGACGTTGCAGGACACGAAACTAGTGGATATTTCCAAATCAAACAATATTATTCAACTTTAAAAAATATCTTTTAATATTATCATCCAACAATTCAATTCGTATCACGTCTTATAAGCATGATCAGCTTATAAACTAGAACTTAAAAATTCTGGAGTGGCGATCGCGTAACGGAAGAAAAACAAAGATTGAGCAGTTAATAGACGTTTACACGATAATGTAGGATCATACATTCTTTAACAACGAGACTCATATTGTGTTAGTAAAAATAAATAAACTAATAGCTATGTTGGTAATACAATTATAACAACAACATTCAATGTTTTTCACATAAATTAACACATATTTACATCAGTATTCCACCCGAGATACTGGAGCAAAAATACTACTAATGGATGGCGTGTATAAGTTATCGCCTGATTCAGCAGATTATACGCCATCGTATGACCCACAGAATGGTGACTGAAAATATCTGTTAGCCCATAAAGGCATTAAGGAAGATCCACACAAGGAAGAAAACAAAATTACCGATTGCTTCAGTACTCGTAGATGACGCAGACGAGTTATCATTTGCTCCAGTAGAGTGAGCGTCATTGTATGATCCATTATGCGACGTCTTATAGTATCCGTTTTCTTCTGCAGGCATCGGCGGAGAGTCATCGTATGGTCCACTTGATGGCAAATACGGGATATAATCTGGTCCATCAAGGTAAGAGTCATCGTATGATCCACCATACGGTGAGTAAGAATTATAGTTTGGTCCAGAATGTGGTAGAAAAGAACTAGCAAATGGGCTTTTCACAAATAAATCAATAACGTAGATAATTATATCGAGTACTGTGGCGATTTTAGACTGTTTTTTAGAGTATCTTCCTTGGTTTCGACGGATGAACGTCGGATTTGATGTTCGTTGATCAACGGTCATCGGTTTGGACCATTCTTCTAGTCCAGCAGTTAAAGTGGTAAATAATCTGTCATGCTGCCTTGGGTTACGATTATTCCAATTCTCGTAGTTAGGAGGTTTTTGTGCTGGCCATTCGTTCCGTTTAGCCGATTTCAATTTTAGCGGAGTTGTCTTTTGGCCTAACGACCAGTGCTGGCGTGTTGGTTTTAATGTTTGTCCGGCGGGGCGTGCTGAAGACGGCAGTATCCGCGTCCTTGAGCGTCTCCTTGCTAAGGCGAAGCCTACGGAAAATAAAAACAATTTTTAAAATATTTATATCAGGTGTTGGTAGGTCACTGCACAGCTCCCGAGTACGCCGAAGTTACGAATTAAAATAACGTTTTATTTTTCAATTTAAATCCTAATTACTAGTCAGCGCATCTCGGAATTTCATTTCGTACTTATCGACCCCGAAAACCATGGAGATGACCCATGACGAAATTATAGTTGGTGGAGCCGACTAGATAAGACAACAAGTTAAGTTAAGTAAAACAAAAAATTAAGAGAGAACCAACTATCTACATCTGTGATTATTATCGTAAATTAAGAGCTTATCAAACGATTTGTATACTAGTAATAATGATTAATACAGAAAGTGTTAAGGCCTATTCAAACCTAAGCGGTATTCGCTACCGTCTGCGGTAGAGAAAACCGAGTGGGTATGCGGTAATATAACTGTTCACACCAAAGCGGATTTCGCTATCCTTGTGGGTAGAATACCGAGTTCGAGTTTCGCCCAGTAAGCGAAACCTATGCGGTACTATGGCACCAGCTATTCCGCTCTAGCCGCGGAACTTGATATAATACTTAAGCGAAACCCGTGCGGTATGTACCTGTACCCAAAGCGGCAGCGAATACCGCTTAGGTTTGAATATGCCTTTAAAATTAGGTGCATGATGTATTGACGTTCTAAACGAAACAATTCCGAGATCGCTAACGGCCTTGAAAACCATTATGAAAATTAATTTTTGTCAACACCACCTTGGATTTTGTTTTAGAGCCCATTTTCCGTTTTAGCGACCTCAAAAACCATGGAAACGACACCCATGACGCAATTCTAGTCGGTGACTAGTAAAAACAACAATTCAAGTTAGTAAACAATAGATTAATACAGAACCGACTATCTGTATCTGTGATTTTTATCGTGAATTAAGAGCTTATCAAACGCTGTACTAAAATAGATGTAGATACGCGTGTACTCACACGAGCGCTCGATGATAACGATAAATACAGGAACTACAGTTTTAATGAAATGAGGTCGCTAACTGCCTTGAAAGCCGTAAATATGGCACCCGTGACGAAAAATATTTTCGTCAACGTCACCTTGGAATTTCTTTTAGAGCCCATTTTCGGTTTTACTGGCCTCAAAAACCATGGAAATGTCACTCATGACGCAATTCTAGTCGATGGCGTCAACTAGTAAAACAACAATTAAAGTTAGTAAACAATAGATTAAGAAAGAGACGAGGTTGTCGTAAATTAAAAGCTTATCAAAACGCTTATTGTTATGTGTATTAGTAATCGCATGAGCTCCCGGTGATAATGATTACTACTGGAAGTACAGTTTAAATTATGTGCACGATTACTTGGCGTTCTAAACGAAACATTTTCGAGGTCGTTAACGGAGGTTCATAAAGATAACACTCATGACGAAAAATAAGCAAATTTTCGTCAGCACCACCTTGGATTTTCTTTTAGAGCCCATTTTCCGTTTTAGTGACCTCAAAAACCATGGAAACGACACCCATGACGCAATTCTAGTCGGTGACTAGTAAAAACAACAATTAAAGTTAGTAAACAATAGATTAATATAGAACCGACTATCTATATCTGTGATTTTTATCGTGAATTAAGAGCTTATCAAACGCTGTACTAAAATAGATGTAGATATGAGTGTAGTCACACGAGCGCTCGATGATAACGATAAACACAGGAACTACAGTTTTAATGAAATGAGGTTGCTAACTGCCTTGAAAGCCGTAAATATGGCACCCGTGACTAAAAATATTTTCGTCAACGTCACCTTGGATTTTCTTTTAGAGCCCATTTTCGGTATTAACGACCTCAAAAATCATGGAGATGACACCCATGACGAAATCCTAGTCGGTGACACCGACAAGTTAAAACAACAATTAAAGTTAACGTTAGTTAACCATCTGCGTCTGTGATCGTTATCGTAAATTAAAAGTTTATCAAACGGTTTATTATTAAATAATCTACATTATATAGCTACTTACATGAGCTCGCGATGATAAGGATCAATAAAACAAGTATAGTTTTACTGATCTGCATGATGAATTGACATTCTGAAGCACACTGTGATGAGGGAGACTTTGCGGACGCTAAAATAGGTCTTGTCGTAGACCCCGTCTATGACGTAGGTGACCAGTGAACCTTCGAATGACTGCTTCAAATAATTATACCTAGATGTGGTGGATAAGGCCTAATTAATACAATACAATACTACTAATTAATACAAAATACCTATACTACTGAAACGAGTCATGATAACATAAAAAATAATGATCATTAACAACAGTACTTAGTATTTGATTGACCTTTAGAACTATCTAATTGTGACTTTTTATCAAAGTTTGGGGAATAATAGGGTCGGGAGCGAGACTTCTGATTGGTCCGATAATATACGTCACACGTCGTGTTAGCCCGTAATCAGTCGTCTAACAGCACAGTTGTATACAGTAATTGTTATCGTTTGTTTCGATTCAGTGTAGCTCCATAACCCTTACGAAACTGTCGGACTAATCTGCCAACATATCATCGTGTAAACTTCGTTGAGTTAGCTGCTAACTGTCATTTGATCTTGTTTGAATGGATAAACCTTCACCTAAGCTTGCACGGTGATAGGTTAACAAAATCGCACTGCTGACAGCCACGGTGTTCGCAAAAAAATTCAGTCAGTCGGAGCGGAAAGGAGTGTCAGACTCTTACTGACTAAAACCCATCCGTGCTCCTCGTAGTGCCCTTTATGTTCCAGGGCCGCGGTAACTCTTTCGAACAAAATCCGCAACCCTGGCAGAGTCGTCTTATTTGTTCTCACTATTGTCATATCACGTAAGTTTGAATTCAATGCTAATCTAGTGAAGTAATATAACGTTTCTAAAAAGTCGAGAGATTTGGGTGTGAATATATTGTATTGTGTTGCTGGGGAGTTTGTTGCGCCACTTCTTCTTCCCAGCTAAAACACTAGGAAGTGGTGACGGGTGGGCGTTTTGGGGGACTGTCTTGATGTAAAATTTGACGTTCAAAAAGTGCTGGCTCTCAGCCTAATTTGAATAAATGACTTTTGATTTTGATTTTGATATATATTATATTCTTATCTGTGTATTTTTTCTTGTTATCGTGTATTTGAACTTAGCTCTGCTATTAATAACAAAACATAATCATTTAACAAGAGCGCGTAATAAAACAGAAACATTTAATACTTACAACCCAAATAAAACAAATAAATATATATTATTTTTAATCAAATTTACTCCACACTAGGAATTTCTCCTGTATCACGGGTTCGTTTAAAAATACAACAACACAGATAATTGTTCCTGTTTAAAACTTATTCAACAAACCAAGAGCAGCGTGTTTTGATACATTCTATGACTATATTACTCTTTTATGACCAGCGGCCCTACCACGACGTGTTAGAAGGAGGGATGGAGCTATACACCCTATATAGCTCTATCCCTCCTTCTAACACTTCACGGTAGGGCCGCAGTTATTTATTATGAATGAAGTACGTTCTTATTTAACTTTTACATTCGTATTACCTCAATCTAACAATCTAAAAAAAGCTAAAAGCTTTTTCTTAATAACTAAGTAATTACTCCATTTACCTTTTTTTCCTTCTTTTGTTTATTTTAATCTATACTAATATTATAAAGAGGTAAAGTTTGTGAGTTTGTGAGGTTGTAGGGGTAATCTCTGGACCTAATGAATCGATTTTGAAAATTCTTTTTGTATATAATAGCCACATTCATGAGAAAGATATAGTGGAAGTTGAATGGGTGGAAGATGTAGTTGTTATGGAACAGGAAAAAACGATATGCGAGAACGAAGTCACGGGCAAAGTGCTAGACATTGCTAAAAAGCTAGCGTTTGACCTCAATCGCACCTGTCGGAAAACGATGATGTGGTCGAAGATTTTCTAACTACTAATCTATTACTTAGCATCTTTTTACACTGATATTTAACTGTATAACTTTATAAATTCCAGGCGACTAGAGGGGAAAGATGACTCACAGCGCTTGTATCAAGCAGATGGAAGCAAAACTAGCTTGAAGATTCGACAAATACAATCCAAACTTGCAGCGTTTGGATTGTATTTGTCGAATCTTCAAGCTAGTGTGAAAGGGAAGTCAAAAAGGTGGAAGTTGAAAACATGATCCATAAGAATACGTTCTTCAAGAATGAACTGGCTATGCTACACTTTTAGCTCATGGACTTGGCCGACCAAAACACCCAACTTCAGTATCAACACTTCATGAGTACGACTTCTCCCGTTCGGGAGCGAGTGAAACCCAACCGTGTTCCATCATATTATGACCTTGGTCTTCCAAGTCCGCGGTAACTCTTTCGAACATTTCGCAACAGTGCTGTTACACCAACGAACTGGCTTTGAATGCAATTTCAGAACTGGAACGGGAACTGTGATGGTGTGTGTGTTTTTGTGTGTGCAAAACGTAAACATTTGTTTAATTTCATATTTTTAACTTTTAATTTAAAAATGTGGGCCTGCTAACCCCATACAATAAAATCAGTTTTATAGTGTTCATAAATCCAAAGTTGCGCATATATAGTAATAGTTTTAAGATAAGATAATTAATATTTTCACATTTCTAGATGTTATACCGTGGTACAATAGAACTATTTTCGTTCCTCGGCACTCATCGCATTTCCGAATACAAACGAATGCTAATTTCCATCAGTTATTCGATATATCGTGTATAATAATTTGAATTCAGAACTAAGTACTTTACTGTTGTTTTGTTTTGTTTTGATTTTCGTGTGAACTCTAGAACAATAAAGTACTTGGTTCTGAATTCAAATTATTATACACGAGAAATCTAATATTTGATGGACATGGAAATTAGCATTGGTTTAGTACTGTAACAAGTTGTTAGTCAGTTAGATGATTTTAATAACCTAATATGATGATATTGTTCTTTATTTAAGCAAAAGATAATAATTAATTACTGGATCTGACTCGGTATTGTGTAACTTTTATCTTTCATTTTGATTCTAATGACTTGCTTGTATTATTTGTTCCTTATGAGGGCCGCACACGTACAAGTAATTTGATCAAACAGGCTGGTTCAAACAGTTTTATCAAATTATATACATTAATATTTAATCAAACAGTTTGAACCAGCCTGTGTTGGCGCAACACATACGTGCGGGGGAAGCGGGGGCGCCGGGGGTATCGACACCACCGCGAGAGCGACTGCGCGCCCGCCACTCACTCAGCTCATAGACGCCGCCACGGTCATTTCTTGTATTTGTTCGGCTGATGGTGTAAATTATAGCAATACAACCATATTTATACAGTCCACTCTTTTATTATAAATAATCACCACTGAGCCCATTCAGTGGTCCTTCGATTGCCAAAAAATAATTACCAGTTTTGCCGTAATTACCGTCGTCAATATCGGTCGTCGTGTTCACCTGTGTGGACTTTGACCGCTCGCGCGCCACGCGGGGCGACCACACGATCAAAGAACAAAGAAATCGTTCCCGAGGCAGCCTGCATAGTCAACGTGGGAGCTGACGTCATTCTAAGGGAGTATAGTACTGTATTTGAGTGAGTCCGTTCCAATTAGATTTTTTTTCCGCTTTCATCTACATGCCGAAAATTGTTGTTCATCTTTCCATCTTTTAGTGTTCATACAGTGTCTCAATATTAGTGCTTTCATAGTGTTTTCTACGGCACTGCTTGTTAAATTACGCATGTTTTGCATCAAAACGCTCGGTCATTAGCTAACTCGCACCGCGTTAAAACATGTGTTGAGTCGTTGACCTTGACACTGATTCTCGATCCCTTTCACTAACACAGCTGTTTGCAGTTACATTTATTTTATCTATTGAGTGCATAAGCACCAGTGCGTCCAGCTCTTATTTAACTTTACAATGGCAGATAACTTAAAAACTTTGATAAAAAAACGTAGTTCAATTAAATCAAAGCTTACTATTTACAGCAACTATTTAAATTTAGTAAAAAGTAGTTCCGCAATATCAGAGTTGCAACGCTTAGATTTAGATGAGCGTTTTAATAAATTTGAAACCTTGCACACCGAATTTGATGCTTTACAGACACACATCGAAGTGCTTTCCGACGACAACGAGTCGACGATGGCTGAGCGCGAGGACTTTGACCGCCAGTTTTTCAACTTGGTGGCACTCACGCGCAGCCTGCTCGGTGTCTCGGCCAATGGTGCTGCGTCGGAGGCGGGCTTCAAAGATGCCAACTCAGGTGCACATGTTTCATTTAGGAATTCCTTTGTTCGTTTGCCTAAAATAGAATTGCCACATTTTGATGGGAACTACCAATGCTGGCTTGAGTTTAGGGATACTTTTGGGTCATTGATTCACGACAATTCTAGCATAAGTGAAATCAATAAGTTCCACTACCTGCGAGCTTCACTCCAGGGGAATGCAGCCTTAATTATTAAAAACATCGATTTTAAAGCTGACCATTATAATTTAGCGTGGGACCTGTTGTGCGAACGTTACAATAACAACCGACTTCTAGTAAATAATCATTTTCAAGCATTATTTAACGTCGAACCCATTACAAAAGAATCAAGTGTGTCCATTAGAAACCTTGTTGATGCTATTAATAAAAATATTAGGGCATTAACTTCATTAAAAAAGCCCACACAATATTGGGATGATATTGTTATTTATTTTATGGTTAAAAAATTAGATTTAACTACAAGTCGTGACTGGGAAGAACATAGAAACAATACTTATAAAGAGGATCCTACTTTAACACAATTTTGTTCTTTTTTAAGCAGAAAAGCGGACTGGTTAGAGTCAGTGGAGACAAATCTTAGTTCTTCTGAGACGAATGCTATAGTCGCCTTAAACAATAGTCATTCAAATAAAACTGATTCTAAGCATACAAATAAAAAATCAGAAAATATAAATAAAAACAGTAAATGTCCACTTTGCTCCCATGCACATACATTATTTAAATGTGAATCTTTTAGAAACTTATCAATAGAAAATCGTATACAAAAGGCAACTGAATTTAATGTTTGTATCAATTGCTTACGTTTTGGTCATGATTCTAAAAAATGCAGATTTTCACATTGCAAATATTGCAAAACAAAGCACAATACGCTTTTGCATTTGGAAAGTAACGAGCCCAAACTTGTTTCAAATCCATTGCCTTCCGCCACGCCTTCTGCACTGCCTTCTGCTTCACCTTCTTCAAATGTTGTGCTTTCAGCCAATGCCATGCAGCTTGCTACTTCTGCGCATTTTTTACTGTCCACAGCTATGGTGAACGTGACTGGCGTGACGGGTAAGAAGTACACTGCGCGCCTACTGCTGGACAACGGCAGTACAGCGAACTTTGTTACGCAGAGCTTCTCAGAGAAGCTGGGTTTGTTACGACGCGGTACGAGCACCAAGGTAACGGGTATTAATAATCACGTATCCACCAGTACACAGTCTTGTCACCTCTCAATAGAGTCTTTATGCTGTGCCTTTACTGTAGATATCGAGTGTCATATTTTGCCTGAAATCACAAAGGTTCTACCGTCTTCATTCGTGCATATCAATCACGTCCCTATTCCTTCAGGTATTAAACTAGCAGACCCGAACTTTAACGTTCCGTCGGTCGTAGACATCCTGATAGGGGCTGAAGTTTTCTGGAATGTCATAGGCAGCAAAACGATAGACTTAGGGAAAAACCTACCTAAATTATGCGAGACCAAATTAGGATGGTTAGTTTCAGGTAGTATTTCGCACCAATCATGTTTTTCCGCTAATCATTTTTGCCATCATTCCAATGTCACTCCCGACCTAACTCAATTTTGGGAGTTTGACAAAGTGGCTTCAAAACATTCACTTTCGCTTGAGGAGAGAATGTGTGAGCAGTCTTTTGCTCAAACCACCGCTCGTAATGATGGTGGGGGATTCGTCGTATCAATGCCTTTAAAAGGGGATCCTAGTACATTAGGTCATTCATTTACTAATGCTAGAAATCGTTTTCTTTCCCTTGAACGGCGATTTAAACGCGATCCATTATTTCATAAAAAATACAATGAGTTCATGAGAGAATATGAGCGTCTAGGTCATATGACGTTAGACTCAGACTGTACTTCTTCACCAGAAAACTCCATGAAAAAATATTACATTCCACATCATGGAGTCATTCGCAGTTCTAGCACCACTACACAGCTACGCGTAGTATTCGACGCATCAGCTTCTACCAGTTCGGGGGTGTCGCTTAACGACATTCAGTTGGTCGGTCCCGTAGTTCAAGACGATCTGTTTTCTATTTTAACACGTTTTCGTCAGCATAGGTACGTGGTCTCAGGTGACGTGGAAAAGATGTACAGGGCCATAGAGTTAAATCCAGTTCAAAGACCTCTTCAAAAAATAGTTTTCAGATTTGAACCTTCAGAACCTCTTAGAACCTACACTTTAAATACGGTTACCTATGGTACCGCTTCTGCACCCTATTTAGCCACTAAGTGTCTTGTAAGTTTGGCGGATAACATTGAGGACAGTCGTATTATATGTGCTATACGACGTGACTTCTACGTTGATGACTTTCTTAGTGGAGGGAATACCATAGCTGAAACTGTTGACATTTCTAAAAAGGTACATTCTGTTCTATCATCTGCAAAATTCAATTTACGTAAATGGCGATCAAACAATCCACAAATTCTTAAAGAAATTACACATAGCAACGAGTTACATAATACTTTACATTTTTCTGAGCAAGGTCCAAACTCTGAAACAAAGACTTTAGGTCTTAACTGGGTTTGCGACTCAGATTCTCTTACTTACACAATAAATATCACCTCCACTACTAAAGTCACAAAACGTCATGTTCTTTCTGTCATCAGTCAAATCTTTGACCCATTAGGTCTCGTAGGTCCATGCGTCGTCCAAGCAAAGATAATTATGCAGCGTCTTTGGCAAGATAAGTATGACTGGGATGACGAAGTATCGCACGAAATCAGAAATCTTTGGTCTACATTTGAAGGCACAATAACCGCTTTGAATAATTTAAAAATTCCTCGTTGGGTTTTGCATGAAAACTCTATTACGCATGAAGTACACGTCTTTACCGATGCGTCCGAGAGGGCGTACGGCGCTTGCGTGTATATTCGGTCTTGTAATGGCAGTGGATCCATAGGCGTACAACTTCTAGTCTCTAGAAATCGTGTAGCGCCCATCAAACCAACGACGATACCGAGGCTTGAACTTTGTGGAGCTTTGTTGGGTGCAAGGCTGTGTACTAAGGTTCAGGAATCGCTTACCATACCCATTCATAAATGTAGATTCTGGTGCGACTCAACCATAGTCCTGGGTTGGCTCTCTACTCCATCTAATCAATTAAAACCTTTTGTCAGAAATAGAGCCAATGAGATACAGGAAATTACTTATGGTCATACCTGGAGCTACGTACCGTCGAAGGACAACCCGGCGGATCTTGTTTCCCGTGGTCTCAGTGCTGACGTAATCATGCACACTCCACTGTGGTGGTCTGGACCCTCATTTTTACAGCATAGTGAAAATGAGTGGCCTAACATGCCAAACAGCGGGAAGGATAGTCTGCCGGAAGTGGTGACTCATTTCATTAGTAGTGATAGTGACAATAATTCATTGAATAGTAATCATTCAGACGTAACCATTCATTCATCAATCATTAACGATTTGTTAGCAAAGTATTCTAGTTTAACAAAAATACAAAATATATTTACATATGTACAACGCTTTATTTACAATGTAAAAAATAAAAATAATAAACTGCATGGTAATTTTTCAACAACAGAGCTAGAAAATTCATTACATATAATTATACATTATTCACAGCTTGAAATGTTTCCAGAAGAGTATAATTTGTTAAAGTCAGGCCAAAAATTACCACGCAGAAGTAGATTGCTTCCTCTGACACCGTTCATTGACAATCATAACCTCATTCGCGTGGGCGGGAGGCTCGATAACTCCCCCTACGATTTTAATGTGAAACATCCTATTATTTTATGCAGTAAGCACATACTTACAAAACTTATATTTCAAATGCAACATTTACAGCTTGTACATGCTGGTCCACAGTTGTTGTTGTCACACATACGGCAAACTTATTGGCCTCTAGGTGGCAGAAACCTGTCTAGGTTTGTCGTGAATAAATGTCTTAAATGTTTTCGACATAAGGCTCAGAACGTTCAGCCTATAATGGGTCAACTACCTAGCTCAAGGACAAATCTTGAATTTCCGTTTTTAAATAGTTATGTTGACTACGCTGGGCCAGTATTGGTAGCCAATCGTAAAGGCCGAGGATGCAAACTTACAAAGTCCTATATGTGCATCTTTGTTTGCTCGGCAGTGAAAGCCGTACATTTGGAGCTCGTAACCGACCTCACCACTGAGGCCTACATGGCCGCTCTAAATCGTTTCGTGGCGCGTCGTGGCAAGCCTCGAAGCATCACGTCCGATAACGGGACTAACTTTGTAGGCGCATCAAACGAGATGAATAGGTTCTTGCAATCATCAAGTGTTGCATCTGAAATGGCACAGCAAGGTATTGAGTTTGTTTTTACGCCTGCATACAGCCCTCATTTTAATTCATTGGCTGAAGCTGCTGTAAAATCATGTAAGCATCATTTAAAACGATTACTGCATCTTACTCATTTCACCTTTGAAGAGATGGCTACCTGTCTCACTCATATTGAGGCGGTTCTTAATTCACGCCCTCTTACTCCTCTTTCTTCAGACCCTAACGATTTTTCGGCACTCACTCCCTTCCACTTCCTAATTGGACGGCCATTCTTATCAGTACCACATCCTCAGGTGACTGAAGCCAACATCACGCGACTGGATCGCTGGAAGAGAATACAGCACATCAGACAGCATTTCTGGCGACGGTTTCATAATGAGTACACTTCTCTGCTGCAGGCCAAATCCAAGTGGTTTCATTCCAGAGGTGAAGTGAAGCCGGGGTCCTTAGTCCTGATAAAGGACAAAACAACGCCACCTCTGCTCTGGTCTCTGGGCCGGGTCACGAAGACCTATCCTGGCGTGGACGGGGTCACGAGAGTGGCGGAACTGAAGACGAAGCGGGGCACCATTCGTCGTGCTTTCAACTGCATCTGCCCCCTTCCAGTCGACGATTGAAGACCACCCTTCAACCCGGGGAATATGTTGGCGCAACACATACGTGCGGGGGAAGCGGGGGCGCCGGGGGTATCGACACCACCGCGAGAGCGACTGCGCGCCCGCCACTCACTCAGCTCATAGACGCCGCCACGGTCATTTCTAATATTTCTATTGATTATGTAAATTATAGCAATACAACCATATTTATACAGTCCACTCTTTTATTATAAATAATCACCACTGAGCCCATTCAGCCTGTTTGATAAAATTGCTTGAACGTGTATGGCCCGCATAATTTGATTTCTATTGTAATTGTTAAAGGCTATTTTATATGGTAAAACTAATGATTTACCTTATTTAACAATCATGTTATTTGCACGACTGAAACGTCAAATAAAGTGTGACGTAATTTCTAAATACTAGGTAATAAAGATATCGTTCATGTATTCATTTATAGATCAAAAGTCCCTAGTTCGACTATTTTATAAAATTTGTTGATAAGAACACGCAAGTATATTTAAGTAACTAACTTATAATTATATTGTTGTTTAATTTGGATTAAATAAAGTAATAGTAAAAGTGATATTGTTTTATTTTGAAGAACAGGAAAACAGTGCCTCTAGTGTGACAAGCCAATGACATCATCATTCCGTCGTGAAAAACGGATAGTGCTATTCGTCCTATAGCTATATATAGCTCCGTCTCGCTTTAACTGCGGAATCATGATGACATTGGCACGTCGTAGTATGTGGCAGGTTGGAATAGGCAAATCATTAGCTCGAGAAAAAATAATTAAGACGACACCAGCCTCAACTTTTGAACTTCGATGCAGCCTGCGCTGTAATATTCAGTGCATCTGCACCCAATAGCGAGCCCACCCAGCTATACTCAATGCATTCGCACCAAATAGCGAGCCCACGCTGCCCTATTTAGTGCGTCTGCACCAAATAGCGAGCCCACGCTGCCCTATTCAGTGCGTCTGCACCAAATAGTGAGCCCACGCTGCCCTATTCAGTGCGTCTCTACCGAATAGCGTGCACGCGCTGTAATATTTAGTGCATCTGCACCCAATAGCGAGCCCACCCAGCTATACTCAGTGCATTCGCACCAAATAGCGAGCCCACGCTGCCCTATTCAGTGCGTCTGCACCGAATAGCGTGCACGCGCTGTAATATTTAGTGCATCTGCACCCAATAGCGAGCCCACTCAGCTATACTCAGTGCATTCGCGCAGCAGTGAGCCCGCGCAGCCCTATACAGTGCGTCTGCACCGAATAGCGAGCACGCGCTGCCCTATTCAGTGCATCTGCGCCGAATAGCGAGTCCTCGCTCGCGCATTGCACAATATTTCACAACAATGTATTTTTATTACGTACGTAAATAAGTAATAAGTCAACATTGTTGTGAAATACATTACTTACTGCCAACACTGCTCCATACTTTTCTGTGCGCATAACTCAACAAAATGTACTGTGTTTTTTTTCCGATTTTGGGTTTCGTTCCATGGTAAAAGTTCTTCATAATGATGAGTACAATTACCACTTAAGCGATATTGCGTCTATTCTGTTACACGTTGTAAACATTTGAGGTTATTGGCCCGAAATAGCTACTACGATCACTGGTGATAACAGTGCGCACTGTGGTGAGAGTTGACGAATTTTAAAACATAAATAGGATCTGGGAATTATTTTAGATTGTGAAAGAATATGCCTTTACGAGTCACGTGCTGGTATGATATTGCAAAGGCTGACAGCACAGCCTTTGGATCTTTTTAAAATTTTCCATGTATCTTGGTTGTTTATTAAAAAAGTCAGCGGCGAAACCGGCAAGTCGTTTAGTATCCTGCAGAGTGATTCCGTTAACATATCAAAGTGAAAACTTAGGCGAAGTCAACGACAAGTGAGCTGTCAAACCATACAAACCAGATGGAATGACAGCTCACTAGTCGTTCACTTCACAGTGTACACGGCGATTTGTCGACAGAATAGACCGGCTGATTTTTGTTTCCACAATTTCAGCTTCACCCTGTAGGTATTCCTTACGAAGAACTGCTGACAAAAGGCGCGGTTGCAGCCGGATCTGTCGCCTTGGGCGTCGCCTAATTTGCTAATATTTTTTTTTTATAAAACTTTTCCCCACACTAGGAATTTCTCCTGTATCGTGGGTGCGTTTACAAACATACAAACTCACATACACAAACAGCCAGACCCGGAACAACTATCTGTAGGCCATACAAATATTTGTTCCGTGCGGGAATCGAACCCGCGACACGCATCGCTGCAGCCGATCGCTCAACCATTGCAAACACAACACAACAAACAGCAGGATATGAGATGTAAACTTTTTTGAGAACATAATATTGGTATGTAACTTGAAAGAGAGATATGGAAGTAGAAAAATGTACCACTGCTGGGCAAGGGTGGAGACCCTTGCCCATACAAATTAGGGTGTGAAAAAAAACAGGCGATCCACTGGAAATACCTTCCTTTCCCCTTTTTTTAAGGATGGGAAATCATCAAATGACTCCTTCCGCTCTGGGCGGAGCGGGAGGGAGTGTCAGACTCTTTCGGACTAAAACCCATCCGTGTTCCTCCAAATGCTCTTTGCGAGCCTGTTTGATAAAATACTTGAACGTGTATGGCCCGCATAATGTTCAAAAATAATAACTGCGTTAAAATATAATAGGGACGTGCTTTCTTCAGCCAGCTAATTAAGACGACACAATACGTTGACATTTAAGCCTGACGACACCAGCCTCAACTTTTGAATTTCGATGCAGCCTGCGCTGTAATATTCAGTGCATCTGCACCCAATAGCGAGCCCACCCAGCTATACTCAACGCATTCGCACCGAATAGTGAGCCCACGCTGCCCTATTCAGTGCGTCTGCACCGAATAGCGAGCCCACGTACTGAATAGGCCAGCGCGTGCTCGCTTTTTGGTGCAGACGCACTGAATAGCGAGCCCACGCTGCCCTATTTAGTGCGTCTGCACCGAATAGCGAGCCCACGCTGCCCTATTCAGTGCTTCTGAACCGAATAGCGAGCACGCGCTACTCTATTCAGTGCGACTGCACCAAATAGCGAGCCCGCGCTGCCCTATTCAGTGCGTCTGCACCCAATAGCGAGCACGCGCTTCCCTATGCAGTGGGACTGCACCGAATAGCGAGCACGCGCTGCCCTATGCAGTGCGACTGCACTGAATAGCGAGCCCCCGCTGCCCTATTTAGTGCGTCTGCACCAAATAGTGAGCCCACGCTACTCTATTCAGTGCGACTGCACCAAATAGCGAGCCCGTGCTGTCCTATTCTGTGCATCTGCACTGAATAGCGTGCACGCGCTGCCCTGTTCAGTGCATCTGCACCGAATAGCGAGCACGCGCTGCCCTATGCAGTGGGACTGCACCGAATAGCGAGCACGCGCTGCCCTATGCAGTGCGACTGCACCGAATAGCGAGCACGCGCTACTCTATTCAGTGCGACTGCACCAAATAGCGAGCCCGCGCTGTCCTATTCAGTGCGTCTGCACCGAATAGCGAGTCCGCGCTCGCGCATTGCGCAATATTTCACAACAATGTATTTTTGTTACGTATGTAAATAATTAATAAGCCAACATTGTTGTGAAATACATTACTTATTGCCAACACTGCTCCATAATTTTCTGTGCGCTCAACAAAATATACTGAACAGCTGTTTTTTTTTTCGCGATTTGGGGTTTCATTCCATAGTAAAAGTTCTTCATAATGATGAGTACAATTACCACTTAAGCGATATTGCGTCTATTCTGTTACACTTGGTAAACATTGAAGGTTATTGGCCCTAAATAGCTACTACGATCACTGGTGATAACAGTGCGCACTGTGGTGAGAGTTGACGAATTTTAAAACATAAATAGGATCTGGGAATTCTTTTAGATTGTGAAAGAATATGCCTTTACGAGTCACGTGCGGGTATGATATTGCAAAGGCTGACAGCACAGCCTTTGGATCTTTTTAAAATGTATGATGTATCTTGGTTGTTTATTAAAAAAAGTCAGCGGCGGCACCGGCAAATCGTTTAGTATCCTGCAGAGTGATTCCGTTAATATATCGAAGTGAAAACTTAGGCGAAGTCAACGACAAGTGAGCTGTCAAACCTGTATGGTTTGACAGCTCACTTGTCGCTCACTTCACAGTGTACACGGCGATTTGTCGACAGAATAGACCGGCTGATTTTTGTTTCCACAATTTCAGCTTCACCCTGTAGGTATTCCTTACGAAGAACTGCTGACAAAAGGCGCAGTGGCAGCCGGATCTGTCGCCTCGGGCGTCGCCTAATATGCTAATATTTGCCGAATAACAGCAGGATATAGGACGTAAACTTTTTGAGAATATAATATTGGCATGTAACTTGATAGAGAGGTATGGAAAGAGAAAGGGGTACATAAATTAGGGTAGGAAAAAAAACAGGCGATCCACTGGAAATGCCTTCCTTCCCCCTTTTTTAAGGATGGGAAATCATCAAATGACTCCTTTCTCTCTAGGCGGAGCGGGAGGGAGTGTCAGACTCTTTCTGACTAATACCCATCCGTGTTCCTCCAAATGCCCTTTGCGATCCAGGGCCGCGGTCCTTCCCTAGATTATTGTTTAGTTGAAGTAATGATAGGAGATACCTTTATAGGTAAAAAACCGGCCAAGTGCGAGTCGGCCTCGCGCACAAAGGATTCCGTACTACTACTGTCAATAAAAACGGATAGATAGACAGACGAATAGACAGACAGACAAACCTGCTGGTTCAAACAGTTTTATCAAATTGGCATGAATGTCTGTGGAAATATTCGATCAAAAATTAGTTGTCAAATTTTTTGAACAAGCCTAGTTGATCAAAATACTTGAACGTGTATGGCCCGCATAATGTTCAAAAACAACAACTGCATTTAAAAAATAATAGGAACCAAAAAAGTGCTTTCTTCAGCCAGCTATTGATTAACTTTACTTCAGTTATTCATTCGATCTGGTAGAAGCATCGCTTTTGTGTTCACAACAACGAAACCCGATATTTTACATCCTATCTCCACCCCCGGAAATCCGAATAACAATGCCTCCATATTTTATATTACCTGCATGCGTCTTGCCAAATAAAAAATAATCCTGCCAATTTGCATAGCTACTTTACGTTTCCAATCGCTGCAGGCGATACCATCATTTTATTTGATCGGTTTATATCGTTTCTTGTTTGTGAATCCTCGAGAAAAGCTTTATACTGTTAAGAGCGTTTACGCTGTACGGCATTTCAAACAAACTTTCAAGTCCTTGTTGTTCGAAATGAATGAACCGATTTTAATTAAACTTCCTACGAATAAGCAGAAAAGCAGCAGCAGCAGCAGTCTAAAAAGTTAAAATAAGAACATTTTCTAGGGCCAAATCCTGCCAGGGTTGCGGAGTTTATTCGAAAGATTCACCGCGGCCCTGGAACGCAAAGGGCATTTGGAGGAAAACGGGTGGGTTTTAGTCAATAAGAGCCTAACACTCCCGTCCACTCCGCCCAGACTGGAAGATGTCATTGAATGATTTCCCATCCGAAGAAAAAGCGTGCTGAAGTCTGATTTTTTTTAAAATTCTACTTGTACTTATTTGACAAGCTAAGTTGACAAGGTTTCATGCTAAAGTTGAGGTTGTCAAATTCTCAAATCTAAATTCAAAAACTAAACCAAATTGACCATTCCTACAAGCATTCTAAATTTAAAATACCTACATCTGAAACCGAAATCCTTTCAGTACCTACTCAATTCCCGTGACGTCATCCCCTATAAAATAAACAAAAAGACTCGATACTTTATGGCCCACACGGGAGGACCATAAACTCAAATAGAACAGAAAGGTATTCACTCGTAATGCGCGGGAAATTTTTAAATTTTACGACTTCGAATACTTTAATCGACTTTTTATTGTCGTTTTAGTACTGAACCCGTTAAACAGCTTTTAAATATTGAATATGTGATTAATTGTCTGTAAACGGTTCTATGGGGAGCGGTTTTAAATGTTGAATAGAATTTTCAGAGTAGGTAATAGTCCAAAACTAACAAATACCTAATATGCCTTCAATCCTAATCGCCAATATTGTATTTACTAGCTTTCGCCCGCGACTTCGTACGCGCCAATTCCCGTTCCCGTATAGCTATCATAAACAAAAAAAAAAGAAGTGATCATATACAAAAAATATTTTATTTCTCGCACCGTCGCACGCACGCTCGATGCGTTCTCGTTCGGCGGCCACGACTCGCGCACGATTCGATAAATAGTAATGTTGAATTATTTTAATTTTAAGTTTGTCCCGGTGGCGGCTGCGCCAAAAAAGACTCAATAGCAAATTTTGTTCTAATCGAAAATCTAAATCGAATCATATATTTTTTTAAACCTGGAATCATCCTGGGAGCCTCAAAATAATAAAAGGAACTTCAAGTGGAATTGCATAGTTTAATTCCGCCAAGTCCGTTCCATCATCGGACCACAAGACGTACGGCGATGCGCCACCGGTATATGGTACACAGCCCACCCACACGCATGAAACGTTTTGGGAACACATTCATTGTGCGTGTAGCTAAGGAGTGGAATTCCCTGCCAGAGTCTGTGTTTCCTGATAGCTACAACCTGGGAGTATTTAAGGCAAGAGTGAATAGGTTACTTCTAGGCAAGCGTGCTCCATCTTCAACCACGTCATCGCTTACCATCAGGTGAGATAGTGGTCAAGCGCGTGCCTATCAATAGTAAAAAAAAATTGGTTGCCTGTAAAGTTGATTTACGGACGAGCTTAACGTGACAACGTCATAACAAAACATTGATGAAATGATTGCATACAACGTTACAATGAGCGTAACGTTACATTGAGCGTAACGGGACAATGAGTCATCCTTTTTCGTGCGTGCAGCCGGCGTTCATCGATTTATTAGACGTTGTCACGTCAAAAAAAAATACAATCTGTTACGTACCAACCTGTCCCCTTTTCAATTTTAACTATTTAACCTTTATATTTGAACAAACAAATATAGATGACAAACTTCAAGCAAAATAGAACTAGAAACCTTACTACGAACGTAGCAATAACGCAAATTGAAATTCCCAGCGCCAAAGCGGAGGTGCAATATTTCAATGTCTCACGTCAGACTTAAACCCCGTTTAAATGAAAACTAATTTTAATATTAATGCAACGTCTTATTGCTCGGAAGCTTTGAAAAGATGCTATTTTTAACTGTTAAGGAAAGTTAGATTAATATTACGTTATTAAAATATGCTATGGTCTAGTCTGGGCGTGTTTTGAGCAAGGCGTGAAAAGATATCTATCTTTTCACGTCTTGCTCAAAACACGCCCAACTACTACGTTAACTACGTTACTTTCGCATTTATAATAATAGATGCGAAAAGATGAGGTGATAAATGCGAAAGTAACTCTGTCTGTCTGTTACGCTTGCATTCTAAAACGGCTGAACAGATCTTCATGAAATTTGGCAGATATACAACGTGTAACAGAATAAACGCAATACCTCTTAAGGGGTCGTTGTACTCGTCATTATGAACAACTTTCGCTATGGGATCAACAATGAAATCGCGAAAAAAAAATCGACTGCCCCATACATTTCTGCGCGCATAACTCGACAAAATGAACTGAACAGCTGATTTTTTCGCGATTTCAGTATTGGCCCCATAGTAAAAGTTGTTCATAATGATGAGTACAATGACTCCTTAAGGGGTACCTATTGCGTTTATTCTGTTACACGTTGTATAGCTTGGGATATGGAGAAGGAAATACTTTTTTCGCGATAAACAACATCCACGCGGAGCCGGGGGCAAAAGCAAGTAGGTAGAATTTACTTGATTGTATCCCAAAACTAGTCACTATTTTTATATATTAGTTTTTAACCGACTTCCAAAAAAGAAGGAGGTTCTCAATGCGATTGTATATTTTTTTTTTGTTTTTTTTTGTGTTTGTTACCTCATTAATGAACCGATTTGAAAAATTCTTGTTTTATGTGAAAGGATATATATACTTCTTGATTTGTCCCATTTAAATTTTATCAAAATCGGTTTAGCAATTTGGTTTTTAAATCCAAATAGCTAGAAAAAATATGTGGAAAAAACATCCATGTATTTGCGTATTTTTGCTTTCCTGTGACTTTCCAGTGGTGTTGTTAGGTGTGGGGTACCACTAAAAAGTGAAAAATAAAAAATAATTTCACAAAATAAAACCGACTTCAAAAACACACTACAAAGTACAAAATAACTTTAATTTCGGTAGTCGGTGTTTGGTTGCTTCTTAGTTAATTGACACCGACTTCCGAAATTAAAGTTTTCTTTTGTGAAAAAGTTTTTTATTATTATTTGAGTCAGTCTGTTGGATTCTTCACAACCAAATACAGTGGATGTTTAGGAAAACAATATATTTTGCTACAACTTGCTACGCGAGTGCTACGAGCCGCTACGACATTTCGTAGCACATCGTAGCGTTACATTCGAATACTGTGGAAGTTTAAAATTAAGATCGTCATTGTTTCTAACTACATAGATTAACAGTAGGTACAAATATTATCTATATTACTTAACCTAACCTAAACTGCTGAGCAAGGTTAATTAGGAGGTAAGCATTAGGTGGAACACGCATGGGTTTCAGTCAGTAAGAGTCTGACACTCCCTCCCGCTCCACCCAGAGCGGAAGAAGTCATTTGATGGTTCCTCATCCGTAAAAAAACTCCTGAGCAAAGATCACCCCTTTTCTTTTTTTACAATACCTCTCTATCTGAGCGATCTAAGGTAGAGTTGACTCGCAAACGTCATAAATCAATCACCTATATATACTAATATAATAAAACTGAAGAGTTTGGAAAATTGTTTTGTATATGATAGCCACGCTAGGCGCCGGGTTTAGATCGCAGTGTAGCTGTAACAATGTACCTACAGAGAATGCTGCTGCCCATTCTCTGGTGATTATGGCAAATCCCCCCATTTGGGGGAGCTTAATGTCCAATATAGGAACAGAAAATTCCTACAGAAACGGAAAAAAGGGGTGTATGCGTACAAAGTCGAGGGCAAGAGCTAGTCAATAAACTGGCTACATAAAAACACAATAATTTCAAATAACTCGGTTCACAATAACACCAGCCTGTATATTTCGTTTCTCGTATCACAGATCGCGGAAGAGGGCACAAAGTGAACGGCAAAAATATCATCTGAATGTCATCAAGTCATACATTATTTATTATGCATTCTTTACGCATTTCTACCTGCTCACGGTTTGGATAATATTAAATGAAATCTCTGTTGGATTCATGAATTGAAAATTAGTTGTATAAAAATTAATCATTTTTGACGAAGTTCAAACGCGATTTACAATAAAAATTTAATAATGGTGATTTGAGAATGAAGTTTAGTTTTTTTTTTTTTAAACTATCCCACTTCTGGGCAAAGGCCTCCCCAAACTCCTTCCCATGTTTGTCCCGAGCCACCTCGAACCGACCCTTCGTATAATCTACGAAGGTCAAAAGAGAGTGCTAAATTGAATTCAGAATATTTTTCTAAAAGTCGGTTCAAGGTCTGTAGGTAATAAAATATTTCAAATAGTCAGTGATTCAGGAGCTCGTGGCTGCATATTAACAGCCACACAGATCGATCTTCAAGGTTTAGCATAGCTTGCTTAGGTCGGGGTTTGTGACCATACTAACATATCGGCATATCGACGTCCGTGACACGGAAAGTATGTTAAGCCGTTATTGGTCCCGGCTGTCATTAGGAGATCTTTGACAGCCGTTACGGATTGTCAGAAAGCCAGTAAATCTGACTCCGATTTTGCCAAGAAGTACCGTGTTAACCAGGTAACACTGGTTAACACGGGTTGTGGAGGTCTGGTAGGCAGCCACTCCACGTAAAATACTGGTACTCAGCTGAATCCGGCTTGACTGTGAGCCGACCCCAATATAGTTGGGAAAAGGCTAGGCAGATGAGTTAGTCATACTGAGAATTACCTATAAAATTACGTAAAAGAAATAGTACATCACTAATGCATTGAAATACTTTTTCTCGTTCTAATTATTTATTGCACACACAAAAACATGAAAATACAAACAAAACAGAACAGTGTACGCACAAAGACTAACTTAATCTAGAAATGGATTCTCCAACAGCAAATCTTAGAGCGATAGACATTTTTACAAATTCGTTAGTATCCTAAGTGCACAATATATCGAAAGATATAATATATGTGAAAAAATCTACAGTTTAAAAGTAAGTATTTAAGATCTACAACAGCAAAGATAACAAACATTACGAACGAGATACTATAGATTAAGCAGATGCTATATACAAACTGACAATTTTAATTACTCAGAAAAATGTGTCAGTTGTAAGAAAACAACGACATAAGTAATACAGAAGGCTATGGTGGTGAAGGGCAGGTAGATGTCGAGCGACACCGCGCGACAGAGCGTGAAGCTGAACGGACGCAGCGACACGTACTGCAGCGACGTCTGCAGCTCCCACCGGAGAGACTCGTCTGTTAACAATGACATAAGTAATACAGAAGGTTATGGTGTTGAAGGGAAGGTAGATGTTGAGCGACACCGCGCGACAGAGCGTGAAGCTGAACGGACGCAACGACACGTACTGAAGCGACGTCTGCAGCTCCCACCGGAGAGAGTCGTCTGTTAACAATGACATAAGTAATACAGAAGGTTATGGTGGTGAAGGGCAGGTAGATGTTGAGCGACACCGCGCGATAGATCGTGAAGCTGAACGGACGCAGTGACACGTACTGCAGCGACGTCTGCAGCTTCCACCGAAGAGACTCGTCTGTCAACAATGACATAAGTAATATAGAAGGCTATGGTGGTGATGGGCAGGTAGATGTTGAGCGACACCGCGCGACAAATCGTGAAGCTGAACGGACGCAACGACACGTACTGCAGCGACGTCTGCAGCTCCCACCGGAGAGACTCGTCTGTCAACAATGACATAAGTAATACAGAAGGCTATGGTGGTGAAGGGCAGGTAGATGTTGAGCGACACTGCGCGACAGGGTGTGAAGCTGAACGGACGCAACGACACGTACTGCAGCGACGTCTGCAGCTCCTACCGGAGAGACTCATCTGTTAACAATGACATCAAATCGAAAATACAAACGGTTATTAAACAGATGTGTAACGCCAACCATTGGCGTTATGACAAATAGCGTTAACGGATAGATAAACGACCGATAAAAACCTCAGTAACCGGGCATATCAGTCAGTCTCGGATGAAGTCGTGGCAACAGATAAAAACCCTCCATTAATGATTCCTGTCCATTTCATGATTCGAGGAGACACACGAGGGCATAAGGTGGAATATAGGGGTATTTTAAGAATCACCTGAGCATCTCAGCAATTGTCCTGTTAGTGTGGCCTTAATTTGATCCACTTTGTGTGTAGTTGCTTCCACTAAAAACGCTGGACAGGACACCACGAGTAATGATTGTGCCATCTCCAACGAGTAGGATAAAATGTAGGAATGAGGAATCTGGAAGTTTGAAACAAAGTTTGAAAAGATAGAAAATTAAAAAAAGCACATTAAGTTTGATAGCTTGAAAACAAGCCAATTTGGACCCGAAGGGTCCTTTTCCTGTCATGCGGACCAGATCCGCGCGCGGGCGAAAATAGGCATGACAGGAAAAGGGCCCGAAGTCAACAAAGGAGGATCTGCGGACGGCGAGCGTCGGGTCATTGGGTGGCTCGCCGTCCTATCAAAGCCAGACCCGAGTCGACGGTGCATTGTGTTCCACGCGCGCCTCAAAGAGATGTCAGCATAGGAGTAGGGGCCCGATAGGGCCAGAGCCTGCCAGGGTTGCGGATTTTGTTCGAAAGAGTAACCGTGGCCCTGGAACGCAAAAGGCACTACGAGGAGGACGGATGGGTTCATTAACCCTCTTACTAATAAATACAGAATAAATTTATTCCAAGTTTAAACCTATGAAAATGTATGGTTATTCCTTTGTTATTCCTAACTATAACTTTATTCCGTGTTTATTAGTAAGAGGGTAAGAGTCTGACACTCTCTCCCGCTCTACCCAGAGTGGCAGGAGTCATTTTGATGATTTCCCATCCATAAAACCAAAGTCAACAAAGTAAAAATGATTGCATGGACTTTAAATTCTTATGCAATCTATCAAGGGGCTAAAAGAATCGTGAATATAAACATCTTTTACTATATCTATATGGCGGGGAACGGGCCCCCTTGTTATTTTTAAAAACGGTGACGTCAGCAATGCTGACGTCACTATTTCCATATCATCGTGGTGCTGGTGGTGGTTACTCATTTCGGAAATGAAATACTTGTTTTCAGTATGAACTTATATTCTCGCTGGTGGATAGCACACAAATGGCACACAGTAAATATTCGTCAACAACAAAGAATGACTCACGATATTACGGAGCTCCGCACCGTCCGACGGCTGGACTTAGAATGAATTGTGAACGGTCGGGCGTTCGTATTTATACCCTTCGGTTAACGTCGTTACAAATCTATCGACTCATGTTTTCTTTATGTTTCGTTTTTAAATTCTTGATTTAATTTTACAAATCATAAAATGAATTTAGAAGTACAAATTAATTAGTTTAATAATTTCTAGTAATCACTAAAAAAGTTAATTAAATAATCGTTTGAGTGACTTTTACCAACTTCAAATAAGCAATCACACAGTATTTGAACTTAGAATAATCAAACTGACGCTCGATTACGCCTTTCCGCCGGCATTCATATTGATTTATTCGACGCTTGATTAAGCCTTCGCGCCGATACGGCCATTCTGACAGGCGGTGCGCGCTCTGCACCAGCCTGAATGTAGCTCTTAATAGTTTTAGTCAAAGTCAAAACGTTCATTTATATTAGGCCATGAAACGGTACTTTTGAACGTTATCATTTCCATTTAAAATAATACAAAGTGACTCTACCGTCCGTTCACAAAGGTAGATTCTATGGAGAAGAACGGACAAGAAACTCCATAGTTACTCTTTTCAAATAAATGTTTTACAATATTTATTGCGGGTCTCAAACCACGGATTTTCACGGATTAACGGAAACCAATCTCAAAGAGATTAGTATCCGACATCCGTAGTCAACCAATGTTGCACTATGGTTTAAATGTTAGGAGGGTCTTGTAGGTTTCTCGGAGGGTCTCGCAGATTTCTCGGAGAGTCTCGTAGATTTCTCCGAGGGTCTCGTAGATTTCTCGGAGGGTCTCGTAGATTTCTCGGAGGGTCTCGTAGATTTCTCGGAAGGTCTCGTAGATTTAGTCTTCTAATCTGAAACAAGTTATGGTATTTCTTTGAGATTGGTACCTGTAGGCAAATGTTGAACTATGGTTTAAAGATTAGGAGGGTTTCGTAGATTTCTCAGAGGGTCTCGGAGGGTCTCGGAGGGTCTCGGAGGGTCTCGAAGATTTCTCGGAGGGTCTCGTAGATTTCTCGGAGGGTCTCGTAGATTTCTCGGAGGTTCTCGTAGATTTCTCGGAGGGTCTCGTAGATTTCTCGGAGGGTCTCGTAGATTTGGGAAGATGAACAAGGTCGATGCTGTGCTATACACAGAGGCTCTAAATGGTAAAGGATAAGGAGTCATTATTTCTTTATAAAAGCACTTTGTTACTCGCCTTTTGTTGTGGATGTGTGTTTTCTGTATTTGAGTTTTTGTGTTTGCTGCTCTTGCCTTTGTTTGTGAGGTGGGAGGCACTGGTTGTGTTGCCCCAGCTGGCATTGCAGGTTGTTCATCTTCAGCTGCCGATACGGTTGCCTGATCACCTGGTTTTAGGAGCTGCAGCTGATAATGTGCAACCTTTCGTGGTCATCCTCTTTGGAAAGGATGAATCTTTTGGCTGATTAAATCGGTGTCTATCTTGATTCGCAGATGGGGCCATTTTTTGTTGAGCAAGTTGAGTCAGGGCTTCCATATCCACTGTTTGGTCATCAATATTAACGAGACTCAGGAGTTCTGGAGGCACACAATGTTTTCGCCAGGTCTTCTTATTCGTGTGGGTAGTAAGGTCTAACGACCCCACACACCCTAGTGTCAGAGTTTCTAAACCGCCTCAAGGGCCTCTGACATGGTTTGACGACCGCCATTTTCGCCAGGTGATGAGAGTGAGTGGAGCTATTCCAGTCACACGCTGTGAAGTACAATTTAAAGCCAACTGCAGTTCTTCGAGATCACTGCCACTGTTCGGCTGACTCCTGGCGTAATATAATGGATGTTCATTCCAAATCGATCACAGTAGTTTTTGAATCCCCCCCAGGAACTCACATTCTTCTTCCATCAACGATGATTTAGGCCGGTGTACCCAAGAGGTGCACAAGGCGATGCAGAGCAGCGAGAGTGCATTGAGGGCGTTTGTTGTCGGCGTAATAGAACATCACATACTTCATGAAATCATCAATCGTGACAATGACTTATTGATGTTCATTTCCCAGTTTACCTTTAAGGTACTCCACCTCAAAATCGTAATTTTACAGGAAAGCCCACCAGCGGAGAATCTTTGGGAGGAGGTCCTTTTTGTGTTTCGACGCCTTAAGTGCATCACAGTCCGTTATGACCGTGAACCTTCGTCCGTAGAGGTATTGTTGGAAGTGTTTTATGGCGCGAACCACTGCTAGAGTCTCAAGTTCGTATGAGTGGTACTGACTTTCTGCTGCAGTTGTTCTCATACTCATGAAAGCCACAGCTCGTAGTCTTTCATCAATAATTCGGAAAAGTACTGCACCAAAACCAAGACTACTGGCATCAGTGTACAATTGTATGGGTACTGCCTCTTGAAACAATGTCAGAACAAGAGTCGATATTTAAGCATTGTATTGTTGTACTTCTTACATCTTCATGTTTCACCCTATTCCCATTTTGCACCTTGTTTTGTTAATTCGTACAGAGGCACCATTATATGGGAAGTTTGGGATGTATTTTCTGAAGTCATCAGCTAAACCGTTGAACTGCTTTACTTGTTTTTGACAGTTTTTTTTTTTTGGAACTGGTGCCTTGACGAGAGCTTCCACCTTCCTAGGACTTGGTTGCACTTGTCCATCTGAGACAATGTTTCCCAGATATTCGATGGTTTACTTGAAGAAGCTTGATAGAATAGCCAGCTTGCTATAGTGCCATCAGAATGCGTTCAAGGTGTAACAATCCTTCAGCAAAATTTGTACAATTGCTTAGTACATACTGTGCAAGCATTGCTCAATCCGAATGGAACCGTGAGGTACTCATAAGCGGACTCTTATGAGTCTGGTGTAACGCAGGCAGTCTTCTCAATTGACCCTTCTGCAATTGGTATTTGTTGAAACCGGCTGCCATGTTCAAGCATATATAGAAATGTCCGTCGCATGGTTTGTTTTCCTGTAGATTGCACAGCTCTGGGATGATTTGTTCTAGTGGTGGTTGCTTTTGCGTTGAGCAGCTCTATTCGCAAACAAATCGAGATTCCTCCGTGCCTCGAAAAGCACGTCAAGCCGTTGGTCCCGGCCGTCCTTTGTAGGTCTTTGGCAGTCGTTTCGGATTGTCAGAAGCCAGAAAATTTGACACCAGTCTTGCCAAGAAATATCGTGTTACCCAGTTAATGAATTGTGGAGGTCTGGTAGGCAGCCACTCCACGTAAAATACTGGTATTTAGAGATTCAGCTAAAGGTCTGACTGGGAGCCGACCCCTATATAGTTGCCCGTTTATCCTTTATCACTCTTTTCCAAAGAACCCAAGCACGTGACAAGAACAACAATGTCCATTGAAGAGTCGTAAACATGTCCTCGGAGCCTGAATGTCTGTTTTCAGGCTCAAGCGTGGTTTTCAGGTTGTTGCGTAGTTCTTTCCATGAAGACGTAACTGCATCATCCAGTCGTCAACCCACATCCTGGCACGTCCTTTGTAAGCGGCGTTTCTTTATACGAACGTTGAAATCGTTCAATATTAATTGGTCCACAGCCTTGTCTATATGCTGACACCATTCACGTACGCCAACATTGGTATCAGGATCATTATGATGGCAGTTAGATACCCTTAATTCTGATTTAAGATTCTGCTGATGGTGCACATAGATATTCAGACATTTTCTGCATCCTTCCATCACCACAACCCGTCGAAGGATCACGAACCGGGGCGTGAATCATCTCATAATGGGTTTGAGATGGATACCCAACGAAGTGGTTCATCAGAATTGGTTCTATTTGTTGAGCAGGAACAGTTTCAGGTTGGCCAGCTGGTTATCGAGTTGATGAGGAGGTGGTTTGGATTGGATTCTGATCCAATCCCACTTCTGATGGCGGGGAACGGGCCCCCTTGTTATTTTTAAAAACGGTGACGTCAGCAATGCTGACGTCACTATTTCCATATCATCGTGGTGCTGGTGGTGGTTACTCATTTCGGAAATGAAATACTTGTTTTCAGTATGAACTTATATTCTCGCTGGTGGATAGCACACAAATGGCACACAGTAAATATTCGTCAATAACAAAGAATGACTCACGATATTACGGAGCTCCGCACCGTCCGACGGCTGGACTTAGAATGAATTGTGAACGGTCGGGCGTTCGTATTTATACCCTTCGGTTAACGTCGTTACAAATCTATCGACTCATGTTTTCTTTATGGTTCGTTTTTAAATTCTTGATTTAATTTTACAAATCATAAAATGAATTTAGAAGTACAAATTAATTAGTTTAATAATTTCTAGTAATCACTAAAAAAGTTAATTAAATAATCGTTTGAGTGACTTTTACCAACTTCAAATAAGCAATCACACAGTATTTGAACTTAGAATAATCAAACTGACGCTCGATTACGCCTTTCCGCCGGCATTCATATTGATTTATTCGACGCTTGATTAAGCCTTCGCGCCGATATATATAATATGTATCTATGTGAAATTAAATTGTGTTAAACACAGTTTTAAGATGATTTCAGTACCTAGTAATTGTTAGTTTTAATCTTAATATAGACGCACTACCGTCCGTCGTCGAACATAGGCACCTTGTTCGACGATACTACTTTCCGCCTCGCTGCTTCCCTGCGTCTTGGCGCTCCTTATAGTTCTCCTCATCGCTGCCACTGTGGCGAAGCTGTCAACAGCCTTTGACACCACGGCCTGTCATGCAGCCGTAGCGCGGGTCGCATAGCGCGGCACGCGAATATTAACGACATCATCCGACGAGCTCTTGTCACCGTCGGCGTTCCGGCTGTATTAGAACCCAATGGCCTGGCACGCGACGATGGCAAGAGACCGGACAGCATGTCATTATTTCCATTGAAGATGGGTAGGCCATTAGTGTGGGACGCTACTTGTGTCGATACTCTTGCGCCATCCCATCTTCCTAGCTCTTCGTGCTGCGCTGGCACTGCCGCTGCGGCTGCGGAGAACCTCAAGCGGCGGAAATATAATAACCTTGTAGGTAGTTATATTTTCGAGCCGTTTGGGGTTGAAACTCTCGGGTCGTGGGGTCCGAGTGCTCATTACTTGATTAAAGATCTGTCAAGACGCTTAGTTGACACTTCGCGTGACCCTAGGGCTGGCAAAAGCAGCAGAGGTAAAAACCTCGGACAAAGGATAAGCATTGCCATACAACGTGGCAATGCTGCCAGCCTTTTGGGTACATTACCAGTGGCCTGCGATGCGGAGGAATTTTTTGACGCCATGGTCTAGATTATTTTTAGTTTTAGTTGAGTCTTTTATTTAAGTGTGTATATAGTTATAGTTGCAATAAATGATATTATAACTGAAAAAAAAAACTTAATATTAAGTTATTTTTTTGCATGCTGAAGTGAAGAAAGCAAAATATATGAAAATATTTTTCTTAACACCATTAATGTACCATATTTTATGCAAATAAATTATATATTCTACTACTCGAAAAGAATGTAAAAGTCATACTTTATGTAAAAAATGTTGCGAAGGTTTTGAGTTTTGTATAATTAAAGTTATACAAAACTCAAAACCTTCGCTCCATATTTCCAAGGGGCAAGCAAAAGATTTTGGACGAATACTTATAATACTGTATGCAAAACTGTATTTTAGTTAAATATTACTAACCTCAGAGTAGAGACCCCTTATCAAGTTATAAGACAGGGTAATCATTTTCAAACAGTGTGAACTCCAATGGACGAATAACTGAAACATAATATTAAGTAACAGTAAAAAAATTCAACAGTATTTTACGACAAAGTGAAGAGATAGTAATTATAATATTATTTTTACCAAACATTGCAGCTGCTCATTAACAAATTGAAAGTTATCCAGCAAATTATTATAGTAATACAAACATTTTCTTATATGTTTAACACTGATAGCGACTTCATCTCTCCCAGTGATATTAATGGGGATAGAATTAGATTTTAAGAACGTTTTCAATTTTGTCATGCGACTTTGTAGTATTGAGAAGATGATAATGATGGTTAAATGGTTAGCGTCTAAAGAATAAACAGCGGCGGTAACAGCTAAGAACCCATTAATGGACCTTATAGTCAGAGAAGCTCGATAAACAGTAATAATCAGTCGTATCAATGAAATAGCGATAATAATAAGGTACACGTAATAAGTGATCAAGGGGATTTTCTTGAAACCCATAATTCTGTCATTGATTGTGACAGAATTGAAGAAATGCCAAAAACGTTTATCACCATAAATGAAGTAAACTGTAGCAGTCAAAGTGTACTCGATGATGCTTAAAACATATACAGAGATTATGAATTGTTGGATACCCTCGGAGCAAGAAACAACGATCGAGCAAAATAGAATACAGTAAAGTTTCATTAATAGGCAGATTTGTCTTGATTCACTTATATTTGCATAGTTGCCAAGTAAAAGACGAAACAAAGCCATAGCTTTTAATACCCATTTAGATGGTTCAAGTTTTTTTTCTAACTGCTTTATTTTCGACATCATGTCAGCAAGTTACTGCTTCAACTGGCTATGGCGACTCATTTTTTACAACAATGTCGAAGTGATACTCTTTTAATAATATCATATCGATTTTTTAATACTGTTGGTCTGAAAATAACCAAGTAACCACATGTAGTAGGTACACAAATTTTATACACTATTAGTATTAGTCACAAATCTTATTACATTCTATTCTATTCAGTTCTTATGCTATGTGATCCTACGGATCACCTAACTTTTAGATATGTCGCAGCCAATTAGCTTAATTAGCTATTCCATTGGTTGCCTAGCCTTTTCATTCAAATGTGCCGATTTTTCAGCGACATAAGTGCCCATGTCACTTATGTCGCTGATTAAACGGTACAAATCAATGAAAGGCTAGACTTTTAATGAAACGGCCGATTCAGCTAGTTGGCTGCGACAGATACACTACTGTATTACACCAACTTAAAAAAGGGGAGGTTCTATGTTCGACTGTACCTATGAATTTTTTTTTAATGAACTGTCATGTTGCTGAACATGCTTGAAAAAAATATTGTTTATCTACACAGTTAATCTTTAGAAAGAGTTCTCGTGAATCTCGTCGTGGTTAATGTTTAATTTATGTTAACGTCTAAAACGTGCAATCATTATCGTTTCAGACCACTCAAGACTCTGATCCTTGATTAGAAACAGTAACGATTGGTCAAATATAGGAACGAGTACCACAGCATTAATTAAAAAGGAAAACAATAACGATAAAAGTTTATTAATACTGCTATGAAGCTAAATAATCAATATGGCTAACAAACTATTTCAACATAGTCAAGGCAGACTCAGTTGAGACGGACACTTGCCAACATGACGTTGGAAATAAAGCAGTTAGTCAAAAAATATGAACCATCTAAACTCTTTTGCAAAAAAAACGGGCACTTTAGATTTTTTTCGCTACTTCAATGAAGAAGAACAAGAAATAGGTTTTGTTAATTTGACGATGTATTGGCATGTTTTTTGAAGCATCCTGGCATGATTATTTACGTTCCAAATTTAAAATTTGAAATTATTAAAAGAAAAATAATGATTATTGTGGATTATTCTAAAATTGCTTTACTAATGGCGCGAATTGCTGAAACGATTTTTAACTGATTACGATATTTTAAAACTTTTTGGATATTTTCTGCAAATTAAACAATTTAATCTTTCTTTTTACATTAAATACCACTTTTTGATATGAGTGATAAAGCGATAAGGACCGGTAAAATTATAGCCCTACTTGAAGAAGGTTGTTCGCAAACTTACGTGTCTCAGCGGCTAAATGTGAGTCGTTCAACTGTCCAGAGGACTTGGCAACGGTATCAAGAGACTGGTTCGGTCAAAAGAAGACCCGGTTCGGGAAGAAAACGATGCACAGAACCAAGAAATGACCACTTTTTGGTGAGTCAGGCGTTGCGTAATCGTAAGGCGTCAAGTGTGGACCTGAAGAAGAGCCTTGAAGAAGTAAGAGGAGTAGAAGTTAGCTTGTGGACGGTCAGGAGGAGGCTTTTGGCTGCCAATATCAAGAGTTACCGCCCAGCTCGGGGCCCTAAATTACTCCGTGAGCACCGTGTTGCTCGACTTCAGTTTGCTCGGAACTGTGCTTCATGGACTCTGGAGGACTGGAATAAAGTATTGTTTTCTGATGAAGCTAGAATCTCTTTGTGTGGAGAGGACCGAGGCCGGCGAGTGCTGCGAAGACCACGGGAACGCTATGCGGAAGTGAGTTTCGAAGAAATCACTCCTTATGGCGGAGGCTCCGTTATGTTTTGGGCAGCAATTAATTCGACGGAGCGTACGGAGTTAGTTTTCATAGAAAATGGAACATTAAATGCACACCGGTACATAATGGAAGTCCTAATTCCATATGCACAACCCACATTGACTGCACTTGGGGAAGATTCCATTTTTATGGACGATAATGCTCGCCCGCACCATTCTGGTGATGTGGAAGCGTACATGCAAGAAGTTGGGATCCGTCGTTTAGATTGGCCAGCTCGAAGTCCTGACCTCAATCCAATTGAGCATGTGTGGCATGTTCTAAAGAGACGGGTAAGATCAGTGCAACCTGCTAAAAAGAGTCATTGCAGAAGAGTGGGAACGTATTCCTCAAAACGTTATTAAAAACATCGTGGAAAGCATGCCCAGAAGGATTCAAGCTGTGATTTTGGCAAGAGGAGGTCACACTCGTTATTAGGTTTTTACATTTGTAACTTTATTTAATTAAAAAAAGTAAAAAAAACTTGTCTTTATTGCCGACCACTTCTTATTGTTTGGGCGTGTACATCGATTTTAAAGAATCCATCGTTTTTTTTTCTTTTAATTGCTCGAATTCACTTCACGCGCATTAATTTACACGATTATAAGTATACAGACTACGTCAAAGAAATAAATTTCATTTAATTAACTAAAATCGACCTTAGAACGTAAATTTCCTTAGGTGCCCGTTTTTTTTGCAAAAGAGTGTATTTGGTTCCTGAAAACCACAGCTGTGTTTCGTCTTATCTTTGGCCACTATGCAAATATCAGTGAATCGAAATCAATCTGCAATTTGATGAAATTATACTGTATATGTTTGTGTAGGTCTACTGTCAATATTTACTTCTACGAAATCTATGAATACGATATCTTGTACATTTATTTTGTTAACGTCGCTGAATACACTTTAACCGCCCTGACTTTCTTCATTTATGGTGATGATTGCTTCGTACACTTCTTCAGTGTTACCAGAACCAATGACAGAACAATAGGCTTCAAGGAAATGTCCTTGATCCCCAATTATGTGTATCTTATCATTATTGGCAACTCCTTAACGAGATTCGCTATTAGTGTTGTTCATGCAATGTTTAAAGTTGCTTCAATTGAAGGCTACTTCTGCAATTTCTTCATTATATTAACCATTGACCTTATTAACTATACTATCATCATCCTCTTCGCAATATTACAAAGCCGAATGAAGCAATTGAGAATATTTTTAGAATCGATTTCAGTTCCTATTAACATTACTGGAAGGCACGAAGTTGCAATCAGTATTAGAAATGTAAGAAAAAGCTTGTTGAACTACGACAATTTGCTGGATAACTTTCAATGTGTTCATAAGCAGCTGCAATACATGGTAAACACTTGATTTATTCATTTTTAAACCGATGTTTTTCACTGTTCTTGCTTTCTTGAGCATTTTACCATACTAGTCTCATTCAACAATTCTTCTCCTTTTTCAGTTACTTTTCAATTGGGTGACACATTTTTCAGAACAATTTTATTGCCTTTCTGTGTGATAAAATATTAAAATGATGATCTGGTTAGCAACATTTATTTTATTCGTATTATAGATTATATCATCGTTACCTACAATTAAGTTCCTGACAGCCGTTAGGATAACCTGAATCCTGAAAACTCCACAACCAGTCTAACCAAAGAGTTTTATGCTACCCAGCAAATGGGTTGTGGAAGTTAGATAAGTAGTCATGCCATATAAACAACCATATTTTACTTGACTGCCTCTTGTTTTGCTGCTTGACTTGATGCCGATCAATCATAGTTGAGAAAAGGCTATGTAGATGACGAGGTTTATAAATTAGAAAATGTTATGAATCAAATGAAATGTTTCCCAGTTCCCTCACCCGTTGAAAATATGTTTGACGGTGGAGACGATTCAGTCAATGGTTATGCTGTTTTGTCCAGCGGTTATTGCAGAGGCAATAGCACACGAAGTGGATGCGATCAAGACTACACTCACAGGACAACTGCTCAGATGCCCAGGTGAGACGAAGACCAAGATATTCTACAAATCCTACTTTACTATAACTATCCTTCCTACTAAAATCACGCCTAAATCGCCGAACCGACTTATGAGGATTTTTTTTCTTATCGTGTGGGCTGGGCAGTAAGGTCTAACGACCCCACACACCCTAGTGTCAGAGTTTCTAAACCTCCTCAAAGGCCTCTAATATGGTGTATTAGACGACCGCCATTTGCCGGCCAGAACCACCGGCTTATAGGTGCCTTCCGAAGCACGGAATCATCTTTTTATCAGACAATCAGGTGATTCAAGCCTGCAATGTCTAGCCAAACTGGAAAAACTTTTGCAAAGTATGCTTCCCGTGGGCATCGAACCCACGACCAGCGGGTCACAAGGCAAACGCCTAAACCGACGTCGCTGCAGTACGTGTCGCTGCGTCCGTTCAGCTTCACGATCTGTCGAGCGGTGTCGCTCAACATCTATCTGCCCTTCACCACCAAAGCCTTCTGTATTACTTATGTCATTGTTGACAGACGAGTCTCTCCGGTGGGAGCTGCAGACGTCGCTGCAGTACGTGTCGCTGCGTCCGTTTAGCTTCACGCTCTGTCGCGCAGTGTCGCTCAACATCTACCTGCCCTTCACCACTATAGCCTTCTGTATTACTTATGCCATTGTTAACAGACGAGTCTCTCCGGTGGGAGCTGCAGACGTCGCTGCAGTACGTGTCGCTGCGGCCGTTCAGCTTCACGCTCTGTCGCGCAGTGTCGCTCAACATCTACCTGCCCTTCACCACCATAGCCTTTTGTATTACATATGTCATTGTCGGTTTGCAACTATCGCATTTTAGTGGTTAATATATAAAATGAAGATGTTGAAATAAATTATTTGTTGCGATTTTGTTGACATTGTTTTAGCTACTTTTTTCATCATTTTTTTTTGTTTTTTTTTATCCTTTAAAGCCCATTGTAACTTAAGTTATTAGTATAAACTTTACTACTTATTTAACTTAACATTATGCAGACAAGAATTTGTGTTTTACAAAAAATATAACTAAGTACTTACCGACACATTATCATAATCTATGTCGCAGCAAATTAGCTTAATCAGCCGTTTAATTGGTGGCCTAGCCTTTTCATTTAAATGCGCCAATTTTTCAGAGACCTAAGTGACATCTTTTGTTCAATATCGTTTAACGACTTGCCGATGTCACTTATATCGCTGATGAAACGGCGCAGTTCAATTAAAAGGCTAGGCTTATAATGAAACGGCTAAAAGATAGTTGGCTTATATAAACTTACATAAAATAAATCTGTATGTTGTAGGTATGTGTATTCCGCTTACGTCTTTGAGTAGAAAATTTGTAGTTGGTCATCCGATCGATCCAGAAGATTCGGGCCAAATTGACTGTGACAAACGGACATCTAAACGAATGATCCTATAAGGGTTCCGTTTTTCACTCGGACTTACGGAACCCTAAACACCAACTCAATCGGTCCAGTAGACTCAGAGGAAATTGGATGTGTCAGATGGACAGACAGACCAATAAGTGATGTTATAAGGATCCGGCATTTCACTCGGAAAATCGGAACCCTAAAAAAGTGATCATGTGCAAGCTTTGCCGTGCTTGAATGACATATGTTTCTGTTTAAACTATTGTTAGATTTTTCACCACTGCTAGCTTCCAGTTTTGAAAGATACAGTTTCGTTCCTCACTCAAATGAAGGAGACACAAATAAAAGGGAGAAAATATAAAAACGAGCATTCATTTTAAAATTCATTTTATTAGCTTACATACCAAATCAGCATGCAACTAACAAATAACAAAATTGTCCTACTTATAATACCTTAAATTATACCAATTTTATTACAATACTAGCCATATAGCAACATGCGCCTGAGAATATAAAATATTTGTCATACACCGTAGCGACATCTGTTGATGGAAACTTAAGTTGTTAACTACAATCTTGACCGACAGATGGCACTGATCAACTTGAATCGCCAAAGCGGAATTTACGCGGCGACATACAAAGCATATAATGTACAATTTTACACGATCACAGTAAAATCGAGGGGCAGTTAAAACAATTTAAAACTATCAATTACGGTGTTTGTAAATGTTATCAATAAAAATTATGTGTTAATGTGCGCTTAGTTTTACTTTTTAATCAGTCTACATGTTAGACATTTTTTTTTTTTATACATAGGGCTGATTTTTGTAACGCCACAGATCCATAGGGACTTTATGTACCAAGCGGACAGGGCGCTGACAAGATAAAATGTATGGCGTCGTAGGAATGACATATACTTAGTCTCGGGCGCGCGGACAAACTCGCGCCCAGAGCGCGCCGTACAACAAGTCCCATAGTCGACATTATTTCGAATTGTTGACAGTTTTCCATGCGCACTGCGAGACTTTATTCCAAATATAAAGGATATCTGACGTTCAAAAAATTGGCCCTGGGTGGTGAAAATATTGCAAATACCTAAGCGTCTTTTGCAAATATTCTGCAATCTGGTTTCACTTATTATTATTAACTAATTCAGTTAAGTGGCAGTTTTCTCAATTCATAGATCGTTGTTATAATTGTAGCATATTATTGAAAAAGGATTTTTTTATTTAAAAAATCAACTAAGTATATGAAATTCGATTATTTTAACATATATAATTATAACATATTTTAATCTAAAAATTTGATCACGATTTTGAAAGAAAAACAAAAACGGATTATTTATATTTAATTAGCCGATTGTTCCCAATATTAGGAAAAGTAGGTATAGTTTTAATATTAAGTCCCTTGACAAGAATTAGTTTTTCTAGTTACAATCCATTCTCAACCAGTATGTGGAAGAAAATTTAAGTAAGTTAGAAACGCCATTTTCTTTTTGAGTTCTAATTATTTATTCTAACTACAAGTTGGCACTATAATAATCACTTTTCTTACATTTCCAAAATACGAAGATATTAAATATTTGACATCACAATTAAACAAACATAATAAAATGGACGATAAACATTAAGTAATAAATTGTTTGGTAATTATTTATAAAAAAAATAATTGCATTGTTTGATTTTAAAAAAACTACTTAAGGTAAGTATTATCGAGTACCCGAACACATGTGTATAAAAATATAAATGTTTAGTTTATGCCACGTTTCCACTATGCAAGTAAACAAGAATTACTGAATACCAAAATTCGATAAGGTGTCAGCACAACATATGCAAGATAAGGGCTAAGATGGTAAACATATAACGTTTAAAAAATATAAATATCACCGGATTTTTGTAAACACCGTAAGTTTATAATAAATCGCGTGAGATTGTAAACTCTTTCTACTCACCCACGAATACATCGTTAACCATTGAATTTGAATGGAATTTATTGTATTTAAATTTATCTGTTAACAATTTATCGAGAGTGTATAACGGACAGTCCTCTGTGCAGAGCCTGCATGGAGGAGGAGGAAACGGTATCGCACGTGCTCCATGAGTGCACAGGCGTCACCGAAATACGGAGGCGAACAATAGGGACACCGAATTCACTTACAGATATCCTGAGGATAGATCTGCTTCTGGTGGGAGGTTGGCTGATTGGAATGATCCAACATAGGGACTAAGTGAGAAAACCATAGATAGATATATCTAGAGCTTATAATCTAATCATTTGCATTGCAATGTTTTGGTGTTTTGCAATTTTGGAGGTAGCGGAACAGAGAGAAAAGTCCCACATACCTCCGTTGAAAAGGGAGGATCCTCCGACCAGACGGTTGTTTGTGTCTGGTGGGCAACTGCCCGAGAGTTAATATTCGGGCTTTGCTTTGATATCGCGATTTAGGATTTTGTCCAATTAGTTCGCAGCTGTCGAGATAGATGGCGCTGCGAGGCTCATTTGTTGATTCTGCTACGTTGATTTTTTGTGGCGGTATTAATATCGCCTACACAATGATCCGGTGAGAGAAACTTAGTCAGACTTAGGTTGTTTTTGTTCGACAAATTTAGCGTCCATCGAGAATAGTTTGAAATGAAAAGAAGTCGTTTTCAATTAATCTAGCGTTGGCCTCACTTTCGATCGACGTCGACTGATCCGTCCTACCATCGATCGATAATTACTGTAGTGTAAGTAAGTATCATTAGTATTGTATATGTGAGTAACCATATACTATATAAGTTATGGTTACTCACACATACAATACTAATGATGACGTATATAAAATATGTATTAGTTATTGTTTTTATACTTGTGTTTTATGGGCCTTAGTTGCCTGAAATAAAGGATTAATACTAATGATACTTACATACACTACATAACATCAATCGACGATAGATCGATTGGTTTGGTAATATCGATAAGTTCATGTCACCAGCCGCTCTATTTCTTTATTTAATATGTCTCGATAAAAACATTGATGAAGTGAATCGTAACTCACCAGTGACAAAGCACGATGCACCGATTTCTCACGCCATACTCACTTCACCTGAGTTTTCACGAAAACATGCTTATAGAATGGCGCAGTGGGTAATAGGTTGAGCGATCGACTGCTGCGCTTCGTGCCGCGGGTACGATTCCCGCACGGAACAAATATTTGTATGGCCTACAGATAGTTGTTCCGGGTCAGGCTGTTTGTGTATGTGAGTTTATATTATGTTTTTAAACGCACCCACGATACAGGAGAAATTACTAGTGTGACGCAACGTTTAAAAACAAAGAAATAGACAGAAGAATAGCACTGCTGTTTGCAATCACAGTACTTGCATATTAGAAACGTGTATTTAGAATCAGTAGCTACGCCTACACAGTACAAATAACTAGGTACTAAGTATCTACTTGGTTATTCAAATACGAAATGTTCAATTTAAGGGGATTACATTGCTCAAACCCTAAAAATACGCTCGGTAAAATGAAATTTCTAGACGAATTCCTTAATGCTTTTACTATAAAAAAATTATACAAATAAACTAGAGTATACGAGAAACACTTTGTGTTGTTTAAAGTTTTTATAAACTTGTCCAAATGTTGCCAAAAAAATTGAGAAAACAGGTCTTATTAAAACTAAATATTAAATTGTCTATAGAACGGCTGGGCCATTTTGTATGATATTTATACTAAAAGAAAGAAAAAACCCTGTTTAACAATTTGTGTTGTTTATTTTGACAGATTTATTTTTATATTTTGTAATAATCCACAATAACGTTAATCATTACAAAACTCCCCACCAAGCACCCCCGCTGTACCCGTGACGCTTACTCGGGATTCGTCTTGTTAGTGTCTTGACGACTCTTACGACGAGTGGACTGTACGTGCGTTTTTTTTTCAAATAAGATTTTAAATTCATTATTCTTGAATGAAATCATAGTCTTAATTTAAGAAAAATAATCTTATCATTTAGTATAAATTGTGATTAAGTTTGTAAGCGTAATATAACCCAGATTTAATTAAGTTTTATTTTCAAAATAATCATAGACTATGCCTAAATACAAAAATAAAAGTCAAGTGAAGCGTGGCCGAGCTCTCCAAAACTATTGGTAAGTACCTAAGCGGAGTGGTAAGTACGTACTTGAGTTGATAACAAAATATTTATACTACGCATAGTTCGTACCTTGTTGATTTATTTCAACGATGTTTTTGTTCATCATCCTATGTTAGACTTCGTTGCTTGCTTAGATAAAATTAATGTCTTGAGCTCCTTGATGGTGGAAAACCTCAATCATGATATGACACACGTAAACCAACATGTTTGTACTCATTTGAAAGAGCTCACGGAGACCTATGTGACTGTGAGGAACTGACTTACCTGATGGTGGACTCCGAAGGTAGGCAGACCTCAATCATGACCAAAGCAAACCAACATGTTTGTACTCATTTGAAAGAGCTCACGGAGACCTATGTGACTGTGAGGAACTGACTTACCTGATGGTGGACTCCGAAGGTAGGCAGACCTCAATCATGACCAGAGCTCACGGAGATCTATGTGACTGTGAGGAACTGACTTACCTGGTGGTGGACTCCGAAGGTAGGCAGACCTCAATCATGACCAAAGCAAACCAACATGTTTGTACTCATTTGAAAGAGCTCACGGAGATCTATGTGACTGTGAGGAACTGACTTACCTGGTGGTGGACTCCGAAGGTAGGCAGACCTCAATCATGACCAAAGCAAACCAACATGTTTGTACTCATTTGAAAGAGCTCACGGAGATCTATGTGACTGTGAGGAACTGACTTACCTGGTGGTGGACTCCGAAGGTAGGCAGACCTCAATCATGACCAAAGCAAACCAACATGTTTGTACTCATTTGAAAGAGCTCACGGAGACCTATGTGACTGTGAGGAACTGACTTACCTGATGGTGGACTCCGAAGGTAGGCAGACCTCAATCATGATCAAAGCAAACCAACATATTTGTACTCATTTGAAAGAGCTCACGGAGATCTATGTGACTCTGAGGAACTGACTTACCTGGTGGTGGACTCCGAAGGTAGGCAGACCTCAATCATGACCAAAGCAAACCAACATGTTTGTACTCATTTGAAAGAGCTCACGGAGATCTATGTGACTGTGAGGAACTGACTTACCTGGTGGTGGACTCCGAAGGTAGGCAGACCTCAATCATGACCAAAGCAAACCAACATGTTCGTACTCATTTGAAAGAGCTCACGGAGATCTATGTGACTGTGAGGAACTGACTTACCTGGTGGTGGACTCCGAAGGTAGGCAGACCTCAATCATGACCAAAGCAAACCAACATGTTTGTACTCATTTGAAAGAGCTCACGGAGATCTATGTGACTGTGAGGAACTGACTTACCTGGTGGTGGACTCCGAAGGTAGGCAGACCTCAATCATGATCAAAGCAAACCAACATATTTGTACTCATTTGAAAGAGCTCACGGAGATCTATGTGACTCTGAGGAACTGACTTACCTGGTGGTGGACTCCGAAGGTAGGCAGACCTCAATCATGACCAAAGCAAACCAACATGTTTGTACTCATTTGAAAGAGCTCACGGAGATCTATGTGACTGTGAGGAACTGACTTACCTGGTGGTGGACTCCGACGGTAAGCAGACCTCAATAATGGAAATGCAGAGAACTGCTATTCATTGGAACACATACCTAGGACTCATTGTAACCTAATCTTGGTCTTAAAGTATTTATTGTGTTTTTTTTATTCTGATGTGTGGCTATTACCAAGCTTATAGATAAAGCAGTACAAACGTCAAACAAATATAACTAAAATTCATTTTTTCAGGCAACTAAGAAAACAGCACAAATCTGGATTACAAAATCAGGAGGATCAACCATTGTCGGAATCCGACGAGACATGTGAACCGTCTGATAAACCATTTGAAGAGGAGGCAGTGCAAAATGTGCCGGTAACCCACCGCATTATTATTTACTACGCCATTTATCGATTTCTTTAGATGAAAATTAGATTTAAGGTTCATCATTTACAAAAACTTGATCACTAGTAGTTTGAGGTGTCCCGTCTATAGATTGCTGGTAAAGTAAACTAATGATCCTAGCGGTATTCCCGATTGCATCGTCCATCATCATCCTTAACTCCTGCTTTGGAGAACAGAGTTCACTATCTAGCCTGGCCGTATTTAATTGAATATTGACTTTTATTAATAAACTACTTTAACTACTTACGTATTATTAATTAGCTACTTTTAGTAAAATAAATTAACGCCAAGTATATTTTTAAACTCTGTTTCCGCTGTACAAACTTATAAGATACTATATACTATACTTTTATTGGCGACATCAATCATTTTGTTGACAAGAATTTTTGTTTTAGCTTGAACAAGATGAAGCTTTTTCACCAACTTGGATTGTTGAAAAAGAACATTCACAGACTGAAACAAAAATTGTATCGGGAAGAAGAGTAATAGACATAGATTATTTTTTTTCTAAAATACAAGAAATAAGCGGCCATGGTGCTTTAAACTGCGGTGTACAAAGTCTAAAAATAATAGGAGAGAAACGCGTTGGGCTTGCTTCTAAGTTTACATTAGAATGTTTAATGTGCAAAGAAAAATTTTCTCTTAGTAATGTCACTGGGGATATGGATATTAATACTGCAGCGGTCGCAGGTGCAGTTTCAGTTGGTATAGGATATTCGCAGTTAGAGGAATTTTTATCAGCACTTGACTTGCCCGTGATGACTGAGCCTGTGTACCAAAAACGTCACAATACAGTTTCTGATTCCTTTGATAAAGCACTTATCAAATCAATGAATGAAGCTGCTGAAGAAGAAAAAATCATCGCTTTAGAAAAAGGTCGCGTCAGTAAAGATGGTATTCCCATTATTGATGTTGTTGTTGATGGATGCTGGAGTAAAAGGTCTTATAGAAAGAATTACTCAGCGTTATCAGGAGCTGCAGCCATAATTGGTAGACAAACAAAAAAAATTTTGTTCCTTGGCATCAAGAATAAATATTGTAGTATATGCGCGCAAGACCAAAACAAAAATCAAAACCCAAGAGTTCACCAGTGCTTTAAAAATTTTACAGGATCATCCACCGCCATGGAATCAACTATAATAGTGGAAGGCTTCAAATCATCTATAGAAATGTATGGTTTAATTTAAGGCCGCCTCATTTCCGACGGCGACTCTAGCACGTACGCTAAAATACTGGAAGCGAGACCTTATCCTCAATTTACTGTAGAAAAAGTGGAATGTAGGAATCACCTTTTAAGAAACCTATGCAATAAAATGGAAAACCTGATCACTGACACAAAATATCCCATTAGATTCAGAAAATTGATAACAAAAAAGCGCATTATGGCCATTAGGTCAGCCATACGAAAATGCAGCAAAAACTATAACAACTCATCGGAAGATATAGATTACTGCACACAAAAATTATTTGAAGACATTCAAACTGTACATTTACATGCCTTTAACAACCACACAAAATGTAAAAGTTATTTCTGCAACAGTTTACAAACCGAAGAAAACATACCACAAGACTTTTTTACAAGTGCCCTGTGGCAGAAAATATGCTACTACATTAATACTATTGCAGGTCATTCCAGAAGTCTTGTACATGATGTAGACAGTAATATTGTGGAAAGTTTTCACAGCGTTGTAGCCAAATTTGTTGGTGGTAAAAGGGTAAATTACTCGTGCCGGCGTGGATACCAGACTCGATGTTCAGCGTCAGCTGTTAATTTTAATACAAAAAGGAAACCTATGTCTATATTATATAAAACAATTGTTGGCGAAAGTCCCAAGGGCAAAATGAGCACCTTAGATAGAAAATATCAGAAAAAAAGAAGAAGCGTGAAACGTCTCCATTATACAAAACGGCAGACACTTGCAGAAAAAGATACAGAAAAAGATTATGGTGAACACAGTATGAAGCCAGATGTGAGCGATTCTATTTTAAAAGAAATGGAGAGAACGTTTTTGGCTAACTTAGAAAAAACTACTGAAGAAAGAAGACAAATTGAAAGACGAACCATTTTGCAGAGCGAGTCAAGTGAGTGGCTTGAACTACGGCGCTCCTTATTGACGGCCTCTAATTTTGGCAGGATCATTAAAATGAGACCAGATACTAGTTGTGCCAGTATTGTCAAACAACTGCTATATAAAATTAATATAGATGCTGCACCTTTACACCACGGCAGGGAAAGCGAAAAGAAAGCGCTGGATCAGTTATCCAGACAAGAAAATGTTGATATAAGACCATGTGGGCTTTTTATCGACCCCGAAATTCCGTATCTGGGTGCTACACCAGATGGCCTTATTGGCGAAGATGTGATAGTGGAAGTGAAATGTCCACTATCGGCGTTCAAGATAGGGCTTGAAGAAGCCATATTACAAAAAAAAGTTAATTTTTGGGTAGCAGATAAATCGGGTGCTTTGCAGATCAACAAATCCCACAATTGGTATTACCAGATTCAAGGTCAATTACATGTGACTCGAATGACTAAATGTTTATTTGGAGTATGGGCCAATGACTTAAAACCCTTAAAAGTTGAATACATCAATAGAGATGAGAACTTTTTTGAAAATAAAATGAAATTAAAATTATGTACATTTTATTTAAATTGTGTTTTACCAGAACTGCTAGATCCACGCCATAGCCGAAATATGCCAATCAGAGATCCCCCGTATATTTTAGAGGCCATAAAAAAGAAAGAAGACAGAAAAATCAAGCAAAATTCTGAGGAGTCACAAGAACCAGATATTATTGAACTTCAAGAAAGCGAACAATTGACACAGTTACCAAACCCAATTAGCGACCAACCAACCTGTTCACGGTTTTTAGATTTCACTGATTTTTAATTTTCACTTTTTGTATTTTAATTTACTTTATTACTTGTATTGTTTAATTTTATACTTTTATTTTGTTTTACTTTTTACTTTTATTTTGTTTTACTTCACTTTAAGTATTATTGTATACTTTAGACTTCTATTTAGTTTACCTATTTTACTTGTATTTTGTTTTACTTCACTTTGTTTTAAGAATTATGTTATACTCTTTGTATTTCAATTGACTTTGTTACTTGTATTTTGTTTAATTTTGTACTTTTATTTTGTTTTACTTCACTTTAAGTATTATTTTCTGCTTTAGACTTCTATTTCGTTTACCTATTTTACTTGTATTTTGTTTTACTTCACTTTGTTTTAAGAATTATGTTATACTCTTTGTATTTCAATTGACTTTGTTACTTGTATTTTGTTTAATTTTATACTTTTATTTTGTTTTACTTCACTTTAAGTATTATTTTCTACTTTAAACTTCTATTTCGCTTAACTATTTTACTTGTATTTTGTTTTACTTCACTTTGTGTTAAGAATTATGTTATACTTTTTGTATTTTAATTGACTTTGTTACTTCGTTTTATTTGTATTTTGTTTTATTTCACTATGTTTTAAGTTTTTTTTTTATTTTTGTATATTAGTCGACTTTATAATTTCTGTTTCGTTTTACTTTTTTACTTGTAATTTGTTTTACTTCAGTTTGTTTGAAGAAATATTTTTTACTTTTTGTATTTTAAATTAATTTTGTAGATAAATTGAAATAAATTATACTTAGTTGAATTTAGACCACTATTGCCTTTTAATACCCACTTTGTCATGTCAACTTACTTATCAATGTAAAGCATCTGTGCGGAATAAGATAAATGTTAAAAACTATATTTTCCTAAATATATTCATAACCAAAAACCGTTGAATGCTTAGATAAATGTTAGAACCTGAGTCTTTCTGTCTATTTCCATTACTGATAAACTTTTAATCTCTAATATGGTCATCATCAGACCTTCAGCAGGTGTTCTGTAGTAGCAACCATGATCAACTAGCCAAATATTGAAAACTGGTTCCTCCTAACTGATTCCATTATTGAGAACCGTTGGGCGCTGATCTGGTCATCATCAGACCTTCGGCAGGTGTTCTGTAGTAGCAACCATGATCAACTAGCCAAATATTGAAAACTGGTTCCTCCTAACTGATTCCATTATTGAGAACCGTTGGGCGCTGATCTGATCATCATCAGACCTTCGGCAGGTGTTCTGTAGTAGCAACCATGATCAACTAGCTAAATATTGAAAACTGGTTCCTCCTAACTGATTCCATTATTGAGAACCGTTGGGCGCTGATCTGATTATCATCAGCCCTTCGGCAGGTGTTCTGTAGTAGCAACCGTGATCAATTAGCCAAATATTGAAAACTGGTTCCTCCTAACTAATTCCATTATTGAGAACCGTTGGGCGCTGATCTGGTCATCATCAGACCTTCGGCAGGTGTTCTGTAGTAGCAACCATGATCAACTAGCCAAATATTGAAAACTGGTTCCTCCTAACTGATTCCATTATTGAGAACCGTTGGGCGCTGATCTGATCATCATCAGACCTTCGGCAGGTGTTCTGTAGTAGCAACCATGATCAACTAGCCAAATATTGAAAACTGGTTCCTCCTAACTGATTCCATTATTGAGAACCGTTGGGCGCTGATCTGATCATCATCAGACCTTCGGCAGGTGTTCTGTAGTAGCAACCATGATCAACTAGCTAAATATTGAAAACTGGTTCCTCCTAACTGATTCCATTATTGAGAACCGTTGGGCGCTGATCTGATTATCATCAGCCCTTCGGCAGGTGTTCTGTAGTAGCAACCGTGATCAATTAGCCAAATATTGAAAACTGGTTCCTCCTAACTAATTCCATTATTGAGAACCGTTGGGCGCTGATCTGGTCATCATCAGACCTTCGGCAGGTGTTCTGTAGTAGCAACCATGATCAACTAGCCAAATATTGAAAACTGGTTCCTCCTAACTGATTCCATTATTGAGAACCGTTGGGCGCTGATCTGATCATCATCAGACCTTCGGCAGGTGTTCTGTAGTAGCAACCATGATCAACTAGCCAAATATTGAAAACTGGTTCCTCCTAACTGATTCCATTATTGAGAACCGTTGGGCGCTGATCTGATTATCATCAGCCCTTCGGCAGGTGTTCTGTAGTAGCAACCGTGATCAATTAGCCAAATATTGAAAACTGGTTCCTCCTAACTAATTCCATTATTGAGAACCGTTGGGCGCTGATCTGGTCATCATCAGACCTTCGGCAGGTGTTCTGTAGCAGCAACCGTGATCAATTAGCCAAATATTGAAAACTGGTTCCTCCTAACTGATTCCATTATTGAGAACCGTTGGGCGCTGACCTGATCATCATCAGACCTTCAGCAAGTATTTTATTTTAGCGTAAACCTCAGTTGCCACCAACCCAACCAAACCTGATTCAACATATTCATATCAAACAAAAGAAATACATAATGTAAGTGTGAACACAAATAAATAACTTTGTACACTGAAAAATTACCTACTGCCTCCCAGAGAGCGAATAAATTAGGCAAATACTGTGTCAATATTGCGTCGCATCTGTGATCTTATCTAATCATCAGCAAATGTTGTTATAGTTTGATTCTCTGTCAGCAGATGGCGCTTTATTTTTAAACATTGTTACGAAGGCCAGATCTCCAAGGACATCGAGCAATGTAATACCCTTAATACGACTAAATCAAAATGAATCACATCGACTATTTTAAAGTCGAACAATCTAGAATGTAACACAAAAATAATAATACCTATTATTAAATGGGGTTGCAAAATTAAGAAGAAAAATAGATATAATTATTGGTTTCTATCACGAGTTATGGAGCTTGTCTTTGCGTGCATTATCAATCAGTCAATTTTGTTTGGACACAATTTTCATTGTGCCTCGGCCTGTGGTATTTTTTTATTTTTTTTTACTTTTGGTAGACACGCGTTTGACAACTATCACACCAGCAGGCATAGACAAAATACTTTTCTGTAGTGTTAAGGACGCGTTTACAAATGGGTAGTCAAATCATTACTTTTTTACACAAAAGTATGTTTATTAAATAAAATGCTTTGCATTCTTAAAATGTTTTTCCCATGAATTGTTGATAGATGTGCATAGTACGATTCTGAACTATAAATATCATTTTAGATAGGTACATTTTCTCAATAAATGTACCGAAGTAAAAAAAATCACTTCGGTACATTTATTGAGAGATTTAATAAACATACTTTTGTGCAAAAAAGTAATGATTTGACTACCCATCTGTAAACGCGTCCTTAACGTCAGACGCTGACGACAAAATGTATGGGAATGACATTAAGTGATGACGTTTCCTTTCCAGTTTCCACACCTAATGTCATTCCCATATTTTTTGTTTTTTTTTTGTGTTCTGATGGTGTTCGTTATTGTGAGCGGAGTAAGCAACAATACTGCTGCAGCTGACGAATGAATCATCATATCATCATATTATGATGCTTTTGTTATTTTTATTTTTAATTAATTTTTGTTACCTACGTACCTATCGTTAATTTTATTTTATTGTTTTACTTTTTGTTTGTCTTGTGCGAGTCCCAAATAAATATTTTTCTTTCTTTCATAGATTTGCAAATAAGAGATTAAAATATTCAGTTTCAAAAAAGTTGGCGCACTTGGTTGAAAGTAATTATTCCTCCTTCGTCCGGGTGGAACCAATTGGTTTCAATAAAACCGCGAATTGATTTAAACTTACATTCATGTTTACTTACGGTTTATTTTCATTTATTAATTTTTATTTTCATAAAATGTATTCCCCCGGACGATAGAGGAATACTGCAGATGAATGAATCATCATAGATTTGCAAATAAGAGATAAATATTTTCAGTTTCAAAAAAGTTGGCGCACTTGGTTGAAAGTAATTATTCCTCCTTCGTCCGGGTGGAACCAATTGGTTTCAATAAACCGCGAATTGATTTAAACTTAAATTCATGTTTTTTTACGGTTTATTTTCATTTATTAATTTTTATTTTCATAAAATGTATTCCCCCGGACGATAGAGGAATACTGCAGACGAATGAATCATCATAGATTTGCAAATAAGAGATAAAAAAAAAACAGTTTAAAAAAAGTTGGCGCACTTGGTTGAAAGTAATTATTTTAATCTCAAAATAAGCATTTAAACTCGCTGACTGCCTCTGTTTGTATTGCCGCTGACTCCGCTTACTTCTTTTAAATCTTGCAAAATTTTGATTTGATTACTGTTAGAAAGAGCGATAAACGAAGAAGGTTTGTGTATGTCGCAGCCATCTAGCTGAATCAGCCGTTTCATTAAAAGTCTAGCCTTTTCATTGAACTGTGCCGTTTAATCAGCGACATAAGTGTCATGGGCAAGTCATTAAACGATATTGAACAAAAGATGTCGCACCGCTCAAGCACCGGCAACACAACGGTGTGCGCCGAATTAATCGCAAATTTAATGTTTATTACCAATTACATAAGGTTTAATTTCTTTTTGGGAATTTTCACATGTCGGGGCTGGAGCGGTTGTCGCTAAAAAATCGGCACATTTAAATGAAAAGGCTAGGCAACCAATTAAACGGCTGATTAAGCTAATCGGCTGCGACATGTTTATTATTTGCACCCGTGCGAAGCCAGAGCGGGTCTCTAATTTGTTTAAAACTTTAAGCATTGCCCAAGCAATTTCTGTCCGATTCAATCGCTAGAGAAACCAATAATCTCCTTACTTTTGCAACCAAAAACCTAAACCTTAATTTTATCAATAAACGTCAAAATTATCTAAAAATTATACAGTACTAAATTACATGTATCAGACTTAAAAAGAAAATATATTCAGAGACAATTCCCTTTACACGGTTAAATCAATTTGTTTCTATTACAAATAATCGAAACTGAATTCAGAATCTTAGATAAATTATCACAAAAATCACATTTCATTGCAACTAAAAAAATGCCTTTTTGTTGCAAATGGTCACTCAAAATTCAACTTAGACTGCATAGAGCTTAAGTAGATAGTTGAATAAGTGGCAATACTTGTAGAAATTACCTCAGATTCTGAATTCAAGTATACATACACTGTGAAATTATTTTGTTTCTATAACTTACAACTATTTTAATTACCGGATAATTAAGAATATTTGGACACCTAGTTACCCAGATTAACTATTGCAGAAGATGCAGTAAAATGAAAACAAAGTTGGAGTAAAATATACCCCATATTTTAAAACCCATTCAAAATTATTATACAAAAACCAGACTTACTAAACATTCTAGACTTGGAATTCATTGGCAATATTTTAGGGTGTAAAAGTATTCATGATGAAACGTTCCCCTACTTGGTTGGCGCTGTGTTGTTCTAAAAGTGCTTGGTCATATTTAAGGGCGATGTTGGGTATAGCTAATTAACATAAAGGAAACAATAGCAAACCAAAAGAATGACTTTTTTTTTCTAAATACTCGACCACAAAAACTGGCTTAAAAGTTCCTAAAACACTTTCAAGCAGTCTGATGCAGTTGGTGACATCAAATCTGTAATTGAACTAAATTTAATGATGCAGTATACAAACTGCTTGAAAAGTCATTTATTCGGAACATTTTAGTCGTTATTTATGAAAAAAGTTTTTTTTTTTGTTTTGCTATTTTTTCCGTAATGTATATCAGCTACCCAACATCACCCTTAAATATGACCACACTTTATATGAACAATTTGTAGTAAACTGGACTAGAAATATCCACTCACACAGCGAAAAATCCATAAAATATATAAAATAAATACCACTCAAGAAAAAAAAAGAGTTGATCCGCCTAACAAAAGTTGTTTAAATTCAGAAGTACTTTCACTCACTAAATGATCTCTAACAAATTCAAAGTCGCTCTGTATATTTTGTTACTTCGCTTCAAAGAAACCAAACATTTTTCATACAGTCTATCAGGCAAAAGCAAACCGGCTTATTCATAAAAAAGTCTAATCATACGCTTAGTAAGAACTACTTAGCAGATTTTAAATTCAAATTATTCTCTTTCTTTCTTCAAATCTAAATTTAAAAAAAAAATAATTATGATCCCATTTGTTGATTGGAAGAGAATGTCTATGTCCTAGGCATTCTCTGCCAATCAACGTTTAGTTTTCATCTTCTCAAATTCAAATTAAGAATCTGCTAATCATAAGTTAAACTTAGCATAACCATCAAACGGGGTGAATGGGGGGAGTGAATAGAAACAAAACTTTGATGAGGTTTTTCAAAGTAATATCATTATATTGGCTGTATAAGAAAGCAACTTTTTTTTTTTTTATATCATCATCTGCCTGGCCTTTTCCCAATTAAATTGGGGTCGGCTCCCAGTCAAACCGGATTCAGCGGAATACCAGTAATATTTTATTTATATCAATTCAATAAAATTGGAGGACGCAAATGCTGCAAAAAAAGATGTAAATAACGTAAAAATACCCTAAAAGTTTTGTGCCGATTCACCCCTACATTTCTATTCACCCAGTTTGAAAGTAGTTAAAAAGTTTTTATGAATAAGGTCGAAGGTGTTAATCAACCTCAGCCTGATCAACTTGAGGCCTAGGATTATTGACAACAGCTTCAGAATTAACCGTATGCACCGGCGCTGGATTCATTATCCTGTTACCATTCACCCTTGAAAGGTCTAAAACTGGTAATCTTAACACGTAGTCGTTATCCCAGCCTCTAGACCTGGATTCAGCCCATTGAATGACTCGGAAGTCAGCAGAACTCTGCCCAGAGGTAGTTGCTATTGGGTTAAGTCTCGGTATGCGTTGAGCTAAGGAATGAAGTCTGGAGTTTTGAGGTCGTTCTTGCCTGGTATCTGGTACTAAATTCGGCGCGTCTGGACGTCGCACTTGCTCCTGTCTCTGAGTCTGATTGGAAGCAAACATATGTTGGTACCTGGTTATCTCACAAGGTAGGAGCGGTCTTGCATCCCTCCCTATTCTCTGGACAGTGATCTGTCGCTGGTTCTGTTGGTTCGGAGAAGTTATAGATGATGAGTCGACGATGGTCGTAGCTGATCTGGATAGGTGTGTCGGATGGATGAGGATGCTGTTTTGATTGACTCTCGTAGGCGATGGGAAGTTCAGGGCGAGGAAATCGGGTAGAGGTACGCAGAATACGCCGACTTCCTCCTGTAAAAATTAAAGAAATATGTTTATAGCAGCTAGTACTAAAAATACCGACGAGGCAAAGTACGTAAATGGTGGGAGAAAAGTAATAAAAACCGGCCAAGTTAGTCGGACTAAGAACTCGAAGGGTTCCGTACCATTATCTATAAAAAAAAAACACGTTTGTTGTATGGGAACCCAACTTAAATATTTATTTTATTCTGTTTTTAGTATTTGTTGTTATAGCGGCAACAGAAATACATCATCTGTAAAATTTTCAACCGTCAACCTATCACGGTTCATGAGATACAGTCTGGTGACAGACAGACGGACAGCGGAGTGTTAGTAATAGGGTCCCGTTTTTACCCTTTGGGTACGGAACCTTAAAAAACAAAGAACCACCATGACCTTGAACCTATATAGCTGGAAGTTATGTGGCAAATCTCAGAGGCATTAGCGCTGCAAGGCTTGCAGTACGACAAAGCAGGCTGACAATTACCAGTAACTCTTAGAAAACCAGAACACAGCAACGCTGCGTAGCGTCAGTACTCAGAAAAGCCATAGCCATAGCGGTAATACATTCCCGTTTTATTTTTATGGATGGGAATTCATCAAATTACTTCTTCCGTTCTGGGTGGAGCGGAAGGAAGTGTCAGGATCTTACTGACTAAACCCCATCCGTGTTTCTCGTCATGCTCTTTGTGGTTTGCGTTCCAGGGCTGCGGTCTCTTTCGAACAAATTCCGCAACTCTGGCAATACAATTCCATTCGAGTTTCTTCACAAAAGTTCTACTACTATAAAACTTACTATTCTAAACTACATATTAGTAAAAATAGCAAGAATAACTCACCGTAGCATTAGGCGTCCTCTCACTATTACTATCTGGTATATTTATAAAAGGTTTCCTATCAACTTCACTAGAAGATTGAGCAGTAGTCGGTGTTTTTTCCTTATTTTCTTCCTCTAAAGGCACGTCGGGAACCACTTGTAAGTCTTCGGGCGGATTCGGAACGGTCACGTAGCTTGCTATTATGCTAGAAAGTTGATCTAGTACCTGAAAAAGAAAATTGATATTAGCGACATCTGTTGGTGGTTATTGGCATTCGTGCTTTCAATTGCGAGCGTTAGATGGCGCTGAATTGAAAAGTAAAAGTTGACTATTTTACATTCTGTACTGCTTTAATTTTCCGCATTAAAAATACGACAGTTAAATGATGATGATTTTTTAATAAGTAATTTCTTACCTCATCGGCTATAAGTCTATGTTTCGGATCTTTGACCAACAACCGTTGTATTAGGAACACAGTATTGTCTGACACCTGCACTGAGTTGCCATCCCTGAAAATAAAACAATAATCAATTAATTATTAGGTTAAGGTTTCTTTTACTTAGAGGGTCAGCAGCTTATTCTAAAGCCTCTTTCCGTCAAGGTATTTATTGTTTTTTTGTTGCTTCGGATACACGGAAAGGGTTATTTGTCTGGTGTTCGCAAAACCAAGTACACACACAAGTACAAATAGTATTACATCTTTTGGATAAGGATCGGATATAGTGCGGAACCACACAGCCTCCTATCAAGTTTGACCAAGGTTTGCACACACAACTGAACCGTTTCAAATAAAATCATTAGGACAACACACATAAATAAATCAAAATACAACAAAAATGAAAACAATTTTTACTTTTATCCCCTCACCCCCATCTGGGGGAGGCGCATGTTCAGCAGTGGACGTCTTTCAGCTTATATGATGATGATGATGACTACAAAAATAAAACTCACGGTGGTATATTATAATTGGCAGCCTGTATCCTGCTGAACAGCTGAGCTAGACTGGTGTCGCAGAACGGGAACTGTCCGTACAGCATGGTGTATAGTACCACGCCTAAGGCCCACATGTCCGACGGCTTCCCTAAGTACGGTTTGCATAGCAACACATCGGGGGATATGTAAGCTGGTGAACCTGGAAAAAATACTATTGTTTATTTAATTTGAATTTGAGAGTGGTTTGGGTGTTTGCCTTGTTACCCGGTGGTCGTGGGTTCGATTACCACGGGAAGCATACTTTGTAAAGTTGTTTCCAGTTTGACTAGGACATTGCAGGCTTGAATCACCTGATTGTCTGATAAAAAGATGATTCCGTGCTTCGGAAGGCACGTATAAGCCGGTGGTCCCGGCCGCCAAATGGCGGTCGTCAAACCATGTCAGAGGCCCTTGAGGCGGTTTAGAAACTCTGACACTAGGGTGTGTGGGGTCGTTAGACCTTACTAACGGAAAATAGTGGCCACTATTATCCGTTTTAGTGATTATAATAAAACTAAACAATTTAAAACTGCCGTTTATAATAATATTAAGCACAACTTAACGTGCTTATTTTCTGCATTTTCATTATAAAATAAAAGAAATAACCAAACAAACGATGAGGGCGCCACTGCGCGCTCGGCGCCCTCTTAAGCTCGAGCTAACTATGAATTTTAAGCGTTACGTCAATACACATAAAACTCAAATGGTGCGTGATTTACAATAGGAATAAATCAGAAAACCCATCCCAACTATATTAGGGTCGGCTTCCAGACAAACCTGATTCAGCTTAATACCAGTATTTTTGCCTTTCTGACCTCCACCATCCAGTAACTGGGTAACACGGTACTTCTTGCCAAGACTGGTGTCAGATTTTCTGGCTTCCGACTACTCGTAACAACTGCTAAAGATTTACAAATGACAGCCAGGCCCAACGACTTAACGTGCTTTCCGAAGCACGGAGGAGTCATGTATATTAAGATGGTCACCCATCCAAAGACCGACCTCTGCAAGCGTTGCTTAACCTTGAAGATCGACCCGTGCGGCTGTTAATATTTAGCCACGAGCTCCTGTATCTATCTATTGGGTATGGTTTCCGCACTTAGTCCTGCTGTGGACCATTGTACGTGAGCCATGTCGGCCGTCATTCAAACCAGCCAACCTCCCTCCAGAAGCAGATCAGTCCTCTCAGTGTGTTCAGGATATCTGTGTGTGAATTACGTGTCCCTATTGTTCGCCTCCGTATTTCGGTGACGCCTGTGCACTCAAGGAGCACGTGCGATACCGTTTCCTCCTCCTCCATGCATTTTCTGCATAAAGGACTCTGTTATGCCTATTGTGTGGAAACGAGCTCCTCAATATACATGATATTATGTTATAAATAAGGCTTACCCCTCTGATCCTTGAGCAGGTCCCGATCGCTGCCCAGGTGCGTCCCCAGACAGAAGTTGGTGATGATGACGCGGCCCGTCCGCTGGTTCAGCACTATGTTGCCTAGCTTTAAGTCTCGATGCACTATGTTTCTCTGGAAATTTTAAATATTGTCAAAATTAGGCTAGCTAGACCATTAGGGCAATATTGGAGAGGTAAAGTTTATTTATTTATTTATTTATTATTTATTTTATACTTACTTTACTACTACGGAGAGGTAAAGTTTGTGAGGTTGTAGGGGGTAATCTCTGGATCTACTGAACCGATTTTGAAAATTCTTTTTGTTTATGATAGCTACATTCATGACGAAGGCTATACAAGAAATTCCTACAAGGACGGGAAAAAACGGTATGCGCGTACGAAGTCGCGGGCGAAGTGCTAGTACATAATAAATGCATAAAATCTGACACCAGTCTTGCCAAGAAGTACCGTGTTACCCAGTTAATGGGTTGTGGAGGTCTGGTAGGCAGCCGCTCCACGTAAAATACTGGTATTCAGCTAAATCCGGTTTGACTGGAAGCCGACCCCAATAAAGTTGGGAAAAGGCTAGGTAGATGTAGATTCAACAAAGTTTTAAATCAGTAATAATATATGTTTTCGTTTTTGACCGACTGAAATAGTCAAGTCGACACAGCTTCCTGCTTTTCCTGCTGACTGAAATTTTCTTTCAAAAACTGTTTTTTTTTCTCTCTCTAGGGTTTGGGACAGAACTAATGATTTATTTAAAATAAGCTTTGTTATTTTTCTTATTCCTCTCAGAAAACCCTATCATTTAAAACCCATATCCCCATCTTTGGTTCCATATTGAATTTAGAATGACATCACTTTACAATGATATCGCTAACCATGCAATGTTATCCAAACCAATGTTTAGAAAATTTCAGTTAAATTAGGGATAACTCTTTTAAAATTCAGTTGCAAGATCAGACCCATGCATATACTACAACTACCAAAACTTTTTAAAAAAAGATTCAACTAACTTCCAAATCAAAAACACTACAAACTATAAAATAATTTTAATTTTGGAAGTTGGTGTTAAATTATTTAATATTTCGTAATTCGTAAACAACACTGGAAAGTCACAGGAAAGCAAAATACGAATTTCGTTAAATTCTTAGATGACATATTTTTTTCAGCTAAACTACGGAACCGATTTTGATGGAACTTTTATGGGACAAATCGGGAAGTAAATCCTTTCACAGAATAATTTTTCAAATCGGTTCTTAAATGGCGGAGTTCTCGAGGTACCAAAAATAAAATATAACTGAATTAAGAACCTCTTTTTTTTTAAATCGGTTGAAAAGAAATAAGTCGGTAATAAAAACTCACCTTATGCAAATTAGCGACGACCCTCACGATATCATAAAAAATCAATATCGCCTCTTTTTCCGGAACCTTTTTCACTTTAGTAACGTACTGCTGTAAGTTGACCAGTTCAGACCCTTTCTCACTAAACTGGTGCGGGCTCACACAATCCAGTACTAGAAACAAACGCTGACGAACCCGGCCTGTATAGATGAAACCGTTACCATTCGGATTTGGAATTTCTTCTAATGCGTGGTCCTGAAATTGAGAACAAAATATCTATGTCTATGAATGTTTCGAGGCTGACCTTATAAGGTTCTAAACTTTCGTATGAACAATGGAACCCTTTAGGATCACTATTGATTTTCAGAAAACTTCTGTGAAAGTTATCGTGTTATTCATCTTTTTAAGACAAGTGGTAAGTTGTCTAATAAATACTTAAAAAAAAAAAAGCTTTTATGTAGCGGCCATTTTGAATTTAGTGTGATGTTATTAACGTTATTGTTTTCTACTCTTCAAGCCCTATCATTTGATACCATACTATAGGAGTTGAGAAAAAAATTGTAATCCGCCATCTTGGAGCGACGGCCAAATTGAAATTATTACAATAATGAGTATTGCACATTGTAGACCAGAACTAAAGATGTATGGAAAATTTCAGCTCAATTTGATAGCAACAAATGGTCGAAAAATGGTTTGCAAATTTTGACGGACAACTTAAAAACATAAGAACAGTGCAAGTAAAAAAAAACTTGAAAAATCGGTATTGTAACGGTATATAATTATTTATTTATTTATTATACCGCCAAGGCTATATCACAGATTACTGAATAGTTACTACGTAAGCTATATAGAGGAATTATACCAGCGTGTCGAGGTTATGCTGTGTTTTCCGATATGTTACTTTAAATATTCCGTTTTGTTTCAACTACCTCGTTGGTCTAGTCTAGTAGTCTATTCGATTCCCGGATTGGGCAGTGTCTGTCAGTTTTTATTATATTCATTTGGAACCAGATTTTTGAGCCCGAAGACTGGATTTATGCATGATTATGCGAATTAAACAATACCGTAAAGCGGAGTCAATAGAAATGCAGAAGATGATAGAAAAAACTTAGATTGAGATTTTCACTTTAGAGCGGTTAGAGCGGTTACGCATCCGATCCGAATCCGTGAAAATAAGTGTAGTTTACGCACTAGATCCGATTTCCGTCATCCGATTCTCCAATTCGGAAGAAATATTGACGGACCGAAGTAGTCGTAGTACCTACTGTTTGTATGAACGCTTTCTAGCACAGATTCAAATCCGTCCGTCTTCGTACGTACAATAGCAGTGCCAGAAGTTGACACCCATTGAAAGGATACAAATATTCAACGACGTGAACGCTCTCCTAAGCTCAGGATAGGAATGACGTAGATATGCCAACGATGGCATATCTACTTATGCATCCAAGGTCGGATTAGTGCGTAAGCAATATCTGAGTTTTAAGACTCTAGATCCGTATTTTCACGAATTCGAATCGGATGCAGTGCGTCGCTCTTATACCACAATTATTGATTTTTAGCAAACAAAAAAAAACTGATTTCTAAATTGGGATTCCTTAAATGCCGCAAACTATTTTTAATAACGTGAAAATCCCCTTCAGAGCTTCGATTCTGTTTCCCCCACGATTTCGATGATTCATCCCGTTTTATTCATATCGACATCTGCACCCTAATTGCGTAACACGATGATGATGATGATGATGATGATGATGATGATGATGATGACTGTCCGTCATGTTTATTCATGTTGATTGAAACTTTATTCACTACGCAACAATATTCAAATTCCTCTAATTCACATAAACGGCCACGCGCAAGTTTTACTGCAGACTTCAATTACGAAAAAAGAGTACTATCATCAGAAAGGAGAGAGAAGACCTAGTCTCCTTCTCTTTTAAACCCATCCAAAGGTCTGACTGACCATGGTGCACCCTGTGTTGTATTCTTTAACTTAAAACAATACAGTCATGTATACCGGGTTACTTTTCAAAGACCAGCAAATTTTTTTCCAGGTGTCAAGTATCAATCAAAGAAGATTTATGCAAAATACACTCCCAAAAAAGAAAAGAAAACAAGCTGTTCCATAAATTAATTCCCGAGTAGGGCGAGCAATAATTTACTGAGCGGCATATATTTTTTTTCCGTTATAAATAAACCTGTGACCCTCCAAAATGCTCATAACCTCGGAAGAGCAAGGTCTTTTCGCGAAGACAATACGGCCCCAGGGAAGCTTCTTAAAGAGACTGAGCTGGGCTGGTTGGCTATCCTAGCCTTCTGGATAGGAGCATGCATAACCAACCAAATGGGAGTCTAGTGCAGATAATGAATTACACATACATACAAGCTGTCTTAACTTTTTTGTTTTTTTATGGATGGGAAATCATCAAATGACTCCTGCCACTCTGGGTGGAGTGGGAAGGAGTGTCAGACTCTTACTGACTAAAACCCATCCGTGCTCCTCGTAGTGCCTTTTGCTTTCCAGGGCTGCGGTAACTCTTTCGAACAAAATCCACAACCCTGGCAGGCTCTGGCCCTAAAGGGCCCCTTCTCCTATGCCGACATGTCTTTGAGGCGCGCGTAGAACACAACGCGACGTCAAGTTGTCTTACCTTAAACAAACCATGGTGATGAATGACTCCCTCTTGGTCCTTCAATAAAGAAAGTAAAGAATACTCTGTATGCAATAGCATCTTGCCCTGACGGTCATCTTGGGTTTCCGGTTGCCCTTCATTTCTTAGAGTCAAGATCTTAACCTGAAAGATAAAATAGTTTTGTTACATATTATATTGGAATGTGAATAGTTTGCAGTTTCATTGTGATTAATGGTTATGGATGAGGTTGACTCATATTAGAAAACCAATAGTTACATCATATTTTCTACATAATCTGCAAAAAAACCAAAACGCTGCATGCTATGCGACATCAATTATGGGCCCTAGATGCCTGAAATAAAGGAATAAATAAAAAAGTTGTAATTGGAGCCTGTGACTAAATATTAAGTCACACAGTTCAATCTTTGAGGAAAGCAGTACTTGCAAAGGTTGTTCCGTGGCTGGATGAATATTCATTACATAATACTGTGACTACTCCATGCCTCAGATAGTGTGCTAAGTTATTGTCCTGGCAGTCATTTGTTGATCTTTGACAGTTGGTATGGATACTCAGAAGCCAGAAAATCTTGCCAAGGGTCATCATCTTACTCAGTCACTGAGTTGTGGAGGTAGAGATACTGGTATTTAGCTACATCCAGTTAGACCGAAAGCTGAGCGTAGGTGGGAAAAGGCTAGGCATATTTATAGGTGAGGTTGACTCATGAGAAAGTCATACAACCTCATGCTCAATTTTCAATTATTCTACCCCTGATTGCACAATATGAAAAAACTTTTGAAGGATCAAAATATTCTTTGCACAGCACAAAAAGCTATTTACTAGCTTTTGCCTGCAACTCTGCCCACGTGGATGCGGGTTATATTTATAATAGCAAGCCTAAGGTACTGGGAAAATACAGCAATAAGGAAGACATAATTATTTAATCATAACCAGTATCATGATTTCATTACTATTGCACAAATAACAGAAATAACACAATTTAAGTTTAAAAGTATTGCATCATTTTAAATAATATTTTTTAATAATAAAAAAATAATAATTGTGCAAAGAGGTCAACTATGATTTAAAAATACACCTCATTACAGTTAAGTGGATAGCAAAAAAGATTATTAATGATGTAATTATAGTTCAGGGATAATAAAGCAAAAAAAAGAAAATAGTGATGGATGAAGGATACTCTTGTCCTACTATTAAACTTGTAACAAATTGTCGTCATCTTACACCCATAATAAAAGTCATTATAAGTAAACAAGATAAGTTTACAACATTCACACTGTCACATGATAAGTTTACACTGTTTACAAATAGAATAAAATGTAATCAAAACAGCTCATTACCTGATAAAACTCATCTGTTCTCTCCTTCCTTGCTAAGCACTGAACTATGCTTTTAACAGGACTGGGCCCAAGTTTAGGACCAAGGAGGTAAGGACCAGCCTTACGAACGTGCTTGTCAGGGACAGGAGTGCCTGGGGCAGGCACATCACCCCTATTATACGATAATTTGGCCCTCTTTGGTGAATGGGGTCCAAACTTTTTTGAGTTCTTCAGCACCCCACTGGATGTTGAGCTGGCGTACGCAGATACTCTAGCAATTTTCGGACTCGGCTGCAGTAGCAAAGGTCGTGTCCTCTTTCCATGATTCGTACTGCTTTCTGGTCTGTCTTGATCCATAACTAATGTATGTTCACTCTCGAAATTTAACAAATAGATGCAACGTTATTCGCCAACAATATCTATTATAACTTTGGAGAATCACGTATTACTTGTTTTAGCGATTGATGATACGCGAACTGCTGTTACGTTGTAAATAATGCAAAATTGGTAAATCTCATTATTTTATTTACCTACGAAATGAAAATGTCTGATCTTTCGTTTAGAAAGCAAAGCACAAGCAGGTGATCACTGATCACTGATCAGCAATGATTTGATATTTTAAAAGTTATAGAAGAAATGGAAGTTTGTGATTCAGAAGAATATTTGTTTTGTTTTTTTTTTGCAAACTAAATTCGAAACTCTGTTTTCATTGAATTCATAACAAACTATTTCCTAAAAAATATTTAAAATTGAGAAAATACGTCTCAAGGATTAATTACCAAACGAAAAATTCGGCCCAATACACACACGCTTCAGTTTTATTACATCTTGTATGTTGGCTTATTGGCAATCTGTGGTTTCATTCGACACAGAATACAGCCCATACAGCAACAAAATATTACCTAAATTACCTGTCCTTTGTCAAAAAAATGTCAAAAATACGAAAGACAGACACATGAAACATTAACACAGTCACAGTGTTTGATTGTTGCAGATATTGTGTTTAACGTTTTTAAAAAGAGATAGTAAAGTATGTTTTAGTCGGATTTTTGCTATGCTTTCTATGTCAGTTTCAATTTCATCGTGCATCGTGTGTGTAGAGATCTTTATATCTACATTTGACAAGTGACAATTTGTTTTTGACAGATTTTATAACCATGTTTGTCACGATATTTCTCGATACTATTTTGTGATTCCGTTTCCGATCGAATTGTGCAATAATTATAAATACATACATTTATTTCTGTATATAGTTAATATTAAAATCACAGCACGATGTGGAAAGGTTTGAGATTAACACGCTCTCAGTTAAGAAAGTTTCATCACAATGGCCCCAAATTTCAGCCAGTCGGTGTCCCCGCTATAGATTCAGTGCTCAACCAATGGTACGAATTCTGCAAGAAGCCACCTAAAGGATTTGAGAAGTATTTTGAGCCTGGTTCAAGTAAAAAACCAACTAAAACTCCAGGTACGGATAAAGAAGCACCGCCAACGCCCTCGAAAGGTGCTCAACCGTCTCCGAAACCGACTTCGGCTCAAGATAAATGGAACATGAATATGTTCAGCGGTGGTGGCCCCAGTGGCGGCAGCCGCGGTGGCTACGAAGGCCAGGATAGAGAGAAATGGATGATGTTTGGTGCATTGGGTATTGTAGGTATACTAGGATCTATCGCATATTTCGAACTTCGCTACAGAGAGATCAGTTGGCGAGACTTCGTAAATTTATACCTACATAAAAGTACTGTGGAAAAATTAGAAGTTATCAACAAGAAATGGGTGAGAGTGAAACTACACCCAGGGTCTGCCATTGATGGAAAAGTCATTTGGTTTGCTATTGGAAGCGTAGACTCATTTGAGAGGAACCTAGAAAATGCACAAATAGAGATGAGTGTAGATCCACCAAATTTCCTTCCTGTTATTTATAAGACGGAGGTTGAAGCCTCAAGTTTAACAGGCATGCTTCCAACCATACTTATAATAGGATTTTTAATTTATATGATGAGAAGATCAGCAGACATGATGGGGCGTGGAGGAAAGAGAGGAGGTGGACTTTTTGGAGGAGTTATGGAGTCCACAGCTAAGCTTATCAACCCCACCGATATTGGTGTCAAGTTCCAAGATGTAGCTGGATGTGAAGAAGCTAAGATAGAGATTATGGAGTTTGTCAACTTCTTGAAAAATCCCCAGCAATACATAGATTTGGGTGCCAAAATCCCTAAAGGAGCCTTGCTTACTGGTCCCCCTGGTACTGGTAAAACCTTACTAGCAAAGGCCACTGCTGGAGAAGCCAATGTGCCTTTCCTTACTGTATCAGGATCTGAGTTCTTGGAGATGTTTGTAGGTGTCGGTCCCTCTAGAGTCCGTGACATGTTCTCTATGGCCCGTAAACATGCCCCATGCATCCTCTTCATTGACGAGATTGATGCAGTTGGTAGGAAAAGAGGAGGACGTAGTTTTGGAGGCCATTCAGAACAGGAGAACACTTTGAATCAGCTTCTGGTTGAAATGGATGGGTTTAATACAACAACAAACGTTGTGGTTCTGGCTGCTACCAACAGAGTCGATATTCTGGATAAAGCCCTGCTAAGACCTGGTAGATTTGACAGACAGATATTTGTTCCTGCTCCAGACATTAAGGGCAGAGCTTCAATATTCAAAGTTCATTTGACTCCTCTGAAGACCACAATTGATAAGGAGAAGCTGGCACGTAAAATGGCTGCACTCACACCAGGTACACATTATTAATTAATGCATAAATTAAAATGTTCCATTTTAGAAAAATTTGCTTAACTTTTCATCTCATTACTGTAATCAAAAATTTGACTGGCTATTTTGGAAATGTTTAAATAGTTTCTCTGCCAGCGTCTGTGTTTCCACCTATAACCCGTCTGCCTTCAAAGCAAGAGTGAACAGGCATCTTCTGGACACGCTCGCTCCATCATAGACCTTATCTATCGCTTTCCATCAGGAGTGATTAAGGTCAAGAGCAAGCCCATTCCTCAAAACAAAAAAAAATAGGTAGTCATTTTGTAATGAAAAAAAAAAAACATTGATGGGATTCATTTACCATGCAAGCTCTTTAGCCATCTTAGTGCTAGCATCAAGCATGCATAAAGAAATGAATGTTGCCTATGGTTGTCTTGTCAGTATCTATGATTAAAACAATGACTGGCAAATTTTTATTTTAATAAAATGCAATCTCAACATGATAAACAAGAAAATATGAAATGCCAAACTTTTAAGATATAAAAGCAAAATACGTAATTTCGTTTACTTGTATAACATATTTTTTCGAGCTATTTTGATTTAAAAATCAAGTTACTGAAACGATTTTGATGAAATTTATATGGGACCCATCGAAAAGTATACCTTTCATATAAAAAAAAAAGATTTTTTTCAAATTGGTTCATAAATGACGGAGTTTAAATAACAAACATAAGAATTTAAAAATACCAAACCAAATTGAGAACCCGTCGTCACCACCGCTCTAGCCCCACACTCTGCTTGCGGCATAAGTGCTAGCCGCCTTCTGAGTGGTTTCTCGCCAACTGCTTTTGCAAATTTGAAACAACATAGAGGGTAGGTTCATACTTTCTGAGCTTGCAACATAACTACGGGAGCAACAACTCAGTGCAGGCTGTTCATGAGAAATTACTACCAAGTGCGCAAAACGTCTCCACTAAAATAGTTGCAAGTATGCGGTTGCTCTGCCAAAAACTTAGATCAGATGGATACAGCTAGGCACATTAGGCCTTTCGGCAAATCGGCAACGCGACTGTCACTTATTAAATTTACGACTGCGATATTACAAGAGTCGTTTTTAGCTTCAGCTCCAATTACCATGTCTAATTAAACCTATGGCAAAGTTAAAATAAGATGTCATAATCATTCACGGTCT